>OZ007594.1:218645714-221045714 GCA_963931845.1 Maratus michaelseni
TCTTAAAATGTTAGAAAGGGAAGGTGAAATATTGATACATATTTTAATTTACAAAGACCAATTTCTTTCCCTAAAGACATTTCTGTGGTCTCCAAAAATTCATAGCTCACTTTTGAGCGGCTGCCAAACACGGTTGCTAATTTAAGTAAATGTATAACGATGGTGGCAAGGATCTGTTTTTTCCCTTTTTGTTTTTATTGCTCCTACACGAATGATAATAATAATATAGAAAAAATAATAAAATTATGAACTTTACACTCATTTAGAATATTTAAGATGAAAATTTTTTCGCTAGAAAAAATCGTCTATTATTTTTGAATCACATTCAATTAAAAAAAATAAATTTCTTAGTTGACTTTCCTGTAAAAAAAAAAAAAAAAAAAAAAAAAAAAAAAAAAAAAAGATACAAAATGATTTAGCACTCCAATCAAGCATGGAAGATGATGACTGTGCGAAAGACATTTTATTTGTTGACACCGATTACTTGTACTTCTGAACAGAAGAAGAAGAAACATTCTGAATTTCGTACTGATTTAGAATATTTAAAATGAAAAGTATTTATACGGGAAAAAAAATCCTCCATTATTCATGAATTACATTCAATTAAAAATTTTAATAAATTAATTTCTGAATTATTTAAACCTGTAAAAACTGATGCAAAATGATTTAGTACTCCAATCAAGCATGTAAGATTGGAGCTTCGATGACAGTGCAACATCATTTGGTTGTTAATATCGATCTCTTACACTTCTTCAGAATAAACGAAGATGGAATATTCTGAACTTCGTACTAATTTAGAAAGTTTAAAACGAACAGTATGTATACTAAATAAATAAATAAATAAAAATAAATAAATCGCCCATTATTCATGAATCACTTTTGCTACTTTGAAATAAAAAGTTACAATTAACTGAATTTTTCAGTTATTTTAGCCTATAAAAACAGATTGAAAATCGTTTACCACTCCAATCAATCAAGCATGCAAGATTGGAGTTCCGAGCATAGACTTGAGATTGTTTTTGTTGTTGAGATTGTTTTCTTGAGTTTATTTCATCTCGATGGTTCCGAGTTCCGATGACAGCGCGACAGGCATTTTAGTTGTCAACATTGATTTCTTGTACTTCTTCTGAATGACAGAAGAAAAATATTTTGATCGTCGTACTGGTTTAGAATGTTTAAAATAAAAAGTATTTCTACTGAAAAAAAAATCATCCATTATCCAAGAGCCATTCTTGTTATATTCAATTAAACATTTAACTTTAATGGAATTTCTCAGTTATTTTAGATTGAACAGATGCAAAATATTTTAGCACTCCAATCAAGTATGCAAGATATTCCGATAACAGTTCGTTCCGATAACAGTGCTACAGGCATTTTAGTTGTTGACATTCATTTCTTGCACTTTTTCTGAATAAAAGAAGATAGAATATTTTGATCCTTGTACTAGTTTGGAATGTTTAAAGTGAAAAAAAAAAAAAAAAAAAAAAAAAAAGAAGTGTTTCTGATGAAAAAAAATCGTCCAATATTCACAAATCACTCTTGTTGCATTCAATTAATAATTTAACCGTAAACTAAGTTTCTGACTTATTTTAGCTTGTAAAAACAGATGCAAAATAATTTATTACTCTAATCAAACATGCAAGATTCCGATGACAGCGCGACAAACATTTTAGTTGTTCACAACGATTTTTAATCCTTCTGAATAAAAGAAGAAAAAATATTTTGACCTTCGTACGAATTTAGAATGTTTGAAAGGAAAATATTCCTACTGAAAAATAAGAAAAAATCGTCCCTTATTCATGAATCACTCTTTTTACATTCAATTGAAAAATTAACTATAACTGAAATTTTCAGTTATTATTATCGACAGTAAGATGTAAAATGATTTAGCACTCCAATCAAGCATGGAACATTGGTGCTCCGATGACTGTGCGGCAGACATTTTAATTGTGGATATCGATCTGTTATACTTCTTCTGAATAAAATAATAATAATATTTTGGACCTTCGTACTAATTTAGAATGTTTAAATAAAACGTATTTCAACTTAAAAAAATAAAGAAAAATATGAATTAATCTTGTTATATTCAAATAAGTAGGTAACTGTAACTGAATTCCTCAGTTATTTTAGCGTGTAAAAACAGGTGCAAAATGATTTAGCATTCCAATCAAGCATGCAAGATAGGGGTTCCAATGACAGTGCAACAGGCACTTCAGTTGTTGACAGTGACCTCTTGCATTTCTTCTGAATAAAAGAAGATAAAATATTTTGAATCTCGTATTAATATAGAATGTTTAAAGCAAAAAGTATTTCTACTGAAAAAAAAAAAAGAAAGAAAGAAAGAAAAGAAAAGAAAAGAAAAAAGTAGTCCATTATTTATGTATCATTCTCATTAGATTAAATTAAAATATTAAATGTAACTGAATTTCTAAGTTATTTTAGATTGTAAAAACAGATGCAAAATAATTTAGCACTCTTATCAAGCATGTAAGATTGGGGCTTCGATGACAGTGCGACAGACAGTTTGGTTATTCACTTTGACATCTTGCACTTCTTCTGAATAAAAGAAGAAAAAATATTTTGATCTTCGTACTAATTTAGAACGTTTAAAATGAAAATTATTTCTACTGAAAAAAAAAATCGTCCATTACTCATGAATCACTCTTGTGACATTCAATTAAAAAGCTAACTGCAACTGAATTTCTCAATTATTATCACCAGTAAAAACAAATGCAAAGGGATTCAGCATTTCCATCAAGCATGCAATAACGGGGCTTCAATTTCAATGACAGTAACACAGACACAGACGTTGTTTGATATTGATCTCTTGCACTTCTTCTGAATAAAAGAATATTCTTAATTTCATACTAATTTACAATGTTTAAAATAAAAAGTATTTCTACAAAAAAACAAAACAAAAAAAAAAAAACAATGTTCATTATTCACGAAACATTCTTGTTACATTCAAGTAAAAAATTAACCGGTAAACTGAATTTCTCAGCATTTTTCAGGAGTAATAAAACATAATGACTTAGTACTTCCATCAAGTATTATGCAAGATTGGGGCTTCATTGACAGTGCGACAGATAACTTGTTGATATTGATCTCTTGCACTTCTTCTGAATAATAGAAGAGAAAATATTCTGGATCTTCATACTATAATTTAGAAAGTTTTAAATAGAGGTAAAAAGTATTTCTACTGGGGAAAAAAAAAAAAGTCCATTATTCATGAATCATTATTGTTACAGTCAATTAAAAAATTTACTGTAACCGAATTTCTCAGTTATTTTAGCTTGCAAAAACAGATGCAAAATGATTTAGCACTCTGATCAAACATGCAAAATTGGGCTATCGAATCCCACATCGACCTATTATACTTCTGAACAAAAGAAGATGAAGTATTTTATATATCTGTACTAATTTATAATGTTTAAAAGGAAAAATATATTTCTCCTGAAAAATTTAAAAAAAAATATTTCATTATTCACTGAAATTTCGATGACAGTGCGACAGACATTTTAGTTGTTGTCAGCTATCTCATATATATTTTTTTTAATAGAAGAATAAAAACTATTTTGATATTCGTACTAATTTAAAATGTTTAAAATAAAACGTATTTGTATTTAAAAAAAAATAATAAAAATAAAAATTTAAATTTAAAAGAGAGAGAGAGAGAGAAAAGAAAAAAAAATCATTTATTATTCATGAATCAGTCTTGTTACATTCAAGTAAACAATTAACTACCTGAATTTCGTAGTTATTTTAGCGTGTAAAAACAGATGAAAAATTATTTAGCATTCCAATCAAGCACGCAACATAGGGGCTCCAATGACAGTGCAACAGGCATTTTAGTTGTTGACAGTGGTCTCTTGCATTTCTTCTGAATAAAAGAAGATAAAATATATTGATTCTCGTACTAATTTAGAATGTTTAAAATGAAAATTATTTCTACTGAAAAAAAAAAGCGTCCATTATTCATCAATCAGTCTTGTGACATTCAATTAAAAAAATAACTGCAAATGAATTTCTCAGTTATTATCATCAGTAAAAACAAATGCAAAATGATTCAGTCCTTCTATCAAGCATGCAATATTGGCGCTTCAATGACAGTGACACAGACATTTTAGTTGTTGATATTGATATCTTGCGCTTCTTCTGAATAAAAAAAAAGAGAGAATATCCTGATCTTCATACTAATTTAGAATGTTTAAAATACAAGTAAAAAAATATTTCTACTGGGGGGGAAAAAAAACATCGTCTATTATTCATGAAACACTCTTGTTACAATCAAATCAAAAATTAATTGGTAAGCTGAATTTCTCAGTTATTTTTGGAAGTAATAAATAATACAAAATGACTTAGTACTTCCATCAAGTATGCAAGATTGGGGCTTCATTGACAGTGCGACATACATTTTACTTGTTGATGTTGAGCTCTTGCGCTTCTTCTGAATAAAAGAAGAGAGATTATTCTGATCTCCATACTAATTTAGAATGTTTAAAATGTAGGTAAATAGTGTTTCTAACGAAAAAAAATCGTCCATTATTCATCAATCACTCATATTACATTCAACTAAAAAATTAATTGTAACTGAATTTCCCAGTTATTTTAGCATGCAAACACATATGCAAAATGATTTAGCACTCTAATCAAACATACAAGATTGGGGCTATTGAAGACCCATCAATCTCTTATACTTCGTCCATTAAAAAATCGTCCGTAATTCATAAATCACTCCTTTTGCATTTAATTAAAAAATTAACTGTAACTGAATTTCGCAGTTATTTTTGCAGTTTAGTAAAAACAGATGCAAAATAATTTAGCACTCTAATCAAACATGCAAGATTGGGCTATCGAAGCCCATATCGACCTTTTATACTTCTGAATAAAAGAAGATAAAGTATTTTGATTTTCGTACTTATTTAGAATGTTTAAAAGAAAAAAGTATTTCTACAGAAAAATTTAAACAAAAATTGTTGCTTCGATGGCATTGCGACAGACATTTTAGTTGTTGCCATCTGTCTCTTATACTTCTTCTGGGTAAAAGAAGATAAACATTTTGATCTTCGTACTAATTTATAATGAAAAAAAAAAATTTGTTTTGTTACATCCGATTAAACACTTAACTGTAACTGCATTTCTCAGTTGTTTTAACGTGTAAAAACTGATGCAAAATGATTTAGCACTCCAATCAAGCATGCAAGAGATTGGGACTTCGATGACAGTGCGACAGACATTTTGGTTGTTGACATCGATCTCTTGCACTTCCTCCGAAAAAAAAGAAAGAAAAAAAAATCCGAAAACAAAAGCAAAATCCGTATCAGGTAGCAAGTGTGAGGGCGAGCACCGGCACTTGGCAAAACAAACGGAGAAACTGGTCCGCCGGACTATCAGGGCATGACTGAGTGCAGATACGGCGAGTGGCCGCCTTATTTGTTTATATATATATATATATATATATATATATATATATATATATATATATATTTTTTTTTTTTTTTTTTTTTTTTTTTTTTTTATTGCAGATCCCTCTGTCAACACTTTTTCTGTTGGATGACCGAAGAGACAAACACAAAACGAAATGTAAACAATGTTTTACTTAATGACAACGTTGCAATGTGATGTTTCTTCGGAGGAATTGTTCAGCATAGTTGACAATTAAAGAGTGTTCCGAAGGGAAAATAAAAGTGTTTCGTCTCTTATAATTTGAATGTATTGAATTAAAGGAAAAAAAGTGAATTCATCAATCCAAAAATTTCAAAGTTTTTATGTAGAATAATTTGCATTATCTGTTAATTCATTTTTTTTATTACATGTATTTGTTTTATTAAAACATTTGTAATGCTGATTAATGTTGTTTGTCAGTAAGATCACAAATTCTCTTCGCTAATATCAAACCTATTGCCGCGTGATGCATTCATATTTTTAAAAGGAAATTAATATTTTTAAGTTATTTTATATGAAGTGTTAAAATCTTATTCAGTTCAGTATATGCTTCTCAAAAAAGTCTCCCTCTCGCTAGATTTTTTAAAAAATGATTTTAAATTAAGTATATATTTTAGAAGTATTTTTACAACTAAAAGAAAGAAAGAGAGAGAGGGGAGGGGGGAGGAGAGAGAGAGGGGAGAGAGACTTTTTTGAGAAGCATATATTCAAAGAGAAATGAAATTAAAAATATAAATTTTCTGAGGAGATATTTAAAAAATAAGAATACATCAAACGCCAAGAGGTTTAACATTAGCGGGAGAAATTTCAGATTTCACTGACGAACAGCCTTAATAATAGATGACATATTGTACATTTCTCTCGTTGTCTTCTGCTTGTTTTAATTCTCTTTATGAGAAAAACAAATTTCCTCTTGGATTTAGTTTTTTTAATTTTTTAATTTATTTAATCCTCAAAGTCGACTTTCTTTCTTTACAAATAAACGCTAAATATAGTCCACACTTTTATAGAGGGATAGTCAAGATCTGGGTGTGATGAAACCCATGGACTTTTCAAGTTATTTTATTTTATTTGTGCTAAATGATATAGTGAAGTGAAATGATTTTTTTTTTTTTTCATTGGCGGATTTTTCCTTCTTTCTTTCTTTTCTTCTTCCATTCTTTTGGTGCTTTTTCCTCAATTTAATTTTTAATTTTTTACATTTTTTATAGCTTTTTCTGTACAAAATCCAATGATTTTATTCCTAAACTAGAACAAGTTGGAAATTGTACGTCAAACGTGACAAATGATGTGCGTTCGTACTATAGCTAGTTATATAAATATTCAGATCGTGATGGTTTTTAATTCTTTGAAATGAATTATATCGTCTGCAGATTAATTTCTGTAATAAAATGAGTATCTCGGTCGCTTGACGATTAAACCTCGAAAGCTCCTATAACAAGAAAGCACCGATTTTTTTTAAAATTCAAATTTCTTAATAAATATTTTTATTAATACCTCCTAAAGTTTTGATTCGATTTTCATAAAATTTGAAATGTCTCGACAAAATTCTGCAAAGATAATATATCTTAAATTTCAAACCATTCGATTGGATAGTTTTTGCGTTGTTATATGCGGACGGACGGACAGACAGACGGACGGACCAGACGACGACAATAGGTGCTACGTATTTATATAATTACGAACGCACCTGAAAAGGTTGGTTTTCTGCCCCCAGCCCTAACCCCCTGCTAACCTTTAAGTTGTTAGGTGAAAAGGATGTGATTTTAAGTCCTTTTTATGCTTTCAAATAATAAATCAATACTTTTTATTATACTTTTTATTAAATAATTAATTTTTATTTTACTTTTTTATTTAACAACAAGTCACTGAAAGAGCTTGCTTTAAGTCTAATATAAGTAATTATCCAAAATCTATATTAATTTTTGTGTAATATGAGAGTTTAATACAGTTACAAAAGAAATATTTTCCCCACTTACCAACGCGAAACTTTCTGTTACATTTTTAAACGTAAAAGCACGACATTTCCAGGCATGGGTACTGATGTGATTTGTACTTAAACAGTGCTTTTCCTTTTTCGATGAATGAATTACAATTTGAGTTATAATAAACAATCCTTGTCTTAAAACAGCAGTCCCCCCCCCCCCCCATCTTTTCCGTGTTGTCCCGTCCGGAAATTCTGTTCAAAACGCCCCCTTTGAAAGCATTTCTGAAAAATCTTTTGCTTTTACCGAAAAAAAGAAAAACAGTTCGATTACATAGTTTCTCTGAATAGGAGCACCCTGCCAATTTTAAATGCTTGCAAACAGAAATTAATTTAAAAATGTGTCAGAAAGTAGTTAATTTGGATTTAAAAACAACCTTAAGAAAATGTATGCAGGAAATTTAGAAGGCTCTTTTTTTTTTTTTTTTTTTTTTTTTAGTCCTTTTTTTCCCTTTAATTTTTGATTTTTTGACCTTTTTTTAAATTTTTTTAAAAAATTTCATATTGAAAATTTTTAGGTTTTTTTTCTTACAATAAAATAATGATTATTTGTATTTTAAATGTTATAAAACTAAAAATATTTATATTTTTATAATATAAAATATAAGTTTATTACATTTTTGTTGATGTAAACAATATAATTATCTGTCCGCTGCCATTATTATGTAATTCAAATATTGAAAAATAAATAGTGCTTAATGAAATACAAATAGATACCATATTATATTCTAGTTTACAACAATTTTCTGATTCCTAAGAATTATCAAACGAACAGTTCTAAAATAATTTCGAAACTTAAATACAGTATTTGTAAGCATATTTAAAAGATAAATTAGGAATGTGTTGCCAATTATACAAGTGACAAGGGGTAGTATATTATATTATATGCCTATACTATGCACTATGTGCAACTTCGTATATGGTGCCTTTATAAATTTTAAAAAATCAAATTTTCATGTGAATGTAATGCTTTGCATGTTCTACCGCACAGAATGTCTTACAATGTGCTTGAAATAATTATATTAACTACATGATCAGTTTGCTGGAATAACAGTATTGTTTTGGTATTGCTTGAATTCCGCATGCAGGCGTGAAATTTCATTCCATCTAGCATGCACTGCAAAAAATAACTGTTGATTTTACAGCATAAAACTGGCAGCTGGGGTGCCAGTTTTATACTGTAAAATCAACAGTTATTTTTTGCAGTGTAGGGGCCGCTTCAAATGAAACTCCCTGATCTCTGAAATCATATTTAAACCTATGGGAAACCTTAGAAATGCAATGACTCATTGCCTAATATAAATATTAAAATACAGTTTTCACCATCAGAAAGTAGACGTCAGATGCCGACGATATGCGTTTTTAAAAATCGTCTCCGTAAATTTTAAGTATATTTAAGGACATGATAAAATTTCATCAACTGAAAATTTCAAAGTTTGTAGGGCTCTTTTTTAATATTTAAAGTTTCAGGAGCCAATTTTTAAAAACGTACTTCGTCGGCATCTGATGGTGAAAACCGTATTTTAATAATTATATTAGGTAATGAGTAATCGCGCTTCTAAGTTTTCCCATAGGTTAACATGAAATTTCGCGATCGGGTCTTTTTAGTGAAGCGGCCCTTAAGCTCACTGCAAAAAATAATTGTTGATTTTACAGTATAAAACTGGCACCCAGCTGCCAGTATTATACCGTAAAATTAACAGTATTAAACAATAAAATAAGCAGTTATACGCTGCCATGCAAGCAGTAATACGCTACCGCGCATGCGCGGATAACAAACGAAAGGATAACAAACGAAAGTTATTCAGTGAAGTAGTTTACGAATTATGAAGGTTTAAAATTTGGAACCCCTAATGTTAAATTCACTTCGGATTCGCATTAGCTACTAGAGATTTTTCTTTTTCTTTTTTTTTCTCCCCCCCCCCCCCCCCCCACCCCCCCAAAAAAAAAAATGTTGCAATTTATAAGTTTTTCAAAAATTTATTTCGAAAATAATAGTTTTTTTTTTTTCTGAAATTAATATGAATTATAACCTGTAATTTTTTTAACAGAATTTAATTTCTAGAAGCTTTAAATATGCAAATCCAAAATTATGAGCCATGGCTCTTAATTTAATTTATTTTAATCTTTTTGTTTTATATAATTTCTGGTTTGAATTGATTAAAACGAATTCAAAGATTGGCAGCTATACTTTTGCGCATGCTTCAATGACTCACTCAAATATTAAACTAATTCATTATGCTCATCACTATTCTTACTACTGCCCCCCCCTCCCCCATCCTTCCCTTCCAATTCGCTCTGAAGAATGAAATTTTTATGAAGTCTTAAAACAGATGCATGCTAATATTTTCTGCTGGTATTAGTTTATATTTTATTTCATTTATATATATACCAGCAGGCTACGCTAGTCGGTTTTTCTATAAAAGGTTTAAAAAAAACTATCTTGTTTTGACGCAATGTTCATTTTTGATTTTAAAAAATGCTACTAAACATTACACCATTTTCTTCTGCGATGAGCTTTTTAGGTAGATTTTGTAAGAAATACTACCTATTACATTCTCCCCTAAGTTGGAATTTTTGAAAAAAAATTGTGGATCTTCGCCGATCATGACTCCCAGAACCCAAAACCACCATCATTTCAAAACTTGTCTATCTATCCATCTATCTAGCTATGTCACTTTTTTATGGACACGATAACTCGAATAATTCTTCACAAATCTCTTCCAAACTGATACATAAAATCAAGAGGCATAAAATCTCGATCAAGTTTGTTAATAGGCAAAATCAAACCAGGGGAGGGATGGGGGGGCTTTTTGTGAAAACAGAAAAAACCCCATAACGTCTTATTATGATACGTATCGAATCTGTTTAAAGTTATTATTACTTTTAGGAAAAGGGCCGAAAATTTATGTATAACAGATTTTTGATATCATTAAAAATGGCCCCAAGGGTGGGGGGGAAGGGGGTTTTAGAAGAAAAAATTTTATAAGTTCGTCCATTTACAAGATATAAATCCGCTTAAATTTCTTATAAATCCTCTTACTATTATCTAAAACTTTTATGTTGACAAGTTTTTTATAGGCCCAACCCTTATAGCAAAAAAAAAAAAAAATAAATAAATAAATAAAAAAAAATAATAGTAAATAAAAAAAATCCCTGCCGGCTCCGCCTGCGAACAAGTTAGATTTCGAAGTGGGCGGTCCCTTGTGGAATCCAACTGCGGCATCATGTCAAAAAGGTAATTTCTTCCGCAATTCCCAACAAACAGGCGCCCCACGATCTGCGTCTTCGAAATCTACCTCTGCCTGTAGGCCGAGCCATCAGGAATTTTTTTTTTTTTTAAACAAATATTCAATATTATGTCACTTCAAAATTTATTTAATTTTATTGTGAAATAAAACACTTTCAGCTAACGTCACTTTTATGTCTACGTCTACTGGTGACGTCTACGATGACGTGTTCTCATGGATACAAAGATCTCACAATAACTCTTAAAATTTTTATTTTAAAATATTAAAAAAGTAATATTAATGAAATATTAATTAATTTTAAATTTTAATAGCTTGTCTGTTATAGCGTCAACAAAAAAATTTGAATTGTTGAGGAAGAGCGAGAGAATAATGAATAAATATATAGATATATTTTTATTTATGTCATCTTCTCATTAAAATTGAAAAGAAAGCCAAAGAGAAAATTTTAACTTATTTGCTTTCAGTTGGACAATTATTATTTCATATATTCGTTTCATATATCAGGATTAGTCGTTTCATAAATTCGTTGCATTAGAATTTTATATCTTTAGAGTGTAGATATTTACAGTATCACGTCGCATAGTTTTATTGTGAATGTTTCATTCTTAAATGTTTATAAGAAATAATTTATCGTTTCGCCAGTCCATGTTTCTTGGGCATTTTTTTTTCTTTTATTTTTTTTAATCCGTGAGTCACTTTCATCTCTTTTCTCATCCGACCATGGAATTGATCCGAAAGCCCGTGTGTCACGGAATGTGCGCCCAACCGCAAAGGAATGGCTGCACATTTCGAGCATGTTTGATCGGATTCCGATATACGCCCGTGAAACAGCAGCTCTTTTGGAAAAAAGGTGTAAGCACTTCTTATTCTTATGCAGATACTATTGCTCTAAAGAAAGAAACAAAAGAAAAAAGAAGAGTCCGAATGGTCTTAAGGTTGTCCGGGATTCAATAATCCCGAAATCAAAAAATTACATTTCTCTTCACTGTTTTATCTTAAACAAGAAATAAAAATCATGTGCGTCAAGCATAGATTATAAAACACTTTCCAATACTTCCAGAATACTGCCCGCGAAGACACTCACAAAGCTAATGGAAGGGTTATTCTTTTCAAATTTAATGCTTAAATTCAAATATTCTTAGCCAATTTTTTTAAAGTACTTTTATTAAAAACATCTGCTACCTCAGCTAGATCTCACCCAGACTTTAAGATCAAGCTCAGCTATCCCATGCAAAAAAAAAAAAAAAAAAAAAAAAAAAAAATATTTAAATGCAAACGAGAAATTTGAAATGAACCCTTCCATATGTTTAACATTTTGCGAGTGCCTTCGCATGACTGAAGAGTCCCCTTAATAAGGTTAAGGATTATGTCTAAGTAAACGAAATGAAATGAAATGAAATCACCCTCTCGTGGAGATCCAGCCGTTAAGCTTAGGAATTATTCTCCACGAGATGGAAATGTTTATTGAAAATTCATATTTTAGAATACAGATGTTTAATATTACATTAGAGATTAAAATAAAATTAGTACAAAGCTAGTTTTTACAATACTGGTTGAGATCACAACATTTCTTAATATTTAAAAAAAAAATGATATAGGAAAAAGTATAAAAGAAAGTAATTAGAAAATTTATGAAAAGAATACTTAATCATAACACAACTAGTAATTTTGCATGGTTCAAACAGTAAGCTGAAATAGGAACAGTATGAGTACAAAAATGTGATCAGTGGAAAACGCATAACACATTTGAAATCCCAATTTCAGCAATTTCCATCGATAGTCGGAAAAAATCCGAATTATTTTGTGCTGCCCTGCATATTGATCTACAGATCAGTTTATACACTACATAGTATATGCCAAAATTTAGTTCAGTTAGGAAACGCATAACACAGTTGAAAATTCTCTTTTAGCCATTTCCGTTATCATGTCGTGGCCAACATCTCTCAATATGTCCACCCATATACGTATATAAATTATTCAAACATACAACTTTTTATTAACTAAAGTTGATTTATTTAAAACAATAATATAAGTAAAAGATCATAATAATATTCGCAGATAATTGCACGAATCATTCTTCGCATTCCCAAGCACTATATTGTTTATCTCAAGCCAAGATACACCTTACACGATTCAGAGTTCTGTGTGGAAAGTAACATATGCAGAGGCAAAAGCTGAAACAATAGAACATCTCATCGAAACCAAACAAGTACAAACCACGGAAAATTACAAACCTACCAACCCCCTAGTACAAACACAGGAGGTCAAACCAAGGGCGCCGGCCACATATGCCCAGGCCATAAGGGCAGCGACATCAACGGTCATAATACAAGGTACAGATGAAAGAAGTGCAGAAGAGGTAGAAAAGCAAGTCACGAATACAGTAAAAGACCACGAAGGAATCAACAGAGTGACAAGAATCAGAAATGGTATACGAATTGAGTGTGAAAATGCAACAGAGGCCACAAGGTTAAAAGAAACACTGAAAGAAAACACGGAAACAAGCTCAAACCTGAATATCAAGACGGCAAACCTGAGGAAGAAAAGAATAATGATCTTCCACGTTCCAAACACGGTAAGTAAAGAAGCCATACAAGTAAAACTGGAAAAACTACTAGGTTTGGATGGATCAAAGGATCCTGAGGAAGTAGTAAATATACTCAAACCAATAATGATACCAACAGAACGAATGCACATACCAGTCACACTCCCGGAGCCACTGGCAGACCATCTCCTCAAGAGAAGAACGGTGTGCCTTGGGCTCAGGGAATGCCCGATAAAAAACTACGTGACGATTCTGAGGTGCCACCATTGCCAGGGATTTGATCACATTGCACAATACTGCGACCAGCGACAAGTCTGCTCTGAATGTGCTGGAGATCACAAGCATGACGAATGCCCTAAGAGAAGAGAAAGATGTATCATGTGTCTAAACTACAATGAGATGACTAAAGGTTATTTACGCTCTCAGCTATCAACGGATCACACGGCTCACGATGGGAGGTGCACGGTATACCGGAGACTCCTCACTATTAGACAAATAGAATTGGAGGAGGGAAAAAAGAGGTTAACAAGCGGATTAGAAGTATTGCGAGGACAAGCCACAGTAGTAACGTACCGCGGGGTCCCAAGAATACAAAGGAGGACGCAGGAAGAAATAAACAACATGCAACACAGGCAAAGACAAGAGCAACGTTTTCGCGGACACCGATAAAAGACAGTGCCCGCGCGGCGCAAAACAAACACAAAATACAAACTTAAACACACCCGCCACCACAAACCAAAGTAAATCTCCCCCGAATAAACCAAGCCCAAACACAACTCTCACAAACAATGATACAGACACAATAAAAATGATACAAATAAATCTACACGGTAGTGCAAATGCCACAAAATCACTTGCGGGGTATATGGGAGCAAATGAAATCAACATCGCGCTGATCCAAGACTTTTACCAAAATAGACAAACAGGAGACATACTAGGTTTTAGCTCAAAATTATGGAAAATATCAAAAACAAAAACAAACAAAGCGGCAATAATCACAAACACAGGAACAAACCCAATAACACTAAAAGAAACCGACCACACAACAGCAGTAACACTAGAAAATAAAAAGGAAATAATAACGATAATAAATGTATACGTCCCCCCCTCAGCAGACTTCATGAGTGTGCTTCAAGAGGTCGAAGACACATTGAAAATAGCCAAAGGTGAAATTCTGCTGACGGGAGACTTCAATGCACACTCTCAGGTCTGGGGTTACAATGATATAGACACAAGAGGAGAACAGCTAACAGATTTTTTACTAGCTAACGACTTATACGTACAAAATCCACCAAACGCACCAGCCTCATTTAGCACAATGCGGAGGAAAAAAGTTATCCAAGGGTGGCCAGACCTAACAATAGCAACGACAAACCTTGGGGACAAAATAACGGAATGGGAAGTAAGTGACGACGAGTCCCATAGCGACCACAAATACATTAAATTCAAACTAACATATGACAACATAAGTTATTACAGACACAAACTAGAGACAAAACATGGAAAACATGCAAAATTTGAGAAAAAAATAAAACAAATAGGGAACAAATATATAAATGAACTTACAAGGATAACCAGCAAAGAACAATTAGACAACATAACAATGAAAATACAAAATGAAATCACAGCAATAGCATTACAATGCTACAAACAAAGAAAATCACCAAATATAACAGCTCCAACATGGTGGACAATGGAGATAAAAACAGCCCGAAACCGAGTTAGAGCATTTAGAAGGAAATATCAAAAACAACAAGATGAAGAACTAAAATACAAACAACACATAGAATATAAAAAAGAAAGGGCAAAACTTAAAAAACTAATCAACAGAACAAAAAGGGAAACTTGGAAAAAATTCTGTAACGAAGCCATAGATGCATACGGGCCACAATACAAAGCTGCCTCAGGTAAAAAACCAAAGCCATCACGATTAGTAAATGTACTACCAAACAACCAAACAGTAACAATAAAAGAAACACTTAACCACTTTCTAGATAACCTGTACTTAACAAACCCAAACACAGAACATAAACTCACACCGGCGCCACCAAAATTCAGAGACATTAACCCACCAGACATAACAAAACACGAACTTAACAGAATAATAAAAAATATAAAGCAAAACAAAGCTCCAGGATTCGATTACATAGACTACAATTTAATTAAAAAAATACACAAAGCGACGCCAAAGTTAATGCTCTCGTTATTCAACGCATGCCTCAAGCTAAAACACTTCCCAAAAACATTCAAAATAGGTACAGTGGTCCTGTTCCACAAACCGGGAAAAAAAACCCAGGACCCCAAAAACTATAGACCAATATGCCTGCTACCGGCCTTCAGTAAAATCCTAGAAAGAATAATATACGGTAGAATAATGCACCATCTGACATTAAACAAATATTTGAGCAAAAAGCAATATGGTTTTAAACAAGGTACTTCAACAGAACACGCACTAAACAACCTTATAAAAACGATAAAACAAGATAAAAAAGATAAATTCCAAACACTACTAGTAGCAATGGATATTAAAGGAGCCTTTGATAATATTAGATGGCCAATAATAGCAAATATACTAAAAAACTCCCCGAACCCAACTTATTTAACAAACTGGATAATTAGTTTCCTTGAAAACAGGTTTGTCACACTAGAGGAAAACGAAATAAAACAATCAAGACAAACCTTTGGCGGCTGTCCGCAAGGAAGTTGTCTTGGCCCGCTACTTTGGCTGCTAATAGCAGACGTAGCCTTAAAAAAGAACTGGGGTAAAAAGGTTAGAATCCAAGCATTTGCCGACGATTTCATCCTAATACTCAAAGCGAAAACTAAAGAGCAACTGGTAATCTTAGCAAATAAAATAATAGAAGAATTCAACAACTGGATAAAAAGCAACAATCTTACGCTAAACAGGGAAAAAACAGAGCTACTGTATCTAAACAGACCTCGCTTACACAACCTCCCAGATCAAGTCTCGGGAAAGATAGAGGGAATCAAATTAGAGGACAAGGATCTAGAAGGTAAAGACCAAATCAAATACTTAGGAGTCATAATACACCGTAACCTAAACTGGCTGCCACATTGCCAACACCAAACAACCAAAGTACGCAAATCATTCAATATGCTGGGACAAATGGCAAAAAGAGGTTGGGGAATAAAACCAGACATCATAAAAATTTGGTATCGAACAGTAGCAGAAAAAGTGCTAACATATGCAGCCCCAATCTGGGGACACAAATTAAATGCTAGAAGCAAAGCGGCCCTAACCACTTGCCAAAGACATTTTCTGCTGACCATAGTCAAGGCATACAAAACTGCCCCAACAGCAGCCCTACAGGTACTGGCGGGCCTGATTCCAATACACCTACAGGTCAAATATGAAGCAACATATGGAACAATAACAAGGTTAAGAGAAACATGTAAATTATACGGTAATACAATTCAACCAACAGACTACGATAACAAAATAAACATATGGGAAACGCACCCAGCAGAAACAACAGAACCAAAGATAGGCTACAACGAAACAGATATAACAATTTATACAGACGGCTCAAAATTGGAATCAGGCGCTACGGGATCGGCTTTCGTAGCATACAAAAGCGACAAAAAAATTAAACTATGGTCAACACCATTGCGGAAACATAACAGTGTCTTCCAAGCCGAACTACTGTCGATACTAAAGGCAACAGAATGGGGCAACGAAACAGGGATGGATTATAGCATTCACTCGGACTGCCTATCAGCAATATTAGCACTCAGCAAACCATTCAACACAGTAAAACTAATTGCAGACATACAAAACAAAATAAGAAAATCAAACAACAAATTTAAAATTAATTGGGTTAAGGCACACGTTGGCATCGAAAGGCAAGGAAACCATGCGTTGGCAAGGAAACGAGGATGCTGACGAATTAGCAAAAGAAGCGGCTAAAAATAAAAAAAATGGATAGACCCTACCACATAGAAAGACCAATATCAAACCTTAAGCGTATATTAAAAGAGTTAACAATAAAACAATGGCAGTTCGAGTGGGACTATGGGGATACGGGTAGAACAACTCATGGATACTTCCCAAAAGTAGACACAAAACGGCTTATAAGCTGTAAATTACTGAGCCAAATCTACACAGATCATGGAGCATTCCCACAATACCTACATAGATTTACTAAATTTAGCTCTCCAGAATGCATATGCGGGGAATTAGGGTCCATAAAACACTACCTTACGGCCTGCCCACTCACAGAACCACACCATCTGGTCACCATCACAGTTAATAACGAAATACTATGGCACAGACAACTTGCAAACAACAAACATGTACAAAACAAAGGTAGAGCAGTGATCAGATGGCTAATGAACAATGTAGACGACATGAAACAGACAAACATAGACTAATACAAAGAAAAAAAAAAAAAAAAAAAAAAAAAAAACATAAAAGTCCCAGCAGCCACCATACCTCTATATTCAAAGTGTGTATAACCTCTGTCTAATTAATCTTACCTTCCAGGAAAAAAAAAAAAAAAAAAAAAAAAAAAAAGGAAAATATATATATATGTATATATGTGTATATATAATAAAATAGCAGTGTAAAGTATACCTCTTTCCTGCGAAAAAAAAATCGTTCTTTTAGCGTCTAAGAGGGTGGAAGTTAATAACTAATTAACGGACTAATGGCCAAGGAATATGCCCCACCCCATAGCGCACCAAGTCCTCAAAAAGCTTCATCGAGCTCATGAAAACAGCCATAAGGTATATATGGACTGATCGCCACTAGAGCGCATTCATGACAACAAATTCAACGGTTACCAGTGATGCAACAGAGTATAAAATCAACAGAGAAATATGAGAAACCCAAATCACAATGAGAAACCTGCAACAAATGAGAAACCAAAATAAATGCAACAAAAGAGAAACAACTGCATCACATGAGAAACCAAAAAGCAACGAGATAAACCTAAATGTGCAACAAAAATCAAGCAGCAAAAGAAAAACAACAGGTAACTGGAATGTACGGTAGAAAAAGTAAGGGAAAAAAACAATCCAACACAGGTAAAAGTAATCATTTCTTCTATTTTTTATGTAAAGTTAAATAAACATGTATTAACTCCCTTCCCTTACAGGTTTTTTTTTTTTTTTTTTTTTTTTTTTTTTTTATCATGTACGCTAATGGCGCCTGGTGCATGTAAAATCCGTCGTGGGTGTAAAGTCCTCCAAGTTCCCTGTGAATAATACCTCTGGGGGTGCCTAATCAGGTGAAGGTCTCGTCACCTGATCAAGGCTCTAAATTACGAGACCAACTCGCATAACGATGACAGGTCCATATAAAAAGAATAACATCAATTAGCAGCAAAACAAAATGGAAACAAAACTAAGTCCTCCACATAGCCGTCCTGTCAGCAACGGCCAGCCGCTACGCGGCATCTCTTCAGTGGCGCTACGCGCCCCGGTACCAGGCACTAAACCCGTTTAAGCTAGGGAAACCTGGCAGGTAGGGGCCTGGTCGCCGGTCTCAAAAAAAAAAAAAAAAAAAAAAGTTCGCACCTCACACTCTGTCGAAATTTGGTTCTCCAAGATGACTGCCAGCTCTCAGCTCCCCTCACGACTGTTTTTACTCACCCCCCGTTCGTCTGATTTCTTCCTCCGGAACACTGAATGCCTTTCGCGGATCTTTTCATAACATCATGCATCTAGAATTTTCCATAATGTTTTCCACACATCTTTTCGGGAATAGCTAGGAAGGTAATACATAGTAGAAAATGATTTAAATTCCCTCCAGAGATGACAGTAAATATTTTTACGGAAAAGACCCCATCTCTATTCAGATTACATTCACAGAAGCATTCCTTCTTCTGTTCCGCGATTATCTTAATCTTCAGCTGACTGTAATGATTGATAGGGATGACCCCTGGTCATCATACAGTCAATAGGCGGTAATGTACTCGATTTCTTTTGTGCAGCCCTGTATAAGAACTGTAAATTTTACACGCAACAAGTAATATGTAAAAAACTAGTTAAATTTAAAAATGCGTACCACAATCGAAAACCCACTTACACCAATTATTGTTCATAGACAAGTACTGTAACCGAATTTTTTTGTGTCCCTGTAAATGAACAATGAATGCCCACCATATTATATATTAGGCCTCTTGAAGTGCACCTCAGTAATATATATCAATTTTAATATGTTTGAAATAGTATGACATCATTAAAATACACCGGAAACGATTTTCCCCCATAAGACCGTAATGTAACAGAATTCTTTTGATCTCCCCTGTTAACGAACTACAAATGCTACACAATTCAGTTTCAATACCGAACCTGCCATGATAAACCTCAAAGAGGTAATCAATTACATATGGCAATTCGAACATATTTACGCGAGTAAGAGCACGGACAGACAGACAGAAAAACAAAATTAATAAACACTTTTCGTTTAGCTAATGTTAAGTCTATGGGAAGGTTCTTGGCAGATTTCTCGCTCGCATTTTAGTATTTTTAAATGATGTTTTTTGCATAGTATAGCTGAAGTCGATCTTTAACGTTGTTAGTTTTTACTGTTTCTATTTTGGTTCCAGTTTTTTTTATATAAAAGTACTTTAACTTTCAGAACCGGTTCCAACTTGTTCCAAAATTGAAAATGACCGCTTATAAAAAAAAAAAAAACTGTAACGAAAATCAAAAAAGTAAAAACTAACAACATTAGAGATCAACCTCAGCTACCCTATGCAAAAAAAAAAAAAAAAAAAAAAAAATATTAAAATGCGAGCGAGAAATCTGCCAAGAACCTTCCTATAGACTTAACATTAGCTTGAGCGTTTCTTCGCGTGACTAGCGTAGGCTCTTACGAAAAAAATTGAAAATATTTTTCATGACTCATGAAAAATATATCACAAAAAAAGACATTTAAAAAATATATATGTATTAATTATTTAACATATTTTTTATATATAAAAATCCTGAAGACAAATTAATATCTATTATTTTCTGTACCAAAAATGATATATTTATTAGATTATTGCATTAGATTATTAGATTTATATATAAGAGTATGCGGAAAGAGTTACTTTTTGAGAAGATTTATCAAATTTTAAGCATAGCTAAAATTTGATTTTTTTTTAATTTGATTTTTTTTATTTTTAAAAATTAAATTTTAAATGTTTTTAAATAATTTACATTTGAAAGAAATATATAATTAAATATACATTGCAGGAAAAAAACCATTAGCAAAACATATTCATTAATGGTAATAATAATAATAATAATAATAATATGTGTCCCGGATCACATTAAGACGAAAAGAAAAATTCATTTAAAATTTTTTCCAAAAAAAGTGAACGTTTTGAAACTGGTCCTAATCTTAACAAGAGGCATTTTTAAGGTTTAAAGGGGATGTGGTTGGGCAAGGTTGGGCATTTATTTAAAAATAGTGGTGGTAGGACTTACTGACAATTTCACGGGGTAGGGGGAAATGAGGGAGACGAAAAAGCAATTAACAGCCTGGCGACTTGTAAATAAGAAAGGTAGCCAGATTCAATCCTTACTCGTCTTTCTTTACAAACAATCCTTGATATACGGGCCCCTCGAATGGAGATAAAGCGAAGAAACCTTTTTGCTCATTAAAAGACATCTGTATCACAACCCCCCTCCCATCCATTATTATTCATTCTTCAATGTCAGTTCCTCTTGTAGATAAACTCCACAGCCTCTACTGTTTTCAAAGTGCAAATCACAGAAAAAAAAAAAAAAATCATTCTGCATATAAAAGTTTTATAAAAAGTATAACTAAACAATTCAGCTTTTTGTATCATGAGCAAAAATCATAATAAATTTCGTGTGGCCTAAAAAATAACAAGAAATGTATTATGTAAAAAATATAATTGAACAAACATTTTTTAGAACATTAGTTTATTTATTTCCTCATCAATGATATCCCAAGATTCCGTTAAGATGGTTCTCAAATAATATGCTTAACAGCACGAAACTTTCTGACGCATTTTGTGACTCATTTTTAAACGTAAAGGCATAAAATTAGCAGGGTATTGAAACAATTTGGAATCCATTTTTTGTCATCCATTTTATCATAGTCATCCATTTTTTTAATCGAGTTATAAGCGATTCTTGCTATGTGACAACACGTTTTTCTCCTTTCTTGTGCTGCGGCGTCGGAAATTCGATTCAAAACGCTGACTTTGGCTGTATTTTCTGAAAGATCTTTGGCCTTTACCAAAAAATGGAAAACGCCTTTTGATTACAAAGTTTCTGAATTAAGAACACTTGCCAATTTCACAAGTTTCCGAACAAAAGTAAATTAAAAAATATTTCGTAAAGTAGCTAGTTTGGATTTGAAAATATCCTTAAGGGGGTTTCTCAGTCAGCTCTCTAATTCTCCTCGCCAATATTAAAGATATGGGAGTAGAAGAATGCACCGTACATTTAAAAATTCTCCTCATAAAATTAAATTTTTAATTTTTTTTTTCGTACTCTTCTTAAAAGATGTTTTTTTCCGCCTTAGTTGCCAAAATATTTCTGAAATATCTGCTTAATTTAATATTTTATGTGTTAAAAGCGTAATATTATAACACTTCAAGATAAATTCTGATAAAAACATTAGCAACTATGAATTTCATTTCAACAAACGTTTAAAATGGACTGTATTCACTATCTTCGGTGAAATCTATTGCGGTCTGATATTTATGGCTATTTTAATACTATTTATGTGTTTACATTTTGATTATTTTTAATGTGTTAATTAAATAGCTGTCGTTAAGGATTTTTTTTTTTTTAAGTTAAGTGCATAATTTGTTGAGAATATATATTTTTTGAAACATGGTCAAATTAGTGAAAAAACTATATGTAAAATTTCGAAAGTTTAAGTTTGCAAAATGTAGTCATTTATGTTCAATGCTTTGTTTTACTCTCTCTTTATTTTATTTTGTTCGAATTTTTCACTTCTAAATAAGCCAGAATTTACTCTATATATATTATGTCAATCGATTTAACTATGTAATAATAACAAAACAATGCGCGAAACTGATTTAAAACAATAATAATAAATAATCATTAAAAAAATTTTTTGCTTTTAAATTGCTGAAAATTGTTTCATTTTCAGTTCTGTAAAAAAAAAAAAAAAAAAAAAAAAAAAAAAAAAAAATGCGGTTGAGGGGATTTTAGATAATAAAATTAATTAATGTATTATATATATATATATATCATAAGCAAAAACAACTATAATCTTTCATATAAATCATTAAAAAATAATAATTATTAAAACAAATCAGTAAAAAAGATGAATGTAATGTTAATATACTTTATCCTAATAGGAAATATAGAAATACAAAATTAACATTAACAAAATTAAACAACAACAAAAAAAATCTGTGTATATATGATGTAACATATAAGACAAAGGCTTTGCTCACTGTATTATTTAAAAAAAATTATGAGGTATTTTCTAGGACGTATAAATACTGCACACAGTACATTGCATATATTTGTTTTCTGTTTTTGTTCTGTTTTCTGTCTTTTTCTGGAAAAAATGGTAAAACCATCTATAAACGATGATGTATTGGTATTCTTTCATATGTCCCGTTTAAAATAATAATAAATGTTTTAAAATACATTTCATTTTCAATAGCGAAGAATGGTATAGTAAACCTCATTATCAGAGCATGAATTTTGTGAATATCCAATCATATTTACGAAAATTGAAGCACAGGCAGACAGACAAACTGAAGTAAAAAGTTTTCAGCTATGTTAAAATGTGTTTTTTTTTTCTCTTCTTTCAGGCATATTTATAATTTTAAAACTCTTAAACAGTAAAATCTTTTAAGACGAACTCACAAGATACCGAATAAAATTCCACTATAGACAGGTTTTCATCTTAGCAGGTACACTATTCCTTATAGTTTATATTATTTTCACCGAGACCATGAAATTTTCCGTTTAAAAAAGTTTTCCGCTTTACATACGTTCTGTTTCACTGGTTTTAGTATTTAATCTAGCTTACTTAATTTAATTATAACAAGAACGAAAAATCATGCGTCAAGCATAGATTATGTAGCACTTTCCAACGCTTCTAAAATAATTTTACAAATCATTACCGTTTAATAAGCTGAAAGATGACATCTAAGTAAACAATTTGGAAAACGCATAACATATTTAAAAACGTAATTTCAGGAATTTTTAATATATACAATATTCGGAAAAATATCCGAATACTTTTATGTAGCCCTGTATATGATCTATAGATTTGTATATATACATAGGATGCTAAATTTTAGTTTAGTTAGGAAACGCGTAGCACAGTTTAAATTCTCCTTCTGGAGTTTCTGTCAATCAACGGAAATGTGTTCGCGAACTTTTGTGCTGCCCTGTATAGGATCTACAGAATTTATACACACCACGTAATAGACAAAAAGCTAGTTAAGATTAAAATCGCGTTCAGTAACTTAAAACGCACTTCCAGGAATTATTGTTAACAGACAGTAGAGAATTCTTTTGTGTGTCCCTGTAAATGAACGATGACTGCTATACACACACTATTCTGTAGTAAGCCTCTTGTAATGCACCTTAGTAATATATATAAACTTCAATGCGTTTAAAATAGTGGAACATTATTTAAATAAGCCGCAGACGATTTTTCTCCATAGACGTAATGTAACGGAATTATTTTGATTGTCCCTGTAAAGTAACTCTAAGTGCTATACACCTAATATTCCATATTAGCTTCTTCTAATGCATCTTAGTGATCTATATAAATTTCAATGCGTTTACAATAGTGAAACATTTTTAAAATAAACCGCAAATGATTTTTCCCCATAGACCGCAATGTAAGGGAATTCTTTTGAGTGTCCCTGTAAGAAAACTATAAGTGCTACACACTTCAGTTGAAATAGGGAACGTGCCATAGATAACGACAATAACATATAAAAATTGCAGAGCAATCCGAGCATATTTACGGGAGTTAGAGCACGGACAGACGGCCAGACGGCCATCCGGCCAGACGGCCAGACAAACCGAAGTCATAAGCACTTTTCAACTAGGTTGGAAAGTGCTAAAAAGCATAACCTCTTCAAAATGCACGTAAAATATAACAATTCATAAAAAAATAATGTATTCGATTTTTTAAATTGAATCTGGGAAACAAATTCACACCACTTAAGCAGGGTTTGTTGATTTAAATCAGATTGATTTTAAGATTAAGATGATTAAGATTAAGATGATTTTTTTTTTTTTTAAATCATTGATGTAAAATAACTTTAGTAAAAATTTTATTTCAAATTTAGATCAAGATATTTTGTAATAAATATTATGTTTTGAAAAAAATAATAGTAATAAAAAGTTTGTAAATTTAAGGAAACGGAGAGACTGAGAATTCAAAATCCATGATTTTTAATTTTATTTAAATCAAATATCACACTTTAAAATAAAAATCCCAATTTAAAAATAAAGAATCTTAGCTGAAAAACGTCAAAAGATTAATGAATATTTATCTATTAAAAAACATCTAAATCTTATGTAATTTTTTTAATACAAAAACATGGAGACATTCTGTGAGGATATGGGAAACATTAGAATAAATAAATATAGGCCATTCAAAAGTTTTTTTTATTAAATTTATGTAGATATCTCATTACTTCCACATGTAAATAACAAGTGGTTCAATATTCTGATGTAAGTTTATTTATGCAAAGGTTTGGAAAAAAAAATGATTTCATGGCTTGTAATAGTCTGAAATGTTTTTATGTATATTTTTAACATTTTCCAACAAAGTTGAAAAGTGTTTATTCATTCGGTTTGTCTGTCCGTCCGAGCTCTAACTTTCGTAAATATACTCGGATTTCCCCGCAACTGATATATGTCATTGAGCTCAACTATGGCATGTTCGGTATTGAAAATGAAGTATGTAGCACTTATAGTTCATTTACAGGCACACTCAAAAGAATTCTTTTACATTACGGTCGAAATCGCATGGGGTCGAATGAGGCAAAATCGTTTGCGGTGTATTTTAATGATGTTAATATATCTCAAACATTTTGAAATTGATATATATCACTGAGTTATATTACAATTTTTATGCTTATCATAGATTATAGAGAGAATAGCATTTATCGTTCATTTACAGGGACATACAAAATAATTCGGTACAGTACTGTCTGTGAACATTAATTTCTAGAAGAGTTTTTTCCGTTGTGGCACGCTTTTTTAAATGTAACTAATTTTCTACATATTGCTTGGTGTATATAAATTCTATAGATCATATACAGGGCTGCGCAAAAGATGTCGAGTACATTATCTTTCATTGACCGAAATTGGAGACTGGAATTTTTGAGCTTTGCTGTGCGTTTCCTAACTGAACTAAATTTTAGCATATTGTGTGGCATATATACAAATCTATTGATCATGTACAAAAAAAAAAAAAAAAAAAAAAAAAAAAAAAAAAAAAAAGATATTTTTCAATTATTAATTTTAATTACTGAAACTGGGTTTTCGAATATGATATACGTTTTCGAGAATTGTTTACTTTGATATCACATTTCACCTTATGAATCTATGAAGTTTTGTTACATTATTCTGATTGTGTTGGAAGGCGTTTCATAATCTATGCTTAACGCATGATTTTTTGTTCCTGTTAAAAATAATTTAAATTTTAGTTACTTATAAATGTAAGCTAATTAACAACTAAAGTTTTTATAGTCTTAAAAAACCTGATTTAATTTTTTAAATTTTAAATTAAATAAATCCAACTTTGATTCAGTCTAAACTCAGTAATTGCTCAGGAACTCAGCTGGAAAATTGGTTTCTTTTCAAATATTTTAATAACAAAGAATACATTTTTTTTTTTTTCAGATCCATTGAAATTTGTAACATATATAATCATCATCAGAGATCATCTTTATGTATGTATAATACATTCTCAAAATTCATTAAGTGAATATTATATTTGTTAAATTGCAGTTTAAGCAAGTGATCATATAACACAAAATAATTCGTTTTATTTATTTCATGTTTTCAAAAGTAAAAGATAATTCACCTTTTCAAATTAAATCTGTTTCTATTGCTCCATTTTTTGTAACTGTAATATTTAATTATTCATAATGATTAAAATATTTCAAATCAACCAAGTGAATGAGTATTTTTTTTTCAAATAAATTTAAAAGAGCTATTTTAGTTTTTAATTTTAATGATTTTGTAAAAGTTATTTTCTCAGAGTAAGCATACAGGTATGTTTACTCTGAGGTTATTTTACTTTAAAATGTGTATTTAAATAATAATAATAATAATAATAATAATCTGAATTAAATAAAACAAAAATCCGAATTAAAAAAAATCGATTTATTTATTTATTTATTTATTTATTTTTATTTATTTATTTATTTATTTTTAATAAAAAAAATCACGAACCTTGCATTTAAGGCGCTTCTGAAGGAAAAAAAAAATCCCGATTCAATAATGCAAAACTCTAGCACATTTCAGTGATTTGAAATCGAATATATATTTTTTCATTTTTCGAGAAAGGAATATCTTGAGTTATAAGCAATTGTTGTCTCACAACGACCTTTATCGGGCTGTCGCATCCAGAAATTCTGTTAAAAACGAAATTTTTCACCAAGTTTTTCTGATAGGCCTTCTATTTTTAACGAAGAATGGAAAAGCTATTCAGTTCCCGAACAACATGGTTTCTGAATAACAGCATCTGCCAATCTCATGCGTTTGCGAGCAAAAATGGATTCATATATATATGTCGGCTCATCTGAGCATTACAACACAATCAAATTTCATTATTACACAAGTATTTTTACTGAAATTGAGACATTCAGAGTGCGAATGAACATAAATCTGACAAACAGAAGTGAAACAATTTTTCATTATAATTCGAAGTGGTAAATAGTGGTATTTTTCTGGTACTTCGAGGTGAAATTGCTTGTCATATAAAAACATTACTATAATTTACAATAATTATATTACTCTAATTTACAGAAAATCTGAGAAAAATTTTAACGATGACTTCGTTGAGAGAATTTTTGAAGAATATCTATGTAGTCAACTGATTTTATTTCAGTTTCAACAATCAATTTTCATAGTATCATAAATTATTTTATCTTTACTTTTTTTTTTTATTCAACTTAAAATTTCACAACTTGATAAAGTAACTACGCATGTTTATACAGTTTAATGCTTTCTAAGTTTTAGTTTTTAATTATTATTATATTTTTATTTTTTACCAAATATCTTGCATGTCTGAAATATAACGCAGAGTCTGTATTTTTTTTTTCTTTAAATCATTAAAAGTAACAATATAATAAATTATAACACCTTGTAATAGTATATTACTTTTAAATGCTAAAGGTGTAAAATTAACAACTATAATATAAATTAAAATAACTTTTATTAGTTGTTTTACATGTTTTGGACTCTTTCTGAGTCATTTTCAAAAACAAAATGCAAATATTCTAAAGATGCACGGGCTTTGAAGTTATTATTTTCATATACTTTTTTTAAAAATTACGCACGTTATCTATTATTTTTACCTGATTGTTTATTTTCATATCTTTGACCATGGAGTAATTCTAGCCATTATTCCTATGTCAATGTTCCATTTATTAGCATAATAGGTTTAAATTGATTCACACCTTTCCAGATTCATGTGTAGTATATTATCCCTTGACTCTTCTCCCTCAAACAAATGTTTTAAGGTAAAAGTGCCTGTTTATAAAATGAAATACATGTTTGAAATAAAAGTCTAAATAATGTAAATCAACACCTTAAGTCTATTTTTCTTATTTTCTTGAAAAATTCTCTGAATGTTAAAACATGTGGAATTACTTGAACACCAGACTAAAAAAAAAAAAATTGAAATTTTTTTACAAAAAGATCTTTGATGCAATCCGTAATGATTCATTGATGCAATGGTATTCAGTCTTCATAAATCCATTCTAGGTTAGTATTTGCACAAAACATGTCCTTTAATTAATAATAAAAGAAAATGTTTTTATTATTATCCTAATAAATCTTCAATGATGGTGTGAGAATCATATTCTACATTATTTAAAAACATAAGATATAAGAGCAAATAAAATAAAAGTTAAAAAAAAAAAAAAAAAACAGGGCATTAATTAGATGTGTGAAAACGGTGTTAAATCTTAAAGGCATTTATGCTTTAGTTGAAATTTTATCAGCTATTTCAGGTGTAAGTGTTTTCAAGAAACAATATCCAACATTCAAGCTTAATAATAAATCCTAAGTTCATTCACTTTTAATAATAATGTTTAAAAAAATAGTCTTAATATAATAGTTTAAAATTTAACAATTTCGTCTCAAATAGAATTTGTTCCTATTTCAGTACTCATGTTTAAAAGATAACGTTATAGAAGCTTTCTAAAAAAGGAAATATTTCAACAAAACAAAAAAAGAGTGCAGGTGTGCAAGTGCCTTTTACGGAAGTTAAAATAATCATTATTAGTTTCTAAAGATGAAGAACATGTGGTATTTATTATCATTGCTCTGCGACTCTGAAGGGACTATCTCAACCAAGAAATTTGCGTAAATGCAAATAGTTCAGTCCGCTTAAAAGTTACTGGCAGCCTTGTGGTTAAAGAGGTAGTTGACGCACCCTTTCACACCACTGATTGATAATATACGTGAAATTGTCGTAATCCCGTGAAATCATCGTAATCTGGGGGGGGGGGGGGGTTAAAAGCTATCATTCCCATACTCAAAAGTGAAATTTTATGTCCTTGTCCAAAAAAGTGAATTTTAATGAGTCTAACATGAATGTTTCAATTTTATTTTAAGAAATAACGTAATGAACTGCATTGTGCAATAGTACGAACATGCGGAAAATAATAATTGGAATATTTAAAAAAAAATCAAAAGTTGCAAATGTCATTACCATGGCATGTCCTTAATTTCAAATTTAATAAGTTCAAAATTATAGTTTGTTATAGTTATATAGTTTGTTAGTATAATGTAGTGTGTTGGAAAACCCTAAACCAAAGACAAAACCAATATAATAAAGTTTCATCTGTCTGCTTAAAATATAATTAGCATTTTAACTTCACTGCAACGAAATATTTTAATTATCTTTAACTAAAACTTTGTCCCTGGAGTTAATCGTCATTACCATGGTGCAAAGTGTTTGCTTTCTTAGCTCAGAGCGTTCTAAAATAGTCTTTATGTAGTCTTTATGTTGCTATATTGTAAGAGTAAACGTTATGCCCTTAAAAAAAGTGGGTGCCTTCCTTTGTTGAAATAGCACTGTTTCATTTTGATACTTTAATTCAAAAATTGAGAACAATATGTTTTGTATATGTGTCATCACCACCATGTTTTATATTACTAAAATATAACAATAGATATGAATAATTTTTTATTAGATTATAAAGAGCTCTGGGACTATTTTCAAAGTAAATATACTATAAATCTTTAATCGCTATAATTAAGCCTAAAATCGAACTTAACATTAAAAATGTCTACCGTGGTAAGTCATTATCATGTCTTTTGAAAAATGGGTAATGCCAACATAACATAGAAATAACAAATTTGAAGATTTTCTTAATTTTCTTAGTTTTATTTAACTCAAACTTAAGATCAAACTAATAAAAAAAATTTAATGGATTTCTCCTCCCTTTGAGTTTATTGGCAAATTTACCTGTTATTTGTCATACTCAACATATGCAAGATAAAAATTTGACCACTGAAGAAAAACTTCTTCGAAAACGAAAAAGGGGAAGAAAAAACGCCGTGAAAAAATTAAAAATGATCCAGTTGCATAATTCTATATCATTACCATGCCACACTATTAATAAAATTAATTAATTACCATTTGAACCGCCATATAGGATCGTTTTTATCCGTACCAAATCAGTATATTTGAACTCGAACCAGAAATTTATTTAAAAAAAAAAAAGTTAAATAAATACTACAGAAACAAAAAGAGTAGATTGTTTCGAAGGGATTCCCAGTTGTTATCAACTCCACTCCCTGTATATGAGTATTTGAGTATCACATCTCAAAGAAGCCATAAAAAAAGGAGTATAAAAGTAGCAAAAATGCACTGTAAAATGAAAGAAAAGAAAAAAAGTTTAATAAATGAGTTAAATAGTTTAAAATAAAAATTCTGGTGAGAAACATTTTTAAAAACCGAAATAAAATTTCACGTGGTTTTGGTATTAAAACCATAAATCAGGCAATCGATTTCTTCTGATATTTTTCTCATAATGCCAGACATGTAAACATTTTATTAGCACCAAAAAATCGGGAATTTAGAAGAAAAAAATCGAAGCCAAAATTTTCCTTTTTCTGAGAATGACCCATATATAAGAAAATTAGAGATGAGTCGGGTTCAGCCCGAGCATTTGAGACCGAAACGGACATGGGCTTGATTTGTATACCCGACTTCGGGCTCGGGTGGCTCAAAATGAAAATTTTATTTATTAATAAATTGAAAAAAGAAAAAAAAACTTTTTATATGCTATTTGGAAAACAAGAGTGTATTCTTGTGTTTTAAGTTTCTTAAAGTGTTTTACAATCCTCTAAAAATCAATTTTAAAAGGAAATGAATTGTTATTGATGTGGGATGAAAGAGAAATATTGTATCTGATTCTGAAAATATGATAGACACGGTTTGATTCTTTTCATGGTCGGCATAAAGAAGCCGTGGAATATCCCTATATCTATCCTCTCTTTCTGTATAAATTCTATTTTCAGAATTATTGGAAAACAGAATTCGTGCCTTTCGTTCATAGTTGTACAATGATAATTTTAAAACTAGTTTGTCCTAAATTATTCCGATTGGCCTGTTTCCGTACAACGAAAATGAACTGGGTGTACTCCTTATTTCTGATTTTATTCAGAAAGACCTATCGGACGATTATTTTAGTGAACTGCAAGCTTCGCCCTTTTATACACGTACTTGAAAACTTAGAGGAAAAGAAATAAAACCTAAGAGAAAGGTTTTAGATGTCGGTGATTCTGGACTGTCTAATTCTTTTAGTGGCACCACTATTTCTGCAATAGAATGGACACCATTTATGTTAAAATTAAAAGACCAAGTGGAAAACTAATCTGTGTGCAGATATAACTTTGTGCTTATGAATCTGTACCCGAATGGAAGAAGCTATTTATCACATCATAAAGACAATGAGAGCGATTTAGATGAGAATATTCCCATAACTGCATTCTTTTGGAGCAAAACGAAAACTGGAGTTTCAAAGATTTAAGTGTCAAGAGGTTTGGATTAGCTTAGAACATGGGTGTTTGTATTATATGTTTAAGCCTACTAATCAACTGTTTACACATGGAATTTTGCCAGAACCTGATATAAAACCACCAACAATTAGTTTAACCTTTTATTATATTATTTCAAACCCTCTTTCTTTAAAAATACAAAGACTTAATTTTTTTTCCCCTGTTTCAACAGATGAAGTATTTTCATCCAAAAACCAACATTCACAAACAAAGGAAGTGTTTTCTAAGCAAACATCTGCTAAACAAGTGACTTCCAGGACCCCTGAAAACATTCTTGCTATGCAAGAATAAAAATTTTCAGCTACATATGGTAATGATACGCTTCTTGCAGAATTTTATCTCTGTTCAGGTACATTTCTTCAGATTCGATTAAAAAATCCCGTTTCCTTTAGAATCCGATTAAGAAATTTAAAGGATTCGAAAAATGGAGATAAATACCCAACGAACCAAGGGGTTACTATGACTGCCCAACATGGGAAAAATTTACTAAAAAATTATCAGATTTTCATTTTTACTCAAAAGATGATTATTTTATCGCAAATAATCAACTGATTATAATGGGCCATGATGAAGATTACTGTTTTCGACAACAGTTCTTTTTTATTTAAAACTGTTTTTTATTTAAAAAATACTGGAATTCGTATGAGTAAGGTTCAGATACTAAATTTGATTGAATTAATTCCCCAAATTACTGAAACATTGATCGAGATACTTCTAACTCATGTTCCACCGAATTTTGTTTTTAATAAGTTACCAGTATGCTCTAATCATATGGATTTCAACACTGCCAAGTGAAATTTCTTTTTTTGTTTGAAACAAGAGTTCGGATCTACTGCTTGTAAAATGTTTAAATGCGACGGGTGTAAATATAAATCCAACTCACAACTTGTCTACGCCTGCTTGTTAACTGAGACCCAGGAAAATTATTATATGTATAAAAGTTCAATTTTACTAAATCTGAATACGTTTGAGTTATCTAAGAACATTTGCCAAAATAGCACATGTCAATTTATAAAGACATTTTTTTAAATGCTTTGGTAGCCAATTCTATGAAGAATATTTTGAAAGTAAATATGTTCAACTAAAAATTGTGTAAATCTTTGATATGTTATTTCAATAAACATTTTTTGTTGTTGTTGTTGTTAATTAAAAATGAATCTCTTTTTATTTCTAACTTTGAAAAAAAACTGTAAAAAGAAAAAAAAGAAAAAAATATATGACTTGAAAAATAAGAGAATACTTTCATAAAAGAAATGTTATAAAAAAAAAATGATTGTTTGCGCTATGAAGTAACTTCTTTTTACAAAAGTTGAAATTATGTTTAAAAAATTTAATAATGAAAATTTTGTTTCAGTTTGAAATGCGGATGGAAAGCAAACAAAGTTAAAATTATATGTTGAATACAGTTGTAAGAAAAAACTTTAGAGGTTTTTTTTTTTTTTCTTTTTTTTTTTTTTTTTTTTTTTGCTAAATTAAAAACAAAAAAAATAAATAAAACATTAAAAAAATTGCTATCGTAAAAAACTTTTGCAAAAAATTATAAAATAGTTTCAGTTATTATTAATTTTTTGTTGTTATACTCATGTTTGAACATTTTGTTCATGATAGCAATACACATATTAGTAAAATAAGAATGTTTGAAATGATTTAACTTAAAGTAACGCAAATTTTCTTTTAAGGATATAATTTAAACTAACATTTTAAAATAGAGGTTAAACAACGGTCCGACCTCAGGAGGTGGAGCGCGGAGCAGTGGAGAGGTGGAACCATCTTCTGTTAGAGTACGATGTTAAAATAGTAACTTGAAATGTAGGGTAGGTCGTAGAGAGGAGATTTATTTTTGAGGGAGTTTTGAGAGGCTTATTTTTGAGGGAGCTTAATTTTTTTTTTAATTTGTGATTTGACTTAGAGCAGAATATGGAATTTTTGTAGGATTTGAGAAGTGTACTATAGGAGGAGAGTGTATTTTTCGGTTTTACTGTAGGAGGAGGGCTTATTTTTGAGGGTGCTTATTTTTTTATGGGGGCTTAAATTTTTTTTTTAATTTTGGAATCAACTTATGGTAGAATGTGGTATTTTTGTAGGATTTGAGAAATGTATTATAGGAGGAGGGTCTAAATTTGGAGGACTTATTTTGAGAGGGGTTTCATTTTTAAGGGGGCTTAATTTTAAAAGGGGCTTAATTTTTTTTAAATATTGTAATCGACGTAGAGTTGGAATGGAATTTGAATAAGGAACGAAAATGAAAAATTTTGGTGGCGCCATCTATCGGCAGGAAATGGAAGGATATGTGTTTAAAAGAGGTTTTCTTAAAAAAATTTACTTGGAATCGAACCGAGGTCAAAATAGTTTCTTGACTTGATAATTTGTGGTAGGTTTAACTGATCAAGCAGAGAAACTATGACTATGAGTGGAGATTTTAAGTGTTTAAAGAGAGGTATTGTGCGAGTGGCGTATCATATGTGAAAAAAGCATGGATAACACAGTATAATATTACTGTATTTGTATAAACCTTACTGATAAAATACTTTTTGAATTTTTTTAAAGTTTTGAAATAATGTGTCTTAATTAAGTAATAAGTATGTGACACCACGTGCTTCTCATCCTCCAACAGAATAGAGTTGAGTAGTAGGAATGCTGCGGTAAGAAATAATTTAGTTTCGGTTTCGAAAATATTATTGACAGAACGTACAAAGGGTTTTGCGAATTTAACTTTTTAAAGAATGGAAACAGTGTGGATGTCAAGTTTATCATAACATTGTTACTAACGCCACGTGCTTCTAATCCTCCTAGTCGAGTGGAGTTTAGCATTAGGAATACTGCTATAAGAAATAATTTTTAATGTGTTTATTGACATGTATGATACATCTAATCAGTGATAAGATTAATTGATAGGAACTTGTACTAACTCTCAAATCTCTATAAGTCTTCGCTTGAGCCAGACCATGCATGAACTGCGTTCACCAAGCTCATAAATAAGGTAAGTTTAATTTTCACGTGAATTAATCTTTTTCGCTTTCAAAAAAAATATAGTAATTCTAAAAATAGTAGGTAGTTAAATTAACAATGTTTATCCTTTAACTAAATAAAATTCTTTAATAAGGACTTGTTTGGAAATATATTGCAAGATCTTTTGTACGACATTTAAAAGAATAATTAAATAAGATAAAATTTAGTGTTTTAACCTTGTGTTTTAAAAGTAGCCTGGGTATGAAAAGAATTTTTGCCCGATTAGTTTATTTTCTGAAAAGAAAAATGGTAGACAATGAAACTTTCCGAACCAGAATACACGAAGGCAGAAGTTAAAATGGTGAAAACGCAGTTGATAGCTATTATCGGATTGAACAAGTAACTGATAAAGTCTTGATCACGTGTGTGATAAGGAAGTAAACTAATAGTTTAACGTCGTTCTGTTATGGAACAGATACTTCATGTTAGCAAGCTGAAAGAGATTAACCCATTTTTAAATTATTCTGCTTTTGTAAGCATATAAATTACATTTATTTGCTAATGTTTTTTAAAGATAAGTATGTATAAATGTATATTTAAAATATATATATAATTTGAAAGTTGAGAAAGATAATCGACTTGCAAAAAATAACTAAACTTACAGAAAGCAAAGGATTCATACACATAGAAATAACCATTTCTTTGCTAATGTTTTAAAATAGCTATGGTTAGTTATAAATCATAAATTTTCTAAGGATGAAAGATAATCGGCTTGTATAATTTAAATAAACTTAAAGTTAGCAAAGGTTTTTAAGTAGAATTCAAGTTAGAGCATAAGTCTGTATTTTTTGCGCATGTGAAGATACAGAGTATATGGTTGATAGGGTAAACAGCTGGTTGGTTAGGCAGCCTCTTGGTTGAAGGGAAAATGGTCACAGGGACAGTCATAGTCGTGCGATAGTTAAAACATTGAAACTTACATAAAGATAATTAAATAAAATTAAAAAGCCAAATGTGATTAATTTGAAGATTTTTAAACATAACTTTAAAATTTTTTAAGCTTTTTATTTTTTTTAACATTAAAAACTTTCTTGTTTACTTTTGACTTTTTATAAAATTTTTAATTTTTTTTTTAATTTTAAAATCTTTTTTGTTTAATTTTAATTATTTATAAACTTTAATTTAAACCTTTATTTTTATTAACTTTTATTTTATTTTATTTTATAAACTTTATTTTTGTTAACTTTTCTTTTTTTAACTTTGAAAACTGTATTGTGTTTTGATTTCATTTTGTCAAGTTCGATTTTCACGACCAACATTTTGTTACGGTTGGTTTCAACAAAATTTTTTTTTTTAATCTACATTAATTATTTAAATCACTTTCTCAACATTTATTTAAAAGCACTCTTTTTTTCTGTTTCTAATAAAAATTTAAATAAATAAAAGTAATTGTAATAATTATAATAAAATCAGTTTTTATTTTTTCTTCTTTCTTTTTCTTTTTGCAAAGTAATTTCAACGTTTATAGTCTAACGTAGCTTCCTGTTTTTCAAATACGAAAAGCAGACAGCAAGGGAGGGATGTTTTGTCAGTAGACTGCACAGGTGGAAAATTTGGAGTCATCTAGTCTGACTTTGATATAAGAATGACCGACCGCCCTGTATAAGAATTACGTTATCTTATGAGTGTACTATACACGCAATTAGGCTTTGTAAGTTTACGTCAGGCTTCAATTGGCTCTGCTATCAGGCGGATAGCTGGCGCCCATGTAAACAGAGGCTAACAGGACCCCCCTTCAGCACACGCCATGGGGGTGATGCATGGTTTCCTTCCCCCATGAAGCGGCCGGCAGAGTGGAGCGGCAAGCTGTAGTCTTCACGATGAGTCCATTTTTCCTTTTGTTTCCATTCCCGTACCCCTGGCAGAGTGGATCGGTCCCGTTTTTCAAGCAGCGCGGGAGAATGAATGTTTACGACACTTGTTGCTTGGCCAAGAGACCTGTCGTTTGACTCGTAAAAAAAAAAATTCGACTTATTACGGGGCTCGAAGATTGGCCTGTGGGCTGGATCGCGAAGTTGTTGAAGGCGGACAGGTTTCTGGAAGATTTTTTTTTTTGAGAGTGGGGCATTGATGGCCCTACATTAACCATCCTAAATCATGATGTTATGATGAAAAGAGGCTATAAGGGCATTTTCGAATTGCGGATCTATAACTGTTAACGAGAAATTAAGAAGAAGATATGTGTAGCCTATTTTTTTTTTGGCGTAGTGGCGCTCCAAGATTATGACTTCTTAACCATCAGAAGTGATCATAGATATTGAACTAAACCGGTCGTTAGAAGTCGTAGTGTTCTGAGTTACGGTGATGGCTATCTTCGAATAAAACACATGCTTCAGGAAGGTGAGATTACTGACTCCGACGGTGAAGTTCTGGACCGTAGAACGATTTTCCCCTCCGGACTAGATGATGGACCTAGTAGTTGATGGCAAGTGATGCAGTGAGATGAGAGGATTGATGAATGTTAGCTTGAAACCACGTCTGAATTTTTCCCCAGCCTGAATACTCCAGCTTAAGTGTTTCATCAGATTTTGAAAAAGGAGGAAATGCTCCTAAGTGCCCATTGACTAAAATTGTAGAACTCTCTACCTGTTGTAAGTACTATTTGCATAGTTTTTCTTTTTATTTATTTGTACCTCTTTAAAAAAAAAAAAAAAAAAAAAAAAAAATATGTTTGCTATACCAGAGTTTAAAAGTGAAATGAATATCTTTGGATAATTTCAATAAGAATAAACATTATGAACAGAAATAGTCTGTAGGTTAATATATAATGTTTGTATGTTTGAACGACCATTAAATGGTAATATGATGGTAATTTTAAAAATATGATGTGTAATTTAAAAGTAACCAGTGAGTGGTTTCAACTTAAAAGATCAGCTGTTATATTGTTTTATTAAGATTATTTTTGATAACTTAGTTGCTTCATTATTTTAAATGTTCAAATAAATTGTTTTTTTTTTTTGTTTATTATCAAAGTTGGTATGTTTTTCTTTGTATAAATCTCTAAATAATTAATTTTTTATATTCACAGTAGACCTATAAGAATGGCCTAACCTTTCTGTGATTAATTAAAAAAAAAAAAAAAAGGGAGAGAAAATTCAGCTTTATTAAATTAGGACTTTAAAATTTCTTAAGTTTAAATTCATAACTGACTGTTTTAATGAACATAAATTGAAGTTCACTCAATGTTATACAATCGTATTTTTGATCTTGATTTAAGGATGGATAGATTAATAAGTGAAACAGTAATATTAAATTTAATTTCATAAAATGTTAAATTAAGCTTTAACTCTCCTCTTTCAGAAACATTGTTTTTCTAAAATATACACCAAGATTGTTTTATTTTAAAAAGTAAAAAAAAAAAAAAAAAAAAAAAAAAAAAAAAAAATATCCAGTCATTATACACCACTATACGATTCTTGGTTAACCGATCGGATCTTGTTCAGAATCTCTATGGTTGTTCTAAAATGTTAGTACATCATCATATCCCTATTCTATTAACGGATTTAACTCTTTCCCCTTTCTGGTCCTCATATTGGAGGAATTTCAGGTTGTCTGCATTTTTCCAAATTATATGATGATTACACTTTTGTTAATTTAATGTGTATGGAGATTTGAGCTTGATCGGGTTGGAGTGGAGTTGGGTGTTCTTTATGCAATCCAGTATGCTACTTGATTTAGAAATCTGTTGCCCCTTACTACATTTAATATTGTCTTAAAATGATGAGTTCAAAATTATCATTGTTGTATTAACCTATTCGGATTCTTAAGTTTTGATATTTTGATTAGTTTAATATAATTTGCTACCTTTTCCATGGCAACAGATTTCAGTGGAGCTAATCAGGGTATACTTATTTTTTTCTAAATATTTAATCGTCAAGTGAAGATTGAGTAATAAATGAGCTTTTTAAGTTTAAGTAAGTTGTGTTTTAGAAAGAACCCCAAAACTCCACAACAAATGGAGCCGTAACAATTCGGTCTCTGGGTTATTGATTTTTTTTTACTTGTATGTATTTATGTATCAAAGAGCAACTGGGTGTTTTTGCAATTAAAATTTTATTTATATGTTCAAGTGTAAAAAGAGGTCTAGGCTCTCTCTCTGTGCTAGTAAGCTACAATTCCCAGTCAAAATTATGCCTTGTGAGCATAACCTTTTCTTATTTACAAAAAGCATAGTCCTGTACTTAAGTTTTATGTATTTATAAGGTTTTCCTTTCCCCTCTCTTTTTCTCATTTTTAAGTTGTCCCCCCCCCCCTTTTTTTCATTTTCTTTTTGGTTTGTTTGTCATTTTCTAACTCTAACTATGGCTGATAAGCACTCGGAAGCAATTGCCACTATTCAGCGAAAAAATGCTTTAGTGGATAATTTGTCAAACATTCCCCCATTCAATGGAGAGGCCAGCTCAGTCTGCTTCTCAGATTTTTCTGAGAAATTTGAGAGTTTTGCCAAATTATTCGACTGGAATGAGGAGGAGAAAAAATTCGTTTTGTTAGCTAGATTATCAGGAGCTGCTTCTAGGCGAATAAAAATTCACAAAGCAAAAACATCTGATGAGCTATTAAAAATCTTAAAAGAGAGTTATACTTCACAGGCCACACCAGATGTTGCCCTCAGTCATTTTTTAAATTTTAAACAGCCACCCAATATGAGTGTTCAGGAGTTTTATGACAAGGCATATGATATGTTATTAAGAGCCCTTGTAATTGAAGGTATCCAGGGTGAAGTAGTCGATAAAAGCCGAACGGCTCTACTACACTCCATGCTGTTGAGCAATCTTACACCAGAAGTGCGAAAGGGGGTAATTGCGAGAAATCCACAATCCCCAGAAGAGGTCCTCAAAATTGCGCTTCTTGAGGAAAAGGCTTATAGGAGCATTAACCCTTTCTACAACCACCGCGAGGAAATTCTCAACCCTAATTTGACCCAAAACCTACCCTGTGCTGCAGTTTTTCAGCAAGATAGCTCACAAAAGAAGGAGATAGACCAACTAAAATCTCAAATTGATGTTTTAGCAGCTAAGATAGACAGTTTAGTTGATCTTAGGGCTAGGGATGTACAGGAGAAAAACCAAGAGGTAAGACCCGTAACCTGCTATAGGTGCTCCGTACAAGGCCACTATGCCAGAGATTGTCCACTAAATTTTGTCGACTATAATTTTAGAAGGGGAGGTGGTCAAAATTTCAGGAGCCGTGGGCAAAATTATAGAAACAGAGGTGAAAATCCTAGAGGGAACCACAATCAGCGAGGCGGATATAGGGGAAGAAGAGGTGGTTATTACCAAAACAATAGGAGCACAGCTGCGAACAGAAATGAAGAGCAGGCGGTAAATAACACCCCAGTAGCTAACAATGAAAGTGAGGCTTTAAACTATTAGTGGCCGGATCAGATGTGGTCAAGTCGATCCCCAACAGGCCCCTGGACCCCCAACTGTGTATAGTATGTTTCAGCCCCAATCATATACATTACCAACTGCAAGAATTTACATAAATAAAGTTTGCCTAAATGCATTATGTGACACGGGTTCTGCAATTAATCTCCTGAGTGGTACTGATTGTAACTGTTTAGAGAATTTTGAAATGGAGAATTGCGATATCCCCATTATGACTGTCACCGGTGAGAAAGTTCACCTAAATAAGAAAGTATTTTTAAAATTTGTTTTTGATAATGTTCAATGTCAAGCTGAATTCTATATAGTGGAAGGTAAATTAGCAGAGGAATTTAATATGATTTTGGGAATGCCATTTTTGAAAGAGTACCGGGCAAGTATAAATTGTGATACAAATGCTGTCGCTCTTAAAGTGCCAGTTTCAGGCCAATGTAAACACAGCGTAGAAACCCCAAGTAATACTTCAGGGTGTAATACTTGTCTTGCTACTAATTCTGTAAATATTTCTAACTCTGTATATAGTGTAAATTCTAATAATAATTGTATAAATAATGATTGTGTTAAAAATAATTCTGTAAATATAAAATGTGTCAACAAAGTAGGGGAGGATTCAAAAAGTAGTAATGCCAATAGCCCTCCTGAAAATTGTGCATGTGAGAAAGTTCATGACTCAGTTAATATTGAAAATGGGAATCATAGTAGTGAAAATATGGTAGTTCAGGACCCGCAGTTGAGTAATATGGGAAAAGATGTTGAGATAGTCATTCAAACTGAGTCAGATAAGGAAGTTGAAAGTGTTGCGCAGAACTTTTGCATGCAAACAACATCAGGCGGTAGCTCTGAGGGTAATAACACTGAAAATTTTTCAAGTATTCAAAGTGTCGACAACATTCTTTCAGCAGCGAGTCAGGTAACTCAGGGTAATTTAGCTGAAGAGACTACTGAAATTTGTAATATTGATGAAAGTGAAGATTTGGTAAGTATAGAGGATAAGGTACCTGAAGTCGAGGAGGAGAGCAATGAAGATAGCAGTAGTGATAAAACCAATAAAAATAAAAATATAAGTTTCGCTGTGTTATGTAGCAAAATTTCAATTCCCCCGCAGTCAAAAATGTTAGCCCAGGTTAAAAGTTATAAGGAAAATTTTATTAAGGAAAATGATATTGTTATGTTAGAACCTTTGGCGAAAAATTTAAATCAAGGTCTCCTTACCTCCAGAGCCATTTGCACTAAAGAACATGGCCTATATATCTCATTTGCAAATTTTTCAGACAATAGTATTCATTTAAATAAAGGAACCTTTGTTGCCAAAATTCAAAAATATGTAGACCAGTCAAATATACCCGTAACTGATAATAAATTAACCTATAATATAAATTTGGCCCCTCCAATTGGTGACTTTGATCACGCTGATCTCACTTGGAGCTCTGGAATTAATTTAGATCATTTAGAACCCCCATTAAAACTTAAAATGCAAAATTTTCTAGACAAAAACAAAGATGTATTTGCAGCATCGGTCTTAGATTTACCCGGCTGTGATACAATCCCGCATGAAATTAACTTAACTTCAAATAAACCAGTTAAAGGCAAAGCTTATAGAGTCCCCTACAAATTACGTCAAGAAATGGAAGACCAACTTAATACTTTGTTACAGGCGGACATAATTTCCCCTTCCATGTCTGAATTTGCTTCTCCGGTTATTCTGGTTCGGAAATCAGACGGTTCCTATCGACTTGCTGTTGACTACAGAAGATTAAATAAAAATCTTGTTAAAGATGCTTACCCAATACCTAACATTACCGACTCTGTTGATGCTTTAAGTGGGGCTAAATTTTTTTCAACGCTAGATTTAACTAGTGGGTTTTTTCAACAGGTTATTCGCCCAGAGGATAGGCATAAAACTGCTATAATCACCCACAAAGGACTTTTTGAGTGGACCCGTAACTGTTTTGGGCTCTCAAATTCAGGTAACAGTTTCCAAAGACTTATGAATGCTATTTTCGGTGATTTAGGCAATCTTGGAATTCTTGTTTATATCGACGACATTGTAATTGCCTCCAGTGATGTTAATTCTCATTTTGAGAAGCTTAGCATGGTCTTTGAAAGGTTAAGACTGCATAAACTTAAACTTAAGCCCAGTAAATGCACTTTCCTTTCGAATAAAATACAATATCTAGGTTTTGAGATTTGTAGTGGCCAAGTATCACCTATCAATAAAAATATTGCCGTAATAGAAAATTTTAAACCTCCAACTACCCGAAAGGCTGTTAGGTCATTTATTGGAACTCTATCTTTCTATAGGAGATTTATACCAGATTTTACTAAGAGAGCTAAAAATCTAATCAACTTAACGAAAGAGACAGGAAAATTTTCGTGGAATGAAGATGCACAGAAAGAATTTGAAGACCTTAAAATGGCTCTTATTTCAAAACCATGTCTTGCACTCCCTGATTTTGAGAAAGAATTCCATTTATATACTGATGCCAGTGGCGAAGCATTAGGGGCAGTGTTATCACAATTAGATGAAAATAACATGCTCCATCCTGTTGCCTTTGCCAGCAGAAAATTGAAAGATGCTGAGACCCGCTACTCCACCACTGAAAGGGAATTACTAGCTTTAGTTTGGGCTACTGCCCACTTCAAATGTTACATTGCTAATACCCATTTTTTCATCTATACAGACCATGCGCCTCTAACATTTATGTTAAAAATTCACGACCCTACATCTCGCATGGCTAAATGGATCTGCACTCTCTCAGACTTTAATTTTACAATCAAGTTTGTTAAAGGTAAGTGTAACAGTGTCGCAGATTTCCTTTCGAGGTATGTCAACAATGATAACTCCAATGATACTGTTAATTGTAATTTTTGTATACAAGTCGAAAAGGAAGTTACTTTTATGCCTCATTCTAATCTACTTGAAAAAATTGGTGAATTACAAAAATCAGACAAGAAATGCTGCGAGATTGCAAGAAAACTAGACCAAGGTGTAGAAATTGCTCCTAAATACATGAAATTTTTTTTTAGAGATGACATTTTAGTTTGTGAGGATACAAAGGAGTCAGCTATTTTGAATAAATCTGTAAAGTTAGTCGTGCCAAAAGAATTGGTTACTCAAGTTTTTGCACTAACACATGAGTCCCTAGCGGCTTGTCATCAAGCCTTTCAAAAGACCATTGATCGCATTCGTGAGCACTTCTATTGGCCAGGAATGTCGTCAGATGTCAAGCATCTAGTGGAGTCATGTATTAGTTGCCAGCAGAAGAGAGCTTATAGAGCGAACCAGCTCGCCCCTCTGCAACGTATGCCGATCCCCCAGTTTCCCATGAACAAGGTTCATTTGGATCTCATTGGACCCTTACCGCAGACTTTTTCGGGAAATAAGTATATTGTCGCATATATAGATTCATTTACTAAGTGGCCAGAAGCATATGCGGTTAATTCAACCACTTCAGATGTCATTGCGGACACTTTAGCTGATTTCATATCACGCTACGGTGCGCCCTGTTTTATTACGACGGACAACGCGAAGAATCTAATTTCAGATGCGATAGAGCACGTATATAAAATGTTTGGTATTAATCATATTAAGACCTCATCTTATCACCCGGCTGGCAACTCGCAAGTGGAGAGACAGAATCGTACTCTTAAAAATGCACTTTGTCACATAGTCAACCAAAATCAATCTGACTGGGACACTAAACTCAAATTTGCACTACTAGCTATGCGTTCAGCTGTCCACTCTTCAACTAAACTTAGCCCAGCTGCAGTTATGTATGGCAGAAATATGAATCTACCATATAATCTCTTTTCTCAACCACCTTCTTTTAATTATAATGATGCACCCTCTTTTTGCGAACTCTTAATCCCAGCTCTTCAAAAAGTATACACTGAAGTACATAGTAATTTAATTAAAGTTTCTGAGCAGCAGGAAAAATACCGTGAAAAGACAGCTGTTGATAAAAATTTTAAAATAGGAGATCTTGTGTGGTTATTTACACCCACAGTCGCCCCTGGTAATACAAAAAAATTAAGCAAGCAAAATAATGGTCCTTTTACTATAATTGAGAAGCTAAATGAGGTTAATTTTAAAATAGCGCTAGTTGCTAATCCCAAAAATTGTCAGGTTGTCCATGTTGACAGGTTGTCTTCTTTCAAAGACAGACTCCCCATCTGGTCCAGTAAACCAAAACAAACAATTGGCCTGGGATCGACTGAAAACGTGACCATCGATTCACCACACCAACCGCGCGATTCTCCTCCTGTACGCAGGTGTAAGCGTAACCGATTCATTCCCTGGGCACCATATGATAGTAACCGCGCACCAGCAGTAGTGAACGTCAACAATAACGAAACTCCGGTAGCGCCGGAAGTGGAGGAAACAGACAGCGACGCGACTGAAATCATAAATCCCTCTCCCCCACCTCCCATTTCTCCGGAGATTGCAGCGGCAGAGAATAACGAGATGTGCGTAAATAAAAATTTAGCAACGGCAGAAGGCAGTGAAATGCGCGTAGGTAAAAATTCAGCCACGGCAGAAAGCAGTTCAACTGCTGAGCACAGCGATTCGCGCAGGTCTCGTTCATCGATTCGTCCAGCTGCTAAATCGAATAGAAGTAGTCGTTCAATATCGATTTCTAGAACCGACTATTCGCTACGGGATAGAAGAGACCGTCCGAGTTATAAATACTAACTACCTTTTTTCGTTATTCAAGCATTTTTATTCAATTTTACCTTGTTTATTTGTATTTATTTATAGTTTAGTTAATGTGTATGTATATTTAATTATTTTTTTTTGACATTTTTAAAACGGAACTTAGTTTTTCTAGCGTATTAAAGGTTTGTTTTGGTTGTGTGTTGATACTCTCATGTAGGCATTTTTAACCCTTTTTATGCCTATACTTAAGGTTTTTGTCTGTTTTATGGTAGATTATGTGGTATATACCCGTCCGCACCCCGTTTTCGTAGATTTTGGGTATATTTTTGCAAAAAAAAACAAGAAACGAATGTAATTTTTGTTACTTTAAAATTTTTTTAGGATGTTGTGTTTTGTATGCCCTTTTGCCGAGGTAGATCTGTTTAGTTCAGTTTTTTTTAATGCATCAGTGTTTTGTATATAACTTTTTAAGTATGTGTTTACTTTAATTTCTACATTTTAACTAGATAGATTTATTATTTACTATACAGTTTGTGGTTTTATTTGAGCTTAAACTTTAAGGAGTGTGGGCCCTTTTTCTTTTTCTAGTACATACTGTCTCATGTACATGCCTGTATGTTGTTGTGTGTGGCTAAAAGTGCTAAAATTAACTATTTTATTTATTCTACTTCCTATTTTTGTGGAATGTGTGTTTTCCTTCCTGGTGATATATGTCACCACCCCTGTTTTTTATTTTATTTTGTGGAATGTTTTCCCTGTAGTGCCCAAAAGGCCCGAAACTGCTTTTTGCTATAAGTAGCACAGAGGCAGAGATACTCTTTCCCATGCACATTACTTGTACGTGCATTTGTAAAATCTACATAATATCCCGAATCATTAGACTGTGTTCGAAAACAAACATGTGTTCCCATATAAAATTGTTACAATTGTGTGCGTAATTCTCTAACATGGTCTGTGATACCATAATTTGTGTCTTACAGATGTATATGTATATATTTTTTTTTGTGTGTCACCAGTTGCTCTTGTGTATTTTTGTATAATAGAATTAATATGTGTTTTACAAATTTCATTGACATTTACAGTGTTGTAACTATGATATTACTAGTACTTATTTACATTAATAGATAGTGTTGTAATATACTGTGATGCCAATTATTGAAGTTATGTATATAAGCAGTATAGTGACAATTAATCAGTGGGCACTTCTCTTCTTTTTCGGCTAATTTTTTTTTTCAAAATTCAATTTATGTATTATTTACAGTTCTGTTGCCAGAAGTCTCAGGAAGGATGCAGTTATGCGTAGGAATGACAGTAGTAGGGAAGTGAGGTTTCACAATCAGGTGGAACATGTGTTCTTTTACAGGTGCAGAAAATATCTTGGTCATTTTAGTGGTAAAATCAGCCTTGTGGTCCCTCCTCTGGTAGTACTCTTTTATGGTCATGTTTCAGGTAATATTTTAGGTAATGGTTTCTACGGATGTGCGAGCTCTGGTTGTATATATCCGGATATATTGTCAGGGTGGTATTTCAGCGGTGAACTCTCTGGATCCCGTCCCGGATCGATGTATGATCTGTGTTTGTGGGTCAGTTTTTTCAGTGTTGAGGTCCCAGCATGCCATGTGGTACCAAGTTACCTTTCAAAAAAATAATTTGTTTTCTCAATTTTTTTTTTTTTTTAATTAGCCGGGGGGAGCAATCTTGTTACGGTTGGTTTCAACAAAATTTTTTTTTTTAATCTACATTAATTATTTAAATCACTTTCTCAACATTTATTTAAAAGCACTCTTTTTTTCTGTTTCTAATAAAAATTTAAATAAATAAAAGTAATTGTAATAATTATAATAAAATCAGTTTTTATTTTTTCTTCTTTCTTTTTCTTTTTGCAAAGTAATTTCAACGTTTATAGTCTAACGTAGCTTCCTGTTTTTCAAATACGAAAAGCAGACAGCAAGGGAGGGATGTTTTGTCAGTAGACTGCACAGGTGGAAAATTTGGAGTCATCTAGTCTGACTTTGATATAAGAATGACCGACCGCCCTGTATAAGAATTACGTTATCTTATGAGTGTACTATACACGCAATTAGGCTTTGTAAGTTTACGTCAGGCTTCAATTGGCTCTGCTATCAGGCGGATAGCTGGCGCCCATGTAAACAGAGGCTAACAGGACCCCCCTTCAGCACACGCCATGGGGGTGATGCATGGTTTCCTTCCCCCATGAAGCGGCCGGCAGAGTGGAGCGGCAAGCTGTAGTCTTCACGATGAGTCCATTTTTCCTTTTGTTTCCATTCCCGTACCCCTGGCAGAGTGGATCGGTCCCGTTTTTCAAGCAGCGCGGGAGAATGAATGTTTACGACACTTGTTGTTTGGCCAAGAGACCTGTCGTTTGACTCGTAAAAAAAAAAATTCGACTTATTACGGGGCTCGAAGATTGGCCTGTGGGCTGGATCGCGAAGTTGTTGAAGGCGGACAGGTTTCTGGAAGATTTTTTTTTTTGAGAGTGGGGCATTGATGGCCCTACATTAACCATCCTAAATCATGATGTTATGATGAAAAGAGGCTATAAGGGCATTTTCGAATTGCGGATCTATAACTGTTAACGAGAAATTAAGAAGAAGATATGTGTAGCCTATTTTTTTTTGGCGTAGTGGCGCTCCAAGATTATGACTTCTTAACCATCAGAAGTGATCATAGATATTGAACTAAACCGGTCGTTAGAAGTCGTAGTGTTCTGAGTTACGGTGATGGCTATCTTCGAATAAAACACATGCTTCAGGAAGGTGAGATTACTGACTCCGACGGTGAAGTTCTGGACCGTAGAACGATTTTCCCCTCCGGACTAGATGATGGACCTAGTAGTTGATGGCAAGTGATGCAGTGAGATGAGAGGATTGATGAATGTTAGCTTGAAACCACGTCTGAATTTTTCCCCAGCCTGAATACTCCAGCTTAAGTGTTTCATCAGATTTTGAAAAAGGAGGAAATGCTCCTAAGTGCCCATTGACTAAAATTGTAGAACTCTCTACCTGTTGTAAGTACTATTTGCATAGTTTTTCTTTTTATTTATTTGTACCTCTTTAAAAAAAAAAAAAAAAAAAAAAATATGTTTGCTATACCAGAGTTTAAAAGTGAAATGAATATCTTTGGATAATTTCAATAAGAATAAACATTATGAACAGAAATAGTCTGTATGTTAATATATAATGTTTGTATGTTTGAACGACCATTAAATGGTAATATGATGGTAATTTTAAAAATATGATGTGTAATTTAAAAGTAACCAGTGAGTGGTTTCAACTTAAAAGATCAGCTGTTATATTGTTTTATTAAGATTATTTTTGATAACTTAGTTGCTTCATTATTTTAAATGTTCAAATAAATTGTGTTTTTTTTTTGTTTATTATCAAAGTTGGTATGTTTTTCTTTGTATAAATCTCTAAATAATTAATTTTTTATATTCACAGTAGACCTATAAGAATGGCCTAACCTTTCTGTGATTAATTAAAAAAAAAAAAAAAAGGGAAAGAAAATTCAACTTTATTAAATTAGGACTTTAAAATTTCTTAAGTTTAAATTCATAACTGACTGTTTTAATGAACATAAATTGAAGTTCACTCAATGTTATACAATCGTATTTTTGATCTTGATTTAAGGATGGATAGATTAATAAGTGAAACAGTAATATTAAATTTAATTTCATAAAATGTTAAATTAAGCTTTAACTCTCCTCTTTCAGAAACATTGTTTTTCTAAAATATACACCAAGATTGTTTTATTTTAAAAAGTAAAAAAAAAAAAAAAAAAAAAAATATCCAGTCATTATACACCACTATACGATTCTTGGTTAACCGATCGGATCTTGTTCAGAATCTCTATGGTTGTTCTAAAATGTTAGTACATCATCATATCCCTATTCTATTAACGGATTTAACTCTTTCCCCTTTTTGGTCCTCATATTGGAGGAATTTCAGGTTGTCTGCATTTTTCCAAATTATATGATGATTACACTTTTGTTAATTTAATGTGTATGGAGATTTGAGCTTGATCGGGTTGGAGTGGAGTTGGGTGTTCTTTATGCAATCCAGTATGCTACTTGATTTAGAAATCTGTTGCCCCTTACTACATTTAATATTGTCTTAAAATGATGAGTTCAAAATTATCATTGTTGTATTAACCTATTCGGATTCTTAAGTTTTGATATTTTGATTAGTTTAATATAATTTGCTACCTTTTCCATGGCAACAGATTTCAGTGGAGCTAATCAGGGTATACTTATTTTTTTCTAAATATTTAATTGTCAAGTGAAGATTGAGTAATAAATGAGCTTTTTAAGTTTAAGTAAGTTGTGTTTTAGAAAGAACCCCAAAACTCCACAACAATTTAAAAACTATCTTCTAAAATAATTTCAAACTATATAGTATGGCAACACCAAGATTTAAATCTGTCTTAAAAATTTCCATCAAACATTTCTTATAATATTGAAATCCATCATGTTGTTCGTATATGTTTGTTAAATTGTAAATAATTAAAAAAACTTTAATTTTATTAACTTGTGATTTTTTCAAAACTTTTTTACTAACATGTATATTTCCATTCAATAGTTTAATCTTTTTTGCAATAGTTAAAAATTTATTTTGTGCTGAGTTATATAAAACACAAATCCTATCTCTTCACTTAAAAGTTCTACCAGATGAAAAACTAATAAATACATACAAGCATTTTGTATGGAAACCTTCCACCAGGAAACCTCTCTCTTATAACACGTTCCTTCTTTTTTTTTATAAACTTTCTTTTTTTAAACGTTTTCATTAACTCTTACTTTAAAACTTTTTCGTTAACTTTTATTTTAAAAAACTTCTTTTTTGTTAACTTTTAATTTTATAAACTGTATTTTTATTAAGTTTAAACTTATAATTTTTTTGAAAACTTTTTTCTAACATGAATATTTTTATTCAATAGTTTATTTATTTATTTATTTATTTTTGCAATAGTTGAAATTTTTTTAACTGGGTTATATAAATAAAAAATGAATTATATCTTTTCACTTAAAAGTTCTGCTAGATGAAATCTAATAAATTCACGCACAGACACTTTGTAGAAATAAACACCCAGATCTTAAACAAAACATTTTATTTTCAGCTTTTAAACAGTTCATTAGAAATAGTTTGTTCATGAATCTTACATAAAAAGTCTTCACTAACATTATAAACTCTTTTTAGAAATGTTGAAATTACATAATCGAAATCTACGAGCATTAACAAAGCTTCACTTAAGTGATTAAATATTTCCCTATTATTAAATGCGAAACAAGGGTGAAGGCTTTGACTTGCATGTCGTAAAAGGCATCCAGTACATTCATACAATCGATTAAGTATTGTTAGCATATTATTCTCGATACACGTGCTATGTTTAGACTCTAACACCCGTTCGTTTTCTGTAGATATATTACTCACCAAACATTTCTGTTTTATGAGAAATGGTAAATATTTTGTATACATATGTTGTAAAAGTGCATTATTTAAGTGAGAGGTATTTTCTTTTAATCTTTCCCGTTTTAATCTTTCCCGTTTTCGTTTAAGTCAATATAAAAATAATTTTTTTAATTTTTTAATTCGCATCATACAATTTTGATTTAACACTAAAATCATGTTATTAGAAACAAATGACGCACTTTTGTATCTTAAATTAAATGCAATGATTTTATATTGAAACTCATACCAGCTAAGAATATCTATATTAACCCCGTGATTGGTTGAGATTTCTTCAATAGTAGATACATTTCGTTTAAATTCTCGTATATTTAATATATTAATATACAATATATAATATTTTATATATGTGCACAATATTGTTTAGTTTTTAATTTCAAAGTTAAATAGAAACAGTCACAGTTTATTTGTGAAACATACATGAATTGCATAATTTGTCACTTTTAATGACATTTGTAGGTGTGGTGATGCTTTGTCATTCACCACTTTTTTGCGAAAGGTTGCTTGCTTGTAGCTCGTACACCTCACGTTTAACAGTAGTCTGTAAAATATTATTTGCAGAGTCTTGAAAGGGTCCTTTAGTGAGGTAAGGTAGTAGAACAATCTAAATTTTCACAATTCATGTCTTCGAAAAATATATTCAAATAGTCCTTGGCAGGATTTGGCTCTCGACCGGGATTCTCAAAAGATGTTGTATCATCTCCATAGGCAAAGGTTGAAAAATTCATAGCGATCTCGGATTTCGGATCTTGTAAGTCCTCAGTAGAGGATATAGTTACACAGTTATTGCCCATTTTAGAAAGTTTTAATATTGGGTCTTCTTCTCATAGGTATTTGAATTTTCCATAGGATTTTCTAAACGTGGATGTTTTGAAGGTGAAAACACTTCTTCGCGAGATCTTTTCCGCATATTAATGTAATAAAATATTTTTAATCAACATTCACTAAATGGTGTAATCTCGATGAAAGTCAACAGTAAACTGATTGTGTTTCATAAAAACATTTACTTATCTAGATTAAAAGAATTCACAGTTATAGGTAATCGTTTAAATTGCATGTAGGTTACAGATAAAATGTTTACTTAATCGTTTAAATTACATATAGGTTAAAGATAAAATGTTTACTTATCTAGGATAAACACAGTGATGTTTTAAGTTGAACATTTTCTTAACTACAGTTCAGGCAAATGTAACTTGGCAGTGGAGATTATACTAGAGAAAAGTGTACACGCGCAAGAAGAAATAGTTCTTTACTGAATTTGAAAGAAAAAGCACTTTAAATCTGTTTTTTTTTTTAGATTCCATTGAAAAATGATTTATTGATTAAACACAATTGATTCAGCTTAATATATAATCACTTTTATGATAAATACCTGTAATATTAACTGAACTTGTATTGTTTCGCAAAATGATTTTCTGGCGAAATTTTGGCGATTGGAATAAATCAGTGGGCAACCCTCGGACCCCCCGCAGCGTTAAGTGATTGACCTGCGACAGATAATTCTCCTGCGATTGCCGGAGATTTCAGATTTTTAATGTCCAATCAAATGTTCCATTTTTTTAAATATTAAAGATAGAGTAATAATTTCGACGGATTCGAATTTTTCTTAAAATTTCAACTCAAGTACATACCAAACATATGGATAAAATATATAATATAACAAGAATTTTATTTTCTTTAAAATAAAACTTGTCATGAAAAAGTTCTTTATTCACATTCAACTACGTCCATATTTCCGTGTTTCCTAAGTTAAAAGTATTCTTATTTTAATTACAAAGAACTGATCAGCAGTTTATTTAATTTGTTTTTTGAGGTATGGTATATATTCAATATATCAACAGTATTTTAGACTCAGAAACTAAACAAACAAGCAAAACAAAACAAAGCAGGAAATTCATCAGCTATCCATAGTTTATATTTTAGTATTATACATAAATGTAAGTTAATTTGATAGGTTCAGTTATAATTTAAATTGGCATAAATCAATTACCATGAAACGAAATTTACAAATTTGTAGATTATAGTGATAGATTAAAAAAAATCCCTTCAACGTAGCCCAAAATACGGATTTCTTTATAATTATATAAGGTTCCTGCTCAACAACAAGAAACTTTCTGACACATTTTTAAACGCAAAGGTATCAAATTGGCAGACCTATGGCGAGGAAAGCGATTTGGAATTGAAATGAGTTTTCCATGTTTTGACAAATAAATTATTGTCGAGTTTTAAGCCATTCGTGTCACATGACGACACGATTTTCCCTTTTCTCGCTCTGGGAATTCGGTTCAAAACGCCGACTTTGACAGAATTTTCTCAGAGATCTTCTGTCTTGACCAAAAAATGGAAAACTCAGTTCGATGACACAGCTGCCAAATAAGAACATCTGCCAAATTCAATCCGTTCCCGAATACAAATTAATTCAAAATTGTGTCAGAAAGTATTTCCTTTGGATTTGAGAACAGCTTTAAGAACATAGTGAGAACAAAAATTGGTCTTCCATTCTATTTTGATTAGACATTTAAAAAAAAAGGTGATATTTTAATCCTTGGAATAAAATTTACACTGAATCCGACATTGAAATAAAATTTGTAATTTTAAATAATTTATTTTTAAATTTTGTTTCTGCTTTAAACATAAAAATTGAAGAATGCTAAATAAATAATAAAAATCTTATATTTATTTAAAATGTTATTTTTTTGTAAATAAACGTCTTATACGGTTTCATAAACAGTGCAAATCTTTTGAATTTTAGTATTCATTATAGGCAAATAATCTTTCAGAAAATGGTTAAAAATTAGCATTTTAACCTGATGAATGCCGAATAACCTTCATTGAAAAGAGAACAAAATTTACTATATTCGTCTACAGATAAAAACACGATTTTTTTTGCTCATGTGGAAAAATCCCGCAAAAACGCCAAAAATAGCATTAAAAATCGCTAAGGTTTCAAAAATTTCATGAGGAAAAAATTATCCTTTTTTGGACTAAAAGACAAACAGGATTTCTTTTACGAATGTGGAAAAATCTCCTCGTAAACCCAAAAATTCTATAAATTCAAATAAAAATATATGCATATAATTCAAAAATGTACGTGCGAATTCCGAATAAACATTATTGAAAAGAGGATAAAATTTACTAAATTGTACTAAAAGTTTAAAACAGGATTTATATTTAATAATGTGGAAAAAATCACCGCTAAACGCAAAACACCCCGTTAAATCGCATAAAAATCGCTAAAATTCCAAAATTGCAGATGGCAAAATTTAGCACAATGAGCTGAAACATTGTGAAAGGAATTCTTTAACGAATATCAAAAGATCGGCGTGGAACATAACAGTAACTCGTGCAAAATTTATTCCTACAAACAACGATAAACTGCCAAATCTGGCGATTCAAGGATTTACATCAAAAGTAAACAAATGTTATAAGTTAAATCCGAAAAGGATTTTTCTACACGCCAAATCATCGCTTATCTCCCAGTATGGAAATCTACCAGCGCCAAGTGAGTAAGAAGGCCCTCATAGCTTCTGCCCCACTGCCAAGTTACATTTGCCGCAACTTTAAGTTAAATACTGTAATGTCGACTGTGAGGGAAAATTTTCAAAACATGCAATGTCATTGTTTAAACGGAGAGAAAAAATAAATTTTCGTATCAATAAATAAGATTAATACCTATTCAAATAAAAATAATCATTTTTTTCTTAAAAAGAGATTTCATATAGCCAAAAAGGATTAACCTTAAAGACTAAAATTAAAATTTTCACACCCATAAATGCATGTCCACTTTTTTTCTAGAAAATAAAACTTGAAAGATTGATTTCTTTTACAAGTAAAAAAAAAAAATAAATAAATAAAAAGACGTGATATAAAAACAAATATTTATTAAATAAATAAATTTATATGTTAATTTATAAATACATTGTCTAAATGGTTATTATAAAAGTCCATATTCATAGATTAAAAAAATAAATGAGTCTAAATACATGAATATATTGCTTGAACTGGTTTTCTACAAATTCCATCACGTTGAAATTTAGCAGTGCACTGTCACTACACCAATTATATTGTTTACGCAAATTATAACTATCACGCTTGTGTTCCATATTAATTGGTTCTCCGATTGAACATCGATTGAAATCAAACATGCGCGAAACGGATGACTTTAACTCTTCACCGAAACATGTTAATCAAAGTCTCTTCGATCGTGAAGTGGGAACATTTACATTTGTTTAAGTTTTCTAAAACAGAAACAGGGATCAGCTTAGTTAAAAGAGTATTAATCAGACATTTGGTAATTTTAAAGCGATTTATCACTAGTATGAGAAATTGATCTTTTGTAAGCAGTAAAAAATCAGGCTTCAAACAAAACCCAAACTTTTCCGATTTGAACAGTTTTTGCAGTATGCATGATTCCTTATTTACATAAGACATTAGTAAGTCATTATTACAGATAAACGTATCTTTTTCAGAAACAAAATTAAATGTATCCATTCTCGATTCAAATTTGTCGAATGTTGCATATGATAATGTAATTCCTTCATTTGCGGGGATAAGTTCAAGGCCCATTCTTTTCAAATTCTTCATATTTCTGCATGTGAACATACAGATCATAGTTCTTATTCATTTGTACTTCAAACGATCACTTATTTCCTCACCTAAATTCCAATGAGTAGGAGTAAAAACATGAAAAAACTTAAATATTTTACTAAACTGACTGATGTCTGAAATTTCATATTTCGATATGTTTCCCAATGAAAGTCGATCAGATGTGTTAAGTTCTTTAGGTGAAAGATGAATTTTTCTATGTTTCACTAAGTCAGATCTGTTATTAAATGTTTCAGAACAATCGTCAGATTTACAATGTCTGGGTAAATGTCTACTTTTCCTTTGTTTTGGCTTGGAAGTGTTATGAATTTTCCTGTTTTAATAAATCACTCTTTTGTGAAAAGACTTCATCACACAGATTATAATTATAAACCACAGGGGTCTTTGAATGAATCTTCGATGATTTGATAAATGAATCTTTTAACAATTGTTTTATCACAGATTACACAAACAAAAGGTGTTTTCTCCAGATGACATTTCATGTGAAACATTAAGTTAACCTTTCGAGGAAAAGCTTTGTTGCAAATAGAACACACAAAAGGCTAACCTCATTTTCTTTAGTCCTGATGAGGTAGGTTTCACTTCACAATTCGAAACGGGTCCTTCTTTGAGTCGCGCTGAAAATTCCATGTCTTGGTCATTTAATCGTGATGATGAGGGTAGTCTCTTCACGTTAGACATATCATTAACACTTAACAAAGCAGAATGCATGGTTCGTTCTATAATCACTTAAATGAAAATTAACTTAAACGAAAAGTACAACCTTTCATAACGATGACAGAGTACAGTATAATGATATTAACTCGTTTCGTGGAAATTCCTAAAATGATAGAGGGCGCTCGTTTTAAAATATTAACATTTTGTTGGATTAAAAAGTCATGTGATTATTTTATCATACTCTGTTATAAGTTCAATAGTCATTTAGTTCTTGCACAATGATTCAAAAAAGGGTTACATATCAGAAGTCAAAAAATTCTTATTATTCTCGTATTTAGTGGTTTTATTAAAAAAATATTTTACTGGTCGAATCACTTATGTGTTATACATCTAACTGGGAAAAAAAGTGAATGATTCAAATAAGTCACGTTAAAAAAGAACCAGATTCCATTCTCTTTTTTTTAAATGTTGGTTGTATAAAGTCAATTGTTTATTATTTTTTAACAGTTGTTATTATTTTTTGAGCAATTATTATTTTTTGAACAGTTGTTATTATTTTTGAACAGTTTTTATTATTTTTGAACAGTTGTTATTATTTTTTATTAGTTTTAATTTTGTTTCCAAACAGGCGAAAATTTCAAAAAGTAGTCAAAATTGTAGTTTATAATTCTAAAATTATCGAAAATCATTTTAATGAAAGCAGTCTGTTACAAGATAATCACAAAAAGTTAAAATTATCTTTCAAAAAAAAAAAACCCTCATTTCACAATATAATTGAAATTGAACAGACAAAATTAAAAATCACGTGATTTCTTTTCACAAGTATCTTAAATCTCGTCTGATATCATAGCTTGAAGAGTTAAACCTATCCTAAATTATCAAACCATTAGATCGTTTTGACATGGGTTCGAATACAAGCTAAAACTCTTAAAGAAAACATATTTTAAAAATCTCCCAATAATATTTTCAAATCCTGAACTAAAACTGTTACCAACTAACTTGTAAAAAATCGGAATTTTAATAATAAACAAATATTTTAATATAAAAATTAATTCTTCTAGCAGGATTCCTACTACTGAACTCCACTCGACCAAGAGGATCAGAAGCACGTGGCGTTAGTAACAATGTTATGTTAAACTTTACATCCACACTGTTGCCATTCCTTAAAAAGTAAAATTCGCAAAACCTTTTGTACGTTCTGCCAATAATATTTCCGGAACTGAAACTAAATTAATTTTTACTGCAGGATTCTTACTACTCAACTCTATTCGGTTAGGAGGATGAGAAGCACGTGGTGTCACATATTTATTAGTTAATTAAGACACATTATTTGCAAACTTTAAAAAATTTGGAAAAGTATTTTATCAGTAACGTTCATACAAATACAGTATTATTATACTGTGTTATCCATGCTTTTTTAACAAATGATACGTCACTCGCACGATACCTCTTTTTAAACACTTAAAATCTCGACTGACAGTCATAGTTTCTGGGCTTGATCAGTTAAATCTACTACAAATTATCGAGTCAAGAAACTATTTTAACCTCGGTTCGATTCCAAGTGAAATTGTTTAAGAAAACCTATTTTAAACACCTGTCTTCCCATCTACTGCCAATAGATAGCGCCACCAAAGTTTTTCATTTCCGTTCCGTATTCAAATTCCATTCCTACTCTACGTCGATTACAATATTAAAAAAATTATGCCCCTTTAAAAATTGAGCCTCCCTCAAAATAAGTCCTCTCAAATTTAGACCCTCCTCCTACAATACACTTCTCAAGTCCTACAAAAATTCTACATTCTACTCTAAGTCGATTCCAAAATTTAAAAACATTTAAGCCCTCTTAAAAATAAGCCCTCCTCCAACAGTAAAACCGAAAAATACACCCTGCTCCTATAGTGCACCTCTCAAATCCTACAAAATTTCCACATTCTACTCTAAGTCAAATCAAAAATTAAAAAAAAAATTAAGTCCCCTTTAAAAATTTAGTCCACTCAATTTTAGACTTAGATAAGATCGCATTTCGGCCAAATTAAAAAGAAAAAAAATAGCACCTCAAAAATATGCCCCTCACATTTACACCCTCAGTAAATAAAGGGGCGTTCTGCATCAGCAGCGTACGCGGCGTATGACCTCTGAAGGTTACCGGTTCAAGGTTACCGGAAGTGGCAGGTGTTGAGACCGGAAGTGGCAGTGGGGATAACAGGCATGTTGGAACAGGTTTGTAAGACAGGAAGAGATCCCGGAAGTATGATCGGAAACGTGAAAGGAAGTTTAACCGGAAATGCGACAGGAAGTGAATGCGATAAGGGAGAGAGGGGTAGGGCTTATTTTTGTGGGGGGCTTATGCTAACCTGAAATAAAAATGGAATTACTTCTTACTTTATAAAAGGTTAGCATAAAATTTATCTTTTTTTTTTTTTCTCTCCTGAAATAAAAATTTTATTTGCTAACTAACACATGAAATAAAAATGGAAATCTTTCTGACTTTGTTTTACTTTCTAAAAGTTTTACATGAAATTTATTTTAAGACTGGAAACGCGACAGGAAGTAAGACCGGAAACCGGATTAGACATGCTTTTTCCAAAAAGGGTTTTCAGGAAGCAGTAAACATGTTTTGGGAACATGTTTGGGAGCTTGTTGGAACAGGAAAGGTAGTTTAAAAGACCGGAAGTGATTAAGGTGTAAGAGATAAGGAAAGTATAGGAATATACACGTAGATTTTGTTCTTTGTAGAGGGTGAAATTTTATTTTATTTTTTATTTAAAGGGTTTTCATTTATTTATTTTTTTAATTTAATTTATTTAAAGCGTTTCAAATTATTTTTTATATTATTTTTTATAGTGTTTTACGTATTATTTTAATTTTTAGTGACATTAGAACCTGCAATGTTCATTATCACACATGTCTTATCTAGAAGGTTACTAAGGATGTGTGTGTTGTTATCTCTTCCAATGCAAACCATAGCAAGGAATTTCAGACCTGCGTTTAATTATCTTTATCATAGTTTTAATGAACTTCAGGACATTGTCTTTAGCTATTGAGTAATTCGCGAGTTTTGGTTTAATAAGAATGCTATTACATCTGTTTGTTTAATTTACAAGCACATTTATCTTACAACATTCTGTCAACAGATCATTTCAATATTCGAAATAATAATTTAGAAGAAAATTTTTTACTTTCTATACGAAATGTTATTTATAGAGATTGACAAAAATGAGCATGCCTGGATCTTTCTTGTATTAACCTTATAATCATTTATTTTAGAAATACAGATTTATAGTTTTGTTACGAAAAATAACGTGTTTATACATTTTAAAAACGAAAGCAAAGTGATTTTTACCAATGTAACTATAAGCTATACACCCACGCATTTATGTTATTGAATTAAATTACAATGCTTAATATTGTATTCACCGTAATATTTTCCTACAAAAGCCGTTTCACAAACTTGTATACTGAAATTAATGTGTCATTTTTAGGGAAAAAATTAATTCAAGTCTTTGAGACTAATCTTTCACAGGTAAAAAAGATTTGTCATACTTTCTGTTACATTATATCTTCCGTTTTTTAAGTGAATCTTTTGATGATTACGTAAATCACTCTTTTGTGAAAAAACTTCAGCACACACCTCGCAGCAAAAAGATTTTTCCTTTAGATGACTTTTCATATGAAACACTAAGTTAACTTTTAGAGGAAATGCTTTGATACACATCTAACGCACATGGGGTAACTTCTGTTTATTTAATCCTGATGATGTGAGTTTCACTTCATAATTCAAAACGAGTCCTTCTTTGGATAAAAGTGTAGAATCCATCTCTTGATTATTTAACTCTGGTGATGAGTGTTGACACTCCAGTTGGTTACATCACCAACATAAGAATTCATAACTCGTTCCATAATAACTTAAATGAAAACTAACTTAACGAAAAATACAACCTATTACAACGATATCACGTCACAGTAGAATGTTATGAACTCGTTTCATTGAAATTTATATAGTAATAGAGGGCGCTGGTGTAAAAATACTCACTTTTTATGGGTTTAAAAATACTGACATTTTATTAGCTTAAAAATACGCCACGTGATTATTTCATCATATAATGTTATAAGTTCAATCACCACTTAATTCTTGCACAATGATTGAGAAAGTCTTACCTATCAGAAGTTCGTACATTTGTAAGTAAAACTCCTTATTATTCTCGTATCTATTGCTTTTGTAAATAATATTTTACTTATCAAGTCGCTTAATTTCTAAATGATGTATTCAAAAACGCCTTTTATGTCTTATGTGTATAAAGTCTACCAAAAGAGGGGGAAAAAGACGGGGTGTGAAGTATTTGTAAAATTGAAATACGCTAATTTATAAAAACTAGATTCCATTCTCTTTTTTTTAAATGATGGTTGTGTAAAATCAAATATAATGAAAATTTATTTTAATCGTAAGTAGATGATAAAAGAGAGTTCTGCGCCAGCTGTGGGTGCTGTGGTGACCTTCTGTGCTCTGTGAAGGTCACCGGAAGTGGCAGGTGTTGACACCGGAAGTGGCAGGTGTGGATAACAGGCATGTTGAGACAGGAAGTGAACAGGAAGTGTAGATAGGAAGTTTAACCGGAAATGTGACAGGAAGTGAATGCGATAAGGGAGAGAGGGGGAGGGCTTATTTTTGTGGGGGACTTAATTTTTTTTGTTGGTTTTAATCCTTCTAGTCGAGTGGAGTTGAGTTGTAGGAATCCTGCTATAAGAATGAATTTAATTTGAAAGTAATATTAGCAAAATGTTCGATTTTTTTTTTTTTCTCACCTGAAATAAAAATTTTATTTGCTAACTAACACCTAATATAAAAATCGAAATCTTTCTGACTTTGTTTTACTTTATAAAAGTTTAACGTGAAATTTATTTTTAGACTGGAAACGCGACAGGAAATAAGATCGGAAACGGGATTAGACATGCTTTTTCCAAAAAGGGTTTTCAGGAAGCAGTAAACATGTTTTAGGAACATGTTTGGGAGCTTGTTGGAACAGGACAGGTGGTTTGTGAGACCGGAAGTAATTAAGATGAGAGAGATAAAGAAGGTGCATGATTAGACATATAGATTTTGTTCTTTGTAGAGGGTGAAATTTTGTTTTATTTTTTATTTAAAGTGTTTTCATTTTTTTTTAAATTTATTTAAAGCGTTTCAAATTATTTTTTATATTATTTTTTTTTGTAGTGTTTTACGTATTATTTTAATTTTTAGTGACATTAGAACCTGCAATTTCCGTATCACACATGTCTTATCTTAGGTTACCAAGGATGTGTGTTGTTATCTCTTTAAATGCGAGAGATAGGGACGTCAGACCTGCGTTGAGATATCTTTATCATAGTTTTAATGAACTGCAGGAAATTGCCTTTAGCTATTGAGTAATTCGCGAGTTTTGGTTTAATATGAATGCTATTACATCTGTTTGTTTAATTTACAAGCACATTTCTCTTACAACATTCTGTCAACAGATCATTTCCATATTCGAAATAATAATAATTTAGAAGGAAAATTTTTATATGAAAATACTATGAAATGTCATTTATAGAGATTGACAAAAATAGCATGCTTGTTTCTTTCTCGTATTAACCTTATAATCATTTATTTTAGAAATATAGATTTATAGTTTTGTTACGAAAAATAACGTGTTTACATATTTTAAAAACGAAAGCAAAGTGATTTTTACAAATGTAACTATAAGCTATACACCCACGCATTTGTGTTATTGAATTAAATTACAAGGCTTAAAATTGTATTCACCGTACTATTTTCCTGCAAAAGCCGTTTCGCAAACTTGTGTACTGAAATTAATGTGTCATTTTTAGGGGAAAAAATTAATTCAAGTCATTGAGACTAATCCTTTATGGGGGATAAATTTGTCATACTTCTTTGTGTTACATTATATCTTCCGTTTTTTAAGTTTACAAATTTGTGGACTAACTTAAATAATCGTTTTTAGGATACTTAAACAATATATATATATATATACTTTTTAATTATATATATTTTTTAATTGACTTGTAATATAGCTTTTTTTTTCTTAAAAGGGTACTGTAGAATAACTTATGTCACAAATACTACATCCTTCTTTAGTTAAATATGTTTCACTTAAGACATGACAAAGTGTCTTAGAAACATTTCATTTTGGAGTTAAGTGATTAAACAAGAAAAATATTATTTATAAAAACACAACACATAAGACCAGTGACTGAGAGGTTCTGGTTTTAAAGCTACTAGACGTTTGGGTTTAAACTTCTCTCGCGCTCGTCGACCTAACCGTTCGGAGTTTTCTTCGAGCCTTGTCAATACGAGTTAGGAGCCTTTAGAATGACCCCTAGAGTGACCTATATCCCTAACGCAGATAATCAGTTTTAACAAATAACCAACCATCCACAACACATAAGACATTTTAGATCATTTTAGATCATTCCATTTAGTTAATAAGTGATTTAACGTGCAAAATATTATTCATAAAACATACAATAAGAGAATTTTAAAGAATTTTTTCTTTCAAATGAACAATTTTTAGTGACTATTTAACTTATTAAAGAGAGCGGGTATTTTGTTTAGAGTTATACGATTAAAATAAATTTTCAATAGATTTGACTTTATACAACCAACATTAAAAAAAAAAGGGAATGGAATCTAGTTTTTATAAATTAACGTATTTCAATTTTACAAATACTTTACACCCCCTCTTTTTCCCCTCTTTGTTAGACTCCATACACATAAGACATAAAAGGCGTTTTAGAATACATCATTTAGAAATTAAGTGACTTGATAAGTAAAATATTATTTATAAAAGTAATAAAGATTTTTACTTACAAATGTACGAACTTCTGATAGGTAAGACTTTCTCAGTCATTGTGCAAGAATTAAGTGGTTATTGAACTTATAACATTATAGGATGAAATAATCGCGTGGCGTATTTTTAAACCAATAAAATGTCAGTATTTTTAAACCAATAAAAAGTTAGTATTTTTACACGAGCGCCCTCTATCATTATATAAATTTCAATGAAACGAGTTGATATTATTATACTGTGCCCTGAAATTGTTGTAATAGGTTGTATTTTTCGTTAAGTTAGTTTTCATTTAAGTTATTATGGAACGAGTTATGAATTCTTATGTTGGTGATGTAACCAACTTGGAGTGTCAGCACTCATCACCAAAGTTAAATAATCAAGAGATGAATTCTACACTTTTATCCAAAGAAGGACTCGTTTCGAATTATGAAGTAAAACCCACCTCATCAGGACTAAAGAAACAGAAGTTACCTCATGTGTGTAAGATGTGTAACAAGGCATTTCCTCGAAAAGTTAACTTAGTGTTTCATATGAAATGTCATTTAAAGGAAAAGTCTTTTCGTTGTGAGGTGTGTGCTGAAGTTTTTTCGCGAAAGAGTGATTTACGTATGCATCAAAAGATTCACAAATCACCCAAACAATACAAGTGTGGGGATTGCAACGAACTGTTTTCAATAATGTATGATTTATTAATTCACAAGAAGACCCATAAGACTCATAAACAACATTCATGTATAAAGTGTAGCGAAATGTTTGATTGTGAATCAGATTTAGTACAACATTGTGATACTTTTCATAAAGCTGTGAAATCACCCTATTCAAAAGATTTGTTATTTGAAAAAGTGAAGCATTTTAAAAGACAAAATGATGTGCGAAATATTTTTACTAAAACTATCATTGTATCCAATGAGATGAATCAAAAAGACTTTCATTCATTTTTTAACAGTATTCGAACGGATGTTTTAAACGAATTAAATTATCAATTGCAAATGAAAAAGTCAATAAAATGGTATGCAGCCGTTAAAGTGGATGTCTGTCGTGAATCACAGGATGGTAACTTAGAGAGAGCAACCCCCTTTTTCCTTTCCAAAAGTGAACTGGAATTAACAGACCAAAACATACAAGTGCATGTTGAGAATGCCTTTCTAAAGTTGTACAACGGCTTTGAAGATTTTACAGAACGTGTGTTTAATTGGACATTACAAAAAATTTTAAAATTAGAATTGATTACAGCTCAATATGACAGTCTTATTTGATTTGTATTATTTTAGATGAATAATAAATAGTTTGGTTGTGAAAAAAGTGTTATGTGTTTTCTCAAGCTTACACTGTGTGATGTTTGAACTAATGATGTATATTTCGATTGACTTAGACAAAATAGGAGTGTGTGTTGACATTTAAAAAGATTTTAACATGAGATAAGAGAGTTATAATAAAAATTGACTCACCTAAAATTTTTTTAAGATAGTCTATCTACGTTTCCAATCTAAACTTGTTATCAGCTTGCTATATGCATGTTTGAGTGACTCATTTTTACCTGTGTCGAACTGTCTGTTGGGAAAATAATTGCCATTTTTAACACGTGTAGACGATTTTTACCCGGAAGCTGTTTGAACTATTAAATTTCAGATATCACCCATTTTTCTACAACATTTAAATATTTTAATGTATTTTCACTTGTATATTGGAAACTTGGGATTATCACCTTTATATCGGAACATGGAAGATAGAAAAAATAATAACTTTACACTGAGACAATATTTTAATCTAACAAAAATAGACTTAACACATTGTTAGAGGTTTTGGAAAAATATATAGTTGGTTAAAAATTTTAGAAAATTTAACATAAAGTAACAAATTTAAAAAAATAAACATTTCGATAAATGAAAAAAATTAAATTTTGGTAAACTTTACACTTAGACAATACTTCAAACTAGGAAAAAATAATAACTTTACACTGAGACAATATTTTAAACTAAGGAAAAATTAGACATAACACATTGTTAGAGTTTTTTTAAACTATCTAGTTAGTTATAAATTTTAGAAAATTAGCAACAAATAAATATTTCATTAGATTGACAAAAGAAAATAATTAAATTTAAGTAAATTTTACACTTAGACGATACTTCAAACTAAGAAAAATAATAACTTTACACTTATACAATATTTTCAACTAAGGAAAATCAGACTTAACACATTGTTAAAGTTTTTTTAAAACAACACAACATTTTCAAAGCAGTGGAAATTGCATACCTGAAAAAAATTCAACTTAGTGGAATTTAATAGTGAAATTTTTTAACCTCACTCATTTAAAAAATAAAACTTTGTAATTTTTTTCCATTTTTAAAATAAAACTTATTTAAAAAATAAATAAGCAACTATTAAACATTTTGAATGTCTTAGACAAAGTGTGAATAAATTTGTTGAAATTATATAAAACATGAAAAATTTCCTTACTTTTAAAAGAAATTTTATTTTTGGTGAAATAAACTCGAGGTATTTATTATATGTTACTTAAACTACATGAGAATTGATTGAAAATGTGTTACTTTTAATCACTCACAAGATAAGACATGATGTTACAATATACACATAGGAATGACATAGGAATTTCAGATGGGTTTTTCTCCCACACATGACGTCACTGATAACATATTTACTGATCAAGTCATAAAATCATAGTTTAGGGTAGGTTTTTAAGCACGAAGTTTAGTTGAGATTTAAGATATTTGAGAAATATAAACTACAACTTTGGCTACTTTTTGAAATTTCCCCCTACATAAGAAAAAGAACATAGAAAAATAAAATGAAAAGTCGTATTTGAATGGAATCAAATTATTATCCTTTCACTTAACAGCTGAATGCGTCGGTAATTACATCACAAAGGCACTGATAACAACTGATTGAATATATTGTGTTTCTTTTTTAAGGTTAAATTGATTTAATATTCAAGTTATTTCTTAATGATACACTTAAAAACAATAAACTTAATTAGCATTCAAAAAGCAAACGATCACATTATTGTGTAAAACAATCAAATGTTTTAAAAGTCACGAGTTAAAATTTGAAATGACTTAGAGTTTAAGTAGAATTTAGATGTGAACCTTTTAAAATGAAATAATAGTTTTTTGTATCGCCCTCTATCGGTGGGTAATAGAATTAAGAGATAATTAAAAGTTTTAACTTGAATTCGAGCCCACAACAAAAATTATTTTTCGGTTTTATAATTTAGGGTAGGTTTAACTGAGCAAGCCATGATATTTCAGTATTTATAGACGATTTAAGATATTCGATAAAGGAAATCATCTGAATTTTTAATTTAATTGAAGGGTTTACTGCTTAAAGTACTACAAAATGAGTACAACACGATGCATAGTTTTTTAATTAATTATATTTTTCGAAAGGTTAAATTGACTTATTGATAAACTTAGGATTTATGTTTAAAGTGAATAAATTTGACATGTTAGGTTCACTTAATAACAGAGGGTTGAATAAGTTATTTTTAATAAAAATAAAGTTTACTAAAAGTTTTTAAAGTTAAAAAAATATAGTTTTAAAAAATTTAAAGTTTACAAAAAGTTTAAAAATCTTTAAGTAAATCAAAATTAACTTTTTAATTTTAACTATTGAGAGACTATAATCTAACTGTTTATCCTTGTAACCAACTGGTGCATATCAACTATATACTCTGTATCTGCATATGCGCAGAAAAACATAGACATTTAATCTAACTTGAGTTCGACTTTAAATTATTTGCCAACTTTTAAAAGTTTAATTACTATACACAACTCGATTACCTTTCCCACAAAACACCTTTCAGAAACAAAACAGAAATTAACACTTACCGAAAAACACGTCCACTTTGGGTGTTAGTCTTCACTCAACTAACGTTTCTCCCTTATCTTTGCTAGGGGGCGCTGCAATCGCCGCTAGAGGTGTTAGTAGTCTTCAGGTGTGTGATAAGAATAAACTTTAAATCCAACTTACACTCGCTCAGTCATTCTTGCTTCTCTCTTCCTTGCTAACAACCGTTTGCTGCTGGCTCATTGTTTGGTTGTTTAAACTTGTTGAATGACGTCATCATGTGTTTGTCTAAACTTGTCCAGTCTTGTTTTTATGCAGTACGTCTATTTAGATGAGTCATCACTCGCTTATCTTGGTTGACTTGTCCAAACTTGTTTTTGTGTGGCACGTCTATTTGGTGAGTCATCGTTCGCTTATCTTGCTTTACTTGTTTGAACTTGTCTAGTATCCACCACCTCATGTCTTTTGTCATAGCTTGAATATACTTTACACCAATCACTTAAATATAAAAGTCTTGTCACAACTTACTTAAACTTTGATAAAAATATTAATTATTTATAAATTTCATCAAATTCTTATTTTTCTGATACATTTACTATGTAATTTTCGTTCAAAAATATGGTAAAGCCCGATTTTAAATCGAAGTCTAAGATAAATTCCCCAAATTTGTAACATTTTAACACTAATAATAAATATTGTAAGCACCCAGCACATACAAGTTTTGTAAAAATAATATTACTTATAGCTAACTCGTTATGTCCCATGATACAAAACTTCAATATAACTAAAATCAGTGTTAAACGAAAATCTAATCACGTGTCTTTATATATTATTTTGAAATGCAAAGCATTATATCTAAACGAATGATATAAGGAGTAGTTAGAATAGTTCTTATATTTTTGTTAGTAAAAAATTTATACACATTATCTTACAAGGTTGCAATATTCAACACACGGTTCACCATATTTAAAAACGATTCACCATGATTTAAAAACTTAGTAACATATTTTAAATATGGTGAACCGTGTGTTGAATATTGCAACCTTGTAAGATAATGTGTATAAATTTTTTACTAACAAAAATATAAGAACTATTCTAACTACTCCTTATATCATTCGTTTAGATATAATGCTTTGCATTTCAAAATAATATATAAAGACACGTGATTAGATTTTCGTTTAACACTGATTTTAGTTATATTGAAGTTTTGTATCATGGGACATAACGAGTTAGCTATAAGTAATATTATTTTTACAAAACTTGTATGTGCTGGGTGCTTACAATATTTATTATTAGTGTTAAAATGTTACAAATTTGGGGAATTTATCTTAGACTTCGATTTAAAATCGGGCTTTACCATATTTTTGAACGAAAATTACATAGTAAATGTATCAGAAAAATAAGAATTTGATGAAATTTATAAATAATTAATATTTTTATCAAAGTTTAAGTAAGTTGTGACAAGACTTTTATATTTAAGTGATTGGTGTAAAGTATATTCAAGCTATGACAAAAGACATGAGGTGGTGGATACTAGACAAGTTCAAACAAGTAAAGCAAGATAAGCGAACGATGACTCACCAAATAGACGTGCCACACAAAAACAAGTTTGGACAAGTCAACCAAGATAAGCGAGTGATGACTCATCTAAATAGACGTACTGCATAAAAACAAGACTGGACAAGTTTAGACAAACACATGATGACGTCATTCAACAAGTTTAAACAACCAAACAATGAGCCAGCAGCAAACGGTTGTTAGCAAGGAAGAGAGAAGCAAGAATGACTGAGCGAGTGTAAGTTGGATTTAAAGTTTATTCTTATCACACACCTGAAGACTACTAACACCTCTAGCGGCGATTGCAGCGCCCCCTAGCAAAGATAAGGGAGAAACGTTAGTTGAGTGAAGACTAACACCCAAAGTGGACGTGTTTTTCGGTAAGTGTTAATTTCTGTTTTGTTTCTGAAAGGTGTTTTGTGGGAAAGGTAATCGAGTTGTGTATAGTAATTAAACTTTTAAAAGTTGGCAAATAATTTAAAGTCGAACTCAAGTTAGATTAAATGTCTATGTTTTTCTGCGCATATGCAGATACAGAGTATATAGTTGATATGCACCAGTTGGTTACAAGGATAAACAGTTAGATTATAGTCTCTCAATAGTTAAAATTAAAAAGTTAATTTTGATTTACTTAAAGATTTTTAAACTTTTTGTAAACTTTAAATTTTTTAAAACTATATTTTTTTAACTTTAAAAACTTTTAGTAAACTTTATTTTTATTAAAAATAACTTATTCAACCCTCTGTTATTAAGTGAACCTAACATGTCAAATTTATTCACTTTAAACATAAATCCTAAGTTTATCAATAAGTCAATTTAACCTTTCGAAAAATATAATTAATTAAAAAACTATGCATCGTGTTGTACTCATTTTGTAGTACTTTAAGCAGTAAACCCTTCAATTAAATTAAAAATTCAGATGATTTCCTTTATCGAATATCTTAAATCGTCTATAAATACTGAAATATCATGGCTTGCTCAGTTAAACCTACCCTAAATTATAAAACCGAAAAATAATTTTTGTTGTGGGCTCGAATTCAAGTTAAAACTTTTAATTATCTCTTAATTCTATTACCCACCGATAGAGGGCGATACAAAAAACTATTATTTCATTTTAAAAGGTTCACATCTAAATTCTACTTAAACTCTAAGTCATTTCAAATTTTAACTCGTGACTTTTAAAACATTTGATTGTTTTACACAATAATGTGATCGTTTGCTTTTTGAATGCTAATTAAGTTTATTGTTTTTAAGTGTATCATTAAGAAATAACTTGAATATTAAATCAATTTAACCTTAAAAAAGAAACACAATATATTCAATCAGTTGTTATCAGTGCCTTTGTGATGTAATTACCGACGCATTCAGCTGTTAAGTGAAAGGATAATAATTTGATTCCATTCAAATACGACTTTTCATTTTATTTTTCTATGTTCTTTTTCTTATGTAGGGGGAAATTTCAAAAAGTAGCCAAAGTTGTAGTTTATATTTCTCAAATATCTTAAATCTCAACTAAACTTCGTGCTTAAAAACCTACCCTAAACTATGATTTTATGACTTGATCAGTAAATATGTTATCAGTGACGTCATGTGTGGGAGAAAAACCCATCTGAAATTCCTATGTCATTCCTATGTGTATATTGTAACATCATGTCTTATCTTGTGAGTGATTAAAAGTAACACATTTTCAATCAATTCTCATGTAGTTTAAGTAACATATAATAAATACCTCGAGTTTATTTCACCAAAAATAAAATTTCTTTTAAAAGTAAGGAAATTTTTCATGTTTTATATAATTTCAACAAATTTATTCACACTTTGTCTAAGACATTCAAAATGTTTAATAGTTGCTTATTTATTTTTTAAATAAGTTTTATTTTAAAAATGGAAAAAAATTACAAAGTTTTATTTTTTAAATGAGTGAGGTTAAAAAATTTCACTATTAAATTCCACTAAGTTGAATTTTTTTCAGGTATGCAATTTCCACTGCTTTGAAAATGTTGTGTTGTTTTAAAAAAACTTTAACAATGTGTTAAGTCTGATTTTCCTTAGTTGAAAATATTGTATAAGTGTAAAGTTATTATTTTTCTTAGTTTGAAGTATCGTCTAAGTGTAAAATTTACTTAAATTTAATTATTTTCTTTTGTCAATCTAATGAAATATTTATTTGTTGCTAATTTTCTAAAATTTATAACTAACTAGATAGTTTAAAAAAACTCTAACAATGTGTTATGTCTAATTTTTCCTTAGTTTAAAATATTGTCTCAGTGTAAAGTTATTATTTTTTCCTAGTTTGAAGTATTGTCTAAGTGTAAAGTTTACCAAAATTTAATTTTTTTCATTTATCGAAATGTTTATTTTTTTAAATTTGTTACTTTATGTTAAATTTTCTAAAATTTTTAACCAACTATATATTTTTCCAAAACCTCTAACAATGTGTTAAGTCTATTTTTGTTAGATTAAAATATTGTCTCAGTGTAAAGTTATTATTTTTTCTATCTTCCATGTTCCGATATAAAGGTGATAATCCCAAGTTTCCAATATACAAGTGAAAATACATTAAAATATTTAAATGTTGTGGAAAAATGGGTGATATCTGAAATTTAATAGTTCAAACAGCTTCCGGGTAAAAATCGTCTACACGTGTTAAAAATGGCAATTATTTTCCCAACAGACAGTTCGACACAGGTAAAAATGAGTCACTCAAACATGCATATAGCAAGCTGATAACAAGTTTAGATTGGAAACGTAGATAGACTATCTTAAAAAAATTTTAGGTGAGTCAATTTTTATTATAACTCTCTTATCTCATGTTAAAATCTTTTTAAATGTCAACACACACTCCTATTTTGTCTAAGTCAATCGAAATATACATCATTAGTTCAAACATCACACAGTGTAAGCTTGAGAAAACACATAACACTTTTTTCACAACCAAACTATTTATTATTCATCTAAAATAATACAAATCAAATAAGACTGTCATATTGAGCTGTAATCAATTCTAATTTTAAAATTTTTTGTAATGTCCAATTAAACACACGTTCTGTAAAATCTTCAAAGCCGTTGTACAACTTTAGAAAGGCATTCTCAACATGCACTTGTATGTTTTGGTCTGTTAATTCCAGTTCACTTTTGGAAAGGAAAAAGGGGGTTGCTCTCTCTAAGTTACCATCCTGTGATTCACGACAGACATCCACTTTAACGGCTGCATACCATTTTATTGACTTTTTCATTTGCAATTGATAATTTAATTCGTTTAAAACATCCGTTCGAATACTGTTAAAAAATGAATGAAAGTCTTTTTGATTCATCTCATTGGATACAATGATAGTTTTAGTAAAAATATTTCGCACATCATTTTGTCTTTTAAAATGCTTCACTTTTTCAAATAACAAATCTTTTGAATAGGGTGATTTCACAGCTTTATGAAAAGTATCACAATGTTGTACTAAATCTGATTCACAATCAAACATTTCGCTACACTTTATACATGAATGTTGTTTATGAGTCTTATGGGTCTTCTTGTGAATTAATAAATCATACATTATTGAAAACAGTTCGTTGCAATCCCCACACTTGTATTGTTTGGGTGATTTGTGAATCTTTTGATGCATACGTAAATCACTCTTTCGCGAAAAAACTTCAGCACACACCTCACAACGAAAAGACTTTTCCTTTAAATGACATTTCATATGAAACACTAAGTTAACTTTTCGAGGAAATGCCTTGTTACACATCTTACACACATGAGGTAACTTCTGTTTCTTTAGTCCTGATGAGGTGGGTTTTACTTCATAATTCGAAACGAGTCCTTCTTTGGATAAAAGTGTAGAATTCATCTCTTGATTATTTAACTTTGGTGATGAGTGCTGACACTCCAAGTTGGTTACATCACCAACATAAGAATTCATAACTCGTTCCATAATAACTTAAATGAAAACTAACTTAACGAAAAATACAACCTATTACAACAATTTCAGGGCACAGTATAATAATATCAACTCGTTTCATTGAAATTTATATAATGATAGAGGGCGCTCGTGTAAAAATACTAACTTTTTATTGGTTTAAAAATACTGACATTTTATTGGTTTAAAAATACGCCACGCGATTATTTCATCCTATAATGTTATAAGTTCAATAACCACTTAATTCTTGCACAATGACTGAGAAAGTCTTACCTATCAGAAGTTCGTACATTTGTAAGTAAAAATCTTTATTACTTTTATAAATAATATTTTACTTATCAAGTCACTTAATTTCTAAATGATGTATTCTAAAACGCCTTTTATGTCTTATGTGTATGGAGTCTAACAAAGAGGGGAAAAAGAGGGGGTGTAAAGTATTTGTAAAATTGAAATACGTTAATTTATAAAAACTAGATTCCATTCCCTTTTTTTTTTTAATGTTGGTTGTATAAAGTCAAATCTATTGAAAATTTATTTTAATCGTATAACTCTAAACAAAATACCCGCTCTCTTTAATAAGTTAAATAGTCACTAAAAATTGTTCATTTGAAAGAAAAAATTCTTTAAAATTCTCTTATTGTATGTTTTATGAATAATATTTTGCACGTTAAATCACTTATTAACTAAATGGAATGATCTAAAATGATCTAAAATGTCTTATGTGTTGTGGATGGTTGGTTATTTGTTAAAACTGATTATCTGCGTTAGGGATATAGGTCACTCTAGGGGTCATTCTAAAGGCTCCTAACTCGTATTGACAAGGCTCGAAGAAAACTCCGAACGGTTAGGTCGACGAGCGCGAGAGAAGTTTAAACCCAAACGTCTAGTAGCTTTAAAACCAGAACCTCTCAGTCACTGGTCTTATGTGTTGTGTTTTTATAAATAATATTTTTCTTGTTTAATCACTTAACTCCAAAATGAAATGTTTCTAAGACACTTTGTTATGTCTTAAGTGAAACATATTTAACTAAAGAAGGATGTAGTATTTGTGACATAAGTTATTCTACAGTACCCTTTTAAGAAAAAAAAAGCTATATTACAAGTCAATTAAAAAATATATATAATTAAAAAGTATATATATATATATATATTGTTTAAGTATCCTAAAAACGATTATTTAAGTTAGTCCACAAATTTGTAAACTTAAAAAACGGAAGATATAATGTAACACAAAGAAGTATGACAAATTTATCCCCCATAAAGGATTAGTCTCAATGACTTGAATTAATTTTTTCCCCTAAAAATGACACATTAATTTCAGTACACAAGTTTGCGAAACGGCTTTTGCAGGAAAATAGTACGGTGAATACAATTTTAAGCCTTGTAATTTAATTCAATAACACAAATGCGTGGGTGTATAGCTTATAGTTACATTTGTAAAAATCACTTTGCTTTCGTTTTTAAAATATGTAAACACGTTATTTTTCGTAACAAAACTATAAATCTATATTTCTAAAATAAATGATTATAAGGTTAATACGAGAAAGAAACAAGCATGCTATTTTTGTCAATCTCTATAAATGACATTTCATAGTATTTTCATATAAAAATTTTCCTTCTAAATTATTATTATTTCGAATATGGAAATGATCTGTTGACAGAATGTTGTAAGAGAAATGTGCTTGTAAATTAAACAAACAGATGTAATAGCATTCATATTAAACCAAAACTCGCGAATTACTCAATAGCTAAAGGCAATTTCCTGCAGTTCATTAAAACTATGATAAAGATATCTCAACGCAGGTCTGACGTCCCTATCTCTCGCATTTAAAGAGATAACAACACACATCCTTGGTAACCTAAGATAAGACATGTGTGATACGGAAATTGCAGGTTCTAATGTCACTAAAAATTAAAATAATACGTAAAACACTACAAAAAAAAAATAATATAAAAAATAATTTGAAACGCTTTAAATAAATTTAAAAAAAAAATGAAAACACTTTAAATAAAAAATAAAACAAAATTTCACCCTCTACAAAGAACAAAATCTATATGTCTAATCCTGCACCTTCTTTATCTCTCTCATCTTAATTACTTCCGGTCTCACAAACCACCTGTCCTGTTCCAACAAGCTCCCAAACATGTTCCTAAAACATGTTTACTGCTTCCTGAAAACCCTTTTTGGAAAAAGCATGTCTAATCCCGTTTCCGATCTTATTTCCTGTCGCGTTTCCAGTCTAAAAATAAATTTCACGTTAAACTTTTATAAAGTAAAACAAAGTCAGAAAGATTTCGATTTTTATATTAGGTGTTAGTTAGCAAATAAAATTTTTATTTCAGGTGAGAAAAAAAAAAAAATCGAACATTTTGCTAATATTACTTTCAAATTAAATTCATTCTTATAGCAGGATTCCTACAACTCAACTCCACTCGACTAGAAGGATTAAAACCAACAAAAAAAATTAAGTCCCCCACAAAAATAAGCCCTCCCCCTCTCTCCCTTATCGCATTCACTTCCTGTCACATTTCCGGTTAAACTTCCTATCTACACTTCCTGTTCACTTCCTGTCTCAACATGCCTGTTATCCACACCTGCCACTTCCGGTGTCAACACCTGCCACTTCCGGTGACCTTCACAGAGCACAGAAGGTCACCACAGCACCCACAGCTGGCGCAGAACTCTCTTTTATCATCTACTTACGATTAAAATAAATTTTCATTATATTTGATTTTACACAACCATCATTTAAAAAAAAGAGAATGGAATCTAGTTTTTATAAATTAGCGTATTTCAATTTTACAAATACTTCACACCCCGTCTTTTTCCCCCTCTTTTGGTAGACTTTATACACATAAGACATAAAAGGCGTTTTTGAATACATCATTTAGAAATTAAGCGACTTGATAAGTAAAATATTATTTACAAAAGCAATAGATACGAGAATAATAAGGAGTTTTACTTACAAATGTACGAACTTCTGATAGGTAAGACTTTCTCAATCATTGTGCAAGAATTAAGTGGTGATTGAACTTATAACATTATATGATGAAATAATCACGTGGCGTATTTTTAAGCTAATAAAATGTCAGTATTTTTAAACCCATAAAAAGTGAGTATTTTTACACCAGCGCCCTCTATTACTATATAAATTTCAATGAAACGAGTTCATAACATTCTACTGTGACGTGATATCGTTGTAATAGGTTGTATTTTTCGTTAAGTTAGTTTTCATTTAAGTTATTATGGAACGAGTTATGAATTCTTATGTTGGTGATGTAACCAACTGGAGTGTCAACACTCATCACCAGAGTTAAATAATCAAGAGATGGATTCTACACTTTTATCCAAAGAAGGACTCGTTTTGAATTATGAAGTGAAACTCACATCATCAGGATTAAATAAACAGAAGTTACCCCATGTGCGTTAGATGTGTATCAAAGCATTTCCTCTAAAAGTTAACTTAGTGTTTCATATGAAAAGTCATCTAAAGGAAAAATCTTTTTGCTGCGAGGTGTGTGCTGAAGTTTTTTCACAAAAGAGTGATTTACGTAATCATCAAAAGATTCACAAATTGCCCAAACAATACAAGTGTAATGATTGCAACGAGATATTTTCAAGAATGTCTGACTTATTAATACACAAGAAGACCCATAAGATTCGTAAACAATATTCATGTGCAAAGTGTTGCGAAATATTTAATTGTGAATCGGATTTTTTACAACATTGTGATACTTTTCATAAAGTTTTACCTAACATTGCGAAATCACCCTGTTTAAAAGATTTGTTATTTGAACTTATAGTGAAGTTTATAGATTAGTTCGAACTTATAGTGAATTAAAAGACAAAATGATATGCAAAATATATAAACTGGAATTAACAGACCAAAACATACATGTGCATGTTGAGAATGCCTTTTTAAAGTTGTACAACGGCTTTGAAGATTTCACAGAACGAGTGTTTAATTCGACATTACGAAAAATTTTGAAATTAGAATTGTATACAGCACAATATGACAGACTTATTTGATATGTATTATTTTAAGTAAATAAAATAGTTTGATTATTTTAAAAGTCTTGTCTGTTTTTTTTCTCAACTTACACTGTTTTTACACTGTTTTTACTTGTTGTGTATTTTGAATGACTTTGACAAAATGTTAATTTAAAAAAAGATTTTAACATGAGATGAGAGAGTTATAATTAAAACTGGACTTACCTAAAATTTTTTCAAGATAGTCTCAATATCCTTTTAATCACAATTGTTTTAAGAAAACAGAATTCAATTTTATTGTGAATAACACTCTGTTGTTCACATGCTGACGAAGAATATAAAAATGGCTACAAGCTGATTTTTTTCTACACGCTTGTTTGTGTGACTCATCTTTTCCTATCCCGACTTGCTATCAGCTTGCTGCATGCTTGTTTGAGTGACTCATCTTTACATGTGTGGACATGTATGTTGAAAAAAATGATTGCTATGTTTAACCCGTGGAGACGATTTTTATCCGGAAGCTGTTTGAACTATCAAATTTCAGATATCACCCATTTTACTAGAACATTTAAATATTTTAATGTCTTTTCACCTCCATATTGGAAACTTAGAATTATCACGTTCACATCGGAACATGGAAGATAGAAAAATAATAACTTTACACTTAGACAATATTTTAATCTAAGAAGAATTAGACTTAACGCATCGTTAGAGTTTCTTTGAAAAATATCTAGTTAGTTATAAATTTTAGAAAATTCGACCTAACGAAATTAACACACTTAGAAATATCTAGTTGGTTATACATTTTATAAAATAAGCAACAAATAAACATTTCGATACATTGGCAAAAGAAAATAATTAAGTATAAGTAAACTTTACACTTAGACAATATTTCAAACTAGGAAAAATAATAAATTTACACTTATACGATATTTTAAACTAAGAAAAATAATAACTTTACACTTATACAATATTTTAAACTAAGGAAAATTAATAACTTTAAAAGTCAGACTTAACACATTGTTAAAGTTTTTTGAAAATAACACGACATTTTCAAAGCAGTGGAAATAGTATACCTGTAAAAAATTCAACTTAGTGGAATTTAATAGTGAATTTTTTTAACCTCACACATTTTTAAAATAAAACTTTGTAAAATTTTATTTTTTTTTTTTTTTTAAATAAGCAACTGTTAAACATTTTGAATGTCTTAGACAAAGTGTGAATAAATTTGTTTAAATTATATATAACATGAAAAATTTTATAACTTTTAAAGGAAATTTTATTTATGGTGAAATAAACTTGATGTATTTATTATATGTTACTTAAACTACAAGAGAATTGATTGAAAACGTGTTACTTTTAATCACTCACAAGATAAGACACGATGTTAGGAATTATATATGTGTTTTCCCCCCACAGATGACGTCACTGGTAACACACTATTATTTACTGACCAAGTCATAAAATAATAGTTAAGGGTAAGTTTATGAGCACGGCGTTTAGTTGAGATTTAAGATATTTGAGAAATATAAACTACAACTTTGACTACTTTTTGAAATTTTCCCCTACATAAGAAAAAGGATATAGGAAAATAAAATGAAAAGTCGTCTTTGAATGGAATCAAACCATCATCCTTTCTGTTAACAGCTGGATGTGTTGGCAATTACACCACAAAGGCACTGATAACAACTGATTGAATATATTGTGTTTCTTCTTTAAGGTTAAATTGATTTAATATTGAAGTTATTTCTTAATGATACACTTAAAAACAATAAATTTAATTAGCATTCAAAAAGCAAACGATCACATTATTGTGTAAAACAATCAAATGTTTTGAAAGTCACGAGTTGAAATTTCGGAGGGTGAGATAACTTGGAAGTGGTGCACTGCAGAAGGGGAGTTAAATTTTTGAAGAAGTTTAATCTTAGAGGACTAGGGTAAAATTTGAAATGACTTAGAGTTTAAATAGAATTTAGATGTGAACCTTTTAAAATGAGATAATAGTTTTTTTTTGTATCGCCCTCTATCGGTGGGAATTAAGAGATAATTAAAAGGTTTTACTTGGATTCAAACACACAACAAAAATTTTTTTTACGGTTTGATAATTTAGGGTAGGTTTAACTGAGCAATCCATGATATTATAGTATTTAGAGATGTTTTAAGATATTCGATAAAGGAAATTATCTTAATTTTCAATTAAATTGAATGGTTTACTGCTTAAAGTACTACAAAATGAATAGAACACGATGCATAGTTTTTAATTAATTATATTTTTCGAAAGGTTAAATTGACTTATTGATAAACTTAGGATTTATGTTTAAAGTGAATAAATTTGATATGTTAGGTTTACTTAATAACATAGGGTTGAATAAGTTATTTAAAGTTTAAAAAAAATGTAAGTTACGTTAAAAAAGTTAACAAAAATATAGTTTTAAAAAAATCAAAAGTTTACAAAAAGTTTAAAAATCTTTAAGTTAATTAAAATTAACTTTTTAATTTTAACTATTGAGATACTATAATTTAATTGTTAATCCTTGTAACCAACTGGTGCATATCAACTATCTGCACATGTGCAAAAAAACACATAGGCTTTTACACTAACTTGAGTTCGATTTTAAATTATTTGCTAATTTTTATACAACTCGATTACCTTTCAGAAACAAAACAGAATTAAAGACTTACCGAAAACACGTCCACTTCTTGTGCTTTCTTTCACTAGACTAACCTTTCTCCCTTATCTTTGTTAGGGGGCGCTGCAATCGCCGCTAGAGGCGCTAGCAGTCTTGCAATGTGTGACGTCATTTCCGGTATGTGATAAGAATAAACTTTAAATACAACTTACACTCGTTCAGTCATTCTTTCTTATCTCTACCTTGCTAACAATCGTTTGCTGTTGGCTCATTGTGTGGTTGTTTAAACTTGTTGAATGACGTCATCATGTGTTTGTCTAAACTTGTCCAGACTTGTTTTTGTGATGTACGTCTATGTAGATGAGTCATCACTCGCTTATCTTGGTTGACTTGTTTAAACTTGTTTTTGTGTGGCACGTCTATTTGGGTGAGTCATCGTTCGCTTATCTTGCTTTACTTGTTTGAACTTGTCTAGTATCCACCATCCCGTGTCTTTTGTCATAGCTTAAATGTACTTTATACCAATCACTTTACACAGTGTCCCAAAAGTTTAGACAATCAATAAAATTTGCATTAACATAAAAAGTAGTAAGGTATGATTAAAATTCGTGAGATAGGTAATAAATAGAAGCAGTTTTGCTGATATACACATATAAATTATGATCAAAGGTTTTAAATTATAAAATATACATTAAATTATATAACAATGTGCTGTCCCAAAAGTATAGACACAATACAGCATTACATGTTTTCTTTTACATTTTTGTTCACAAAATAAAATATTTTTATTTTCGTCTGCTTCTATAAATGCAGAATAATTTTTCCTTTTAATTGAAATATCGTCTGCTGTATTTTTAGCATAATAATTTATTGAAATTTTGTGGAATCAAATGAGTTCAATGTATTGTTTTGTTTGTGATTCGGAAAAGACATTTCCTGCGCATTCTGATAAAAATGACACGTTCTAAAGAAATTTCTAAGAAATTTCTAAGATGAAATTATTAAGATTTTACATTTAAAAGCTCAAAGACAAAATCCTGTACAAATATCGATAAGAATAAAGGTATCCTTGAGGAGTATTTATAGAGTTTTGAGATCAGGTGGAACAGGGAATACTAGAAAGAGAGTCGGAAGACCAAAGAAAACAATGTTAGGTGATGATAGAATGTTATTAAAAATGGCTTCAGTTGATAATTTATCTGTGCGTGAAATTGCATCAATTTCCAGAATTTCAAAAAGTACTGTACATAGAAGAATTAAAGCTTCAACAAATATTGTTTACAGGAGAATGAAAGCAAAACCTTGCTTAAAGCAGAGACATAAAGATGCACGTTTAAAGTGGCCTAGAAGCATATGTCATACTGTGAAAAATGGATTTCTGCCATCTTCAGTGATGAAAAGAAATGGAATTTAGACGGCCCTGATGGTCATAAATTTTACTGCCATGACCTAAGAAAAGAAGCCAAGAACTGTTTCAGCAGGCAACAAGGCAGAGGATCCGTAATGACCTGGGGAGGGTTTTCTTTCAACGACCAAACATTTCTAGGATTTATGGACAGAAAAATGAAATCAGAGGATTATCAGGATATTTTATGTACCAATTTACTACCAATTATGGATTTGCTAGCAGGACCGGACTGTATTTTCTGACAAGATGGGGCATCCATCCATACCTCCACATCATCGAAAACATGGTTTAGGCAAGACAATATCACACTATTAGACTGGCCAGCACTTAGTCCAGATTTGAATCCCATGGAGAACATATGAGGAATCTTATCTCGTAAAATATATGAAAATGGAAAGCAATATACATGTGTAAATGACTTAAAAATTGCAATTGACAAAACGTGGTACGAAATATCTCGTTCTGTAATGCAATGCTTAGTTAATTCTATGGAACAACGTGTATTTGATGTTATAAAGTGTCTTGGCAATACAATTAAATATTAAAAGTAAGTTTTTAGTTACTTTTATAAATGTAAAACCAGAAAAAAATTACAGGTGTCTATACTTTTGGGACAGCACATTGTTGTATGATTTAATGTATATTTTATAATTTCAAACCTTTGATCATAATTTATGTGTGTATATCAGCAAAAGTGTTTTTATTTATTACCTATCGCACGAATTTTAATTGTACCTTATTACTTTTTATGTTAATGTAAATTTTATTGATTGTCTAAACTTTTGGGACACGGTGTAATACAAAAGTCTTATCACAACTTACTTAAACTTGGATAAAAATTTTAATTATTTAAAAATTGTATCAAATTTTCATTTTTCTGATATTGTTAATATGTTTTCGTTCAAAAATATGATAAAGCTCGATTTTAAATCGGAGTCTAAGATAAATGATTAATTAAAAAATTCCCCGAAATTGTAACATTTTAACAATAATGAATATTGTAAAAACCCTGTACATACAAGTTTTGTAAAAATAATATTACTTATAGCTAACTCGTTCAGACCCATTATAAAATCCTTCAATACAGCTAAAATCAGTGTTAAACGAAAACACAACCATAGGTTTAACTGTCTAATCACGTGTCTTTACATATTATTTTGAAATATTATATCTGAACGAATGATATAAGACAAAGTTAGAATAGTCCACTTATTTTTTGTTATTAAAAAAATTATACGCAAACACACACAATATCTTACAAGGTTAAAACTTAGTAAAATTTTAAATTTAAATTAAAATATTTTAAAAATACTTAAATATTTATCTTTAAAAATATTTTTTAAGTTCTTTAATAATAAGTTCTTTTTACGTTAGCAATTTTTTTAATATATATATTCTTTTAATTTAGCAAAAAAACTCTAAAGTTTTTTCTTACAACTGTATTCAACATATATTTTTAATATTGTTTGCTTTCCATATGCATTTCAAACTGAAACAAAATCTTTCATTATTAATTTTTTTAAACAGAATATGAACTCCTATAAAAGGAAGTTACTTTCATAGCTTAGACAATCATATTTTTTTTTAAATAACGATCTTCATAGAATCAAAGCATTTAAAAAAATGTCTTTGTAAATTGGCATGTGCTATTTTGGCAAATGTTCTTAGATAACTGAAACGTATTCAGATTTAGCAAAGTTGAACTTTTATACATATAAAAATTTTCCTGGGTCTCAGTTAACATGCAGGCGTGGGCGAGTTGTGAGTTTTGGATCTTTATTTACACCCATCGCATATAAACATTTTACAGCAGTAGATCCGAACTCTTGTTTCAAACAAAATAAGAAACGTGACTATAGGCAGTGTTGAAATCCATATGATTAGAGCATATACAATGTCACTTATTAAAAACAAAATTCAGTAAAACATGAGTTAGTAGTATGTCGACTGCTCACACTTTCTACCTTATTTTTACGTTTTGAGCGGTTGTTCTAACGATTAAGTATGATTTTTCGTTATAAACATATGCCTATTGTTTTATCTAATAGACACATATTTAGTTTATAACGACAAATCAACCGCTCAAAACATGTTTTGAGCGGTCGCTATAAACATTTGAGCGGTCGTTATAAACATTGAGCGGGTGATTTGTCGTTATAGACATATGCCTATTGTTTTTTTAATAGACATATGTTTAGTCTAAACGACAAATCAACTGCTCAAAACATGTTTTGAGCGGTCGTTATAAACATTTTAGTGCACGTTATAAACATTTGAGTGGTCGTTATAAATATTAAGCGGTCGTTATAAACATTCAGCAGGTGATTTGTCGTTATAAACATATGCTGTGATCTATTAGAAGACATATGTTTAGTTTAATAATAACAAATCGACCACTCAAAATATGTTTTGAGCGGTCGTTACAAACATTTGAGCGGTCGTTATAAACATTTGAGCGGTCGTTATAAACATTAAGCGGTCGTTATAAACATTGAGTGGGCGGTTTGTCGTTATAAACATGTGATGTGATCTATTAGAAGACATATGTTTAATCTATAACGACCAATCGACCACTCAAAACATGTTTTGAGCGGTCGTTATAAACATTGAGCGTGCGATTTGTCCTTATAAACATATTCTGCGATCTATTAGAAAAACATATGTTTAGATTAAAACAACAAACCAAACGCTCAAAAAACAAATCAACCGCTCAAACAACAAATCAACCGCTTACAACAAAAAACAAATCACTCTAAACTTTAAAAACTATTTACTTTGAAATTTATTTATTTTTAATTAAATTTCGTTAAAAAAAATTAAGTTATATCAAAAAATACTATTAGTCTGTTAAAAAAACAAACAAAAAAAACAATGATTATACCTCAACTATAAAATTATAATTACTTTCCACATTGGCATAAAACTTGTCTATATAATTTTGTAAATTTATTAGTATCTGATAATTAGGAAATATTTTAACTAATTGTTCCTTTTCAGCAAACATTTCCTTTAAAAAAATGAATCTTCCTTTATTTCCCTTAAATCATTAAAAACGTGAGCATTCAAAAATTAATGTCATTTAATAATTTCATTAAACATTTCTTTATTTTAAAACTAATTATTTTCAAAACTTTTGATTCATTAAAACTTGTTAAACACTTTCGTTACTTTATTTCACTTAACTCATTAAAAACTTGTGCGTTCAAAAATTAATGTCATTTATTAATTTCATTAAAAATTAAACATTTCTTTATTTTAAAACTAATTGTTCTCAAAACTTTTGATTCATTAAAACTTGTTACAGTAACACATTTGTTACTTTATTTCACTTAAATTATTATCATTACAGTAATCTATTTCTAAATTTAACGATAGTATTTGAAAATCATTTTCAAAATAGTTAACAACAACAACAAATAATAATAATAATAATAATAATAATAATAATATATTTTAATTTTAAAAATTTTAAATTAAAAAAAATTATTAAACTTTATTCTCAATTTTATAACATTATTTGTTTTAAATTTTATTTTTTAAACTTTATTTTTCGATTGCATCCCTTTGTTTGTGATTGCGTCATAACTCTCTCTCGCACGGAGATTGTTCTAGAAAAAAAAAAACATGACATCATCCCATAAGTCACGTCTCACGTATATCACTTGGTGATTGCACCCTCCACAAGCTTCCAGAACTTTGTGATTGCCACCTGCCCTCAGGGAAAAGCTCTCGACCCACAAAAATGCCGATCGCATCGCCCTCTCTCCATGACGTCATATACCCTCCCGACACCTCACTACCTGCTCTGTCGATACCTGGACGTACACAAAGAAGGTTGTCTCTATGCTACTCTCCATTCGTTAGTACATCTTGATTATGCAACCTCACCGCTTTCATCTTCATTATCCTCATTAACCTGCTCATTAAACTCTCTTATCTCTCTTCCTATCTACTACCTATCCATCACTCACCTGTCACTCACTCATCATTCCTCTCTCACCTGTCCATCATCTTTTAGCCACGCCTTAATCCCTAATCCCTTGCTATTGCTCCTGCTGGCGCAGAAGTGTCCTTTTTCTCTACTTATCTAACATGTAACATGAGATTTCATTCAACTTCTTCATCAGCTGCAGATGTTTTGTGATTGGCATACGAAAATAAGTAATGCAATTCAATATACATTACATTCATGATATACACTGTAAAAAAAAATCTGTAAGTCTACAAAAATTGTTTTTGTAAAGCTACAGAAATCTGTATGTTTACTAAAATTTTATCTGTAACAAGGGTGCAACGTAAGCCATTGCTTTAGAATACTTACATGAAATATCTTTGTAACTCGTATCAGCCAATGAGAAGGCTTTCTGTGGGGACGTAATGGCTGCTGACGCAGTCGCACAGACAGTAAGGGCAAGGAGTGCATAAGTAGATAAGTAGTGTCTATATGGCATCCATCTTGGATTTGACTTCCAGTTACGAAGTAAGTAAATATTTATTCTTTATTAGCTAAATTTCGTTATATTTTGTGTTATATTTTGTTAATCTTTCTATTATTTTTTATTAATTATTTATTATTCAATCAAATCACTAGTCTTTATTTCGATGTTACGTTGGATTACGTGTGTGCCATTTATAATGTTTTATGTAGGAACTAAACGACGAAGGAAGGAAGATTTTTTATCTTGATTTGCAGTTACGTTACTATTAATTAGTATTGAATAGACTCCCTTAAATCTTCCTAGCTTAAAACCAGAGGTTATGCAGATTTTAGAATTTTTCGGATTTCTGGTCACTGTTTTGTTTACATTTTCTATACAATAATTTGAATTTATAAATGCACTCAAAATTATTATAATGAATGTTTATAATAAAGTAAAATAAAAAAATTAAGAAAATTTAAAAAACATTTTAAAATATTAAAAGTAAAGGTCAAATAAATAATAAATAATGCATAACTAAATATGTGTAATGATGAGATATTTTTTTCTTGAATTATTTAGTGAAACACGCCTTATAAATGTACACTAATAATTCACATAAAAGTCGTAAAATAACAAAGTTTTTTTTCATGTTTAACCATACCTAATAACCAAAAAATCTTACCTACATAAATTAGAGAAAACATAAATTGATTCATATCAAACTGAATTACATATTAAAATGTGTATGGAATGATATAATAATTTTTAAAAAAAACTTCAATTTTACACCTACATCCTAACTGTAAGTCTACTTGTGCAGGGGTCGATACAGGTTTTTTTCTTGGGCCCATTTTGTGAAAAATAACATTTTGTAATGGAAGTCGAAATCCAGCTACTCAAATTCGAACCAAGCGTTTATTAACAAAAACTTTTTTAAATACTTTTGCTGAAGTTTTCCTCTCTGATGAACTTGTTTGTTTACAAATTACACATTTTAAAAGTCATAAAATAATAAATAAATGATAAATAGTAAGTTTTTATGAAATGGAATTTTGTGAAAGGGACTATTTCTGTTAAAATGAATTTTGTGAAGGGTCTTGTTTTATTATAAAGAATTTTGTGAAGGAGGCCATTTTATCAAATTGATTTTTGTGAAGGGACCCATTTTATTAAATTGAATTTTGTGAAGGAGCCCATTTTATTAAATGGATTTTTGTGAAGGAGACCTAAATAGGCCCCAAATTTTGTCTGGATCGACCCTTGTTGTGTATATATATATATATATATATATATATATATACACACACTATTAATTAAAATTATACTTTCATCATATCTAATTTTTATTTTTTTTTCTCCTCTATTTTATGAAGTGGGTTTGTAATACTGCCGAAATGAATCAGATATCTATCGCAATCTTGACAGGAAGTGGACATTTCAAGATGTAAGTATAGCTATCTTATTTTGTTGTCTGGGTCAGCGGTTCCCAAACTTCATTATTATGTGACCCACCTAATTTTATATAAAGCAGTGTCTCTTGCATAACATAAATTATATCTTATTTAAAGTGTTGCAAGCAATCTGAACATATTTTATTTTTCAAATTTTAAAAAATTAAGAAGCAATCTTAGAAAAAGTCTTGATTTTATGCAGTTTTCATTTTCAATGGTGTCTGATCACTCGCATGCATAGCATATTTATGTATTTACAGTTTGTTTACATGTTTCTGAAATTTTTATGTTGCTAGATTATATTTTAACTGCTTGTAGTAAATCAGGTGAAGTTTAATGCAAAAAAGTTATATTTTTCTTACATTAATGAGTAATAAACATGAATTTTTTTTAAGAGAAAATTCAGATTTTATCGAGTTTCAACTTGCAACTTCTGAAAAGCTCCTTGATTTTCTGTTTATTACTGACAGTATAAGTCCAAAACATCATTGTTTATCCAAAATTGTATTTGTCATCCAAAACAAAATTTTAATATGTTTATAAAAATTCACTTTTGTTTTCATATTAAAAATTGTAAAAATGCAAAAAATGTCGGAAAGTAAAAATTGAAAATATTGTTCAAAATACCTAAATTTTATATAAAGCAGTGTCTCTTGCATAAATTAGATCTTATTTTAAGTGTTGCAAGCAATCTGAACGTACTATGCTTCTTAAATTTTTACATTTGAAAAATAATCTTAGAAAAAGTCCTTCATTTTCAATGGTGTCGATAACTCGCATACATATATGTACATAGTTTGTGTTATGATGTGCACGATCAACTATTTTCTTTATTCTTATATGCCCGTTTGACAAATTTTGTGAATTTTATGTGATTGATAAACGAAACACATGATTTTTACATGCCTGATTGACGACATTTTTTTTATTGCACCTGACCGATGAAATTAAGGATTCTTATGCAACCGATACATGAAATCCATGATTTTTGTAAGCCAGTAGATGAAATGAATGATTTGTACATGCATGATGAACTATTTTTTCTTGATTCTTATGTGCCCGTTTGACAAATTTTGTGAATTTTATGTGGTTGATGAACAAAACACATGATTTTTACATGCCTGATTGACGAGATTTTTTTTTCTGCAACCAACCGATGAAATTAAGGATTCTTATGCAACCGATACATGAAATGCAGGATTTTTGTATGCCGATAGATGAAATGAATGATTTTTACATGCATGATGAACTATTTTCTTGATTCTTATGTGCCCGTTTGACAAATTTTGTGAATTTTATGTGATTGGTGAACAAAACACATGATTTTTACATGCCTGATTGACGAGATTTTTTTTCCTACATCTGACCGATGAAATTAAGGATTTTTATGCAACTGATAGATGAAATTCATGATTTTTGTGTGGCGATAGCTGAAAATAATGATTTTTACATGCATGATGAACTATTTTCTTGATTCTTATGTGCCTGTTTGACAAATCTTGTGAATTTTATGTGATTGGTGAACAAAACACATGATTTTTACATGCCTGATTGACGAGATTTTTTGTTCTGTGACCAACCGATGAAATTAAGGATTCTTATGCAACCGATACATGAAATGCATGATTTTTGTATGCCGATAGATGAAATTAATGATTTTTACATGCATGATGAACTATTTTCTTGATTCTTATGTGCCTGTTTGACAAATTTTGTGAATTTTATGTGATTGATAAATGAAACACATGATTTCTACATGCCTGATTGACAACATTTTTTTTCCTACATCTGACCGATGAAATTAAGGATTTTTATGCAACTGATAGATGAAATTCAGGATTTTTGTGTGCCGATAGCTGAAAATAATGATTTTTACATGCATGATGAACTATTTTCTTGATTCTTATGTGCCCGTTTGACAAATTTTGTGAATTTTATGTGATTGATGAACAAAACACAATTTTTACATGCCTGATTGAAGAAATTTTATTTAATCATATTATGCATCTACGGTGTCCCGTTCTCCACTTTTCCTCCCTTAAGTGGGGCACTTTTCTAAATTTTGTTGACACCCCTCATGTCATATATTGTTGGAAAGGTCTATGACCGCTTAATCGTATTATGTATAGCCAATGTCCCCCCCCCACTTTGCCCCCCAAGAGGCACTTTTCCAAATTTTGTTGACATCCCTCATGTCATATATCGTTGAAAAGATCTATGACCGCTTAATCGTATTATGTATAGCCAGTGTGCCCCCCCCCCCACTTTGCCCCCCCAAGAGGCACTTTCTAAATTTTGTTGACAACCCTCATGTCATATATCGTTGGAAAGGTCTGTGACCACTTAATCATATTATGTATGACCAATGTCCCTCCCCCCCTTTGCCCCCCCCCAAGAGGCACTTTTCTAAATTTTGTTGACACCCCTCATGTCATATATTGTTGGAAAGGTCTATGACCGCTTAATCGTATTATGTATAGCCAATGTCCCCCCCCCACTTTGCCCCCCAACACCCCCCACCACTTTACCCTCCCCCCCCCAAGAGGCACTTTTCTAAATTTTGTTGACACCCTTCATGTCATATATCTTTGAAAATGTCTGTGTCAGCTTAATCATATTATGCATATCCGGTGTCCCTCCCCCCACTTTTGCCCCCCAAGGGTGGCCATTTTCTAAATTTATTGACACTCCTCATGTCATATATCGTTGAAAAGGTCTGTGACAGCTTAATCATATTGTGTATCTCCAGTTGCCCCTCCCCCCCATTTCGCCCCGCCAATAGTTACCCGGTTAGGTCGACGAGTGCGGCAGGGGCTAAGTCCACTTCCAGAAATTTAAACAAATGAGTATTTTAAACGTATGCTGAGTTTTAACTCCCCAATTCTCCAAAACTAAGACCAATTAAAAAAAATCCTTTCAAAAAAGTAGTTAGGTGTATGACCCCTACAACATACTTTAAAATCATCTGTGCAAAATTGCTATGCACCATCCTTGTTAGTACTTTAATTTTTATGTTACAAAACAATGCCTCAGAAAATTTTATGAATTTATTTTGGAACTCTGCTGTTTCATAAAGTTGGCAGGTATTGTCCTACCCCTCCCCCCCCCCTCCAAAAAAAAATCTGGTTGTGAAGAAATATATATATATATATATATATATATATATATATATATATATCTTACTTATAATAAAATCCAAAGGCGAGAAAGTGTCTGTAACGGTACCGGGTTGTACCACTCTGCGATTCGACCGTAGTTAAACGCCATGTTAGGCTTACTGAAAAAGAAGTTATATTATCTACTTTCGTCGTTTAAATATTTGTAAAAGCATATTCAAGCTTTTAAATCTTTTAATTTTGTTTAAAACCTTAAAACACTATTTCATAAAAAAAACATTTCTGTTAAAAAAATATTCTGTAAGCACTTTTTTTTTCAGAATGCGGTGATTTATTTCCTTGGGAGAGATTTGAGGTTGATTCAGTATAGTGTCGCCATCTACTGGCAGATTTTGAATTTGTCTTCCATCGTTCCGTATTTCGGGTCCTCCCGAAATTCACGATTATTTGACAAAATTCATGTTTTTTTCGTGATTCTTTGACAAAATTTGCATTTTTTCTGCTGTTCTTTGACAAAATTTCATTTTTTCGTAGTCCTTTGAAGAAATTTGCGTTTTCTTTTTGCGATCCTTTGAGGAAATTTGCGTTTTTTGCTATTCTTTGACGAAATTTGCCTTTTATTCACGATCCTTTGACAAAATTCGAGTTTTTTCTGAGATTGACGAAATTAGCGGTTGTTTTTTTCGATCCTTTGACGAAATTTCACTTTTTTCGCGATAGCTTAACGAAATTAGACATTTTTTCGCAGTGCTTTGAAGAAATTTGTGTTTTTTTTTTCTAGACCCTTTGAAGAAATTCATGTTTTTCCGCGATTATTTGACGAAATTCGCAGGGTTTTTTTTTTTGCGATCCTTTAACCATTTTTTTTTTTTTTTTTTTGTGATCCCTTGATGAAATTTTACACTTTTTTCGGAGTCCTTGGAAGAAATTTGCGTCTTCTTCGTAAGCCTTTGACGGAAATCGCGTTTTTCTGCAATTTGTTAACAGAATTAGCGTTTTTTTTTTTTTTTTTGCAATCCTGCAACGAAATTTGCGTTTTTATTTTCGGTACTTTGACGAAATTCACGTATTTTCCACAATCCTTTGATGAAATTTTCTATTTTTTCTGCGAACGATAGACATAATTGATTTTTTTTTCGGCGACTATCGTTCAAAATTCGAGATATTTATGTTCGAAATTTTGGACTGAAGACTTAAATTTTTGAAATCGAATGCCTTAAATTGTTAGGAAAACTTGAACAGAATCACCCCTGATGAAATAAATACATAACTATTTTTTGTTTCTAACGAATCGTAATATAAATTAATTTTAAACTAAAATTTGAGAGAAAAATGATTTGTTTTTAATTTCGGGAAGAGAAGGGGGGGGGGGCGTGTTCCCCCGCCACTGAATTATCAATATTTTAGTGATTAAACATTGAAACACAATGGACTGAAAAAAAATTAGGAATCGGTAAAATTTTCGAAAAATTTCAGAAAATCTAAAATTTTAGTAAAAATTTACAAATTTTCGAATTTTTCTTTCCGGACTTCGGGTTTTTCCGGATTTTGGATTTTCGGATAATGGGTCATATACTGTAAGATGATTCTTTCTTATCAAACGTAATTAAAAATAAGAAATGCATAGTACAGCGTAATTTCCATTTAATTTTGCTTTTGTAATCAAACAATGAGTTATATGGTTAGTCAAGCTGTTTAAAAACTCATTGATAACACTTTTTTACAAAAACTTTCGCACATGGATTATTTGTTAATATTTGATTTTGTCCAATCGTTGAACTATTTCAGAAATTTAATACTAAGTAAAAAAAAAAAATTATATATATATATATATATATCCTTATTATTTTTATTTGTAGAAATCATTTGTCCTTTTTAAAATGTATTTTTCTACAATACAAACCTTTCAATAATAAATCTCCATGCTGTTTGTTTGTATGAAGTCTTATGAAAATGAAACGCAGATCAACAATCCGTCATTTTTGTCGGGGTTATATACTAGTATATATATATATTCAGATTTAAATAGTTCTTGCTCTGTTTTCATTTTATATAGGTAATGATTTAGATAAAAAAAAATTTTTTTCAATTTACTTAGTAATTTTAATTTTTATATCATAAAATAGTGTCTCATAAAATCTTCTGTTTTATTTTGTAAATCTCCTGCTTTTTTGGTAATAGACGTTGACAGGCATGCAGGAGAAGAGTCAAAATTAATTTTATCAGTTAAAAGGGTGAGAATTACAAATAAATATATTTTTTATATTACTCAGTTTGTGTGTTTATTTTTTTTATAATATTTAAAATATTTATGTAATATGTGTTTTATCTTTTAATAGGGAATACTTGGTTATAGGTAATACAAAAGATCAAAGCCCCTCCCCACAAGAAGCAGATGTGCAAACTAAAGATTCAGAACCTGATTGATACTAATGCAAATTGTACATGTTTATATATATTCAATAATTTTACTAAATATGTATATAAAAATAAATATTGTTTGTAAAAATATGTTTAATAAATGTATATTAAGATTCAAATATTCCTTTTTCTTTTTTTCTAATTTCCTTTTTCTTCTTTTTATCAAATTCTATTATCACTGATATTTGACTGTTTATTTTATTTTTGAACAGATTTTATGAAATCACACTATCCTAGATTTTTTCAGCATCAGAAATTTATATTTTCTGAGTTTACAAATTTAGGTGAAAATTGAATAAGGACTAGTAAACATTTTGACCAAAATGTTAAATGTTACATAAACATACTTTATTAATGTAAAAAAGCAAGTCTGACTAATATTTTGACCAAAATGTTAAGTGTTACATAAACATACTTTATTAATGGAAAAAAGGGGCAAGTTTTACAGAGCATCATTCATAGTCAAAAGGATTGTTGTTACATTTAGTGGTGAGTATACCTATGTTTTCATATAGCTGCAACATGTATGTATGTATGTATATTTTGTTACAAAACACTTTGAAAAAAAAAAAATCACCATATTTATTTGCAGAAATCTGCAACTAAATAAAGTGAAGATTATTTTTAAAATATAATGGTTTACATAAAAGCATTATTAAAAAATATATATTTTATTTGAGATTGCTGGTCAATAAAATATTAAATAATTTTGTAAGGATAAGCACATTTAATATTATGATTGCCAGTTAGGCAGTTTTTTTAATTTAAAATGCTACTGCGTTTCCAAACAGTAATATTTGCCAGATAAATGATAGTAGAAATAATATATAATAATGACATATCAAATACGTCAAATATTGCTATTTGAAAATAGTGGTAGCAATCAGAAAAAAAAATATTTCCCTTCCCATATGATAACACTGCAATTATCCCCTTTTTCTTCCTCACAGAATGAACCCATAAAAGTAATATTGCCTGAAGACACCAGTTTAAAATTTACGGGCAATCGTACTTTTTTAACATATTAAACAGATTTCTAATTTTACGGGGAATTATACTTTTTAACATATTAAGCTAATTTCTAATTTTATGGGCCATATGCATTTTTTCACAGGGCACATATCACCAGTTGTTTTATTTATAAACTCAGTAAGGATATTTTATTTATATTGCTGTATTAAAATCTTTTTTTAGTTTACCTAAAAATCATAAAATCAGCTTCTGCTCATTTAATATCGAATTGAATTTCTACATATTTAAATATCTATAGTGTAACTTAAGTCAATTTTCTTATCCATAACATACAAAGACTTATCGCGATTGCTGTGCTAATATTGAAACACGTTAGGACTTATTGCTTATTTTGCATCGAAGTATTTTGATATATGTGAGGAAAACTCCATTCTAGATATTTAAAACTGTAAAAATTCGATTTCATATTAAAAGAATACCATAACAACAACTCCAATATACAAAAATATTTACTAATTTTTTTTTCTGCATAATATTGAAAAGCCATTAGTAAACTACTGCAAAAATTTTGTACAGTTACAAATACATTTTGGTGAGTGTAAATAAAATATTTTCTAATAAGTGTTCTAGTGAGTGTAAATAAAATATACAATACTAAAAAATTATTAGCAAATTGACAATAATAATTCTTCTAAAGTGGCAAAGAACTTTCTGGCGAGAATACAAAAACTGTTTCAGATACAATTACTACAAAATCACTGGTAATTTTTCTGACATTACTTTAATAAAATTACCAAAAACTTTTTTGCTAAAGTACATTAAATGTTTTAAGGGGGGGGGGGGGGGATACACTTACAAAAGATTTTTTTGTACATTTACTAAGAATTGTTTTGTAAATTTGTGAGGGACTTTATAGTACATTTACTACGATTTATTTAGTATTGTACTTAAGGGGGGGAGTTCAGATTGAGCAGCTGGAAAATGACAATAATTTGACCATTATTAAAAGTTCTGTAGTTTCAAAACCAATTAATGAAATACAACAATTTTTTTCTATACTTTCATAAAATACTAATGTTTTTTAAAAAACATTCAAATATGTATATTTAGCAATATTAATTAGTTAAATTTTAATGACAAAATTAATGTTTTAAAAATATGAATTTTCAGATATGCATTTTGCGTGCAAGATTTAAAAAATTCTACTGCAGATATATATTTAATATTGCATTTATATTTACTTATATTACTATATTTTACACTGAACCTCAATTTAGCCTGAGTTTTGTCATAGAAAATTTTTTATTGAATAAATAAGCGCATTTTTTTTTTTTTTTTTTTTTACTAAATTTACTAAAAATGATTTTTGAAGCCATTAATTATGCAAATGAATTTGAATGTACTTTTAAATTTAGGTTCAGTGTAAAATATAGTAGTATGAGTAAATATAAATGCAATATTAAATATATATCTGCAGTAGAATTTTTTAAATCTTGTGCGCAAAATGCATATTTGAAAACTCATATTTTAAAAACGTTAATTTTGTCATTAAAATTTAACTAATTAATATTGCATATAATTAACTATAAAGACATTTGAATGCTTTTGAAAACCATTACTATTTTATGAAAGTATAGAAAAAAAATTGTATTTCATTAATTGGTTTTGAAACTACAGAGCTTTTAGTAATCAAATTAATGACATTTTCCGGCTGCTCAACCTGAACTCCCCCCTTAAGTACAATACTAAATAAATCGTAGTAAATGTACTATAAAGTCCCTCACAAATTTACAAAACAATTTTTAGTAAATGTACAAAAAAATCTTTTGTAAGTGTACTAAATAATCCTTAGTAAATTTACTAAAAATTCTTTAGGAAACTCCCTGAAAAAACCTCAGTACGTTTACTAAATAATCCTTAGTAAATTTACTAAAAATTCTTTAGGAAACTCCCTGAAAAAACCTCAGTACGTTTACTAAATAATCCTTAGTAAATTTGCTAAAAATTCTTTAGGAAACTCCCTAAAAAATCGTTAGTAAGTTTACTAAATAATCCTTAGTAAATTTACTAAAAATTCTTTAGGAAACTCCCTAAAAAATCGTTAGTAAGTTTACTAAATAATCCTTAGTAAATTTACAAAAAATTCTTTCGTAAACTAACTAAAAAATCGTTAGTAAGTTTACTAAATAATCCTTAGTAAATTTACAAAAAATTCTTTAGTAAACTTCCTAAAAAATCGTTAGTAAGTTTACTGAACATTATTTAGTAACAGTTACTAGAACAACTTTAGTAATTTTACATGATTTTTTTTTTGTTGCAGTTACATGAAAAGTTCTAGGCATCCCAGTTTCCTAGAAAATTCTTAGTAACCTTACAGATTTTTTTTTACAGTGTAGCACAATTACACTCTAAAAAATGAATCTGTCTCATTACAACATAAACGTGCGGGTAAAAAAATCGCCAACACGTTGTGCTGTAAATGAACGTGTGCTAAGAATATTTAAGTACGGCGATGTAATTTTTCATCACAGTGTGTTGTAAATTTCAAGTTTTGTTATAATGAACATGTGCTTAAATTTTCAAGCAGGATAATGTAATTTTACAACACAATGTGTTGTACTTTACTAGTTTTGTTGTAATAAACATGTACATGTGTCGTAAAAATCAGATTTTGTTGTAAACGAATGTATTCTTGAATTTTCAAGCACTGATGTAATTTTATGTATTTTATTTTATCCGATTTTCAAGCACACTGCAGTAAATTTACAAGTTTTGCTGAAAATTTCATTATTTGCTGGTAATTAAATTGCATGCTTGATCTTTTGAAAGACATGTAAAGGTGGTGGGTAAATAAACATAGATTTTTGTCCTCGCATTTATTTATATATATATATATATATATAACAACAGCCCGCAGTTTTATAATGAACTGCCTCTGATTATTTTTTGTTTGAAAACAGTTAAAATGTGTTATATACAGATATTGGAAACATAGGTTTATTTAAGAAATTATATATTTTCCCACAGTATAATAGGAAATTCGTAATGTAAAATTAATGAAGTGCCCTCTGAAAAATGTACTTTTTATTATAAAAATGTTAGAAGAAGGTTCAGTTTAAGAACATAGTTGCAGGAAATCGTGTTTAATATTTAACGCAATTTAATATGTTCTTCGAAGTTTTCCATTTGAAAGGGGCGCTGCCCCTCTGACTCGAGAAGCGCTAGTGACGAAAAAACATTTGCTCATTTTTCTTCTTAATGTTTAATTATTTTAAGTCACTTGAGCAATGTAAAAAAATCTGCTGATTTTTACAGAAAAAACTGCCAGTACAAAACTGTTTATTTAGCTGAAATAATCTGAATTTCTTACGAACTTACGCGCAAAATCCGCTAAAATAACAGAAAGTTCGTAATCAATATACAGATTATTTCCGTAAAATAAACAGTTTTTTACTAGCGGCCTAGCTGAAAGTTTTTTTTTCTGTAAAATCAACAGATTATTATTATTATTATTATTTTTTTTTTTTTTTTTTTTTTTTTACAGTGAAGAGAATAAATGTTACTTATTTTTTTCTTCAAAATTGTAAAGAGATTTAGTTATCAAATGCTTTTGTTTTCTTGCTCTGGACCATTCCGTGAATTTTCTTCCATAATGTTTGTGTTCATTGCGAATGTATCCTAATGTTGTGTAAGGGATGCGGATGTACGGTAGGGTGAACAGGTAGATATACCGACCTGTGGGCCCCAGGTGTATGGCATGACACACCAGCACCTGTTGAATAGAGCTCGCTCGATAATTCCGGATGAGGACCATAGATTTCGCCCAGATAAGGACAAAATTATGAAGTTTCCTATTTTTAAAGTTCTTTTCCTTTCCTTTTTTTTTTTTTTTTTTAACTTTTTATGTTTTTAATGCAATAATGTCAGTAGATCCGAGTGATTACGATTTAAGCCCTCAATGCCCATTAGAATGTAAAGGAAGGAATGAGTTAGCAGACGGCTAGAGCTGCACTGTGCAAATATATATATATATGTATATATATTTGCTTGCCAGTACAATTTCCGTATTTTTGCGATTTTTTTTTCTCTGATTTAATGATTTCGTGAATGTGTCAGAAATTAGCGAATACGGGTTTATAGATCCTCGCTATGGGAGATAATAGTGCAAAGTCTAGTTAATTTATCGTTTTCTCTAAGGCTTTGGGATTTTTTATATTTTTACACTTTAAAATGAATTTCCGTATTTTACCAGTACAATTTCCGGATTCCCCACCCCCACCCCCTTTTTTCAGTCTAATAATAAAAGTTAATCCCACAGATTTCGAGGAAACGAAAATTTACCATTACATATATACCAATATTGCCAAATCCATACTTTTTGATTCATTCACGAAATCATTTTCATCGGAATAAAAAATTCCGTAAAAATACGGAGATTGTACTGCCAATCAAAGAATTAATTATTATTATTATTATTATTACAGTGTGTGTCATGCCAGCCCTTCCACCACCAATGTTTTCATTGCCAAACGTTTTTGAGCCAAATAAATTGTTTCGTTATTCTTTAAAACACTTTTCCATCTGTGCCTCCTTTTACTGCACTGAATAACTTTATGACACTAAGTGGCTATTTTTTTTTTTTTTTTTTTTTAAGAAATACATCTAAATTCATATAACATTGTTTTACATAATATTAAAAAATATATTTAAAATCAGACATTTAATAAAACTAAAAAACAACTCATTAATATGACATAATAAAATCAATTGCAGCAAGACATTTCAAGCTCTGTATAGCAAGCTCCTCATCAAGTACACATGTCAATCGAAAACTAAAGCTGTTGTTTACATATATTGACGTTGATTGAAAGATGAATAAAAGGCTCGATTAATTCATAGGATACTGTTTCTGTACTAAACTTTATGTACAGGACTATTATAGTGAAAGTTTACCTATTCAGAAGCCTCTAGCGACAGTAAGGTCTTCAAGCGAAACAAAATTTCACTTAGTATCTAGAGTTAAACTGAAAACCACAAATTAAACTGCGGGAAAATTGAAACTAACTAAACCGCTAACAACAATCTAATACGTTAAAGCGAGAAGCAAAAGTCAATTTTTCAGTGCAAATTCGACCTAACTCCGCATGCCTCAACTTTTTTTGAAGGGTGAATAACGCAGGAAATAGAATTAAGAAGAATCAAGAGGGTTGAGGAAAGAATAGCTCGCCTATAGACCTTCACTGCTCACACCCTACCCCTAGGAAATACTCCTTCTAAATTTTTCTTCATTCTATTTTTATTCCCCTTTCCTGGAGGGAGCATCCATTTTCCACCTGCTTTGTTTGAGAAAGGGGTGAACAAAAGGGAAAGGGAGGAATGCGCTTTCACTTTTTTGAAGACTGGAAAGGGAAATGGGACGGAAGCAGTTCTTCCCTTAGAATTTGAAAAAGGGTTGTTTTCTGGGGAAGAAAACATATTTATTTTACAACCAGATAATAATATTTTTGACGTAATTTTTATACGTGCTGTAAAACCTTTATATTTATAACAATTAAAAAATTCAAAGATTTTGGACAACAAAAGCTTTTTTTTATGTTTTCTTACGAGCACTTTTAACACTAATTATCAGAATGTTTTACTTGTGGTTCATTTAATGTTTTATCATGGGTCCGGGCAATGCCGGGCGGGTCAACTAAGTATACTTAGGTGTACAGGAGTAAGGAATGTACAGGATTGAATACATTGAGTTGAAACATTTCTACATTTCTTTTTAAATTTATCACTATTTAGTTTAAGTTTTTTTTTTTTTTTTTTTTTTTTTTTTTTTTTTTGGACGCATGGTTATAATGCAGAATTATTATCACTGAGAGAGAACAAACAATGTTAGATAAGAAAGGGATTTCCCTCCTAATTCTACCTTACTTTTCGACAAAAATCACATTGAGATGGACATGAACACCGTGATACTTTTGTAGCTCGAAAAAAGCAAGACAATATTAATATAGTTTAACCCATTCGGGACCATGGATGCATATATGCACCCTCAAAAAGAGCATACAAAATTTGTTTTAGGCACCAGTAAAAAATAAAAGTAATATTTGGTTTCTCTAATTAGAGCATTTTTGTGATAGTTTAAGTAAAGGTAGCTTTTTTTTAAAAAAAAAGTGGTGCCAACCGAATAAAATTTGTGTAAAAGCCCGGTCCCGAAGGGGTTAAATGATAAACCATTCTTAACTTGCAAATTGCTCGGTTTAACCGAGCCCTCGTTTTAGCTGTGCTCGTATTAAACGAGTTTGACTGTATTTGTAAAGTCAATGTGCTACACACCTCATATATAATCCGTCCAAAATTTCTTCGAAAAATAAAGATTTATTTTAATCCTTATATTAAATCGTGGACAGCAGCTGTTGAGCGGAATGGTGAAAACTGTGTACTCCTGATGGGAATTTTTAATTAAGGGATTCCTGTCTGTCGATTTTTTTTATAGCATGCAGATGCTTTTTCTCTAATTAGGATCGCATTAAATAGCTACTTGCGTCGTCACAGCGCTTTGACTGTCAGTTTTTGGTTTAATCTGTAAAATTTATTAATAGAAGTTCCGATATAGTGGAATGTATCGACTTGTCTCGATTTTTTTTTCTATTTTTATCTTTCAAGGCTTTTACTTTAGTGGATAATTCGGGCCGTTCACAATACCGACATTTCGATTAAGGTGATTAAGAGGCAGGCAGTGCATTTGCCTGCGGCCCAATCCGCGATCGGGACAGCGGGGGCGGATCTTTTATTGGGCGGCGCGCGAATCCGACGTCACAGCCAATGGGGATCTGAGTCGCGATCGGAGTTAGGGTCCCGCAGCCAGTGGTCCGTAGTAGAAGTCCCGGTTTCGAAGGATTCGGGTGTCTCCGATCTGTTGGATTACGAAGCGTAAAAAGTTCTTTCTCTATTGTGTTGCCGAGTTTTTAACAGAAGGATTACGGGGGTCAAGGATTTCATTGCTGTGGAGGTGAGTCATGCGATTATTTTGTTAGCTGATGGCTGCTGCAGGCTGATGACAGCCACCATCAAGTGGTTGGTTACTCGGGACACTAGCGCAGCAATTCGAAACTTATGTGGAAGTGAGCTCAAATAGTCATTCACAAATAAATTGAACAGCTGCGATGATCAATAATTATCTTTGGAAATAATTAACAGTTCAAATTAATTGCCAATGTCAAAATCAATAATTGAATGGATGTCTGGACAAATTTAAAATTTTACAGGAATAAGGAAAAAACTAATGCGTGTTTTTCAAAAAAATCTATATTTTTTATTTTTGTATTTATTTTTAAAATCAATAATCCTAAAATTTATCACTGAAAATGTACATTGCTGGGAGAATGACCCATATATTTTGATCTAAATGTGGGGGAGGGGGGGGAGAATAGATGTTATATACAGCGAAGAGATATTTAAAAAAATTAATTTAAGAAAAATTCAAAGGCAATAAATAATAAATATCTAATGATAAATATATAACTTAGTCTTATTAATAACAATTGAATAACTGACTCGAAAAAGAACCAGTATAAAAAATTTGAAATTTTACAAAAATGAGGAAAAACTTTTAATGTCATTTATTAGCCATGTTCTGAGCACCTAGTGTAACCTAGGCTCTTCTTCCAATCTTAATTACCCTCCACTTTTGTCTTAATGCTGAGCATTGGCGAGTAATAAAAAACTAATTAGGTGGGTAAGGAAAGTAATAATATTATTTTTAGCTTGTTGTTTTAATTTCTTATTTAAAGTAAACAAACTTGTATGTTATGAAATTGCAATTTTTAACCCATCATAACATCAATCATGATAGGTCCTTTTCCAACAACAACAACAACAACAAAAGAAAACAACTTTCCAAAATTTGTAACATAGGCCTTTCTTCCAAACACCCATTCAATTATTTTCGATAAAAGATTTACCGTACTAAACATTGCAGAGAGCATTTCTTTTCAAATAATAAAACCACGGGGGGTTGAGGGGGGAAGGAGTCCCCCTCATTTAATAAAAGGTTTCACATAAAAAATAAACAGGCTTAGAGTATCAGTGAATGTAATCGTATTTCACATTACTTTAATTAAGAAAAATCCCCTGAAAAGATAGATCTCCTATTAAATCTCCTGAAATATTTACCCATTACATTTAATAAGAAAAATCATCTGAAAAGATCGCCTATATTAAATCTCCTAGAATTACTACCCATTACATTTAATAAGAAAAATCACCTGAAAAGATCGTCTATTAAATCTCCTGAAATTACTACCCATTACATTTAATTAAAAAAATCTCCCGAAAAGATATCCTATTAAATCTCCTGAAAATACGACCCATTACATTTAATAAGAAAAATATCCAGGAAAGATCTGCTATTAATCCTTTCAGGGGCAAAGTACTTCTATTCGTAATATGCTCATACCAGAATTTACGAACAAATTTATTTGAAAATAAATAAAAGCTTTTCTTCACGAATTTAATAAATAATAATAATTCCAAAATTCTGGTGCCAGTGTGGCATTTAGGAATTAAAGTTCATCGTAATTAGGATTGTGGTAATAAGTATTAAAGTAAAGATCCAAAAATGAGCCACCGCCCTTCAGGGGGTTAAATCTCCTGAAACGACTAATCTTGCGGTATTAGTACTGTGAAACTACGAGTTAAAAGTTTCAAAATATTAAACAAAATAAGTTTTAAAAAAATGCTAATTGCAGAATTGACATTTAGGGTTTTGTTCTGCAGATATATACCGGATAGAAATTTAATCAATACTTTTATACTTCTTGGTGTACAAAGTGGATTTTTGAGAAATTAATTATCAAACATTGAAGATAGAAAATGTAATATTTGCAACGGTTCATGTCACTGAGCTCCATGACCTCCCCCCCCCCCCCACCCCCCACTTTCTTACACATTTGACTTTACGCCTTTGAGTTTGGAAATAAACAAGGGGGGATGAATCATCATGCTTTTTTTCTCCATGGATTCCAATAAAAATTAAATTAAAAATATGTAATTAATCTTTTCGTAAGTTTTACAATGCAAATAAATTTTTCGTTTTCATCAAAAAAAAAAAAAAAAAAAAAAACAGCAGTTTATGATTGAATTATTAATTATTTATATTATATTTAACAAACCAAACAATGAATTTCTATTCATCAATCATCATCTTTCGATCTGTGTGCATATGTGTGTGTGTGTGTGTGCGTGCGTGCATGTGAAAACACTTATAAAAGTGTATTGATTAAAAATAATAATGTGAGAAATGAAAGTAAGAAATTCCAAAAACTGCCATTGAATTTTTAAGAAAATTATTAGGGGGGAAAAATAAAAAAGATAGAAAGATAATTTTAAGTATAAACAAATTTAAGGAAATCTTTTTTGTAATGTGTAACAGGCCTTAATATAAAACGAAATAATATAGTTGAAGGGAATTATTAAGAACATGGCGTTAAATTTTTTTAGATGTAATAAAATGTACTCTTTATTAATACTTTTACGTTATCCATATATATATATATATATATACGTATACATATAAAACACATTCCACGCTTTTAAACTTCTTAATTTTAGAAATTAATCTGAGCGAGCATATACATATATTAAAAGTAACTACCATGTCAAATTTCCTGTTTCTTGGCCAAACATTTCAAATAAAAAAAAAAAAATCCTAATTTAGAACAATTTTAAAACACTTTCGGTTCATTTTACACTTTTAAATTTCGATGTTTTTAGAAATCATCATTAGCATTTGAAAAGTATTTAAACCTTAAAAGCAACCATCATATCGAATTTCATGTTTCTAGCCTCAACATATTGAAATAAATCGTATATAATCCTTCAGAATTATCTTTCTATGCTTTGTAATGTAATTTTTTTTTTTTTTTAATTTATCAGTGTTAGAAACATAAAACTTTGATGCATACATATTTTTTGCATGGAATAAATTTTTAAACTTATAGAAAGCTCATTTTAATTAAAATCATAATTCTGCAGCTCATACAATTAAATTTACTCTTATTAAATATGGCACCAAAATCGATCTATATGGAAACAAAAAACTTTGGTGTATTATAGATATTTTTTGCATGAAATTTTTGAAATTTATATAAGGCTCTCATTTTAATTAAAATCATAATTCTGCATCTTATATAATTATTATGCTAGACTCTTATTAAATATGGCAACAAAATCGTTCTATATAGCTTCTGGGATAAGTACGTAAACTATATAATGAAATTGCAAGAAGCATTGCAGATTTGTTTAAACTTGCAGATTTGTTTAAACTTGCAGATTTGTTTAAAATCTGCTGATGGTGAAACATTATTTTTATTTGCTTACTCAAATAAGCCAAATTGTGCTAATTTAAATATTATATGCTGTGTTAATCAAAAGGGGTATTTCAACATTTAAACTGGGAATGCGAGTTGGATAAGTAATGTAAAATCCACAGCATGTCAAAAAAATATATATATATAAATAAATAAATAAATAAAAAATAAAAATGTGGAATAAACAGATAGATGCTATTTTGATTGAATTACAAAATAATAATAATAATAAAAATAAATGATAACACCAATTTAGGCAAATTAATTTAAATAGATAATTATTTATAGACAAAGTAATTTTAAAATGTAAAATAACTTATTAAAAAAAAAAATTTTTAAAAAATTGTTTAGCACAAAATTTAGGGGCGTGATCTCACTTAATTCTTCAATTAAATACTACATTGTTATTATTATTATTACTATTGTTATTCACTTTACATATTACATATATAGTATACGTAAGAAATTGACAAAACTAATTCTTTCTGTTTAACTATTTTTTTTTAACTTTTAACTTAATAATTAATTAAATTGATCAATTAAATTAATAATAATTTAAGTTATTGTTAAAGAAAACCTGTAGCACTTTTAAATATTTATTTATTTATTTATTTATTTATTTAACGTATAAACAGGTGCTCACTGCTGCTGTGCTTATTCTCACTCTCTGTGTTTTTCCTATTTTGCACTAAACAAGGAGTTTCAAAGCTTTAAAAAAAATACGCACTAAATTTATTCAATCAGAATAAATTTAGTGCGTATTTCTTTTAAAGCTTTGGAACTCCTTGTTTATATGCACTAAATTTATTTAATCAGAATAAATTTAGTGCGTATTTCTTTTAAAGCTTTGAAACTCCTTGTTTAGTGTAAAAATAGGAAAAACACGGAGAAGGAGAATAAGTATATATAGTATATATATATACAGTATAATATATATATATATATATATATATATATATATATATATATATATATATATATATATATATATATATATATATATATATATATTATATACTATATATAGTATATAAGTGATGTATTTATATATAAATGCCACATAGCCATATTACAGTATCAGACAAAGATGCTTTTTAAGTTGTGTTATCAGGTTTTTAGCAACCTACGCAAGATTTTAAGTTATAAATTCATTTTCCGCTGGCCTTGAATAGTATCGCTTCTAAATTAGATCCATTTTCTAACCATTTATGAAATTTGTACTAGATATTGTCTAGATTTGTAATGAAATCGACATATATAAGAGTTTCAAAATATTATTACATAAAATTTAAAATTCAAAATTTATAATAATATGTAAACTTTACTTAGTGTTTTTATATTTGTGACTTTTTTTTTAAGTCTCGGAGCTGCTATATAGTATAATAATTGTAATAATAATGCTGAAATTAATTATTTTGTTGTATTAAGATTTATGAGAGTTTGCCCAATTCATTCTATTCGGTTATTTAATGGTGTAAGATTATAATATTGAAATGGTTACTAAAAAAAGCAAAACGCTCTGAAATAAGATAAAGTCGAACTGTAAAATATAAAAAATACTCAGAAAACCATCATCAGTAAATGCTAAACATATCGTTTTTAAATTTCTCTAAATAATATTCGTTTTCAGTTGTAATTCTATGTAACATTCGATTGTGTGGTCAAAGTAAATGAGAAAAAAAATATATATATAACATCTAAATTTTTAGATATTTGTCCGGAAATGCATTGATTTAATCAACGGTATGTAACTAAACACAAAGATGTAACGGGATATTTGAAGCATGCACTGTTGACTGACCATTTCCTTGGGGGTTTCTGATGGTCTTTGGTCAAGGTCCGTTGGCCGGCACGTGGGCCACTATTGTATTCAGCGATGCGGGGCGAGTCTGTTACCAAATAGTATCTAAACAAATAAACATGTGCTCCGGTATCCGCAACCATCCATATAGCAATCTAGTTAAACAAATTACTTCAAATTATCAAGTTAAAATTTTATCAAATTTATCAAACGTTATTAATAAATTATGAGCACAACGTTAAGATAAGTTTTCACCATCCCAGTTTGATAAATTTGATAAAATTTCAATATTAATTTTATTTGATTATATAATCGTTATTTGATTAATAACGTTTTGACTTGCAACTTCACACATTTATGTAACTTTGTTTGTGTTTCCTTTTTAATGCTAAAAGGTGTTAACTAACAACATAATATGCTGTAAAATAACTTTTTTTAGAATGTTGACATGTTTCGGCTCACTCCGAGCCGTTTTCAAAAACAATTGAGAATATTCTATAATTGCACGGTCTTTGAAGTTATTATTTGAAATGCTATAATTTAATTTTCATGTACTTTTTAAAAATTACGCACGTTATCTTTTATTTTTACTTGGTTGTTTATTTCCATATTTGTAACCATGGAGTAACTCGAGCCACAATTTCGATAAGTTAAAAGATTCTGCATCGTTAGATCATATTGTATTTCTGCTCGTATTGTGTTGCTATCTCTATGGTTTCTCTTATATGTAACGATGCAACATCTTTTAACTTATCGAAATTGTGGCTCGAGTTACTCCATGGTTACAAATATGGGAATAAACAACCAAGTAAAAATAAAAGATAACGTGCGTAATTTTTAAAAAGTACATGAAAATTAAATTATAGCATTTCAAATAATTACTTCAAAGACCGTGCAATTATAGAATATTCTCATTTGTTTTTGAAAATGGCTCGGAGTGAGTCGAAACATGTCAACAATCTAATAAAAGTTATTTTACAATATATTATGTTGTTAGTTTACACCTTTTAGCATTTAAAAGGAAATATATTATTACAAGAAAGTGTTATAAGTTATTATATTTTTTTGTTTGTTTGTTTGTGTTATTAAAAAAACTGTTTGAGTCGTACTTTATGAGTGTGTAATAATATTTTTCATCGTGTTCTTAAATCAAAAGTTATGCCGGATATAAATTTATGGACATCTTGTAGTTTTATAAAAGAAAAAAAAGTTGATGTAGTTAAGGATATAGATGATTTTCAATCGAAAATTATCACAGCAATTCTTGTGTTGGAATGCCTATAATAAAACAAATAAGAGTTTTCCAACAAATTTCTCCTGGTATTAAATGCTATATCTATTCTTTAAATGAAAGAAGATTGAAATTTATGTATGATAATTATGAAAATAATCGAGAGATTTTTTTTAAACATTCTAAGTTATTCATATAGAAACACAAATTTTGTAACATAATGAAATGGACAACAAATTAACTTTTTTATATATAAGTCTTGTAAAAAGAAAGAAAAAAAATCAATAATAATTATAATAATAATAAATTACGTTACAAACACTGAAATGATCAAAATGATTTCGTGATAAGTATCTATATAGTAATCATTGATGTTTGAAGAGTGGTGACAAGATAATAACTGACGTGAAGTTGACGCTTTCATTGATATAGAGTTGACGTAAATTAGGGACTAACCGCTTTTTTAAAGAGGTATAGCAATACGGCTTTTACAAGAACCACTTTTAATTTTCGGTAGTTCTTTTAATCAAATAATTAATAAAGTTGCTCGAAAAAAAAAAAGTTTACTAACAAAAATTCAAAAATTCTTTTTTCGTTTCTTCTCTTAGTTTTCAGACAGCTATGATAGAAATTTTAAATTTCTATCATAGCTGTCTGAAAACTAAGAGAAGAAACGAAAAAAGAATTTTAATTTCTATCATAGCTGCGTCTAAAAACTAAGAGAAGAAACGAAAAAAGAATTTTTGAATTTTTGTTAGTAAACTTTTTTTTTCGAGCAACTTTATTAATTAATTGATTAAAAGAACTACCGAAAATTAAAAGTGGTTCTTGTAAAAGCCATATTGCAACCTCTTCATAATCTTTTATACTTATTATTTTTTATTTTATTTTATTTTATTTTATTGCCGTTTATTCATTATAGGCAATGAGAGCATAATGTTTGAAAGGATGAAATGGAAAGTGGAGTTAAAAATTCACAGAGTGCACTCTGTGAATTTTTAATTCCATTTTCTATTTCATCCTTTCAAACATTACGCTCTCAACGCCTAATGAATAAACGGCAATAAAATAAAATAAAATAAAATAAAATAAATAATAAGTAAAAGATTATGCTGTTATATAAGTTATCAAACCTTCATTGGGTTTAATAAATGTGACAACAGGCGCTACCAAATGATTAAATACGGCATAAGTGTGGAAGGGATCTATATACATAATACAGGAAGTATCAAAAACTTTCCTCAAAAAGACATTCTTGGAATATATATTTTACTGTGCAAAACTACTCAATAGATGAAATTTCATTCTAATTAATTCGGCAAAAATCATTTCTCAATTAGTTATGAAGGAGATAACACAATAGTCTTCATTTTTTATGCAAGATATTTTGTAATTAGATCTGCAATTTTTTGAATTGTGATTATTAATGACAGCATTGTTTTTATCAATGAAATTTATTATGGTGGAAGTATTGTAAGCCTCCAGATTTTATTCTGGATGGAATCAACTCAATTGTTTTCTTTAGAAGCTTTTATTAAAACGAATAATATTATTGTTATTGTTATTTCTAAAATAAAAACTTTCACTCTAAAACATACAATTCTATATTAGGCTAGTGTCTCATTGCCTATGTCCGTCTAAATAAAAATGTCTAGAATTTTAATTCTACGAGCCACGTCACATGTTAGATGCGGGTTCTCTGATATATTTTTTCAAATGCAAAAAAATATATATGCCATTTGTTCTCTTTTTGTAACATCTTGAAGCTTGACCTTTGCTATGGTTTCTTACAATCTGGTTATCAGTAAAAATAATCTTTACAGGACAACGAAAGATGCTATGTCATTGAGATGTTCTGTGGTTTTATCTTTTAACCGCAATCAGCTATACTGGTACAGTTGAAATTGTAATTTTGTCGTAATGTAGTAGGAAAAGTCACTCTCAACTGAAGATATGCAAACAATTGTCTCGCTACTGTATTTCTTTTCAATGCATCACTTAGCTTTTCAAGTAATCCATCTATGCTTCCATCATACATTTCTGAAAAAGATTCCGTTCCTTTCTAAATTAAAAAACTGTTCAGAGGGTTTGTTACCTTTAGCTTTACCAAATATTTTTAAGTACATAATTTATTCTAGGAAAAATACTACCGTGGTGCATTTGAAAAAACACAGCGTATTCTCAAAAGAGCATGACACACATTATAGAAACGGTAATGTAACATTCGAAAAATGGCATGGCGCATTCAGAAAACGGCACGGCACGGCACACAATCCACTGAAAAAAAAAAAAAAAAAGAAGAAAAAATTCGTTGATTGCCAGAACAATTTCCGGATTTTTCTATTTTTTTTTCCTCCAAACAAATAATTTCGTGAATGCGCAGAAAATAGCGAAATTGTGCTAAAAGTCTAGTTAATTTGTCGTTTTCGCTAAGGCTTTGTGACCCTTTATATATATATATATATATATTTTACAATTTAAAAGGAATTTCCGTATTTTTTCAGAACAATTTCCGTATTTTTATGGATTTTTATGTCTTTTGCAGTAGTACATTAATAAAATAATAATAAAAAAATTTCACAGCTTTTAGAGAAAATGTAAATTTTGCATTATCTGCCAAAGAAATTTTAAACCCGTACTTTTTGACACATTCACGAAATCACTTTCATCATTTTCCCGTAAAAATACGGAAATTGTATACTGTCAATCAACGGATTTTTTTTTTTTTTTTTTTTTTTTTTTTTTTTTACAATGTTGCATTTCATTATTCAAAATTATCGTTATCTTTAAATTATAGTATAGAGTATATGTTACATATGCTTTATTTATGACGATATGTTATGTAGCTTACCAATATGTAACGTGTTAATTTCATCTTGCATTTCCCAAAAATAAATAAATAAATAAAATTGTTTTTTAATACGAAGTATATGATTTCGAAAATAGTAAATTTAAGTCAACATATGTTTTTTTTTTCTATACATGACAAGCCAAACCTTGAAAAGATTCCACGTTATTTGGTTGAGGAAATTTATACTCAAACAGATAATTTCAAAAGATTTAAAATGGCAAATTATATAGCATAAAAACTAATCTCTCAAGCTTGAATATGCAACAATGACCATGACTATAAATTATTTGTGGAAATGTTAGATGTGATATTGTAACTATATGCAGGTTTTGCAATAAAACACATTAAACTTGATAAATATAAGACTTTTTCATGGCCGGTGAAATCAATTTCCATTTAAATATTTCCACTGTTTTCAGTTGATTTTTAATTTCCGCCTTTGTAAAGATAAAACTGTATCTTTAGTTACTTTTATAGCCGAAAATTCCAGCTTTAGAAGCCATGAAAAACTAGGAATAACCACAAATTAAAGGAGGGAAAAAACATTTTCTGATGTACTCTGATGTACTTTTTTCTGTATTCTGTAAACTAAACTAACGCATAAATAATAATAATAATAATAATAATAATAATAATAATAATAATAAGCAATCAAAACATCTTGTGCAGAAACAAAAAATCAAAGTTGAAGCACCGGTTTATGAATATTTTATTTTATTATTATTGTTTTAATAAATATATTAATTAGACAGTCCATCAGTAAAAGCTTCGTAACAGGGCAAACATAATCATTGCACTAATCCATATTCTGAGACTTACTTTTATTGCTATATTTGATACATTTCCTTTTGTCCGAAATAAACACTTTAAAATGATTCAAGATAATATTTTTGGTTTGCCTTATTTATTTATTTATTTATTTTGCCAATCCCTTGTTTTAGCATCACAATGTTATTTATTTATTTACTTTTACATCTAGTTGCGCGAAACACGAAAAAATTGACTGTATAATTACTCATATTTCTTTTGTTAAATGATTAATCCCAAACAATTTAGTATATTATCTAATTTTCATTAAATGTAATTTTTAAAGGCGTGCCAATATTTCAAAAAACGTATACAAACTGAAATAAAAGCATACATAAAAAGCTAAATGTTTGCGAATTTTAAAAAATTCGCGTTACATTTAACACTTTATAACGTATTACTTAAAAACTTTTCTTTAAGAAAATTTAAATAATTATTCTCTTTTAATATAAAAAAAATCCAGAAAATTAATTTATAATAAAAATTTTAATTGATTAGAATAGGCGTTTGTTATGCTTTATTTTTGTCAGTTTCAGGTTCTTTTTCCTGGGGCATTAAATTTCTGAATAAAAGATAGGTTTGAGATACAAGTGCGGGAAACTAAATCATGGTAAGATTATATCTCCTATTTTCTAAATTTTCTTTTGTTTCTGACGTAAATTAAACAATAATAATACAATCACTAAACTATAAAAATAAGAATGTGCTCCAAATTCTATATTTTGAATTCCAAAATCTAAAATAATAAATTAAGGGGGAAAAAAAACCTGTTATCTCTAATTTCACCAAATCTTTAAGCAACTGCTCGTTGATGATGATTAGAACATTTTCAGTTTTCAAATTGGCCTGATTAACTGTTAAATATGGAGTTAAGTTATGTAATTTCTGAAGTATTAAACATTAGAATGAGAAAATCTTATTTGTTTCTGACTTTATATCTCTCTCTCACCTTTATCTCGAAAATGTATACGAAATAATTTTAGCCCCACAAATATCATATGCATTATCATATCGTCATTCGGAGATCTTAATGCATTTTTTAATGTTATTGATTTATTTATTTTTATTCAATTGGCTCTAGACTTTCAGATTGCTTATGAATGCTTTAACTACAAAAACGTAAACTGTGTCATTCGTCTTCGTTTTTTTTTTTTATTTTATTTTTTTTTTCCCCTTCAACAAATATTAAGGCGATCAGTTTGAGTAAATCGGTGTTTTTGGGTTTTTTTTGGGTCCATCCCATCCACCCCTTCCCTTGTGCCTCCTTGGTGGTAAACATAGAGTCTCATCACTCGAAAACTAGTTTTTTTTTTCCCTTTGACCAGTTTTGTTTTGAAAGTTGAAGCAAATTTGAAATGTACACTAATGAATTCAAAAACATTTTCCCTGATTTTGTTGCTTATACTTTGTTAATAAGGTTGTACAAATAAGGACAAGGATTCAGTTTAAAATTTGCACTTTCATTTATTAGTCTTGCTTATACACCCCCCCCCCCCTCCTTCCCCGCCCCCCTTTTTTTTCTTGTATACAGAGTGAAATTTGTCAAAGGTATGTTTGACGGTAAAGGAAGTGAAATTTAATTATTTTGAACAATTACTTTTAAATTATCATATCTTATTCTCTAAACCGGTTAAGTTCCGTAAACCAGCAAGCAAAATCAAAAAAAGCTCTGTTTTTTTTTTCTTCGCTAATTTTGAATGTTTTTACCATGTTGGATAATAAAACATTGTACTTCAAATGCTTTTATCTTATAGTTTTGGGGTTTTTTGGTGTGTTTCTGTATTTTGACAATTTTAAAGTGTATTTGCAATCAAAATTCTTCAGATTTTATTATTAAAATATTAAAATGTTATAAGGGTTATGAGAGGGATCAAAAAGTCACTAGAGGGGGGCTCTGCCCACCTTGCCTCCATCTGGTCACGTCTCTGATCCGGTTTAATGGTTTCTCTAAAAACCGGGACATTTAAGTAAAAGTGTCGGGTTGCCGGAACGTTAAATTGGAAATCGGGACGGGACTATTCAGGATAAACCGGTATCTATACTATGTATTTTTACCAGTAATTTTACCCATGATTATTACAGCCAATGTTTATAATGTAAATCTCTTTATTGATCACTCTATTTAAATCCGGATTTGACGCAATATTTCATTTTCGCAATAATTTTCAGCATTGAAATAAATAAATAAATAAACAATTTTAATGATACATCAAAAGCCAAACTCAACTCGATTCTTTGCTTCCGTTAAAAATAACGTTTCGATTATTTTATTTATTCCGCGTGAGAATAACAGATTGAAAGAAAAAAAAAATGATATTATTATTATATATGCGTTACCTTTTCGTGTTCATAGTTCCATAATGAATGAATGGAAAATCCTCTAGAGTAAACTATATCTAGCTTATAAGTTATTTGTTTATTTTTACTCACATGTCTGTATTCTTCTGAACTTATTATCCCATTTTGTCATTTCGGAACTGCCTCTACAAGAAATATAATGCGTTATTGATAGCTGTTTGGATGGAAAATTGAAGTTTAAAGGGGGAAATTCTCAAGGGATTAAAATGACTGTAAATGCTAATAATGGAGATTTTTCTTTTATTTTTGTACTAGTATTAAATATTTTTATATTTTTGGCACGGATAATTTAAAAATATATATATAATAAAAATGACATTAATTAATATCTTTATGGTTACAATTGTATCTGAGTTACAACAACAGTGGATTTAATGATACGCCAAACCACACTTGCCAAAATAAGTCAACTGGCTATGAAAGTGCAACAACGAAATATTTTAAACATTAAAAGTAAATATATATATATATATATATATATATATTAAAAAATACACTTTAATCATTTTATAGTTTCATATTATTATGATTATACGTTGATAAATAAATTTAGAAATCCTAAAAAGATAGTTTAAATAATGCTGTTTTATCTTTCCTGTTTTGTCATATCTTAAAGAAGAAACAGAGCAAAAATTATAATTTTTTGTAAATAAATTTCTTAGCTAGCGCTTTCTACCATGCGTAAAAAAGACGGTAAATTTTATATAATCGGATTCGGCACCTATGCCAAATTAACTCATTGTAGCGGAATTTTATGGAAAAATCATGAATTGCAATCATGAAATGAGGCTTGATTTTCAAGATAAAAATTGCATGATTATAAAAGTTTTTTTTATAATTTTATGGAAAAATCATGAATTGCAATCATGAAATGAGGCTTGATTTTCAAGATAAAAATTGCATGATTATAAAAGTTTTTTTTTTTTTTTTTTTAATACTTATATTATAAAAATTTTAAATCATCAAATGTAAAAACAAACATAACTTTATTTGTGACCTCAAAAATACATTACGTTCAAAATGGCACATGAATTACGTAATAGCAACAATAATAACTATATGTACATATATGCGCACTATATAACCAGTATTCGCAACATGGATAGTATTACTCAAGAAAAAAATCGTGGCACGCGCCTCTGTATCTATAATACATAACATATCTCATCCCCAAACCGTTATTTTAGCCGGAGGTGGTACGGAACCAGTTGCGCTTATCAGCTGCTACCACCGAAGATGGCTTTTTAATTTGCGGCGAGATCGTGAAAATCATTTTCAAAATGCGGTGCGGTTAACTCTCTTAAAAGACGTCTATGTTAGACCTCAAATGATGTGGGGATCAAAGCGCGGTTATTGGTATAAAAAAAGTGTGAATTGCTGTATGTGACAAAGCTGTCATTTTCATCACAAATTTTAGCTTCTTGTGTGTACATATTTTTATATTTTTTCCTTCCGAAATACAATTTTTACAAATTTTAAAAACTACATGTAAATATTTACATTTATTAATTACCTTAATAAGCGACATTTTAAACCTTTTATTCTATATAATTCTCATTTTCTCCCCTATCTTTTGAAATTTAAACACATTTTCTTATATTAAAATTTTAAAGTATATATTATTATTATTATTATTATTATTATTATTATTATTTAAATTGCTTAATAATTATGGTTAACTATTGCAAAAAATGTGTATAATAAAGAAGTCTGATATGTTTTAAAGATGGAAAGCTCAATTTTGTAGAGGATCAAATCTTCTTTTGTATGTGGGTTTCTAACAAGATGTAAATTAATGGAATTTTGAGCCTAAGACACCTAGATAATTTTATATATATTATTTTTTTTACGTTTGTAATCCACCATTGTGCTATTTGTAAAACATATATCGCACATTTTTATAAAGTGATTACAACTCAAAAATTGTGTCCTCCGAGATATTAACGTAAAAGAGTTGCAAAAAATGCTTTGAAATTTGTCATTAACTGTATCCTGACAGTTAAGATGATACTTGGTGATACCATAGGCAGATAAAACAATGTTTTAAGCACCAGAACATTTAAACTTTTTAATTAAGTGCTTAAAACGTTGTTTTATTTGCCTATGCTAATTAAATATCTGTTTCATATGTGCGATTTTAACATTTTTCGTTCCTAGAGTTTTTTAATCTTATACTGTTTAGAAATCTTAAGGTCATCTTCTTGTATAACTTGCCTAACTTGCACAAAAAAAAATAAAACCCAATTTCGGTCGAAAGATAAAAAAAAAGTCAAAGATAAAATAATATCAAAGATAAAATAATAATAATAATTAATTAATTAATTAAAATTATATAATCAAAAATGTCCAAAAATGTCCAAAGTATTTTAAGCGATTAAATCCCTCCACATTACAAAAATTAAAATATTATTGGATAGAGTGGCATAATTTAATTATATATATTTTTTTATAATATTTTTTAATTAAAAAGTAAATATAATATTTTTATTTATTTATTTATTTATTTATATATATAAACAAAGAAATGTGAGACAATCTATAATAAGACTGTTCGCATCATAGAAGAAGGAATTATTAGATTATTAACTCCTTAATAATTCTTTCTTCTATGGTTCGCATTTACGAAAATAAATGATTGTAAAATGAATAACTGCCATTAAACAAAAAAATAATGTACTTTTTAAAATAATGTTTATTCTGCTTCATTTTCGACTACTTTGTGGGAAATACTTAAGAAAAAAATCTATTAAATGTGTTCGAAATGCAGAAAATGAAAGATAATTGCGTACTTAAAGTACTCTAAAACTTCAAAATAAATGTTGGCTATGTTGCAGTTAGACTTTTTCTTTCATGTTATTTCAAATAAGTTATGAGCAAAAGCTGCACCTAATATTCCCCCCTAAGATACTTAAAATAGTTTATAAAATATTTGATTTGCTATTACTTAACAGAATTAATTTACATAGAAAATAACTTCTAATAAGCTATAGGTATTATGAAATCTTAACTAAAATTAATTGTGAACTATTTTAAAGGAGAAACATATTATAAGTCTTAAGAAAAAATTATTTATGAATTAGAAGAAGCAAAACATGGTAACACTTGAATTTTAATACTGTGAGCGCATTGCAATTTTTATTTTATTTTATTTTTTATTTTACAAAATTTCTTGTTTCTTTCCCTCTATTACGAATCTACACTGAAAAAAAAAAAAATGCTGATTTTACGGTATAATACTGGCATCCCAGCTGCCAGTGTTATATCGTAAAATCAGCAATTATTATTATTATTATTATTATTATTATTTTAGTGTAACTCATCTAACGGAAATTCTATACTAGTTAAAAGTACATCAAAATTATTTACCAAATAAAAGTTCATTTTTCCACTTTAACATTTCATTTCTAAATAAAATAATACAAAATAAAAATACGTGTTTTTATTGAAATTATATGCACAAAATATTTTGAAACATGATCAGCTATTCTTGTGCGATTTAAAACTGAATGCTTTTGTATATGCTAATTTTATTGAGACGCGCAACATAAAATTAATTAATTAATTAATTAATTAATTAAAAGAAATAAGTAAGCAATAATGAGTTAGTAAACAAAAATACAGTGAATAATACCTAACAATCTGTTAATTCTTTTAAACAAATATTTGAACAAATGGAGATTTTATTTGATATTATTATAAAATATTTCCGAAAATACGTTTTAGAAAATATTTTCTTTTCGACGAGGAAAAAAATATGACAACATATCTTAAAACAGGAAACTAGAACTTGAAAACTAGTTCAAATACAGATTGGCCTCTTTTATTATTAATTATGTTATTATTATTATTGTTGTTATTGGACTTGTTAGAAATGTCATTTTAAAAGCTTAAAAGTAGTTTTTAAAGTTTGAAATGTCATTTTTAAAGTTTAAAAGTAGTTTTTAGAGTTTGAAATATCATTTTTATATTTTAAATATCTTAGAAAATAATAATAATAATAATAATAAATGATAATGCATATCATTTCTGTCAAATTTATTTATTTATATATATTTTACACATTTAAGAAAATAAGCAAATTCAAAACATATAAAAATGTTTAAATAATTTGAATAAATAAATAAAAATGCAACAGAGTTAAGATAAGATAAAATGTATAGATAGATCTCGCTTTAGAATATTTATTATTATTAATAAATATTCCGAAATAATGTATCGTATCGTCACTTTTATTTACAATATCTGCAATATCGGATCTCATCACTTTTTGTAATACCATATTACTCTACTGTTCTGTATTTTGAAAGCGTAGAATTAGTATTTTACGATTTTTAGCGGGCATATTTGTGTTTTTTATCATTATATCTAGTGTTATCATCGCTATTTACCCCCAATGTTATTTATTAACCACTTTAATTTATTATATTAATAAACAATAACACTTATAACTAAATAAATTTAAATACAATTTTTTATTTAGCAAAAAACAAATTTGTGTGTATGTTTTATTATTATTATTATTATTATTCTTTTTAGTTATATACTCTGTTACCAGGTTTAACACTAACAATAAAGATATATAGTAGTTTCATTGTACTCGACGGTTAGAAAGCTATATAAGAATTTTTCCGAAAAATTAAGCATTTATTAGTGATAATAGTAAAGCATAAGGCATAAAATTCTTACATTTTGGGGGGGTTTATTTTAGAAGGAATATATACTTAATTGTTTGTTTTACAAATAAATTACAAGTTTAATCTTATTAATAGAAATTTTCTAATACATAAGTGTATTAAAAAAAAAAAAAAAAAAAAAAAAAAAAACCTTTTTTAAAGCACGATATTAATAACGAGAATTTAATCATTAAAATAAATAAAATCATTCTGTCATTAAAATAATACAATAAATAGATTTTTTATTAATTACGTTTTTATTGCTATTATTTTATTGCTATATTTTAACTATCTTTAATTTTATTATGAACTATTATACTTTTGTTATAGTTTCGTTTCCCGTAAAGTGCTGATAATAAACATAATAAACTAAAAATTCTGTCTAAATAGTTTGTTAAATGAAGTTTTGGGAGAAAAGTGTCAACATTTATCCAAAAACTTCTGCTTAAGAGAACACGCTACTCTTTGAACTTTTGTTTTAAATTTCAATGTTTCTTAATACCTTTTTGACATATTATTAAATTGTTTTAAATAAAGAAAAGCGATTTAATCAACAAAAAATTTAATTCTAAAAGTAAAATTTAGAGAAAAAAAAAAAAAAACTTCTCGAGCACTTTTAAACTCTTTGAAACTTTTTTTTTTTTTTTTTCACGATTTCTTTACAAGGATTAGATTCCAATAAAGTTCATTAGTTTGAGATAAAATAAATAAAATGTCATGCATGACATATACAAAAAATATCGTAAAAATGATTTATTTGCATAACATCTTTATTATTTTTTTTTAAATAAACTATTTAAATTACTGAAAATACGATTTCTAATTTCGTGCAAAGAAAAAAAAATGGTAAGTCAATTGAGACGTATTGTATTATGTTGAAGTTTTAGCATTTTTGTAATACTGCAAATAATGCAAAATAATACTGCAAAATCCCAAACCGCGAAAAAGTTACTAATTTAAAGATGGCAGCTCCGATACATTTAAAGGAAGCCTTTATACGTGAAAAATGAAGCCTTTTTCACATATTTATAAACATCAGATTTTCAGGTAACTTCGCTAGAATATACTATAGGGATGGCTAAATCCATTTTAAACAAAGGGTTGGATAATTTATGTTTACGTCACTTTTTGCAAAGTGAAGGTTGCCGACTGCTAAAAATGTTATACATTACGTTAGCCAGAATCTTCCTTGCAAAGAAATTTTGAACATTCTGTTATTTAGAAACTCCAAATTGCAACAACTAGTCACACAAAAGGAATTCAGGATTTTGCTAATAATTCTTCTCAAGAAGTTTCCAGTTCGTACACTGGGGGAAAAAAAATGTTGATCTTACGGTATAATACTGGCACCCAACTGCCAGTATTAGACCGTAAAATTAACAGTAATAAAGAGTAAAATAAACAGTAATACACTGCCGCGCATACGCGGTGGCGTATTACTGCTAATTTTACTGTTTATTATATACTGTTAATGTGTTAATTTTACGGCATATTATACCGTAAAGTCTTTTTTTTTTTTCCCCTGCAGTGATGAAACAATTTTACATTTTGTCTCCTGGTAGTTATCCAATTTTTGCATAAAAATTCTTTTAATGGGATGTTTATTGAGAGTTAAGAAGTTATAATTTTGTTTTCTTCAGTTTATTATTAATATAATTACTTACTTAGTTTAAGGGGGTTGTTCATGGCGATATCCCAAATTTTCCTCACTAATGTTAAACCTATGAGCTTGGGATGCATTGTTATTTTTCAAATATCTCCTCAGGAAATTAATATTTTTAACTCCTTTTTTCTGTGTACTTTTCTTAAAGGATGTCTCTTTCTTTTTTACTCGTCAAAATATTTCTAAAATATATACTTAATTTCATTTGAAGTGTTAAAATCATAAACCTCGTCAACTTTTAACTTGTAAAATATTAAATTAAGCATGGTATTTTAGAAATATTTTGTCAACTAAAAAAGAAAGAGACATTTTTTGAGAAGAATATACAGAAAAAATAAGTTAAAAATAATTTTCTGATGAGATATAAAAATAAGAATGCATCCCACGCCCATAGGTTTAACAATAGCAAGGGGGAATTTGAGATCTCGCAGACCAACATCCTTAACAACGTCGCAGAAACACGTGCGTAGGAAATGTGTTTAACAACTTCTAAATATTTCGCCCAAGGTCTTTTTTTAACATTGAAAAATGATGTGTCAAATATTATACATTATAGCATTAGCAATTGAGATCTGTTTGACATCCAAAGTCGTCCAAATAAGATAGGTTTTCATTTGATTTTCAAGGGCTTATTTATACTTAATATCTCTTATATATTATATATTTCTTCCCTTTTACCAATTTATACCGTATATTACGGTTTGACTAATGGCATATACATTTATTTATATTATAAAATACTTATAAAAATGTCTATAAATATACGTGTATATTTGTGTGTATCAGCTGACTGAATTTTAAATTATATGATTTAACAGATCTTATTTATTTAATTATTTTTTTAATGTTGCATTTTTTATATTTCTTACTTTTTTATTTATTTATTTAGTTATTTTGTTTATTATTTCTTTATTATTTCTTTTTTTTTTTTAAGTCTGTAGGAAAATAATTTGTTTATGTGGTAAAAAAATATAAAAATGAAAATGAAATCCATGCAGTCAGCAATAATATATAACATTATTTTTAGAAATCATTTTTGTAACTTTGATTTTTTTTTTCTTATTTTGCTTCTTTATTTCTCATCTTCATTCAGAAGCACATAAGAGTGCAGCAAGCGGTTATATCATCGATGCTTGATGCAACTGTATTTTCTGTATATATGAGATCGTCGCGTTTGCATACATAGATAATAGTTTTTTCACATTCTGAGTATTTTAATTTTAAAATAATTCCATGTTAAACACTGTGAAAAATTTGCAGCAAACTGTCCAGTTATTCGACCGTTTATATAGATAACGGTTACTTAAGGCTGCTCGTCAGTAAACTTCCCGATTCCCCTCGCTAATGTTAATCCTATGGATGTAGGATGCATTCGTATTTTTAAGATATCTCCTCAGGAAATTAATATTTTTAACTTCTGTTTTTTTTTTTTTTTTTTTTTTTTTTTTTTTTTTGTAGTGTTCTTAAAGGATGTCTCTTTTTTTTCTTAGTTATCAATTTTTTTTCTAAAATATATACTTAATTTTATGTGAAGTGTTAAATTCTTATTCAGTATCGCTACGATATCAACACATAAAATTATAAATTAAGCACATATTTTAGAAATATTTTGATAACTAAGAAAAAAAGAGACATCCTTTAAGAACAGTACAAAGAAAACAGAAGTTAAAAATATTAATTTCCTGAGGAGATATCTTAAAAAAACGAATGCATCCTACATCCATAGGATTAACATTAGCGAGGGGAATCGGGAAGTTTACTGACAATCAGCCTTAACCGTAATTTTAATCGATCCTGACCAATAAGAACGCTTCATAATGTACGGTCAAGTAACCATTATTTAACAAAAACACTTGAATAACTGGACAGTTTGCTGTAAATTTTCAACAATGCATATTTAACGTTATTAAAAATGAAAATAAAGTACTATATTGTATTCTCTCATTAATTTAGTACTATTAATATTTAGAAAACTTGGAATTATAATCTTATTTATTTTAATGTAACACTATTTTTTTTTCTTTTAAAGATTATTCAACTTTCTACATATTTCGTTTTAATTTTGTGCATGAAACTAGTACATCCATCTTTATAAATTATAATTTCTATATTTAACAACACAGAATCTCGTGCAAGAAAAATTAATATGAATAATTATTTGAAATAAAATAATATAAAAATAAAAATTCTAATATTTCTTGCAATCTTAGCTTTTTTGTAACAATAATAATAATAATAATAAAAACAAATTAAAGCAAAAAATAGAGACGTGTGAATTCGGTTAGATTATTGTCAAATTTGTAATCTTTTGATCCTGCGCTGAATCATTGTTGGTTTTTGACATAACATTATTCGAAATGAAAATAAAATACTATCACAATGTGGAATTTTCTGAAAAAATTTAACTGAAAAAATAATTTTAATTTCAACAGGTTTTTTTTTTTTTTTTTTTTTTTTTTTTCCCCATTGCATACGCAATATCATTAAACAGAGATACAATCTGGTTTTGCATTTTCGTACTTACAGTTTCGCACTAAATGAAAGTTATTATCGTCCATCATTGTTTTCGGTGAACATGAAGATGTCAACATATGACACTTCATGAGGGATTGTATCGGCATTCTGTTGATGGACTCGTGCAAGGGGGATACCTTCATAGGTTCGTAAATAGGTAGAGAACCCTTCGGCGCCCGCAGCTAACCCTGGGTAAACAACAGATGGCGAGCGCGAGCACGCGAACTAAAAACGTCTGGCAAATACAGATATCCGAGAAGTGCCGATACACAGTTCTTTCATCGGAATGAAACAGAAAGTCGGTTTGTGAACACTACAAATTTGTTTATATTCAGCAAATGGAAAAAAGAAACAGACAATGAAACATAAGGTTGCATTTTTTTAGTCTATTCGCTGTAAAACAGTATCTTTTTCTTCTTTTTTTTCTTTTTCTCTTTCATATATTTATTTTTGCATATTCAGTAAAATCTCTATAACCCTTTCAAGGGCAAAATACCTCCATTGCTAAAATATTGAAATGAATGATTGACACCGAAATTTTCGAATAAATGTATTTGGAAATAAGAAAAATATATATGTCACACACATAATAAACGGAATATTTTATACCACAATTCTGGTGCCATTGTGGCTTTTGGAAATTAAAATTAAGTGATTTCATAAACATACCACAGCCCCTGAAACGGTTAAAGGGCACTCCCGAATGGTGGGCCATCTATTTAGCGAACACTTTCTCAATCCATGCACAGAACAAATGTTATTTCATAATTTTACCTCGTAGACACAAAATAACGGACGAATTCGGTGGTCTCGAGGTGTCCGTTTATTTAAAGATTTTACTGTATATTTTTCAAAAAACAAGTTTTAGTAATTTCTATCATTTACCAAAGCACAAAAGGTTGCATTTTTTTTATTTATTCTCTACATGTAAAAGTATGTATTTTTCATTTCTCTGGGTGTCTGGAAGAAGAGGCTATGTTACAAATTTTGGAAAGTTGGGTTTTTTGTTGGAAAAGAGCCTATGTGCAGGGATGATTGATCATAATTTCATAACATACAAGTTTGTTTACTTTAAATATAAAAAATAAAACAATAAACTAAAATTAAGATTATTACTCTCCTTACCCACCTAACTAGTTTTTCATTACTCGTAATGCTCAGCATGGAGACAAAAGTGGAGGGTAATTAGGATCGGAAGAAGGACCTGTGTTGCACTAGGTGATCAAGATATCGGTAATCAATTGGAATTAATAGTTTTCTCCCTCATTTTTGTAAAATTTTAAATTTATAACATAGGCCCTTCTTCCACGCACCCATTCAGTTTAGTAATTTGCTATAATCGAAGATGAAAAACAACACAGGTAAACCTAAAAACTTTAAAAGGGTGAATTAGAATATCTGGAAAAAATTATGCATTTATCAGTGAAGATGATTTTGTTATTGAATCTGAACAGGGCAAAAAGAAAGATCTGAGAATAACTTTAAAGCAAATACTCGTATCAGCTAACATGAATTCCTGAAACTCGGAAAAATTCGTCTATCCTAAAGACTCATGTCTGTGTGATTTTCTTGCATCTATACAACAAAAATCACATGTACTAACGGAGTTGCATTCAGAATTGTTTCCTCGAAGCCGAATTTTAAGGCCTTCATTAAAATCATCCATTCTTTTTTTTCCTCGTTCAAACACAGTAGTCTTTTACTGGCAACATTTTGTCCGTACCTTTGATTCCTCTACCAGACTGAAGTGGAAAAGAATTACATGGGTTGGCAGGGATTATTTCCCGCTTGTGCGGGAAAGAGATTCTCCTCTCTGCGTTGATAGGCGGTTTGGAGACGGCTTTAAAACGAGGCGTCACGCAGGCCGTGTTCCAATAGATGTCCGCGCCAGGTGAGCATCGTCACCAGTGCAGAAGAGATACGGAAAACGGCATATATCCTTCCACACACACACATACACACACACAAAGCAGTGAGTGAGGCAACATCAACTGTCTTCGCTTTGTGCATAATTGCAAAGTGGTGACACAGACTTATTTGCGCATTTTGACCATCATACTGTTGGATATATGTTTTATGTAATGGATGATTCTTAGAATTCAGTTTCGTTTTTGTTTTTCTTTGTGAAATATTTTGGAGATATTAGCGAGTTTTTTCTGGGTGTATTCGAGTTAAAAACTTGAGCTGCATCATCTTTTTCAATTTTTTTTTTCTGCAAATTGAAATAGCAGCACTTATATAATGGAGTTTATACCTTATATAACCTCCATTAATATTCATGTTTTATGTGTCATGATTTGTTGATACTTCCACAATTTTTTTCCTATGATCTTCATTTTACTAAAGTAGAACATAATCATGGTGAAAATGATGTCTGTGGATGATATTAAAATATATTTTCGTGACATTAGTTTTAAAAAAAAACTTCACTATAATTATGTTTTGCCACATACAAATAACATAAAGCTTGATTAAAAAAAGAAAAGTTCTTCCGGCCTGCACCGGGAGGAAAAGATGGCTTCCCTATTTCTTGGTTTTGAGAATTCAGCTAATTTCATTCCAAAACACGAAGTTAAAATGCCTCGAACCTAATTATAAAAGATTCCCGGTTTTCGTCAATACTGAATTTGAATGGTAATGTCAAAAAATTTGTCAGCCATCGCCAAATTGGCTTCATTTATGGCGACATATTTTTATCGCCAAATTTGGCGATGTTTTGCCTGATATCGCCAAGCTAGAGAAGAATTTGAAGTTGGCGGACACCGTTACATACGTAGGTGTGCGCGCGCGTGTGAGCATGGCGAATATTTTAAGAATACTACCAATGTTTTTTGTATTATGACGTCATTTTATACGATTATGTCGTTTTAAGCATAAAAGAGTAAAAACAAGGGTTACAAAAATGAAAGTAAATGTGCCAGAAACCACGTTTGCTAAAACTCATAAATTAAACACGATTGTTGAAAATTCCCTTATTTTTAATCAGCTTTTTTGTTTCAAAATAGCAGCCAACCCTAGGATTCCTCTGGAATGCTTGTATCAAGGCCAAACACCTGAGTAAAAAATTTGGATTTCTAATTTTTTGTATCCTCTTTTGAGTGGTGGCTGCCATTTTGAAATAAGATGGCGTATCAAGCTGACCAAGGTACTCGGTTCAGATCTTGGTGTGCCCTGTACACATCATGCTTAGTCACATCCAAATTTACTTATAAATACCAGTGCTGGCTTGGCAAAAATCATATATATGTGCGCATGTATATAGTATATATGTCGATTTTTTAATGTAATTTAATGGTTATTGTTAACAAAAGTTTTATTATGTATGTATGTATGTATGTATGTAAAAACAACTCGTATGTATAAAACAAAACATTTGAACGGAGGGTGGTTTTGGGGTTCGGTGGGATGGGGGGGGGAGTATGATCGGTGAAATTGTACGAAATTTTCCAGAAATGCTATATCCTCCAGACAACTCTAAGCTTGTTACTTTTTGTAATGAAAGCTACCTAAATCTATGTATATAATTTGGCAACGGCCACACTGAGTTTCTAAAATAATTTGCTTTTCCATTTTAGAAATGTTTGATGAGAATTTTTCTACATGAACAACAGTTTAAAAAAAAAAATTCTAGTTTAATAGTACTTGTTTAAAAAATTTAATTTTAGCTTGGATGTGTAACCTTAAGTATATGTTTTAACATATTTATATATAGTATTTCAGTAACCATTATTATTCCACGATCAGTAAAAAATGAAGGAAAAGTTACTTACGACTTGTGCGATATTCTTATTTCTAAATACTCATTTATATGCAATATCCAAACATTATTTTTTACACAAGTCATTTATTGCTACATTAAAAAAAGATGAGAACTAAAAAATAAATAAAAAGAAAGAAAGAAAAGCTTTAATATTAAAGTGCATATTAAAATAGCATGTATATTTTGTGGAAAAATCTGCATTTGTAATACTGCAAAAGAAAAAAAAAAATGTTGATTTTACAGTATAAAACTGGCATCCCAGCTGCCAGTATTATACCGTAAAATTAACAGTAATAAACAGTAAAATAAGCAATAATTACGCTACCGCGCAGGCACGGTAGCGTATTACTGCTTATTTTACTGTTTATTACTGTTAATTTTACGGTATAATGCTGGCAGCTTGGGTGTCAGTATTATACTGTAAAAACAACATTTTTTTCTTTTTTTTTGCAGTGTAATACGCAATTAAATAATCTACAAACAAATGTTACATATAACAAAAAATACTGTTAAAAGTTTCAGAACAGTTTTAATAAAAGAATGTTTCGATCTATATTCTCCACCTTCACATCGAAAGTTCTTTTTTTCCCCCTTCATTGAGTAGAGAAATCTTTTCGTTGCACTTTATTTCAATCGTTTAATTAATTTCTCTTCCCAAACGTTATGATTTAATTAAGCCTTAATCCTCATCAAGTGTACAACTTCTTACCGAATTGTGGTTGTCTCCAATCATCTTGTGACGTAAGACAAAAGAAGTGAGTTTGTTCGCAACATACTTGAGAGAGACTTTGTTTCTAATCTTCTGTCACGCAAACTTCATACCTGTTAGACAAAATATAAAAAAAACTCTAAAAAACTATACGATGCACATCACAGTGATGTACAGTCGGCTAAACTATTAATAATGCACTGCAAAAAAAATAAATAAATAAAAATTAAAAATTAAATTAAATTAAATTAAATTAAATAAATAAAATAAAATAAAATAAAAAATGCTGATTTTTCCGCGGTAGCGTATTACTGCTTATTTTACTGTTTATTTCTGTTAATTTTACGGTATAATACTGGCAGCTGGGATGCTAGTATTATACCGTAAAATCCTTTTTTTTTTCAGTGTAATAATAAATAAATAAATAAATAAACCTTTTTATAAGCATTTGATTTTTGAAAATCACGCCCAATTTCATGACTACAATTCATAAATAATAATATAAATAAAAACGTTAATTTGGCGTCGGCACCGAACCCGATTATGAAAAATCATTTTTTTTTTAAAACTCTTGGTAGAGAGCGCGAGCTAGTGAATTTATTTAAAAAATATTTTGTTGTTTGTTTTTTTAATACGTAACAACAGCAAATAAGAAATAAAGAATTATTAAAACTATATTTTTGGGATTTCTAAATTGATTTCTCAACATATAATCATGATTTAATTGATATGAAATTATCAATTGATTAAAGCATATATTTAAAACAAAACCATATCACTCTCTTTATTTTTATTTATAGTTTCTACATTTTAGTGTTTAAAATAGTTCATTGTTGCTGTTTCACCAGTTAGTTGGCCTATTTAGGCAAGCGTGGTTTGGCGCATTATTAAATCCATTGTTGTTTTGGTAACTCATATATACAATTGTAACCACGTTCTAAAAATATTAAAATGTTGTATTGCCATGGGAAACACATCTATGTACATTTCTTTAAACTTGTAGCATCTTACTTATAATAAAATCCGAAGGCAAGAAAGTGTCTGTAACGGCTCCGGGCTCGACCACTCTGATCTGCGAATCGACCATAGTTAAACGCCATGTTAGGCTTAATGAAAAAGCTATGCTTCATCCGATTCTGCTGTTAAAATATTTGTAAAAGCATATTAGAGCTTTTAAATATTTAAATGTTGTTTAAAACCTTCAAAAACTATTTCGTATAAAACACGTATATCAACATTTCTGTATATATTTTTTTCTGTCAGCACTTTTCTTTTCAGAAATAGCGGTGAATTCTTTCGTATGGAGGACTTGAGTGATCAATCCAGTACATTGGCGCCATCTACTGGCGTATTTTGAAATTTCGCTTCCATCTTAAATACAGTACAGGACCTATTATGCGAAATCCTCTGGACCAAAGGCTTTTCGAGTTTTGGAATTTTCCGGATTTTGGGTCCTCCCGAAGTTCACGATTATTTGACAAAATTCATACTTTTTTTTCGTGATCCTTTGACAAAATTTGCATTTTTTTCTGCTATTCTTTGACAAAATTTGCGTTTTCTTTTTGCGATCCTTTGAAGAAATTTGCATTCTTCTGCGATTCTTTGAGGAAATTTGCGTTTTTTGCTATTCTTTCACGAAATTTACCTTTTATTTACGATCCTTTGACAAAATTCGAGTTTTTTTCTGAGATTCTTTGACGAAATTAGCATGTTTTTTTTTTCGCGATCCTTTGACGGAATTCGCATTTTTTCTGTGATCTTTTGACAAAATTTGTGTTTTTTTTTTTTTCCTTCGATCCTTTGACGAAATTCAACTTTTTTTGCGATCCCTTACCGAAATTAGAAATTTTTTTGCAAAGCTTTGAAGAAATTTGCGTTTTTTTTCGCGATCCTTTGGAGAAATTCATGTTTTTCCACAATTATTTGACGAAATTTGCGTTCCCCCCCCCCCCCCCCCCCCCGATCTTTTAGCCAAATTTGTGTTTTTTGTGATCCCTTGAAGAAATTTTACATTTTTTCGGAGTCCTTGGAAGAAATTTGCGTTTTCTTCGCAAGCCTTTGTCGGAAATCGCGTATTTTCTGCGATTTGTTAACAAAATTAGCATTCACTGTAAAAAATTTTCCCTGAAAATAACGGAAATTGTACTGGCAATCGAGACGCCAGTACTATTTCCGTATTTTAACGGAAAAAAAATTCCGTTAATTCCAGGAAATTTTCCGTAATTTCTGAAATATCCGTTTTTAAATTTCCGTTTTATAACAGATATCTTCCGTATTTTTTTGAAATTTTTATGTCGTTAAAATAAATTTTATAGGACCAAAAAAAAAAAAAAAAATGATCCCTCAATGAACACGTCTCTTATTTTTTTTTTTTTTTTCTTCCCGTTCATTTCTGAGCGAGTTTTTAATAAACAACCACCATTTCCCACGGTAAGTATCGAACCCACGACCTTCCGTTTACTAAACCAGCGCGCCAAACCACTACGCTATGGTTTGACAGGACACATATTCAAATGTTGTAACTTATTTGAGATGTTTTTAATGATGCGAAAACTTGAAGGTCTTAGATGGATATTTTCAAAGTTCTGTTGTGTTTAATATTTTCTTTTTAAAATTGTTCTGCATTCTGCTTTATTATTTGATGCTTTATAACATATAAATTTAAATTTTTTATGTATTATATGCGTAAAATATTGTATTAACAGTAATGATTGTTTCTTTTTGCAATAGTACATATACTTTAATAATTTGTGTGTTGATTTATTTATCAATTTCAGTAAAATCAATAATTATCTTAAGCAGACGTATTTATTACATGCTATTAAAGTAAATTTTTTTATCTCTTAGTTTAAAAACTTATGTGAATAAACAAATTTATAATAAATTAAATTATTATATTTAAGCTTTGCTGCGAACTTTTGTGTATGGTTACATTAAAATGAATAATTTTTAAAATATCAAAATGAAAAAATAGATTTTTAGAGAGAATTTTGAAATTAATAACTTTAGGATAGGTAAGTTTAAATTTGGACTTAATAATTTAATTTAATTTATAAAAATTATAAACTAATAAAATAAATTATAACTTTTAAAAGAATGAAGTTTATAATTTTATAAAGTAAACAAAAAGTTATTATTTTTTATAAATTTAAAGAGAAAATTATGAACTTTGTAAAATTATAATTTATAAAATAATAAATTTTAGTTTAATTCACAAATTTATAAGACATATCAGTTTAATTTTATACCCACATACCGATAATTTGCAAAGGTATTATTTTATGAAACCTTAAAAATATTAAAATAAAAAAATAGATTTTTAGAGAAAATTTTGAGATTAATGACCTTGGGATAGGTAAGTTTAAATTTGGATTTATTAATTTAGTCTAAATTAATTTTGTTTAATTTATAAAATCATAAACTAACGAAATAAATTATAAACTTTATAAAATCATAAACTTCATTTTTATGAAAGTAAAGAAAAAATGATTAATAACTTTTATAAATTTAAAGAAAAAAATATAAACTTTGTAAAAAATTATAATTTATAAAAAAATAAATTTTAGTTTAATTCACAAATTTATAAGACAAATCAGTTTTGTTCAATACAATATACATATCGATAATTTGCAAAGATAATATTTTATGAAAGCTTTAATAACCTAATATTGCCTCACGTTAATAAAATTAAAATAAAATTTTAAAACGTCTGTAAAAAAAATTCACAATTTAAAGTACCATAAAGAAAAAAAAAAATTTTTTTTTAATATTTTTCTGTAATTTATGGAAATAAAATAAATTTCTAAAGATTTCACTAAAAAATAAAAATATCACTATTATTTTCACTTAAAATTACCGCCCAAACACAACCCTGGTTAGAATGAGTTCCAGGATTGGCCCGAGTCTTATTGACAAAAAATAGGCCCACGAGTAGGACTGGTTCAGATTTGGATCCTAGAAGAACTCTAGTAAACAAAACAATCTTAATTCGCATTTCAAACAAGACGATTTCTGTACGCGAACCTCTGAACGTCATTTACGGAAATGGCACTAGAAATACGGACATTATACAGTTTTGTAAGAAATACGGAAAAATCCATTAAATTTACGGAAAACTCTCTGCATATTTACGGATTTGAAATCTCCTTTACGGAACCAATGCCATTTACGGAAATTGTACTGTTGTTTTGGAAAAATGAAACTTGTCCGTAAAATTTAACGGAAAATCTCTTGTATTTTCACGGATTTTTTTTAGAGTGTTTTTTCGCAATTCTGCGACGAAATTTGCGTTTTTTTTTCAATCCTTTGACAAAATTCAAGTTGTTTCCGCAATCCTTTGAAGAAATTGTCTGCTTTTTCTTCGAACGATAGACATAATTGTTTTTTTCGGCGACGATCGCTCAAAATTGGAGAGTTTGTTATGTTCGAATCTTTGGACTGAACACTAAAATTTTCGAAACCGAATGCCTTGGGGCGTGTTCACGCGCTACCGAAATAACAATATTTTAGTGATTACACACTGAAACACAATGGACTGAAAAAAAATTAGAAATTGGTAAAATTTTCGAAAAATTTCAAAAATTCTTGTAAAAATATACAAATTTAGAAAATTTTCGAAATGTTTTTGCTGACTTCGGGTTTTTCCGGATTTTGGAATTCCGGATAAGGGGTCATGTACTGTAAAATGATTATTTCTTATCAAACGTAATTAAAATATAAGGAATACATAGTACAACGTAATTTGCATTTAATTTTGCTTATGTAATCAAACAATGAGTTATATGGTGAGTCAATCGGCTTAGAAACTCATTGATAACACTTTTTTACAAAAACTTTCCCACATGGATTATTTGTTAATATTTAATTTGAATGTTTTGTCCAATCGTTGAACTACTTCCAAAATTTAATACTGAGTAAAAAATATATATATATCTTCATCATTTTTATTTGTAGAAATCATTTGTCATTTTTAAAATGTACTTTTTTACAGTACAAACCTTTCAATAATAAAGTCTTCATGCTGTTTGTTTGTATGAAGTCTTATGAAAAGGAAACGCAGATCAATAATCTGTCATTTTTGACGGGGTTATATACTAGTATTAAGAAATAAAAATCGATTATAAAATTCCATCGTTAAATAAATAAAAAAAAAACACTCTATATTTTTTTTAACCACAAAATTATCCGAGAGAGAGAGAGAAAAAAAAAAAAAGAAAAAAGAAAAGAAAATGAAAAAGAAAAAAGAAAAGAAAATGAAAAAGAAATATCAAATTTTCTTCTTTTCTTTCAATTTATGTTTTAAAAAAATAACCTTAAGGGTCGTCTTAATATTGAAATTATATCAAACTGAAATTTTCAACACGAACACCTAATTTTGACATCCTATTTGTCTTTATCGATACATTTCACCTCAGGATACTAAACACGAAGTCATTCGGTCAAATAGTTTAGGAATTACGAAGGTTTAAAGTTTGGAACTCCTAATGTTGAATTTATTTGTAATCGTTGCAAAACAGATTCCAATGCTGGTCGTTTTTTAAGCATAACTCAAGAACTACTGTTACGAAATTTATAAGTTACAATTGACATCCCCCCCCTCTAAAAAAATAATAATAACAATAATAATAATAATAATTAAAAAAATATATTTTTTCAAAATAAATTTTCGAAAAAAATTCTGAATTGCGCATCTGAATCGATGCATCGTAAAGTATGCTTTTTTTTTTTTTTTTTTTATTGTTAGGTGCAGTATGTAGTACATGAAAAATGGATTTGTTTAATGTAGATGGATGCAAGTAAAGTTGCATATAAGTATATAGTGCTAAACATATTAAGTGTGGAGATTTAAAAAGAAAAAAAAAAAACTATTAAAGTATGGAGGTAATTTAAAAAGTAAAAAGCGTTCTGATGCATATAACCAAAATCTGCCAATAATGCACGTTTATTTATTTATTTATTTATTTTGTGTGTGTGTGTGCATTATATTTTAATTTATATTTTGCATATTATTCATTTTTCATGAATAAATCATAGTAAGAATGAATCACCTGAGTTTCAATCATTTGTTATTATTATTGGATTGTCTCACATTTTTTTTAAAAATCAAGTTGGATATTTACGCTTATTCTCTCCTTCACTTTCAGGTAGTGAACGATGTGCGCGCGGTGCTAGCGGATGCGGCGGATCAGCGGATGCAGGAGGATATGTACGGGGACATGACTGGGGTGATGATGACCAACTTGGTCTCGTCCTCCCCTGGTCATCAGACGGACATTGCCGATGCCAAAAAGAAACGTGAGTAACTCTTCACGATATATCACCATGATACATGTTATATAACAAAATGATTGTTTTCTTCTTCTTTTTTTTTTCGAAATGCATAAATTATATTCCATTTGAAAATAGTCAAATCTCGATTTAACGATTGCAAAAGGTGTCTTAAATATCATCGTTAAATCGGGGTTATCCTTAAATCGAAGAAAACGTCAAATAAATCAAAATTTCATAAAATTTGGTTATTAAATTTTGAAAATTTTAAAAATCAATAATATTTAATTAGGTTTATTTTTTTTTTATTTTTTTTTTTTTTAAATGCATGAAATGTATAAGTATCTATATCTATTTGAAAAAAAAAAAAATACATTGATAAATGAGTTTTTTTTTTTTTTTTTTTTTTAATGCATGAAATGTATAAGTATCTATATCTATTTGAAAAAAAAAAAATTGCATTGATAAATGAGTTTTTTTTTTTTTTTTTTTTTTTTTTTTTTTTTTTTTTTTTTTAATGCATGAAATGTATAAGCATCTATATCTATTTGAAAAAAAAAATTACATTGATAAATGAGTTTTTTTTTTTTTTTTTTTTTCATTTTCTAAGATTTGTGTGACATGACTTTTTTATTTGTTTCAAAAGCATTACATATATGTATATATTCTACCGTTTCAGTAACCCATTGGTACCACATACTACATTTTTCATTCGTTAAATTAGGTAAAGAATAACGAAAGGAAAAATTTATTGAAAAGGTGTTTGAAATATTTGAAATTCATAAAAGATACTGCACAGAAAAAAATAAAACCCAATTTGGGTCGAAAGATTCTTAGGTATGTGCCCAAATTGGGCCATGCTTGTTTTGGTTACCATTGTGTATCCATTTTGGGCACTGTTAAATACCCATTTTCAAAAAAAAAAAAAAAAAAAAAAAAAAAAGTTTTTTGTTTTTTGAAAAGGGGTATTTAACAGTGCCCAAAATGGATACACGGTGGTAACCAAAACAGGCATGACCCAATTTGGGAACATACCTAAGAATCTTTCGACCCAAATTGGGTTTTATTTTTTTCTGTGTGGCCGTTATATCGTTAAATAGTGGTCGTAATAAGTTATGGAGAAAAAGTATCGTTAAAGCGGGGATCATATAACATAGAATAAATAAAGATGAATCCATAGACAATAAGAATTTTGTCGATAAATTGAGGTAAATCGTTAAATCGAGTATCGTTAAATCGAGTTTATATTGTATATGTTAGAATGGTAACATATTTCGACTACATCGATGCAGGTTTGAAAACTTCCTTATCTGTAGCTTTTCTTTGTACTATAGAAATTGTATTTAACAATAAACTCAAGACCAAATACACACACGCGTATGTGTATCATAATGTTATTATATTTGACGTGTGTACGTTTATTTATACAGCACTGCATGCATTCATTTAATCAAATATGTAAAAATTAGAAAGTAAATATTTTCATACATTTCTGGTAAATCTATAATTTTGCTAAATCGTCTATTATAGGTGAATATTTTATAAATTATTATAATGCTACATAGCTTGGCAAACTTTCTCTTGAGCCATTTGATTGTCATTCATTATTGATTAAAAGCAATGTTTGGTCACTGCTACAACAATAAAAGAAATTACAGCAGTATAATACTGTAATTGCTCCAAAAAATGTGCAATTATTTGGAATTACGGTTCAGAGCAAATTTGTAAAATTTTATTGGAATTATGTAAAGTTTTTTTTTTTTTTTTTTTTTTTCCGAATTGTGTTTTTTGCAAGCACAATTAGTACACCTTTTTTTTCTTGCAGTGTTCCGCTGAGAAATGAAAATAAACACTTACCACAATTAAAAAATATATAATATATTATTTGGAAATTTTTAAATGCTCGGTAACGGAATTACATGAAATCCATTGCTTTGTAATTCCGTTACCAAGTATTTACAAATTTCTAAATAATATATTTTAATTGCTGTAAGCGTTTATTTTAATTTTCCAGTGTGTAACTAATTATCCTTGCTGCAAACAAAACTTGTAAAAAATAATTAACTTTATGTAATTCCAATAAATTTTTACAAATTTACTCTGGAGCCGTAATTCCGTTACCAAATAATTGTCCAAATATGTCAATCTATCAATAAAACATATTTAATTAGTTTTAAGATAAGTGGGAAAAAGTATGCTTCACATCAATTTACATTTGGCATTGGAGAGTTCTACTATCTACAAATCACTAAATAATAATTCAAATCCTGACTTGAATGATAATTAATAACACACTTTCAGCCGTGAATATAAATTAGCAAATTAATTTGTGATCCATCTCAATTAAATGAATAATTTATTTTCATACCGCTTTTTTTTTTTTTCCCCGAAAAACACCATATATATCTTTTTTTTTCCCCTTTAAATTTAAAAACAAATGCGTGATCCTTTTCCTTTCCTCTTAAAACTTTATTTAATTGCTTCTTTGATTATAGTGTTTGTATTATTTAACACAAACCATGTGCACTCGTAAAGGGAAGCCATCGTAAATGGACCCATTGCCCCTCCCTAGAATTTGAAATTTAATTATCTAACTTTTATTTTCCTCTAATATTTATTTAAAAAAAAAAACAGCAAAATTTATTTTTTATAAATGACTTAAAATATTTAAGTTGTAAGAGAAAAAAGAACTAAGGGTTTTTCTTCAGACAGGCCCTGCTTCTTTGATCCCCTTCCCCCTCCCCCCCCCTCCTTCCCTGGTGAAATACAATATTTAATTCTGTTAAAATTATGGTAAACGTGGTGGAGCGTTTCAAGGGGAGAGCTTCCCTGTTGAAAAGCAGAAAAACTATTACAGTTCTACATTTTGAAAAAATCAATAGAAGTTTAATTTTGTATTTTTAATAATTTCTTATTTGTTAAATTTCTTTATTGCTTTTAATATTTATTATATTTTTAAAAATGGTCTTACATGGAGGGTTTGATAATAAATTCTTAAATTAGCTTATTTCGAAGTTTATATTCTTCATTAAATATATATATATACGTCCTTGGTTGAGGATATCTGTTTCTTCCGTTTGAAAATCCCTTTCCTTTCCTCTCTTTGGATTTAGTTCTGGTGGTGATGTCTAAGGCCCAATCCCCAAACACGCCATTTGAATATCAGCAACAAATAATAATAATAATAATAATAATAATAATAATAATAATAATAATTTCTTCACTGATTCTAACTACTATTGGTACGAAATTTAACAATTTAAAATTTAAAAGCCTATCTTGTGCTCCCTCTCAAACATATATGTCGATTTCAAACACTTCCTCACTGCACCTCTTGTCGGATTAGTCTTCTTGCAGAAATTATATGTCTGTTCGGTTCCCACCTGCTTCCGTAATCGTCCGCGCATGCGCTTTAAAAGAAAAATGTACTCCAAAGAGCGCATCTGCTAGATACCTCAAAAAGAAAATCAAGGTAAATATAAATAATTTTTCAAAAATTTTAAAAATAAATAAAAAATTGTTTGCAAGGGGAAAAAAAAAAAGTATTTTGGGTTCAGATCATCCCTGAAAGGCAAAACTTTAGTAATTGAATCAACTCTTACCAAATGGATAATTAGTAATAAATATATTGACACCGATGAAAAAATGAACGACTACATTGTTATAACAACTTTGTCCAAATGGTGCTTCATATCACGATGTTACACATACAAAATTTTACATAAATTTTCTGCATCGTACAATTTGCATTTATAGCATGCATTATTACAAAAATAATTAATTGAAAGTAGCATACGCTTTTTCTTTAAATTCAGTTCTTGTGTATAAGAGGCAATAATTATCCATCTAAATGCAAGGAGCTTAAATCTCACTCTTTTGGTAAAATATAAAGGTGGAATAAAAAAGCTATAGTGACGATTTCTAAATATGTCGTCAGACGATTTCTTGTTCTGTAAAATAAATCATTAAACTTGAAATTCTGTAGAACTCATTCAACTTGAAATTGTGAAAATATGCTTTATTTCTTCGGATTTTTTTGGAAAATGTAACTTAATTGACTTATTTTTCACCATCTAATTCGTTAAAAACCATTTATCTTTCCGATTTTATTGAGAAAATGACGTCAATAAAAATAAAATTATTTTATTTGCCCTTTTTCCTCTTTTACCCACAAAAATAGAGTAATTTAGCTGTCATCTTTAGAGAAACTTCGTTAAAAATTAATATCTCGGAAACTACTTCAAAATTTAAAATTCTAAGAGTTTATTATGACATCCTCAGATCCGTTGAGGATAATTAGTGTTAATTTCATCGCGCTGTGTTCCATATTCTATAGGAGGAGGAGTTGTGAAATACAAACAGACAGTGAGATTCTAATATACGAGTAATAGACACAAAAATCAATTTTAGCTTGGAATGATTCTTTGGTATGCATACTCTTTGGGGGGAAAAAATGAACTAAATAAAGTGACAATAAAGAAAACAAAATTATTATCGCTTATATATAACTTTATTTATATAGAATTTGATTTAGTAAAAGAGCTCATTCCAGCATACAGTAAAATCAAAATTATGATTACTGCCTTCTTGCCAAAGATTAGACTCATAAATGCGGCTCATTTGAATTATGGTAATTTATATAACTGGCAATTGTTTTATGTGTTTTCTTAATAACAATACAAAATGAAAATTTTAATTTTGTCATGTTGCACTTTAATTTACCAAAACTCATAGATTTTTCCCTAAAAAATATATGTATTTTTTTTAATTCTTGTAGCAACGAATAAAACATAAAAACACGATTGCAATAACAACGGTATAGATTTAATTGACAACAGCTTGTTGAAAGGCATTTTTCCTTCGTTCTTTTTCATCATTTTGTATTTTAAGATTTTTTAACATCGCGACCTACGCCGTTTTTTTTTTTTTTTTTTTTTTTTTTTTTTTTTTTTTTAAATGACTATTTAAAAAAAAGAAAAGCAAACTTTTGCTTAAAACATTAAATAGAGATCTGAGAATGGCCATAAATTGGTTTCTTTTAACTTTAATGTTTGGTTTACATTCGTAAAATATGTATCTTATCGTATAATTCTACTTAATATTTACTTCTTTCTAGAAAACTATTAATAAAAAAAAAAAAAAAAAAAAAAAAAAAAAAAAAAAAAAAATGAAATGTTGGTGTGTTACACATGTTGTTGTTACAAGTCCTTTCTTTATAGTAAATTATATATACTAGTATTCAAAATGAAAAAATATTTATTTCCTAAATTGGATTTTTTTTAAAGGGGGGGAGGAACTTGCGACCAGACTAACAAGATAACAAATCTCTAAGTTAAAATTATATTTAAACATTTTGCGGTACCAAAATACCAAAATTTAAAAAAAAAATTAAGAAACAAAAAACCTTGTTTTTTATCTACCACATTGATATTGTTATAAGTTTGCAGAATGAAGAAAGAAAGTTTAGAAATGAGAAATACATATATTTGTTACTCGAAACAGAAAGAAAATCTTAAAGTCAACATCCATTGATAAGAAATTACAAATAAATAAATAAATAAAAGATAGCTTGGTAATGACAGTAACAATATTTTATTTTATAGACTATTACCAGCATGGGCTAACTATTGTTATTATCAGTTTATATCTCAGTAAGAGTAAGAGTACATGTATTTCCATATGATTCGTATCTAGAACTAAAAGCTTGTTTATTTTCTGACGTTTACCTGGAAAATGTTTTTTAATTTTTGCATTTTCTTTACTAATTGCAATTACTGGAAAAGATTACAGAAATTTCGATCTTATATTTTAGCTGTTATTATAAATGTTTCAATTTAAATGTATCTCGTTATTTTATTTTATCAGTGTAAAATGCGATATTTTGTAAAAAATAAGGTTTTATAAATTCGCAATTCGTATAATCCTGAATAAAGAGGTTATATGAATTGAGTTGAATCCATCTTATTGGGTAAAAAATCTGTTTTCACCTGCTTATTGAAGAAACACTCGTGTGTTTTATAACTGAAACTTTAGTCCCAAAACCATCTGCCTTGTCTCAACGGCAAAAAATCCGGTTTTTTCTTTTATATCTGCATGTACATCTTTCTGTATGTGTATCTCATTATGTTTTATAGTGTACCACCTTGTTTAGATACAAACACAATAGACGCGCGAGTATCTCTGGTATTTAAATCAAACATTTCAAACTGTTTTAAAAAATATAAATTCAGGAAGGGGCGAGTGAGAGTCATGCCCCTCTCTGAATTTTGAAATTTAATTAATTAATTTAATTTTCTGATAATTTTGAAGAAAAAAAAATAGTAAAATTTATTTTTTACTAATGACTTAAAATAATTAAGCACAAACAAAAAATGTAATTAAGATTTTTTTTTGTCAGGGAGGCTCCACGTTCTGAATCTCCTGCGTGGTGGCCAATTTCATTTTTTTTTCCTTTTCATGTTCATATTTTTAAAAGTTATCTTAAAAGGTTCCCCTTTTAGAAAAATGCTGGTAGGACTTATTTTTCATTGTTTAATGTTTTTTTATTAATTGTTGCATTTCTGTGTTGCTGATTATGTTGATATGTTTTAAAAATTGTCTGGAGCGATGGTCCTGATAAAAAATAAATTCTTAATTTAGCTTGTTTCATGTTTATATTCTCTATTTAAAAAAATGTTCCAAACTTTTTACCCTCCCTGGATTTTGATTTGCCAGTACCAATGGTTGTACATTACTGTGATAAAAACTGGGGAAAAAAATGGATACACTGCAAAAAAAAAAAAAAAAAAAAAATGTTGATTATACTGTAAAATCAACATTTTTTTTTTTTTTTTTTTTTTTTTTTTTTTAAAGTATACAATGATGAAAGAAATAAAACTGTAGAACTCGTAATGAATCGTTATGAATCGTTATCAAAATTTTAGTTTAAACAACTACAATTTAACGCAGTGTTTTTCAGAATGTAAATTAAGTGCGTTTGAGCACCACTATTTGTTTTTATAAAGTAACTCATTCCAAAAGACTTCTAAAATAACATCATAGATTATTTTCAATTTATTTGAAAAATACGGCTGTTTTGATAAGGTATCAGTTGAATTTTGTTTTATATTCGGAAAATAAAATATTCGAAATTGTGTGTTATTACTTTGTTAATAACATTTTTTTCTTTGGGCGGGGGGGGGGGGGGGTTAGGCTGGAAAACTAAAGCTTATATATTTGTTAAACTGTCATAAGTTTTTAATGTATTTCTTTGCTGCATAGAAAATCATTTCTTTAGTTCATGCTCTTCAATCAAGATAGATTACCCCCCCCCCCCCCAGAAGTGATATTATTTAAACAAACAGAGTTTCATACAAGATATACTTTATTTTATAGAAATACAAGTGAGATAGCAGTTTTAAAATTCCTCCTAAACCTTAAACAGATGAAAGCGTAGGCATTTATAATATCATTTAGTATAAAGTCACCTACCTTTTTATGTGTTTATTGATTTACAAAACAAAAATCCACATATGCTTGCATACATTGATGTATACAAACTGCTCCAAGAACCCCCCCCCCCCCCAATATTTTGGTTTGATTTTATGCTATTGCTTAGTGAGGAAATTGTAATAATAATAATAATAATAATAATAATAATAATAATAATAATAGTAATAATAACTAGGTGCAGCCATCAGAAATCGACGGAGAGGAGATTTCACAAAATATGTTACAGTTAAAACTTATGAAATATAAGAAAGTGTAGTTAGAAAAAAATATTGACATCATTAAATTTTATATGTAATAATCATGAAATCATGTTTATAATGCAAATTCAATATTTAGGAGGACGGATTCTTTAAATGCGTTGCCATCATATATAATTATTCATGGCTAAATTCTGGTTGAGATAAATAAATACTAACACGACGCAATTTTCGTACTTGTGTTTTATTTATAATTGCACAAAATACAAGACGAATAAGAAATTTACACTTTTTATGAAAGTATAATCAATAGATAATAACACCTTATAAAAATAAAATCAAACGATGTTTCAACATATTTTTTATTTTTATTTTTATTTTTTTTTTATATTGCGAAAAAAGATTTTGTGTATTTGAAAAAAGCGTCAAACAGAAAAGATATTGTGATACTTTACCGTACACTTGTGTTGTCTCGCTTATTTCTTTTGAATCATGAAATAACAACAAAGCGAGATGGGAAGCCACGTGGCTTGTTGCTGAAATTTCTGACCGCCCAAGCGTGTAAGTGGCAGAACTCCTCATCCACTTCCTACCGAATTTACGCTCTGTGAACCACCGAGACGTTGTGAGTTACTTTTAAAAGAAGAAACTAAAGCAAGAATTGCATATCGTTCTAAAACTGATTTGCCAGTTAATGGTAAAGCATAGAAACATTAGCTTGCACAAAGACAATTAAAATGGTCTTAGTGATAATTATAATAGGAATAAAATTCTTAATATTAAAAAAAATTACACTTAAATTTGTCTTAGAAAATATTCCTATTACTTGATCATTACAATGTGGATGCTATAATGTCAAATCATATCTTAACAGTACCCCTTTTTAAAAAAATTATATTCTCAACATTTTCCCAGTCCCGCATGTATCTCATTTCTCTAAATTTATTCAAAAATATTTTCAAGTATATAGAAAGAAATGTATAATAATGATGAGGAAAGCGAGTTTTTCTTAATCATTTAAAATTTTTCATAGAGTTTGCATCTTAAATTGATAAATACAAACAAGAAAAATAAAAGGCGTAATATCTCAAATTGATAATTAGAAACAAGAAACATAAAAGGTGTATATCTCAAATTGATAAATAAAAACAAGAATGTTAGAAGGTGTGTATCTTAAATTGATAAATAAAAGCAGGAGTGGAAGAAGCTGTGTATCTTAAATTGATAAATAAAAACAAGAGTGAAAGAAAGTGTATACTATCTCAAATTGATAAATAAAAACAAGAATGTTAGAAGGTGTGTATCTTAAATTGATAAATAAAAACAAGAGTGGAAGAAGGTGTGTATCTTAAACTGATAAATAAAACAAGAGTAGAATATAGTGTTTATCTTAAATTTATAAATAAAAGCAAGAGTGAGAGAAGGTGGTTATCTTATCTTAAATTGATAAATTAAACCACGAGCAAGAGAAGGTGATATTTTAAATTGAAAAATAAAAACACGAATTGCAGAATGTGTTACGTCACATTTTTCTCAAAAGTTGTTTTATTTTACGGGTGAAGGTGTTATGACGTAATATATCATACGGAAAGCTAAATTACTAATATTCTAATTATTCATGTAGATGGTTGACATTTAATGTTTTTATATTTAACAGTTTAAATAATAATAATATTTAATACTTAATAATTTATTAAAATTATTTTTTGAGATAGTTTAGTAGCACCTGTATTTTGAACAGATGGTACCGAGAATGTATACTTTCACTTTAATTTTCTTGAAATTTATTTTTTGTTGCATAACACGTTATTTTTCATTTGTATCTTAAAGTATTATACATATTGTAGCGATAAAATAATAATCTTCTGATTAACTGAAGATCTTTTCAAGTTGTTTCATAACTATTTCAATACATAACTTTATTTCGTGTGCAATATTTTATACAGCCTAGTTATAATAAAGTGAAATAATTAAAAAGAGCTCGTTATATTGCATTTTTTAAAGTGCAAATTAATAAATGATTCACAGAAAATTGAGCAAAGGGATATTCAATGCTGTAGTTTACACAACTACGGATATTACACGTTGATATCTTTAGAGTCTATAAATTCAGTGAAAGGTGTGTGGTGCGTGCCCGATGTTTTTGTTTCAAAAACTTTAGTGATTTGAAACTTAGTTGAATTCACTTTAAATTGCTCTTTGGATTCCTAAAATATCTTTCTGATACAGTAATAACTGAAAAAAAAATCTGTAAGTTTTCTTACATATCAACCGTTCAAGTCACTGATTGCTAATTTATCTTCTGGATTTTGTTTACGCCAAAGCAGTTCTTGAACTGCTCTAATATATTCACAAAAATATTTAATAGATTTTTTTTTCAAATTCAGCTTTGGTGTAACAATTTGATCATGAATAATATTACACGTATAGGCGCTTTATAAAGCATCCGTGAATTACAAAAATATTAATGCAATTTAAATAATGTTCTGAGAATTGAAATTAGTGTTTTATTATTTCTTTTTATCCTAATGTAGACAGTACCTTATTACCTGCAGGGTATGCGGAGCATTCTCCCAGAGACCAAAGATTTCAGGAGCGCAAAAATTCGATGTCCAGTAAGAATTTTATTGTAAAACATCTCAATGTCATAACAATTAAAAAACTTCCTGATTCACTTACACAACTTGTGAAAATTAAAATTGCCTGTGACATAATAACTGTATTTATAGTTTTTCTACGCATTCGAAGTTTGAAGTTTTTCCTAATGCTCCCAAAATATTTTTGACTAGTTATTTTTATATGTTTTTATAAGTATTTATATATGTTTTAAAATTTTAGATTAGTACATTAAATTTATGACTTATCATATCTAAAAAACTAGTCGTTGGGGGCCACCGTAATACTTACCCATCATGGATATGCATAATATAAAATATGAAAATAAAACATGCGTAAACTATTTATAAAATGCATTGCAATTCGAATAAAATCGTGGCTTGATAACGTCATGAACTTTAATTGCTCTATTACTGAATTGCGTAAAAGAAACATCCTTATAACTCCAAAAATGATAATCATATTAACTAACAGTTTACTGCGTCGGATTAAGCGTCTCATTTTCAGCTCAAATATATATTTGAATTGAAATTCGAATGAAATACATAGGGTCAAGAAAAATCGAAGAGTGTGGAAAATAGGATTACAAATATCTCGGCAACTCATTATCCGATCGACTTCATTCTTTATGCAAAATTTATGTTTTTTTTTTATTATTATTATTGTCTTTTACATTCACTCCTTAAAGTAAACAATTTTGAAAATTTTTATATACCTTTTATCAGAACGAATATTTCGAGAGTCCGAAAAAAATAGTTCCGGATAATCGATGTGACGGAAATTCAATAAGCTTCTTCCCATTAGTACATACACATACCAAATTTAAAGTCTCTATCTCAATTTGTTCGGGAGATTTTACAGACACACAGACAGACGGACGGCAAATTTTTTTTTTTTTTTTTCTAAAAATATATGTTTTTCGGAATCTCCAGTGTCTGAAACGTGTAAATCCGTCAAAAAATCTTTTTTGATTTTCTAAACGATTACAAGACTTACCCTATACTATATATGACGGGTAAGTAATAATATGTTCTTTGACATACGCATGTTTTTCAATTTTAAGTGGTAATAATTCATATTTACATTTAACATCATATTTGGCTATGCAAAATTAATTTTTTATGAAAAAAATTCAAGTGTTAATAATACTCATAGTGCGAGTGCAATTTGTGTGCACAACGAATCTTAGTTTTTCATTTACATTCCGCAATACCATACATTCATACATACTTCTCGTGTACATTAACGTGTTGATAAACGATTACGGCGCAAAATATTTCCTGTGCCCAGGAAACAAAATTTTAATGATCTGACCCAGAATATAGATTTAGTCTGCCAACTAGACATTCAGACGTTTAAATAAATTTACATTCTGTATTAAAGCAGCATGAAAAATTTACTATACTATTAAACCTGCGTCAACAGAATATTTCTGGGGACTTCCTTTTACTTATTTCGTAAAATCAGATTTAATGTATTTTTCTAGGATTTCATAGCAAAAGAAAAGAAAAGCTAAAAACAAAACAGACATCGGTGAAAAGGTAGCAGACAGGTAGAACCAGAAGCCGGTTTTCGCCACCTGTCATTTACATCTTCCCTTCCACTTCTGTCCTTTAAAACGTGTACTTATTGTAATCTCCACCCCCGCCTCATGACGTTTTTTTTTACCAAACATGATCGCGACCCTGGCTGCCTTTTAACTCTTTTTTTTTTATGCGTCTAATGTGTATAATCAGAGGGTGATTTAGAGAGAAAGAGGGAGGGGTTGTGTGAGAGGAAACTCGAGAGGTGTTAGATTAACATTTGCGCGCCTCGTGGATGTACGATTTTGTGCCCCACACTGAAGTACAAAACATTACAATGCAGACATAGCCTGATTAAAGCATGGGCCAATTGAGCAAATTTGGGCGCCCCATAAATTTGGTATGCAAGTTTTGTGAAGCTGATATTTTATATCTATTTACACCTTTAATTAATATTTTGTACTTTTAGGGCAAGATACGATTAAAAACAAAAACATATTTATCTAAATATGTGTTTATATATCATACCTGCATCCTTAGGCATAAAAAATGTTTAATATTTTATGACAGTATAGAAAGGGGGACCTCGAATTAATACCAGGCAATGGGCCCTTCTTTGACTTGATAGGACCCTGAATGCAGACACGGCAGCCCGCAGAACAAAATCCAGCGAGGGGCAATATTTTGGAACATATATGCCTGGTAGCCCGATGTGTTTTTTTTTTTAATGGAGAATTTAAAAATGGAATAAATTAAACCAAGATTTTTTGTTAGAACATCCCATGAAAAACAATTATTAAGCATACCAACTTTAATAGCAATGCAGAAATATAACATATAAGAAATATTAAACATGCTAAAATGAACTTCTACCAACATTTTTTTAAATGACGAATTGGAATAGTTTATTATCTTTATTTACAACACATTTAGAAGCAATAAAGAATACTTTTAAAATGATCTACCAGTTTTCACAGAATAGATACTATGCATATGTTAAATCTTATTTTCCATTTCGAAGTATAGAATCCATAATATAGAAACTACTTAACAAAAAATTAATTTTTCTTTTTTTCTGAAATTTTAAACTGACATTGCGTAATCTGAACTGTTTTTTACTTTAACAAATATTTCATTTACAAAAAAAGTATCGCCGATTAAAACCATATTTCTCCATATACGGTGTATCAAATTTTGTCACATAAAATCATTGCTAGTGTTGTTACTGCATCTGTAGAATTTAAATTGATTAAAAGAGAAAAAAGAAACCCTTCTTCGTCTTAAAATAAAAGATAATGGCACCAAGCATAGTTGTTTAATTCCACGTTCTATTATTCGCGTTCCTTGCACTAAGTAGCTACCGATAAAAATTGTAAACCATAGTGATCTTTGAAAGTAGTGTCTCCAAATCTTATTGAAAATAAATACACAATGGAGTTAGTTGTATATGAATGAATGAGAAGCGTTGTAAAAAGCTCTGTCATGTACAAGGGGATTGTTCGTTCCTGCTCATTAACCTCAGCATGAGAGGAAGAGCTAAAGATGACGTCGCGCCGGTCACGGTTCGTACGCCTTTTCCTTCCATCATCCACCAGATTTTCTTTTCTCCACTAAAATAGCATCGCTATGAACCCACTTGCTCTGATTAATTAAATTAAGGGAGTAACAGTTACTTTACATCACTTTATCTGGAATGCAGATTTTTTGTATGCAGCATGAGGGAGAAGGGGGTCCAGGGGAGGGCTATTGCTCCTCTCTGAATTTTGAAATTTAACTAACTAAATTTTCTTTATCTCTGATGATTTAAATCTGTACAAATTAAATTAATTTAAATCTGCAAAAATAAATAAATAAATAAATAAAAATAAAAATTATTTTACAGTATAATTCTAGCATCCCAGCTGCCAGTATTATACCGTAAAATTAACAGTAATAAACAGTAAAATAAGCAGTTATATATAGATATGTATATCATATATATGCATTCTTCTTCCCAAGAGACTTAAAATAATTAAACAATAAGAGAAAGAAGGAAAAAAATTGCGGTCTCTCTGAAATCCCCATGGTAAGATGAGTTGAGTTTTAATTTTGTTTTCTTTTTACGTCTATGTGTTTAAAAATTATCTTCAGTTCAGGGAGGCAAAGCTCCCAGATGAAGTAAAGGATAACTATATATACTAATAAAAATATATTATTAAATTTCAGTAATTTTTTAGGTTGATATTTTAAAAATTATCTTGTATGGGATAAAGGGAGTTCTTACAAAATATTCTTAGTTTGTACTATTTCATGTTTATATTCTCCATTTTAGAAATGCAGTTTAGAAACTGATCGGTAATTTGACAACAGGGGTTTCTCCGGAAATTTAGTTTGGCGATCAATTTCAAAAGCTGTGTTTTGACATGTTTTTTTTTTTTTTTTTTTTTTTTTTTTTTTTTTTTTTTTTTTTTTAAATCACCAAACATAAGGCTGCGTCTGTTCCAAAATTTTACTTTTCTCTGGATTTGGTTCTCTCACCACCCATGATGTGCAGGGATTTGAGAGTTGTTTGAAATAATATTACAAAATACCCACATTTTTAAGCTTTTATACTCTAGATTTTAGACGTGAAATACCAGTACTCTATTTTAATAAGTAGTTCAGCAAAATTCATTATTTATTTATCTATTTATTTATTTATTTATTTTGTGTGTGGGTTTCTTTCAAAAATATTATAAATCCTTCAAACGAGACTTAGTACTCTTAAAATGTCGAAAACTGGATAAAATTGACCATTTTTTTGTCATTTTATATATCTTAAAAAGTAAGACTCCTTACATTACAAAAACACAATTTTAAAATGCAGTATAATAGATAATGTTTCTTGTTTCATTTTATATTTTGTTCAGATCATAATGAGGAATATTGTTGTTTACAGTAGTGATGGGCATAACGATTATTTTGATTATTCGAATGAATCATTATTAGGGCATGCGCAGAAGCATAATCTGTCAAACTTAAAAAAAAAAAAAATTATTCAATTACTACCAGAAATTTTGAGACGCCCAGATGAAAATGAAAAATGTGTATAATGATAATAATTCATGTGATTCATATTTATTATATTTCAGAGTATTTAATTAATTTAAAAAAGAATTAAAATTTCAGTATAAAACAGTAAAGTAGTAAAACAAAATGCACGCAAAAAGATTCAAGAGGAAAATTCTAAAAAAATAAACAATTTTTCTGCTGATGACCTTTTAAGTAATTTTTCGAATTCCCTCCAAGAATGGATGACGGGAGTAAATGGAGGAAAATATGACGACAATAAAATGGGATTCTCACATCTTTTCCTTTCTTTAATATCGTCTTCTCATCAGCATTGTTTAGGTTTTTTTTATCATAACCATGACCTTCATTATAAATTAATACAAAATATATATCTCCTTCCAGTCGTTTTTTAAGAAGTACGAATAGGTTTGAAAATATAAATAATTTTGAATATAAGTAATTTAATAATAATAATAATAATAATAATAATAATAATAATAATAAAATTTTACGAATAGCATTTTTTTCTGATCGTTAAACCAATCAAATAAACTAACACTAAAAAAACTAACCTGAAGAAATAAATATGTAGAAACAGCTTTTTAAAAAATGCCAAATTAAAATAATCTATTTTATTTCGAATATTATGGTCTTCAACCAAATGTACCGTATCTGCAGAATGCGTGTCAAAATTTCCGAAAAACATTTTTGTTAATTTCAATTTAATAGTGGTTTTTAAAGCTGATTTTACTTACTTTCTAAAATCAATATTAAAGCCTCGAAAATTTCGGAAGAGGAAAATTTGGTCTTTATAACTCACGTTAGTATATATACAGTGGTACCAAATGTGCGAAGAAAAAAAAAAAAAAAAAAAAAAAAAAAGAGTTTCACTTAAGCATTGTCAGAATGATGTAATAATAACTGTGAAACTAGAAACTTGATCAATAATTGCACTAATATTAAATTAAAAAACATAAAATATTAGAATTTCTAAAGAGATTTTCTTTCAGGATTGTTGAAATGCCACTTTTTTTTTTAACACTTTGTACTTTAAACAAATGCACTATTAATTATCCTTGGCACATTTGAAATTATGCTCAAAATGATGTCCTCAAGTAAGAATTTTTGAACTTATAAAGTAGATATTTTCTATAAAAAAAAAGTAAAAGAAAGAAAGAAAAGAAAATCCTTTGATAAAACAGGTCTGTTTTCAGCCCATGTTTCAAATGAAAAAATTTCAATCATTCGACTTCTCTTATAAAGTACTTCTGATAATGACTGTTTTCTTTTTCCGGAAGCAAGTTATGATAAAAAGAATAGATCCAGTTATCTAAAAAACGGGGTTCTTTTGAAAATCCTTTGGACGCTTAAACCAGTTTTTTCTTCAAACATTCAGTTTTGATTCCAGAGAATAAACGGCATATTAGGCCATTTGCCTAAATGGCGAAATAAAAAATCAAATTACATCAGCTGATTCATCCTCGTTTTTACATACTAACATTTCCTTTGCGTATTAGTTGGGAATTTTTAGAAAGTCATAACCACAGAAATATATTTAAAGTTTATTTACATTAGTACCTACACTTGCAAAAAAAAAAAAAAAAAAAAAAAAAAAAAAAAAATTGTTGATTTTACAATATAATACTGGCGCCCCAGCTGCCAGTATTATACCGTAAAATCAACAGTAATAAACAGTAAAATAAGCAGTAATACGCTGCCGCGCATGTCAGTATTATACTGTAAAATCAACACTTTTTTTGCAGTGGTTATGCGGCTCGCTGGTCCCCATGTCACCCTTGAGTTCGTTTCATATGCCTCCGCAAGTCGCGCCATAATTTAAAAAATATATAAGTACATACAAATGTGTACTTTTGGTGAAAAATAGTTTCGTAAGACCTCCACATTGTTTTAAAAATAAAAATGAGTTTTTTATATTTTTTTGTATTAAATTTTCCCCACACTGGAATATAATACTGGGTTTAGTGTATAACGTTTCATCTCACTTTCATAGACACCTCTCCTTTCACCACGCAGTTAGTATTAAATTAACATAGGATTAATTGTTGCTTACGATTAATAATTATATATAATAGTAGTTCATTACAATATAAACACATGACTGCAAAAGCATAAGTGCGGCCTACAGCTCTGGCATGGAATCGGATAACCCAAGTTTACCCGAACCCGTGGTCCGGGTATAGGGCCAGGTCGGGTTGACGCCAAATTTTTTGTTGCGGGTCGGGTTGAATTTAAATATTTCGGTTTAGACTTTGCTTTTTTCTGATCATGTTCTGGTTGACCCGATTTTTCAAAAGAAAAGCCTGAATGATTTTGAAATGAAAAAAAATCTAACATTTCTGATTTGAATATTAATAACTGTATATATGTGTGTTCATTTTTATACAAAAAAAGGTAACATTTATGTTAGAGATATAATTGTACACTATATTTTTTCGTAATTTTATTAAAATATAGGTTAATTTGCTTTCACTTCGGGTTTGTATTTCAATATTTCGGGTTCGGATTGAAATGTATCGGATTGACTTTAAACAGACATTTCGGGTTCGGGTCGTGTATTACAACACGGCCAGTTCAGGATTTTAGCACAACCCTCGACCTTCCTATACCTAATTTTGGCGCTTGAAGAAATTCCAGTGATAACCACTTGTTTAAACTGTGTTGTTTATTTTCTCTTAAAAAGTTGAATTATTTTAACATCATTACAGCAACAAAAACGGTATGGCAGAATTCGTCTTTTTGCCATAATAACTCTTGAATAATTCAAAACAAAATTAATCACAGTATACCTTTAAGATTCTTTTGTTCCAACTTCTCTAAACGTGAGATGTCATACATCACAGAAAGATTAGGCAAATTAGAAACCAACAGTGTAAACGCTTAATAGGTCGCTTAATCACAAAGCAAGATTTGTTGAGGTTGTTCTCAAATGACCTGCTCAACAACGCAAAATTTTCTGACACATTTTCTGAAAATTTTTTTAAACACAAAGGCAAAAAATTGTCAGGCCTGACTATTAAAAGGACTTAGAATCGAAATGAGATTTTCATTTTTGGACAAATAAATTACTTATCCAGTTATAAGCGATTCGTGTCACGTGACGACACTTTTTTCTCATTTTTGGCGTTGCAGCATCGGGAATTCGGTTCAAAACGCCGACTTTGACAGTATTTTCTGAAATATCTTCTGCCTTTACCTAAAAAGGGAAAACGTCCTTCGATTACATAGTTTTTGAATAAGAACAGCCTGCCAATTTCATGCGTTTCCGAACATAAATTAATTAAAAAATATGTCATAAAATATAGACAGTTTGGATTTGAGAACAGCCTAAATAGTAAGAAAAGATAATTGAAGGGTCCTGTGAAAAAAAAAACGCTTCTTTTTCAGTGATATCATTTTCTGTGAAAAATAATGTGAGCTGGCATAAAATTATTGCCAGCTTTTGCTCAATTTCCTTCACTTTTCTGACATGACAAACTTTGATTTCTCTAAACTGATTTCTATGAACTGAAGTGCTTTTTACCTAGCCTGTTTCTGTTTTTTCTAATGGATATTTAATTAAGGCTGTTCTCAAATCCAAAGGAGCTACTGTCTCACACATCTAAATTCAGTTTTGTTCGGAAACGCATGAAATTGGCAAATGTTCTTATTCAGAAACTATGTAATCGAATGGTGTTTTTCCTGTTTTTGGTAAAGACAGAAGATCTTTCAGAAAACACTGTCAAAGGTGGCGTTTGGAACCAAATTTCCGAACGTGACAGCACGGAAAATGAGAAAAACCTGTCGTTACGTCATAACAATCGCTTATAACTCGATAAGTAATTCATTTATCAAAAAAAGAAAAACACCATTCGATTCCAAATCGCTTTAATAGTCAGGCCTGCAAGTGCCATAAACTTTAAAGTTTAAAAAAGTGTCTGTAAATGTGTCAGACTATTTGACGTTGTTGAGCAGAGGAAAAATATTTTTTTTTGAGAACCGCCGAAAGATTTATCGAGAAAATTTCGAAATGGTGTCAAAATATAGATTATATTGTTTTTCTGCGATTGAGTTCTGTGGAGTTTTTTTCAATATTAGAAAATAACTTACGCTTTGATAATATCCTGATACTGGCAAAAATTTCTGCCGAATTCTGACATGGCAGAAATTACGAGAGTCAAATAAAAAGCGATTCATTATTAGGTACAATTATCATATAGGGATGTATATGGAACATCCTTTTCGCCATTAAACATCTGAGGAATCTAAAACTCCAACAGATACATTTCCAGTGTGTGTGATACCAAAAGATTCTCGACCGACAATCACATTCTGTGCGCATTCCCATCGTGGTAGAGGTGTTGTCCGCCGGTGCCACTGTCCTATCGGCCGATCGTCCCAAGAACACCGGATGCTTCCCCCCCCCTCTTCTCCCCCTTTCTTTCTGCTATTGTGCATTGTTTGTCGACACGCCGGCCGTCGGGTCAAGCGAATGGTCAGGGGTGGACCGCGGGATTAAAAACAAAAAATAAAACATCCTATAGAAGAACTGCTATTGAGTGAGACACATTTGATAAACACAGCCTCAGTATAGAGTTTTTTACAGTTCTAACCTCTAATTATGCCGTAACTGAATCAATTGCGCGGTTTAGAATGGGCGATGGAAGCTATGACATAAAAATTACTTTATAGGATTGTGCGTGAAAAACTTTGTTATTACTGTGAAAAAAAATTTACCTATGTTTGCTTGAAATGTAAAAAATAATTTTCAACTCTGATAAATTCACTAACTTTTGAAGTTAACAAGTATTTAAAAATGGCACTATATTCTAGCTTTTTTGTATGCACAAAATTACCTCTACTAATTCATTACGTGGATGATAATCATTAACATGTCATTACATACAGTGTCCTTTTATTTATTTTTTTTTATTTCCTTCAAGAAAAAAGTAAAAATACGCAAAAATTGTTTTGATAAATAAGGGTCGATTCTTTAACTCGTTCTCTACTAAAGACGCATACGTGGTGTCGCTTGGTCACTCATTTGACATTCCTTTTTTAATCCAAAATTACGAATTCATACCGGAAATTTTGAAAGAAGAATTGTTATTGTCACGATATGCCTGTCATTAAATAAAACAAATATTGCTCTTAGTATTTTCTGGTATGAATTAGGAATTTCTGAATTAAAATAAAATTCCGTTAATTTTAACCCGGTAGTTAAAGTAATAAGCTGTGCATTGTATCAAATTCCATCAACAGTTGCATTACTGTTTTGATATATTAGCATTTCATTAAAAATTTAATCAGCGGAATAATAAGTATCATTATTAAAAAAAAAAAAAAAAAAAAAAAAAAAAGAAAAGGAAAGGAAAGAAAAGAAAAAAAAAGAAAAAATAAATAAATAAAATGAAGAAAGACATTCTCCGAAAGGTGGATTTTTATATTATATTTATTGCATGCATAGCTTAACTAGTTCTGCATTGTATCGACAATATATTCGTTTATTGCTTGAATGGTTATTTATTTGTTTGCTTGTTTAATTTAATTTTTATTTATATATTTTATTTATTTTGATAGGAGAGAAGTTAACACAAAGTATTTAAATCATCAAAATTTGGATTTTTTTTAAATTAATGAATTATTTTAATCTTATTTTATTTTTTAATCATTTTGTTTAATTATTTAATTTATTTTGTATTCAAATGCAAGACAATGAAAGAAACATTTTCACTTCAAAATTAAATCAGTTTATGACTATCCTATGACCGCCCTATCATTACGTGTTTAAATAAAGTAGTGAAAGTATTAAAAGTCTTACTATATTAAACAATTTTATCAAAAGTAATCAATTAAAACGTTATTTGTTTGAAATTACTAAGAAAAATTATCCTTTGCTAATAATAACTTAAAAACTGACAGACTTATATTGATTAACATTGACCACTAATAACTAACTACTAATATAAAAAATGAGTGAATCCTGTTAAGTCTCTATATCGAAGTTCATCACTGACATGTTTAAACAAGAAAAGAGGAAAAGGATATTGTATTTAAATTTTTATGAATCACATAACTTAATGTGATTATGTATAATGTAATCGTTTGAAATAACGATTTGGAAAATATCTCAAACCAGATCTCTGAACATGGATGCCGGCAAAATTATATCCAGGGACGTGCAAAATTTTGAAACAAATGTGCCTGCGGTCGGCAGTCTTGACCGCGTTTTTATTTTATTTTATTTTATTTTTTTAATGCAGAATATAAACATGAAATAACCTAAACTGAGATTTTTCTTAAACGTCAGAACACACAGTGCAAAATATTTTTTTAAAACATATCAGCATAAAAAGCAAGAATTTAACGATTAAAAAACATTAAATATTCAAAATATTCTTCTTCCCCCATTTGAGATAACTTTCAAGCCAAAAAACATAAAATAAAAATAAAATAAAAATTGACCACTACGGGGGATTCAACGAAAAATTCTTGGCTGCTTTTTCTGTGAGTGCTTGTAAAGAAAGTCACTTGTAAAGAAATGTTACCTTTAAAAAAAAAAAATCATCAAAGAAAATTTTCAAAATCCAGGAAGGGGCAATGGCACTCCTCGCCGACACATACGTTTCGAAATAATTGTCATTTGTCACTATTTTAGCATTACTTCTCAACTAACCGCCCCACCCAATTAATAGGTGTACCTCCACCCTCAGCAACCCATATCGCTCCCGTGTGCCTTGAAGACCTCTGGCACCTGTTGTTGCCGGTCACGCAATCCACCTGTTGCTTTGCTGCTTGCTCATCTCCCCCTCTGCCTCCGTTCCGTACTCACGCAACGCAATATCGCCCATTCATGAGCAAGGGGTTGCCCATTCTCACGGACGCGCAAGTAGTAGTTGGCGATCAAGACCATTTCCGGTGGAGAGCTCCATTCACTTGCATGCCGATAAACTGATACGTTTGGCCAGTGGCAACAGATCTGAAAAAAAAAAAGAAAAGATTGTTTTGGTGCTGCAGTGTTTCTTTTTCATTCATTAAAGCCAGGGCTTAATTTGTAACAAAGAAAAAAAAAGTACCGGAGCTCTAATGTTCTTCTGTACTACCGACTATAGTATATCGTCCCCTCCATTCCACCCGCATATTTGTATTTTGTAATCAAAAATGAATGCAAAATAATAATAATAATAATAATAATTTAAATGTATGCATTTATATAATAAAATCTAATCAATATGAGTGTATGTATATAGCATATGATAAAGTCTAATGACAAAAGAAACTTGCTTTAATGCTAATGAGATTATATATGTACATAAATTGCTTGCTAGCCATGAACGTACATACAACTCTGTCTCAAATTTATTAAAAGTAGAATAATCTAGTCTACTAAACATTAAATTTAATGTTGTTTTGATGTTAAGTGAAGCATGCTGTAAATTATAAATTAAGTTCATAGTTGAAAACTCTTGTTTAACTCTCGTGCAATGTTGAATTCAGATACTTTTCTCCGGGAGGCATTTCTGTGGCTGCTCCGGGGGGGGGGGGGGGGCATTGTAGATTTCCGGGGGGAGACATTGTAGAGTTCCGGGAGGGGGGAGGAATTGCACTTTTTAACCATTAAAAGTATAAAATCTCAAATCTTCCGGGGGACATTTCAATGCTCCGGTGGGGATTTCCCCCCCCCCCGAGCCACCCCCTGAATTCAACACTGGACACTTGACACAGGCATACAATTGATTATTGAAACAATTTTTTTTAGTTCACTTTTCGTATATAGTTTTTTATTAGAGTCATGGCCGACTTTTTTTTCTCCTGTACAACTACGTTTTTTTTTTCTCAGTGTTAGTTTTTGATATTCCATATGTATTCCGCCCCTTTAAATATTTTTCATTTCTACATATTTTTAAGATTCTCTAAACAGCAATAATTAACAACAGCAATAATAAATCTACACAAATTTTTATTAATAAAAAAAACAGAGAATATTGTCATTCTTTTTTCAAAATTCGATTTTGATTTATAGAATGTTATGTTTGTACAAAAATATATCTGTTATTTATTTATTTATTTATTCACTTTTTTCCTCTTAAAGTTCCTTAAAACAGTTCTTAAATCAAAATCATTTTTCAGTGACTCAATCATTCCAAGCAACTGATCTGTTTCTTTTATATTATTATTATTACTATTATTATTATTATATTTCTACCCATAAGATTAATATAAATGTTACTATAATTGATTATTAATTGACCATGATATCTTTAAATTAACTTTGTTTAAAAATTAAATTTCAAGCAAAGTTTTACCGATACTATACTTTCAAAAGGTGAAATGTAAAAAACAAAAATCAGCTCAATTATAGAAAATCTTATAAATTGAAAATTGATGCGGTTAAAAGTAAAGTGATTTTTGCTTTTAGAACAACCTTAAGCGGCCAGATCTGAAGGTTGGGAAGAATGAAATATTTTAAATTTCATATTGTAATGAAATGAGATTTTATTGTTAGCAGTTTTCAAGAATTATGAAAGTTAACTGAATGAAAATTGATGCGGTTAAAAGTAAAGGGACCTTTGCTTTTAGAACAACCTTAAGCGGCCAGATCTGAAGGTTGAGTAATAGAATGGAATATAGTAAAATTTCATATTGTAATGGAACGAAATTTTATTGTTAGCAGTTTTCAAGAATTAATTAAAGATGTCCAAATTGCTTTAATTTGGCAAGTAAATTTATATTTAAGCTAAAGAAGATGCGAAAGATCATACATATTCCCATCCTAAATTGATTTTGCCGAATAATATTGTCAGTTTCGTAACTTTGATTGTTCAAATACAATAAATATATCTTGTAGAATGTATTTAATTTATATTTAGTTGAAGCAATTACTTAATATAATTAATTATATTAATTAAATACCAATTTAAAATCGGGTTTTATGCATTTAACAAAATCATGTACACAACATAAACTATACACTCTTCATTTTACTTACACACAGTCTCCTTATACATGGCTAATTATTGTACTACTATCTTTCCATTTCATCTTTATAACATTTAAATTAGTTTTCATCACATTCTAAATTTTATTTACATTAATTACTACTTTGTTTTAAATTTATTTATTTTTATTCCATCTTCTCCCCTTTCATAATAGATGGCAGCACCAGATTTATCATTTAATTAGTCTGTAATTTCAGTTATCCCTTTTATTTTTATGAGACAGATGGCAGCACCAAACAATTTTATATTCCTTTCATAATTTTTATCAATGCAATAACTTTGTGTTTTATTATTATTATTATTATTAGCAGCCATTTTGGGTTGTCTGGTGATATGAAAAGTTACAGTATTTGCAATGTACTTTTAATCCTGTTACATTTTCCCCAATATTAGTTTTTTTTTTTTTTTTTTTTTTTTGTGAGTTTTGTACATTGTTTTATGATATAATTTCTATTTATGTTGAATAATAATTTATTTATTTATTTTGTCATTTGAACTCCAGTAGGTTTTTATTTTTATTTTGTTTCTTATGTATGTTATTAGGAACTTAATATTGTCGATTTTAAGCATAACGTTGATAATATTTGATGAAATAAATATAATTACTATGAATATTGTTATGAAGCTTTTCTGAATATTCTATAAGATATTCATAGTTTTCCATTTTTTATTTTTCGTTTTATTTAGTTTAATTCCTGCTGTATCCTTTCCATAGCTTTTTATAATCTGTTATCCTTTTTTTTTTTTTCACATGTGTTTTCATATATATATATAATAATGTCGATTTTAGGCATAATGCTGACAATATTTGTTAAAATAACATATACTTACAATGAATATTCTTATAAAGCCCTTCTGAAAATTCTATAAGATATTCACAGTTTTCCAATTTTGTTTTTCATCCTTTTAAGTATAATTCCTTCAGTGTCCATTCCATTGTTTTTTATGGTGTCTTATCCTTCGTTCTTCACACGTGTATTCATTTTTAAATATATATATATATATATATACGTATATATATTTTAATAACATTCACTATCGTTTCATTTAATCCTTTTGTGCTGAAAGCTGTTAATATTTTAATTTCAAAAACTCCCTTTCATTAATATTCATATTATTTAGATTGGATATTGTTTTGAATATTATAAAAATTATTAATAGGTTTTTAAATTTTTAAATTTTTTTTATTATTTTTAACTATGTCAATGTAACTGTTACATATACAACGTGTTTTCCTTACGGATAACGTGGCTTCTGAAAGCTAAAATGTTGATGTTGGGGTATGTTTTACTGCAGTTTTCTCTTTTTATCTAAAAATTCCTTTTTAAAAATGTTAATGTATGTTAATAATTCTCAATATTAATTAATTTTGCAGCTATCATGTTCAGGTGCTCAATATTTATCCATTTTTATTAAATTCTCTTTAAATTTTATTTGGTAATTGATTGGGGCAATTTTGGGTTAATAAATTAAGCTCATAGCTATTAACTCAAACAGAAATCAATTACATTTTACTTATAATAGTGGAATATTGCCTTTGAAAAAGTGTTCCACTATATAAGTTTCCAATTGCTCTTCTAATAATTTTCACTTTCTGCATGTTGGATTTTTCTCTACATGTCTTTAAGTATTTTTCCCACTCATTTTAATTTTGAGAATCTTAATTTTTTGAATATATTTATGTATTATATTGTAATTATCGGTTTATCTATTGTCGATTATTTATGTGGTTTAATGGTTATTATTTACAAAACTTATATATATATATATACAAAATTATGTGCGTGCCATGTGGACGTGGATATTATACAGAAGTTTCTATATTTTGTGCATACAGGATAATTATTGTGAGTAAAAATATTTTATCTACAATTTAAAGGTTCTAATTTCCAATATTATTTCAAAAATGATATCTAGTGGTAATTTGGTGAGGTGATTTATAATGTTTTTGGGATCATCGATGTAAGTGAATTATATTATATATTCTTAATGGTTTTTATTTCCAATTTAAATATTTCCAATCTTATTTTTTCCAATTGTTATCTTGTAATAATTCAGTATACTTGGTTGATTCTACTGTTCTTAGCATCATGCCAGTAGAATTATGAAATACTGAATTATTTTTAAAACACATGTGGGTGCAACCAAGCTGACGAGTACATCTACATGTGTTTTTTCATATCCAATTCTTGTTTGTTCTCTTGTGGTCCAGTTTTCCATTGTATAATGTTCATATTTGATTTATTAATCCATTTGTGTTTACTTAATAGCAACTCCAATCTATATATATATTTTTTTTTCCATTTCTCTCTCTTTCTTTTTTAAATCTTATTCAGGTATGAGTAAATTTGGCCAATTACCATTGAAGCACATGCTATGGTAAAATTATGATTGCACATGTTAATTATTAGATATGTGGTATTCTGTTTACACAATATCATTATTTATCTCTTTGTAGATTAATGTAGAATGATATTAGAACTTGATATGTATTTTGAAATTCATAGATATTATAATTATATATATATATATATATAACCATAAATGAAACATTACCACAACACCAACTTAAACTATGAAATTATGAAATTATGATTTAGTATTTAACAATTAGTTGACAATGAAAGTATTCCCCAACACTCTGAATACAGATACCAAAAACGTATTTAAAATAAGAAATTAAATTAAAAATTGAATGAATGAAATGAAATTTGTGGAATTTAGACAGAATTATCAAGTCCCAAATGCCTAAATACCACAAATAAAATGAGTGGTTTCATCATTGTATTAGTCATAACATTGCTAAAGAATATTATATATATATATAACAAATACAACGTTACATTAGGACGTAGGATTTTCAATTACAATAAATTTTCAAAATTTCTAACATCAAATGATAAACCTCCTTGCTTATGTAATAATCCTAATTATAGCAATTATGTAGATAAGGTACATGGTCACATTATTACAGGGGATATTAATATTGTAGAGAATGATTACTTGCGTAATCTTATGACTAATGGGACTAAATTTCGATTACCTTCATGTTATACAATTTTTTCTATTTTAAAACAATTTAATCTGGATCTTGACCTTTTTATTTATAAAATATCAATAGATTATAATAAACCTCTTGAATTTTTTAATGAATGGAAATTAAATGTTTTAAGTAATTTAAATGCTGAACTTCATAGGAATTTGGACATATATAATTTTAATTTTAAACAACTAAATAGTGAAATAACGAATTTACAAAACAAATTTATTATTACATATGTTGATAAATCACCAAACAATTATGCTTTCATCTGCAAATATTATTATTCGCAGTTAATAACTAAAGCTATAAATACAAATTTAAACTTTAAAATAACTAATCTAGATAAAATCATTAATAATCGACATATATTTCAATTTTATAAATTACTAAAAATTAAAAACTATAACTTTAATTATCCATACATAGTTGTTATACCTAAATTCCACAAAACTCCTTTAAAATTTAGAACTGTAACAATCGGTTGTAATACTTATAACAATAATGCAAGCAAATTTTTATTAAGTATTCTCACTAAATTGTTTGAACTTACAAAACAAAAAGATAATTTGTATAGCATAAAAAATAGTTTTCAACTTGTCAATAATATTAAAAATTTAAATAACATAAAATACATGAAGACGTTTGATTTTAATGACTTATTTAATAACATTGATATTAACGATATGTTCAAGATAGTAAATTTATTATATAAGGAATACAAGGATTCTATTAAATTAAAAAATAAAATTTCGTTAAATTACTTTAAAACATTAACTAAATTTATTCTCCATTATAATTATATTGTTTTTAATGATACTATATATATACAAAGCTGTGGACTCCCTCAAGGTGGCATTGTTTCTTCAATTCTTGCAGAATTGTATTTATATTATTATGAACGTAACTCTAATATTGCTAATTGTAAAATATACCGTTATATAGATGACATTATTGTCTTCTATTTTAATAGTAATTCAAATTATTTATTACCTATAAAATATCATAAAAATTTAACTTATAGTTTCAATGTTATGGCAAATAATGAAATTAATTTTCTTGATCTTAAGATAATTCTTAAAGATAATAAACTTTTGTTTGACATTTATGACAAGCGAAATGATTTTACTTTTAAGGTTAACTTATTTACTAACTATTTGTCATGTATACATAAATCAGTATTTGTAAATATTTTACTAAATTTTGCACATAGAATTAATAATCTTTGTTCAAATAACTTTAAAAATCAAAATTTAAAACATATCCTTCAAATTGCACAAGTTTATGGATATCCTTACTATTTAGTTAAATCAATTTTACACATATAAATATAGATTTAATTTGGGTTAAATGTCTGTATTTTTTTTTTTTTTTTTGTTAAAATCTCCTTGATAAAAATGATAATCAACTTTTGATTGTTGATATATTTGGCTAAACTATGAATCCTATTGTGTGCGTTGCTGCATAGGATTATCCTAGTTTAATGTCATTCATATTTTAAAATTTAACGTTAATTTTCAACTTTTGACTGTTGATATATTTCGCTAAATTATAACTCATATTAAGAGCATGTGCTGCATAGGATCATCTTAGTTAAAAGTCATTCATAAATTAAAATTTACATGCGGGCAAATTCTATAATTGTTGTTATGATTATATGGAGTTAATATTATTGGGGTTGTAACAAAAGTTAAAATTATCAAGGATGTTACAATGGGTTAATCAATACAATATAATATTAATATGTTAAACATATTTAATTTTAGTAAATATTAAATATTTATTAAATATAGTACACTAATAAACATATCTCTTAGTTTTATATTATTTATTTTATTTTATTATTAGATCATTTAATTTAATTAATATTTATGTTTTTTATATATTTTTTTTTCATGGTAGATATTATTTAAATAGCTGGATTTAAATTATAATAAGTGCATTACCATATTGAATAATCTATGTTATTTCTAAGTATAATACTAATTTATAAAATGAAAGCATCATATGGATTCTACATTAATGTTTGGGTTAAATTAAGATATATTTTAAATGGGTTAGTTAAAATATAAATTATATTATACTAGTAACTCTTATTCTCTATATATATCATTAATATTAACTAGTAAAATTAATATATTTACACTACATTACAGCTGCATATAAGTAATTATACATACAATATTAAAGTTTTAGTAGAATATCTGTACACCAGATGTCAGCAGCAATGTATTTGATAGTATGCTAAAATAGTCTAATATTTTTACAATAGATAGCAGTAGTATAGCTTATTTAAAATATTAAAACTTGGAAATTTAGTATGGAGGTAATAATATCTATGAAATACTTTCAAATTATCAAGTAATATTATATATTTTAATTTATTAAATTAAAATTAAAATAAAATAATTAATGGTTTTTATTTATATGTATATCATAATTTTTTTTCTACATTTTTTTAAATGTTGTAATCTATTTAGTTAAATAAAAATAACTGTAACTGTAGGTTACAATTTATGATCTGAAGGATTCTCTATTTAACTGTGAATTTAACCTCTTCTTTTGGATACAACTTTGTACATGTGCTCACAATATACTAAATATCTTGGGATATTATCAATATAAGTAATATATATATTTTTTAATTTTTTTAATTCTTTTTCACACTCCTTTTCAAATTGTATGTATAATTTATAATATTCCATTGTAAAGGTCTTGTTATTCAATATTGTTTCAGCGATTGTTCGGGCAAGATATGGCACTATATTTAGCAAAAGCTGGTGTCATATACAGAAAACAATCGTTCTTTGCTTATAAATGTGATTTTCTTGCCCTTGAAAAAGTAAATTACTTTATAAGCTTTTATTTGTGTATATACTCGTGTGGTTTATATTTCATTCCTTATTTTCTATTTATTTAATTTTTTTTTTTTTTCTTCTTCTTAATTTGAATTAATAATGTTACTTTTATTAGGACTACAATTTTAATTTGTAAATTGACAGGGCTCTTTGGTATCGGGATTTCAGTGTATGTGGTCAGTTTCTTATGTTTCAATGGTTAAATTTTACTTAAAGTTTTATATATATATATATATATATATATATATATATAATATTAGATTGCTCACTATCAACACCAAAAAGCCTTTTTATATGAAAGGTATGAATAATGTATTCAAATAAAGTTTTGTAATTTATTGAAAGCGCTACTTTCATATTAGCTGCATGCCAACAGGAGAAACCGCCAAAGATTTTGCTACTTACAGCAGTATTTTCGATTCTGATCATTTCAGTGGTTTAAGCGCGTAGTTCGTTATATGTCTTTTAAGGCTGTTCTGAAATCCAAAAAGGGCTACTTTCAGACACAATTTTTAATTCATTTCCGTTCGCAAATGTGTCAAATTGGCAGGTGCTCTTATTGAGAAACTTTGTAATCGAAATAAGTTGGCCATTTTTTGGTAAAGTCAGAAGATCTTTCAGAAAACACTGTCAAAGTCGGCGTTTTCAACCGAATTCCTGGATGCTTCAGAGCGAGAGAAGAGAAAAACGTTTTGTCACGTGACACGAATCGCTCATAACTCGATAAGTAATTTATTTATTAAAAAAAAAGATGAAAAACTCATTTCGATTCCAAATCGCTTCCATGTCAAACCTGCCAATTTTATGCCTTTGCGTTTAAAAATGTGTCAGAAAAATATGCGTTGTTGAGCAGATCATTTGAGAACCCCCTTAAATTTGTGTTTTATTTATATTTATTATTTATTTATTTGTTGATGAAGGTTTAATTTTGTTATGGAATATTAGCCGGGAACAACGTCTGAAACTGTATTTATATTGTTTTAAAGTGCGCGCGATAGAGATAGATTTAAAATAAAAAAACGCGTCAAAATTATTTAAAAAAACATAATAAATCAATGAATTGAGATAAAAGTTTTCAAACAAACTGCATTTGAAAGATTTTTTTCCCCTACTGAACAGTATAAAAATTGAAATTGTGCGAATTTTAGGAGTTAAAAAAAGGTGAGGTAAAAGCGAAATGTAGGTGTTGCCACCATCAATATGGCGTCAATGTTGACAATGATTTGACAATTTAGTGCTATAGAATAACTAATACAGTGTATCAAACTAAAAAATCAACATTTTTACGAATTACATTTTACGAAAAATTTTAAAGGATTTAAATGAATATAATATTTTCCCCTTTTTTCTCGTTTTTTTTTTTTTTTTTTTTTTTTTTTTTTTTTTTTTTGTATTTTTACGATATTCAAAGATAAGGAAATACACACTCCAGATGATAAATTTTCTAATTAGAAGTGCTAAAAAGTAAATCAAGGAATATTACTACACTGCAAAAAATAATTGTTGATTTTACAGTATAAAACTGGCATCCCAGCTGCCAGTATGCGCGGCAGCGTATTACTGCTTGCACGGCAGCATATTACTGCTTATTTTACTGTTTAACACTGTTAATTTTACGGTATAATACTGGCAGCTGGGATGCCAGTTTTATACTGTAAAATCAACAATTATTTTTTGCAGTGTATGAGAGGTATAAATGAAAATTAATTTTCAAAAAAATATATTTTTCATGAAAAAAAAATATTTTTTAATGCGATATATACTATCAATAATTATAAATTTTAAAATTATATTTGGTCTTTTGTTGTGTATTCAAGGTTGAATTTTTCTTCATGTAGAAATTCAGTGTAAGTAAGAGACAAACTTTGTTAGGGGAGGGGACTTTTGCGTATGGTAATGGATATTTAAATTGATTTTATAAGCAACCATCTGTATTAAAATTTGTATCTGATCCACAGATAAGCTTTTTATAAGCTAAAATACACTCAGATAGTGTTAACCTCGCAAGTATGTAAATTTTAGGACCAATTAATCTCCAATGTGAACTTTTTATATCTTTGTTATATGACATTATAGCTCCAAAAGTATTTGCAGTGCCATGACTTACTCAGTACATTTTGTTAAAGAATTCATTGCGAAAAAGAAGAAGGAGAAGAAGTTCCAATTGATGCCTGTTCTCTAACCAGTTCACAAAATTATCTTGGCTAATTTAAATCAGTAAGCGTGACACGTTTGTTTAGCAAAATAATGTCTTCCTTCTTTTCTCTAATCTTCAATTTAATTATTTTTGTTTATGCTTTTCTCTTTTTGTGTGTTTATTTACTTGTAAAGCGAATAACAAAAAACCGACCTTGGTTAAATATTTCTAAACAATTTTCATACCACTGTAAAAAAAAAAAAAAAAAAAAAAAAAAAGACGCGATTTACATTGTAAAAATATTACGATTTAATATCCTTTACGAAAATATAATATATAACCTCTAACCGAGTTATCCATGATTCTGAAAAGCGTTCCTTTAGCATTCGAAATCTCAGACACCAATAGATTTCCGAGACTTAAGGGGAGTACATTTCTGAAACAAAAGTTTCTTTTGCTGCTCGTAATTTTTGGAAAATTTTCGAGCAGATTTTCACAGTGTATTAATCTGTTTTCTCAACACGAAATATCGTTTTTCGGATTTTATCAATTTTTAAGTTAACATTTTGATGTTCAACAAGCATGCTCAATAGATAAACATAATACAAAATTAACAGCATTAATATTAACGTTAACGTTAACATATTTTTTTTTTTTTTTTTATTAACTCATGCATGTAAAAATTTTGTTAGGCAACTGAAAATGTTTATTTGAAAATTGATAACACCCGAAAAAATGATATTTCGTGTTGAGAAAACTGATTAACACACTGTGAAAATTAAACGTTTACGAAAATTACGGGCAGAAAAATAATCTTTTGTTTCAGAAATGCTTCTTTAATTCTCAGAAATCTACAAGTTTCTGGGGTTTCGGTAGATAAAGGAACTGTTTTCGGATTCGTGGGTAACTGGGAAGAGGTTAAATTATATCTCCGTAAACCGTATTAAATTTCGTAATATTTTCGGAAATATTTGTCTTTTTTTTTTTTTTTTTTTTTAAGTGTAGATTATGGCAAACAGAGTTAATTATTCAAAAGTTTGGGGTTTTTTTTAATCGAATCAGGAACAAATATTTGAAAATACATGAAAGTTTTCTTCAAAAGCTTCATTTTGCTGATAGCTGATGAACTAGTTCAAATTTTAATAAAATTGTAATTATTTTTATCCATTTTCATTCAGTAGCTCTATTTCAAAATATCGTTTGTCATACATTTTCTAATTCTTTTTAATAATAGCATGCAAATATTGCGTGTCTTTTAACGTATAGGTGCAAATAGTTTAAAAACATACATATTTGTATTATTTATTATTAACTTTTTTATTGTTTTATATTTTTGCAAATGAAATCAAAGCATTTACACAGTGTTAAAAACTATCTAAGTTCAATTCAAATATCTTAGCTTGTTTCTTACATTAGTCATCAAATATTCGCGTATTTCACTTATTGCCTGTTAAGTCTTATAATGGCTAATTTTAAAACATTATAAGTTTTAATTTAATCAATTTCTTTAAAAAAAAAAATTGATGGTGCAGCGTTTTTTAGATGATTAGTCATCAAATATTCCCGTGATGTTTCACTATTTTGGCTTGTAAGTCTTATAATAGATACTTTTAAAACAGTATAAGTTTTAATTTAATCAATTTCTTTTTTTAAAAAATTGATGGTGCAGCTTGTTTTTTACATGATTAGTCATCAAATATTTGTGTCTTTCACTATTGGCTTGTAAGTCTTATAATGGCTTCTTTTAAAACAGTATAAGTTTTAATTTAATCAAATTCTTTTTTTTTTTTTTTTTTTTTAATGATGGTACTCCTCCTCCCAACACACACACACACTCATGTTTTAGGACTGTGTGTCATCATTGCTGCCAACTTTTCATTATTTGAAACTAAAGTCCTCTAAAGCATACTTATGTTTGCTACATATCAGATGTTTTTTGTATCATTTTATATTTGCTTATATTTAGATGCAATATCAGTTATAATAATAAACATTGTTCTCAATTAAAATATTGCATTTATGATAAAATTTTATATAAAGAGAAGATCTAAATCCTGTATTTTTAATTTTTTTAATTAATTTATTTATATGGATATTTAATGAAATCATCATTACATAGCATGTATAGGTGTATGAATACTGTGGTTGTAAAGTAATATTACAATATTCTGAGCCTGTTGTTCTCAACTAAAATATTGCATTTTCGGAAACATTTGATGTAAAGAAAAGATTTAAATCGTATATTTTTAAATTTGTTAATCAATTCATTTATATGGATGTTTATATATATATATATATAATTATAATATCTATGAATTTCAAAAACATATCAAGTTCTAATATCATTCTACTAAAATCTACTAAGAGATAATTAATATATATATATATATATATATATATATAACCATAAATGAAACATTATCATAACACCAACTTAAACAATGAAATAATTAAGTATGAAATAATTAGTTATATATATATATATATATATATATAATATCTAAATTATATAAACTTTTAATTTTTTAATCAGTTTATTTATATGGATATTTAATGAAATCACCATTACATAGTATATCTATAATTACTATTGTTGTGGTATCTAGTAATATTACAGTATTCATAGCGTATTGTTCTTAATTAAAATATTCCATTTGTGGAAGATTTGGTGTAAAGAAAACAGCTAAATTATACATTTTAAAAATTGTTAATAAAATTATTTCTATGGATATTTAATGAAATCATCATTACATAGTATATATGTATGTATAGCTTTGTTTGTGGTATCTTGAAATATAACAATATTCCGAGCCTAATGAAATCATCATTACATAGTATATATATGTATAGCTTTGTGAGTGATATCTTGAAATATAACAATATTCTGAGCCTAATGAAATCATCATTACATAGTATATATATATGTATAGCTTTGTGTGTGATATCTTGAAATATAACAATACTCTGAGCCTAATGTAATAATCGAAGCATACATTCTATAAAAGAGCAGCATAATGGCTTATTTGAAGAAACAGTATACTAACAAAGTCAGGAATATCTCGCTTTTTTGAAATATTATCCAACTCAGTGTGACTTAGAAGAAGAATGGTAATCAAAGTTATGACTAATATCCAAGAGAGTCGAAAATTATTGTTCCTTTGAGGAAGAAAATTGTAAAACATCAAGAATGGGTCTTCTTTTTTACTAACATGATGACTATTGCGTCATACATGAATTAATGTTGTTATACCTTAGCACTTTGGCGGCGTCTTTGGCGGTTTTTTATCCTTCTAGCAGCCCTTCCACCTTACCTGAGACAGTAGCGGGTTGAGGGGTCACGTCCGTCCGTCATTAGCTTCACCCTCGGCGGTCACGTGTCTTTTATACTCTACCTTGGCGACTCTCTCCCTCTGTGATTCTCCGTTACAACTGCCCGGGGCTTTTTCCCATAGATGATTCCCAAGTCTTTTATGAATGAAGGGGGCGCAAAAAAAGAAACAAAAGCGACATAATCGTGTGGATAGACAGATGTGTGGTGTCTTTTGTGATTAGATAGGAAGCTCCGAAGTCATCCGGACCGATCTCGAAATGTCATCACAGGCATTGTCGGTCTTTAGTTCTAATGAATATCTCTAAAAAGCTATTATTTGCCGAAAATTAGAAGAGCTTTAATTTGTATTACGTATAATTATTCGTTTTAATTATTGATCATAAACTGTCTTTTCATTTACTTCATCGAATCCATCTATTACCATGACTATAAAAGGTGAGTCTATTTATGTATTGTTATTCTAAAATTCTCACAAAATGGAAACAGTCTACTGATAAGTAATATACAAATATATATATATATATAGTATTTTAAACATGATTGTAATATTTCACTTATTTATGTATTTTTATTCTAAAATTCTCACAAAATGGAAAAAGTCTAGCGATAAATAATATATAAATATATATATATATATATATATATATGTGTGTGTGTGTGTGTGTGTGTGTTAAACATGATTGTAATATTTTACTTATGTATTTTTATTCTAAAATTTTCACAAAACGGAAACAGTCTACTAATAAATAATATACAAATATATATATATATATATATTAAACATGATTGTAATATTTTACTCATTTATGTATTGTTATTCCAAAATTTTCGCAAAACGGAAAAGCCTACTGATAAATAATATACAAATATATATATATATATTTAAACATGGTTGTAATATTTTACTAATAAAAGTTGTCAACGAATATGAACGAAACATTTACTTGTTTTAAAATTCAATTCCCCCTAGTTTATTTGTATTGTTTATTTATTTATATGTGACAATTAACACTTCCGAAGGATTTGCTTAGTCGTACAAAACACAACAATACGATCAAAAGCCAGACATCGAATATTTAATGTAAAACAAATAAACCAGTTGATTTTTATTTAACAAAAGTTTTCTTCAACAAAAGAAAAGAAAATTATATCAATCGAAAATGTTTTTTTTTAAATTATTGTTTGTTACAAACATTTTACTATTATTATTATTATTATTATTATTATTATTATTATTATTATTATTATTACAAAATGGTATGTAATAGCAAAATATATTTGTTAGAAAAGTAAGCAAAATATATTGTATAGTAAATTTGTCTTAGATCGATTCGATTAAATTTTCCTTATTTATTATATTTGAGATAATAATGTACTATATTATGAGTTTTCATGATAGACATTGGCTATTTTCTAGTATTATTTTTAAACACTACTAAATAATTTAATTTTGATATTTGTTAAGAAGCACATATACTTTTGAGTATCACAAATTAATTTAGTAAAATGTCACTAAAATATTTTTCCAGGCTTTTAGAAAGTGTCACCAATTGCATCATCTTAAATGATATACAGGTATCCCTCGCTAAGTGCGGTAAACTTTTTTTAGATGCTCCCTGGATTAGTGCAGGCAAAATTTCGATTAGTGAGCAAAACACAAACTGGGTGTTCTTTTTTTTTTTTTTTTCTCGAGCAAGATGGCATCGAATTTTTAAAAATGAAATTTGCAGAAAATGCCGAAAAGAGATATAACATTAAAATAATTAACCTTTTCAAAATTTACAATTTCTCAAACAGCATTTGATATATATAGACCCAGGCATTATTGCACCTATCCAAGTGTACTGAGGATTAGATAATCAAATTTTGTGTTACACAAGATGTATTCCAAAAAGAAGAAACTGTGCAATTCACAATTGATAAGTTTTCACTTAAATGGATTTTAAAATGTGTATACGTTTGAATTAAATCAAATTGTATTACAATAAGTTTTAAATAAAAAATAATTAAAAATTAAAAATATTAACCTAATGGTAAGTAAGTTAATATAGATAGAATAGAAGATAGTTAATATAAAGAATTGCAGTAATGCAGAGTTAAATTTAAAATTGAATTTTCTCAATTGTTATTTATTAAATGAGCTTTACACGTTTATGTGAATGATGGGAGTTCATGAAAATTAGATAAACTTTTCTTAAAGTTTCAAACCACCCTGTCCACTAATATATACTTTCTAATAATAATACATAAAACATATATCGTAGAACATTATTACTTTGTTTATTTAAATATATTGAATTTTTGAGAAAATTGGCTATTGTAGATTTTCGCATTCAATGCATGTTTCAATTAGTGCGGTAAATATCGCGGGATTAACTACACTAATCGAGGGAAACTTGTACTACACTGCAAAAATAAATTGTTGATTTTACAGTATTGCGCGGCAGTGTATTATTGCTTATTTTACAGTTTATTACTGTTAATTTTACGGTATAATACTGGCAGCTGGGATGCCATTATTGTACTGTAAAATCAACACCTTTGTTTTTGCAGTGTAGTAATTATGTAGTTTAATTGCGTGTGTTTTTAAGACTGAATATATTCAAGGATATTACGAGTAACGGTTAATACGGCGACTTTTATATTTCCCTGGCTTCTCGTATATTAACCGACTTCAACTGTATTAAAGAAAAGAAGAGGGATGAAAAACTTCACATTAATCATTCATTATTAATGTCAGTTTTATTCATCGCCGTGACTATTTTTTTAAAAAAAAATGTACTGTCTCTTTAGAGAGCTTTTCATAAAGAATATGATAGTCATTACATTACACCCTCCCTTTTTTTTAACGTTGATTACATGCCCTGATAGACGTTTCAAACGAGTCCTTCACTTCAAGTTTTATTCCTTTTTTTATCCCCTTGCAGTACTCTAAAAACAATCGACTTCCGTTTTGCATGACTTTCCTCTCGAGAACGCTTATTTCCTCAAAATAAAGATTTCCGCTAGTTTCTTATTGATGGACAAGTAACACAAACTGGAATAGTGTGAATAGAATAGAATTTACTGATAGCCTAATTTAACAATAAAAGTTATAAAGTGATCGGTGCCACTTTAAAAGGTTCCGAATAAATAACCACGATGCCTTAACCATGAGCCATTTTCGCGGTGTGTGTGTCTTTTTTTCCACTTTCCAACATAGTTGAGTTGGAAAGTATTTATAAATTTGGTTTGTCTGACTGCCTGGCCATCTTTCCGTCTAGCTGCCTGTCCGTCTGTCCATGCTCTAACTCTCGTAAATATACTCGGATTGACATGTATTTTTTATATGTGAAATGAGGTTCACTAATAAAATGTTCGTTAATTAGGAGGAGGGGTGACTGCCATTGCCCCTCCCTGGGTTTTAAAATATAATTAATCGCATTTTTTTCCTGGTGATTTTGAAAATAAATGGAAAACATTAAAAATAGATATTCCATTCCTAATGTCTGTATTTCAATAGTTTTTTCTTCACATTACCAATTTTACTAGCAGACATCAATCAAAAACATGGTAAAAGTTTCATAAAAAACAGTCCATCATCATTAAAAATGTTAAAAAGTTTCTAAAAAAGTAGTCACCATTACAAAAACGTTTTCGCTCCAGCCGGAGCATCATCAGTTGTAATCTCAGGGCAATATTTCCTTCGCTATTTATTTGATTTGGGATTGACTGTAGAGATTAGAGGGAATTTGTCAATCCCTAGTCAAATAAATAGCGAAGGGAAGGGTGCCTGAGATTACAACTGATGATGCTCCGGCTGGGGCGAAAACGTTTTTGTAATGGTGACAGTTTTTTAGAAACTTTTTAACATCTTTAATGATGATGGGCTGTTTTTTATGTAACTTTTACCATTTTTTTAGGATTGTCTGCTTGTAAAATTGGCGATGTGAAGAATAAAGTATTTAAATAGCAAAATTTATTCGTTCTAAGTGACTTAAAATAACTGAATATTATGAGACAGAGGAATTATGAACTTTTCCTAAGGGGAACTCTGCCCCCTAAATTCCCATACAATTAGATCTTATACTAACCTGGCAAATTCTCCTGATATCATGTGTTATCTATTAAATTATACCTGAGATATCCATCTTGGATGTAGGTTAATCGTTAGACGTTAGATTTTGATGATGCCAAGCCTCTTGGTAAAAAATCATCATATCTACAAATAAAAAAAATAAAATAAAAAAAGAGAGAGAGAGAGAGAGAGAGACTATCTTCTTTACAAAGAGGTACATTTATTTAGCAATATGCTATTATTACAAAGTAAGGATGAGAAAGAATAGAAAGATCAAAAAATGGTTTCTTTTCTTTCCGGTATATCTCCAGACATATTCTGATGTTGTTGAAAACGGAGACAATGAAATGCCTTTAACAATGGTGGCTAACCTTCCTTTTACCTCCTTTTTTAGCGAGAGAGATTTCTTCCGTAAAAGCCAAACATACTCTGTCAATGATACAGTTTGTGAGCGCACTCAGTAGTCTTTTATGACATGCTTTTCTTTGGCATATATATATATCCCCCCCCCCCCCTTCGTTTCTTACTTTGTTTATTTCTTTAACTTTTATCTGTTCAGGGAGTAGTTTTGGAGAGTGGGCGGGATTTTCGTAAAGGTCGCGTGGCTTCACCAAGAAGAATAATTGAGATGTTTCATAGAATGCTTCGAAATAAAAACCGCAAACGTTTATTTATTTATTTATTTTATTCTCTTTTAGTTGCTATATAATAAATATTGAGATAAGCAGGTAAAGCTTTCGTGTTTTTCTCCCGAACTGAAGTTTTTATACAGAAGTTTTGTTTTTGAATTACGTGAATACGTGTGCTGTTTTAGCTGAGATATTTTCCTCGAAGAATTAACGTTTGTAAAATAATATATGCATGGCATTTGAATGGAATATCAAAAGAAAAATACGGACTTTATTATGCTATTTGTGCTATAATAGAATAGGACATCTTTTTTCGTTTTCTTCAAAACATCATAATTATGCTCTTGGCTTATTTTCAGATAGAATAACCTATATTTAAAACACATTTTGAAAAAATTGAATGTAATTTCCTTACACAAAAAGAAACAAAGAAAACAAGAACATATTTTGTGAAGGCCATTTAAACCGGATGCGACTAGCAGTAGGGAAAAAGTCATAATATAATTTTTATAATGATTAAAGTGATAATTATACTACTACTACTATTATTATTATTAATAACTTTAGAAAAGTGTCAGGACCTATTTTCATTCTTATATATATCTACAAAACAGACAATTAAATGTATTTGTTTAAAAAACAAGGTGTTGAAATTCAGATTTGAAAAGAGGATCTTACTATAAATATTTTCGGCGATGCGCTTTGATTAGCTGCTAAAAAATCCTATTTATTTTTGTGACAGATGCACAGAAGTAATATAAAACTTTTCCTGCTTAAATTAATATAAATAACAAAGTATAACTGATAATTTCAATACAAAAAATGCAATTATATATATATATATATATATATATATATATATATAATAAAGCTTTTGTAAATAATATCCATTAAACCACATAAATAATCGACAATAGATAAACCGATAATTATAATAAAATACACACCACACACACACACACACACACACACACACACACACACACACACACACACACACACACATATATATATATATATATATATATATATATATTTAAGATTCTCAAAATTGAAATAAGTGGGAAAAATACTTAAAAATACGTAGAGAAAAAATACAATGTACAGAAAATGAAAATGATTACAACAAGCGATTGGAAGCTTATATAGTGGAACACTTTTTCAAGGGCAATATTCTACTAATATAAGTGAATTGTAATTGATTTCTGTTTGAGTTAATAACCATGAGCCAAATTTATTAACTCAAATTGCCCGATCAATTACAACGTCAAATTGAAAGAAAATGGACAAATATTGAGTAACTGAACATGATATGTGCAAAAATCAATGAATAGGGAGCATTATTAAATACAAAAACGTATTTAATAAAGAATTGTTAAACAAAAAGAGAAATGGCAGTAAAAATCAGACCGAAATAGTAACATTTTAGCTATTAAAAAAAAAAAAAAAACGTCATCTGTTACAAATGCACGTTGCAATAACCGTTACATTGACAGTTAATAAAATAAACAATTTTTACAAATTTAAAAATAATTTATATACACCTATAACACAACGAACAAATTCTTTTATTTGACCTGACCAAGTCTTTAATTTAAAGATGGTATGTAATTAATTAATATACCAGAATACCTAACTTGAAATCAAAAGCTAACATATTTGAACAATAAATGACTGAAACTCCAATTTAGAGAAGTTTTATGATAACATTTCACACATTTGTCTATATATAGTTAGGTATTCTATATATTAATTAATTACATGCCATCTTTAAATTAAAGATTTCGTCAGATTTAGTAAAAGAGCTTGTTCATTGTCTTTTCATTTCAAAGCTATTATATATATATATATATATATATATCACAGAAAAAGAAAAAAAAATGTTGATTTAACGGCATAATATTGGCATTTGGGATGCCAGTATTATACCGTAAAATCAACCTTTTTTTTTCAGTTTATATATAATACTTTTGAAAAAAAAAAAAAAAAAAACGTTAATATATATGTATACAAACGAAAAGTATAACCTCCTTCGCTGAAAATCTGTTAAAAATGCAGTGATAAAATATTAGAAATGAAAGGAATGCACTATACTGAAAAAAAAAAAAAAAAAACATCTTCATTCGTAAAAGATTGATATTGTAATTATATTCCATCACGAGCTGATAACAAATAACTTTGTTAGATCCACCTATACTATAGCTGTTCAAAATATATCTCTGCTTCCTCGCATCATTCAACTTTGGCACCATTAAGAGATTCATATCAGCAAGTATTTTGATAGTTTTTGCTTCTTTTCATCATTTTCCTCACAAAAGGTTTTTAGAACATCTTTAGAATGATATCGTCTTGATTCATTTACATATCTTTCTTGGAGCTGATAGATGTGGCCCAAGTTCACAGCTACAAGAAACATTAATACTTTTATTTGTATATTTTGCTTTTTTTTTTTAATGTATATAAAACTACCCTTGAATGAATGGGTGTTGGCAAAATATGTTTAAGTGATTTCGAAATGCAAATATGCCGAAGGTGATTCCATAAGTATGCATATTTAGGATAGAGAAATAAGAAAATCATATTACGTTTCCGCACTTATAATTTATTTCTTATTTTACGTTTTCTACATACCTCTACATTATTCGCTATTTATAAGATAAATTAAAATACGTTCAGAATGGAATAAGAATTCGAACTTTATCGAATTTTTAATACTTGGAAATATTAATGAATATTTTTTCCCTGAACGAACTATTTTTCGTGGCTAGAAGGGGGAGGGGGGGGGGGGGTTAGAGTCGGCCAAAAAAGAAAGAGAGAGAGAGAGAAAGAACCCCATAAATTTTAATTACATCCCACACATTTTAATTACAAAATCACACGAGGAAAAAAAAGGGGGGGCTGAAAGGGGGGGCAGGGACGTCTTCCATGCTGAAACTATGCCTAACTCTGAAATTTGCAATACGAACACCCAATTTTGGCAGCCTATTTAGTTTTTTCGGAATATTTTATCTCATCATACCCAAAGGGAAGTCATTCGGTCAAATAGTTTAGTAGTTATGAAGGTTTAAAGTTTTGAACTCCTAATGTTAAATTCCTTTATAATCATTATGAAAAACAGAACTCAATGCGGGTAGTTTGTAAAGCATAACTCAGAAACTACTTGGCGGAAGGAGCTGTAATTTTTTTATTCGTATATTTAAAACTTCTGTAAATTGATTTCTGTTAAAAAAATTATAGGTTACAGTTTATATTTTTTCGAAAATCAATTTCAAAATAGGTATATTTTCTAAAAAAAAAAAAAAAAAAAAAAAAAAAAAAAAAAAAAGCTGTGAACAATGTTTTTTTTTAATTTTTGTAATTAATTTTTTTTAAACAGAAATTGTTTTTTATAAACTTTAAATATGCAAATCCAAAATTACAGCTCATTCCACAGAGTAGTTTTTGAATTACAGTTTAAAAAGTACCGCATAACAAGTATATGTTTTGCAACGATTAAAAAATGATTTAACATTACACTGCAAAAAATAATTGTTGATTTTACAGTATAAAACTGGCACCCCAGCTGCCAGTATCATACCGTAAAATTAACAGTATTAAACCGTAAAATAAGCAGTAATACGCATGCGCGGTAGCGTATTACTGCTTGCGCGGCAGCGTATTACTGCTTTTTTTACTGTTTAATACTGTTAATTTTACGGTATAATACTGGCAGCTGGGTGCCAGTTTTATACTGTAAAATCAACAGTTATTTTTTGCAGTGCATCAGGAATTGAATGAAAAATATATTCCAAAATTACATATTTACTTAAGTCATAACCATCTTTAACATAAGTATGTAAAAAGAAAATGTTAGTTTAACCTTATTTCTTTAAGAATGCCAGAAATGTTTAAATCACATTTTCCTCTTCCTATATTTAGCTATCCATATATAGCATATTTTCGTTTGCTAACCATTTTATTTGCCTATTTATTTTTATTGTCTTTTCTTGTAAGTTTCGCGTTTTCTGCGAATGGTGAAGGCAACAATGTAATAGCAGAACTCTTCTATTATTTTAAAGCATATATATATATATTTAAGTATGAAGCATCGTGGATTTTTATACAAATTAAAACAACATGTGAAACAATTAAGGATTGAAACAACGTTAATTCTTTTAAAAAAAAGCAATAAATAATACCTAATGTGTCATATTTGTTTTAAGAAAGAAAACTAAAGATGTGTATGCAGTTAAAATATACGAAGGTTTATTTCTGAAGAATGTAAATTTGAATTGCATTGTTTTAAACTTTTATTTAAATTTCTTTTAGTTCCACTTTTTAACATTTAATTATTCATTAAAGAATAAAAAAAGAAACAAGTTGGAAATTGTACGTCAAACGTTACAAACGAGGTGCGTTCGTACGCACGTTTTAGAATTAAATTCATGATATCCCGTGCGTAGAACGGGCTAAACAGCTAGTTAAGTATATATTTTATGACACTGTTCATACAAATATCTTAACTAGTTATATAAATATTCAGATATATATGTATCAGCTAGTTATATAAATATTCAGATCTTGATGATTTTTAATTCTGTGAAATGAATTATATCGTCTGCAGATTAATTTCTGTAATAAAATAAGTATCTCGGTCGCTTGACGATTTAACATCCATCGGAAGCTCCTCTAACAAAAAAGCACCGATTTAAAAAAAAAATCAAATTTCTTAATAAATATTTTTATTAATATCTCCTAAAGTTTTGATTCGATTTTAATAAAATTTGAAATGTCTCGACAAAATTCTGCAAAGATAATATATTTTAAATTGCAAACCATTTGGTTGGGTAGTTTTTGCGTTGTTATATGCGGACGGACAGACAGACGGACGGACAGACAGACAGACGGACGGACAGACGGACGGACCAAACGACGACTATAGGTGCTACGTATTTATATAATTACGAACGCACCTAAAAAGGTTGTCTTTTTTTAGTTCCACTGTTTTTTTTTTTTTTTTTAAAGAAAAAAAAAACAGTGACAAAATTTAGGTGTTTTTTAATGTAAGAAAATATAATGTAACTAGAACGAAAATATACAAAATATACAATAACTTCTTCCGAGTTACTAATATGGTTTGGAAAAGCGTCATTTATCTTTCGAAACCTCAGAAACCAATATATTTTCGAGATTTAAAGAAACATTTATAAAAACAAAGTTTCTTCTGCTACCACTAATTTTCGAAAATGCTTTCGAATAGGTTTAGTAGTGCTTTGAATATCGGTTTTTCGGATGCTATACATTCTCAAGTAAACATTTTCATTTTCAACAAACATGTTTTTACAGATAAACATGATAAATTAAACAGCATTAACAATATCATTAAAATTAATATTATTTTGTTATCTATGCATGTATAAATTAAATTACGCAAGCTCAAACTGTTTAATTTATAGTAAATAGCATCCTAAAGACCAATATTACGGATTGGGAAAACTGATACTTTATTTTGGTGACCCCTCCTTTTTAAAATAAATTCATAAAGAGAATTTTCCGATTTTTATTTTAAATATTGTTTTAAAATATATTAATCTTAAGTAATCGGCCTGTGAAGCAAACAGTATAACATTAAGGAATACTAAAAAATTAAAATTACATTTAATGTGCTTTATTACTTAAAAGATGATAAGAAAGATTGTCAAACTACATTATCATTATTCAGTGTCAATTATTCCAAGCACAGCCATTCAGCTATTTACATAGCCTTCATCAAGGATAAAAATACAACTGTCATTAACATTACCAACGTCTTACTTTCAAAATCTCCGATTTTTTATCCGAGAACTAGGGTATCCCTAGTTCCTACTACTATAGTCCCTAGTATCCTTAGTTCCCAGATCAAGAAGCGGAGATTGAAAGTAAAACTTTCGTAATGACAGTTGTATTTTATCCCTGATGAAGGCTATGTGTATACTTGAAAGTGCTTGAAGTAATTGACATTGAATAATGTTAATGGGGTTTAAAATATTTCTTACAATTTTATCTTTTAAGTAATAAAGCACATTAAGTGTAATTTTAATTTTTTAGCTTTTTAAAGATGAATTATAGCACTATACTCATTTATTTGCTTATTAACGAATACATTTTTACTTTGGATTGTAAGATTGCACGACTTTATCGCCCCGAATTTCGTTATTTGTCTTTTGTACCGAACGACGAACCAAATCTTTTACGCCCCTTCTACCCTGGCATTCGAAGCATATGCCATGCTCGATACCCCCTAGTTTCGGTCCTGAATATAATTTTATGAGAAAATGGCCCTCCTAAGACGAAACCTGTTTTAAACGGAATTTTTTTTCTGGTAGCTTAGCGATTCCATCTTAGCAGGTTTTAGTGTAAAAAGAATTTGAATTAGAACACGTGGAACTTATATATATATGTTTGGCAGAAAAATATTCCGTTGTCGTGGCTTCAGCACGTTTTGATTTAAGATCAGTCTTAATTCTATATCCATTGTGTAGATTTTACTGCTGGTAAATGTCTAAATTCCAAGAAGACGCTGCGACTCATTCCGGGTATTCCATCTCGACAATAAATATGGGCAACAAAAAACATCGCGTCGGATTTTAGTCGTTTAAGGGGAAGAGAAAGGAGAAGCCTCCTCTCTATTGTCGTAATGAATGACTTTTCATTTCCGGCGAAGCCATTAAGAAGCTGAGCTCCCAGGAACTCCTTTGCACGCTACGCGTTCCTTGAGAGAGAGAGAGGGAACACCTGAAGAATAATCAGGTGCATTAATAAGGACCCGAAGAAAGGTATACGATTTCTAGAGAACCGAGACCCGTTCCCCGCAGTAAGAAGACGGCGCATTTTTTGGTAATTCAGATGAAAAACAACGAATGACCCATTCAATTAGTGACAGGACAAGACAAAGATTATTATTTAGTGATCTATGAATTGTTTGCCGTTCACTTTTATTTGGCGTAAATAGAAAATAAGTATAAAAGTAAAAATAGTGATATATATATATATATATATATAATATATAATTTTGTAGAAACAGCACATGCCTTTAGAGATGGTAGATGAATGTTTTTGATTGCTTGAATTTTCATTCAAATTGCTTATAAGGCGTAAAGGCCGGTTCTCAAATCCAAAGCAGCTACTTTCTGACACAATTTTGAATTCATTTTTATTCGGAAACAGATCAAATTGGCAGGTATTTTTATTCAGAAACTATGGAATCGAAATGAGTTTTCCATTTTTTGGTAAAGGCTGAAGATCCCTCAGAAAATACTGTCAAAGTCGGCATTTTGAACCGAATTCGTGAGGGATCGCAAAGCGAGAAAGGAGAAAATCGCGTCGTCACGTGACACGAATCGCTTATAACTGGTTAAGTAATCTATTTATCAAAAAATGAAAATCTCATTTCGATTCCAAATTGCTTCAATAGTCAGGCCTGCCAATTTTATGCCTTTGCGTTTAAAAACGAGTCAGAAAATGTGTCAAAAAGTTTCGCATTGTTGAGCAGGTCATTTGAGAACCACCTTAAACCAACAGAATGAAAAAGTGTCCAGGCCAGGATTTGAACCTGAACAATGGGCATTACGCGCCAACCCTCTACCACGAGCTCCCCGGGCGATGTTGGTAAAACTCAATGGTAGAGCGTTGCCGCGTGATGCCCAGGTTCGAATCCTGGTCTGGACACTTTGTCATTCTGTTTGTTTAACGCTTTATAAGCAATCTGAATAAAAATCCAAGCACTTAAATATATATATATATATATATATATCAAGTAAAAATAGCTCTTTTTAAATACAACTCTTTTATAAGCATTCAGTGTTTATCGTGAAAATCGCGCCTAATTTCATGACGGCAATTCAAGATTTGTTTCATAAAAAATTACGTTACAATACATTGATTTGGTACAGGCACCGAATTTGATTATGGGCATTCACCGCTTTTTTTTTTTTTTTTTTTTTTTTTTTTTTAACGCTTGGTAGAAAGCACAAGCTAGTGAAATTATTTTTAAAAATATAATTTTTGCTCAGTTTCTTTTTTAAGATATGGCAAGGAAAGAAAAAAAATGCATTATTTAAACCATCTATTCAGGATTTCTAAATTGTTTTCTCAGCGTATAATCATAATTTAATTAGTATTAAACTATTAACTTATAAAATGTGTGTTTAAAAAATATATTACATTCTTAATTTTATTTTTATTTTATTTTCTATTTTTTCATGTTTCAAATATTTCATTGTGGGAATTTCACAACCCGTTGCCTTTTTAAGGTGAGCGTGATTTGGCGCATCATTAAAACCATTGTTGTTGGAATTCGTAACCATAAAGAATATTGCGATTTATCACCTATGGCAGGTTAACAAGGTTAACAAGAAAATGAAGTTATTAATTTATAATTAAGTTCTGAAAATATTAAAATGTTGTATCGCCATCGGAAACACACACTTCTGTACATAATTTTTATAGTTCTAGCATATCAGGAAATGAGTTAAAAATGGATTACGAAATTTTATCTTTATATAAAAAAGCCAAGTTGAGTAAAATAAAAGAGTTATTACACTCTTTTAATACTTACTCTTACTTACTTTTATTCTTACTCTTAGCCAAATTTTCTGCAAAGATATTATCTACAATTACAAGTCTGTTTATAACGATTTCTGTTTTTAACGATAATTTCCAAAGTCCCGCCATATTTTTTATTAAAACTAATGTATGGCAAACCTATACATAACGATAATTTAGTGTTTTCGTACTGTCTCTCTTTAGTTGAATATATAAACTTTGAAATCTGGAGAAACTTAAAAAGTTATTAGTCTCTAAAAGGGCTCAACTCGAATGTAATTCTTTCACAATATATTAGATGTGTTATGCTATCACACATCATACATAATATTTTATGTGCGCATATCTATTACCAATTCAATGCTTATTTTTTCAGTCATTTTTTACTGAAATTAATCAGAATAGTCAATAGAATCATTTAAATATATATATATATATATATATATATATAATATTAAATCTGACACGTGAATACTAAATGTCAAGACTACATAAAAATTCCTCACAATCAGTGTTGAATTCAGGGGGTGGCCCGAGGGGCATCCCCCCCGGAACAATGGAATGTCTCCCCCGGAAGATTTGAGATTTTATGCTTTTAATGGATAAAAAGTGCAATTTCTCCCCCAGAACTCTACAGTGTCCCTCCCTGGGCAACAGGAATCCCTCCCAGAGAAAAGGGTCTGAATTCAACACTGCCCACAATTACATCTAAATGTAAGGGGAAGAGGGTATCATTTTCGAACAAAGTTTTAAATCGTTTAAAAGAAGATTCATATTTGTTTATTTATTCATTTTATTTTGTTTTTCACCGAGATAATAATATTTTTCATAAAATTTCTCGAAGAAAGATTCAGAAATATATTTTGAAAATGAAACACAAATGTACTTCAGTAATCAGACAATATATTTTAGTTGCTCTTTTTAAGTTTTTAATATGGGGGGAAATTTGGTACAAATGCTGTTAACATGTGACTTTCCTTTTCTTGTCTTTCTGTCCTTTTTAAAATAAATTTTAGTAAAATGATCGATGTTTACCAGCGGCGTAACTAAGATATATATACATATATATATACAGAAGTTTGCATGTAGTACTTTACACTGAGCTGGGCGCATTTATTACAAGGTTTAAATATTTAGTCGATTCTAAATGTAGCTTTAACATTAAAACTGCGACACTGAAATAAAAGATGAAGCATGCTGAATACGTGTGCATGTATATATAAAAAAAAGAATTACAAATGAATGTATCTGATGCACGCACTTCCTGGGATGTTCGTGCTCTGCATTATCTTTTTTTCACGTCAGAGATAATTGAACTGGGAGACGAAATACTAAATGGGGAGAGGGATACTTGTTCTTACCGGACGTTTTCAAAGCTATCAACAGATGGCAGCACTAAAACAGATCTCCAGAACGCAAAATAACTGAGACTGAAAATGCTAACTTATAATTGTACTTGTTGAATCTGAACCTGCTCTTTTATTTATTTTATTTTTTTAATATCTAGAAAATGTCGGTGCGATGATATGAATTTGTGGAATATAGTAATAATTAAACATCAAAACTCTCATTTATTTTATCGTAACTTAAGATTCTTTCCTAATAATTCTAGTGATATACAGTAGACTCTCGTTAATGCATCTCCGCTTACAAATTATTTTCGGTTAATGTTAATGAAGACAATTTCATTTTCCCTATCATCTTCTATTTGAAATTAATGTAAAGGACATCGCTTAATGCCTTGTCGCTTAATACCTTGCATCGCTTAATGACTCGTCGGATAATGTGGACAGATTTTTCACGGCCAATTTCTGAAAAATCTGCCCACATTATCTGATGAGTCTTACGCATTAAGCATGTCCATTGCAGATAGAAGATGATAGGGAGAATGAAATTGTCTTCATTAACCGAAAATAACTTTTAAGCGGAGATGCATTGACCGCAGAAGAGAAATTCAGTTTGTACATTATTATTTTAAAAGAAACTTTTGTATAACTTTGGTTATTGAGATATAAAAAAAAATTATCAGTGACAATGGGGAATAGAAAGGAAGCATTCCACCACCAAAATGAGGTACGAAAATTGCTAACGATTATTCGCCGATATTACCAATCAAAATGTGATGTACATATAAATTTTCGAAAGTGTCACAAAACTTTAAAAATGATGTGGTAAAAAGATCATTCGTTCAACAATCGCAAAGAAAAGTGGGAGATTACTTTAATTAAAATTTTGTAAGTATGGCAATTTTTTTTTCATATTTTGTTTGTCCAAAGTAATTTACTCTTTCGTATTAACAAATTGTCATTGACTTGCTTTTGGTAAAATTACCAAAGTATATATATATATATGTTTAGCATATAATTAGAAAACTATTTAATTTCTGCCGAAAACTGAATTCAGTTTATCCAACGCAAGAAATATCACCATTTAAATGTTTTACATCGTTCAAAGCGAACTTCAGTTACTGCGGACAAAAAGAAAATGACCTCCCTTGGAAGTCCGCACTAACAGGAGTTCCCTGTAGTAAAGGATAATCGGCCGTAACAAATAACCAACCACTGTAAAGAATTTCGATTGGAGTTGAGGAATTATGCAGTAGATCTTTTACATCATACCAAAGACGAAAATTATGTTCAATTGTGCAATGTGCCCCTTTTGCTGAAGTTAAGTTTGTTTTCTCAAAATTATTTTTGCATTTAAAATGCGTTTATCTTTTTTACATTTTCATTGCTCTTTTTCACTGTACTATTGCACACTGTTTTTAGAGAGTTTGTAGATTTAAAAATTAACAAATGTGCAAATGAACAAAAATGCACAAATTTAAAAGTGTACTTTTTGTATTCAGTCAGTTATCTGGAAAGAGCAATGATCGGAAATGTTTTTATCCTCCGAAGTAACCAGAATTTCATTTAGGGTTAGAATTGTGGTAATAAGCTTAGATTATGATTTAAAGAGAGCTAAGTATACTACTTTCATTTTCATTCAGTACTTAATTTGAAACAAAAAAAAATTAAGAATTGCAGGATAAAAATTAAAGTTATGTAAAACTGAATTTTTAAGCGACTAACTGAAATATAAATGAAGAAAGAATTCATAGTGCGACCACGAAGGTTTTATAAGATCATCTGGTTCTTATGTGCATTTTATTGCATAGAATTTTTTCAGAAATCTAACGAGCGTGAACAGTGCGGGATACCAGAACACGGTTACGAAATAATAAGGAGTGAATTAATTAATTCATGAAAAAGTTATTCTGATTTATATATATATATATATATAATATAAAAGTTGGGGTGTAGGGGATAGTTAAATTCTGATGATTACCAATGGCCCAATCAGTGCTGAATCATGTAGAATTTAATTTTTAACGGAGGTGGGTGCATACAAACTCGTAAACATAACAATAAAAATGTGTTTTTATAGCTCAAATACACTTTTCATTGATCTCTAATTAGAATATAATATCAGAAAAAAAATCATTTTTAGAATACATTGAATCCAATCGTTTTCTGCATAGAGTGGTGCATCTCTTTCTTTGTGTTTTCCGTTTCTAATAAGCAAGGATTTAACTTCTTTAATAAGTATGTAGATAGTTTTGTAAGTATATTATTGGTACCCAGGGATCAAGGCAAAATTTGGGGCCTATTTAGGTCTATAATTCATTTAATAAAAGTAGGTCCCTTCTCTCTCACAAAATTCCATTCCATAAAAACATAATCTTCATTAAATATTTTTAGTTTGTTAGGTTTTAAAATTCGTAATTTTCAAACAAAACAAATTCACCCAGAAAGGGAAACTTTAGCAGAAGGGCTTAAAGATGTTAATAGTAATAAATTTTTGTTTCGAATTTGAGTAACTTTGTTTCATCTTTCGTTACAAAATGTAATTTTTCACAAAACTTATAATACATTTCACAAAAATAACATTTACTTTCACAAAATGGGTTACATGGAAAAAAAAAAGCGAAATATGCGCTTTACGGTTTGAAATCAAGATAAGGAAAGGGAAATTATATTCAAAAGAGCTTGATGACAATAATAACATTTACTCTCAAAGAATAAGTAGTTAGACACGTACACTGCTTTTATTACTACTTTCGCGCGTGCACACATGCGGGGGGGCACACACACACAACAGAAAAAAAAGAAAAGAAAGAAAGTAGATGGTGGTGGGAGTATTAAAACTGTTCTAAAATCCAAACTGGCTACTTTTTGACATATTTGTTAATTCAGTTTTGTTCGAAAACGCGTGAAATTGGCAGGTGTTCTTATTCAGAAACTATGTAATAGAAACATGTTTTCCATTTTTTTGGTAAAAGCAAAAGATTCTTTCAGAAAATACTGTCAAAGTCGGTATTTTGAACCGAATTCCCGACGTTGCAGCTCCAGAAAGGACAAAAACGTGTCGTTCATGACACGAATCACTTATAACTCGATAAGTAATTTATTTATCAAAAAATGAAAAACTCATTTCGATTCCAAATCGCTTCAATAGTCAAGTCTGACAATTTTATACCTTTGTGTTTAAAAATAAGTCAGAAAATGTTTCAGAAAGTTTGGCGTTGTTGAACAGGTCATTTGAGAACCATCTTAAAATCTGAGTATATACAACAACGTTGACTTGGTAACGATTTTGTTATTGATTAAATATCCCCAAACAAAAAAATAATTCAGCTTATTCTCTTTTAAACAGAAGCTTATAGATGCTACTGGCCTAGAAAAATTCATGACGTAACAAAACAAGGGAAAAACAATTATTTTAATTGGGGCATAGACTTGATTCAACCCTTCTTTCGAGTGTGGGCTTTCATCAAGATCACTCCTCATACTTTTTGCATCTATCATTTTTATTTTTTATTTTCGTTCTCTTCAGAAGAGGGTGGGCTATAGGCTGTGTTCTCGATCCCGCAACCGATTAAGAAACAACATCGTGACTTGAACACTTTCCCCAAACACTTCGGTGATAATGATTTAAATAAAAAACATTTTCTCTTGGCTTGTTAGCGAGGTATACGGTTACACTATTAAACAATTTCATACCAGTGTACACCTAATATTACTATAAAATCATAGAGACGTAACTGTAGAATTATACATTTCTATTGGATTCTGCTATTTATTTATAAACAAATACAAGCTTTTTAATTGGTTTTTTTATGTCTTTTTTTTTTCTATTATTTTAACATATTTAGTAATTTTAAAATTTGTTTATTTTAAAATTGGAAAACTGATTCATTCCGGATGACAATACAATATTTTATTAATTGGATTCCGTCATTTACTTGTAATCAATTGCAAACTTTTTAATTGATTAAAAAAAAAAAAAAAAAAAAAAAAAAAAAGAAAGAAAAAAGAAAAAAAAAACCTGAATTTCTAATTGTATTAAAAACTTTAGTAACTTTGAATCAGTTTGTTTATTCTAAATTTAGAAAACTTATTCATCCCGGATAACAATACAATATTTTATTAATTGGATTCCGTCATTTACTTGAAATCAATGGCAAACTTTTTAATTGATTAAAAAAGAACCCCTGAATTTCCAGTTGTATTAAAAATTTTAATAAGTTTGAATCAATTTGTTTATTCGAAATTTTGAAAACTTATTCATCCCGGATGACAATACAATATTTTACTAATTGAGTTCCGTCATTTATTTTTAATCAAATGTAAACTTTTTAATTTATTTTAAAAAGAAAAAAAACTGAATTTCCAGTTTTATTAAAAGTTTTAGTAACTTTGAATCGCTTTGTTTATTCTAAATTTTGAAAACTTATTCATCCCGGATGACAATACAATATTTTATTAACTGGATTCCGCCATTTATTTGTAATCAATTGCAAACTTTTTAATTAATTGAAAAAGACCCTGAATTTTCAATTGTATTAAAATCTTTAGTAACTTTCAAATCAATCTGTTTATTCTAAATTTTGAAAACTTATTCATCCCGGATGACAATACAATATTTTATTAGTTGGATTCCGTCGTTTATTTGTAAACAAATGCAAACTCTTTGATTGATTTTTTAATGTCTTGATTTTTCTATTCTTTTAAAATTTTTAGTAATTTTCAAATCTGTTTATTCTAAAATTTGAAAATTTATTCATTCCGGATGACAATACATTGTTTTATTAATTGGATTCCGCCATGTATTTGTAACCAATTGCAAACTTTTTAATTGATTAAAAAAAAAAAAAAAAAAAAAAAACCTGAATTTCCCTCCCTGAATTCTATTAAACACTTTAGTAACTTTGAATCAGTCTGTTTATTCTAAATTTTGAAAACTTATTCATCCCAGATAACAATACTATTTTTTATTAGTTGGATTAATTCGTTTATTTATAAACAAATGCAAACTTCTTGATTGATATTTTAATGTTTTGATTTTTCTATTCTTTTAAAATCTTTTCAAAGTCATAGTCTTTTCAAATCTGTTTATTCTAAATTTTGAAAACTTATTCATTCCAGATGACAATACAATATTTTATTAATCGTCATTTATTGTAAACAAATGCAAATTACATAAAATAAAAAACCGTGACTTTCTTATTGTATTAAAATCTTCAGTCATTTCCAAGTAAGTTTGTTTATTCTAAATCTTGCGAACTGACCCATTGCTAATGACAACACAATATTTTATCAATTTTGACCCAAAAAGTTTTTGGTTATTTATCTCTTTATTTTCCCTCTTTCTCTTTGATTTAAGCAAATAATAATAATAATAATAATAATAATAATAATAATAATAATAATAATAATAATAAAATTCATCAATGTGAAATTTTAGTGTGCCAAAGAAATAATGTCCACTAATGATTTAAATTTAAATTGTTATAACAACTTAAATAAGATGAATGTAGGGAGTCCCGATTTTTTTTTTTTTTTTTTTTTTTTTTTTAACTTAAAATAAATATTGTTATTTTTCTATTTTATTTATTTGTTATTCAAAAAATATTTAGATATTTCCTATCAAAATCGATTACGCCAACTATTGAGACAATTTTTGACTCTTATTCATTATATAATATCCTCCCTACCCATAAAAAAATAATAGAAAACAAAAGGAAATATTTTTCATAAAATATTTGAATTATCAACCTTAGAAGTCTATGAAGTTATATTATAATGATGGGCATAACGATTGTTTTGATTATTCGAATGAATCATTCGGGCATGCGCAGAAGCATATCTGTCAAACTTCAATTTTTTTTATTCAATTACTACCAGAAATTTTGAAAAAGAAAAAGAAAAAAAAAGTTTCTGCAGAAACTTTTTTCTTTATTCGGGCATGCTTCTGCGCATGCCCGAATGATTCATTCGAATAATCAAAATAATCGTTATGCCCATCACTATTATTTTATATTAAAATGATTTTTTTTAATTGTAAGTATAACTTTGAATTTTCAAAATGAAGTATACTTTTGAAAGTATACGAATACAATGAAATCTCAAATACACTGCAAAAAAGATAAACGTTTCTTAATCTTCAAAAATATAATACAACTTCCAACAAATATATACAATATCCTCTTCCGAGTTACCCAGGATTCCGAAAAGCGTTTTTTATCTTTAGAAACCTCAGAAACCAATATATTTTCAAGTTTTAAAGAACAAAGTTTCTTACGCTGCCACTAATTTTCGGAAACGTTTCCGAGTAGTTTTTAATAATCAGTTTTCACAAACTGGAATATCGGTTTTCAGGCTAGCAATTCTTAACTAACATTTTCAGCTGCTTAACTGAATTTATATATTCAAGAGTGACAAACTAATGTTAATGCTGTTAATTTTTCATGTTTGTCTGTAAAACATGTTTGTTGAAAATATTTACTTGAGAATAGATAGCATCCCAAAAACTGATATTTTGCACTGCAAAAAATAATTGCTGATAATATTTACTTGAGAATAGATAGCATCCCAAAAACTGATATTTTGCACTGCAAAAATAATTGCTGATAATATTTACTTGAGAATAGATAGCATCCCAAAAACTGATATTTTGCACTGCAAAAAATAATTGTTGATAATATTTACTTAAGAATAGATAGCATCCCAAAAACTGATATTTTGCACTGCAAAAAATAATTGTTGATAATATTTACTTGAGAATAGATAGCATCCCAAAAACTGATATTTTGCACTGCAAAAAATAATTGTTGATAATATTTACTTGAGAATAGATAGCATCCCAAAAACTGATATTTTGCACTGCAAAAAATAATTGTTGATAATATTTACTTGAGAATAGATAGCATCCCAAAAACTGATATTTTGCACTGCAAAAAATAAATTGTTGATAATATTTACTTGAGAATAGATAGCATCCCAAAAACTGATATTTTGCACTGCAAAAAATAATTGTTGATAATATTTACTTGAGAATAGATAGCATCCCAAAAACTGATATTTTGCACTGCAAAAAATAATTGTTGATAATATTTACTTAAGAATAGATAGCATCCCCAAAACTGATATTTTGCACTGCAAAAAATAATTGTTGATAATATTTACTTGAGAATAGATAGCATCCCAAAAACTGATTTTTTGCAGTGTGGGCTTAAAAAGCTGATTAATGCACTATAAAAATTACTCAGAAACGTTTCCGAAAAAGCAAAAGAGCAGCAAAATGAACTTTGTTTTTATAAATTCTTCTTTAAATATCGAACATATATTGGTTTATGGGATTTCTAAAGATAAAGAACGCTATTCGAAATCGTGGATAACTCTGAAGAGATTTTTGTATATTTTCGTTCACGGTTTTATATTTTTCTAGATTAAGAAATATTTGTCTTTTCTTTTTCTTTTAGGTAGATTTCGTAAGACATACTACCTATTAGATTCTCCCCTAAGTTGGAATTTTAGAAATAATTTTGCAGATCTACGCCGATCATGACTCCCAAAACTCAAAACAACCCCCAGTTCAAAACTTTATCTATCTATCTATCTATCTATCTGTCTATGTGACTTTTTTATGGGCACGATAACTCCAATAATTCTGCACAAATCTCTTCCAAACTGATACATAAAATCAAGGGGCATAAAATCTCGGTCAAGTTCGTTAATGGACAAAATCGAACCAAGGGGGGGAGGGGGGTAATGGGGGGGGGGAGCTTTTTGTGAAAACTGAAAAAAACTGCATAATTTCTTAATTATGATACGTATAAAATCCGTTTAAAGTGATTATTACTTCTAGGAAAAGGGCCGAAAATGTATGTGTGACAGATTTTTGATATAATTAAAACATGGCCCCAAGGAGGGGAAAAAAGGGGGGTTTAGAAGAAAAAAATTCATAACTTCGTCAATTCACAATATATCAAATCCGCTTAAATTTATTATAAATCCTCTTAATATTATCTAAAACTTTTATATTGACAAGTTTTTTATAGGACCAGCCGCTTTGGCCAAAAAAAAAAAAAAAAAAAAAAAAAAAAAATCCCTGCCGGCTCCGCCTGGAAACAAGTTAGGTTTCGAAGTGGGCGGTTTCAGCTTTCGTACAGGGCAAATTCGCAACAAACAGACGCCCCACGGTCTACGTCTTCGAAATCTACCTGTTCCTGTAGGCCGAGCCGTCAGGGATTATTTTTTTTTTTACATCAGTGCACATAAGTAAAGACTTTTTTTGTTTCCATTTCAATTTTATATCTAAAGAGCGGATAATTTTGAAGCATGAGAGTAATAAATGATGTGAGGCTGTAAAACAAAGATAACGGGGGCAATTCAGATTTAAGTACAGGCTTTAAAAATTAGAGAAAAATTTTGAGGATTTTAAATTTTAAATTTTGAACTTTTACTTTTAATTTTGAGTTTCCAAAAGGTTTAATTTTTATCCTTTCATATATATATATATATATATATATATATATATATATATATATATATATATATCTGTTTTCAATAACATCTACTCTGCTCCTAAGAGCAATAAATTAAATTGACATCCATTTAAACTATAGCTGAAAAAAAAAATCTTCTATAAACCTTATAAAATAATGATAAGAACCTTACAACTTTTGATTTTAACCAAACATTTTAACTAGTTTTCATTGCAATTTTTATTAATGTTAAAAAAAAATAACTTCTCATTCAAACTTTTGTCTCCCTCCCAAAAATCTCACTTTAATTTCGAAAATTAATTTTATGTTTTAAAACTTTTATTTACTCCCGGAAAGAATATAAAATTTCCATTACCATCATTCGATCTTTACCGAAGTGACCTTGTATTATTAAGCCTTTAATCAAAACATGCAATTAAAAGTTTCTGTTTATGGTTTTTTGAAATCAATCAATGTATTTTTTTTTTTACGTTCTGCTAGAATGACTATTCTTAAACTGTGAAATTCTCTATATTTTTGTTTTTACAATGAATATTGAATTAAAAAAGTTTTAAGTGCATAATAGCTAATTCAAAATGTTTTTTTTTTTTAAATCGTAAAAAAAAAAAAAAAAAAAAAAAAAAAAAAAAAAGTAATTTTTTTTTTTTTACTTTTTATGTTTCAAAACAATGTAATAAAATTAAATCAATTTTTGTTCATCATAATTTTTTTTCAATAATGAAAACTACTTTAAAATTGTTTTTATAATTTACCAATATTAAACAAAACATAAATGATTAATATAAAAGAAATGCATAAAGACTTCAAAATTGGAAATATAAACTTTATATCAAAACATAATCATATATACAGTTCGAGTTTAGAGAATACGGGAGATAGGGGGCGGGGGGTTAGAAAGCAGATCTTAAACATTAAAATCTGACTATGTATACATACGCCTCGGAAAATATGACGAATTGTGGGCTTAAGCAAATATCAATTATTTGTAAAGATCTAAGAATGTTTAATAGCCCTCTAAATTTCGAAATTAAGCTATTTTTCGAGATATTATTATTATTATTATTTAATTTTAAAGGCACTTTCTAAAATTGTGCCATTTTCATTATTCAATTGTTGTGGAAAAAAGAGAAAATAATAGAGATTATTATTTATTTTCTGGTGCCATTTTTTCATTATAGTTCAAAATAAAAAAAAAAAATTAATTCGAATAAATGCTGTTTACTATTGTTCTTAAAGGTTCTAAAGGAAAAATTCTTTAGTGGGTGGAATTTGCATCATTCTTATAAGAAAGCATTTAATTCAGATAATTGAAATCTTTTTCTACACGTTCTTCAAAATCACGCCATTTTCAGTCCACTCCCTTCAAAATTAGAGACCAAATTTTCAAAGGACTAAATGTGTTTGACAAATTATTTCACTTTTTAAAATAACGTCTTTGAAATCATACATTTTCATTGATAAAAGTGGAACGTTTTAGTAAAATTGCATCAAATTTATCTAATTTTCAAAATAAAAATTTCATTTAACGTACGAATGTTTTCTTAGTTGTAGAAAAAAATTGGATTTTTTTTCTTTTTAAAATCGGAAGACATGGAGTTGTCATTCAGCTATAGTTATTCATTAAAATAGGTCTAATCTGAACTACTAATGGAGATTAAAGAAGAAAGAAAAAAGCCAACCAAATAAATTGTTAAGCATGATAAAATTTGATGTTATTATGCTCAATTGTAACTTTTTTTTTTTCATCTCTATTTTATTTTTTTTTCTTCTTTTTATGTAGGAATTTGTTTCCTTAGAAGTACCACCACAGTGTATGTTTTTTTTTTCTTTCTTTCAAAAACATGTTTAAAAAAAATAATAATATCTCTTTATACGAGATATTTTTTAGGGGAAAAAACTTGAATTATTTTTTTTCTTTATTTCTGTATAATACTCCCCACTTTGACCGCTCTATTTACGTTGATAATTATAGCGCTACCACAAAAAATGGTTGAAAAGGCCGTGTACATAATTACCATTTCTATTTCTTCAACAAGTTGTTTTGAAGGATTTTTTTTTTTCTTTTTAATGATGGCATTGTTAAATTAGCTCTAACAGCTAAAATTTACCAAAACAAACCGTAAAATCAAACTTTTTTTTTTCCAAATAGTTAAGATCAAATGAAACTTCTGTAATTGCAAAACTGTTTTATGTTATCTTTGGTTTATGGAAGATTTCAGAATGAATTTTCCCGAAATAAAAATGAAATAAATATTATTTTACTTAATTATCATTGTTTGTCAAATATTTTATTTGTATACGCTTTTGTGTGTGTATGTAATTCCAGTCTGGTTCAGCCTTTTATATGTAAGATATTTTTGATAAGAAAATTACCATAAAAACAATTTCAAGTTAGAAAGCCCCTTGTTATACTATCCCTTGTAATAGTTTGTATTTTAGTTCTCGTTTTTATTATTCCCTTTACTTGTTATGAGGGAATAATTACTTATCTGTGATATAGAACTATTAACTTTCCCATATGTTGGTTTTTGCGTAGATAGACTGTTATAATTTTTTACGCTTATTGTTTATGTATAGTTAAAAATGTAGATCAAACTGATGTAATTTTTTTTCATATTGAAATAAAACTTTTAACGAACCTACTAAAGGGTCGTTAGAAGAATGTTTCGACTTACATTGTTCTAATATGCATTTAAAAAAATCAAAAGATTAAGCAAAAGCTAAACGAAACAAAGGGAGGAGTAACATATAAAATACTAGAAGCAAGATTTTCCTCAGGGGAGGGAAGGGAGGGCGCAATGGTACCTAGCAGAAACATTCTCTTGTTGTTACAGCGAATAATAAGGCTACTAAAACCGAAAAAAAGAAGAAAAAGTAGTATTATTACCTAACTCGTGGACTCCGAGAGCGAGAGAACGAAATCAGGGAGGGACAAGATTTTACCTTTGAACCGCAGCCTAAGCTTGGTGATTTTTTCTAAGATCGCGCCGAAACTCTCGTTTCTGAAATTGGTCAGTAATCTGAAACTCCGGGGAAACCTTGTCGGCCAAAATGGTGATCACTTTCAAAACTCTCTTAATTGATAATATAAACATGTTAACTAAAGAATTTTGCTGTCGGAAATTTCTGTGCAAGACAATTTTTAAACATAGCAACAGAAAAATTAAACAATCATATATATTATTTCCGATGTCAACATCCCCTTTTTCTATGCACATACAAAACGCACAACGATGAATAAGGTATTATACAAAAGTTTTTAGGGCAAGTTTTTGACATAATGCACCCACACTTCGTTAGAACACGTCGTTTGATTAAAAATTGCTGTTAATTAAAAATTAATAATAATAAAAAAACATGTCAGGAAATAAGCTCAAAGATTTCAGTGGGAAACCCTCGCACGGGTCCACTGGTTAAGAAATAACATTCCTATTATTATTATATATCTTCTTTCTGTCAGGGTAATACTGTCCCCCCACCCATGAACCCGCGCTTAAGACTGTTCTCACATCCAAACTGACTCTTTTTACCCTTTTTTAATTCATTTTTGCTTTCAAGCGTATTAAATTGGCAGGTAATCTTATTAAAAATCTATGTAATCCAGCTAATTTTTTTTTTCGTTTTTTGGTAAATCCAGAAGATGATTGAGAAAATACTGTCAAAGTTGGCGTTTTGAACCGAAATTCCGGACGCGACGGCCCGGGAAATAAAAAAAAATACTAACAACAATCATTTATAAATCAAGATTCATTTATCGGAAAGCTGAAAAACGCTGTTTGATTATAAATCACTTCAAAAATAATGCCTACAAGTATCATGCTTTTATGTTTAAAAATGAGTCGGAAAGTTTCCTGTTGTTGAGCGGGGGGAAATATTTTTTTTTAGAACAGTCTTACAATATTTTTTTTAACGCACAAACTAAAAAAAGGAATTAAAACTTCTGTTATGCGGCGGGGGGGGGGGGGGGTTCAGGAGGACCTATTTTTTTGTTGTTGTCTGTTCCTTGTTCTCTTACAGTTTAATTTTTCAAAGTCACATGAGATAAATATATTTTATGATTTATTTTTAATTATCAGCTCCTCTGTCCCCCTTTGCCCATGTTGTTACTTGAAAAATTGGTATTTCTCCATTCGATGTCCATATTATGTAACAACATATTATCTCCAGTGAGTACTAAATAATTCCTTCACAGTCACTTAAAGAAACCCTCATTATAATAGTTTAAAGTGCAGCGACCTTGTTTGCAGAATATTCTCTTCCGAATCTCAAAAGTGATATTTTTACTACTGGCAGGTTAATTACCGCAAAATAACCAAATAGGGTCCTACGCTTGATGATTCCCATCCATCTTCGTATCGAATTGCGTCATTCGGGTGCATTTCGATTAGCCATTAAACCTGAAGTACTTCGAATTTAAAACGTCTTAACGAAGTTCCCTCCGATATCTAACTCGTAAATTAGGAGATCGGGAGTGGTGAAACGCTCCCTTAATTGATTCTTCGCACTAAAAAAAATCGGATTCGTCATTCCATCCACGCGACCTACCCTCTCTGGAAGACCCCATCGTTTTAAAAGGAAAGCGATTACTATGATGAACCTCAGAAACAAGAACACAACCTGGGGAAGCTGAGGTCACGAGCGATGCCTTATCAATAAATCGAAATCACGCTTTTCACACGCATTGGGTCTTGCCCACTCCTAAGAAGTTAGTGTTTTTTCCCGCTAGTTTCTCATTTTACAAACCTGCCATTCTATCAGAAACCAGCAGTAATTTTGTAGCCGCTCGTATGTCAACACATTTAGAGCATGATATTAAAGACTGAGATTACGACGAAAAGAAATGTGAGTTTGTGATTTTAATTATTTTTAGGAGAAGTTATTGAAATATTTGTTCATCAATATCAGTGTTTACCAGTTTGGGATTTCTTCTAAATACATCGAAGAGTTGCAGAAGATACAAACCTGTCATTTTATTAGAAACCAGCAGTAATTTTGTGGTCACTCGTAAGTCAACACATTTAAAGTACGATATTAAAGCCTGAGATTAGGGAGATTAAAAAAAAGTGATTTGATTTTGTTGTTGTTGTTAAAGTTATGGAAATGCTTGTTCATCAATATCAGCTTTCTACCATCTGGGAATTGCTCTAATTACAACTGAAGATTGCAGAAGAAAATGTTCAATTACTTTTCATTAAGAAAACTAAGCGAAGTAATTTTGTGATCACTCGTATGTGCGAACAGATTTAAAATGCGTTATTAAAGCCTGAGATTAAGAAAAACAAAAGTATGACTTGTGATTTTTAAATATTTTTTAGTTCAAGTTATGGAAGTGTTTGTTTGCCAATATCAGCTTTCTACCATCTGGAAGTTGCTCTAATTACAACTGAAGATTGCAGAAGAAAATGTTCAATTACTTTTCGTTAAGAAGACTAAGCGAAGTAATTTTGTGATCACTCGTATGTGCGAACAGATTTAAAGTACGATATTAAAGCCTGAGATTAAGAGGAACAAAAGTGTGATGCGTGATTTTTAAATATTTTTTAGTTCAAGTTATGGAAGTGTTTGTTCATCAATATCAGCTTTCTACCATCTTGGAATTGCTCTAATTACAACTGAAGATTGCAGAAGAAAATGTTCAATTACTTTTCGTTAAGAAGACTGTGCGAAGTAATTTTGTGATCACTCGTGTGCGAACAGATTTAAAGTATACGATATTAAAGCCTGAGATTAAGAGGGAAAAAAGTGTGACTTGTGATTTTAAAATATTTTTTTTGTTCAAGTTATGGAAATGTTTGTTTGCCAATATCAGCTTTCTATCATCTGGAAGTTGCTCTAATTGCAAAGGAAGATTGCAGAAGAAAATGTTCAATTAATTTTTGTTAAGAAGAGTGTGCGTGGAATGTTGCAATAGTTTGGGAATAATTAGTTCTCATTTCGATATTACTTATGTCTTTGGTGAATTTAAATTTATGCAAGCTCAAAATTTAGTTCTACAATAACCCAAAAAAACAGAACAAGAGCAAGTAAAAATATTGATATATCAAAAGCTTTATGCATTTATCAAAATATTTAGATACTTGAAGTGATGATGCTTTGATTAAGCGAGAATCTTAATGTTTGAGTTAAAGAAGGAATAAGATAAACCTTCTTTAACGACGGTGGAATAACAGATATTTTAAGAATAAACATTTGTTCAACTTTTGAATCCTATTTTTGAAGCAGGCATTTTAAAAACTAATTTTCCTCATTATTTGTGTTTGCAAGTTGACTAAAAGTGAATTCTTTCTTTGAGCATCGCTGGATTAGTACATCAAATCAGTAAGCAGATATCTTTCAACATATCATATCAGCCCTTTCATTGATGAAAACTAAAAATACCTGAAGAGTCCTATGATTTAGAAACTGAATCGACATTTATGTAAAATTTAGCAGACAAAAAAAAAAAAAAAAAAAAAAAAAAAGAGTGAAACAGTTAATGTCTCAATCACAATCGCGCGAAAAAGCAAGATGCGGTGGAACTAAATCCGAAACTAAGTCATAAAGTAGCGTGCTCTTGGAGAAATTTGATGCCATCATGCATCTCGAAAACAAAGAAGGAATTTTGATTAAGAGCAGCTTTGGTGAATTTCCTTTGCGGAATGGATGTTCCTTTAAAGGTAAATTTCTAAGCATTTTTAACTCCGACTTATATTAAAGAATAGGATTTGAATAGATTTTTATGCCATATTGTGAAACAGAATATTCTTGGAGATAAATATATTCATTTGTTATAGATTTATCAAGCAATTTTTCATAACTCTTAAAAATATCATTTAAATTTTTTTATCTGAATGATAAATATCTCAATGCAATTTTAGATACTTACCCTAATAAATTATTAATATCATTATAGCTATATTTTATTGTTATTCTTGTCAGTGGTGCTAACCTATACGGACCGTGGGTCCAAGCCCAACTCAATAATTTGCACTGCAGGATTATTTACTAAATATATATGTTTTTAAGCAAATAATCTAATATTATAAAGCAAAATCATGTCCGTGAATAACGCTGACGTCATATTGACGGTGGCAACACTTGGCCATAAATTTAGATTTTACTGCCATTTTTTTTAACTTCTAACATCCCATAATTTCAACTTTTACACCGTCGAATACACTGCAAAAAATAATTGTTGATTTTACAGTATAAAACTGGCACCCCAGCTGCCAGTATTATACCGTAAAATTAACAGTATTAAACAGTAAAAAAAGCAGTAATACGCTGCCGTGCAAGCAGTAATACGCTACCGCGCATATACTGCAAAATCAACAATTATTTTTTGCAGTGTAAGAACAAAAAAATAAAAATAAATAAATTCAGGTTCTGTCAAATGAAATTTGTTTGAAAAAACTGTGTCTCAGTTTACTGATTTTGGTACTTTTCGGTTAGCCGGGCGCCAGTGATTTATGTACATATATAAATACATATGTATATACATAAATTTGTATATTTATACATACATGTATGCATATATATGTGTATGTATATATATGTATATGTAGATTTGTGTAGATATGTGTGTGCGTATATATATACATGTATATATATCACTGGCGCCCGGCTAACCGAAAAGTACCCTGATTTTTTATAACTTTTAAAATAATTTTCAAAGCAAGCATTTTTTCTTATTCATCTCTATCGTGTGCAACCTTATTACAAAAGATTAACCCGTTCACACTTTAAATAATATAAATAGTTCAGCGTTTGTTTCCGACTAATATTTCATAACGAAATTAAAACTTCATCAATAAATAAATAAAATAATATAAATTAAACACAAATTTAACAGGCGTGTAATCGAACTAGACATGCTTAAACCACTGAAATTATCAAATTCAAAAAGGCTGCTGTAAGTAGCAAAATCTTCGGCGATTTCTTCGGCTATTGACGTTTGTCATGCGGGTACACTGCAAAAAAAAAAATGTTGGTTTTACAGTATAATACTGGCACCCCCAGCTGCCAGTATTATACCGTAAAATTAATAGTACTAAACAGTAAGTTTTGCTTTTTATGGTTGTAATTACAATGTTATGCATTAATTAATAACTATGAACCGTCATAACAGTCAATTTGACCGGGACCAAATAAACATATTTGATTCGAACCAGAAATTTCTTTAAAAAAATAAATCAGATATATACTACACAGAAATAAGATTAAATAATTAAGTTAAATAATATTAAATAGTTCTGGTTTAAAGTACATTTATATGACTTGAGTTAAATTTGCAGCTATTATGATAGTAAGGAACCGCTCTATTTACTTTGATATAAAGTTTCGATATTACCAATCTTAAAAGAACTATTCAATAGTTTTATTCAAAAATCTTTATTAATGGTTATAAAAATATAAATGCCCATTCCTTATACACTTTATTACTATTAAATCACAGAAAAAGTTAAGTCTACAAAAGAGCATATTTAAAGTATGTAATCATAATTTTGTTTGCTATGTCACTTTTTTGTGCTTTATCATTAAGATGACAGAATAATTACTGAACTATCAAAATATTGTTTATTTATTACTTATTTTAGACTGGCACATTATGTGAAGATACTAGATATTTACTTTATCCTTCTCATTCTGTTTTCGCCTGTTCGATTTTAATAACTTTTTTTTTTTTTTTAATCATTTAAACATGATAAAATTTAACTTGAAGTAGTATTTTAGTGAGGGAGAACACAACATTTTACTAATTTTTCCTTATATTTCTTTTTTTATTATTTGATATTCCCTTATACTCATTTAGTGTTTTCTAAAATTTTATTACGCTTCATACATGTTTTCTTCTTTTGAGTCTTTTTATATAGTATATTGTTTATGTGTGTTTATTTATTCAATTATAGAAGTATTTTTCACAAATTTTAAATTTATATTTTTGAACAAGGTTTCTATTTTAAGTGTGCTATACATTATATGAATTTATTTCATTATTTCATGCATTTACTGAATGTTTTAATTTTAATACACGGGATATTATGCAATTGTTTCTCTAAAAGTATTTTATACAGGCATCTACTTTATATTTATAACCCTCTTAAGGTTTACTATTTTTTGAAGAAAGAAAAAAATCATGTGCAAAAGAAATTTTATATTATAGTTTATTCAAAATTAAGATAAAATTTAAGTAAACATAAGGGTTGCCAATTTACGCCACGGAGTTTCAGTTTTTTACGCGTTTTTCGCTTATTTGGCGATTTTATAAAAATAAATTACTAAATGTATTTTTTAAATATTTAGAAAAATTTGCTGACAAATATTTAATGTTTAAAATTTAACTAACCAAATAATAATAATTATATATTTAATTGATACATGAATTGCTCAAATTAAGCATTTATTTCAACAAATTGTATTGATTTTTATACAAAGCAAACGATCGGTGCTTTGGCAACAATCAATATTTGGCTGGCATTGACTCTAGCCAAAGGATTACAAAATCTGCCAATTTACACGTGCTTTTATTTACTTGTTTTCCCCCTTAATTTTTAATATACTATAGGTATACATTATAACAGATAACAAGCATTAACTCTCATTTCCTAATAAAATCCCATTATTTCTAAAACTCTAATTCTTATTTCAATCGCAGAACGATAATATGAGAGTGAAGCATATTTATTTCACCTTTTTAATCGCGTTTACTCGTGTGTTTTTAAAAAAGAACAAAATTGTTTTCGGAAGACCAAAAGAAACATCGTAAATTACACTTTTTTTTTCATAGCATGAATGAAATGTATGACCGCAGCAACATCCATTCTTTTAATACATAGTATCTCGCTGATAGGACAAACCAATAATCTGTCGACGTCTTCTTATCTGAATCCTTTTTTATGGAAATGATTTTGCTGTCTTTATTCTGTTTTCGGCGACCGAAATTGTTAGATGAGGGTTTGTTGTTGGTGAAAAAACCCAGTTAAAAGAAGGGTTAATGGCAGGGAGTGGACAGCCACAGATGACAGGAGGACTACGACAGAATGCGAGGCGGGGGTGAACGCTCGTCTTGGTCCCGTGATTCGGACAACTGAAGTAAAAAGAAAACCAGACCATCTTTTAATGGTTCTGCTCCGGCAGTTTTCTTGGCAAAAAAACCTTTTTTACCTTCACACTTCCGCCCAGGTCAAGATAAATGCTTACCTGTAGCATGAGCTGTCCTCTCCAGGAAAGCGTGTATCCTCTCCCTGCCATGGCCGAATTGGTCTATGTCCATATTGGTCACCACCTAAGTTCATCATTCCCGAGCATCTGTCCAAGCACCCGTAAATCCTCAACGCATAAAACGCATATCGCTTTATCTCTGTTTCGAACTGAACGAAGAACTTTCCTAAAAGATAGGTCCATTATAGTATGGAACTGAGAACTACAGTCGAGTATAGTATCTATATAATGGAATCCATTATGTCAGTCAAAAAAATACGTTATATAGAAAAATTCGTTATATAGAGAATAACGAAAAAAAAATCTGTTTAATGTGTAAATTTTGAAAAAAAAAATTGTTTTTGAAGTGTTTAATTAAGATTTTGAAATCCTTAACTCTAAATATTAACTTCATATTGTATTTTTTAATTATTTCAACCGTTACAAAACGAAAAATAAACATTTATTTGAAAGCATATGTTATAAAACGCATAAGGAAAACTTACATTTGTTTCAGACGAAGAAAGCTGTAATTATTGGTTGTTTTAATTTCAAAACTGTTACACCTCCGTAAAATTTTTCACACCTTAACAAGAAATTCAGAATTATATAAGAAAATCATTTATTATCATTAAAGTGAAAATGTATATGCTTAAAATGATAACAATACCACATAAAGACTTATAAATACCTTTTAATAAACAAATCAACGAGTTTCGTATACGCTCAATCAGCTACATTTTCAAGAGCAATAGTAATGATAAATAAACTAATTTCGCAAAAAAATTATGAAAATGAACTTTATAAACAAAATAAATGATAAGGTAGAGGTACTCAGCTTTGAAAGATAAACCAGGAATCACCCTCCAGACGAAAAATTCCTAGTTCCTTTTCTTCCCAGTGTTTGATTATTTTAGGTCACTTCAGAAGAATAAATTTTATTATTTTTAAGTTATCAGAGAAAAGGAAAAACGCAATTAAATATGAAAATTCAGGGAGAGGCAATGGGCCTTTCCCCCCTCTCTTCTCTTCTCCTCCCTTGCCGGCTCCCATATTACTCAATCTGCTTCATCTTGAACATAGCTTCAAGTTTTCAGACTACGAAATCCGAGAAAAAAAAAAACGAAAAAAAAAAAAATGAAAAGATCCGTAACTGCTCATCGGAGCTGTCAAAACATTCACAGAGAATAACTACCTGGGAAAGCAGCGCAAATAAGCCCCTTGACTTTATTTTTATTTCTTCTCTCTCTGTCTCTCCGCCCTCACTCGTAATAACACCGGACTACCAGCGTTACGTATACTGAAGATTTCTCAGAAAACTCACAGCATCACTCGATTCGAGGGGGTGGTCTGATATAATTTTTGATTATTTTTTTTCCTCGTTCTTGTATATAGTTATTATTTCTCGCCGCAGTCGAGTTTCTTCGAAACAGAAAATTCGTTTTTCATATTTGAAAATTACGGTAGCGATTTTATTGGTATGGAAGTAGGTGGGAGACAAGGTTTGGAAGTGTGTTTATATTCCTATATTTATATATTTTCCCCCCAGTCTTACTTACTTTATAAAAAAGAGGAAAAGATAGTGTTTGTACCTAGTGGCGCCATACTTCCTCTGTGTTCAGATTTTTCTTTACTTTATTAACATTTTTGTATGATAGGTATTTTACTAAGAAGATTAGATGTTTAGGTTCCGCAGCTAGTAATATGGTTCGGATTTGATTACAGTTGGAAGACTGTAAAATGGCTCAGTTTACACGCCTTTTAAAATGGTCCTATTTGGAGAATATTTTTCAAGTTGTGCGGAAAACTGCGGTTATATGTTCGAGAAGCTGAATGATTTATCAAATGTGTTTTCTGGAATTAAGTTCAAATAAATAGAATATGTTTAATATTTGTATAATTTATCAGATTATATAGAGCATTAAAATTTTAAACTTTTAACCTAAATTAAAAATAACTATTAAAATGCAAAGAAAAATTTATAAAGGTTTTCTATAAACTCAAGCTTGAAAAAGAAAACTCATTTTTTTTTTTTTTTAAATCTACACAAAAATAAACTTTTCCGAGGATAGTTTGCCGCCCATATTGCTTATAATTATGTTAATATATGACATATAGTTAGCTTTTACGAAAGAAATTTACAATTACATACAGTAAGACATGATGAAGAAATATTTATTACATCTACGACATGCACTTCCTTCATCTTTCAGAAATGCGCCTATATTTGAACGTGATTCGAATATTTTTTTAAAAATCAACATCTAAATCCTTCTGCCGTTTGTGAGCAGTGTCTTGAGAAAAAAAAAAAAAAAAAAAAAAAAAAAAAAACATGTATTGCCAAAAATATCTACTTTTCGCTATAAATCTATCAAATTGAGCAAGATTGTTGAAAACTTTTATAACTAGTTTCATCATTTATATTGAGGAAGATCCAGTAAATATTTTACCCCCCTGTTGCGACAGTTATTGATACATCGCCAATTAAATTTTTTCTCTTTACATTTACGCCGTGGTACTCAGTTGTTCTCGTATCACTAAAAAAGTCAAGTAAAAGGATAACAATGTTAAAAAAGAAAAAAGAACTTCCCTGCGAGAGTAATAAAATAATTATAAAATCCTGTTTTTGGAAACTTGTCGAAACAGCTAAGAAATTCTCGATAATTATTTACGAAGAAATCGTAGTTCGGGGAATCTTTTAAACGGTTCAGTGAACTTTAAAAAAACAACTGATTGGAGCTTATTTTTGGATGCATAAAATAGATGACGGTAGAAATAGAAGTTAGAATAAGTGTAATCAATGTTTTGCTTAAACTTAGTTCGAGACACAAAATTATACATTTCTTTTTATTTATAAATATTTCTTTTACCCGTTTTATTTTCTTTAAATATATACATATACTCTGTAAAAAAAAAATAATAATAATTTAGGAAAATATATTATAACCACGAACGAAAATATACAATAACCCCTTCCCAGTTACTCACGATTCCGAAAATCGTTCTTTAGCTTTGGAAATTATAGAAACCAATATATGTTTCGAGATTTAAAAAAGAATTTATAAAAACAAAGTTCTTTTTGCTACCACTGATTTTCGGAAACGTTTCCAAGTAAATTTTTATAGGGAATAAATCAATTTTCTCTAACTAGAATGTAAGGTTTTTCAGATACTTTTCATTCTCAAGTAAACATTTTCATGATCAACAAACATGTTTTATAGACAAACGTTATAAATTTACAGCATTGGCATTAACATTAAAACTGATATTATTTTATTACATACTCTTGCATGCATAAATTCAGTTACGCATCTGACAATGTTTACTTGAGAATTGATAGAATCCTGAGAATCAATATTTCGGGTTGAGAAAACTGATGAATACACTATAAACACCTTTTTTACGTGCATATATACCACGTATACACGCACGCACACACACACACATATATTCAAATGTAAATACTTTAAAACAAATTAAATTTTAATTTTAAAATTTATTAATTTTAGCCATATTTTATAACTGGCATATATCTTCTGATTGAACGCCGCTTTTTGAGTTCAGAAAAAAATAAACATTAATTTGTCTTCAGTATATATTTTTTAAATATTTATTTAAAAAAAAATAAAAAAAATTCAAAGGGTAAAAAATCGTTTTTCATAAATTCTTTTTACTATTAATCATACTAAGGGAATTCAACCGGGGCTTTTTTTTATTATTATTATTATCGAAAACTCTATTAGATTTTTTTCCTTTAACATGTTATTTAGATCCCCCCCCCCCCCCCCTAACAATTTCAAAAATCATTTTAAATGAAAAGTATCAATAATGTATTTAAATAAAGTTTTCAAATTGATTAAAAACGACATTTTTTAGTAATAGCCGCTTGCCAAGCATAAGTTAATAGCCAAATCACCAAAGATCGTTATACAGCCTTTTTTATTCTGATAATTTCAGTGGTTTAAGCGCGTAGATTGCATATGTCTGTTAATTTGTGTCTTAGTCTTATTTATATTATTTTATTTATTTTTTATTTATGAAGTTTTAACTCCATTATGGAATATTTGTCGGAAACAAATGCCGAACTATTTCTTTCTTTTTTTTGTTTTCTTTTTTCTTTCTTTCTTTCTTTTTTTTAAGTGCAAACGGATTAATTGTTCGTAATCAAGTTGTACGCAATATATATATATATATATATATATATATATATATATATATATATATAATCGTACTTGAAAAATACTTAAAGGGAAAAAAAATCAGTAAATTCAGATAAAGTTTTGAAACAAATTGCATTGAATAACATATGATTTATTTGAACTGATTTGAAATAACATGTTTTTTCCTTATTCGACGGTGTAAAAATTTAAATTGCGCAATTTTTAAAAGTTTAAAAAAATGCAGTAAAAGGGAAAGTTATTGATCAGGCCATTGCCACCATCAATATGACGTTAGTGTTATACTCACAGACGCTAAACGAAATCATCTTTTCCATAAATACTTAAAAATACTGCGTTTTTTTTTTTATTATTGACAGAAATTCCAATGCACATTAGTTTTGTTTTTATTCTAAGTAAAACGTATAGTAAAAGTTTATTTTGGAGTGATATAGTGCGCTTACACAATGCCGACTGGTGGTTGGAGCAAAAACATTTTAAGATGAATAAATTTAAAGTATTAAGAAAAAGATTTATCGAATTAATTTTGCATATTTATTAGATTTATTTAATTTTAGAAATATAGTTATTTTAATCCGGAAAAATCGTGTGACCAGATGAGAGAATTAAAAACAAAGGAAAGTCTCGTATTCGTAAGTCTGAATAATTTAAAATAAAATTTACTTATTTTTACACTATATTTGACTGATAATTCCTGTGGTTTAGCTTTTTTGAAATAAAATAAAACTCATTCTCATACGAATAATGTATGCGTAACTGGTTTACTTAAATGGGGTTATTTTGTCTGGTATTCTCAGAGTTCTCTCTTAATTTCTTAGATAAAGCATTAAAATATCGATTATGCAAAAATGTAAAAAATGTGAGCAAGAAATTAAAATACATTTATAGTTAAAAGGCAAAAAAAGTATAAGACAATATTTTCAGCTGTCCAAAGATGGAAGTCAAAATGTAAAATACATTATTATTATCAGTATCATCATCATTATCTTCATCATCATCATTAATTATAACCATGATCGCTGGCAGAACGAAATCCGTGTAAGGAGCAAGTTTTATAACAATATTATGTAGTTTTGTGCAGTTTTATGCTAAAGTTTTATTATATTTTAAAATGGATCACACAACTAGAAGCGCAATACCAATAATCACCATACATTAAGGGCAATTATGCAATTAACTCAAGTTTTCTGCACAGTCCTGTATATGAATTTTTTTATATTCTACAAACTCCAAAAAAACTATTCTCCATCCTTCCCGATGTTTACAAGAAAGTTAATTTGGTTACTGCGAATTGAATTACTTACAAGAAAACTGGCTACGGGAAAACTACGTAATTAATAAAATATTAAATTGGTCTTGTGTTTTTTTACTATATAGTTATGACCGTTCTTTTATATATATTTTCTGAAAAGTCTTTATATACAAATACAAAATGTTAACCATAAGATTGTGGAGTGTGTTCGGAGTCACGTCAGAGTTCGTGAGTTGTTCTATATCTTGACCACTTAGGTCAAACCCCTTAATTACGAACAGTGGTTAGGCATAAGAGCATGACATGTTGTTCGTTACGGTGAATGCTCCACGGGAAAGAAAAAAAATGAAGAGATCGTACTATTTTAATTTCTGCAAGTGGAGCGAAACTATAGAATGAATCTTGTTTAACAACGAATAAATGACTTTACTTTTGCAAAATAACATAAACTTTCATGTGTTATTTGTGAGGTATAACGTGATACCCCAAAATGCATATGAATTAATTAATTAGATCAATGAGGGTAAAAAATAATTAAATTGCAATGAACGGATTAAAAAAATTAATTAATTAGAATTATATCAATATTATAATGTATCTCTCTCTCTCTCTGAGTGAGTGTGTGCAATTCTTGTCAAGTTTTTAAAGACAGATTTATTTTTAAAATATTATCGCTGAGTCTTTGTTATTTTTATTAAAGTTCCAATTAGTTTATCTTTTTAAAATTGCTATACTGTAATCTTAAAGCATTTTTTTTTTTAAATCTTTTTATTGCATTATTGTTTATCACAGTGTTTAGTTTAACGTTGGATGGGATTCAAATGTGAAATTTATTTTTTTGATTGAGAGAAATTGAGACGATTATTTTTAGATTTAATTAGAAGTCCAAGCTTCCAAGGAGAGGTCTCTATCTCATGTAAATCCCCCCCCCCCCTCTCTCTCTCTCTTTCTTTATAGACTTACTTTCAAAGCTTCCATGTATTCTCCATTAACTACTTTAAATTATTATGCAAAGAATATGTAATATTCATAATTGTAATGAAACTGCTGTAACCCCTCTCTGGATTGAATGTGCTTTGGCAAAGCTTAAATATGGGTGTAGATTTAAGAGCTATGAGGGAATTCTCTGAGAAAGGACTTTTCAAGGGAAAGTGACCTGAAATCTCTTTTTCCTATGCAAAGGAAATCCTAAAAAAATCACATTGCTTGGACCACGTAGACTCGATTCCGTGAACTTCGCCAACGAATTTTTCTGTTACTCAGTATACTAATACTACATGGTTGAGTGGTGCCGGACTGGGCACCATTAAAACTATCTTTACAGGACTTTATATTAGACCATTAGTCTTCATAAATGGATAAGTCACTATTCCATAATTAATCCCAGTTCAGTCCATTTCGCCCAGCAAATGGACTCAACTATAGGTCTCACTCAATTAAAATTTATTTTTATAAGCACAATTCAATAATATTATATATTTTTCACTCTTCTTATTTTATGAATAATTCTCTAAGTTTTCTAGATAATTTTACACAAACTCTTAAGTCATAATACAACCCTTAATTTATGAATAATTCTCTAATCTTTCTAGAACATTTTATGAGGATATTTTCAAAGTAATGAAGATAAAATTCAAGCATCATTTTTCAGATTTGATTTTTACTAAACTGTTAATGTAAATAATAGTGTTGGTCCGAACTCTCTCTCTCTTTTTTTTTCTGAACTTTTCTATGATATTTCTGGGCCCACCCTCTAAAGCATTTTGAGTGCGGTACTTTTTAGTACGGAGGTCGAGTCGAACGTATGTTGCTTTTTACATCAATGAGCTATTCCCCCTTTCATAACAATGGAAGTGCAGACTTAGTGACTCCGCTGTCAGTATTTATGTATACATCACTCAAACAACAATATGCACTACCCAAGTGCACAAAACGTAAAAGTTTGTGTGACAATTTTCTTAGAATTGGAAAATAAAATCCCTAACAGGGATTATCAACTGGCGCTACAGAGGAAAAAATATGTTTAGTTTAGGAGCTTTAGAATGTTTAGAACTTTAGAGTTTCTGTATTCTTTAAAAGGCTCAGTTTTACTTCATATGTGGTCAACCATTTTATCTTTACACTGTAAAAAAGAAAAAAAAATATTTCTTCATCTACGAAAATATAAAATAACCACGAACGCAAATACACAAGAACCTCTTCCGAGTAACCAATGATTCTGAAAAACGTTCTTTATCTTTAGAAACCTCAGGAAATCAATATAATTTCGAGATTTAAAGAAGCATTTAAAAAGCAAAACGTTTTCTGCTGCTACTGATTTTCGGAAACATTACCGTGTAGTTTGTATAGTGTATTCACCAGTTTTCTCAAATCTGAATATCGGATTTTAGGGTGCTATTTATTCTCAATTAAACATTTTCAGTTACGTAATTACATTTGTAGATGGAAAAGCAACAAAGTAATGTTAACTTTAATGTTCATGCTGTTGATTTATCATGTTTGTCTGTAAAACATGTTTGTTGAACATGTAAATGCTTACTTGTGAATGGCTATACACTACAAAAAAAAAAAAAAAAAAAAAAAGTGTTGATTTTACAGTATAATACTGGCATCCCAGCTGGCAATATTATACCGTAAAATTAACAGTAATAAACAGAAAAATAAGCAGTAATACGCTACCGCGCATGCGCGGTAGCGTATTACAATCAGTTTGAATTTCAGAACAGTTTTAAGTATCATTGCTACAAATCATCATTAAAAAAGTCATTGAAAAATTAAATCATAATGAAGCCCAGACAGACATATAAATAACACAACGATTTAGAATTTGTTTTTTTTTTGTTTGTTTGTTTGTTTTTTTTCCCGTTATATACTTATTTAAATGCGTTAAATAATGATTTTAAGTAACATCCTGGAGGATTCTTGATGTGAATAAGAACATTTTATGTCACCGGGCATTCGAAATCTTAAACCAATGATATGATAATAAAAGTTCAAATAAAATTATTTTATCATTATAATTATTGTTAAAAATTTTATCATATATATATATTATCTATATATATATATATATTAAATATAGCGTACGATCCCAATTCAATCAATATATTCATATCGACGAAATAAGGTAACGCTTTCCAAAACTTAATTACAAACAGTGGAATGCGGAACAATTCACCAAAAAAGAATAAAAAAGGAATGATATCTTTAAGATTTATTTATTTGAATAATATTTGAAAAAAAAAATTAAGCACTCGTTTTCTGTTCCGTTATGACAGTTTAGTTATGCAAAATTATTGTTAGCTGTTGGAACAGTGATTTTGGCGCAGCCAGAATCCTCATCTGGGAGTGGTTTTGAACCATTGTTACTCATAAAATGAACAAATTCTTTGTGTCACATGCTCATAAGCTGGTGTTGATAAGATGTAAATACGTGACACGTATTGAAAAGCACAAACAACCATAATAAAATTGGCTTTTATGTGTTTAAAGGTTTTATAAAAGACCATCTTTTTCAATCTTCCGAGGAAAAAAAAAAGAGAGAGAGAGAGAGACAGAGAAGAAGACTGTAGGGAGAAAGAGCAGTACTACTTAGCTGCTATTGATCGTAACTTTTTATTTCATTAATTTTGTGTTCAAATAAAGGCTTCTATTACGAAGCCTTGAAACAGTTCAGTGGTAAACATTTTATGTTATTTATGTTTTTCTTTACTTTGGTTTTTAGCCATCATATTTTTATCTTAACACAAGGAGTTTTGTATGCATCTTATAAGTTTTTAAATTCTCTGGGAGGGGTTTTACCCCCCCCCCCCCACACACACACACTCCTCCCTATTCGCTGCGGCAATGTGTGAAACATAGATTTTGTATTTTCGGTTTTGATAAATAATTTGATGAATATTGAATGTTGCTCATAAAGAAAGAAGCAGAAATGCATTAGCGCAGAAAAATTTTGTAGTGTTGCATTTTTCACACATGAAAATAGAACTGCAATACAATTTTATGGCAAAATATTTATTACATGTAAACTTTTTAATATATATACTATAATCATTATAAATGAAGGAGCCCTTTAAAAAATCATTAGTCCCTTCAGACGTCGAAAATAATCAAAATCATTTTAGATATAAATGGTTAATGAAATAAATATTTAAAGTACTTGTGCATTGCTCGAGTGAACTTTGCAAAAATCCGCTTAAAATTTTTAAGAATGCATAATACATTATTCAATAATTCATAATTAATCAACAATGTCGTATTTCATAATTTTCAAAAACATGTAATTTCAAATGTTTTTATTTATTTATTATAGATTGTATCACATATTTTAAAAAATGTGTAATAAATATGTTTTTTTAACACGCTTATTCAGAGTTATTTGAGTACATTCAAAAAATTTTTTAATTAATAGCTAATGCTTGGCGACAAATTTATTCTAGTCTTTAATCGTCTCGTGATTAGCACATTTCTTAACTTACTAAGTTTTAGAGAAAAAAAAATGTTTAATCTTGAATTTTGTAGACAGTCTTTTATGCATTAAAACGTAAATGCAACTATTGTGTTATAGTTTAAAATATATATATACACTGAAAAAAAAAAAAAAAAAGAAAAGAAAAGAAAAAAGAAAATGGATTTTACAGTATAATACTGGCATCCCAGCTGCCAGTATTATACCATAAAATTAACAGTAATAAACAGTAAAATAACCATACTGTAAAATCAACAACTTTATTTTTGCAGTGTATATATATAACTTCGGATTATATTTAATATAAAAACTTAAAATAAATCCGCTTTTTAAATTTCTTTCATATACAGTGTTTATATGCAGATATTAGATATTAAGTTATTTGAGTAAAAATTAAACCTTGTGAAAATAAATATACAGTCCGCTGCTTAATTAGTGGAAAACCATAAAACAATCGATCATTGACACTATTTGGCGCGCAAAATAATCGAAACTGTCGAAAAACAAGTATTCATTAGCGTCCCGAAAAATGCATAAACAAAAAGCTTTTTGATGAGTAGCTAATACTTGTCGACAAATTTTTCTAGCGCATCATTAGTGTCTCGTGATTGGCACTTTTCTTAACTTACTAAGTTTTAGAAAAGAACAATTTTTTAATCTTAACTTTTGCAGACAGTCTTTTATGCTTTAAAACGTAAATGTAACTATTATTTTATAGTTTGAATAAAATATTATATAAATAACTTCAGATTATATTAAGCAGTTTATTTGTGTTCAAAATACTTACATTCATTTAGATCATAATTAGTTTATCGGTAAAAATACAATTATTATATAAATGTTTATTAGACATAAAAACCAGATGCGTGTATGTAGACACAAAATTCTGAATATTACATGCAATTGCGCAGTTTATTTCTTCGTTCAAAGTCTACGGAATTTATGAGAATGCTCGACTGATAAATATAGTTAAAGCTATCATAAACTAAACATTGTGGTACATCACGTATTTAATTTGCGATTGCTTTACTTAACAATGCAGTATTACAATATTATTTTAAAAATATTTCAACTACCAAACGTTCTTTCTAATAAATTCAGAACTATATATTTCAGGTCGTTCTGTCATTGTATGATTTTACTTTTATTGTCTAATTTAGTTTTTTTTTTTTTTTTCATTTAAAATTTAAAAATATAAATTTTCCATTTTTATTTTTTCTCTCTTTGAAAGTAATTATTTTTAAGTACTCTTGTACCAAAATTTTACATTCGTTTTTAAAATAGAATTAAAAAAAAAAAAAAAGAAGAAGAAGATAATACTTTATTTCACCATACTACATTATAAAATACAAGCATGCGTTAGAGAGGCATAAAAAAAAAATAATAAACTTTTTGTATCTGTGTACTTTATTCATAATTTAGGGGATCATACACACACCTTTATTTATCCCTGTGGCAGGGATTAAAGTGTACGTCAAGGGAGAAAAATGGTTGAACATTCCCACTTCTTCGCGCGATACATAAATCACACTCGCACAATAGTCTCACCTTTTTTATGCTACATTTATGAGGTTATTGATATAGGTGTACCACATTTGGCATTTGTGCTGCTTGTCGGCGATTTTATATATCGAGATTCTTAATAATATTCATGTTAAATGAAAATACATATATTAATGAAAAAAATAATAGCAAACTGCTTCGTTTACAACCCTTTGACTATAGGGGACGGGACATATACGTCCCAGTGGATTATATATTATTATTATTAGTATTATATTTGTACCGCTTTTTGAAAAATAATATCTTTCATACACATGTTTTATTATTATTAACATTATTATTATTACCCTCTCATCTTTAAATCGCGTGATGCATTTTTTATACGATGTAACGAGAATAAGAAATTGTTTTACTGTTTTTTAAGCATTTTTGCAAAGAAAAGGGGGTAAAGTTTTTTACCGTTGAATAAATTATTAATATTTCGAAAGCTTAAAAGATTAATTAACTTCTTTTTGTACGCTTTAAGTTAATTAATTGGCCTTTGCATTATTTTTTTAAGATGAGGTATTAAAATAATATATTTTTGTATTGCTTTATGCATATGTAATGACGCATGCTTTAAGTAACAAGTCAATCAAAGGGTTAAAAACTAAGTTTTATTATCATTATTACAACCATTAAAGACCCCTCTTTACTTAGTTATTTATTTTTCAAATTCTATATAATGTTTAAATGGATTTTTTTTTTTTTTTTTTAATTAAATACGTTCTCTGAGTTTAATAACTGCCGAAACTTCAGTGATGCTTATTGTGGAGACCCGAAAAGTTTTTGGTGTCTGTCTGTTTGTCTAGCTGTCTGTTTGTTTGTTTGTCTGTCTGTTTGTTCGTTGTTAAAAAAGTTTTAAATAAACCCTCCATTCTAATATCAACTCCCACACACCAAACATTTTGAACAATATAAAAATCAGTCTAGCATTTTCTGTATGCTTTCAGGGGTGGGGGGGGGGGGGGGCAGAAAGAAAGAGAATAAATGAAACATTTTCCAGAGTTTAATCTCTAGTGAAATTATGATTGTTAACTCTGTGAAATTATTAAACAGTAAACCGTAAATAAAAATCTAAAGTTTTCATATTTATCACATTCTGCTTAAAAAGAGGGCCATGAGATGTTATGTTGCAAAATTAAAAAGATACAAAATTAAATAAATACAAAATTAAATAAATACAAAATTAAAAAGATGCAAAATTAAATAGATACAAAATTAAATAAATACAAAATTAAAAAGATGCAAAATTAAATAGATACAAAATTAAGATAACTAAACAGTTCATAACAGATTATGACCATATATGATATGCCTTCTGAGATACAAAATTTAAATCAGTAAATAATTAAAAAGAAGAAGCAAAAGCATTGTTAATATTGTGTCTTGTAGAATGCATTATACTGTGAAAAAAAATTAATCTTGAACAATTCCAATCATATACTGATACAAATTTCGAAGAGCTTATTTAACAATAGATTTCGCTGTAGCATAAGTTTGAATTTTAGTTCCAGCAGAATTAATGAAAAATAATAATAATAATCTACTATGTGAATTATGTGAACACGTCGTATAATTCTCTAGTTACAGTTTATAAGGTGTCATAATGTTCTCAAAGATGGAAACTATTTCGAATTAAGGCTGTTGATCAGTCAGATCTCAAATTACATTAGCGAGGGAAATTTGAAATCTCGGGTGACTTTACTGAAAGTCTCCGATCGCTAAATTCCATATTAACCTATGGGAAAACTTAAAAGAGCGATTACTCATTACCTAATATAATTATCGAAATGCGGTTTTTACCACCAGAAAGTAGACGTCAGATGCCAACGAGGTGCGTTTTTAAGAAGCGTTTAAAAATTCCCTACAAACTTTGACAATTCCAAATGATAAAATTTTATCATCTTCTTATTTTTAAAATTAAAGGGAACAATTTTTAAAAGGAAAAGTTCACGCTGTAAAAAATAAGAAGCGTTCCTCCGCCTCCCCTAGGAAGAAAAACTTCTCCAAGGTAATAAATATCCGTGTTATAAACTTTCAATCTACTCTTTAAATTGTATCTATATATGTATGTGTGTGTGTGTGTATTACAGACACACGCACACATATACAATATATACATATATTCCGAAAAAAGTTAATTTGGCGACCCGTTTCCCGCCAAATTTTTCCCGTCTGCAACCCTTTTATTGTGGCATACATATACAAGGGTCGTGGAGTGTCTGTGATCGTTTTCAAAAGGCGATAAATGACTGCCGAATGGAGTCGAATCGCTGTCAAAAGACACGAAAAGAGGGCCACTCAACAAAAGCTGCGTACTCCGCATCCCCCTTCATTATGTTCTGTCGGGGAAGTGGAGTACAATGGATGAAAACTTCACTGCCGAACGGGATGCCCGGGAATAAAACGCATGATATTTTGGCATTGTTGGACTCGAGCTGACACCTCTCCGATGAAGCTGTCGGTGTTCATCTTTGACATTGGGAGTGGACGGCCTTTCTTGCGATGGGGAGAAGTTAAAAGTGTGAAACATTCTTTTCGGAGGAAAAATGAGTTAGCAAATGAGCTTATTTCATACAACACTGGAGATGCTTTAGCAAACTTACAAGAGTCGAAAGCCGTACCACAAATCCGTGATCTTCTAAGGGAGAAAATTTAAACAAACAGCTGAGAGTATATATTTTTGTTTTATTTTCATTACTTTCGTTTTATATGGCAAAATCTAAAGTATTTGTTTGGAAATAGAATTTTTAAAGAATGAGAAGGAGTGCAGTGACCCCCCTGATAAGCAAGGCTGTAGCCAATAAGGATCACCAGGGTTTGATATCCCTCTGAAATTTTTGTCAGGATATGCCATTAAATATATATCAGTCAAGTTTGCCAAGATTCGAAAATCAAATACAGTCAAGATTCAAAAATCAAAATTCTACGCCAGCATATTTTTATTGTTTGATTCCCTTAGTATGTCGAAAAAGTAAATGCATTTTCTAAGAAATCTTCATTCGAATTTTTTGAAATATGACTCTGTAAAAGCAGAATGCCAAAACAAAATGTCTATAAGAGCTTGATAAAACTTAATCAGACTTGTTTAGCTCGAATTCTTGAAGAATGCAATGGAAGTCATTTAAGATATAAACAAACTTAACTGTTCCGGCGTGTGTTATTGGGAAAATATTTTCGGCAATAAAACATTTTAAAACATGTGTACAAAATGTCAACTATTAATTTGTTTGACACTAACGGCAACACCTCATCGAAGAAACATTTAAATTAGATTACAATTTAATTTGCAATGAAAAAGGCTTAAAATTTCTTTTGTAATTACATTAAATTGAACTATTTGAATTCACAATAAAGTTTAATAAAGACTTTTAACGCCTGCCTCTATTCAATTAGTAAAAAACATATCTAAGATAAAACAAGAATAAAATTCTGGGCCCCAAATTGCCCTCCGAAATATTTTTCTAGCTACGGTCTTGCTAAGTGCTAACTGACAATTGTAACTTTCGATTGTAGTACGCAAGAGAAATCATAATATTACAATAGATAATAAATTCTGGTTTAAAAAATTGTACATTGCCTCTGCATAACATTTTTAAAGACGTGTTAAACAAAAGTGACTAAATATAGTAAAAGGGAAAATACCAAAAAAAAACTTTTGTAAAAATTCTTAGGTAAATGGTCAACCTGCTCGCTTTTGAAGAATGTGAGAAAGCTCGATCCTGATGTTCTCGATTAAATAATTTCTCTAGGTTTTTTATTATTTTAACTCATTTGGGAAGACTAAAATTTACTTTTATTTTTATCCTCTAAAGAGAAGTTAGATAATTAAATTAAAAAATCCCTGGATCCTGGATTTTGGAAAAGTAAGGATTTTTGTTGACTTGAACTATTTTAAGACTAGTTCTTGAGCCATAATTACTTTCTTCAATATACATATAGTGGAAGTATATAGAAATCGTGAAATTTTTCGGCTCCCTTTTTTAATAGTTTACTCGTTTTGGGTTGTCTTGAACACGATTTGACTACTTTTGAAAAAAATGCCTATCTGTCTACCTATGTCTATGTATGTATGTATATATGTGACACAAATTCTGTGGTTGCTCAAGAACTAATGCACGAAATTTCATCAAACTTCATATTCTGTTAAATCTTGGCGAAAATTGGTGCTGATTAAGTTTGGGTGTGTATTGTTCAACATAAGGCTCCTTCAATCCAAACTGACTCACGTCGCATTTAATTGCCCTTACGAGAAGAACGATTGGTCAATCCGCGTGGGTAACAATCACTGATTGGTTTAAGTGGACAACAAAATGCTTGATTCTAGGCCTAGTTTTCTAAGAGTCCTAGCTCAACATATGACGCTAATATCCGGTATTTTTACCTCTATATCCGTGATAGCTAAATTTCGGTATATCAATGGTATGGAATTCCATCAAACATAGTTTTCAGTTAGATCTTAGTACATATAGGTGCTGATAAGGTTTTTGTGTACATAGCTCAACAGGTGGTGCTTATATGCTCTGTTATTCCCGATTTCCGTGTTAGCCATATCTCAACATCTAATGGATAGCATTTGATCAAATTTCTTATTCAATTAGGCATTGACATAAATTGGTTCTGATTAGGTTTGGGTGTATCTTCCTCCACAGTTCGTGGTGCTGTGCGGTTCTTTTCATGATTTCTGTGATAGCTACTATAATATCTCGGCAACTATGCGATAGAACTTCACCAAATTTAATATGTAAGATATCTATTAAAATTATATCGCTTCAATTTTAGTTTTGTTCACTTAATAGAGGTCATGCTATGCTATTTTATGCGATGAACATTATAGTTGTGTCCCTGTGTCTTGCACCAAATTTTATATTTAAAATTATTAATTCAAAATATGCATGTTTATCGAATTTTTTATATCTGAATACCCAACAGGGTACGCAGGTGAATTGAGCTTTTTTTAAATTTTCGTTCGCTGATCACTGTAACTGCAAGTTAAATTCAAAGAAATGCATTCTACTTTATAATTGTTGGTGTGTAACAACGCTATTTAAATTAACATATTAAAAAAAATACAGTTGAACGTTTTGTGATGGTCGCAGAATAAAGTTTAATAGGGGAATGGGACAGTTATGATTGCACTCTTGTAATTCCTTTTATTACAGATATAACATTTTTAATCTCAGGTGTAACATACCTTTTTCCTTAAAAAAATTAAACCTCGCTTGATTTTTTTGAAATAAATCTTACAATCATGCCATTTTTAAAATGCTGTGTGAAATGAGTTTTATTAATTTACTAGTGCCGATACAGAAGTAAACCTAAATTTTATATATCTAAAAATGCTTAATATATAAATACTATGACAAAAATTTAAATAATAAATATAATATCTAAACAAAATATAAAAACTATGTTTGATGGAATTCCATACCATTGATATACCGAGATTTAGCTATCACGGAAATACAAAGGACATTCCATAAAAACTGAGTGTTATTCTTTTACGTAGTGGCAACCCCGCGAAACTAAAAAATAAAACTGCAGGCGATTTTTTCAAACGGTTAACTGTACGTTTATAAATATTCTAAACGGAGAAGACGTTTTTATTTTCCTAGTTTCATGCTTGTTTAAAGAAATAAAAATGTTTAATATGCCAAATATCTAAATAAATGCTTTACGATGAAGTACGCTAATATTTACTCGTAGAGCAAAAATTCATGAAATAGCTATACAACAATCCATGTAAACATCGAAATAAAGGCTCAAAAACTAGTGTTCATTTTTAATTTTCCTTTATAATGAAGTCTCACTTACGCAAGTACTTCCCCCTCTCTTTAAATCTTACTTTATGTACTACTAGACCACGGATCGTATTTATAGCATTTGATTTAGGATTTGCGTAACGCGGCAGGGGGGGAAGCATAAAACAAGTAACCCCTTGTTCTTTCAAGCGACAACCATCTGTTCTCTGAGATCAGATCAAGCAGAAAGACTCGTTTATTTCTTGCTGGCTTGGAGCATCCCTCGGCGACTAATTTAACGACGTATTTCTATTAGTGTTTCGTAGTAGATTAATAGTGTTGGAAAATCATGCGCGTTGCAACAAAATTCCAAACGTTTTATGGCTGTGTTAAAAGAAGTTAGCATGGATATACATATCAATATATGAAACTTCACATTTAAGTTCTGCAGCAATAAGAAAATATTGAATTTATGTGTAGAAAATAATCTAAGTAAAGTCATGGAAAGTTGAGATAATACAACAGAATACTGCTACGAATTCTAAGCTATTTTATTTTATCTAGGATCACTCGAATTCGAAATGGGTTAAAATAATCCTCCTGTTGAAATTGCCTTCTAAAAAAATTCTTCAACATATTTAATTTGACGGAAAAAAAAACTACCTTCTGAAATTTCTCAACATTTACATGTCGGAAATAAGTAGTGGTGTTAGTGTCGACTGTTTGTTTCAAAGATTTTAAAACATACAAAAATTTATTTATTTATTAAAAACTTCAACATAAGAATTTTTTTTTTTTTTTTTTTTTTTTTTTTTTTGGGGGGGGGGGGGGGTAGAGCAGTAATAATTAACGTAAGTAGAAAAGTTTCTTTTAATTAAATTATTCATAGAAAAAAAAAATCATACGTAATATTAAACTCAATGATGTTTATAAGATTTATTTCATATCATCCAGTATGAAATCTAAAAGCAGTATAATAAAATACAAAACTCAGTATAATAGTATAAAACGTACAAAACTTTATTTATTAATAATTTCAATATAAGGAAAAAAAAAAACTTATTTTTTGGTAGAGCAGAAATGATCAACGTAAGTAGAAAATTTTCATTTAATTAAATTGTTCATAGAAAAAATTTCATACGTATTATCAAGCTCAATGATGTCTATAAGATTTATTTTATGTCATTCGCTGTAAAATTTAAAAACAGTATAATAAAAAACCTATGGAGAGTTTTTATCTAAAGAAATTGCCTGTTGACTGCGAATATGTGTGCGTATGTATTTGTGTGCGGCTGCCCTGTCTATTATCAAAAGTATGTTTAGATATTTTTCTGCTACTTTTATTGGATTTGAAACATAAATAGCCTAAATTGAAGGTACTCAACATGAATAGACTCTTTCGAGTGTCATTCTCAACGATGACAACAAGAAGGTGGGGTGATTGTGAATATACGAACGCAACCGAATCACGTGACAGGGGGTGCTTGCCAATCCCCTCCCCTGTATCTGAACTCCCCTTCTCTGAACTGAATAAACGAAATTTGAAAAGAGTCAGTTGTGCACACCTCTCCGAAGGATATAGGAGGAAAGATTCTTAGAGAGCTTTTACAATGAAATTTGTTCATATTATTCAGAGTTGATTTAGAGAAAGTCAAATATGCCGAGTTATTTGGATACCGGACATAGGTCCATTATGAGACCAATGGACTTAAGTACGGCTGCTTACAGGTACAACATGATGGATTATTATGCTTGTAAAAGTAAGTTTCGTTTTTGAAAACATATTTATAAAATATAGGTATATTCATTCGTTGCTGTTGCATTAACCTCCCATAATTATTTAAAATTAAGAAGCCAGACATTATGCTTTGGTTATACACTGCAAAAAATAATTGTCGATTTGCGCGGTAGCGTATTAATGCCTGCGCGGCAGCGTATTACTGCTTATTTTACGGTTTAATACTGTTAATTTTACGGTATAATACTGGCAGCCGGGGTGCCAGTTTTATACTGTAAAATCGACAATTATTTTTTGCAGTGTAGCTAACTTTCTTCTTTTTCTCCATAAACGACAAATTTTTATTTGCTTGCTCTTTGAAACTTTTATAAATGGAACGTTTTAATAAACCGAAACTAGTTTGGTGGCGGAGCTCTTTTTTTGTTCATTTCTATGAACTGTATGTATGCTTCAGTAATTATTTTAAGTCATTTCAGAATAAATTGTTAACAAACAGTTAATGGTAAATTAAGTAATCACAATGCATTATTTATATATGTGTATATGCATATGAAATGGACATAAATGTTTTTACATACAAACGAAAATTTTGCATTGCTGAATTAATATATTTTTTTAAAAATGACATCTTAGAAAAAAAGTGAATTAAAATGGAATTTATTTAAATTGGGAAAATATCACATAGAAATGAGCACATTACAAGAAAATATATAGGAAACGCTGAAACATATTCTCCTTCGAAAAAAAAAATATAAATAAAAATTTGTATTTCAAATTTTTATTTGAAAGTGGGATCATAAAATTTCATTAATTCACTCTTGAAATAATTTCATGGATCAAAATACGATATAATATAGTTTAAAAGAACACGAAAATAATCCAAATTAAGAATTTTTCTACTATAGTTTCATATTTACTAATCCTCAAAATCAAAATAAAATCATTAAAATTTATCTTAATTATCTCGCTGATTTAAAAAGGATTTTTTTTTTCTAAGGGAGAAAGAAAAACAAATTAAAAAAAATAATAATAATAATAACTTTTTTTTTCTTTAAAACATCAAAATATTTCCAACTACAAAAAGGAAAAACGTAAAACTTTTAGAGAAAATGGAGAAATCAGCAAAGTAACTACTGAAAGTATTGCATATCAGGAAAATTAAACTAATAAACAAAGAAAAAAATAAATTAAAAAATTACAGTAAAGGAAAAAGATAAAGAAATGTACCATAACTTGTGCAGTTTCATCAATCCGTCAATTCACATTTCATCATTTTTATCAATCATCAGTTTCGGAGATAAATCTTTGTTTTGTTTAAGTTATATGCAAGAGCAATAAAACATGAGCAAATTAAAAAATCAATTTCTATTGAATAGTGTTAATTTTTTATTTTGATTATTGTTTTTCGTCCTGTTATTTTACTACTTTTTTTTTTCTTTTTTGCTAAGAATCACCAAGTGATTCGAAATCACCACATTGTTTTTATTAACTACTACAGTAAACCTCTAAATAGCGGTCACCGGGACCGTGAAAAAGTTACAGTATTTGAGAGATGGCTGTTATTCTGAGGTCCGACATTTTAAAAATTTAAAGTTATATCAAAATAGCTGACTATTTTTTTATTTTTGTATTTAAAAAGGTACATAATTCTGTTTAGCAGTAAAGAGATTGCTTTATTATTAATTATTTAACAAATAGCTTTTTACATAAAGTAATAATAATTTCACAATTTCTTTTTTTAATATAATATACAGTTTCTTGTCAATTTGGTTAAGCACAAAATTTTGAATTTCTCTGAAGCTGAATCAGCAGAATATGATTAAACTGGAATTTTGTTACAGTTTCGAATTATCTTCCTCTTCATTTTCATCATCACGTTGCTGTCAAAAACTTCCTTTTTATTAGTTATCGTATATAAGGGATAGGAAAAATACCCAAATCGCCTACATTAACGGACTTTCGTACTCAATCCACTTCTGTGTTTATAGTTAGTATCATTTCAATTCAACATAATCGACTATTTCTGTTTTTTCGGTGTTCAGAAACGTACGATTAAAATTTTATTTAAACTACACAATTTCAATATAATAAATTATAACACCTTGTAATAATATAGTTCTTTTAAATGCTAAAAGGTGTAAATCAACAACATAATACAAATTAAAATAACTTTTATTAGGTTGTTTGACATGTTTCGATTCACTCCGAGTCATCTTCAAAAGCAAATGAGTGCTTTTGAAGATGACTCGGAGTGAATCGAAACATGTCAAACAACCTAATAAAAGTTATTTTAATTTGTATTATGTTGTTGATTTACACCTTTTAGCATTTAAAAGAACTACACAATTTCAGTCAAAATTAACAAATCTTTCCTTTACATTCTTGCCTTATTCGATTCAGGGGTGATTGTGTTCAGGTTATATATACCTGAATTCAGGTATTTTTTTTCATTTTCAGTACCGAAATTCCGGTTTTTCTGGTAGTTAAATTTATAAAATAAGACTAAAATATCAATTTCATATTATTGATAAACATAATTAAAATTCATATTTTTCATAATTTTACCTCCCTTTAATTAAATTATATGTTTTCTCCCTACTTTCTCTACACTGCAAAAATCAACAGTTATTTTTTGCAGTGTATACAGAAATGTTTTCTCTCTAAAATTTCAGGTATTTTTTCATGAACCCGCAATCAACCCTGCCAATTATAGTTGAAAATTTTTAAACAATTTTCTGGATGGCCGTTGTTACGCATTCATTGTCCAGAGGTTGAGTGTAATGGTATAATTATGAACGAGATTAGGTTCCACCAAAGCATGACAATTCTTCAGATTTGTTTGTTTAAACAAATCTGAGTGACCGTTATAGGAGGTTTTTCTGTATTTTAAATTATGTCAAATTAGTATTTGATTGAAAAAAAAAGTTTGTGCATTGTGTACAATCCAATCTTTTGATGGGAATTTTAATTCTAATCGATATTATGTGAATAAACTTAACACAAATTTAGATAATTGTTATAATTCAATTCGAATCTCAGTTTGAAACATGTTCGTGAGTTGCTGTAGATTTCTTTTAAAGTACTTCCAGAAACAATACCTACACATTTATGCTTTTTTTTTTTTTTTTTTTTTTTTTTTTTTTTTTTTTTTTTGGTGAGTTATTGCGCACCATACATTCTTGAGTTATACCTTAAAATGATTGTCATCATGTCCTTTTCTACGAAATACCCTCTAAAATTCTTGTTAAAAGCCATTTTCGTAATATCTTTCCTGTGCCAGTGAGAATACTTTCTTGTTATTACTCTTTTTGGCAAACTCTTTTTGAAATAGCTGGCCTAACGTAAAACACATGGCAGAAAACTCGGTTGTAACGTTGAAAACTCGGATATAGAGAGCCAAATTTTGCAAACTCACAAAAAATATTCCCTTTTTTCCCCCTCTGCTCCCCAAGCAAAATGTGTTGATTCTTGTGTATTCGATACATTTAATCTCAAAGGGATTTAATTAAATATCATATCGAAGTGATTGTCATTTGCTCAGTTATTTCTCTTAAATAACTTAGCTTCTTTTTCCACAAATAAACTGTAGTAGTTTTCCATTTCTGAGTTCATTGAAGTAATTAGAAAAAAAAAAATCATGCGAACGTATTAAAAACAAACAAGCAAACAATCCATCTCCCCATAAAAATTTAAGAGAGAGAGAGAGAGGGGGGGGAGAGGGGGGAGAGGGGGGGAGAGGGGGGAGAGGGAGGGAGAGAGAGATTGTAAGATTAAATACATATATACATATAATCCTTTAAAAAATATATTATTTAAAAAAAAACTATTTAAATTAGTAAATAAATTGTAAAGCATGTTTTTTTGCAATCATCGTATACTTTCACAGAACTATTTTATTATTTATAAATTCAGAGTTGAAATTTCTTTAAAGTGAGTGTTACGCTGCCATTCTAATTCAAAAATATGAAAACGTATCGATTATAGCAGTAATTCTGTAATTCATTATACAAAACCTTGAACTTTATTATTACGAAAACTCTGTTATAACGTATAAATGCTTCTTTCCCTTCGTCCTCCTTATAATCAAATTCGACTGGTAGCACAAAACCACTGTAAAAGACAAGGAAAGATATACATATATGTCGATGGAAGGAATTTTTCTTCGTACTGAAAACCATACACCAAGCTAACGCTTATAAGTAACTGCAAATCAGAGGCTTTTCCCCTTTTTGTTCCAACGTTTTTAGAATGTTAGTATAATCTGAGAAACGCAATTAAGAAACTTTTTCAAATATGTTTTATCTAAAAGTTATGTAATTAAATAATTTAACTGATTTCTGTATGTATCTGACTTTTTCAAAAAAAAAAAAAAGTTTTCGTATAATACAAGACAAGAATTTAAATGCATGTTTTCAAAATCTAATAGTAAAACACAAGAAACCACTGACATTTTCAGTTAAAAAGGTTAAAATAGAAAACTAATAACGGATATTTTTAAAGAAATAATGAAGTTCGTGGAAGCTATGATATTGTGAAGAAAACACACATATATCATTTTAAGTTTTCTTTTCTTCGGAGGACGTAAAATTTCCAGTTGTTGAAAAAACGAAAAAACGAAAAAAAAAAAATGCAATGTATCTTTTTGTTTTGTATTCAACAAAATATCCAATCTTTCAGGTTTTTAAACCACGAATCATAGACAAGAATTCTTGGAATCTTCCATATTTCAGTAGCATTCGGAGTATCTGATGCGGAACCGACAGATAAAAGAAACGTCCACCAATATAAGTTTCTGCATTCAACATTTTAAATATATATGTCTAATATTATCCCTTACTTTTTTGCAGTATTTCATTAGTAAAGCTTGTATTTTTGTAATGAAATTGGACAAAAAAAAAATATATATATATAAACTATTGGCATTGTTTAAAAGAATTATCTCCAGATATTTTATGCTAGTTCCTTAATTATATAAAATTAGCTAGAAAAAAAAACTGAATTTTCGCATTCGAAATTTTTTATTCTGATTTCTTAACATAAATTTCTTTGAAATATATATAAGATGAATGACTTATATAAACTTAGACATAAACTTTAAACGAAAGCTTTTTCCAAGTTTCAAGCTATTCTTTCTCTGTATTTCATTACAACCCAAGAACTTATATTTTAAATAATTTTATCAATAATTATATATATAATAAACCAATAGACTGAATTAAAAGTCATGTTACATATTACAATGTCGCAGAGGTTTCTGTTTTTTTTTCTTTTTTTTTAAAAAATTATTACTGAGTTGGTTATTATTTTAATAATATATAATATGGATGATTTATCTACACTTCGATATAAACTTTATAAACAGTTCTTTTTTTTCAGTTTCATAGTACTTTTTATGTGTTTTTCATTATAACCCATGAACTTATATTATAATTTGTTAAACCAATAATTATCTATCCAGTGAACCGATAGTCTGAATTAAAAGTTATGTTGCATATTACGACTTTGCAGAGGATTCTGTTTTTGTTGTTTTTGTTATTGTTTTAATCAATCAATTACTAATTTCCATACCTAATATATCGATTTATATATAAAATAAATTGGAATTCATTTATTACACATCATTATTTTGAAACAATCATAGTGATTGGGTAAAGAAATCATATGAGTTGTATTTTTTACAACTGAGTGAAAAAGTGTCCAGGATTTGAACCCAGGACCTTGGCTTAAGCTGTAACTCTTATTTATTGCTTCTAATAGCGATAGCATTCATCATTTCTTATTTCAAATTTATACAAACTTCTTGATAAAAATAAATAAATAAATAAAACATTATTTTAAACACGAAAATGGATTTATTTAAACTAATTGTTAGTGTATAAATTTAAAGTTTCTACATTTTTTTTTTTCTATGTAAAATGAATCTTTATTTGTCAAAAATTTGTTTCCCAAAATTTTTAGGCGAGTTTAAAATTAAAGTTAGTCTGTTTAGTTCTACTAAAAAGGTAGAAACGAGATGAGTAAATAAGTACTGATTTTTGGCTCCTCGATCGAGTCAGTTTTTTTAAAAAGATGTTTTTATTGTTTTAATATAATTTAATATTTACATTTACTGCTTCTTGATTTACTCTTATTCCAATATTGTTTAAATGTGGTATACAAGATCAGAAATTTAGGCTTATTTAGAAAATTTGATTAATATATTTCAATATATATCGATTTGATTTTTTTTTTCCATATGAAGCAGTCATAATGCCATCGTAATTTTTACATATATTTTACTTTATTTTCCAGACATTAGTATATGTAAATACTAAAATGATGTTATGAGCGCTTTGAAAAAAAAAAAAAAAAAAAAAAAGATAGAAAGAAAAAAGAAAAAGAATCAAATTGATATTGTTGAAATCTCAAAGCAAAGATACTAAAAGGTACTAGTATAAGATACTAGTATATTAGGTCTATGATTGAAATACACTGCAGAAAAAAAGAAAAAAAGACAAATGTTTTTTAATCTGAGAATATACAATATAACCACGAACGAAAATACACACTAACCTTTTCTGAGTTTCCCACGATTCCGAAAAACGTTCTTTGTCTTTAGAAACATCAGAAACCAATATTTTTTCGAGATTTAACAAATCATTTATAAAAACATTTTTGTTTTTTGTCTGGTTTCTGAGTGATGCTTATAGTGCATTAATCAGTTTTGCCCATCCGGAATATTGGTTTTGTTGATGCTGCATTCTCAATTAAATTTTTTCAGCTGCATAACTGAATTTATACATACAAGAGTAAACTAAATTAAGATTAATTTTAATATTAATGCTATTAATTTATCATGTTTGTCTGTAGAACATGTTTGTTGAACATGAAAATGTTTTCTTTGAGAATGGATAGCATCCGAAAAACCTATATTTGAGAAAACTGACTAATATACTATGAAACCTACTCTGAAAGGTTTCCAAAAATCAGAGGGACAGCTAAAGAAACTTTATTTTTATAAATGCTTCTTTAAATCTCGAAAATATATTGGTTTCTGAAGCTTCGAAAGATAAATATAACGTTTTTAAGAATAGAGGATAACTCGGAAGAGGATACTGTATATCTTCATTCGTGGTTATATATTTTTCTTTCATTAAAAAACATTTGTCTTTTTCTGCAGTTTACAATAAGAATTTTTAAATAAACCACATGCTTCTGATCTTATATAACACATTCAAAGAATCTTCAAGGAAAAATGTATCAGAGCGGCAGTAAACATCGACCTTTAATTATATTAAAACAATCAAAACATCTTACGAAAAAGAAAAAATATCATATTGGGGATGGGCAATAATTATGGTTATCTACACTGCAAAAAAAAGTGTTGACTTTACAGTATAATACTTGCATCCCAGCTGCTAGTATTATACTGTAAAATCAACACTTTTTTTTGCAGTGTACCCATCTTATTTTAAAAAAAAAATAAAATAAAATAAAGTAAACATGCTATGCTTTGATTGTGATCAAATATGCCCATAATTTTCATAATGTTTATTTACAAAAATAATGTATTTTTCTCTAACGTGTTTTTTCTCTTCGGGGTTCGTTTCAGATTCAAGCAGTATTAGTTATTTGCCCACCTTGGATCTGGAATCGAATCCGGGGGTGGAAAACATTCAACCCAAAATGGGGAGGTCCAATTCTTCCGAGTCCCAATCGTCCAGTAAGTCTAATTTGTTATCTCTAAATTCATTAACCAAAAAAAATATGACTAATAAACAGATAATTTGGATTCTTTGAAAAATCAGCTCTTTCTTTTCGGTTGGTTTAATCATCAGTTAACAAACATCAATCATTCTGTGCAATTAATTTTTAATTCTTTTTTCTCTCTAATATTTTCCCCTTTTTAATTTGCCTTAATCTTCTTGGGTTTGTTAAAAATTATTTAAACAGTAAAATGCTAGCAATATTTACTGGTTATTGACTAATTACAATAAAAAACATTTTAAGCTTGGTTGTTAAAAGGTAATCTGAATTTCGGGCTTTCCCAAAAATTCTGTTTGTCATAAGTATGTCTAATATGTTGTACATATACCGGGAGATACAAAATACAGGTTATGACAATTATCTCTTAAATCGCTGATGGTATAGCAGTATATTTTAAATTCTAAAATGCATTCAAATCGTGTATAACTTTCTTGAATGGCATTTGTTTTTGTAACGTGCTGTATATGTATTGAAATACGAAATGATTATTTATACGTCCCTCTTTTACTATAGCTTATATTTAGAAACAAATGTTGTCCTAAGGAATTAAAAAATATTTTTGTACGACCAAAGCTTAGAAAGTTATGATACTTTGAAATTTTTGAATTTTTAGGGTTTTCTTGCACAAAAAGTAAGTTATCGTAAAAGAATGGGATTCTTTAAATGTCCTTAAATTTAAAGCTTGTTATAAATTAAACTGCAAATTTCCCTGTCTAATGTTGAACTTATGGGCTTGGAATGCATCCTTATTTTTCAAAATTCTGCTCTGAAAATTAAAAATCTTTCTTTCTCTTTTCTATACTCGTCTTGAAGAATGTTTTTTTTTTTTTTTTTTTTTTTTTTTTTTTTCATTTGGCAAAATATCACTTAAATACAGAGTTTTATTTATTTCGAGTGTTAAAATCTTATTTGCAATTCATCTTCTTCACTTAGATTTTAACACTTAAAATGTAAAACTAACTCAACAATTTAGAAACATTTTGTCCAATAAAAAAGAAAAAACATCCTTCAAAAAGAACATGCTGAAAAAAGACGATATATATCTATATATATATATCATTTTTTTTTTTCAGAGGAGAAAAATGAAAAATACGGATGCATTCCAAGAACATAGGTTTAAAACTAGATGAGGGGGGGGGGAGATTGCGTTCTGACTGATGAGGAGCCTTAAGGCCTTAAGTTAGTCAGTCAACTTCCAAATTCCCCTTGCTAATTTTAAACCTATGGGCGTAGATTATCGACACTGTCACAAAATTTCATTGTCAAGGAGTGGGTGAAAACACATTCCAACAAAAGATTTTTTTTGGGGGGGAGGGGGGGGGGAGACAACAAAATTTACAAACAAAATTTTTTCGAAAAGTGAAATTTTTTTTTAATTGGAGAGGGGTCTTACATTTGGGTACGGGGGTTATTTTCAGAATTTTATGATATTTATTTTTATCTGCTTTTGAAGCTGAATGAAAAAAAAAAAAACTTTTCAAAGCGAGTTATTTATTTTACTTTATTTTAAAGTGAGAATGTTAAAGAAACATACTTCAAGTTTTTGAAACACCCATTGCATCCGTATTTTTTTCAAATTTCTCCTCTGGAAATTAAGCCCCACCAGTGGCTGAGAGGTTGTGTTCTCGAAGCTGGTAGACGGGAGGTGCTGGGTTCGATCCCAATCGCGCCCGTCGGCCTAATCGTTCGGAGTTTTCGTGGTTTTCTTCGAGCCGTGGATTTCTCCATGCGTAAATACGGATTAGGTTCCCTTAGAAAGACCCCCACGAAGGGCACTCCCCCCGGGCCTATATCCCTAGTGTAGATAATTGGCCGTCAATAATCAACCCAACCCAACCCTCTGGAAATTAATATTTTTAACTTCTTTCTTCTGTATACTCTTCTTAAAGGGTGTCTCTTTTTTTTTCTTAGTTGTGAAAATATTTCTAAAATATATACTGAATTTAATATTTTATGTTGCTGACGAGCTTTGAGTAAGATTTTAACATTTCACATAAAATTAAGTATATATTTTAGAAATATTTTCACAACTAAAAAATAAAAAGAGACATTCTTTAAGAAGAGTACACAGAAAAAAGAAGTTAAAAAATAATTTCCTGAGGAGATATTTTAAATATACGAATGCATTCTACACACATAGGTTTCACATTAGTAGGGGGAATTTGAAACTGCAAATCCCTTTTCTATATATAGTGTTAAACCTGTGGAGTTGGAATGCATCCGTATTTTTCAAATTTCTCTTCGGAAAATTAAAATATTTACTTTCTTCTTTCTGCATTCTCTTCTTGAAGGGTGATTCTTTCTTTTTTATTTGATAAAATATTTATAAAATGCAAAGTTAGTTTTATTTTTAGTGTTAAAATCTTATTTACAATTCGTCTGTTTCACTTAGATTTTAACACTTAAAATATATAATTAAATATCTATTTTAGAAACATTTTGTCAAATAAAAAAAAATACATCCTTCAACAAGAGCATGCAGTAAAAGAAAAAAAAAAAAAAAAGGTACAAATTTTAACTTTTAGAGGAGAAAATTAAAAAAATACGGATGCATTCTAAGACAATTAGGTTTAACACTAGATTGGGGGGGGGGGGGGGGCTACAGTCTGCCTGATGAGGAGCCTTAAAGTGACATTTTTCAAAGTATAAGATATAAGAAAAGAGGGTTGAATCTAATTTTGCAATTTATTGTATATACAGTCCTTTGGTAAAAGAAATGTCATGTCTAAAAACTATACTTGATTTGAATGCATTTTGTAATTTGAAGTGTGTTTATATGAATAGCAGATAATCACCATAACCTATTTTGAATCACCTGGTATATTAGATTTAATTTAACCACAAATTAACAATTTACATAGATATATCTTGCTGCTTCTTCTTACTTTTTATCATTTTTAAGCGTTTTCTTTGTTGTTGTTATTTTTGTTACTGTTTTTATAATTATAATTACTATTATTATTACTAATCCTGTGCATTTTGTATTGTTAATATTTGTAAATTCGAATGACTACTTTAGTCATTGTTCAAAAAAAAAAAAAAAAAAAAAAAAAAAAAAAGATCTTTCTAAATTCTTAAGATTTAAAAAATTTCGCCGTACCATTTTATTAAAAAAGTAACAACATGTTTAGCATTAACACATTGGTGACGGCTAAGTTTTCGTCTTCTAAACAGCTTTGGGTGTTAGTTATACACTGCAAAAAAAAAAAAAAAAAAAAAAAAGTGTTGATTTTGTAGTATAATACTAGCATCCCATCTTCCAGTATTATACCGTAAAATTAACAGTAATAAACAGTAAAATAAGCAGTAATACGCTGCCGTGGCATTGTGCGCGTATTAGTGCTTATTTTACTGTTTATTACTGTTAATTTTACGGTATAATACTGGCAGATGCGATGCCAGTATTATACTGTAAAATCAACACTTTTTTTTTCTTTTTTTTCTTTTTTGCAGTGTAACTTGCATGTTACATTATGTAACAAAAAGATTTTCTTATGTTAGTGTCTATATTAGAAATGAATGTCTATAATGATTGTATTGTTCCTAATCGAAGTATTTATATGCACAGCATTCGAATTGTAAAAATGCGAATTTTGTGTATGTTTTATGAGAAATAATGTTACTCATAAAATGCAAAAGTACCTAACGTGGGTGGAATTACACCAGAGTCATAACCAGACAGTGATGTCAGAGGGGGGCTTATAATTTTTGGATGGGGCTAATTCACGTGATTTTTTTTTCTTTCACTTTAATAAAGAATAAATTTAGATAGCTATAGATTCTGGGGGCAAGTACTTGTACATAATAAAGGATGACTTGATTTAAAAATTATCTAAAAAATTATAAATTGAAGTTCCTAAAATTTCATAAGTATTACGGGAACAATGTTATTTACATATTGAAACTATGTGTCTAAACTAAAAATAAATTGGTCAAGTACGAGCTTAACTCGCTCTCAAAGGATTCCGTGCATTAAATTTATTAATTAATAAACTCCTACTGTCCCTAATTTTATCATAATTTTAGTTTCAGTAGATTCGGAAATAGGAGCGGGGAGGACATATTTTTCCAGTATACTTTAGACGATTATTTCTGAAAATATAATACCTAAAATTAAAACAAATATATTTTTGAGTTTGATGTTACAAGATATTTCGAACGATCCCTACACGATATATAAAAAGAAAGTTTTTTTCCAAGTAACTTAATTAATATCTCGGCTAATTACTGGCAAATTTTTTTTAAATCATTATCAAATATCCTTGGCTGATTCTGCGTCGATAGATGCCTCGAGTGCCCGTCAACTCCCTCGCTGATCGACCGAAAAGTAAAGTTTGTGTGCAACGGAAAAATACGTTTTTCTCCAAAAATATGTTACCTAGGAAAGTCGCCATAGTTTTCCTGCAAGGTTTAAATAAATTCCTAATGCCCCTATTTTTTTCAAAATTTTAGTTTCAGTGAATTCAAAAATAGAGGGGCGGGGGGCATATTTTGGCGGCGCATTTTCGACGATATCTTTGAAAATATAATACCCAAAATTAAAACAAACACGTTTTTGAGTTCGATATTACAAGATCTTTCACACGATATACAAAAAGAAAACTTTTCAAGTAACTTAATTAGCACCCTAAATTTTTCCTAAACATATTTGTGAATGGCCAATAATCTGAAAATATGGGAGTAAAAAGGATTTATAACTTTCCACGTCCCATAGTCTACGAGAAAATGGGCTCTGACAGACGGTCACATCAGGAGTGATCGTATAATGGTTCCGTTTTTACTTTTTAAGTACGGAATCCTAAAAATTTATCTTTATATTTTTAAATACTTTAAATTTATCATTTTACATACCTTTACCATTAATAATAACAAAACACCATATCTAAAGTTTTTTTTTAAATTATTATTAGCTTTCGCCAATTTTTATGTATTTCTATATTTTGACAATTTTAAAGTAAGTTTGGAAGAAAAAAAAAATCACGTGAATTAGCCTCATCGAAAAAATTGTAATAACCCCTCTGACTTAACGAATTTCACTTCTGTTACGGGATTTGCGGATCGTAATAAACAACATTTAATCAAAATGATATAATTAAAAAATTATAATTTAGAAAAATAATATAATTAAAATAATATAATTTAGAACTATTTGACCATTCATTAGAAGATTTGGTTAGTTTTTATCATAGTGCTAAATACCTTTCGAGGGTAAGTGCTGTGGTTGCTTGACATTTTAAATACCTTTATCATTATAATAACAATAAAAGACTATACCTAAAGTGTTTCTTTATTATAGTTTTCGACAATTTTTATGTATTTCTATATTTTGACAGTTTAAAAATATGTTTACAAGATTTTTTTTAAATAGATATACTATTGAAATATTAAAGATCTAGAGGGGCTTAAAAGAATGTCACGGGAGTGTGTGTGTGTGTGGGGGGGGGGGGGGGGGTCAGCCATCTAATCTGGTTACGGTTCTGAATTACACATGTCCATCACTTCTCTAATATTTTTATAGGATCAGTGCACTCTATATTACGGGGTGCACTGGTTATTTTTATTCCGTCAGAATTTTATATATATTCTTTTCTCTTCAACCATAGGCCACGGGGGTGTGAATCAATTAGGTGGCGTATTTGTAAATGGTCGGCCGCTGCCAGACATGGTCCGCCAACGAATTGTAGAGCTTGCTCATCAAGGTGTCAGGCCTTGTGACATTTCCAGGCAGCTAAGGGTGTCCCACGGATGCGTCTCCAAAATACTTGGAAGGTAAGCTCATTTATCTTTAACTTATCTTATTATTGTAGGCACTGGCAAGAAGGGGGAGGGGGGCATGAGAAGGCCATTGTCTTTTGCTGGATATGTAAAAGTAATTAACTAAAATGTCCTTATTTCCAGTGATTTTGGCACAAAATAATAAAATTAATTCTTCTTAAGTATCTTAAGGGGGCTCATACCTCATACCTGCTGAAACCTTTCAGCCGCCAGTGAAATATGATGTGATTTCGAGCTCTCATAAATTTTTAAATACTTATCGAAATTACAAAAACCTCTGCAATAAGTTTAAGCCATATTTCAGGCTTTATAAATGTAGAAATAAACACTTATAATATAATAAAATAAGAAATGCAGTTCAGTTATTATTGAAAAATTTTCAGGACTTTTTTAACATGATATGTCACTATCTGTGAGATAACTTAATCTAAAATACATCTATGAACATAAAACTTATGTTAAAATGACCGCTAAAGTATATTTAATAGAATGTGTCAATGATATATAAATTCTTTGAAAGAAACCATTTAAAACATTCGATTAAATTTTAACAAAAGAAAAGAAAATTGTAAAAATAATTAATTCGTCATTAAAAAATAAAAATGTTGAACTATCTCAATAATATTTATTCATTCTATAGATAATACATTGATATAGCCACGTGTAAATTTTTAGTCAGATTTCTAGAATAGCTTTTTGGAAATCTTACGGATAGCTGAAAAAATTTCTGAAAATTTTGCAAGATTACTCTGAAAAAAAAAATTGCTGATTTTACGGTATAATAATGGCATTCCAGCTGTCAGTATTATACCGTAAAATTAACAGTAACAAACAGTAAAATAAGCAGTAATACGCTACCACGAATGCACGGTAGTGTATTACTGCTTATTTTACTGCGTATTTTACTATAAGCATCACATTTTTCAAACAAGTTATCGAATTTCGACACCCCCTCTTAGATGTCTGTAACCAAAATTAAATGACAATACATGCCTATCGCGAGGATTCTGAATTTGATGTTTCGTTGAATTCTGTGTACATAAACTGGAGATAAAAGCATTACATAAATTGAACAAATCATCGATTTACGGTGCCCCTCTTGGGGGATTTTGTTCCAAAACTAATCAGCACAAGTTCACATAAAAATAGAACTTCATATGAAATTTCTATCCTATTCTACGCAATAATCGGTAAGTTAGAACGCCCACAAAAGGATCAGGGTCCATAAGCCGTGTTTTTGGCCCATGAAATAAGACTGAAATTCGATTTTGCTATACTGACTTAATTATTTCACTTTTTAATAATAGAAGGTTTATCCTGTACGATTTCAACAATATTTTTTGCATTTTGTTCGGATTCGAAGTTTTTGATGAAAAATGCGCAATTTCTTCTAATTTTACCTCAATTTTTAATATATTTTCTACTATTTTACTATGAGCGCAGCTTTGCAACACTTTTATTTTTACATATATTGTACATTTTGATGTACTTTATAATATATGTAAAGAAGAAAGTGTTGCACGATTGCGCTCATATAAATAATTGAGGTAAAATTAGGAGAAATTGCGTATTTTTTTATCAAAAACTACGATTAATACGAACTTTAAACTTGTGTAAGTCATATAAATCCGAACAAAATGCAAAAACTATTGTTGAAATCGCACATCAGGATAAACCTTCTAATATTAAAAAGGGAAATAATTAAGTCAGTATAACAAAAATCGAATTTCAGTCTTATTTCATGGGCCAAAAACACGGCTTATGGACCCTGATACTTTGTGCCACAGACTCATAGACAGACATTTTCTAAAAACAAACAAATTGTGTTCAGGACCTTCTAAAACGTATAAATCCGCCAAAAACTCATAAATCTGTCGCCCGGAAGTCGACATTTTTCACTTTCGAATACTTTCTTCTTGTAATAGAAATAATATAGAAGAAAGTAAAAAGGTAAAAAAGTAATAGAATCTTTCTTCAATTCAACGTATTCCCTTCTTTTCCAAACTATTCTATGCAATATAAAAGGCTTAAGCGACATGCATCCATTTAACTTTCATACACCACCAGGAAATCTAAAAACGAGGCCAGCCTTCAAAAACAGTATCAAAATGCCTGGAGTGATACATTAAGAATTTGTTGTGTTGCCGTTCTAATAGACGGTTAAAAATGAACTGGGAAACAGTCTGCGCTAGAGATCAAAGGCCCTTTTTTTAAAAAAAAATCTCCCTTTCTAATGTCAAGGGGCGTTTGTAGGAACATACCTTGTAAAAGGAGTTCAGTAGACGATATCATCCATCAAGAGGATGGAGAAGGAGGAGGGAGATGAGCAGTGCCAACAGGTGGAGAGCGTCACTCGAAAACCGAAACAAATTGAGAGGCTACTGCTTGTATGTTCGTGGAGAAACGCCAAAGTCACAGCAACATGTGTCGCGATAATTGCTTGAAAACGATACCTTCTCCAGAACTTATTATCGTTATGGCCAGTTGGAAATGCACTGATGCAGATAAACGGAGAGTGTGTCTGCTTTCACGACACAAGGTTCTCAGAGATCCCCCCTCCCTCTATTAACAAGAAGTCGCAATTAAATTAAAGAAGTGATAAAACTATACACATTAAGTTATGTACTAAAGGGAAAACGTAGAATGATATTAAGATATTAATAAATAAAAATATGTAGAAAGTGGAATTCTATTTACACATTGTTGAAGACAATATCTTAGTAGAGTTGTTAAGGTATTCAGAATATATCAAGAAAACAATATGAAAAAGTTATGTAATTAGGGAATGAATACGAGTATGAATGATAACACACACACACACATACACACACACACACACACACACACACACACACACACACACACACACACACACACACACACATATATATATAATAAAACTTTTGTAAATAATAACCATTAAACCACATAAATAATCGACAATAGATAAATCGATAAATACAATATAATACATAAATATAGCCAAAAATTATACATATATAATTTATATTAAGTCATTAAAAAATTATTTTGTTACTCCTACATGTATAAATTAAAAAACGCAGCTAGAAGTTTTAATTGAGAATTAATATAGCATCTTAAACACCGATATTCCGGTTTGAGAAAACTGATGAATGCACTATAAAAACTACTCGGAAACGTTTCCTTGTGGCCGAATTTTTTTTAATAAATGATTCCTTAAATTTCAGAAATATATCCATTTCTAAGGTTTCTAATAATAAAGAACGTTTTTCGGAATCATAGATAGCTGGGAAGAGATTATTGTATATTTTATTTCGTGGTTGTATTATATTTTCGCAGATTAAGAAACATTTGTCTTTTTTTTTTTTTTTTTTTTTTTACAATCTGTTTTCTAGGTATATTTATTTCATTTAGTATCGAATAAGTTAACAATAAGTGCAAAAAATGAATAATAATAATAATAAAATCAATAGCATTATGATCGACGCGATTATGATTTTAATGTGATTAATTATTAAAATACGAGGTAAGACTTGAATATTAATGACTAAGCTAGTTAATCACTTTGTTAAACAACATTTATATTTTTTTCTTCTCTTTCTTTTTTCCACGTATAGTTTCCTCATGAAATAAAAAGAGTAAAGAGCATAAAAAAGTTCTCTTTTTTGTAGTACAGTCAGAATTTCTTTCCACGTCCTTTATTTAAATAATTAGCTGATTCTATATTCTAAAAAGACTCTAGAATAAAAAAATTTTCATACTTCAATTATTTTAGGCAAATATCTGCTATTTTGTTTGATAAAAATTAAATAATTTCATATAAAAAAAGCAACATTTTCAAATGCATAATGCATTGTTATTTTGAATGAAGAAAAATCTTTGAAAAGCAAAATTCTATATTTTCTGACAAATACACATTTGTCATTGGATTTATATATAAAAACAGCAACATTTTCAAATGCATAATGCATTATTATTTTGAATGAAGAGAAATCTTTGGATAGCAAAATTCTATATTTTCTGACAAATACACATTTGTCAGTGTGTTTATATATATAAAAAAAACAACATTTGCATATGCATAATGCATTGTTACTTTGAATAAAGGAAAATCTTTGGGAAGCAAAAATTCTATATTTTCTTACAAATACACACTTGTCACTGCATTTTTATTTTAAAAACATACATATTTAGAATTTTTTACTCTAAAACTTTTAGGCCACAACTCAAAGTTTCAATATTCCAAAGCTGAATATTAATATCAATACATAAATATATAAGAGTTTAATAGAACCGAGAATTTAAAAATTGATTTTAAGAACAGTAGAATAATTCATTTATCAAGACTTTATTTCCCATCTATTATCCGTGAATCAATAGAAATCTATGCGTACAGAGAACATATGCAATGAATCAGCATCTTTTGAATTACCTAAAATTTGACACGGGGTGTTTTTCAATTTAAAAAAAGCAATAAGGAAATATCAATTTTCACGTTTACAGTTCACTATTTTTAACCACCTGCTTTTATTACACATATGGTCTCGTGGTTTATGTTTTTCAAGTTTATTTTAAAAAATTTTGCGAGAATGTTTATCGTGTAAATCTTGATAATGGCGCCGTTTGTGCATTCGAAACATGTCCATCATTATATTAAAATGTTTTTATAAGCCTTTTTGTGGGTTTTTTTGTAACTCTTAAGCATTAATAGCAATATTAAAAAAATAATAATAATTAATTAATTTTTTTGCTAAATAAAAAAGTAAAATAAATATTGTAATTACGCTGAAAATATTTTACATACTTCAAATTAATGAGCATTTTTTTAATTATTATTTAAATTTATACAGCTTAAAAATTCACAAAATCCCGGATGTTTATAAAATACTTTACATATTTTTCTCCCAATAATACTGGGAAACACCTGCTTGAAAACGTTGCAACGTTTTCTTTCAAATATGTTAAATGAATGTTAGTTGTTTCAAGTTTATCGCTCGTCATTTATTCCTCATATAACCAGGCGTGTAGTGGAAGGTATATGGTGGGATACGGCGGCCGTATACCTTCTGAATTTTTCAAAAAAACTCCGCATACTTCCTGCTTATCAAATAAAGCTATAGTGTATCCTCTCTAAAAAGGTATATTGTATAGGTATATAGTGTATCCTCTCCTCTCTGCTTATAACGTATTTTCTCTGGGTTTTTTTTACGATTGCACCGCTGGTAATGGAGGGTATACGAGGCATATGCCGTGTAAAATCTTTATTGTTTTAGGAACTCCGTATACCCTCTCTTTCTCAAGTAAAACTATAGCGTATACTCTCTGTGTATAGCGTATACTCTCTGCTTATAACGTACGTTCTCTGTTGTTGTTGTTTTACGACTGCAGCACTGGTAATGTATAGGTGGTATATGCCGTATAAAAAAAAATCTGAATTCGTTAAGAAACTCTGTATATTCCCTCTTTTTCTCAAGTAAAGCTACAACGTATACTCTCTAGCGTATATCCTCTGCCCAGAACGTATACTCTCTGATTTTCCCCCCTTCCACTACACAATTGCATATAAAAGTGCTATTAACCGGTATAAATATTCTTCATAGAAAAAAAAGTTATCCTCCATCTCATCATTCAAGTAAATGCTCAATCTGCTAAACTAACTTTATTTCACCCATAAATTCAACAAGGCAAAATTCATGCTTCATCAATCATGCTCTAGACAGCAGTGTCACAGCAAATGTCTTTTATTTATTCATTCAGTGTCGCACAAACACAACCCAGCTATTCCCCGAGAAGAAAAAAAAAGTAAATGATAATATTCATTTGCCGCTATCCTAAGATTTTTTTCCTTACCCTCTCTTATGTTACCATCTCGCGACTCAACAAGCACAGGTGCAACTAAATGTCGCTTGGCGCAAATCCAGAATCCGAAAACCAAGCCAGTGAAAGTGAGTTTTCTCCGATTTTTACACTTACTAAAGGTCGAGTTTCAAATGACCTCTTTTCAAATCATGCGAGATACGTACTATATTTCCCTACTCCCACCATCATTCATTAGGTCCTAGCTCCACGATATGCCTGCCATTAATGGAATAAAAAAATTCACCCGAGAGAAAAGAATTTAGTGAAAGGGTAAAAACATGATGCCAAGTTCTAGCTTTAATTTCATTAACATTTTCATAAATAATCATCGGAATAATTTTTGAGTTTTTATACACTTCTTGGGTATCATGCATTTGTTGTAAAAATAGCATTCCATATTTTAGAAATATCATACTAAGAAGCAAAGCTTGTAAGGTCAACCACACGATGCTCAAACAATTATTACTTATGCAAGACACGGGCGCTGGCAAAGTAAGGAGAGGTGCCTTGATTTTGAAATTTCATGAACTAAAGTTTCTTTAACTTTAATTATTTAAAAAAAAGATAGTAATATTTATCCTTGAAAAAATGACTTAAAATAATTAAACACTAAATACAAAACGATTTTTATTTATTTATTTGCGTCCATATGTTCAAAAAGTATCTCAAACGGGCGATTCAGTGGGAAATTAAGAGGGGGCTGGCAGAATAAGAGAGGGTATTTGATTTTGAAATTTCATGAACTAAAGTTTCTTTAACTTTAATTATTTTTTTAAAAAAGATAGTAATATTTATCCTTGAAAAAGTGACTTAAAATAATTAAACACTAAGTACAAAACGATTTTTATTTATTTATTTGCGTCCATATGTTCAAAAAGTATCTCAAACGGGCGATTCAGTGGGAAATTAAGAGGGGGCTGGCAAAGTAAGAGAGGGTGTTTGATTTTGAAATTTCATGAACTAAAGTTTCTTTAACTTTAATTATTTTTTAAAAAATATAGTAATATTTATCCTTGAAAAAGTGACTTAAAATAATTAAACACTAAGTACAAAACGATTTTTATTTATTTATTTGCGTCCATATGTTCAAAAAGTATCTCAAACGGGCGATTCAGTGGGAAATTAAGAAGGGGCTGGCAAAGTAAGAGAGGGTGTTTGATTTTAAAATTTCATGAACTAAAGTTTCTTTAACTTTAATTATTTTTAAAAAAAGATAGTAATATTTATCCTTGAAAAAGTGACTTAAAATAATTAAACACTAAGTACAAAACGATTTATTTGCGTCCATATGTTCAAAAACTGAAACGGGCGATTCAGTGGGGAATTAACTCGTATTGTATTAAAATTAACTCGACAAAAAAAAAAAAAAAGAAAAAAAAAACAGACTAAATAAATAAATAAATAAAATAACATTAAAAAAAACATTCAATTATTTGCATCTGCTGATTTATGTAGTTAATTAATAAGAGCTTCGCGTTATTTGCAAGAATGTGAGATAATTAAACGACTGAAAATCAAGAAGTGATTTAAAGGATTTTCATTGATGAGTTTTTTTCTCTTCCACTGACTGCGTCAAGAACGTATATAGATGTTGTTTTAACCGATGGTGTTGTACAATTAGCTTTCTTGGTTATTTTTTTTTTTTTGTTAGATTTAAAATATATATACGTATATATATGTTCTAAAATTAAATTTGCTAAAAAAAGATGAGTTTTACGGCGAATTAAAATATTACATCAAAATGTCTTACTGCTTAGTTCAAGAACACCCTGTTTAGTTAAAGCCCTATGACTATCCAGAAAAAGTGAAAAAAAGTAAAGTTGTTTTCTCTTTATTTTTTTAATATGATTATTAAAAAATGGTGTTTTCAACATGATATAAAAACCTTAATTATAAATATAAAGATAAACCTTGGAGTATTAACTGTTATTTAAATTTTCAAAACTGCGTAAAATCTGGAACAATATATGCATTTAAATAATACATGCATTACAATGGAAAACTGCAGCTGAGTGAACGAGATAATTCGGACTTGACAGCGAGAGGGTTAAAAACTAATGTTCATCTGACAGAAAACCTTTTCTATTCCATAGCTGTATATTGAAAATTCTATTCTCTCGCTAATTGCGAGCTATTCCTTATTATTTTGTACTATACTTGAATAACTAAAAAAAGATAATTTTCATCCATTTCATCAAATAATTATCGAAACTGTAATACAATTTATTTAATAAATAGCAGGCTTTACCCTCTAATATTGAAAAGTACCCAAAATATTATTAATTTATTTTTATAAAATCGCCAAAAGTAAAAAAAAACTGAAATTTTATGGTGTAAATTGGCAACTCATATGTTTATTAAAAGTCTCTCTTAATTTTGAATGGACTTTGCAGTCTCATTTTTTCATGTATATCCAGTTTACTTTTCTACGATGGATCTTTGTCTGTGACTTTTCGTTTCATAATTCTGATAATCAAATTTTCTGTACTTTGTCCCTCTAGGTATTACGAGACGGGTTCCATCAAGCCCGGTGTCATAGGTGGCAGCAAACCCAAAGTAGCAACACCCAAAGTAGTGGATGCTATTGCTGGGTACAAAAAACAGAATCCAACCATGTTCGCCTGGGAGATCCGTGACAGGCTCCTAGCCGACGGTATCTGTGATCAAGACAACATACCTTCTGTTAGTTCCATCAACAGGTGAGTTATAAATGAAAACTAGTTGACCCGCCCGGCGTTTCCCGGGGTCCGTGATAATAACTTTAAATAAACCACAAATTTGTATTATTTTATACCTTTAATCTGATTTTGTATGGATTTATATTTTTAAATGAAAAATTCACGAAAAAATATTGATATTTAGTGGTAAAAGTGCTCCTAAGAAGACATTTTCTTGTTTTTTCACGCACATTTGGATACCTATAGTATTAGGGAACAGACGGCAGCACTACCGATTCAATCAGAAGGTCTATTTCAAATTTCTCTCTCCGCTCCATTTCAAATAATGATTTTCAGTATCTTTATAGTTTATTTTAATGTTTCATAAACTACAAAACAAGAAGTTTTATGTAATATTACTTAAAGTTATAGATTATGAAGGCAATTTTTTAAAATTTAAATATTTTTAACACAAATATTTTTTATTTCTATATTATATTTTTAAAACAAATTTAATTTGTAAAAATATTGTTGGGTGTTAACCTTTACTTAATTCAAAAGCATTCGAATAAAAAAATAATTAAATTATATACATAACTTATTTTCCTGAAAATCTGACAGTAATTGAAATGAATTACAGTCAAAAGTAATGCAGAAATCATTCCGTCGAACCCACTTTCTTTGCAGAGAGCCAGGGATTAAACTAACGCCTTAGACCATTCAACTGATCACGTTCAAGCATACCTTAAAACTAAACAGGTTTTAGATTTAATCATACGCATGCGCAAAAACGTCGAATTTGCGCTGAAATTTTTAGCTTGTCGCTTTAATATATAGCATGATGCAATTGAAATCTGTTCTTGTAGCTTGTGTCTTGTTACATGTGAATTTAAACGAGAAATAAAACTTGCAAGATTCAATACTGTCAAAATCTTCACTTAAAACAAATTTTGATATTGAAAAACAGCACCATTTGTTGCGGTATTCTAGACTAATTAAATCGCTACACTAAAAAAAAAAAAAAAAAAAGATGTAAAAGAAAAGAAAATATAATCTAACCACGAACGAAAATATACAATATCCTTTCCCGAGTTACCCACGATTCCGAAAAGAGTTCTTTATCTTTAGAAGCCACAGAAACTAATATATTTTCAAGATTTAAAGAAACATGTTTTACAGGCAAACATGATAAATCAACAGCATTAACAGTAACATTATTTCGTTATTTTTGCATGTGTAAATTCTCCAATTACAGAGCTGAAAATGTTTAATTGATATTTAATAGCATTCTAAAAAACTCAGCTAGTCAGAAATATAGTTTGCATTACTCTTTTAAAACGATATTTATTTTTGAAATCGTTTCATCCAATTTTCCTTTCTGCATATCAAATTTAATTTTACTGCATTTCTATACTTTAGAGTTACTCATATATGGGAAATTTGAAAATACTCGGAAACAATGTGAAAATCATTCCGAACTTCAAAAATATACATTTCTTCAGATAAAATGCAAAGATACAAATTATGGACAAGACATTGGAAAACAAAAACAAAAAAAATCTTCAGTGTACAAGTCGAAATTGTATCTAAATTGTATATCGAATTGTATCTAGTTTTGATTTCAAAAACTATAATGATACTTGACAATCAGTGTCAAACTCACGTCATGTAATTCTGAGTTCCACTTCCGCACATAAACCAATCAATAACGCTTCACTGATTTTGCCATAAAATGGTCCCACAGCATGTAAGATAAGTCTAAGCCAGAGAAAAAAATATGATGTTTTTCAGGGATATTACTCTAATTAAGCAAAAGAAATAAGTTTATATACTTCCAAAAGAACTTCATGTGGCATGAATTGACGAATGCGTAATTTTTTTTTTAAACTTCTGGCTGTGGCCGCAATCTTTTTGAATCACCACGTAACTTAGTCAGAAAATTAGCTGTAAGCTTGCTTTAATGAGCGATATTAGATTTTTCACAGGGATAAAAATCAAAAGATTATATTCACTTAACTTTATTTCAGATTAATTTACAAGGTACTGCACAGAAAAAAATAAAACCCGATTTGGGTCGAAAGATTCTTAGGTATGTGCCCAAATTGGGGCCATCCCTGTTTTGGTTATCACTGTGTATCCATTTTGGGCACTGTTAAATACCCATTTTTGTTTAAAATGGGTATTTAACAGTGCCCAAAATGGATACACAGTGGTAACCAAAACAGGGATGGCCCAATTTGGACACATACCTAAGAATCTTTCGACCCAAATTGGGTTTTATTTTTTTCTGTGTGAGAATATTTTTTTTTTTTCTTGTAATTTTCAGCATTTAAAAAAAACACTGACAATACTCTTGTCAAATAAATCATTGACTCATAATCATGGCTCTAAAAATGTATATAAACATACTTTTTTTTTCTTTTTTAAGATTATTAGGTTGGCCACAGATAAATTCTAATATAGTAAAAAAAAAAAATTACAGAAAATGTGAAATTTTATTTTTTTCTCTAGAAAAGGGAAAACGGAGTTTCTGAAAAGATGAACAATAATGAAAAGAATAATATAATTGTTGTTATTATATTTGGAATTATCATTCTTTCTTTCTCTTTCTTTTTAACACTTTCCAACATAGTTGAAAAGGGTTTATGAATTCGGTTTGTCTGATCGTCTGTCTGCCAGTCCGTCTGTCCGTGCTCCAACTCGCGTAAATATAGTCGGATTTTCATGTAATTGATATATGTTATTGAGGTTTACCATGACATGTTTGGTGCTTAAAATGAAGTGTGTAGCGTTTATAGTTAGTTTACAGGGGCACCCAAAAGATTGCCGTTTCATTGTGGCCTATGGGAAAAAATCGTTTGCAGCGTATTTTAATGATGCTAATCTATTTTAAACATATTGACATTGATATACATCACGGAGGTGCACTACAAGATGCTTTCTATACAGAATAGGATATGTATAGCTTTTATCGTTTATTTACAGAGATACACAAAAGAATTCGTTTACAGTACTGTCTAGGAGCAGTAATTGCTGGAAGTGCGTTTTCAATTGTGGTATGCGCTTTTAAATTGAACTAATATTTTGCATATTATTCGATCAGTATAAATTCTATAGTATTTCATAATCTATGCTTGACACGTGATTTTTCTTTATTTTTTCTTTCTTTTTCTTTCTGTAGTATGAAACTATAGATAAGTAATTGGTTTTGGCATTAGAAAGAGCTCTTCAGAAAACAATTATAAGGAGGGAAAAAAAATTAAGAAAAAGAAAAATGTTAAGCAATTAAAAATGGTGACAATTTATCAAATTAATTTTAACATACTATCTAACAGTATTTTCTAAAATTAAAAATAGAATTTTCCTTCAGTTAAACTTACTTTGATTATAAACTATGATTATTTGATACCATTGATCTCACAATGAATGCGATACTTTATTTCTTTTAAATTTCATCTAGAAAAAGGGAAAAGAAAAAGTCACTAAAGCAAAGCATCTTTGCCAAGACATGATTAAGTTATATCCCTCCGAAAATCTATCTGTCGCGCCTCAATGCTTACATCTATTTTTAAGATAACTGTTTGGATTTCGGCCAGGTGGGACCGTCGTTGGTGGGCCCCCTAAAACAGTCCAAACATTTATATTAGGAGCTACCCATTTGTCTGTGATTTTTTTTTTACTTCTTACAAGCGACTAATGATGCGACATCAATCTCTCAGTCGCAATGGATAAATCTCGCTCCGAAATAAATAGCCTTCGTCACCATGCAATTTCTAACCCTCTCTCGCTCCACTATACATCATTAAAATCCGTGAAAAAGAATTAGCCAGTCCTTAATTTTAGGTTCAAAAATTAGCTCAAGAAAACTCGTAGCTTGTGTTTGAAGAGCCCGTCACTTGCATCATTAATTCAATGGCTGCAAATGCTTGGCACGCGAACGTAGAAGCTGATTTTGTAAACACTCATCCTACACTAAACTGTGCACTGCAAAAAAAAAAAAAAAAAAAAAAAAAAAATGTTGATGTTACGGTATAATACTGCCATCACAACTGCCAGTATTGTACCGTAAAATTAACAGAAATAAACAGTTAAAATAAGCAGTAATATACTGCCGTGCATGCGCGGTAGCGTATTACTGTTTATTACTGTTAATTTTACTGTATAATACTGGCAGTTGTGATGGCAGTATTATACCGTAAAATCAATTTTTTTTTTTCTTTCAGTGTGCCAATCCGTGCCGTAAAAGTGCAATTACATAGGTATTATTCTAAATTTTCAATGCATTATGTAATCTATTCACAAAAGAAAGGTACAACTTTGATATTCTAGTTAAAATAAAATCTATCAATTCACATATCATCACATCGAGTATTTGAAACTCGCGTACTTTTCCGAAATCTTAGCTGCAACTCGATTCGTTTTCTGTCTTTTCAAAGTTTTTTTTTTCCCTAGCACAATCTAATAATTAGACTGGTGAATCGCATTACTAAATAACTTGGGGGGGGGGGGGGAGGTGTATGTTTTTTTTAAACAAAGAGTTCACAGGTATCATATATAGTGCACTGACAATAAAGATTATACTTAACGTAGTACAATATAAGCAAATAAAACAACGTTTTAAGCACCAGAATTTTTTTTAAAATCTAATTGCAGACTGTAGCATTCAGTGTACCATCGATGACGGTATGCTGAATGCTACTTTTTAAAAAAATTATCTGCAAATACATAATAAAAAAGAAAAAAAGAAAGAAAAAGAAGAACTTCGTTCGAAGCATTTTTTTTTCTAAATAATCCATATAATCCATAATTCCATTTAATACATAAGTCCCCTTCCCGCCTTATAAATACCTTACACACACCTTCACAATTTTAAGTCAAATGTTGATAAAAAGTTATTTATAAAGTTATTTTGGGACACGTTTATTTACTGCATTGTGAGATAAACTTATTAAATATGAGATATTTGTTTATAATAATATGCATATTCATTATAAAAATACGCTCTATTATTTTAGTTCATTGATCTCATAAAATGTATTTAGTTTTATCTCTATTACTATTATACTTCTGTTGACTAGAAAATAATTAACTTTAATAATTAACAAAAGTAAATTATATTAATTTATCTTTTATTTGAAATTATTGAACTACTAATAAGTGCACATTTATGAAGTAGACTACTATTATATTTCTATTAAAATGTAAATACTAAACTTTAGTAATTAATAAAAGGAAATTATATCAATTTATCTTTTTTATTTGAAATTATTGAACTACTAAGTGCACATGCATCAAGTAGTTTTTTTTTTCCCCAAAAATAAAAAGTATTTTCTTTATTATTTTAAAAGTAAAAAAATGAGTCGATAAATTCGAACATAATTCATCAACTTTTTGCTGGAGTTAGGTACTGATAGACTCGCAGTGAATATTTCAGCAATTTTCGTATCATTATTAATAAAAAGTACTTTCAAAAAATTAAGCTGAGTCATACGACATGAATAGTGTTATTAAGAATATTTTCAAAGTCTAAAGTATAACATAAAACAACATTATTAACAATGATTGGTTTGTTGTAAAAAGAATTAAGATCTCCATTGTAATTCAGTGACCCATATTGTATAAACCCGTAAGTAGTCAGTCGATTTTTTTCCCCATTTAATATTTTTCTTTCAAAATAACAGGTCTGTACTGTTTTCGAGTCCCATTTAACCAAATCGAAACTTCCTTCTTTTTGAAGCAAAAAACACAAATTATTTTGAGTAGCGAATAAACAACATCTTCATAAAATATAACCATTTGTTTTATTCCTCTATTTTTAAGATTATTTTCAATTCTATACATTTGTATTTTAGATTAATTGTAACCATGTTTAAATCCTAGAGATTTTGTACTAAATGCATTTCTTATGTATCATACGACAAATTTCTCATTCTGAAATTTGGATGAAAACCTTTTTTGCTCCCCAGTAATGTTTTCCAGATCTTATTATTTTCCCATTTAGTGTTAAAGTTATGTATATTCTGGTGATCTTTAATTATTCTACACGACAGTAAGAAATTTTAAAAGATTAAAAAGTTAAATTATTAGTGCAAAATATTAGACATTAGATATTACCTTTATTTTCCCCACTACAAGAGCTTCTATTAATTTCTTATACTGCCTGGATGATGCTGAACCGCTTTCCATCAACATGTTATTATTTACATCAGTGGCGGAACCATCAGGATCCACATCTGGGGGAGGTTTCGAACCATTGTTACTCATAAAATGAACAATTTCGTCGTGTAACGTGTCCATATGTGTTTAATCAATACGTGACATACTTACAAATCTACGTAATGAAAAGCACAATATATGTGGCATTTATGTGTTTAAAAGTTTCATAAAATAACACCTCTTTTAATCTTCAGAGAAAAAGAGAGAGAGAGAGAGAGAGAGAGAAGGAGAAAGAGCCTCTATTTTATGCAGTAATAAACGTATAGCTGCTATTGCTCATAACTATTTCTTTTATTAATTTTGTGTTGAAATAGAGGCTCCTATTATGATGCCTTGAAACAGTTGAGTGGTAAAGATTTTATACTGTTTATTCTTTTCTTTATTTTCGTTTTTACACATCCTATTTTTATCTTAACACGATGAAGTTTGTAGGCATCTTATCAGTTTTTAAATGCTCTGGTTAGGGGTTTTAGCTCCGAAATCCCCCTTCACTGCACCAGTATACAAGTAACCTCTCATGTTTTTAAATCAATTATGCAAAGGTCTTATTATTAAATAGAGGTTCCCAAACTGTAGGTCGTAACCCTTTAGCGAGTCGCGGAACGATCGGTCAAATCTTCAAACATGTATAATTAATTTTATCTACTGCAATAATGTAATGAAAATAATTTGTTAAAACTATAAATTAAAATATCATGAAAAGACATAGATAAATAATTTTATGAAAAGACAATTTATTATTATTATTATTATTATTATTATTATTATTATTATTATTATTCATCTATTTTTAAGATTATTTTCAATTCTATACATTTGTATTTTAGAATAATTGTAACCATGTTTGAATCGTAAGGGATTTTGTACTAAAGGAATTTCTTGGGTATCATACGACATTTTTTTCATTCTGAAATTTGGATGAAAACCTTTTTTGCCTCACAGTAAAGTTTTCCAGATCTATTATTTTCTCATTTAATATGAAAGTTATCCTTTAATAAAGTTAATTTGTGCAGAGAGCGACTTGAGGCTAAAATTTTAAAAAGTTTCATTCTCAACACACACTCTGTCGTTGGTGCAAAACAATGTGTGCATCGCATTCCTTTTTAAACTGCATTTTTTCAAATGCATTCATTAATAAAAAAAAACATATATATTTACGCAGTAAAGATTTTGAAAACTACATTTTTACACTAGGCCTTTATATGAGAGTAGCGAGACATACGATATACGAGGGAAAGTCATTAATTAAGTCACAAAAGATAATTAAATAATACCTTACAATGATATTCACTTCAAAACTATTTTTATTTCTCAACATATTCTCCACCAATATTTATGCACTTATATCACCATTTTATCATTGTCCCAACACCAGCTGCATAATATTCTTTGGGTTGCTGTCTCAGCCACATTAGGACTTCAAGTTGAACTTTTTCATAATCTGTGAACATCATCTTGCTTCCAAGATAGTTTTTTAGTGGCCTAAACAGATGAAAGTCGCTTGGGGCTAAGTCGAAACTGTATGGGGGATGTTGAAGAAGTTGCAAGATGATGTTCACAGATGATGAAAAGGTTCAACTTGAAGTCCTAATGTAGCTGAGACACCAACCAAAAGAATGTTATGCAGCTGGTGTTAGGACATTGATAAAACGGTGATATAAGTGAATAAATATTGGTGGAGAACAAGTTGAGAAATAAAAATAGTTTTGAAGTGAATATCATTGTAAATTATTATTTAATTATCTTTTGTGACTTACTTAATGACTTTCCCTCGTATAAATTTTGATTGGTTGAGACGATTTCGGACAAAAACGAATTGCCAAGCACCTTGGCAAGCCTGCCATTATCGCCAAGATAATGCTAGTTAACGTATCTCACTCGTCTGTCTAATCGAACTCGTCCAGGCGAGTATCGCCAAGTTCTGGAATGTAGGTTTGTCATAGTTTGAACAAAACTTCTGCTTGAGCTCAGTCTGAGCATGTGCTCTGTGCACCTGCTACCACTATCATTATAGAGGCACCCTAGCATTACCTATTACTTATTCTCGTGTGCGTACTTTGGGGCAAAGTTAATCTTTTCTTTGAGACAGATTACGCAAAAGACTTTATGTGCCTATCACGAAAAAAATCCTAACTTTAAGTTGCGTCGCATAACAATAAAATTTGGAAACCGCTGAATAGATTATAAAGGTTAAATTATTTTAACTTTTAAATGATATTCATAACATATGGCGTGATCGTTCTGATTTATCTCTTCTGTAGGATCGTCAGGAATAAAGCTGCCGAAAAAGCAAAACATGTTTCTAATCATCCCACCAGCTCTGGAAGTCCGAGTCCGCAGATGAATTCGCCCAGCGTCATCGTGAATTCCCAGACAGACCAGAGACCATCTTACTCCATCAACGGCATTTTGGGCATCCCGAATCCTCTGGAGGACACCGGCAGCAATAAAAGAAAAAGAGACGAACAAGACAGCAACGACCCTAGTGAGTGTACGTTTGAAAATCATTATATGTCTATTTCGGGATACGGTGATGGTTCAAGCAGTAAAATATTCTGTAAAAAGTCATTGCTTCTGAAAAATATTCTAACTTGTGGCATATCTGACATTTTATGATTCAATATGCTTTTGAAAATATCGAATGGAAAATAGGTAAGCTTTTCATTTATATACCCGTAAAGGAAGCTTCATTTTAATGTCATTTACGAAGCAAAACCACTCTAGCTTTGTATTTTCTAATGCATAGATTGACCACTTTTTACTTTTAGATCTTTAAGTTATGATGAGGACGTTCTTGTTTGAGTTATAAAGGTACTCTTCGAACATTTTCCCTTCAGTTCGAACTTCTAGTTTTTGTATCTAACCCGTTTGCGTAAATGAGCGAGGCTATCCTGACGAAATCTCTAAGTTTCTCTGAATAAGCCGACAAAATTGGAGATTTCTTGGTAGTTTACGTTAGTATGGTAATGCACGCGGTTGTTTACATTCTATAAAATGCAGGTATTCACCCGCGACCAACGAAATACACAGCCAGTTCATGACTTTTAAAACGTCACACAGAGTGTATCATCTTTACATGGCGATTGGCACAAAACGGTGGTCTTTGTACCAAACGCCGTGTAAATATAATCTACTCCATGTAACGATTTAAACCTCATGAATCGGCGTGTATTTCGTTGGTCGCGATTCAGCTGATATAGTTCGATTATAGCGTGTAGAAGTGTAGCAACCGGCTATTCCAGTAATGTGTTAAAAGTGCAAAAAAATTGAAACCGACAAATATGGAAATCTGATAAACGGTAAATGTCAATCGCAGCAACATCTTGAATAGCTCAAACGCAAACGTAAACATTGTACAAGCATAGCGTCTAGAAGATACTTATATACAATGTCTATGTTTGAGCTACCAGATGTCGCTGCGATCGACATTTATCAGCTTCAATATTTTAGCATTTTTTAGGAATAGTTTGGATTTGGAATAACCGGTTGCCACCACTATATCTTCTAGATGCTTATAGTTGGGTGTTTGTAGCAAGTCTCAGTCTGTGTTTTAAATTTTAGACAAACCGAGCTGTGTCTCTCAAGTAGTAAGATTTAGAACTTTAGTACGTAAAGTAAAGTATGACTTATGTTCACTACACCTACGTAGAGATAATTGAAGTGAAGTTTTATGTGCTTTTCTAGATTTTATAAAAATTTGAATTTGTGTTCTAGCCATCTTTTGACCTTTTTTATAGTGATTTAAGAGTTTATTCAAGGCTAGTTAATTTTGAAGTGTTAAACTTCTTTGAAAGATTTTATTTAATTTAAAGCTTTATTTTTAAGTATAATTCCATTAAATTCCCTGCCATATCATCGAAATCGAAGAGGTTATCACGAAGTATATTAACACGAACGCACACGCGGCTGTGTGTATGCGCTTTCGAATTTGGATACTCGAAAATCCTATTGTAAGACTGCTAACTGAGTAGGTGCTAAACATGATGTCATTCATTTTTCTTATGTGTAGTATTCATGAGATTTTTAACAATAATTTTTATAATACCTACCTAGATATTAATTTTGACATTTAATCATGGTTTTAAATTACAAAAGCTACTTCATCCTAGCTGCCTGTCTGTCTCTCTATCTATATATCTGTCTCTCTGTCTTTCTCTCTATCTGTCTATTTGTCTCTGTATCATCTGCCTGGCTGTCTTTCATTGCTTTGTTTTCATTCATTCACATTCATTCATGTTCATTCATTAATTTTCATAAATTTTCATTTATTCATTCATTTAGTCATTTTCATTTAGTCATTCATCCATTAATTTTCATATTTCATTCATTCAATCATACGATAACTCATTTCATTCATTCATTCTTTCATTTTCATTCATTCATGATCATTCATGGCCATTCATTAATTTTCATTTATTCATTCATTCAGTCACTTTCATTTAGTCATTCATGCATTCATTTTCATATTTCATTCGTTCAATCCTACAGTAATTCATTTTTATTCATTCAATCTCTCATTCATTCATTCTTTCATTTTTATTCATTCATGATCATTCATTAATTTTAATTAATTTTCATTTATTCATTCATTTAGTTATTTTTAATTAGTCATTCATCCATTCATTTTCATATTTCATTCATTCAATCATACAGTAATTCATTTTCATTCATTCAATCTTTTATTCGTTTCCTTTCATTAATTATGTCTCTTCATCCCTCTCTTTATCTGTGCCTCTTTCTCTCTGTCTCTTTCTCTGTGTACCTTTATATCTTCCTCTTTATATGTGTCTGTTTATCCGTGTCTCTTTACCTCTGTCTGTTTCTTTATCTATGTTTCTTTACCTTTGTCAGCCTATTCTCTCTTTTTGTCTCTTTATCTATGTTTCTTTACCTCTGTCAGACCATTTTCTCTGTTTGTCTCTTTATGTCTGTCTGTTTATCTCTGCCTATTTTTTTTTAATCTGTGCCTCTTAACTGTGTATCTTTATTTGTGTCCATTTATCTATGTCTCTTTATCTGTGTCTCTTTATCCGCATCTGTCTCTTTATCTGTGTCTGTCTATCTATCTATCTATCTATCTATCAAAAGTATACTACAATCCGCGAATTTATGAGCTTCATAAATTCGATTCATATATTCGAATTCATATATTAGTTGTTTCATAAATTCGTTTCATTGAGATTATATATATATATATAGTGTAGATATATTCATTATTTATTTTTCGTTTTGACATAATGCATAGCATTTGCATATATGCAGTGCAATAAAATCTAATATTTTATCTTTTTTGTGACTCCCAATCCATTCATATTATTTTGATTTTTATATAAACTTCTTGTGCAGGAAGTGCGTGTTAAGATGCGAAAAATATCTTTTCACCACCTTCGTCAATATGCCACAACTCTTCCTTTTATTCATTTTTAGTAACAGCAATTGATCAACATGTAGATCATTTACACAGCCAAAAGCGTGACGAAAGCTCCGGGGATTTGTCACGGCTCCTAACTATGAGAGTTACAGTGTTCAATCTTTGCGTGACCAAGGTCTGATATCACCCTGACCCTGACATTAGATGTTTAGACTGTGAAGTCCACACATTAAAAAAAATTATCATGGTGGAATATTGAACATTTTCAAATAGTGACACATTATTGAAATAACTGAACATATTATGTGTGTATTAATTTTAACAAAATTATTCTAATTGGTAAATAAATCATACGAGTTATAATTTTCCAACTGAGTTAAAAAGTGTCCAGGCCAGAATTCAAGCCAGGAACTTTTTGGCTTAAGCTGCCAATGCTCTGCCAACTGAGCTATCCTGGACAAATCTGGGCAGAACTTTCTCACCCCAGAGAACCTTGTTGATTATGACATCTGGTCTGATATCTGAATCAACTCAAAAGAATAAATCATCAAACGTTTCTTGGAGTTTCATTACCTGCGATTTATTTTGATGAGTTAATCTCTGGTGCCCTCAGCTCTGGAATGGCTCTGCTGTTGCGGGTTTCTCCACCAGATATTTCAAAATTATATTTTTTGATCGATTGATTTTGTTTCTAAATTTATTCCTTCTTATTTTTTACTTCATTTTCGATGAAGGTTTCGCGTGGCGGTTTACGTTGCACGTCTTGTCTTGTCTAAACATTGGCTAAAATTGTAAAAGATTTAATGATAAATTGTTTCAGTTTTTAAATAAAAAAAGAACATTAAATTAAATTAAATTAAAAAAAACTATAATTAAAAATAATGGGGATAAGTATTTTTCCCCTTTAAAATAAAAGTCACAATACAAAATATCTCAATCAAAACTCACGTTTCCTAATGTTTTTCTGTGTTTTAAATATTTTAATTATTTTGACAGGGTTAGTTATTAATTGTACATTATATTTTTCTTTTTTCTTAAAATAAGTAAATTTCCATAAATGTTGGAAATTTGTCAGTCTAATTTTTCAAAAAGATAAATTGAAATCTTAAAATTAGCTTTCTCATTAGAAAATCTAATTTTGATTTGCAATGTAAATTATAGTATAATGCCTTCTTGATTTAAAAAAAAAAAAAAGTTTGACTATTTACAGATTAACTTATGCTTACAGGTATATCCCGTGATTTTGAAGTAAATCTGTCATAATTAGTTTTCATTTCCTTGAAGATACTTTACGCAAATAAATTAGTCTCTTTACTGTTTTTCATAAGAGTAATAAATATATGTATTGGTGCCTAATTTAAATTACAAATTAAGTAACTATAGCTAATTTAATACAGAAAACTTTTCTACCATTACAACTTTACATTTCTAAATCACTTCATTATAATACGAAAGTAGATGAACTTCTATTTAACGAAGTCGCCCGATCCGAAAAGTATACGTTCGTTATATTAGAAAATTTGTTGAATAGAAATTCACTTCTTAAAATACTTTAAACTACATAAATACAAATTTTAAATTCGTAAACACGAAATATCATATAAATATAATTAATTACACATAAAAAAAAAAATTATACCAAATCGTTTTATTATTTTGTTCATGACAAAAAAAAATAATTTATAAAATAAACAAGAATAAAACAACTGTCCCAGGAAAACACCGTATTTACTGTGTTTTTAGTTAATAAATGATTTTAGCGTATTTATTATAGCAGAGTAATTTTTAAGCTTATATTATCACATGAGTCCTTCAAATTGAATTGCTGAAAAAGTCTGTTAATTTTTTTTCTGACTCTTTAATTTGAAAAAGTCGGAAAGGGGGGGGGGGGTAATGTTCTTGGTAAAAAACAATTCAAATACATTAAGAGTAATAAAATTTGTTAAAAGGAAAAAAAATAATTCGAAATGTTCAGAAATATTTTGAAAACTAAAAGGAAAATTTTTCAGATCACAATAGGAAAAAAGAAAAAAAAAATCGTTTAATTGAGAATGCACTTTCCTATTTGGAAGTTATTTGACAAGAAAATTCGTAAAATGCTTTTAGTTCCAAGGAAAAATTCGTAAAATAGAGGAAATCGCAAAATAGAAGTTCGTTAAATAGAGGTCCGAGTGTATATACACTGCAAAAAATAACTGTTGATTTTACAGTATAAAACTGGCACCCCAGCTGCCAGTATTATACCGTAAAATTAACAGTATTAAATAGTAAAATAAACAGTAATACGCTGCCGCGCAAGCAGTAATACGCTACCAGCTGGGGTGCCAGTTTTATACTGTAAAATCAACAGTTATTTTTTGCAGTGTATATATATATCTAAGCTCATAGCTATATTAACTCAAACAGAAATCAGTTACATTTTACTTCTATTAGTGGAATATTGCCCTTGAAAAAGTGTTCTACTATATAAGTTTCCAATTGCTCTTGTAATAATTTTCCTTTTCTGCATATTGGATTTTTTCTCCACATATTTTTAAGTATTTTTACCAATCATTTTAATTTTGAGAATCTTAAATTTTTGGATATATTTATGTATTATATTCTAATTGTCGGTTTATCTTTTGTCGATTATTTATGTGGTTTAATTGTTATTATTTACAAAAGTTTTATATTATATATATATATATATATATGATTTTAGGCATAATGCTGACAATATTTGATGAAATAACTATGAATATTACGAGTAGTAATTTTCCAACTGGACGAAAAATGTCCAGGCCAGGATTCGAACCTGGGATCGCTTGGCTGAAGCCGCCACGCTCTACCACTGAGCTATCCCGGTCGAATCTGGAGGGCATAATTCATCCAGTTAACCTTATTGATCAGAGAATCTGGTCTGATATTTTAATCAGCACAACAGAAAAGATCGCAGGTAAAGGAACTCCAGTAAACGGTGGATACGAGATTATTTACCAATTTGAAATAATTGTGTTAAAATTAATCTAGTGTAACTATGAATATTCTTATAAAGCCCTTCTGAAGATTCTATATGATATTCATAGTTTTCCAACTTTTGCGTTTTCATCCTATTAAGTATAATTCCTGCAGCGTCCATTCCATTGCATTTTATGTCTTATTCTTTGTTTTTCACATGTGTTTTCATTTATATATATATTTATATATATCATTTATATATATAGTTATAAGAAGAAAATAAAGCATGCATTTATGAACAAGTTTATGGTTAGTGTGGTGCAGTTTGCCCATCAGCCAAAAGTATACGTTTGGGAGCCGTTGGGATTTGCTCGGAGATGGGATAACATTTATGTACCATAATTGAATGGGGTGCAAAACGAGAATGCGCCAAAACGTGACAGCTGGTTGGTTGCCATTCAATTTATGTCATGGATGGCGGGATTCATATCATTATAAACCATGCAATAACCCCTCCGCACGATCCCTTGCTATATTACACTATACACTGTCAGTGAAACCGGGGGGGTGGAGGGGGGAGACCTCTCTCCTGAATTGAAATTCTGGATGCTCATTGAAACCTTGTATTGATCCCCAGTGGCACAACCAGTATGTACCAGTGATATCAGTTATGTATCAGTGGTCTAATCATTACGAAATGGTTTTACGCATGATTTTCTGTTCCAAACATTCTATATGAAAGTTTCATTAAATTATTATTTTGATTATTACTTGAGACATAATGATCATAGAACATATTTCTTTCGAAAAGAAAGATTTTGAGAAAAATGCATTTAAAGTGTAAAAGGATTGTAAAAACACAGAAGACAGTGTCTTTTAAAAATATTGTATCGTATCTCTTTGTCTAAAGCTGGTGTAAAAACAAAATAAAAAACTTTTCTGAAACAAAAAGGATTGAATTTGAATGATTGAGTTTCTTTCATCAAGAAGAAAATAAATAATGGCTCAGGTCGCTGAAAATCAACTTTTCAAACATAGACAGTCAGTCCATCTTAAAGTTAGAATATATAATTTTTTTTAATTTTCCAAATCTTCTTTAAAATTCGTACGTTTAGAATCTAGAACGTAGTCCTATTATTTTTGCCGCTTATTCTAAAACATCGTTTCTGGTGTATCCGTGCTAGATGATCATAATGAGTTAACTTTCATATTCGAATAAATCATTCGGGCATGCGCAAAAGCATAGTTGCCATCCTCCGTATTATTTTTAATCAGTTAAAACCAGAAGTTTTGTAAAAAATATATATATATTAAAAGTTATTGATGAACTCGTTCCAAATTTCAAGTAGTTCATTTAATTCTCTCTCTCTCTCTCTCTCTAGTTATTAATTGATTAAAAAGAATAGGTACGAAGGATGGCAGCTATGCTTTTGCGCATGTCCGAATGATTATTTCGAATATCAAAGTAACTCTAATTCTTATTTTATTTTTTGTTTATTTTTAACAAAATTTCTGGTTTTAAGTGATTAAAAAGAATACGAAGCTCTTATTTTATTTTATTTTATTTTTTACAAAATTTCTGGTTTTAAGTAATTAAAAAGAATACGAAGCTCGTGTTTTATTTTTTACAAAATTTCTGGTTTTAAAAGAATACGAAGCTGTTATTTTATTTTTTACAAAATTTCTGGTTTTAAGTGATTAAAAAGAATACGAAGGTTGCCAGCTATGCTTTTGTGCAGGCCCAAATGATTCATTTCGAATATCAAAGTAGCTCATTATGCCCATCACTATATGACAGATCCTATCCTATTAAAGGGCAAGTTTATACGAAGCTCAGGAAGTTAGGCGGCACATCTTGTTTACGGCGAACTGCATATTTGCATGACACTTTGCTACAATATCTAACAAGTGGTTTTTAACAAGGCAGAATGTTCATAAAAATTTTCATTTTATTATTTTCCACGCTTCGCTGATGACTATTATTGTTCCGGGTTCTACATATCTATGGGGTCGCTTTTTGTTAAAATCGAACATCAGTGGTTGTTAGTTCTAAAATGAATAACTTATTTTATGATGTAGGGGGGGGGATGAATAGGACAAAATCTGATATTAATTTGAAGCTAACTTAAATCATATACTTTAATCTTAATAAATTTATTGTGGTATTTATAATTGATAGCATAAAATGAAAGATAAATAATTTCGAAAAATTTACTTTGGACTAGTTCAAATGCAAATCCACTCCAAGCTCAGTACCTAGGAGGATTTGTACTTAGACTCTGATAATCGAAAATCGACTATATATATATAATTTTTATACTCTATTTAATTATAATTTTTATATTAATTTTAATTATAATTTTATATTAATTTTTATTTAATTTTTATATTCTATATAATTTTTATATTCTATTTATAAAACCATCATAGTCCTTGACATATCATAGTTCTTGTTGAGTTTTACAGCACAATATACCAAATACATTCAATTTACCATTAGAATGCGTTGTCACTTTCTTTTTGAAAATATACTCTCTCACACGAATATATTTGAGCAGTTCATATTAATTTATCATTTTCAAAACTATTATTTTGATTAATATTTTTAAAACTAAAGATAATAATCGGGGGGACAAAAAATTATTACCTGAACAGAAATTAAAATTATGTTAGATAGTTAATTTCGCATCACAATTGAACATAAAACGTTATTAATACTGGTTATTATTGTTATTATTATTATTAACCGCAGAAAGCTTTAGTATCTAACAAAATTAATTCTCATGCTCTTAATTTCTGTTGTCTTTTTCTAAAAGTTTTTCTGTTATTCGATAGAAACAAAACTTTTGTATGTGACTAGATTTGTCTTAAGTCTGTTCTCAACGCGCGTGTTCTCTCTATTGCTCAACAACGCGAAACTTTCTGACTCTTTTTTTTTTTTTAAACGCAAAGGCATAAAATTGGTAGGCCTAACTATAGAACCGATTTGTTACCGAATGATGTTATCCATTTTTTGATAAATTAATTACTTACAGACTTATAAGAGATTGTTGTCACGGTCACGTGACGACATGTTTTCCTCCTTCCCCGCGCTATCGCTTCCGGAAATTCAGTTCAAAATGCCAAATTTGACAGTATTTTCCAAAAGATCTTCTGCCTTTACAAAAAAAAATGGAAAACACTCTTCGATTTCATAATTTCTGAATACAAACATCTGCCAATTTCATGCGTTTCTGAACTACAATGAATTCAGAAAGCAGCTCCCTTGGATTTAAGAACAGCCTTAAGAAATCTTAAGCATATTTTCCTTTTATCCTTATTTAATCACATCATTAATATCAAGATCTATTTATATCTAAAGTCATCTCTTTGTTCTGCTAAATGTAAATTCAAAATCTGCCGAATGACGCATCTTCTGTCGGCATAAACAGATTAAGGTGCATGAAGGGGCCCTTTTGTACATTGTTAAGAGCCCGTAACCTTCCTGCCCCCTTCCCCCCGTTTTATTCAGCTGAAAAGAAAGAGCTGAAAGAGAAACCGAAATTCGGTTCCCATTGGATAGCGTTCCAACCAACCAGCAACGCACGTTTTAATCAATTATCAAAAATCTTTTCATATCCTCCCGCTTATTCAATATATTGCCCCCCCCCCCCCGATCCCCCGTTCTTTTTATCGTATATCACAGAGACGATTTAACAGGCATTTTTTTATTCATTTGTCGTATTGTGTAGTGTTAGAGCATTCAACATAATACTCTCTCAATATATCTCTCCTTTACGTAGGAAAGTTGAAGGTTGCAAATAGTTATAGAATTTCTTTCTTTAATACTTTTAGTTTGTTTCATTCCAGATTATGAAAGTAATTAATGTATTATAAAAGGGATGTGTAAAGTGCATGCTTAATCCAATTTGTTGATTAAAAATACATTCTTACAATAAGTAAATTGTTAACAAATGACTTAGTGTGCTTGTAGTCAGAGCCATTAACGTATTTTTATTTATTTTTTAATTGTGAATAGAAACATGAAATAAGCTAAACTTAAAGCAGAATGAAAAAATCTCCAATGCCTTCAAAATCTTCAATGCAAGACTATTTTTAAAACACATGAATAAAAAAAGAAATTTAGAATTTTAATAATTAAAAAAACATTAAATATTCAAAAATAAGTTTCTACTAAATGTTTGTGAAAAAGAGAATTGAAACACCATTTTTTTTTTTCATCAGGGTGGGGGAGCTAAATCGCTGCATGGGCCGACATTTTCAAGCCCGGGTCCGGCCCATTTATGATTTTGCAGTTCATGGCCCGGTCCATGGAAAAGTCAATGAAATCAGCTCCGGTCCGACCCGGTTATGATTCTACAAAAAATTCCAATTTTTCTTAACATATAAAATTAAGATTATTTAAATGAATACTGCATACATATTTATGAGAAAATTTTACAGTATATTTTAGATTACTATTAGAAGTCATATAATACAGAATAGTAGCTTTAATGACCAATTAGACTCATTGACTATTGCATTCAAATAAAGACATTAAAAAATTTTAGAATAGTTTAGAATAAAAGAAAAAAGATGGCTAAAAACATCACAATTTTTGAAACTGTATAATAAAAAAAAGTAGATTTTTGAAAATGCTTCGGTATAATCTACTAAAGTTATAACTTCCAAAGATCCCGTTAACAGAAGCTCATTATCGCTATATTACTATTTTTAGAGAACAAATTACTTGCTCGGCCTGCTTAATTTTTTTTTATCGGCCCAGCCCGTTTATTTTTTTTATCGTCCCGGTCCGATAAAAAAATTGTCTTAATTATGCCGGCCAGACCCTTTTGAGAATTTGCCTTCATTTTGCCGGGTTGGGTTGGGGCCTCTGTCCCGACCTGAACCCGTACAGAGCTCTAGCTAAATCCCATTTTTCAAGATAAATTTGAAACACATCAATGTAAACTAAAATTTTGTTTCTTTAGGGAAAGGGGTCAGGGGGAATGAGCCTCTTCCCCCTGATGAAAAATTCTCACTTCCTCTTGCTCTTGCAGTTTAATTATTTTAAATCACCTGTGAAGAATAAGTTTTACATTTTTTTTTAATTGTGAGGTGAAAAGAAAATTTAGTTAATTAAATTTCCAAATCCAGGCCGGGGTAATGTCCTTCCCTTCTTTCCCCCTTCTTGCTGGCGCCCATGCGAGTTACAGTTTGAGAATCCTCATTCTACTACAAACAAAAGGATTTATATATGTGTGTCCATGGTTGAGGGGCCTCTTTATGACAAAATCCAACATTTTTATATCTAGCATCATTTTTTTTTCTTAATTCTATAAACTTCCGGCTTGGCCATCATTCGTTGGGGACTCGCCCTCGTACAATTCCACGCACGCTCTGTCGTTATCTAGCTTATTAATCGCATTATCTGCGACAGGCGCAGGAAACGCAGTTGCGAACCGGTGGGACCGAAAGAGTTGCGCGGCGCATAATGATGAGAAATAATGTGAAATTATGGGAGAATACACAGAAATTTCCTGGAGGAAACGGCTCTGATTTATGTAGGAACAACTCTCTGGATGTACGTAAAAGTGTACTTTTCAGATCTGTAATTGCTTTTGGATTGCTTCGAATTTCCTGTGGGGTTTTTTCGGATATAGAGTTAGAATTATGTTTTTTGACAGAGTGGACAAGGACCTGGAAGAAGAACGTGTCTTACATATCGATGGAACGGGTGAGAAAGGATCCGTAAATATATGGCCGCGGTAATTTTTAAAATGTAATAATAAGCTAGATAAGGTGCATTATGATTACCAATAATAACTTTGTTTTCTGTTTCTGACATACATTATTTTATCTTAAAGCTGTTGTTACTTTCTTTTGTACCTTAAAATTATGCACGATTTCTAATCAGAAACTCCACTTTAAATGAAATTAGGCGAATTTTAAAAAAGACAAACGCTAAGAGCTATTAGTCTATATTTTAAAAAGACGAAAATTAAGCTATATTAGGCCATATTCTAAAAAGACGATAACTGGGATATATTAGGCTATATTTTAAAAAGACGAAAACTGAGATATATTGCCTAGATTTTATTTTTATTTATTAGTCTATTTACTCATGGGTGTTTTCTATTGGTTTCTAAGAATTTAGATGCTCATAATGTTTTTAATCATTTAGAAATTAAGTCTTTTTCTTTGCAAAAAAATATTTGTGGAATTTTCTCTTTTTTTTCCTTTCATGCATTATTTTTCGTATATTAAAAACATATAAGTAATAAAGGTATGTACTAAAATACAAATATTTGTTAGTAATTTAACTTAGTGTAGGTAGAAGATTTTGTAGATTCTCCTACCACCATAACTAATAAAATTGTCTCATATATTTAATGCTATATTATTACTACTTCGAAATTAAAATAAACTAATTAAGTTTTTCAATTTATACCAATCTTTCACTTGGCGCAGCATATCCCTAAAGGTACCTTGTGCGCTACTAAACACTATAACATTCAACCAACCAACCAATCCTCCATTTTCTTCCAAATATCTAAGACAGATGATCTCGATCCCCTCATTACAAAAAACGTGTAAAAAAAAAAAATCTATATTACACAAAAATAAAGTCATTGTGATGAACTTTTTTTTTTTTTTTTTTTTTTTACAAAAATATTGAATTTTAAGAATGCTGGTTTATGTGTGATGTCATTTTTTATTCCCCTTTTAAGAATAAAATGTACACATTCTCTGTGAGATAAGAACCTTAAAGATGACCCACATACTCGCGAGATTATGTCTCGCAAGTGATCACTGGTACAAGGTATTTACATTCATCTATATTTAATATCAACACTCCCTTTGTTCTGGCTGAACCCCACCCATACAAGTTTTCTGTGTGAATAATATCGCGAAAAACAAAACAAAAAAAGTATACTGGCAACAACAATGCAGTCTCACGCAAAATCCTAGGAACATCAGAAAGAAGTCACTTTCATTGAAGTCTTTGAAACAATGAAGATATATCATATGTAGATAGATACATATCGCTAAGCCTTACTTTCTCAATAGCTACTTGACTGCGTGCTTGGACTCAGAACAGAGAAAAGGGATATGCTATTTTTTTTTTTTTTTTTTAATCTTTATACTTCAAAAGAAACTGCTGTAATTCTGTCTAGCCATCAGGTATTACGCGTTATTTGTTTTTATTTATTTATTTTCCTTACAAAACATATAGAAAAAGCACCGCTAAAACAACTGCAATCTTTATCCAAAGCACATATTTTAAAGTTTATTATTAATTATTAATAATTATTATTATTCTGACAGTACGTGAAACGTATTCATGATAAATTTAAATATACGATTAAAATGTAATCTTCAAACGTTTATAAAACTTTAAAATTTATTCTTAAGTGGACTGCGGGTCAGTCAGGCTTCCAACGCCCCCCCCCCCCTTCTATGTTAAACCTATCGGCATGGATTGCATTCATTTTTTAAAGTATCTCCAATGAGTTCTGAAAGTAAAAGTACCCTTATACAAAAAAATTGGAACCAAAATTGAAAAAGTAAAAGCTAACTACGTTAGAGATCGACCTCAGCTATCCTGTGTAAAAAATAAATAAATAAATAATAAAAAAATCATTTAAAAAATCATTTAAAAATGCGAGCGAGAAATTTGAAAATTACCTTCTCATATAGACACTTAACATTAACTTACACGTTTCTTCGTATGACTAGGGTAGGCTCTTAAGCATGGTATTATTTTATTTTTCCCAATTAAAACCACACTTTAATATGATAAAAATATGTTATGAAATTTCTTTAAAATTTTCTTTTATATATATTTTTTTAGAAGAGAATTTTTATTAATTTGCTTCACGGACACACACACACACACACACACATATATATATATATATATATATATATATATAATGTATAAACACATGGGGGGGGGGGGGGAATATTATAATTTATGATTTAAAAAAAAAAAAAAAAGGCATTTTTAAGAATAACGTTTATAGCAACGAAAACAAAGCTAAATGCTCCAAGTAGAAATTTTTACTTATCTACAAATCACTTCTTTTTAAAGTTCTTATAAATACAAACATTTCTACAGGCATTATTACTCCAAGTGAAATCGCATGACAAAGTTCTTATCTTAAACAGGGTGTCCCAAAAGAATTGAAAAGCATATTAAAAATGAGTTTGCCGGTATTGCCTGTACATGGTGTACATATAGGAAGTTATGCAGTGCATTATTGTTTTGTTTTTGTTTTTTATTTCTTATGTACATATAAATTACCAAATAAGACAAGAAAATGATAACAACGAACTTATTATGTGGATGTTCGCAAGGAAATAATTGCGAGAGGACGTCGAAGAAAATGTGACCGATATTTAGAAGCAAGGGACCGTGACATTTTCGACGTACAATTGGGCGAAATTGGTCGGGCACAGCTTGGTATCCCATACAGAAGTATTCAGTCTCAGACTGAGCTATTACTGTAATAATAAAATAAAAATAATATATAATTTTACGATTATGCTCTTATGTTTTAAGGCTGAATTTTGATTTACTGATGTTATTAGATTTTAACTCATTAATAAATATAAATTCAAGTGTTTTCATGCATAATATTATAGATACTGACCGTAATAAAAATGCATAAGCAAAATTAACTTGAACTTAAAAAAAAAAAAAAAAACTTAAAAGATATTACTTAAGTATATGACTGCGTTATCGTATTTAAGAAATCATATGTATAAGATCATATTTCAGAAGAGTATAAACCATCTTGATGAATATAAGATACTAAAATATCATTATGCATGATTCCGAAAGTTTCTGGAAAAAAAAAAAACAGTCAAAAAATTATAAGCTTGAAAAAAGATAAAATTAGAAAATATTTGGCCATACTTAGCGATGAAACGAGTTTATTTCTATTCTTTATTTACGGCTTGCATGTTATCAAATCCAAGCTGGCTACTTTCTGACGCATTTTTTAATTAATTTACGTACGCGAACAAAAGAAAAAAGAAAGAAAAACTAAGCAGGTAAACTTATTAAAAAAAACTACGTAATTGAGGTGTTTTTGGTTTTTTTTTTCGGTAAAGACAGGAGATTTTTCATAAAATGCTGTCAAAGTTGGTGTTTCGAACCAAATTTTCGGCCGCAACAGCAGAGGAAAGAAAAAAAAACTACCCCTTAAAAACAATCGCTTAAAACTCAAGATGTAATTCAATTTTCGAAAAATGAAAAAAAAAAAAAAAAAACCGTGCAATTGCAAGTTACTTCAATAATCATGCCTGGAAGTATCATGCTTGTATGTTTAAAAATTAGTCAGAAAGTTTTGGATTGTCGAGCGAGGAGAAGTATTTTTTTCAGAACTGCCTTAAAATATATAGTTAGTAATTAAAAATAAGTTAAAAATTTGAAAATTGTTGCATCAAGTTATTCTTTTCTTTTTTTCCTTCACTTTCTTTCTTTCTTTCTTCTTTTTTTTAAAAATTTTCCTTTATTTAATTTTTTTTTCTTTGAAAAATTATTTTACACTTCTTATTTTTGGAAGATGGGGGGTTATGGTCGATATGCGTATCATTTGGATTTATAACTTCTGCATCCATAATGTAATAAATAATTTAAAAAAATTAACGAAATATCAATTGCTCTCTGAAGAATAAAAGACTTTCATCACATTTGAATCTATTTATATTTTTCATACATATTTTTATTATTATTATTATTATTTAATCTTATTATTTTCAGATAAACACTTTTTTTTCTTTAGATTTGTTAAAATGAAATAAGTCAAATTAACACTCATTTATACAAAATGTCAGCTGCCATAAATGTGCAAAACGAGGTTGAAAAATTTCCTTGCATCAGGAAAAGCAATTCAAAGAATTGCTTTTCCTGATAGAATTAAGAGATCTTTTACACTGTTTCTCAGAAAAATAAAGCTTTTCACACGAAAATGTGGCAAAGCTTGGTTTAAAATTATTGCACAAACACACACAAAATAAATAAATAAATAAAATATCCTCCTTTAAAGTTATTCGTACACTGCAAAAAATAATTGTTGATTTTGCAGTATAAAACTGGAACCCAGCTGCCAGTATTATACCGTAAAATTAACAGTATTAAACAGTCAAATAAGCAGTAATACGCTGCCGTGCAAGCAGTAATACGCTACCGCGCAGGGTTCCAGTTTTATACTGTAAAATCAACAATTATTTTTTGCAGTGTAGATGTCTGATGCAGTTTTGAAGCAAAATTTACAGATTACAGATGTCATGTTACAGGATTTTATTTATTTATTTTCACTGTGGGCATTACCAAAATGAATGTTGTGTTTATCAGTCTATATGTATTAGAGGTGAGAAGGGATTCGAAAATATATATTATTATTATAGATTATTCGAAATCAAAATGGGCTCGGGCTCAAAGGAAAAATTTCATTTATTCACAAATTGAAAAGAAACAAAACAAAACAAACAACAAAAAAAAGGCACAAATAAAACTTGTTATTTGAGAAACAAGAATGTAGTCTAAGTTTTTTAAATTGTTTTGCAATTCTGTAAAAAATCAATTTGAAAGGGTATTGAACTGTTATTGAAAGGATATAAGGATACATTATCTGATTCTAAAGCTTTGGTTTCATTATGTTTGAAATATGTGCAGCATCATTAAAATACATCGGAAACGATTCCCCCCCCCCCTCATAGACCATAATGTAATGGAATTCTTTTGCGTGTCCCTGTAAACGGGCTATAAAATGCTAGACAATTTTCATTTTCAATTACAGTAAACATCAATAACATATAAAAATTTCATGGTAATCCGAGTATATTTACTCGAGTTAGAGCACGGACAGACGGCAGACATACATACAAACCGAATTCATTAACACTTTTCATGTTGGAAAATGTTAAAGAGAAACAAGAATGATGATAATGAATGTATAGGTTCCATATATTTTTTTAAATAATTACTAATTAAAATCTCGTGATAATGTTGAAATTATTTTAATTCATAATATATTTTGTAAGGTTATCTACAAAGTATCCCTTTATAATTGCTATATTGTATTTGTGCGTATATATATAGGCTGCGTGGTGCATGGCTGCGTGGTGCATGGCTGCGTAGACAGAAATAATTCGATTTTAACTCATTTGTTGCTTGAATCAATTTCACAACACCGGCGCTGCGACAGTAACTACAGAAAGTGCAGGAAAAATTACAACATTTTTTACAGTGTATATACATTGCAAAAAAAAAAAAAAAAAAGAAAAAAGTCTTTATTTTTTCAGTATAATACTGACACCCCAGCTGCCAGTATTATACCGTGTATATATATATATATATATATATATATATATATATATATATATATATATATATATATATATATATATATATATATATATATTTAGTTGTGAATGAAAACACACGTGAAAAACGAAGGATAAGACATTATAAAAAGCAATGGAATGGACACTGAAGGAATTATACTTAAAAGGATGAAAAAGCAAAATTTGAAAACTATGAATATATAGATATATAGAATCTTCAGAAGGGCTTTATAAGAATATTAATAGTAAATATATGTTATTTCATCAAATATTGTCAGCATTAAGCCCCTAATAACATATATAAATAAATGAAACAAGAAAATTAATAACCGACATGAGGTTCAAATAACTATATATATATATATATATATATATATGTGTGTGGGGGGGGGGTATATATATATGTATGTATATATAAACTTTCTGTACAATTAACCCATTGAAACATAAGATATTGACCAAATATTCTGAAATCACTATAAGAAATAGCAGAGGCAAAATTAAAATTAAAATACGTAGTCCTTATGAAATGAAAAATGTAAAATACAAATGTAAAAAACAAGAGTATATACACAGTATATACAGTCGTAAAACGATAAACTTCACTCATCCAGTGACCTGAAACGTAATGACTATACGCGAAGCCTTGGATTTTAGCGGCCGAAAATTTCCCTTCTCCGCGGTGTTAGGTCTTTGCCGGCGGCGGGAAACACGCGTTGTGAAACTCATGTTTACTGGGTTCCGCTCGTGTGGATCTCGAGTAGGGTACTTATGATTTTAATTGATTGGATTGTGGTTGAGGAGAGAAAGATTATTCCTATGACCTCTCGCCAATTTTTTTAGTCTTATAACAAACACATGCACACTTCTCCGTCAAAAAGTAAGGGGAACTGTACCTAATAAAGCACCCATTTTAAAAGTCTTTAAATTGTGGAACTATTGCCTGAAAATGAGGCATTATGATTGTTTTTCGGCTTATGTATTACTTCTGTACTGTATATTAAGAGCTATATTCTTTATGTGTGTATAGAGTTTTTCGGCAATTGTTAATAAAAATATATATTTTCGCTTTTATTTACCGTGCAGACCGTTGAGAAAAATGAATTCTAAGATCGTATAAATTCATATATCAATTAAATATCTTTATAGATAGATTGCTAAAAAATAAATAGTAAAAGTTAGAAGAATAAATATGTTTAATAATGAAACTAGAGCTCAAAACTAGACAAAACTTAAGTTTTTAAAAACAGAATTGTAAATAAAGGAAACGTTTAAAAAAAAAAAAGTAGTAGCCGATTAAAGACACATAAATATAGAAAAACAAATAAAAACTGTCGAAAAAAAGTTAAAGTTTTCTTTTTCTTTTCTTCTTTTTTTTCCCCCCCTTATTTAAACATACAGTTACAACAGTTACACTCAGTCTCTTTACGAGAGCTATACGTTCCATGAGGCATATTAATTCAAATGACTTTTTTTAGACGCTCCATGTTTCCGATATCGGTAATAGTTAAGTAAATCTGTATCACAAAATAATAACTATTATTATGAATAGATAAATAAATATACTCAGAACGGTTTTACGTATTGCCATGCATAACAAATATTGTGTGTACATAGTAAAATTAAATCCAGCTGATTTTCTCTCCTACAGAGTTATTTGGAAACAATTCTCATTTCGGCTTCAAATTTAACAAAGCAGTTTTTTGACTGATTTATTTAATAATTTAATTTTAGTTTAATTTTTTTTTCTAGTTAACTTTCCTATCTTTTTCATAATTCGATTAGAGACATCGAAATTTGCTTTAAAAAAATCAGCAATCGACATAACTATCACCCTACCAAATTCAAATTACCTTCAATTGTTCACCGTTGACGGGGAAGGGGGGGGGGACTTTCATAGTCTTAACGACCCGCAGTCCTTTCTACTACAAAATTATTAGTACTTTTTTTTTTTTTTTTTTTTTTTTTTTGTATTTTTTGCAGGTACGTGCTGTAATAATTTTATTTTTTTTATTTTTTCATTAGTTTTATCGGATTCCCGAGATGTTTCCTTACACCAGAAAGAGGATGAAGATGAAGAGGCCAAGAGGCAGAGGACGCATTATAATGGCGACCAGTTATATAGTACAGTAAGTATTGTTTCACCATCAAAATTTAAAAATGTAATCTATTACCTGTACAATTTAAAAATATAGGGTGAATAGGAGAATCGGACAAATTCGAACACTTGTAAGGCACTGCTATACAAGTGTGGCACTGCTATACAGTGATAGATAATGCACTACATGCATTATCTATCACTGCTATTTTTTGTATTTTCCTGAACCAAGATTATGGGGTTATAAAAGAAATAATAGTAAAACACGCGACCCCATTTCTCCCACCATCTCCGATTCCCCTCGTTTACCCTAATGTATTTATCTATAAAAAATTAAATCCTAAATCTAGCCATTCAGATCATTTTCAGACTTTCTTTCTTTTTAATATCATTGCTTTTATTGAATTCGTGTAACTGAGAATATAAAAATTTCTTCGAAAGACTCATTTTATTAAATTTTTTAAGCAATGTACTTACTTATTGTTGCTACTTAACTGTTTTTCAGTCTTCTATTTCATTAGGTGATTACAATTATTCTCACAAAATAATAATTATTGTTATTTGGTAAAAAATAAAATAAATAAATAAATAAATAAAGAGCTAAAAAATGAGAAATATTCATATTTAGTGTTCCCATAACATCAAAACAATGACTGGACCTCCCAAAATTTCACTTGAAAAACAGAAAAATATTGTCAATACAATATAAACTAAATCACATATGCGCTAATGGTGCAGATGGGTTCACCTTTTGATTATAGACCGGGACTGACGACTACTTTCATATTCAATTGTACCGCAATTAAAAAAAAAAAAAAAAAAAAAACTCTTTGTGGTAGATATTTTTTTTAAATATCCTAGTATAAGTGTATGGCAGGGATTTATTTTTCAAAAACTGTTACGAAAAGAATAAAAAATAATCGTACAAAAACCCCGTAATCAAAAGGTTGAACTACATTTGCCATTTCGCGGAATCAACCTATGATTGTGCACGAATTTAAGAAGATTTTTAAATATTAAAAAATAAATAATTTTTGACTATATGATTCACTTTTTAACTGCAACTAACCACTACTTACAAATACTTGTTTTAAAAAAGTGCAGCCACAAATAAAATTTTAAAGATATACATGAGCGATTCTCCCATAATTTTGACTTTTAAGTCCCTTTATAATAATTTTCAGTTTTGTACACATATTCTTGGTTTTCTTCTATTTCTTATATTATAAAACATGTCATTGCATTATTGTATAACAATACTAAAGAAATAAAATAAGTGTCGGACGATTGATTTTGGTGGTTAAAACGTAACATTAAGTTTCTTACCGTCCCTTGTCCTGATGTTGATTTTTAAGTTTGAAGTTGTCTAGATAAAATTATTTCAAGAAAAGTAGTTCTATACTGAATTTTTTTTAGCTCAACTGGAACTATTATTTTATATAAATATGTAACAAAAATTAGTCTGCATAATTTTCATACGGTTATTATTTTTTGAAACTCTGTTCCGGGATTTTAGATTCCTTACCACCCTTGTTGCTAAAATTATGCAGAAAATCACTCCAGATGCAGCCACAGAGTCTTTTTCAACTTTTTTCTCATACAGAACTACGTTAGAGAAAAAATAGCTGTATAGTTCTTTGACAGGAAATTTTCTGCAGAAGTTAAACCAGCATTTAAATATCAATTTCAAGCATTGTAGCTTTATTCGTAGTCTTACTGTCCCCAAGATTTGTCCCTGAACTTTTAGAGATAAATTAAAATAATTTTGTTAATTAGTTTAATATTAATAACTGTTGCTAAAAATCAATGAACATTGTGGCTACCACTTAGGCTTAACATGATTTTCCTCAAAGTAGATAAATTTTTTCCTCACCGTCCCAGTTCTATTTCACTATTAAAATGGGTGGTAAAGGGTCTCACAGGAATAGTACAATATTAAACATTAATGCAACACAAGAACATATTTCATTATTTAATTATAGCAGCAAGAACAAGAAAGTGTAAAACTGGAAGTTTAAAAAACTATTTTATTAAGTTGAATTTCACAAGTTTCTTAGTCTTGAAAGTTAAAATTATGGGAAAATGCCTCATATATATATATATATAATGTTAACGACATTAAAGTTACTAATGATTTCTGTCCCTTTTTTTTTTTTTTTTTTTTTTTTTTTACCACAGGAACCACAGTTAACGGACGAGTCATTTTCCCAGCAACAAATGTGGTCAAAGTGGGCAAAACAAGATGATGTGCTACAGAAATCCATGTTAGTGGAGTTAAGCGGAGCTCCCTCACCACTCTCCAACGGAGGTTTACATTACGCCACCTTACAACAGCCACAATACACTACCGAATCTGCGTTTGCAGAACACCTTAAACAACAAGATTTGGTAGCGTACGACGTAGGAATCACATCGCATGTACAGACCACCGCGGTGTATTCCCCTCCATTAGGTAAGTGATAACCCGTATCACAATTATATATTTATGATCTGTGAAGAAGTTCTTTGAAAGAATCTAAATCAAAGCTGAGCAATTAGATAGAAATTTCAAGCTTTCTGTGGAGAAAAAAAAAAAAAACTATTATCACAGGAAAATATGGAGAAATTTCTCAGAAAAATCGATAATTAAGAAAGTGTATTTTATTGTATAAATAATTTAGTATTTAATTCATAAAATGCTTAAAATATTTCTAAAATATCAAAATTATCTTAATTTTAGAAATTGCAGTGTCCTGTATTTTTTTATATATTTGCTACCGCTATTTCCAAATTATTATCTTCGTAGTAGATTTTTTTAACATATGCAGTACTATGAAGATTATAATTTGAAAAGACTGGTAGCAGATACATAAAAAAATATAGAACACTGTGACCCCTGCAATTTGCATCTGAAAAATGTAAAATAAGAAAGGAATGTTGGTCGATATATTCTTAACAAATCTTTTTAATTTTGTGTACTATAAAAACAGAACAGCGTATTTCTATCTCAATCAGATTTATTGAATTAATTTTTTAAAAGTACAGTATTCTACTACAATAAATGATGAAGTACTAAATTACTGAATAGTTATTTCAAAATAGTCATGGTATTTTCGTTGAAGTTTAACTCTAATAAATGTTCTTATCTTCCAATATCTTAACAGGTTTGCTATTTTCGACCTCTTCACAGATCGATAAATCATTTATTTCATTATTATTATATATATTTTTTAATGTGATGCTATAAAATATCAGCACAAGTTAGCCATTTTATTAATTAACCAGTCAGACATAGAGATATGGAGATAGATGTCAATGTAAATTTTAAATCTAAAAGAAAAAAAGATTTAACGATTCTTTTTTAAACCCTTTTATTTAACGCAACTTGTTTTTTATAATTGAGGACATAAATTTCAAATCTCGCCTTATTAAAAAAAAAAAAGAGATGTTTTTTCTATTAATCTATTCTATTGGTAAAATCTGCACAGAAAAAACACTACAATTCGAAAAAAAAAACCTCAGTTTTAACATGTATTTCTGGCATTGTAAAATCTTGGTTTACAATGAAAACCAATGGAATTTGATTTTCTGGATAAGGTGAGTTTTGAAACTCATGTCTTCAATTGGTTTTTCAGCAGAAGCACGACAGGAACGGAGAAAGTTGTTTTACAGGTTTGTCCTCCTAATTTCCTCTCCAGTAAAGACATCCTGTTCTGTACAGTCATGTTTTTGCTGGCCAAAACTATATACATATACCAGATATATGATGGAAATAGGTGTTAATGTAAACTTTAAATATACATTTAAAAAAAAAAAGATTAAACTATTCCTTTTTACGCTCTTTTCTTCCAATCTCTTAACAAGTTTGTTATTTTCGACTTATTTACAGGTCAATAAATAATTTATTTCATTATTATATTTTTTTATGCCATGCTTTAAAATATCAGCACAAGTTCGACGTTATTAATTAACCAGCATGTCAATGTAAATTTTAATCTAGAAAAAAATAAATAAATAAATAAGCGGTTTCTTTTTACACCTTTTTATTTAACCCAACTTGGTTTTTATAATTAGTTCTTCAGCATAAGCACGACACGAAAGGAGAAAGTTGTTTTACAGGCTTGTCCTCCTAATTTCCTCTCCAGTAAAGACATGTTCTGTAAGTCGTGTTTTGATAGCCAAAACTATTTATGTCATTTAAAATTGAAACCAACAAATATTAAAAAACTAGTCGTTGGGGGCCACCGTAATACTTACCCATCATGGATATGCATAATGTAAAATATTAAAACAAAAATGTGTAAACTACTTATAAAATGCATAGCAAATCAAATAAAATCGTGGCTTGATGACGTCATAACTTTATAGGCTCGATTACTGAATTGCTTGAAAGAGGTTTTTCCTAATAACTCCAAAAATAATAATCCTATTAACTAGCAGTTTATTGCATCTGATTAAGCGTCAAATTTCCAATTAAAATATATCTTTGAAGTGAAATTTGGATGAAATACAGGGTCATGAAAAATCGAAGCGTGTGGAAAATAGGATTCCAAATATCTCAGCAACTAATTATCCGATCGACTTCATGCTTTATGCAAAATTTGTTTTTTTATTGTCTTTTATAATCATTTCTTAAAATAAACAATTTCGAAAATTTTTATATACCTTTTATCAGAACGAATATTTCGAGAGTCCGAAAAAAATAGATCCGGTTAATCGAGGTTATTGAAATGAAATAGGCTTCTTCCCATTATTACATACTAAGTACATACCAAATTGCAAGTGTCTATCTCAATTTTTTCGGGAGATAGAGCGTTTACAGACACACAGACACACAAAATTTTTTTTCTAAAAATATGTTTTTTGGAATCTCCAGTGTCTGAAACGTGTAAATCCGTCAAAAAAAATTTTTCGATTTTCAAAACGATTACAAGACTTACCCTATACTACGTATGATGGGTAAGTAATAAGAAGTATAGTTAATTCTTTTTATTTACCTTTAAAAAAGTAATTGCTTTGCAATATATATATATATATATATATATATATATATATATATATATATTGTATATTATCACTTTATCTAAAAATCAATTTAAAAGTAAAGCCAGACGATACAAAGGGGCGGGATCAGAAAATTAAAAGCTACTGGCTTTAATTTGTGTGACGAAAAGTGACAATTTTAATAACATAAAGTTCAATTATTTAAATGAAAATAAAATATTTTTAATTGGGAAAATATTAAAAATGTACTTATTTTGGCAGAAAGAATCACATAGCGACAAGTTTGTACACTCTTTTATTTAACTTAGAACAAGTTAGCCATTTTATTAATTAATCAGACAAACAGACATGTATGAGGAAGATAGGTGTCAGTGTAAATTTTAAATCTATAGAATAAATAAATTAATAAAGAGATTAAATGATTCCTCTTTACACCATGTTATTTAACTAAACTTGGTTTTTCAACATAAGCACGACACGAACGGAGAAAGTTGTTTTACAGGCTTGTCCTCCTAATTTCCTCTCTAGTAAACACATGTTTTATAAAGTCGTGTTTTGATAGCCAAAACTATTTATGTCATTTAAAATTGAAACCAATAAATATTAAAAAATAAGGAATATAGTTAATGCTTTTGATTTACCTTTAAAATATGTAATTGCTTTGCGATATTTTTTACATATTATCCTTATCTAAAAATCAATTTAAAAATAAAGCCAAATGATACAAGTGGATGGGATCAGAAAATTAAATGCTAATCCCTTAACCCGGAAGTAGTCGCGCCGGGTATGATATACCTGGCACGATTTTTTTTTTTTTATGTTCCCTGTATATAATTTAGATATTTGTGATACATATATAGTTGCTGTATGCTGTACCCGGGTGATTTCTAACCAACAAATCAGGATGCCATATGATTGCTTAACAGCTTATGGATCACATTCAATTTACCCGGTTAGATAAGTATGTGAAGCAGTGTGAAAATTCTCTTGCATCAGGCAAACTTTCCTCTCAAACAAAATGATGTAAATATATATATATATATATATATATATATAGAAAATTAGAGGAACCATTTTGCAGCATTTTGGCGGCCCTCTTAAATTTTAGAGAGAGAGGTCATGTTTCACGTGCTTTTCTGATAATCAGACCCTGGGAATAAATAGACCAATAACGTGTAAGTTTTCAAAGCAACCCTTTTCTGTTTTTCAATAAGATTTTCACCTTATACGAGAGCATAACAAATGCCTCTGCACGTTTCATCCAATGTCCATTAAAAACCATCCAATTATTTAAAATTATGTATATACCTGCCAGGTTACCTCAAAAATTCTATAATTAGATTACGTTTTCGCGTGAACGACTCTTGCTGCTCATTATCTCCAAAGCAAAGCAAGCGAATGACCATAAGCGTGACGGTCCGGCTAATTGGAGCATCCACTTCCTGTAGACATCGCCGTGTTTTACTGCAAGTCGGCTCTTCTTCGGTAAGGCACATAAGATGCGTCTTTATCTACTTATCGTGATTTTTTTTTTTCAAATGAACCACAGTAGTTCTCATTTTGTCTAATAGCTAAAGCTGTCTTATGTCTGTTCTCAAATTCTATGCCATATTTTATAATCCACTTTTGTTCGGAAACGAATGAAATTGGCGGGTGTTCTTATTCAGAAACTTTGCAATCAAAAGACGTTTCTTATTTTTTGGTAAAGGCAGACGATCATTCAGAAAATGCTGTCAAAGTTGGCATTTTGAATCGAATTTCCGATTTCTCAGCACGAAAAATGGGGAAAACGCATACGTGACACGAATTGCTTATAACTCGATAAGTAATTTATTTATCAAAAAATGGAAAACTCATTTCGATTCCAAATCCCTTCCATAGTCAGGCCTGCCAATTTTACGCCTTTGCGTATATAAAATGAACCAAAAAGTTTCGCGTTGTTGAGCAGTTCATTTGAAAAAAAGAGTTGAAGTATTGTGCTGGTATATTTATAATTATTTCTATATCAGCTGCAAATGGGCAACGGCCGAACAAAATGCCACCAGGGGCAAGATATTTTCAAACAGAAGGACTTGAGGTCTGCCACCAAGACCGCATTTTTTTTATTATTTATTTATTTATTTATTTAATGAAGAACATAAATTTGAAATAAGCTACATTAGACGATGAACCTTTTCACACTCGCGCGCCAAATTTTTCGAAAAAAGAAATTTAGGTGATCATGACGCGCCAACAACCAAAGAAATTAGTGGATTAAATAAAACTGAATCACAATTACTTAAAATTTTATTTTTAGTATTAGAAAATTGTGTGTAATACTTGGCGTTATACTTTGGAAAATAATAACAATAATGCTATTTTTGTTGTTGCATCTTGATGCCAAATAATTACACAAGCTGTATTGGAGTTATCGGATTTTAGAAGTTTCTACTTGAGTTTTTAATATTATTCATTTCTGAAAAGAATGACTCGCAGAAATCAATGTCAAAATGGCAAGCGACAGTTTCTTAAAACAGTTCTTCCAAGTTGTTATAATTTTACAATGGTTCATTTTTTGCGTTTAATGCCTGATAATCTGTCCTTTCCGATAATCTCCTAAATCTGAATTTTTTTAGCAAACATATTGACTAGATTGTAATTCATTAAGTTGTATTTCAGTTTTTGCAATCTGTATATAACAACCAATCGAATTCAAACAAACTCAGCTAGTCTAAATTCATTACATTTTGTGCAATTTCAGTAGATTTTTTTTATTTAGAACCGGAATCTATACCGTGTCGAAAATAATCTGCTGCGTGCCACATACCCTACAAAAAAAAAAAAAAAAAAAAAAAGAAAAGAAAAGAAAAAAACAGAAACAAACAAACAAAAGGAGAAAAAAGTGTTGATATTACAGTATAACAGTATGATAGGTTGGACGTCACTGATCTAAACTAAGAAATTTTCTAAAAATCAAAACCCCATGCAAGACAGTTTTAAACATACCAATTTTATAAGCAATAAAGAAATGTAACAAATAATAAATAAAATAAAACAAAAAAAAATTTTCAACGGTATTTTTAAAAAAAAGTATAATTGAAACAGGTTTTTCTTTTATTTTCTTTCTTTCTTTCTTTCTTTCTTTTTTTTTTTAAATTTTTTGTCAGCCGAATCCCTTGTTTAAGAGAATTTTTAAACACGTGATGTGAAAGGGAAACATAACTTAATATTGCATTCCAGAGGCTGGGTCTGCCCCCCCCCCCCACCACACACCACACACCCACCCCTAACAAAAAATCCTTAATTCTTTTCTTTTTTTCTCTTTTATTATTATATAAAGTTGCTTGGAATGAATATATATATATGTATTATATATAATCAGATATAAGGAAAATTTAGTTAATTAAATTTCAAAATTCAGGGAGAGGCAATGGCTCGTCCTTGCCTTTCTTGTCGGCGCCCCTCCCCTCCTGAAATTTCATTGTAGTTCAAGATTCATTGTTCTATAGATATTGTGGACTGTGTTGATATATTAAATGAATATTTATGCAAAAAAAGAAGGGAAATATAAGATACTTAAAACATTTATCATCATTAACAACGGAATATGTCCAATCTGTGGCTTATAATATGCATAATCCCTGCGACTGTTACTGTGAAAAATTCACAGAATTCAATTCACTGATAATATATTCAAATTAGTATCCTCCAAAAAAGTTTAAAAAATAAAGTATTATTTCCATGTTCTGCTTTTCCCTTATTTTCATAGCCTCCAGGGGTTCGGGACAAAAACCCCACGGAGTTTTGTCCGATGGTGTTAAAAAATTTTCCATGCTTTAGAATACAGATATGTATATATAAATACATATTTAGATAAAATATGTTTTGTTTTTAATCTTATCCTACTCTAAACGTACAAAATATTAATTATATTGGACACAATATCAAAATAGATTTAAAATATCAGCTTTGCAAAAAATTGGATATCAAATTTGAGGCCTCCAAAGTCAGGGGCTCCATGGCCACACGGCCCAATTGGCTCATGCTTTAATCAGGCCCTGATAGCCATAGTAAGTTCATTTTTAAAATGTATTCAAAAGAGCAACATCTAGAAAGGCGCTGTGAGCAAACATTCTCTGAAGCATTGAAAGAAATACCCAATTTCTTATCTAATTTTCTATAAAATTAAATTAAAATATGCAAGTATTCATATATTTGGACATCCAGATACAAAATTTGTATTGAAATCAATTCTTAAAGCAAAATACTTTTCATAGCTGATTAAGATAAAACTGTAAGATTTTTTTTTTCTCTTTTTGGTAGAAAAAGAATAGTGGTGTTACCTATCTTCATAAATATCGTCACAATTGTCTCCATGCCATCAGATATCTTTTCGTATTTGGACGATAGGTTAAAGATAGATCAGTGCCATCTACAAGAAACCTGTCTCTGACCTTGGAGGGGGACAAAGAAATCTAAGAAAATAAACTTAATAAATAAAAGTAGTCTTCTAATAAGGAACAATCGACTACTAGATAACAAACAACGCTTCTCCCACCCCCAATTTTTTTCCTCGGTATATACCCCCCCCCACCTTTTTTTTTCTCTTATTATCCCCCCACCCTCACCCCACCTTTACCTTTTCTTTTTTGCGACGACGTCTAATTTGCGAGTGCGTGTTCGTCGCTGTCTGTAATTCGCGACTTCCGCTGGGCCCCGCGGCCTCAGGGTTGCCATATTTCGCTTCGAAAATTTCGCCAACGGAAATGACTTATTACGGCTACATGCGGGGGAGTTTCCTGGGAGAAATTTCTGCCCCTTTTTTACCTGGGAAAATCGGATTCTCAGTGACTGTGATTGAGGAAAATGAGGAGGGGTGGATTTCTACCGACTTTTTTTCTACCTGTCTGCACGAAGAGACAGAATTATTGACATTAAGCTATAATAGTTCGGTTTAATAACAGTATAGACCTAAATTAAAGTTTTTCTCAGATTGTTATATCTGAATCTGTTGTTTCTAAGTTATTTGGAAGTTTTCAGATGAGGGATAAAAGAGGTAGAGGGGGGGGGGGGGGGAAGAAAAAAAAGTGTTAACTTTTGGCCAAGGCCGCTGTATTTATTTTGCAAAATTTGAAGATTAAAAAAAAGAGAGGAAAAAGTACGACGAAACCTGTTAAAACGGAATTGCTACGGACTAACAAAATTCTGTTTTAGACAGGTTTTCGTCTTAGAAGGTATGTTTGCATGGCATTCCTTCTGTCGGTACCATGGGATTTTTCCGTTTAAGACAGGTTCCGTTTTCACAAGTTTTCTGTAGTTGTAATAACTAGAGACTGGTTCATATTTTGCCATGTGGGGCGAACGTCCGGATACCTATTGCATTATAGGGGTGATCAGAGGATAATCTTGTGAGTCTTTATAAGGGAAAAAAATGTGTATTTTGTGGCATTTAAAAAATGTAGAAATAGAAAATAATGTCATATTTTATTTTATTTTATTTTATTTTATTTTTCCTTGCTGTAATACACGTTTTTCTCAGTAAAAATGTTTGCACAAACGTTGAGCGATTTAGCTCTCCTCGTCCCACAAAAGTCTAAAATCTCGTGAGCAATTCCCGTCATGGATTAACCTAGATGTTGAGATAATCAGTAACATTTAATCTGGTTTCGACACAGGTCTCGGTTCGATGCATTTCTGAGGCACCCAAAGTCAATATCTATCCATACATTACTCGAAACATTTTGATGTTTCCAAAAAGTGATTATTGCATTACAAGAACTGAAATAAAAATCAAAAGAATTTTCCCCATAAATAATTGTAAATGCGGCAGTAAACATCTGCTTATAGTTATTATTTAATTTGGCTAAAAATCGTTTTGTGAAAATTATCAGGTGTGAGTTTACGAAAATTTCAATAAGAAACAGAATTTAAAATCAAAATGGACAGACAGTCCGTATAAAATTTAAATTAATGAAAAGCAAACAAATAATGATAAAATAAGAAGTGCGATTTTCATAATAAGACTTGTGAAAAAGTTGGATTTTTTGTCAGTCTTTTTTATTTTTATTTTTAAGAATTAAAAAAATTGGTTTAAAATTTTACCCATAGCTTATCGCTATGGGTAAAATGGGTTAAGCAATCGCTTATAAGGTCTATCTATATTATAAAGCAAAAACATGTCCGTGAGTAACGCTGACGTCATAATACTGATGGGAACACTTAACCCATAAATTTCCCTTGTACTGCAATTTTTTTAACTTCTAAACATCCCGCAATTTCATTTTTTACACCGTCGAATAGAAAAAAAAATGTTCTTTCAAATGCAATTTGTTTGAAAACTGTACAATTGACTGTTTTTGTTTATGCCTTTTAAAATAATTTTGAAGCATAATTTAAAAAACAAAAACGCGGACAGCACGATTAAGAAAGATTAACCCGTCTGCACTTTAAGCAATATAAACGGTTCAGCATTTGTTTTACACTAACAATCCATATCGAAACTAAAACTTCATCAATAAATAAATAAAATAATGAAATAATACAAAAATAACACAAATTTAACAAACATGTAATCGAATTACAAAAATCAAATCAAATCAAATCAAATCAAAGAAGAAAGAATATATATAAGTAAGAAAGTTGTTTACCGAAAAATAATGTAAACATAATTAAGAAAAATAAATTTCGAGTCAATAAAGTACTCCTTGATTAGTGATGGGCATAACGATTATTTTGATTATTCGAATGAATCCTTCGGGCATGCGCAGAAGCATATCTGTCAAACTTCAATTTTTTTTTTTATTATTCAATTACTACCAGAAATTTTGAAAAAAAAAAAAAAAGTTTCTGCAGAATTTTCTTTTTTTCTTCAAAATTTCTGGTAGTAATTGAATTAAAAAAAATGTGAAGTTTGACAGATATGCTTCTGCACATGCCCGAAGGATTCATTCGAATAATCAAAATAATCGTTATACCCATCACTATCCTTGATATAAAATAGACTACTACATTACTTGATACTTCTATATTCTATTAGTAATGGGCATAATGAATGATTGTGATATACGAATGAATCGTTTAGGCATGATTAAAAGGCACAGCTGTCAACCTTCGTATACTTTTTGATCAATTGAAACCAGAAATTTTATAATAATAATAATAATAATAATAATAATAAAATTAAGAGTCACAAACTATTATTATTATCTTAGAGGAATTTGAGATCCCACTGACTAACACACTTAAGTCAACCGGCAAGAATAAATGCAGCTATTTTTAAAAATAAAATTTAGTTTATTAGCTATCAAATAAAATTAAGTAGATATTTTAGAAATATTCTGATAACTAAAAGAAAGAAGAGTACAGAAAAGTAAAAGTACTCTTCCTTTAAGAAGAGTATACAGAAAAAAGAAGTTAAAAATATTAATTTCTTCGTGAGATATTTTTAAGAATACAAATGCATTTCACGCCTATAGGTTCAAAATTAGCGAGGGGAATTTGAGATCCCACTGACTGATACACTTAAGTCAATCGTTAGCAATAAATGCAACTATTTAAAAAAATTAAATTTAGTATATTAATTATCAAGATCTAGAGTGGGGCAATGTCCCTCCTCTGTCCACCCTCGTCTCTCCCTTCGTACTTGTTAGCGACCATGAACTTGATGGTTAGAACTCTGCTGAGTGCAATTTATCTTTCTTCAACGCGCTTCCGTATCATTTTTTATCCGAGATTCAAAAAATTCAGTCATCTTTCTTCCCGAATCTCGTGATATTTTACCTCGGAAGAAAGAAGGGAATTCTGAATTGCGATATGTAGTCGTTAACGCGTGGCTGATTCTACAGGAGTGCCCTCGAACTACATTTCCGCACTTTCTCAGAGCCCTAGGGCAGCAAACTCAACTCCTCGAGGGTATACCATAAACCACATTCCAGCCTAGAAGGGGTGACGCGTGCCTCTGATCAGACATAGCATCATGCAACACCTCGTCCGAATGATTACGCGGGAGGGAGATGCTGCAGATTCGCATCGAAGTCCATACAAAAAAATGTCGCGGTTCATTAATTTTTTATTAGGTTTTTCCATTCAGGAATGATTTGTAAGAGGTTTATTCGATATTGAACTTTCTGTATTGTCTAAACAGTGCCGTCCTTATAGGGGTGTGCAACACGTTCGGCCACACTGTGCCTCGCTCCTCGATCCCGTAGATAAATTTTTAATATTATTGTTATTTAGTAATAAATAAATAATAATATTTAACATTCATTTAGCAATTCATTTTATTCCGCGAAAGATTTTTACTTCTTAAGTTGCGATCCGGGTCAGATCGAGTTTTGCTGCAGCGATTCTTTTGTCGGCTTTTTTGATGTGGTCAGTCTTCTGAAGCATTGCTAGATAGGAGAGTTCCACACAGGAGACTCGGTGACACGTTTATCAACTCCCTTTTGTTTTGTCGATGATCACAGAACAGTTTGAAAAGAAAGACCGGAGAAATAATTTATGACTTTTTGAAGCTGATTTTTGAAAATGTGTTCTGAACGCCATCTTATGGGTTGCATATTGTGTGTTTTAGTTGCTAAACTTACTCTCAAGATAATCAATCAATCAATCAAGATTATATAGTACGCATATTTGGCTTCAGAAATTATGCCCCAAGAAAACATGCTGTTAATCTCTTTTGTGCCGAGAATGTGTTCACAAAAATTTAGTTTTAGTCATCAACACACTTTTTGCACTGTTCATTTTAATTCCTGTTCCAGTTCAGTCTGCCTGTAAAAGTGTTTATTTTGCAAGGCGAGTAACTGAGCCGAAAACTTTCTTATTTGGGGCACGCTTATCACGTAAATTATTTATAATATACAATGATTCTTCGTCGAAAAGGAACTGAATCAAAGAATAAATTATCAATATGAAATAGTTCTTTCATACACTTTTTTTATTAGTGTTATTTAGAGTTGTTACTGCCCTATAAAAGAAGCATAAACAATAAATAAATTAATTGAGACATTATACATTTTTTATCTTATTTTTATTCTTATTTCGGTTTACTTATTTATTTTTTAACATTTTTGCTGAAAGTGACATTATCTCCCACTAATGTTTTTTAAATTATTATTTTTTTTTTTATTAGTGTTATTTAAAAACGTTACTGCCCTATAAAAGAAGCATAAACAATAAATTAATTAATTGGGACATTATACATTTTTTATATTATTTTTATTCTTATTTCGGTTTACTTATTTATTTTTTAGCATTTTTGCTGAAAGTGACATTATCTCGCACTAATTTTTGTATTTTTATTTTTATTTTATTTTATTTTTGATTTCTATAAGGTTTATGGTTTTCAACTAAAATTTCAAAATGGTATTTTCAGATCAAAGAAAGATGACATTAACCAAATTTTTCTTTCTTAAAAAAAAAAAAATACTAATTTTTGGAAATTATAAAGTAAAATCAATCGTTAAAAAACAGAATAATCCAAAAACTTCTTTTTTTTTTTCTTTAAAGGTCATTTTAGTTATTTACTGGGAACTTACAGTATCGTTTATTTCAAGGTAGTTTTCAAAATATGTTTTTTCAGGGCACCTTGGAGCAGTTTCATATCCCACAAAACGTCATCATGAATTACTTTAAAATGCTAATTGTCTTATTACACGATTTTATTTAACTCAGCTTAGTTTCTGTATGTAAAGGTGAAATTTTGTAATCGTTTTTTAACTGACTTTCTCATATGCTAGAATTATAGAAAATAAATAAATAGTAAAATGAAAATAAATAAATAATATGTACATAGGTATGTTTCCGATGACAATACAACATTTTGATATTTTTAGAACTTGATTATAAATTAATACATTAATTTTAAGGAATTTTTCCACATGTGATAAATTGCCCAATACTATTTAGGGTTGCAGTTGTACATATGAGTTACAACAACAATGGATTTAATGAGGTCCCAAACCATGTTCGCCAAAAAAGGCCAATTGGCTGAGAAGCGGCATCAAAGTAATATTCTGAACACTAAAATGTAGAAAATATAAATAACAAATAAAAAGTGTAATATATATTTTTAATAAATACGCTTTAATCAATTAATAGTTTCATATTAATTAAATTGTAATTATACGGTGAGAAGTCGCTTTAGAAATCCTGAAAAGTTAGTTTAAGTAATGCTTTTTTCTTTCCCGTTGCCATATTTTGCGGTAACTTTTCCATAATCGGGTTATGTGCCCATGCCCAAATCATAGTATTGCAATGGAATTTTTTTGGAAAAAAATATGAATTGCAGTCATCAAATTAGGCGTGATTTTTACTATAAATACTGAATTTTTATAAAAGAGTGTATTTAAAAAAAAAACTTCTTTTTAAAATACACTCTTGCAAATAAGTATTTTTAGTTTTATACTTATTTTCAAATATGTTTCTTCAGAGTATATAGCGTGGAGCGATTTCATTTCCGATAAAATGTCATAGATTACTTTAAAGTGCTAATTTTCTTATTTATAGATCTTTTTTTTACACTGGTCATAATCGAGTCGTTTTTATTTTGCAGCTTAAATCTGTGCGATATTTTTCTTTTTCTTTAATCTTTTGACAGACTTCGAGGAAGTATATTCAGATATTTGAGAAACGACAGAATTATTGAGAAATGGCATTTTATTGAACACCATCATCACTGATATCTATTAGAAAGTAAAGTTGAGGATTTTTGTTTTTCCTTTCTTGCATGCTTGCAGTCATGAGTCACTCGACAACCGAATGATCTGGATGTGCTTCCAATCGGAAAATACAGATGAAAGGGTTGCCCGAAATTCATTTTTCTTCCTACTTGGCGATTTCATTTTAAAACGTAATTTTTAGCAATACAGGATTTGGTATTTGATGTATTTTAAACTAAGGGATCTAATCCGGGATTCCCGGGTTACAGAACATGAGTTAAAAACTTTTTAATTATTGAGGACTGTAATAGCTTTTTCAAGCTTGCCCAGTAACAACACCGAAAAGTATTTTCATATGAAAAATATGAATTATGTGTTCAAATAAAGTTTTTAAATTTATTATAAGCGATATTTTCATGTTACCCACATGCCAGGAATCAATATCCGAAGAAATCGCCATAGAGTTTGGTACTTACAGCAACCTTTTTTTATTTTAAAAATTTCAGTGGTTTAAATGCCTAGCTCGATTACGTGTCTGTTAAATTTGTATTTCATTTATAATATTTTAATCTTTTATTCATTGATTGATGAAGTTCTAATTTCGTTATGAAGCATTAGCCGGAAACAAACGCCGAACTATTTATATTGTTTTAAGTGCAAACGAATTACACGTGGCAGAAATCGATTTTTAAAAATATATCATACTTGTAAATTATTTTAAAAACCGTAAAAAGTCAGTAAATTGAGACATTGCATTGAAAAAGATCTTTGAAAAAGATTTTTTTCCGTATTAGACGGTGTAAAAATTGAAATTTTGCGATATTCAGACAGTTCAAGAATTGCAGTATTAGCAAAATTTATTGGCAGGTCATTGTTACTGTCAATATGACATCAGAGTTACTTACGGATTTTTTTTTTTTTCTTTATAATATTAATGATATACCGCGAAACTTCAATTATGCGGAATAATGTGTTCTAGCTGCAATACGAATAATTGGGGCAATGAGAGTTCGGATAATGAGAGTTTTGCTGTATTTAAAGTCATTCTATGTTATTATATATATTTAGAGAGAAAAACAGACAAACCAATCTCTATTTAAAACAAAGTGCCTTAGAAATATATTTTCCGTTCTGATTCCTTGAATATATATCGTGCGTTCAAGCAACTTGTTTTCTTAGATTTTTTGGAAGTCTATTTCACTTTAAAAACTTCAAATCCCACATGTAAATCCAGTAAATAAAAAATAAAAAAAGTTCTTAGAACATTGAGTGTTTTGTCTTCAAATGTTAACGTAAGTTTTTGATTACAGATGTCCTTAAAAGTCTTCCATTCGAGGTGGTCACTTGACAAATCCCCCACGCCAGTATTATACCATAAAGTTAATTTTATGGTATAATACTGGCATTCCAGCTGCTAGTATTATACCGTAAAATCAACATTTTTTTTTTTTTTTTTTTTTTTCAGTGTACCAATTCGTCATATCCTAAGAAATGTGTTCTTTTTTCTGACATCAGTTTTTCTCATGTTATAGTGAACGAAAAATATTTTTCTAGATAAGTACTTTATAAATATTTATAAAATGAGTATTTTAAATGGGGTAGAAGAATATCGTATAAATTTAAACAAACTGAAAATATAAATTTTGTTCAAACTCGCTGGATGTTTAAAAAGTAACGTAATTATTACGACGCTGAAAAATTGGAGAATTACCTTGAATTAGTTTATTGTAATTTGGAAATAATGCATTTTATTCGAGCATTCTAATACATTTTGCATTGTATTTGGATATAATAAACAAATTAACTCATGTAATATTTTATTATACACATGTATTCCTTTTATTCATCATCGTCAAAGTGGTCAGATAGCAGATAGGACAGAATTCACAGCAAAGAGAGCGGGGAAATACCAATCAGGAAGCATCATAGCTGCTGGAATCGAACCATGATCTCCGATGGTGCGTCCAAGGCCATCTCTCGGTCAGGGAAGCCCCAACAAATAATTAAACTAATTAATACGGTCCTCGATAATAATAATTTGTTTGATTCATTAAATTATTCTGTTAATTCGTAGTTCAGATTTAAAGTTTGAATTTGTTTTTCAGTAGTTTTTAATTTTAAATTTAATAAAATACATATGTGATTTCCTTTATTTTTTTTTCTTTCATTATTTAAAATATTGCCAAGGCGGCGATAAAGCATTCACTATAGTAACCCTATCTAAATTTCTCAAAGCGGAACGGGTCAGATGGATAAAAATTGTCACAAATTGCTGTGCAGGTAGCTGTTAAATCTGAACAAGAAAATGTTGCCAACGTCAATTTTTTTACTGTTTTGCCATAAGTCACTAACATAATAAAATTATTTTATTATTTTTATTTTTCAGTTTTTTTTATTTTTGTTGAAAGCCATTATTTATATAAACCTGTACTTCACATAGCTTCAAGCTTTTCTAAGTGTTAGTTTTAAATGTAACATCTGAAAAAAAAAAAAAAGATTTTTTTTTTCGCAGGAAAAGGTAAAAGAGTTTTTAGAAGGAAAACTCTGAATGAACAAGTCAATTATGTCGAGAAAAGAAATTTGTAACTAGATTTTTAGTATTTTGTTTCCTTACACAACTTAATATAAAAAAAATGTATTTAAAACGGTATCGAAAATATTTTTTTTATCCCTATAGATTATAGTTGTTTTATAGCAACCTACATATTTAATATAATTAGTGTAAAATACTTAACTGAGGCTCAAATAAGCCTTAATAATAATAAAAAAATTCAGTTAAATATATAATGCAGAAAATAACTTACTAAAAGATATGAGAAATCCATACGTTAAATATGTAAAAGAGATCTATTACAACAAAATATATCGTCTGCTGAATGCTGAAAAGATAGAGAAAATAGTGTACTTGTGCTGATATTAATCTTATTAAATTGTATTGTTTACATTATTTATTGTGCTTATATTAGTTTTGTTTACATTTTCTGTAACATTTCAATGCTTTGCTTTTGGGTGGTGGTCTGTGCACTGTAACGTCACTTCCTATTTGTTGGTGGTGGTTATATGATGCTGTAATAAAACTGGTGGAGGTTTTTATATATCTGCAATTCTTCTTCCTTTCACTTTACTTTCATTGCACATTAAAACTTTTGAAACCCTTATCTTAGTAATATATCCCGTGTATAATTTTTCTTATGTATTTTTTAAATTTAAAAAAAAAAAGATAATTGTATTACCGAATATTAAATTTAAACTGATACATAATAATACATTTATAATCATACTCTTACATGTACTCTTAATATTATTATTTTTATAATTACATAATAAATTTCAGTCACGACAATAATTCAATACTCCAAAGTATAGTATAAGAATAACAAAATATAAATATCACATTTATTTAAAAAATTATTTCTGAAAAATTATTATATAAGACATCCTGTGAAAAATCCCCCCACACACACACCCCTTTTTTTAACATATAAGTATATCTTACCCATTAGCTTATCATCAATGCGTTTTCAGAATAATTATTTTGGGTTTTAATTTCCTATTATATTATAAAATAGTAGAAAAATTTAAAAAGTTCATTTTTTAAGATGTTATGTTAATAAAAATGAAAGTATTTTCATTTAATAAAAAGGAGAAAGCTATTTTGTATTGAAATATAAAAGAAAATACCGTTTGCATCATTAGATATAACAACAAAACTTTTATTTTGTTAACGAATCATCCATTAAACACTTATAAGTTTAATTATTAGTAACAAATTCTCACTTTTGCCGGAAATAAATTACTCTTGCAAAGAAAAAATTTGAGAGAAACATACATATGCACCCCCCCTCTCCGAAATTATTATAGTACTTACACTCGATATCTCAAAGTCGAAGGGGGGGGGGGGGGGCTAAAAAAATTCGAGCTATAGCGCGATATCTAGAAAACAAGGTCATAGCTAAATTACAAAAATTCATGTGAAAATAGAAGATACGGAATAGTATTATAAAAATTCGAGTCATGATAGAGTCAATGAGACTAAATATGTATTGATACTTGAGAATAGGTCTAAATACAGCAATGTTAATTTAAATTTTTAAAATAGTAGAAAATAATTACATTAAATTGAAAAGAATTAGTACATGCATCAGGGATCCCAAATGGTCCGCCAACTGAATACCAATGTTTAACAGAAAATTTCATGGTAGGTTTCTACAACATATCCGTAAAAATTTACCTCCAGAGGTAGTTTCTGCAAAATTTCCAATCTAAAAATAAATCTTTTCTAATAAATCTAAGAAAATACCGGTATTCAAAAAGCAGACCAATTGGGAGCCCTAAATGAACTTTGCTAGAATTTCTTTAAAAAGTCTAATATCGTGGCTTGACAACATCTCTTTTGAAATTGTTCTTCAATCAATTTTTCAATTCGAAAAATAGCGGCTCTATTTGCTTCGACACAACTAAACTACGTGGCCAAACGGTGATTTTTTTTTTTTTTTTTTTCGGAAAACTTTATTTTTAATAATAAAAAAATATTCGACATAACAAGGTTTTGAGCGAAAACACTTTGGCATAAGTATATATTGAAATTGATGAATACCTAATATCAAGGGAAAAAATATTTTTTCAACCTATCAAGGTTTTTGAGATGCCAATAGTGCACTGTATTTATTAAATAAATTGCTAATTTACTAAACATATTCTATGATTGAAAAAATACACAAGATGATAGATTAAAAATAAATAAATAAATAAGATCTTATCGTGTCAATCAAGGATCAAGGATCATTTTGAGAAATAATCTAAGTGTGTTATACATTTCAATACTCTGTTAGAAAATTTAGAATTTTTAAAGAAACTTACTTTAGTTTTTAATTTAAATGAGGGGTTTTTTTCTTTTAATACTGAATACATAGGTACAATAAATTTAAATTTTTATAAAATAAAATTAAAGAACTAAGCTGACTTACTAAAGTGATTAATAAATCAGTTAACCAGAATTTACATCTATCGCAGTAATCTATCAGAACTGAAAACTTCTCAATTTAATTTTGATTTTTCCCATCAAAAACTTTAAAAAAACTTGAAACAATTTAAAAGCTCACTGATATTTATTTAAATAAATCGTGACAAAATAAAAAATACAACCTTTTTTTTCACTTTTTAATATGGCCAAAACATTAAACGTTTGAAATCTGTTTGATGCATTAAAATGTTAGCTGTTGTACCTCTTAAAAGACATTTTTGTTTCGCTTTTAATTGAAGACTTTAACTCTTTAGAAAATCTTACTCATGTATATTTTACTGAACTAATATAAAATTCCACTTTGGATTCGAACTCAAGCTTTCGCCACCATTTCTGGAAATAAAAACATCTTATATCTGTGAAGTACTCAAACGTATTATAGTGTGATTACATTTAAAAAAATAAATAAATAAACTATAGTGAACAGAAAAATAGAAATGTAAAATATTAAATTAAAAAAAAATCTTAAGGTTTTTTTTTTTTTTTTTTTTTTTTTTTTTTTTTTTTTACATATATGCATGTTTTATCTGTAAATTATTAACAAATGATTACAACATTAATGATTTTTTTTAATTCATTAAAAATTCTTTATAAAATTTAGAAAAGTATTTAAACATTAAAAAGAAAAAGAAAAAAGTCTTATAAAGCCAACTCTGATAGATGTTTATATGCATATATTAAAAGTCATGCTATTTTTTAAATATAAAAAAACATTGCGGATACATATTCTTTTTATTATACTTTAACAATCGCCTCTTTTTCGTTGTTTTCTCGAGTCTTTTATTAATAAAAAATAATACTCAATCAATTTTATAGGTAATTTTTGTCGAATGCAACATTATTTCTCGAAAAAATAAAATAAAATTAAAAAAAACCTACCCATTTTACAATATTTAGGCCTCACCCCCCTATTCCCCCTCTCTCTCTTTTGTTTAGTATCTTCAACGTGCACATCTTAATATTCACTTGAATATTAATTTAAACTTTCTTACTATACTACTAACTGCTTCACTTACCTCTCTACAATTAATTTACTTCATTGTTTCTAAAACTTAAAAGGCCGCTTCACATTTCCTCCTTGATAGCGAAATCCCATGCGTTAACCTAATATGTTAACTTTAATTAGGTGATTACTCATAACCAAATCGAATTATCGAAAAACTATTTTCGCCATACACTGTACAACAAGACAAATATTTTTTAAACTACCGAAAATATAATATAACAACGGACGAAAGCATACAATAACCTCTTCCGAGTTATCCATGATTCCAAAAAGCTTTCATTATCTTTAGAAACTTCAGAAACCAATATATTTTCGATATTTAAAGAATCATTTATTTAAAAAAAAAAAAAAAGTTTTCTTTGTTGATTTTCGGAAACGTTACCTTGTCGTTTTTATAGTGTATTAATCAGTTTTTAGGATACTATTTATTCTCAATTAAACATTAATGTTGTTAATGTATCATGTTTGTCTGTAGAAACATGTTGGTTGAACATGAAAATGTTTACCCAAGAATTAATATTATACGAAAAACCTATATGCCGTTTTGAGAAAACTGATTAATATATTACAACTACTACTTGGAAACGTTCCCCAAAATAAGTAGCAGTAAAAGAAACCTTGTTTTTATAAATGCTTCTTTAAATCTCGAAAATATATTGGTTTCTGAGGTTTCTAAAGCTAAAGGAACGCTTTTCTGAATCATTATTAACTCGGAAGAAGTTATTTTTGTCTATTTTTGTTCGTGGTTATGTTATATTTTCCTAGAAAAAAAAAAAAAAAAAAAAAAAAAAAAAAAAAATATATATATATATATATATATATATATTTTTTTTTTTTTTTTTTTTTTTAGAGCGCCAGCGTATGAAAGTAGACATTAGATGCCGACGTAGTGCGTTTTTAAAAATCGTCTCCTTCAATTTTAATTATTTTTTATAAGATTATAAAAGTTGAAATTTTTATCAAAAGTAAAAAGTTCAAAGTTGTTTTTTTAAATCCTTAAAATTACGAAACATAAAAAAAAAAAAAAAAAAAAAAACGCGTTGGCATCGGATGCATATTTTCTGTCCGTGAAAACCGTTTTTCGATAATTATATTAGGCAATGAGTAATCACCTAATTAAATTCTGCCGTTGGTTAACATGAGATTTCGCGATCGCCGAGACGAAATCCTGCATTAGTGGAGAATGCCCTTTACTTGAAAAATTTTTTAATATCAGAATATTGTGAAATTACAATTTGTAAGTAAATGTGTTGTATACTGAAATTTACGTTGTGCACCATGGAAGTGACGTTCAGTGTTATGTTATCACAGGTAGTGGTTCTCTGACCCCTCTCACACCCATCAGCATGCAAGAAGTCAAACAACAATTAGTCGTGAATCCTGGAAATGTGCTCGAAAATCCCTATGTCACAGGTATTGTCTGATTATAACATAAATTGACGTACAGAAACAAAAATGAAATTGTATAATTTTAAAATTGGTTAAACTAATCATGAATTCAAACAATTATTGAATGCAAAGACATATTTTGTTTAATTTCTTATATTAACCTTAAAAACATATATTCATCTGCAGTCTTTTCAAAATTAAGAGAGAAAACAAGTAAATAAGACCCCGCGCAAATTGGTAACTTCTGTAATGCTTTGGCTAACAATCAATGCCTGCCAAGCAGCAATCGTTGCTTTAGCCAAAAAACATAAATTAGTCGGAGTAGAAGTTCTTTGGCTTTGGCAGCAAATCGCTCCTTTGCATAAAAAATATTAAAATTTGTCGAAATAAATGTTTAATTTGTGCCAATGTATCAACTAAACGTAATTATTATTTTGCTTAGTTAAATATTTGCCAATAATTTTCTTCCTAAATATTTTTTAAACAAATATTTATTAATTTAAAATCGCCAAATAAGCGAAAATAATGCAAAATTGGACCTCCCTGTCGTAAATTAGCAACCTTTATGTTTATTTAAATTCTCTCTTAATTTTGAATGAACTATAAACTGTTTTAAAGATAAATATGAAAACTAAAGTATGTAATGTATTTTTATTTTAGGTTTAAATCTTAATTTAAGCAATTTATTGTTCTCAGTGCGGTTGTTCATTAATAACGAAATGGAATTTTGAGTTTTTTCTTATCTTAGTCTAATTCTGTAATAAAAGAACTGAATTCTTTAATATTCCTGATTTTACAATCTGTTTGATTTCCAGAAGTTGCTAGAAAATACTATTGAACATCTATATGTACAGCCGAAACAAATGTTTTTATTTTGTTTATTTTATTTCTTCATAGTTTTTAAATCAAGTGTTGAAATTATCAAGTCTATAAAATATCATCCTTTTCATTATGTAATATCTCGGGGAAAATGTTCTTTCAATATATTTTTCATATTAACTCAAAAGTTTCACATTTAAAATAGATACATTTTGACAAATGCAACTGAAATTGACAGTCTTTTTTTTTTTCACCCTCCTTAACCCCTTGTGTTTTTATTTATTTAAATTAGTTATGTATTTAGAATGATTATTTAGCCCCATCCCTTGTGCACGAGTCACGAGTCACGCTCATTATTCCTTCATAAGGAATATCTTACTTATTACTAGTCACACTCCTAGTCACACTCGTGACTGACTCACAAGACAAAGTTTACTCCGGGCTCGCTAAAATTTTCTACATTTTATTCCACTATTTAAAATCAAAAATCTTCGTTGTAAATTCCTATAACATCTGTAATAGAAGTCTACAGTAAAGATTATCGTTTCAAAATAGTGGTAACAAAATGAGAAAATATTAGGAACTTATGCGTTCCTTTACTTTACAACAATCACACTCGTGCACTTAAAAAAAAAAAAAAAGATGTTGATTTTACAGTATAATACTGTAAAATCGACACCCTTTTTTTTTTTTTTTTTTTCCAGTGTAATTGTACTTTTAGAAAATGCAATTAAAAATGGATTTTTTGAAAGTTTCCAAGTTGGTATAACCTCTTAAGTTTGTGTAGGCTAAAAATAAGAGTATTAAAAATTTCTTTGTCTGATACATCAATACCGCTCCATTTTCTACATGAAAAAATTAAGTATATTTTAGTTTTCACTTCAAAATATAAGAAGAAGTAATCCACACGGAAACACTATATTTTGTTGTATTGTACAAATAATTAAAATCTGGGCGATTTTGTTAATTTGTTTTGTTCTACTTTGCAGTAGGCACAACGGAGGTGTGTGGTGGTAGCCCGTCCCCCGCCAAGGCTGAACTGAACGAAGGAACGTCTGCCTTAACGGTGTTGCAACCCATCCATAGTCCTCTAAGTCCAAATGCAACATACACACCTTTACCTTCCTTCTCCCAATATCCATCAGGTATTGGCTCAAACTATGGTAAATACTCAAAATTGATTTATTCTATTAAGATTATCTGAGATCATATTGCCACATTTTTATTTCATTATTATTGCACTGGAAAAAAAAAAAATAAATAAAATAAAAAAATGTTGATTTTACAACATAATACTGGCATCCCAGCTGCCAGTATTATACCGTAAAATTAACAGTAATAAACAGTAAAATAAGCAGTACTACGCTGCCGCTACCGCGCTTTACTGTTTATTACTGTTAATTTTACGGTATAATACTGGCAGTACTGGCAGCTGGGATGCCAGTATTATAGTGTAAAATTAACACTACTAGCAGCTGGGATGCCAGTATTACACTGTAAAATCACCATTTTTTTTTCAGTGTATTATTTATTATTATTTTGAAGTTATTAAAATTATTCTTTAAATTGTTTAGCTCAGGGATTGGCTTTAAAAATAAATTACTACACACTGTAAAGAAAAAAAAATCAATTTTTCAGAAAAAAACTGTCAGCTAGGACGCCAGTAAAAACTGTTTATTTTACAGAAATAATCTGTATTTATTAAGAACTTACGCGCAAAATCTTTTAAAATTACAGAAAGTTCGTAATAAATACAGATTATTTCAATAAAATAGACAGTTTTTTATTGGAGTTCTGCCGGACAGTTTCTTTTCTGTTAAATTAGCAGTTTTTTTTTTTTTCTTTTTTACAGTACACAAAAGAAAAACTTTATTTAAAATATTACAATTAATTATACTGCCTTTGTGGTTTCGCCACTTAAATGATTTGTTATCTCACAGTTTTTTTTTTTTTTTTTTTAAACTATTTGTAATGTTTTAGTATTATTGGTGTAAAATATCGCGAATCAAACTTTAGAAATCTTTTCACAATATCATAAACCAAACTTCTTATCATGAAAGGATAAATTTATCTCAACTAATAACTATCTATTCCATTTCCCGCCATTTCTAAAGACACGTTTACACTGGGATCGTATTTGGACAAGCTATTGTTATGAATGAAATTTTATTTAACTTCTGCAATAGTGTATCGCAGGGCCGTGCGATGAGGGGGGCGAGGGGGGCGAGGGGGGCGAGGGGGGGCTTCGCCCCGGGCGTGGAAATTGAGGGGGCGCCAAATTTATACTACCAACCACGGTTTAATTTATTTATTTATTCATTTTTTATTCATCGATCATTTTCTGGGGAATTTCTTTTTTTCTTTTCATCATTCTTTTTTTTTTTTTTCTGTCTCAAAATATCATGATCTCTCCAACAAATAAGTGCAATTTTCTCATACGCTATTTAGTTGTTTGCAGTTTCTGAATTAAAATTAAACCTTTTAAAGTTCCAACATAAACGCGAAATGTTTATTCAATAGAATTTATTTCTGTTTCTGCACTTTATCAGTTTTGTGTTACCTGTCACAAAAAAGAAGGGGTGGGGAGGGGCGCCAAATTGAAACTTTGACCCGGGCGCAGTTTTCTCTTCGCACGGTCCTGGTCTCTCGCATGTTTTAAAGCATGGTTAAAGATGTGGTTTTCAGGATATGTTGGATCATATATATTTTTTTACTTACACTGAAAAGAAAAAAAATGAAAAACGTTGATTGCCAGTACAATTTCCATATTTTTACAATGTTTATTATTATTATTATTATTATTTTAATGCTACTTTTATCTCTCTAAAGTTGTGATATTTGTTTTTATTACTAGAAAAAAAGATCCGTAAAAATGCGTAAATTGTACTGTCAAAATACGGAAATTCTTTTAAAAAATCCCAAAGACTTAGAGAGAACGACAAATTAACAATTTTTTAGCACTATTATTTGGCAAGTACATTCTTAAATCCGTATTCGCTAATGTCTGATACATTCGCGAAATCATTTCATCGGAGTAAAAAAATTCCGTAAAAATACATAAACTGTACTGACAAACAACGGAATTTAATTATTTTTTTGCAGTGTACTTGTATTGCTATCTCAAAATTAATGTTTTTGAGTTGTGCCACTTAACGAATAAATGTGATACATCTAAAAATACCTTTCCATATTTTATTTAAACAAAAATGTGACTGAAAAAAACTGCATATGAAATAAATTGTCATGAAACTTTATTGATTTTTTTTCACTTTCATTTATAGTGACAAGCATGACGGTACCAAGTACTGGCATTGCGGCTGTACCCGGCACAGAATATTCATATGCATCACCTTATACTCAGTACTCCACTCCTGCCTATGGTGCCTATGGATACACCACAAGTAGCATCGTTGGTAAGTAAAGTGCAATTATTTTTAAAAGCAACAATCCCCATAAATCGTACAAGATCAGTCTAAAGTAATTAATCATTAATAGTCTTACGATATATATATATATATGTGGACAATATCATATTTACTTCTAATATAATGTTTACTTTTATACACTGTTAATATAATATGTTTTAATTTTATTAAGTGTTTATATTTTATATAATTTGGTATGAAGGAACATTATTTGTGACTAATTCATTTCAATATTTAATCAACATTAAATTTAAATTCTTTGTATCATAGTTCAAACATTTAGTATTTTATTTTAATTTAATTTAATTGATGTTGCATTTTTGGTACAGTTATTTAATCGTTTTTGTCATTTAATGGTAGATATATTTTTATGTTGCTTTAATTATTAATTTTTCCATCTTACTACTTATTTATAACATAGAATTAATCATTTATACATCCATTACTTCTATGTAATTCAATATTCTATTTATTAATTAATTTCATTTATTTATTATTTAACTAATGGCTATCATTAAGATAGTAATTTGGTTTAATTATTAAACAATAATTTATATCCATTACTTTTTATTCACTTTTACCAATAGATGGTAGCACTATTTTAAGTTGCTTTAATAATTAATTTTTCCATCTTTATACTTGTTTATAACATAGAATTATTCATTAATACATCCATTACTTTAATGTATTTCGATATTCTATTTATTATTTTCTTTTATTTATTGTTTAACTAATTGGTATTATTTAAGATAGTAATTTGGTTTAATTATTAAACATTTATATCCATCCAATACTTTCGATTCAGATTATATTCATTTTTCCCAATAAATGGCAGCACTTATGTTCCTGTTTACTTTACAATCCATAATATTCTAACATTATTTCTGGCATCATTATAAAGCAATTTATATTTCTAAAATTGGCAACGTGTAATGATTTTTTTTTTTTTTTTTTTTTTTTTTTTTTTGCAATTCATTCCCAAGTCATGCTTGAGTTTCATGCTGGTTCTTGAGGTGAACGGTATCTATTTTAATCTTTTTTAATCTCTATGGATTTTATACTTACAGACTCTATAAATTGTTTTCTTTGTAAATTATATGTAAGGCTTCTCTCCTTTTTAATATTGTATTTTATTTTTCATTTTATCACTGGTTTGCTTCAATGTTTATGAGATGTAGTCCCAAAATCATATTTTTTAGCAATGTATGGCTAATATGATGATGAAACATCTCATTTCATTTTATTTGTGGTATTTAAGCATTTGGGACTTGATAATTCTGTCTAAATTCCACAAATTTCATTTAATTCCATTTTTATTTAATTTCTTATTCTTTTAATATGTTTTTGTTTCCATATTAAGTGTGTTAGGGAATCTCATTGTCAACTAATTATTTCATACTTAATTATTATTTCATTGTTTAAGTTGGTGTTATGATAATGTTTCATTTATGGTTATATATATATATATATATATGTGTGTGTATATATATATATATATATATATATATATATATATATATATATATATATATATATATATATATATATAAACTTAATGTAAAATTAAACCATTGAAAAATAAAAAATTGACCAAACACAATGAAATCACAATATCAGATAGCAGAGTCAAATTATAAATTAAATTATGTAGTCCTATAAGAAATGAAATATTATTAATTCAAATGAAAAAACAAAAAGTATAAACACAAATGAAAGCTTATAATGTAAATCACTTTTTCAAGGGCAGGGAATTTACAATTATAAGCAAAGAACAAGCGTTTTCTGTAGGTGCGTTCACCAGCTTTATGTCAAAAATCATGTTTTCCCGCTGCCGGAACGATTGTTAAAACAAGATTGAAAAACAAGAAAAGCATTTAAATGGAATATAATAAAGCAAACGAACAATTTAAATAAGAGATAAAAAAAAAAAGAAACAAAAGTTTTATACTACTTACACTAAATATTTACTTATATATTAACTCTAATCCTATTTGCACATGTTCAAATATTGTATCGAACGAAAAAGGTTAATTTAACCGTTAAGAGATATATTTTTTAAATCATAAATTGTAACCAACGGTTGCAGTTATAATAGATTTAACCACAGAGATTATTACATTTTTTCAAGAGAAAAAGAGGAAAAAAAGACTATTAATTAAATTACTATAATGTTAATTTAACTAAATTAATAATATTACTGGAATATCTAAATTTATACCAAAAAGAATATCATTTGTTTTCTATATCTTCCATCTAGTGATATATTTAAAACTATGTATAAATTACTTAGTGTAAATGCATATATATATATATATATATATATATATAAAACCATAAATGAAACATTATCATAACACCAACTTAAACAATGAAATAATAATTAAGTATGAAATAATTAGTTGACAATGAAAGATTCCCCAACACACTTAATATGGAAACAAAAACATATTAAAAGAATAACAAATTAAATAAAAATGGAATTAAATGAATGAAATGAAATGAAATTTGTGGAATTTAGACAGAATTATCAAGTCCCAAATGCCTAAATACCGCAAATAAAATGAAATGAGATGTTTCATCATCATATTAGCCATACATTGCTAAAAAAAATATGATTTTGGGACTACATCTCATAAACATTGAAGCAAACCAGTGATAAAATGAAAAATAAAATACAATATTAAAAAGGAGAGAAGCCTTACATATAATTTACAAAGAAAACAATTTATAGAGTCAGTAAGTATAAAATCCATAAAGATTAAAAAAGATTAAAATAGATACCGTTCACCTCAACAACCAGCATGAAACTCAACCATGACTTGGGAATGAATTGCAAAAAAAAAAAAAAAAAATCATTACATGTTGCCAATTTTAGAAATATAAATTTACACCCCAAGAACCAGCATGAAACTCAACCATGACTTGGGAATGAATTGCAAAAAAAAAAAAAAAAAAAAAAAAATCATTACATGTTGCCAATTTTAGAAATATAAATTGCTTTATAATGATGCCAGAAATAATGTTAGAATATTATGGATTGTAAAGTAAACAGGAACATAAGTGCTGCCATCTATTGGGAAAAATGAATATAATCTGAATCGAAAGTGTTGGATGGATATAAATGTTTAATAATTAAACCAAATTACTATCTTAAATAATACCAATTAGTTAAATAATAAATAAAAGAAATTAATGAATAGAATATCGAAATACATTAAAGTAATGGATGTATTAATGAATAATTCTATGTTATAAATAAGTATAAAGATGGAAAAATTAATTATTAAAGCAACTTAAAATAGTGCTACCATCTATTGGTAAAAGTGAATAAAATCTGAATAGAAAGTAATGGATATAAATTATTGTTTAATAATTAAACCAAATTACTATCTTAATGATAGCCATTAGTTAAATAATAAATAAATGAAATTAATTAATAAATAGAATATTGAATTACATAGAAGTAATGGATGTATAAATGATTAATTCTATTATATTCTTAAGGCTGTTGGTCAGTGAGATCTCAAATTGCCCTCGCTAATGTTAAATCCACTTATAAGAAAGGAAATTCTGTATTTATACCACTTAATTTAAATTTTTAATCCAAAATTTGTATCGGGATTTTTGAAAAAAAAATTTTTTTTTTTTATTTTAATGTTTTTGTGAAAAACAGGTTTGAAATTGCATTTACTTATTTTCAAATGAAAATTTTCGAAAATTCTGATGTGAATTTATCATTATAGGAACACAATTACTTGCCCCGAAAAGGGTTAACATTAATTTCGGCATAAAAGAGAAGATTTGCAATAAATAATTATAAGATTTTATATCTTCCAGGTATAAAATTATATGAAAATTGTTACGAAATTAATTACATAATTAAATTAATTACATAATATTTTTAAAAAGTCTTTTAATTTATTCCATAATACAGGTCAAACGATCAAAGTTTCCTCCTCTCCCTCTCCGCCGAAAAAAATCAATTAATTATCAATTCAATATAAAATTAAATATAAAAAATATATATACAATTAACTTTTTAAAACTAGAAGCCTTCTAAACAGGTCGAGAGTTGAATATGTGTGGGGAAATGGACTTTTTGCATGCGACTTGAGGTCGAAGCTAAAATTCGTCTGCTGGCGGTATTTACTTTTGAAATTTTAGTATAACGTTCTAGAGAGTATGTGTTATTAATATTTATTTGTTAAAAATATCGCCAAAAAATTCATTGTTGTTGCAGTAGATACATTATATATTGTAATATAAATTCAAAATGTTCTGTATCCGAGAACATTCGCTGAATTTGCAAAATTTCGGTTAAATTTCGTGCATGCAACCTGGGTTGAGGCTAAAAATCGTCTGCTGGCAGTATTTGCATTACTTGGCATTCTGGCGGTACAGTGGCTAGAATAACGGATCAAAATACTGCCAGCTCTGGGACGTGACGTTACGTGCATAAAATCTATTGCAATCAGCTCTTTGGTAATTATCAGATGATATTTATAAATATGTTAAAAAACTCAAGTAGGCGAAAACGCATATGTGAACCACTGTCCATTGTTTGTTTTTTTAAATAAGATGCAATATAATTTAACATTCTCATTTCTAATTATGCTTTCTTATTTCTTACAGATCCGTCCTATTATTACACTAGCCGTCCCACAACAAACAATACTATTCTAACAACGGCTCCATCTCTCAGCCCAGATACTTACAAAGACAGATGCTAGAATTTAAAGAAAAGGCTGATATGTCAGTGGCTACCTCAATTGTTTATGCATTTAGTCATCTAGCTGGAAATCCAAAGGTATTTTTGTAGGCGAAAGATTTGTACATAGGTTCTACAAAAGGTAGAAAATAGAGACTGACTCAAGCATTTCAATTCTCAATCTGTTAGAATTGATATCTTGACGGAATGCAACCCGAGCGTATAAGCTCTTTAAGTGTATTTGCAAGATGTAGATGGAGAAGACAAGCATGTTGTGAGAAAAAAAAATTATTTAATGAGATTTATGCCATTAAAGGCGTGTTCATTATAGCTTTATTTTCATTAGTTTCTGCGGAAAAAGATCTGTTCCCAGCAGTAGAAACAAGAAGAGATGTGCAAGAGGACAAATGCTTTATCTGTAACACTAGTCTTAAACTTGGATAATTATTCATAATGAAACGCTGGATAAGTAAATGTTGAAGAAGAAGGACTGTAATAATGACTACGCCATAGTTTCAAATCTGTTATGAGTGTAGCACAGATACGGTTTCTTCTGAATGAACAGAGTGCCGTATTTGTCACAGAGTTGTCAGCACAAAATGATTGCTGGGACGAAAGTGGGACGGAAGCTGGACGAGAGTGGACAAAGAAAAAAGAAAGAAGGAATATTTTTCGTACATTTCCGCCGAAACTTCGAAACTGGTGCAACTCTAAAATGATCTCTTCATATCAGTTCATTTTTTTTTCAGTGCGAAAACTGAAAAGACACTTCCGACTTACATGTGACATAGACATTTTGATTTTGATTAAAATAAAGGACTATGCCCTTCAGATTTTTTTGATCTGCATACCAAAGAGATTTTATATTGTTCCATTTTTATTCTTGCTTTTTGTAAGTTTTATTTTTTGTATTATTACAGAGTTTCCGGGCGAAAAAATGTTCAAGCTTTGAAATTAAGAGCCCATTTCTGTTTTTGACATTTTTTTAAAGCGCAGCGTCTTTTATTGTATTTTTTTCTATCTCCATAGTATGTGTTTTTGTTGATCGAAAAACTAATGCTTTGTCTTCCGTACATTGTAGTCAAACTCTATTTATAGTAGATTTTTTTAAAAAGCATTAGAATTGAACGGAAGATAAAATTTTGGATATTTGATATGAACGTTCTGGGAAAACCCTAAGCAATTAATCCAAGAACATGTAATGTAATATAGATGAATTTATTTTTTCATACTTATATTGTTAAAAAATGAAAAGAAATTAATGTTGTTGAGACTTTATAAATTGTAAATTATTTATAGAAATCAAAATATTTACTTTGAATGTTTGCTGAGTAATGATATTTGGTCATTGATGTAGAAAATATATTTTTTGTATCAACTTGCAAGAAATTTGATTGCTTATTAGCAACACTCCCTCTGTTTAAATAAATAAATGGTCTACCCACAATATCCCTGCGCCTTGTAATATAAGCGTAAGATTTTGGCACAAAATAATAATAATAATAATGTCATACAAAAGGCACTCTGAACTTATTAAAATGTAAAATTTGGTTATTGGACGTTCAGAACGTTCATTGTACGTTCAGACTCTTTGTTTATGCATATTTATTCATTTGCACAGAAATCGGAGGGAGCTTTGCTTTTAAGCATTTATATCACTGTTCTGTGATGCCACATCTTGCCAATCAAACGATAAGATTCGAAAGAATTGTATTTTATTCCTTATTTGTTCTATTGCCTTCGTGAACAAATCGATGTGTTCAACCAACTCATGGGCACCGGCAGAGCTAAATCCAGGGACGCGCATGATTTTGAAACAGATATGCCTACTATCCACAGCTTTTTTGTCAGAGGACTTTGCCTCCTTAACCTCAAGTTTAACCTTTTGTATCGCAACATCTTTGATTGGAAAATATCTACTAAAATGTGAGAATACATCTTTCGGAGCATATAAATAATAATAATAATATTGCCAAAGGTGCTTGTTTCACATTTGCAAAATAAATAAATAAAATAAAAAATAATTTCTCATAAATATTGTAAATTTTCTAATACAAAATTGTAATGTATATAAAAAATCTATTTTTGGATGCCTCCAACTTTTTTAATTTCACTAAATTCATGAAGTTCATTTTAGCAATAACTGCGTGAAACTGCTCAAGATAATAATTAAATTTTTTTGTGAAAAATGAACTCAGTATCTCCGTCCAGTCCATTGAGGATTCTATGAATAAATTGTATTAAGTGCAGAGTTGGAAGAAGGTAGCAATCAATAAAATCGTCTTTTAAAGCTCGCTGTGGAAATGTTATCTGAATTTGGGTATGTTGCAGATGTGAAACGGTGATACAAAGGGTTAAGATAAATTTTAAAAACATGAATGTAAAACGAAAAATTAAATTAAAAATTGACTTTCATGGATAATTCAGGGGAACAGATCCCCCCCCCCCCCACTCCCTTGACGAAAAATTCTTAGTTCCATTTTCTCTTAGTGTTTAATTGTTGTGAATCACAAGTCATATTTTTTTTTTAATCTTCAGAAAACAAAGAAATTTAATTAATTTCAAAATGAAGAAAGGGGCTACGCTCCCCCACTTCTGCCGGTGCCTACGAATCAACTATACTGAAGCTGGTGTGTTATGAATGGCTTCACCAGCTGCAAATGCATCGGAATCCGTGGTCTTCCCAAAACGGCTTGTACTTAAAAAAGGATGTATGTGTACAGTGAATGGCTCATTTACTTAAAGTGGCGCGAAAGCATCTTATTGTTATTTATTGTGTAAAACATCGTCTATTTTTGTACATTTGCACCATCCCCTTCGCACTCCTGCACAAAGTCTCTTTTGCAGACCTCGTTCCATGGAGGAAGTTTCTGATCTTTTCTCAATCATGAATGACTTTCATCTAATTATATAAGAAAATCCCTTATTATCATTAAATAAAATTATGTATGCTAAAAGTGATAACAGGACACTTAAAGGCTTATAAATACCTTTTAATAAACAGATCAACTAGTTTCGTACATACAATCGACGATATTCTCAATATCAATACTGATAGAATAAACTATTTTCGCAAAAATTTGAAACCTGAACTTGATAAAAAAAAAAAATAATAATAATAATAATAATCATGAAATCACAGGTATAACGGAAGCAGGTGCATTAATAAAAATGGTCATCTGGGAACGTGGATTATTTTATCCTACTGATTTTTAATTTATATAGCATCTCGCACCAAATTCTAGGTAACTCAAAGGAGGCTAATTCATTGCATATGTTCTCATCTCTCATTTGTTAAAAAACATTATTAATTAATATATACAATATAACATATGAAATTTTTTTGTCGTCAGAATAGCCTTTTGAATTCCTTGATATAAATATACAGAGAAAAAATTGTCCTGAATATATTAAATACCAATGATGTTAGGTAATAATTGTTGAATGAATTTTAAAAATTAATGATAGATTTAATGACTAATCATATTCTTACGAAAATAATAATTAATTATATTATTACTAATTTAATATGTCTTTTATTTTATTGATAGCATTTTCGAAAAAGTAAAATTTGGAAATTTAATAAAATGACAGTAATTTTCAAAAACGCAGTATTAAAAGTCTTGCTTGAAGATACCGACGATTATAACAAAGTAATAAAAACAATATTTTAATTTGACAATATACGAGCAGTAAGCGTCTTACATTTTCACAAACTATAACCTAAGTATGATAGCTTTGCTTTCTATAATATTTAAAAAATAAATTGTTGTCTGATTTTCAAATTTCCTTTTAATCAATATCAGGGCTTTCAGTGCATGTTCATATAATATAGGCATTTATCAGATTTTTATGTTAGGACTAAATTAATCTAACTTGAAAATCAAAATTTGGTACTTGGTTGTTATAATGGCCATGGCGAGATAACGAAAGTGACTTGGCGAGAGAAGGACATTTTTCATACATCTCTTCTGGCAATCTACACACTATTTCATACACACAAGCATTTGTTTTTCAATTATAAAATCTATTTAACATAAAGAAGCCAATTGTTTATTTGTATATATAAACAGAAGTCATTTGTATATATATAAAAAGGAAATATATATAAGCATACAAGTTCATCAAGTTTGTTTTCATAACTATTTATATCGTTTGGCAACAAATCTCACTTTCTAAAGCCCAAATTGCGCTAAGTTAAAAGGCCAAGACCCCTATAAGAAACAAGTACCCGAAATTTAAATTTAAAAAAAAATCAGTTCTATTCCAATCAAATCCAATTTTTTCCTTTGAATTATATTGCAGAGAATATATGTTTTTTTTTTTTTTTTTTTTTTTTTTTTTTAATAATGAAATCATCAATAGATAAATTAAAATATTCAAGAGAATTTATAGTTTTTAAAAAGTTAATGGGCATTATTCTATTAGGGGTATCCATAAATAATATCGCAATTGTGGACAACGAGTTTTGGCATATTTATTGACTAAGCTGATTAAATGCTGTTTTATATATAGTACATAACTACTAGTTGCTAAATTTACATTTCACAGTTAAAACGTTATTAATTAGAAGTGCCACTTATTAGTATAAGATTTCCTAGAAACATTTTTATTGAGATGATATAGTCATAAATAATAAACAAACCATTTGAGCTCTTTTCTGCTCCCATATTTAGTAATTACGTGTGATTTTAAAAGCCACAATTTGATATATTCTAAATGAGATACATGATCAAAATGTATAAACTGATTAAGAATTTAGAGATATAAACATTTTGTTTCTAGCATGATTTTAACAACTTTTAAACTACATATTTTGATATGCTAATTCTAAGTGTTTACGAGAACAAATTTATTTTATTTACTAAAATCTTTTAAAAACACCAAATAAAATAATTTAAGACAGACATGAGTACACTTAAAATAAAATTTATAAAAAAATATACTTAAAAACAGTTAAAAATACAAAATAGTAGACGTTTCGCCAAGCGACACGCAAGGCATCATCAGTACGTACTGATGATGCTTTGCATGTCTCTTGGCGAAACGTCTACTATTTTGTATTTTTAACTGTTTTAAAGTATATTTTTTTCATAAATTTTATTTTAAGTGTACTCATGTCTGTCTTAAATTATTTTATTTGGTGTTTTTAATAGTTTTCACATTCAGACGTTAAAATGTATACATTTTGCATACTAAAATCTTGCACTAAAACGCATTCTAATTTAATGTGCACAAAGAAGAAGTTTAAAAAAAAAAATGAATTGAGAATCTTCCATGGAGAGAGATCTGTAAGACAACAAATGAGTGTGTTACCAACTGTTCTACTTAAGAATGAAATATATTTTGCTCTGCTCAATCATATAAAAAAAATAAAGTATATTTCACACAACTTTTTGTTTGTCTCATTATTACGTGCATATATGTCCTAATCATTGTGTTATTCTTTTTTTTTAAATACAAATTAACTATTCACTTGGAATGATGAAAGCATATTATAACCAGGGCTTTACAAAACTGATGAAATCTGGTAGCCAGCAAAAAATTCTAGTTGCCAGTAAAAAAATATTACCCACCCTCCCCCGTCACTAATTTTCCAAAAAGCACAAAAGATTTTTATAAATTAAATGAGAAAAAATAATAACATGCATAGTTTAGGATTATTAAATACATAATTTAGAAAGATTAATATAAACCAAGATTTCTAATGAAATGTATCAAAATTATTTATTTACGAAAAAAAAAAAAAAAAAAAAGAAATTCTATAAAGATTGGATTAACCGGCATGTTCGGGAAATTCTAATTGCCGAATGCTTCAAATGTCCGGATAGTTGAGTGCTATAAAATCTATATCTGAGGAGAGGTGTGTGTGTGGGGAGGGGGGGGGGGAGGCATTGACGAAATAATGAAGCAGGAAGAAAACATTTTTTTTTCCCTATTTTCCCATCGAAGTCTGTCAAATAATTCTGTTTTTATTATTATAACATTTACATTTGTTGAACTTATTTTTACCAAATTAAAAATGCTGAAAAAGATAAAAACTGCCTTTTGTTCTCATTTCTTAGGTCAATTTTTGTACAACAACAACGCCAGATTAAATAATTTGGTGGCCAGATAGAAAAACTTGGTCGCCATTGGCGAGCTGACGACCGTATTTGTTAAGCCCTGATTATAACAGATTACTAGAACACTCTTTCTAATTTGGGCCTTTAATCAATTAATTTTAATTTATTTATTTATTTATTTATTTTTATTTTATTTATTTATTTTTATTTATTTATTTATTTATTTATATTTTATTTATTTTTATTTATTTATTTTTATTTTTATTTATTGAGTACACTTAGGGATCCAACAGCAGATATTCTTTAAAACTTAATTTAAAAGTAAATCTTCTCAAAAATGGAATCTTTTAAGTTTGAAAATATTGCTTGAAATTTTAAGTAATCGGTGAAACAAGATTTAGCAACATAGCAAGCGCAATTTTTAGAAAAAATAAATATATTATTTTTAAAATGATAAAAATAAGAAAAACTTTTTTTGTTAAACTGTTTAAAAAGAAAATCTTCCTATTGATCGCATAAACGGACCAATCAAATTTAGTCTTTTGAAGCTATAATATAAGTCTATGAAGGGCAATGGTATATTATTATTACCACTTAAGATTAATCCGCAACGGCTAAAATTGTACCAGAATTATTGAATAAAATTTCATATGTAAAAAATTGCCTTTCCCCCCTTCAATTCAACTTGTTCGTAAATTCTGGCAGCAGTCAATCATTTCAACATTTTAGCAACCATTTCAATATCTTATTTAACCTTGCCAGTGAATTGGAAAACTTAACAAATCGCTGCGAAAAATGAAAATTAATTATATTTCTGAATAATTAAAAACAAATTATTAGCTACAGGTGTATAGGCTAATAAAGATGATTAGATATTTTACTATTCCTTATCTATTTATTTTTTTGCAATCGTGATTTTTCAGTCTTCAATGTAATTATTTTTTTACATTTTAATTTTATAGTGCTGTTGCAGCTATTAAAACTATTAGAAATTTATTTTATAAATGAATTTGAAAAAAAAAATCTGTTAAAAGTAGAAGACTTTTAAATTTGTCCTCCACATTCTCAGCAAGAATTGAAAAATAAAATATAGCTCGTTAAAATTGTCAGAAATGCATTAGCAACAACTTTCTAAGTAGTAACTTTTATATTATTTCTTATAAATGGAATTTCAAATTTGAATTGTATCTTTTAAATGATAACATTCCAAGTTTTTTTCTTTTTAAAAGTCTTTAGACACATATTATTTAAAGAAGTATTAAAAGGGTTACTTTACTGACTGGGATATTTCATTATGTGTAAAGAAATAAAATATCTTACTGTAAATAAAATTCAATTACTTTACCATTAATGAGCAATCATTCCCCCTGATTTAAAAGAAGCTAGTATGCTGTAACCATCATTAAACTTTCTTCTATACCATTATAATATATTAATTTATAATAGCCTCAACGATTATAATTATAAAGCATAGTGCATTTCTTCAAATTTAACACGAAGTTAAAGTGATCAGTGAATTAAAAGAACAGAACAGCAGCGTTCCTTGTTGAGTATTAAAATTTAAAATTAGATCAACATATACATTTTGAATCATTAAACTCAAATATAATGTAGGATGCATTTCTACACAATGAAAAAACGATCCTGCGATAATGTTAATCGCAAAAAGCATGGGGATAATGTTTCGTAATCTGGTCCACAGCCAAAAGTTCGCGTCAAAAATAGGCAATTCTCGCCACAATATGGTTAAAAGTGCGTGAGAGTTACAACAGTAGAGTATAATAATGCTTCAAACCTCACTCACTAAATTGCACCAATTGACCCTACTAAGGAATCCTTCCCCAAGCATAAGATAGCAGCGCCCCCTGTTGGGTGAGCAAAGTCAAAATTGAATCAGCATCTATTTATGTCTAGGTTTCTGCAGTTTGATGCAATTCCATGTATTAGTTCTTGAGATATACCGTAAAAAACACGGCATAGCAGCGCCACTTTTTAGGCGATATGCATCCAAAACTTAACCAGCACCTTCTTATGTCAAGGTCTAACAGAATATGAAATTTGATGAAATTCCGTGCACTAGTTCTTGATGTATGGCTATCACGGAAATCGTGAAAAGCTCACCATAGCAGCGCCACTTCTTGGGCGATATTGACACAAACTTTGTGTAACACAAACTAACAGACAGACAGATATTTTCCAAAAATAGTCAAATCGTGGTCAGGTGACATCAGAAACGTGTCAATCCGTCAAAAATGCGGGAGTTGAAAATTTTCACGATTCTAATACTTTCTTACGTATATAGAATAAAGTAAAAAAATAAAATTTTTACATGAAAATTTTCAAAGAAAAGAAAGAGCTAATTGTCGCATTTGATGATATTTTAATACATTTGAGTTAAAACTACATGCACTCAATCTAAAAATTTTCAAAGAATTTTTGAATAAATTGTTAGAGAAGCCTCACCTTGCTCTTTCAGAATTTTTACGATGCACTTTTTCAGTAACTAAATATTCAGATAACATTAAATGCACTACTCTATCGTTATTTTTATTAAGAATATTGTAATATGCTGATGAACTGACATATTGGAGGAAAATATAAAACATTTACTTTCCCTTTTCCTTTAGAAACTGAAAGTTAAAGTATCACGTATTGTATGCAGGGCTTGGAAGTGCAGCTATAATTCGGGCCCCTCATTTGAGCACCACCACCTCCCCGATGGGAGTAATCAGGGTTTTCGTTAAAAGGTGCCATTTGGTTAAAATTGGGAAAAAGTGTTCCATATTCTTACATTGTCAAAAATTTAGCAAATGAATTCGCACCCCCCCCCTTCTCAATTTTATGATATTATGACAAATAGCCAAGAGTCTAAGACTTGCATTTACACTTTAAACGCTCACATGAGCCCTCGTATTCCTATACGAAAAGAAAAAGTGTATTATATCATCTCTTAACTTTGTGAGTATATTTCTTGTGATACCCTATATACCTGGTACGAAATTTATGTATAGAATAAGTACGCTGCAAGAAAAAAAAATTATTTTACAGTATAATATTGGCACCTCAGCTGCCAGTATTATACCGTAAAATTAACAGTAATAAACAGTAAAATAAGCAGTAATACGCTACCGCACATAATAATGCTTGCCCCTGGGATTCTAACTCGAGCCCTGATTGTATGGTAGGAAGATAAGCGAAATAAGACCTCATTATAAATGATTAATTTCCATAATGCTAGCGTAACAATATCAAGAATATCAATACTTATTAATAGACATGCAGCAGAAATTAATTTCAGACATTTCAGATGGACATTAGGAATGATGCTCCATCAACAAATTTCACTAAATGAGTTGAAGTTCAAACAAATCTCCAAAGTTTATTGCGACAATGATCCTGTCTCAAATTGCGTTGAAATTTCTTGTAAAGTAATGAGGAAAAACGATGTACATGATACTTAATATTATTTTTGGTTATCATCGTGATAAATTTCATGGAAGTTATTTGGAAAACAAACGGATATTTTATGAAGAGATTACTTAACTTTGCATTTTAATTTTACCATATTTCCCATGAAAAATTTAGATCTGCAGGATCATTTTTTCATCTTCCAAGGTAGTTTCCACTTTATACCAGCATGGTCTGAATCCTCGGCACCTTTTATGCGTCGCAGAATAGGACGTTCGAAGGCGTATAAAAACTAGCATGTTGTGGCCATCACAAAACTTTCTTCTGTACTCGTATAAATCAAATCAATTAAATGATTTAAATAGTACAAGAAATTACATTGATTAGACCATTTTTTTTTCGGCACCATCTCTTAGATGTCTGCAACCAAAATTGAATGAAAATGTATTCCCATATTCAGGATATGCTAAGCGTGAAGTTTCGTTGAATTCTGTGCATTTAAAGGGGGTGATATAAGCATTGCATATTTCGAACAAATCATCGAATTTCGGCACCCCCTCTTAGATGACCACAACCAAAATTGAATGGCAGTCTATTCCTATCATGAGGATTCTAAATGTAATGTTTCGTTGAATTCTGTGAACATAAACTGGAGATATAAGCATCATATAAGTCGAACAAATCATCGATTTGAGGCACTCCCTCTTGGGGGATTCTGCCCAAAAACTGATCAACACCAGTTCACATAAGGATAGAACTTCGTACGAAATTTCATCCTATTCTACGCAATAGTACGTGTGTTAGAGCACCTACAAAAATTGTGTCACATATACAGACAGATATTTTCTAAAAACTGTCAAATGATTCTAAAACATATAAATCCGTCGAAATTTCCCGAATCCAATACTTTCTTCTTGTACAGATAAAGAAAGTAAAAATGATGAAAAGCAGTGGTTGTAAGTGATAGTGTAAGTATAGCAAGCATCAAAATGTTGAAATGTTTTTGCTCTCTATTTTGACAAATAAAACAATTTCGGAGAGTATTCAAGCGTTTCAATTTGGAGGTGAAACAAATTCTTGAATGTTATGCCCTTACTGCAGATCATTATCTTCTTCTCTAAATGCAGTTATTGCATATATAAAAAGGTACTTTTGGCATATGTAAATTTGTAGGACATTACACGGATTCCACGCACATAAATTGCAAACAAATTGGCCCTTACATTTACCGTATCTAAGGGCCGTGTACCAATGTAACATTAACCGTTTCAATTTATACTTGAGCAGCGAAGTTGTTTGGAATTAAAATATCAGATTTGGTAAAACTATTATATACCGTTTCTTGTTTTATACTATACTATACAGTTTCTTGTTTAATACCATACTAGGCAGTTGCAGTTAAATTCAGTACCGGCAAAACATAAGATTTTATGATTTTAACTACATTGGAGTTTTTTAAAGACAAAAATTGTTGCAATTTTTGATTATGAAACGTGCAGTAACTTTTCTCGGACACACTAAGCATTTAAAGATGCTTTACTGTTACTTAATTTTGACATTTTGTCGTCAATATACTGGTCGGGATCAAAATCCCCCCTGTAAAAATAATGATTGATTCTTATAAATTTCACGTTACTAAATTAAAATATGGCAATGAAATAACTGCATCCACGTACCATTTTTAGGGTGAAAGAGCTTGCTTACCATTTTTAGGAGAAATGTATTTTATATCTTAGTAAAACATAAGTGGAAGTTGTAATATATATAGCCGAGTTATAGCTGCAAAAGGAATGAAAATATGTTAGTGGATACTAGCCGGAAACACAAAAGAAAAATCTACAACAGAAACTAGATTTTCGTGATATATTTTATCGATTTGTTATCTAAGAAAGTGAAAATACCTTTTTCATAATTTAAATTTTATTTACCATTGCAAATTAATATAACAATCCTTCGCTATTTGTTATTATTTTAGAAGTGTTTCTTGGAAAAATAGCACGCTCTGGGGGCAATTTAGGTGTTATTTTTAGATTTAGGAATATTGGATCCGTACAGTTCACTTATTTGTTTTACAGAGAGAATTTTTTTTTATTTTTTGGCCGATCGGTGTTATTGTCGTGATAAAAGTCTTAGCAAAATTTGGCAAAGCAATATGGATATTTTTCAAAGATATTATTACTTAATTTTAATACGTGAAAAATGCTTTGATACGCAGGAAAGTTGTTCATCTTCAAAGACTTGTTCAGTTTTCATCTTCAGAGAGTGTTTTCAATGTATAAAACTTACCAACATGGACTGGTAGAAAATTGATATAATCCTGTTGGTCATGTTGTATAGTCGTCCTTCGAAGACACAAAGGAAGATATAGCCGAAAGCAACAAGCTCCAGGCTATTGATGGTAAAGACCGAGCGTCCTTGAGACGTGTCAGCAATTGTTTTCTTCTTCATTAAAGAGTGGGAGAGAGATCGCTTATCGATAAGTAACTTGACGGTAGATCGTTAAAGTTAATTGTTTCGCTGTCAATGGATAACTGCGTTTATAACTACCAACTTTCTCTGGCGCCATGTTTGCATTGGAAGACACGTGCATCGCACAGAAATAATGGACCTCATCCCGAAGAATAAAAGAAAGCGAGAGTTCTTGAAGTGCTTCGCCAATCAAACGAGGTTGGTCTCAGTCAAAAGCTATGGTAAAACTGTAGTAAGTAATGGATGGCCGTTATTATATTCATTACTTCAATCATTATCATTATAAAAGATTCTTTTCATTTAGGGTGCGGTTTTGGAGCTTGGTTTCAAAGAAACGTATACAATACTCGATACTAAAAAAAGTTTCATAAGTCTTAAGAGCAATCGCGATTCGAAGAAAGATTGCAAACTTTTTACTGTATCTATCACTGCATGTTATGTAAAGAAGAGTTTGTCAAAAAAAAAAAACTGATATTGATGAATATTAGTGTTAGTGAATAATTTTGAATATTAGTGTTTAAAATAAAATTTACAATCTTTAATAAGAAGCTTTCATAAAGGTAAAGTAAACATATACAACATTAAGTTATGTTGTTGTAAAGTAATTGCTCAAACCTAACAAATCCTACAAAAAAAATTTTGTTTGCCCCAAACCTTCACAGTAAGAGACAGGAAAATAGGTTAAAGTTTATTACATCAGACGATTTGAATCAATACTAAGTTATTCATTGATTTCAGCATACTTTGTAAGATTATTTACACATAATACTGTTTAAAATTCTGCACATTGGCTTTATCAGGTCTAGGACAAAAGTCCCGTGGACAAAAGCCCCGCGTGTATTTACCGTTCCAATAATGTTTCACACATAAATTTACTGTTGCACGCTTGATATTTTATTAAATTTAAAATTAGTTCTGTGACGGGTCAGATGTTCTAATTATGAAGAGGTAGCGATGGCCTTCAATGAAACCGGTCTCATTTATCATAAAAATGAATTTATTAAAATTCTGTACGTCAAACAATAAAAATACATTTCTCGATTAAATGAAAGATACACAACATTTAGAAAGAATACGGGTTCGCTGAGCTTGTAATCAATCAACAGTCAGGATAAAAGTCCAGCCCTAATCAAAGTCAGTGTTCATAGCATGATAAAGTTTCAAAACCCACTCCAACATGGACGCGAGAGGGGAAAACCGCTCTCTTATAAGAACCCTTCACAAAAGGTTTCTGGAAGTCAAGACGCGCTTCTAAATAGACGAGAATGCTTATTCACGTCGTCCTTATGAGACAGGTAATGTTTCTCATTCAGTAGATACATTGCTGATAAACCTCAACCTCAAAATATTTGCCAAAAAAGGCTTTTCCGACGGAGATCAAAATAATCGCCCGAAGATTTCTACCGGAGCCACGGCTCCATTAACCAGGATCAAATTGACTGGATCCTAATTCAGATCTCCAACTGGATTAACTAAAAGTGACCCCCTTCTCAAGGTTTCTGCTCTCGTATATATCACTTCTGTTTTCTGCTTGAAAACAATAGAGGTTTCTCCAGCCAGTAAGAACACTGAAATATGAGGTCACGTAGAAAGTCTGCTATGATTGGAGAAAGAAGGTTTCTCATGCTGCCTTCTCGACTCTTATTTCACTTTCGTTCCCGCGGTCAGTCGGCGTGATGAAAGACGCGCTACCCGGTTCGTTCTTTTGTCGTAGCTACCTCCAAAACTTCAAGATTGAAGATGAACTATGATCCATCGAAATATTTGATGTTTACCGACAGATTTGGGGACTTTGCCGAAAAACTGAGGTAAATCTATTTACATGGGATTTTCCTATGCTTGGTTTTGGGCTGCATATAGAGGTATCGAGTGAGATGTTGTGGATTTCTCACAGCTCAAATAAAAAAAATTGCTAATATTATATTAATCATAGATTTTTTTTTTGTATAAAACTAGTCGGATGTGCCAATCCCAAAACTTTCTTCTATCCCATCTATGTTAATACTTCAAAATTCGTTATCACAGCGCCAATAAAATCAATATTTTCCGTCATGCTGTTGTACGTCAGCAGCTTGCGAGTCGTCGGGTTACCTGGATGCAAAGCACCCATCACTGCACGAGCAGCCAATGTACATCACAACTGCAAAAAATCGAGAAAATTGCAATTATAGCACCCTTTTCTGGCGGAAGAGCCCAGAATTCAACTGGGACCTGCTGGCCATAGCCAAAAACATATTATATAAAATTTGGTTCAATTCTATGTATCACTTCATACACTTTTCTATGATACAAAGAGGGCATACAAAAAGACAGACAGATATTTTGTAAAAACTTTTTTTTTTTTTTTTAATCTCTGGCCTCTAAAATGTGTAAATCCGTCAAAAACCGGAAGTTGAAAAAAAATTCGATTAATATATATTCTTCTATTATAGATAGAACAAAGTAAAAATAGTTAATTTCACAAGTCACGCATGTTTAATGCGTAATGTATTCTATAATACGTATATAGTAATTTACACTGAGGGGCTTTTGTTCTAGACCTGTTAAAACCAATGTACAGAATTTTAAGCAGTATTACGTGTAAATAATCTTACAAAGTATGCTGAAATCAATGAATGACTTAGTATTGATTTAGCTTTAAAACCGTATAGTAATGTATAGTAATTCTATAAATATTAATAACTAGTAAATCCGGGGCATTACATATATGGTTGTTGTCCAAGTAGAATTTGTGTGCCTACATCAGAAGAAAATACACTACTACGGGTAACGTAAATATTACTAGCAAAACTTGTGGCTTTGCCTTTAAATTTAATTAAGGCTTCACTAATATCATCTTTATAATTAAAATACTTGAGGACTACATCTCCCCTCCCGCCATTCTTTGTAGATCAGAAAAGTCAGCAGTTAATTTATGCGATAAGTATTTTCTTTTCTATAAATATTAATAACTAGCAAAACCCGCGTCTTTGACCTCGTGGTTGTTGAAATATGGCAGGTTACCACCTGCCATATTTCAACATATTTAATATTTGCGTACCTATTTTTATTATAATAAAAATAGGCACGCAAATATTACGTCACATTTTGAAGAAACCTCATTCTTGTACTAAATTAGGTGAACATGAGAATTAATGAGAAAATCTTCATTCCAACCCATTTGCAGCCATGCACCCCCCTTCCAAAAATTGATACAATGCAGTGTATACTTTTGGGAACTCTGTTTATCATCTATCGTAGAGTGAAAGAACTTTTAAAATCCGTTCAGTAGCCTCAGAAAGTATCTCTTCAGTATTTCCCACAAAAAAAAACATTTGTTTATTTTTTAAATATAAGAATAACTTAAGTTACTATAAAAATCAAAATACCGTTAAGTAATAAATTGGAAAACAATGATTTAGTATAGTTAACCGTCATTTTTGTGCGGCGAAAGGCTAAATATGCGGTACTTCCTTATCTAATTGGCAATCATCAAGTTTCTTCATTACTGTCATTTTAATTCATTATAGTAGTTACTGATACTTGGGTTTGGTTTTCTCTTATAGCTCAGAAAATCTGTATCTAACACTGGCATGGCAAATAATTGATCTTTACGTTGTTTTAAAATTAAAAAAAAAAATTAAAAAAACACATTCTTCGTGCACATTTGCGTCATATAAATTATCTCTATGCCAAATTTAAAGTTATTCTTAGGCTGGCAGTTTCAGAGCAATCGTGCTGAAAATAAAACTGTAGAACGTTTTCCCTCCTATTCCATCCATATTTATTATTATTATTATTAACTTTCCTTTGGAGAAATTACACCCTGACAGGAATCTGCATCTCAAATTAAAAATTTCTATCCCCGATAGCTTCCGAGTATTCACAATTATAGGGTGTTTTCTACTCATTTCATCTTTTTAAATCTTGAATATTATATTAAGAAAACGTTCTTACCGAGCATTTACGTCTTAAAAGTAAGCACCATATCAAATTTCATGTTTTTATCATCAACAGAACAAAAGAAATCCGAAATTTAGAACGTTTTTTACTCTTGCATCCCCTTGAGGGTAGTTCGCAAAGAGATCAAATATAGCCCAATTTTAAGCGGAGACTGTCATCATTATTATCCTAAGAGATATGAAATCGATTCAGTAGTTCCAAATTAATCGTTATTTTAGAACGTTTCCGCTCATTTTACCCTTTTAAAAGTGAGACTTTAAACTTTGGAAATTGTTCTAAGCAAGTATATATATGTCTTAAAAGTATAACTACCATTCCGAATTTCATGTTTTTTGATCTAATAGCTCCAAAAAATTGTAATTTAGAACGATTTAAGAACATTTTCAATTCATTTTACACTGTTAAATGTCGATGATTTTAGAATCTCATCTCTTAGGCGGGCATTTACATTTTAAAGGTAACCACCATGTCAAATTTCATGTTTCTATTTTCCACATATCCAAATAAATCGTAATTTTAGAGCATTTGTTACGCTTGCATACCTTTGAGGGCAGTTGTATTACACAGAGGTAAAAGTAGTCCAGTTTTAAGCAGAGACTGTCACCAATATTATCCAGAAAGAATTTTTTTAATCAACTCACTATAGTTCCAAAGTAATAGTTATTTTAGAAAGCTCATTTCACCCTTTTAAATTTCGAAATTTTATAAACTGCAGTTTATAAAATTTCGATGTTGTGTGCGAAAATTAACGTCTTAAAAGTAACAGCCATATCAAATTTCGAGTCTCTAGCTTTAACAATTTCAAATAAATCCTAATTTAGAATGTTGTTAGAATGTTTTTCGCTCATTTTACCTTTTAAATTTTGATTTTTTTTTTTATAAACTATTCTTGGCGAGCATTTACACCACCATGCCAAATTTCAAGTTTCCCTTTCAGTATCACAAAAATCACAATTTTAGGACTTTTTTTTTTTTTTTTTTTTTTTGCTTCTGCAGACTTTAAAATTTCGAATATTTTAAAAACTGTTCTGTGGGAGCCTTTACATCGTAAAAGTAACAGCCCTGTCAAATTTCCAGTTTCTATCCCTAACAATTCCCAAATAAATCGTAATTTAGAAAGTTTTCCTCTTATTTCATATTTTAAAATTCAAATTTTTTAGAAATTTTCTTAGCGAGTATTTACATTTTATAAATAACCATCATGCAAAATTTCAAGTTTCTAGTCCCAAAAATATCATAGAAATCACAATTTAGAACTTTTTTTCTCGTGCATCTTCTTAAATTTCAGATTTTTTAAAAGCAGTTCTGTGCGAAGATTTACAATTGCGTAAAAGTAACAGCCAAGTCAAATTTGAAATTTCTATCCCTAAAAAATTCATATAAATAGCAATTTAGAACGCTTTCCGTTCATTTCACCCGTTTAAATTTAAATTTTTTAGAAACCGTTCTTAGCAAGTATTTACATCTTAGTAACCACAATGCCAAATTTCAAGTTTCTAGCCCTAACTGTATCACAAAAATTGCAGTTTTTTTCTTTTCCTGCGCTTTCGCAACCCGAAATTCAGTTCAAAACGCCCACTTTGACAGCATTTTGTGAAAAATCTTTTGCCTTTTTTAGAAAATTTGAAAAGCAGTTAGATTACGTTTCTTAATAAGAGCACTTGTCAATGTGATAAGTTTCCGAACAAAAATAAATGAAAAAATCCGTTCGAAAGAAGTCAGTATGGATTTGAGAACAGTTTTAATAATAACCACGCTTCTAAAAGTGCACATATGTAGTATTCGTGTTAATATATATAAATTATTACTTAAAATTATAAATATATTTTCTACAAATTGGGCGAGTTTTTTTATATTTTCACTTAATTTTGTATTTGATAATTATAACTTCTATAATTATTCCTTGTTTTTCATATGTGTACTCATTTATTTGAAAAAAAAAGTTAACATACTTGAGAAATTTAAGAGGTTGAAAGAAAAATAACTTGTATGCAGAGCCTGATTAATGCACGGGCCTCCGGCCCACCAATTTCAGGGGCCCACAAATTATGCGGCTGATATTTTTTTCCCTTAATCAAACACTTTTCAAATAATATTGTTTTATAAAATATGAAATGTAAAATTTAAATATTCTGAATGACTCAATAAAATTTTTAGAAGCTTTTAACCTAAGCACTTTTACTTGAAAAAGTAAATGACCAAGAACCGAACATGGACTTTACTCAATGACTTTACTGAATTATACAAATGCTTATTTGAAAAAGTGGACGGTAATTCATTTTCTTGATTATTCTTGTAAGTTAAATTTTTTTTGTAAACTTGAAACTTTCACCCAAACAACTTTGTCTTCTCATCAAATAAACCTATTTTTTTTTTCTGAAAGTGTCGCCGGGAATGGGGAGGTAAGGGGACAACTTCAGCTTGATCGGGCTCTGCTTGTATGGTATACTTTAATCATTGGTGATATTTCAGAAGTTATTAGTAACATTTAGTTGATAATTTTATAGGATTTAAATCCCATTCGTACTGGTTTCAGATGAATCCAGATATTTTATCAATACAAAAATTTAAATCACACTGATTTTAATTGAAATGTTTTTAACAGGGACGATTGTGGGTTCATGAAAAAATACCTGAAATTTTAGCGAGAAAATGTGTTTGTATGGAGAGAGGGGGGAAGGGAACATATAATTTATTACAGGGAGGTCAAATTATGAAAAATATGAATTTTAATTATGTTTAGCAATCATATGAAATTGATATTTTAGTCTTATTTTATGATTTTAACTAACAGAAATACAATTGTCGCAAATACATACATAGCGACTTTCGATAGCTTAAAACTACCCGTTTTAATACTGTCGTCATTTTTAAAACAATAGAAAATAATACTTTAATACGTGAAAAACATTCCTTTTAAAAAACATAACGAATATCTTTTTATTATCTCACTTCCGTGCCGACAAAACATTCTACAAAACCATTTCTACAACAACAACATTTTTTCACACAGCTTGGAAAAATACAGTTACAAAAACAAAAAACATCTTGCTCACACAGCTTAGAAATTTACATCTACAAAAACAAAAACATATTTCTCACACAGCTTAGAAAGATACATTTATGCAAACATCGCCTGTTAGTAGGAGCCAAGAATACGTTTAATTCAATTGGATTCGCGACAATCTCCCACCTTGAGTTTTCAACAGGAAAACTCAACAATATGCACAACAAAATTCAAAATAAAACAAAATATGTGTAACATTATACTTACATTACATGGCCAAAGTATAGATATTCTTAATCCTAATTTTCAAAGACAAATTATACAAATTTCTGCAAAAATTCAAACAAAAATTAAACATATTATTACAAATTCAAATTAACACTAGGAAATGAGATCTACTAAAAAATAAGGAAAAAAGTTTGAAAAGTTCAGTGTTAAAAAAAATAGTCTTATGACTGAAAACGTTTTGGAACAGTCACTGTTCTACCACTTCTTGTTCGTAATATTGGTTCTAAAGAGTTTTCTTTTGGAATCTCTAGATTATACAGTTTTTGTATTGGTCTTAAAAGTTCACCATTTTCAGTTTTTACCCGAGCAACTCTCGGGTGACCATCTTTTCCAGAAATTAGTTCTTGCACACGAGCTAAAGTCCAATACGTACGTTTCTTATCAGACTCTACGAGAAGGACATCACCAACGGTCAGTTGCTTGGCATTCTTTTGCAGGGAATTTTGTTGGCGTAACTGCCCTAAATACTCAATACGGAATCGTCTTCTAAGATGTTCTCGAACTTGTTGTCTATACTTTGCTCTTCTGTTTAATTCTTGTGCGTCAATTGCATCAAAATCTATCACATCTGAAGATCTTATTTCTTGAAGAAACATTGATGGTGTTAAAGGTGCTAGATCATCCACATCTTCTGAGACATACGTGAGTGGTCTAGCATTTACAACTTGTTCGCAGTCACAAAGAATTGTGATAAGCTCTTCATAGGATAATGAGGCTCTACCTAGTACTTTCCTCAAGATGCGTTTCCCCATTTGTATCAACCTCTCCCACCAACCACCCCACCAGGCAGCAGTAGGCGGATTGAATTTCCAACGAATCTTTTGTACAGCTGCTGCAGCTGAGATCTGTTCCCAATCGATGTCTGAAAAAGCTCTATCTGCACCAACAAAATTTTTACCATTATCAGAATAAACGGTCGTCGGTCTTCCTCTTCTCGCTATAAAGCGCCTAAAAGATTGGAGGAAGGTATCTGTTGCTAATGACGTCACTAATTCTAAATGTACGGCCCTGTACACTGCACAAGTGTACAACACAATCCATACCTTTTTTCCATTTTTCAAATATAAGGGCCCAGCTAAATCTACTCCAGTTATTTGGAATACTGTCGCATCTTGAACTCTTTCTGCTGGCAATGCAATAGGTTCTGACTCTGTCTTCTGTGCACTAAATATTTTACAACGCACGCATTTCTGAACTACTGCTCGAATGGTTTTCCTGGCTTTCAGGATCCAGTAGTCTTCTCGTATAGATGTCATCAAAAGAGCCACTCCTGCATGTAATAGCTCTTGGTGTTTCCAGGAGATCAATCGATGGACTACAGGATGGTCAGACGGCAAAAGAATTGGGTACTTAAAATTGACAGTATCTTCTCGATAGATGACTTGTGTTTTTACTCTGATGATACCATCTTCATCACGGATTGGTCTTAGGCTACGAATTTTCTCATTATTCTTTTCATCAAAGCTGTCTTTCTGGATCAAAATCATTAATTTTCTTTCAGCTTGTTCTATTTCTAAACATGTAAGATCAGATACTTCTTTTAAATTCGGTTTTCTTGAATTACTTATGAATCTTAGAATCCATGCAATCAATCTTATTATTTTCTTGTATGATGAAAATCGTCGATAATACCAATCATTAGGTTTCGTGTTCTTGTTTAATGCTGAAATGACACTTTTCCGTTTCTCAGTATTAATAACTTCTTCATCTGGTGATTCGACACTTTGAGGCCAAGTAAATTCTGGCTCAGCCAGCCAGGCTGGTCCCTCCCACCATTTTAGCTGCAAGAACTGTTCAATGGAACAACCTCTGGAAGGAAGATCAGCCGGATTAAATTTTCCTGAAATATGTCGCCACTGATCTTTCTGTGACAAAGATCTGATTTCTTCTACACGATTCCAGACAAATGTTCCCCATCTATCATCTCGCTTTATCCAGCTTAAAGCTGTGGTTGAATCACACCAATAACAGATCTTCAAATTTGGAATTCTTAAATCAGCAATGACACGACTACCCAACCTGGCTCCAATGCAGCATGATAAAAGCTCTAACCGCGGTATAGTTAGGTTCTTAAGAGGAGCTACTCTTGCGCGTGCTTGTATAAAACTCACCAAAATTTCATTTTTCTTCTTTACTCTCAGAAAAATACAAGTAGCATATGCGTGTTTACTTCCGTCACAAAATATGTGAAGGCTTACATCATTTTCAAAATTATCTAGATTCATCCAGCGCTCAAGTTCGATGTCAGAAATTAATTTTATTCCCTGCACCCACTTCAAAAATTGTTTAGCTAAATTCTCTGGAATTAATTCATCCCACTTTAATTTCAACTTCCAGCATTCTTGTAGAATAAGTTTAGGGAGCAAAGTCACGGGTGATGCAAATCCCAAAGGATCAAAAACCTTCTGAGCCAATGAAAGTAGAGCTCGTTTTGTAGGAATAATTTGCTCTTCCTCAATAGGGCCGATTTTGCAAGATAGGGTATCGTTTTCTAGATCCCAGTTTAAGCCTAGTACTGGTATTATGTTAACTGTTGAAGTTTCAGACATAATTTGAATTGGATAATTTGACAGCCATCCCCTTAAATTGAATTTCGCGGAGGACAGTAACATTCTCGATTCCATTATGAACTTGTTTAACTCTTCAGTTGTGTTGAAACTACAAACACAATTATCTACATACAAAGATTCATTCAAAGTTTCTGCTGTAGAAACAAAATTGTCAGGTGTACTTTCCAGATGGTGTTTCAGAGTAGCCGCTAGTAAAAAAGGGCTGCAATTGATTCCGAAAACCACACGTTTATGTCTGTAAATTATATTATCCTTCCATAAAAACCGTAGATAGTCTCTATCACTTTCTGTAATACCTATCTGTAAGAATGCCTTTTCTATATCGGATACTGCACCAACAGGAAATTTCCGAAAACGATGCAATATTGTCGGAATCATTTCAATCATATTTAATCCTTTATCTAGACAATCATTTAATGAAGGAAAACCTTTCACATGAGCCGAAGCATCAAAAACCGGCCTTACTTTAGTAGTTTCACTCGATTCTTTAAATACAGGCCTGTGTGGCAAATAATGTATTTTGGATTTTTTATTATCGACCACCCTTTCAATTATTCCTGCATTTAACCATGTATCAAATACTTCATTATAAACTTCAGTTTTATTCAAATTTGATAACCTTTTCTTCGTTGCAGCAAGCCGTTTTTCGGCCAATTCTCTATTACTAGGTAAGCGAGCATTATCTAGTACCCAAGGCAATGCTACTTCATACCTCCCATCTGAATCTATTCTTATGTTTCTTTTAAAATGTTGCATAGTTTCTTCATGAATTTCATTTTTAGTTTTAGATTCCACCGGATCAGTTATACCAAGAATATCTAGCTTCCATAAGTCAGCAACGGAACTTTCGTTCCAAAGAGACGAAATAACCATAAGAGAATCATTTGTTTCAGATTTAATGCCTGGAATTTTCCCCATGAGAGTCCACCCCAAATGGGTCTTTACAGCAACCGGACCACTTTTTAAAACTTTAATATTTCCGGTGAGTAATTTTCCCGCCACATCGGAACCAATTAACAATTTAATTTCGTTTTCGGTTTTATATACATTGTTTTCAACATCCGAAATCTTAATACCATATTTATTTAATTCTTTTAACCAAGGTCCATTTGGCACCTTTTTTATATTAGAACAAATAACAGGAACATCTAAAACATGCATATCACATTTATAACTATTATCAATACTACTTAAATGAATTCTATATTTGTTGTGGTTTGTCTCATTTGTTTCAACACCACCAAATAATTTATGAATTAATTTAACTTCATCAATACTTTTATAATTCAAATACTTAATTACATCTTCTGATAAATATGAACGCTCTGAGCCCGTATCTATGACTCCCCGTACAATTTTTTCTTTGCCATCGTGCTTTACACGTACATGCAAAGTTTGTAATAACACTGATGGGTCGGAACCTTGAGTAGTCAAAACAGTATCACTACTCCCTGACTCATGTTTACGACTTTCTAATGCCGTATTACTCTCTTCATTACAAACATTTTGACACATTACAGCAAAATGCCTTTTACCACAATTTAAACATTTAATCTTCGATTTACAGTGACGTGAAATATGATTTTTCTTAAGACAGACAAAACAAGCCCCCTTTTTCAAAATTATACTTCGTTTATCTTCAAAAGAAAGCGAATTAGCTTTAAAACATTTTTCTGATAAGTGACACTTGTCACAAAATATACATGTTTCCTCATATTTCTTAATTAAATGTTTATCCTTAGATTTATCACTTACAAATAAATCAGTAGCAGTTGGCACAGAATTATATTCAACATTTTTAAATCTAGTAAAATTCTTAGATTTATCAAAACCAAAACTAGTACGCGCCAATAAAATACGTTCTTCAGACAACACTTCATTTTTTAAGAAATTAAGTATAGAATTTAATTCACTCTTACCTTGATCACACTTCTCACGATCCCGTTCCCAAATTCGGAGAACATCATGAGGTAAACACGATTCCACCAACGGGAATAAAATGCTAGCGTATTTATCCTCTGTGACCCCAAGAGATTCCAACGATCTAAGTTTGGTTTCTAGGTTGTCATATAACGACGACAAATTACACTCTCTTTTCGATGTATTATTATTACACAATACCAGCTGCAGCAGATCGCGAACATAAATTTGTATCAGAGTGTCTTCTCTTCCGAATCTTTCTTTAAGATGTTGAATTACTTTAGCATAATTTTCAGCCGATATAGGATAACTTTTCACAATTTGAGACGCTTTCAATTTCGGAGTAATTGCTTGCATCAGATATACGAACTTCGAGTGATCGTCTAACACAGTGTCTTCGTGAATTTTCTTGAAGGTATTCCAAAATGTTAGCCACGATCTTGAGTCCCCATCAAACGGCTGCAAACTAATTTCAGGTAATCTAAGGGTGCGGGATCCCATTCTTTCGTTTTCTATCGAATTAGATAAAAGAGGCTGATGTTCGACGGTAGGCTTAACAAAAAAATGTCTTACACTTTGCTTCACTGTTATTAATTTTTCATGGTATTCCTCGCATGCCTCGAACTCTTTTACATAATCTTTTTCTGGAGACCCATTCGCCAACATAAAATTTAATATTTCGTCATCTGTGGAACATAATCTTGATGCTTTGTCTACTAATTGATCTAAAAGCTCTTCTATTAAGATTAACATCTGGGCTTGACTGGTTAATAGCTTCGTTTAAAGCAGTTAAAGTCTTCGTAAATGCGCTTCTAAGGGGTGTTCTTTTTATTTTTAACGCATCCATACTTGAACAGTTTTCCACTTAAAAAATATTACTTCCTATGTCCTTCTGTTCGGGCGCCAAATTGTCGCAAATACATACATAGCGACTTTCGATAGCTTAAAACTACCCGTTTTAATACTGTCGTCATTTTTAAAACAATAGAAAATAATACTTTAATACGTGAAAAACATTCCTTTTAAAAAACATAACGAATATCTTTTTATTATCTCACTTCCGTGCCGACAAAACATTCTACAAAACCATTTCTACAACAACAACATTTTTTCACACAGCTTGGAAAAATACAGTTACAAAAACAAAAAACATCTTGCTCACACAGCTTAGAAATTTACATCTACAAAAACAAAAACATATTTCTCACACAGCTTAGAAAGATACATTTATGCAAACATCGCCTGTTAGTAGGAGCCAAGAATACGTTTAATTCAATTGGATTCGCGACAACCATAATTTTTAAGCTGAAAATGAAAAAAATACCTGAATTTAAGTATATAACCTGAACACAATCACCCCTGGTTTTTAATTTTACACATTTTCTAAATGAATTAACCTTAAATACCAAAACAAAAATATTCAGTTTTTTTTTATTATTATTGTCTTTATTTTAAAAATATTAAATAGAAATTTTTATAAAATTTATAGTATTTTGATGAAAGAACAAAGACAAAAATGTCAAGTTTCCGGTACTTCTGTCCTGACTTCTCTAAAGAATATTTCCTTTTTGAACAGTTTTCTTCAATTGTACTCAAGTTAAAATGCGAAATATATTTATGAACTAGCTGACCCGCCCGACCGGGCTAAAATATTTAAGGCTATAGATATCAAGTCGAATGAGCCAAACCCCGTCGTAATCTGGCACATAGAACCAGAAATATGCCTGTAGTTCCACCTTCCACTGCCAGGGGGTGCAATCTGTTCTGGAAGAGGCCTCCTCTTTTTTTTTTCCCCCGAGACCGGCGACCAGGCCCCTACCTGCCAGGTTTCCCTAGCTTAAACAGGTTTAGTGCCTGGTACCGGGGCACGTAGCGCCACTGAAGAGATGCCGCTTAGCGGCCCCTGTAATCACCAGGGGGCGCAATCTGCACTGGAAGAGGCCTTTTCAGAACACTCGACCCAACCAGATTTCTTAGAAATGAAATTTAACCACTGGTAAACATTGCCAAAGTAGCGGAAATCATGAAAATGTGTTACGCAAACAATTGGTTTCGAAAGGGTTAATGTAGATATTTTTAAAAACCTAACGGTGCATTTTGAAGAAAATGAACGTGTCTATGATCTGGAGTCTACTGTTTGTCCGTATTCGCATTTCCAGAGTCGATGCCGATTTTTAAACCTGAGCCGAAAAACGAAAATCGCGTGAGTGAGTTTTCAACACAAATTTTTTTTGGGGAGGTTAAAAATAATTTTTTTCGAAACTAATACCAGATTTTAAAATGCAAAGAAACGTATATTAGGTGCAGTAATTTTAGTTTTTCATATCTTGTTTATAAACACAGATTTGAATTTTAAAGATAGGAGAAATCGTTAAAAAAGCGAAATTGACTTGCGGTAAAAAACGTTTACGAAAGTATTAACGTTAATTTTTTTTTAAACTAAAGGTTTCTGCCTGAACCCTATAGAACGTAGATGCCCTTAGGTGTGTTTGTTTTTTGTTTAGTTATTTTAGAGAGCCGATGCGCAATTTTATATATCGCAGAAAATCAGAATTTGCAAAAGTGAGTCCTGCGCGCGAATTTTTTTTCAAAGGATTAATATGCAATTGTTTTCGAAAAACATGAATATTTCAAAAAGGGAACGAATGTAAATATTGTCTGGTATTTTTAGTTTTTCGTAACTTGCTCGGAGCCACCGATACAAATTTTTAAAAATCGGCAAAATCCCGATTTTTTTTTTTTTCGAACCGACCAGATAATTCAAGACGTAAAAGTGCGTTCTTTGAGAATATGTAGAGGGTTTTTTTGTATTTACGGCCGTTCGCATGTGGCGAATTTAGAAAAATGGAAAAATAAACGGGCTGACTGGCGATTTGCTTCTTCTCTTCACGGAAGGTATGATTAAAAGGCTTCTGAGCATGCGTCGTGCGGATTTCGGAAGAGTGTTTTTTTGTTTCTGATCTTTGATCAGTTTTTAATTAATAACTAACTCTAATTTTCAAAATATTAAAATTCTGAGACTCAGGTGCACCAATAGAGGGTTTGGACTACCTAAATCTAAAATTTCAGACTTCTAGGTGCGCCAGATTTTCCTAGCCATCACAGACAAACAAACAAACAAACAAACAGACAGACACACACACACACACACACACACAGAGCGAAACTTTCTTTAGTATAGATATGTTTTTAGTTTTATGAATTTCGAAATGTCACAAAAACAAGCGAATTTTAAAAAACTGAATAAGACTGCATATTTTTCTATTCTTTTGAATCTAACTGCTCGATGACTACCTCATTACAACTTTTCTACTCAGTACATAAAAAACTTATTAAACAAGAAATGATTTGTTTTAGAAACAGAACTTGTTCTTTATATTTCTGTTATGATGAATCTCCCCAGTGAAATCCTGTGAAGTTCTATGGGCACCGTGAATTACTTATCAGTGACTGGCACCTTGAAATACGGGACAATATAGCCATGAGTGTCAGAGAGTTGTATTCATATTATACCAAGGATACTTTAGCCTAAAGAAAATGACAATGATCAAAGTCTAGACAGTAATCAAGAGGTTTGACAGATTATTTTATGTAATGGAATAATTACATAGTAATTCCATTGATTTATTCTGCCATGTGCATATAAACAGCTCGATAATGGAAAAAAGAAAATAACTTCAACTTTTCTAAAAAAAGAGCAGGAGAAATATTTTTACTTGAACTTTGACTACGGCATTAAAAATTTTGTTAAGAAGAAAGACAGACATTACTGCTATGAACGCAAAAACATTAATTCTGGGTATTTTGAATTATACACTATTTATTCTAGTTCGCACCCAAAATAGCAAATAAATGGTTAAATTAAAAAAAAAAAATGGTGGGGCAAAAGGTAAGTTTCGCCTTCTGCTTCAGAAAAACTAGGGGGATGTACGCCCCCACCAGATTAAGCCCATGACAAGCACTGATATATGAAATTAGCCCAAGTTAAAATCAAAAGAAATTGTGATCCAAATCTTTCATTTGGCTAGTAATGTATTCTAATGGGTTTTTTTTTTTTTTTTTTTTTCTTTTTAGTATTCTAATATTGAGAAAATATTAGAATATCTAATGCAGTTTGATTGATGTTAAAAATATGAAATCATTCTTTTAAAATGTTCAATCAATAGATAAATGTTCTATCAATATAACTCTCTCACTTTCAAATTAATGATCAACTATTATAAATTATTTAAATAATATTGTGTGTATTATATTAATTTTAGTCATTCTATCATTGATAGGTTGGGAGTTTACTTCTGTCTTGTGCTTTAAAGAGTTTCAATTTACTTGTTAAATCTCACATTGAATTTTTGAAAGTCTTGGTTTTATTCATTTATCGAGACCGTTGAATTAGTTTAAATGTAGTTAATACTTTATTTGGATATTGTTGAGTATATTTTGCTACTGAATTTCAATTTTTCCTCCTTGAGATTTTTTGTTGATTTCTTTGTTGAATTTAAGGAAGTTCTTAGCTGATTTAATGATCCAGTACTTACCATAGTTTAGGAAAACCGTTTCTAGCAGTTAAAGGCCCTGTATTGTTTGGTTTCGTGAAACTTTTCCATTATTAACCGTATTTTCATCAATGTTTCTGAAAACTTTTTTCATTTCATGTAATGGTAGTGGCTATGTTGTTATCTGTTCTTCCTCTGCTCCATGATCTGTTTCTTCTTCTTCACTAGGTACTTTTGTTGTTCCTCCAGTCTTTGATGTTCACTCGAAATCTCTTCTAATTTTTCATTTAGATTTGCATTTTTTTTTGTCTGCATTCTCTGCATTAGTGTAGCTATTTGCTCTTCTCTTTCTTTGATGATCTTGTCATTGACTTCTCTTTAATGCCACTGTTTTTTGGTCTTTTCAGTATTTTTGTTGATTTTCTGTTCTAAGTCTTGATGATCTCTTAACTGCGGTAGATGTTATGGGAGGAGTCATAGCGCCTTTTTCAATTTGATCCATTCTTAATGATTGAACCCCCACTTTGATCAAGTCCATATTCCATCTGTTAGATTGCTTTTCAGGAAATAGACCTTAAAAGCATAAAATGTTCAAATAATTATAGCAGACTTGTAAATCATTATACATTCTTTGAATAAATAAATAAAAAACCCCTCTCGAATGCATTAGCAGCCAAGTTCCAAGAAGCCATTTTTAATGAAAGATTTGGGATGTTTGACTTGGATCTAACTTCAGATATCAATTATTTTTATGACAGGAGAACTCGGTACTTTTTAAAAAATCGTACATTTAAATTCACCAGCGTTTATCAAACTGTAAAAATCAGTATTTCACTTATAGAAATCCATTCATTTTATTCATATGGGGAAAAGTATTAAGTACAGGCTGCTATAAAACATTGTGTAATTTTTCAAGGCCATTTTCATGTAACTTCCATGTATTTCTGAACAAAATATGTAGTATATCCAAATATTTTTTCTAGATTTTTTTTTTTTATTACACTGTGCATTTTTTCTCATGCAAAATCACTTATTTTTTTTCTTTTGAGGATCTGCATTTTGAAAACTGATGCAGTTTTTGGCATAGCCCACTTTCTATTCCTATTTCTTTTCCTCCGCGGCTTTGCATATGTAAAGTGATGAATATACCATAATTGGTGTCCACAACAAATTGGCATGTTTTTCACAGCATTAATTCCAGGTATGAAAAAATAATATTATTTGTATTAACATTCAATGCTTTTTCTTCGCTGAATTACTCACATCTGTCACCAACACTTGACATATATCCCGATTATGAAACTTTAGCTGCAAGATCTGAAAGATGATCAATATATGCATACCTGCCAACTTTTCAAAATGGCAAAGTGTAAAATAACGTGTGAAGTGCGTTTCATGCAATTTTTTCTTTCATGTGAGCATATGACACATACAACACATTATATGAGGACGTTGAGTTTCAAAACTCACCTTATCCAAAAAATCCAATTTGAGGAAATCGCGAAAAACCTCTGACTGCTCCCATTGGTTTTCATTGTAAACCAATATTTTAGAATGCCAGAAATACATGTTAAAACTAGTTTTTCTAAGGATTGTAGTGTTTCTTCAGTGAAGATTTACCAATAGAATAGATTGATAGAGAAAACACGATTTTTTCAATTTTGGATAAGGTGAGTTTTGAAACTGATGTCCTCATATAAAAAACACATAAACAGCATTTAAGCATGTAACAGATGAATATTGTTACACATAATATACAAATAATATACTGATATTTTGACATGAAACATATACAGACAGCTGTGTTGTTTTCTTTAAGAAAGTCCAAGCAAAAACCTTACTCAAAACACGACTTCCGTTTAAATGCAATGAAAATTTAAAGATTTCGTATGGTATATTTTGAATACGAACCCTTGATTCATGATTTTAACAATATAAAATATTCCTTTAGATTCAGCAACTATCATTAATAAAAGAAATTAAAAAGTATTTCCTAATTTTAGGGAATAAAATAGAGCTTAGAAGAAACTTTGCAAAAAGTGTAAATTTTACACCTTAAGTGTAAAAGTTGGCAAGTATGATATATGTCTATTTCAACTATCTATGTCTACTACATAAAATACAAATACAATTCATTTATTTAAAAAATTCTTTGTCATCAGATGTATACTACAACTAATATTTAGAAATAGTGAGATTAGAATCCGATATTTGTAATAGAATTTATGCTGCAATAAACAAGAATAAAAAAAAGAAAAATGTATGGTATTTTTTTCTTAAATTGGTGTTATCTTTACTTATAACTTAAAAAAAAAAGAAAAGAAAAATACAGTCAAGCCCACTTATTACAAAGTCTCTCGGGGACGAATAATATATGTTATAACCAGTATTTGTTATAAGCAATCATAGTTTAATTTCAGAACTAATTATTTAATATATACTTTAAAACCCTTATTAATTTAGGACAAAACATTTTAATCATTTTTTTTTTTTTACTTTTAGTAAGGATATTTCAATACAAGAAAATTTTCAAATTACATTTTATTTATTCTGAAATATGATAAAATTTTAAGAACCTTTAAATAAATCATTTATTTCGACAAGACAGAGCACACAATACAAAATTAACATATACATGCAAAAAACAAAATTACATACAGGATTCAGTTAAATGGACGAGGAAATACCCTATAAACTCTTTTACACATTAGAATTTAAAATGCACACAAACAAATACCTTTTCGGTTTGTCTAAAATTTTGCTGCAGTCAACATTATGAGCAGAAAAATATCTGCAGAGGTTTAGTAGGCCTGCCACAACAGCTGAAATGTTAGTTGCTGTGCTTCCTTCTTCCTCAGCATCATCGTCCAATTCATAACTTTAAATACCAAATCCAAACTAGCTACTTTTTGACATATTTTTTAATTCATTTTTGTTCGGAAACGCATGAAATTGGCAGGTGTTCTTATTCAGAAACTATTTAATCGATACACATTTTCCAGTTTTTGGTAAAGGCAGATCTTTCAGAAAATACTGTCAAAGTCGGTGTTTTGAACCGAATTCCCAATGCTCCAGCGCGAGGAAGGGAAAAAATTTGTCATCACGTTACACGAATCACTTACTCGATAAGTAATTTATTTATCAAAAATGAAAAACTCATTTTGATTGCAAATCGTTTCAATAGTCAGGTCTGCCAATGATATTTATGATGATGAATTATGTTATTGTGTTTAAAAATGAGTCAAAGTTTTGCTTTGTTGAGCAAGTCATTTGAGAACCTTAAGTTGAATTGAGAGATCCGAGAATTTCTTCATCAGTGCCTAAGTTTTCGGTAATAATATTTGCATATTCCATGAATGTTACTTCTGATGAAATATATATATTGTTATGATTTTTGTATATATTTGTAAATATTCCATTTGTTTAAATTTATTTTATTTTATTATTGTGAAAATTGCAGTATTATTAATGTATTTCCTATTGAGCATCATGTAACTCAATGCTAAAGGCCTCAGGTGCTTTGTAAGAAAAACAACCTTACAGCATCGTTTTTTTTATAATGGAGTTCTATGGAAATATCGCCAAGGAATGGGTTTATCGCCAAATTGGCGATGGTTTTGGCGACTTACTTTTGTCGCCAAGTTGGCGATTTTTTGTGCACCCCCCCCTTTACATTGGGATCCTTTCTCGTTTGGGGTACTCTATCGAGAGTTAAAGCACTTTCTGGTAATTTCTAGCATCCGAAAGCTCTGGAAAATTCTATAGTTATCTTTAAAGACTATATAAGGGCCTCCGACCAGTCCAGTTCAGTTAGTTCTCTGTCAAATGCGATTGAATACGCACGAGAGGCTTTGCATTGAGAACTGTGTTTCTCTGAGCGATTTTGTATTTGATTCGCCGTATTGAACAATACGCTATATTGTTCTGTGTGAAATTTTGCTCTGCTGTTATTAGATTTGAAGATTACTCAATATTTGTGTCTTTGAGAAGATTCTTGTGTATTTACCGAACTGTTTGGAGTAAATAAAACCTGTTGATTGTTCTTATATATTGGCATCAGTCCTTTCGAACCCCGAGCTCACAACATTTGGTGTCAGGAGTGGGGTTGAATGCCGATCACCAGAGCAATGGAGGGTCAATTCAAAGAATTATTGGAGAAATTAGCTGCGAACCTTGGCGAGTTGAAAGAAGAAATGAAGAAAGATATGTCAGCAATGGATGAGAAAATGACTGCGAACCAGGCTGAAATGAAGAAAGATATGTCAGCGATGGATGAGAAAATGACTGCGAATCAGGCTGAGATGTCAACCAACCTTGCTGAGTTGAAAGAAGAAATGAAGAAGGAAATGACTGAGAATCAGGCTGATATGAAGGAGATGTCAGAAGAAATGAAAAAGGATATGTCAACCAACCTTGGTGAGTTGAAAGATTTAATAGATAATAAAATAACATCTTTAAATGAAAGAATTGACGGCGTGGAAAACAAAGTTGAAGAAAGATTTCAAGAAATAGAAGAAAAAGTTCAAAATACAGCCAAAAGCGTAGAAGAAAAGGTAGAAGAAATTCAAAGGACAGCCAAAACCGTAGAAGAAAGAGTAGAAGAAAAAGTTCAAAAGATCGCAAAGACCGTTGAAGAAAGCATAGAGAATGTAAAAAAAGATTTGGAAAAAGTCAAGAAACAGAAGATAACTGCCGGAAACTATTCCGAAGAAATCAAGTATCCAGATATGCTTCCTCGGGCCTTTATTAAGCTCTCGACCTATGACGGAAAATCCTCATGGCCAGTTTTTGAGACACAATTTCGGATCGTAGCGGACGCCAATGGATGGGATTCCCAGACAAAGGCTTGCCAGTTAGCTGCTTCTCTACGAGCTGATGCTGCCGACGTCCTACAGACATTGCCTGCAAATGAACCGCTGGATTTTGAAACGCGTGTCAGTGCCTTAGAATTGCGCTTTGGCGAGAAATGTATGAAGGAATATAGCAGACTCCAGCTCAAATCACGACAGCAGAAATCCACTGAATCCCTGCAAGAGCTTGCTACGGATGTCGAGAGACTTTCACATCTCGCTTATCCTGGCTGTCCGACTGAAATTAGAGAAAGTTTAGCTCTGCAACATTTTATCGATGGCGTGCGTGACCCTGAGATCCAGAAACAACTCCGGATTGCAGATCTCAGTGACTTAAAAGGGGCTTTAGTTTATGCCCTGAAATTCGAGGCAGCCCAGCAAGCTACTAGGAAAGATCGACACTTTGTGCGAGCAGCCAACCTGCCTGAGACGTCGGATAGAGCTGTGGAGCGCTTACAGCAGCAGATGAAGGACATAATGAGACAGATGAACTCCTTAATGGCCAACAAACCTTACAGGAAGATCAAGTGCTGGAAATGCGGTAGAGAAGGCCATATCCAAATCGACTGCCCAAGACGACCCAGCACCGAAGGTAATATCTCACCCACTAACGGAGGAGCAGGAAAACTGATTAATGGCCATCTCGCGGAGCGGAGGTTCACCGATTTTGAGAAGCCCCATTTTCAAGTATGTGAAATTTCTGCAAGAAGTTGCGGCGAGAACGGAGTTTTTCTAGTCGGAAGTGTGAATGATTTGCCCTGTAATATGATCATCGATACAGGAGCCAATGTGACCATCATTCGGAAAGATATAGCTCAGCGGCTGAAAGAAAAACTCTTCTGGACCCCGCCGCGTGTTATTCTTCAAACTGTGACCGGAGATAAGATCGATATACATGGAAGAATGACACTGAAAATAAAGTTTGGGAACGCCGCTTACCATCATACAGTCTATGTAGCCGATATTTCAGACCCTTTCATACTCGGACTGGACTTTTTAAAAGAGCATGGGTTTACACTGGACTTTAATGAGTTACGTTCTGCTCAAGATGTCACTATTTTCAAACTAGGAAATGAGTCTGAATCTATTCAACAGATCACAGCCAAGGCAGATGTTATCATCCCTCCTCGGACCGAAATGATGATACCTGGATTAACTGAGAACGAAAGAAGTTTTCAATGTGGCTTGGTTGGATATCCTGAAAAGAGCCCAAAAGGAGTGCTAATAGCATCAGCGCTGGTAGATCTGCCGAGAGATGTCATACCTGTGAGAATTGCGAACGTAAGTGAAAAATCTAGAATTATCCAGAAGGATGAAATGCTTGCAACCTGTGCTCCAGACACCTGTGTTTGCAAAGACCCGAGTTTGACGTTGTCGGAGCCGTCTACAAGTTTAACACCTGAAATTGGACGAAATGAGAATTTATCTCCTGAGCAGAGACATGCCGCAGAAAGACTGTTCCAGGAATTTAAGGATGTGTTTTCACAAAACGAGAATGATATAGGTTGCACTTCTCTGACACGTCATAGAATTGATACTGCCGACCATCCACCGATTAAACAGCATCCAAGACGCTTGCCGTTTGCAAAACAAGAAGAGGTTTCTAAGCTCTTATGAGAGATGCAGGATAGTGACATCATCGAACCGTCATCAAGTCCGTGGGCCTCTCCCATCGTGTTGGTCCGAAAGAAAGATGGCTCCACAAGATTTTGTGTGGATTATCGTAAACTTAACGATATCACGAAGAAGGACAGCTATCCTCTACCAAGAATAGACGACACGCTAGATACTCTTTCAGGGCATAAATGGTTTTCCACACTGGATTTGAAGAGTGGATATTGGCAAGTAGAGATCCATCCTGATGACAAAGAGAAGACCGCATTTACTACTGGACAAGGACTTTGGCAATTCAAAGTTATGCCGTTCGGGCTCTGCAATGCTCCAGCAACGTTCGAGCGCCTCATGGAGACAGTGTTAAAAGGCCTGACTTTTGAAGCTTGTCTCATCTACCTAGACGATGTCATCATTGGTGGCCGCACGTTTGAAGAACATCTAGAAAATATTCGAAAAGTGTTAACAAAGCTAAGAGCGGCGAATTTAAAGCTGAACCCTTTGAAATGCAAGTTCTTCCAACGGGAAGTAAATTATCTAGGACACATCATTTCAGCTGAAGGTGTTCGAACAGATCCTGAAAAAGTGTCCTCAGTAAAGAACTGGAAGCGTCCGGAAAATGTCCATCAGTTGCGAAGCTTTCTGGGACTATGCACTTATTACAGAAAGTTTGTCCAGGGCTTCTCCAACATCGCAAGACCATTGCATAGGCTCACTGAAAGCAAGCAGAAGTTTCTATGGACACAAGAATGCGAGAATTCCTTCCAGCGGCTGAAAGAAGCTCTCACATCCTCTCCAGTCCTTACCTATCCGCACCCCGAGAAACAGTTCATTGTGGACACGGATGCCAGTCATGAAAGTGTCGGCGCTGTACTTTCCCAAGAAATAGATGGCCAAGAACGAGTCGTAGCATACTGGAGCAAATGTTTATCGAAACCAGAGCGGAATTATTGCGTCACTCGTAAGGAGTTATTAGCTATAGTGAAAGCCATAGAACACTTCCATCACTATCTCTATGGTAGGAAATTTCTCCTTCGTACTGATCACGCATCCCTAACATGGCTGATGAACTTTAAGAACCCAGACGGCCAAGTAGCCAGATGGATGCAACGACTCCAGGAATACGACTTTGACATCAGGCATCGCAAAGGTTCATCGCATGGAAACGCCGATGCCCTATCAAGAAGACCGTGTCCCGAAAGTTGTCGCTATTGTTCCAGAGCAGAGAGCAAGTATAATCCGGAACATGTCATACACCAGACGAAGACTTCACTATCAACGCCAACAGATCCCTGGAGTGATGAGAAAATTCGAGAAGATCAAATGGCAGACTCTGACATCAAACCAATCTTGGCGTTATTAGAATCTTTTAGCACGAAGCCCAATTGGAAAGACATCTCGACTTACAGTCCTACGACGAAGCATTATTGGGCTCTTTGGAACTCCCTCCATGTCAGGAATGGTGTCCTGTTCCGAAAATTCGAATCGGAAGATGGGAAAACATCTCGGTGGCAGTTGGTACTTCCTCGATCCCGAATACCAGAGGTCCTCAAGGAATTACATGGCAGTCCCACTGGTGGCCATTTTGGAGTCATGAAAACATTACACAGAGTCCGAGAGCGCTTCTTCTGGGGAAAAGCGAGAGCTGACGTCGAACAATGGTGCAAATCTTGCGATGCATGTGCAGCTCGGAAAGGACCAAAGAAACGTAGCCGAGGAAGACTACATCTCTACAACGTAGGAGCACCTTTCGAACGCATCGCCCTTGACATCCTAGGTCCTTTGCCAAGAAGTGCTGATGGCAACAAATACCTCCTTGTTGTTATGGACTATTTCACGAAATGGCCTGAAGTTTATGCCATCCCTGATCAAGAAGCTTCTACGGTTGCGGATGCCTTGGTACACCAGTGGATATCAAGGTATGGAGTCCCTCTTCAAATGCATTCGGACCAGGGGAGAAATTTCATCTCTGCTGTGATTGAGGGTCTCTGTCAACTTCTCGGAATGGACAAAACTAGGACGACGCCTTTACATCCACAGTCGGATGGCATGGTTGAGAGGTTTAATCGTACCATCCTCAACAACCTCTCACTGCTAGTCTCAAGAAACCAACAAGACTGGTACCAAAAACTTCCCTTGTTTCTTCTCGCCTATCGCAGCGCCGTCCATGAAACAACCGGCTATTCCCCGTCTCAGATGCTTTTCGGTCGTGATCTTCGTCTACCTTGTGATCTGATTTTTGGTCGCCCTCCAGATGCGCCTTCATCGCCAGAGGGATACGTGCAGAATCTCCAGGCACGATTTGAAGACGTCCACAACTTGGCTCGAGAGCGGATCAATATACAGACGGAGAAGACGAAGACCAGGTACGACACGAAAGCCACGGGACATCAATTCAAAGAAGGTGACAAGGTTTGGTTTTATAATCCGACTCGACGTAAAGGACTTTCTCCCAAACTGCAATCGCACTGGGACGGTCCTTATACAGTCCTAAACAGACTGAATGATGTCGTAATTCGGATCCAAAAGTCACCAAGTTCGAAGCCTAGAGTCGTTCATTACGACAGGCTGGCTTCATACTATGGCCATAGTACTTAGTTCATTTATTGTAAATAGTGTAATGTAAATAATGTAAATTAGTATGACCATGGTCTTGTATATAAATTAATGTAATTATTTATTTTGCTTAGCATTATCATTATTATTGTTATTATTATTTAAATACTTGTATGTAATGGTGTCTATGCTTTATAATTCAGCATTATGAATGTGTTTAATTGTTATTTTCCATATTTGCTTTAAGTGTTTTGAATAGTATAGCATTTGTTGGTAACGGGTTTGCTTTCCGATCAAAGGTTGAACTGCCCGGGACGTGCAGTACTTGAGAGGGGGGCAATGTTATGATTTTTGTATATATTTGTAAATATTCCATTTGTTTAAATTTATTTTATTTTATTATTGTGAAAATTGCAGTATTATTAATGTATTTCCTATTGAGCATCATGTAACTTAATGCTAAAGGCCTCAGGTGCTTTGTAAGAAAAACAACCTTACAGCATCGTTTTTTTTATAATGGAGTTCTATGAAAATATCGCCAAGGAATGGGTTTATCGCCAAATTGGCAATGGTTTTGGCGACTTATTTTTGTCGCCAAGTTGGCGATTTTTTGTGCAACCCCCCCCCCTTTATACCTTTACATTGGGATCCTTTCTCGTTTGGGGTACTCTATCGAGAGTTAAAGCACTTTCTGGTAATTTCTAGCATCTGAAAGCTCTGGAAAATTCTATAGTTATCTTTAAAGACTATATAAGGGCCTCCGACGAGTTCAGTTCAGTTAGTTCTCTGTCAAATGCGATTGAATACGCACGAGAGGCTTTGCATTGAGAACTGTGTTTCTCTGAGCGATTTTGTATTTGATTTGCCGTATTGAACAATACGCTATATTGTTCTGTGTGAAATTTTGCTGTCCTGTTATTAGATTTGAAGATTACTCAATATTTGTGTCTTTGAGAAGATTCTTGTGTATTTACCGAACTGTTTGGAGTAAATAAAACCTGTTGATTGTTCTTATATATTGGCATCAGTCCTTTCGAGAGCTCACAACAATATTTTTTTTACTTAAGTGTCCCCATAGGTCATTTCCTTCACAATCTTGATTAAGTGATGCATCAATCTCATTTGTTATTTCAACAGCAAATCCAGCAATTTTTAATTGTTTCTGTTTCACATCACGCCATGCATAATTTAGCATCTCGCAGGTCATTTTGACTTTGACAGCCAGTCGTTTTTTTTTTTCATATACTAAGTAGAATGCGATACAAGGTAATAAAACTGTACTCTATAAGATCTTGTTAAGCTGCTAATGATCCTTTAAACCACTGGTTGCAATTTTGACATTACATTGGGAGGAAACCAGCAGACTGTTATAGATTCAAGGTTCTCTCTTGTTCCATGCAAAGTGCAATTGTCGATTAGTAAAATAAATTTTTTTCCATTTTTATTCATTTCAGCATCAAAAGCCCTTAAGTAAATCTGATGTGATTCAGGTTTTTTGATTCCCACAGTATGAAATAGGTAATTTTTGGCACTCTTTAAAACATCAAGGATGTTTAGATTTTCCAATAACCACCAGTTTTCGTTTATTAGATCCATCCATATTAGCTGTGACCAAAGCTGCTAGCCTAACTTTGGACCGCTTACTACTGGTGCAATTTTAATTTTTTAGAACAAATGTTTTTTCAGGTAACAATTGATATAAAATTCCAGTTTCATCAGCAATATAGATATCAGAAGATCTGTATTTGTTAATGAATTTTTTGTGGGCATCCAGCTAATCACTCACCATTTTCACCCCAAACTGTTTTAAAAACAGCAGTATGTCAATCTTTGAACTGTCGTAGTCACCCATTTCCAAGTCTGAAATCCTGTTTACAGAAACTTGGCAAAATGTTTTGCTTAGTATGGTGCCGCTTATTGGAACATTTTTATTTCTAACACTTTTAAACCTGGTAAATTCTTACTTCATCAATATCATCAATCCTCACAGTTCTAACCTTTACCATGGAGGATCTAATTTACCTGTAAAAAATTCTTTGAGGATTTCATTTGGATTCTTTACAATCGTAGATAATGAGTTCTGTGGAATCTCGAATTTTTGGAGCACAGAAAATAATTATAATGTTGATTTAGATTTTAAACATTTAAAATAAATAATGATTTTAATTAAACATCTATTAAGAATAGTAATTTAGAGGTTTTGAATAATCTAATATGTAAAATAAATACCCCAGAAAATTTTGATAAAATGTAAAATGAATTTTTTTTTTCTTCTTTCAAAATTTATTTGCTTTGCTGCTGCACATATCTTGTTTTCTGTAAACACAGTACAGTGTTATAGTAAAAATTATAGTACTAGGTGCGCAACTAAGTTTCAGGGTTTCACACATAGATGGTGCTAATGGCCCATGTAGTCGACATACATGCCTAAAGTTGTGTTTTTCTAATACTTTGGATATCTATTAACAATAACCAGTCGTAATAACAACACATATCGAAACGCAAAAATATTTTTTCTAACAACGAAAATTTCGAGTTTTGTGCCAAATAAACAGCATTTGCGGGAAAGCTTTGCTTTTCTGCTTTAACTTGAAAACAAATGCAGCTGAAGCATGTCGTTTGCTTGAGGAGGCCTACGGCGAACATGCACAATCGGAAACTACCTGTGAAAATTGGTTTAAATGTTTCAGAAATGGCGATTTCAACACTGAGGACAAGGAGCGCTCCGGAAGACCAAAAACAATTGAGGACGCCAATCTGCAAGCGTTATTGGATGAAGATGATACGCAAATACAAGAACAACTTGCAGAGGCATTAAACATGACTCGCCAAGTTATTTCCAAATGTTTACATGCCATGGGAAATATTCGAAAGGAAAGAAAATAGGTGCCGCATGAGTTGACTGAGAGACAGATGGAAAATTGAAGAGCCACTTCCAAAATTTTGCTTTTGTGGCAAGAAAAAAATGAGATTCCTGCATTGAATTGTTACTGGCAATGAGAAGTAGATATATTTCGAGAATCCCAAACACAAAAAATTGTCGCCTTCACCTGGCGAAGCATCAACATCGAAGGCACGGCCAAATCGCTTCAGAAAGAAGACAATGCTCTGCGTTTGGTGGGACCAGAAAGGAATCGTGTACTATGAGCTGTTGAAACCGGGCGAAAATGTTAATGGGAATTGCTACCGACAACAACTGAATAATTTGAACCATGCATTGCTTGTAAAACGGCCAGAATGTGACACGAGACACGAACAAGTGATATTGCAGCACGACAACGCTCTGTGCCATCGCACTTCCATCGTCCAGGACATCATCAAAACACTGAAATGGGATCTGCTACCACACCCGCTGTATTCACCAGACCTGGCCTCTTCCAATTATCACTTGTTCCGGTCAATGGCACATGGCTTGTCTGGGCTACACTTGGCCAATTTCGAAGAAATTGGTTGAAAGATGCATCTTTTTATCATCGCGGTATTCATGTATTGCCAGAAAAATTGCAAAAATGTGTAGCTAGCAAGGGACGATACTTTGAATAAATCATTTTTTTAATTTCTCTTAAATTTTTCCATTTTTTATAGATAAGAAAACCCCCAGAAACTTAGTTGCGAATCTAATACATGACTCTAATTTACTGACTTCTACTATACTGATACATTTATCATATAGATGCCTCATGAGCTGTCAACTGAGCATTTTCATTCGTCTTGCTAGGCTGTGCAATATCCCAGGGAATTTTAAAAATATATATTTTTCTAATTTGCCTCTTTATTTCTTCACAGTTGTTCCTGATATAAATGCAGACTGTATTGAAGTAAAGACAAGTAAAAATAATTAATCATAATAATCACTCAAGCGTGCTGGTTGGGAGAGCATAATAATATAGAAATCAACATTCTTGAATGAAATCTGGTAATTCATGATTTTTGAAGGAATTGGAGAAATGCAGTAAATATCATTTCTTGTTACGAGATTCTGGTGTATTTCAGGTAAAATAATACTAACGATTTGTCTTTTTCTTGGTTTAATATACGAACACATAACACGCAGACAGACACATCAAACACTAAAAAGATATTAAACAGTAAATAAACATATTCGAGAAAATTTTAAAATCTAATTCTGGAAGCCGCATTTTGCTTCCTTTAGATCCGAGCACCTCATGATACAGAAATTTAATTCTCTTCTGTCACAGAGGGGACTCCCCGGTAGACAGACAGTCGGCGCCAATCTCCGCCGCTCACGTGATTTGCAACACACTGCCCCACCATGAACATAGGGGTGTTCATCACTAAACATATATATATATAACAATACAAATTAAATGAAATACAATCATTAAATAATAATACAAGTTATACAAATTAAATCAAATACAAACATAGAATAATAATAAAATTATACATACTTCAAGGCTAATTTAAAAAAAGAGAGAGTTCAACACTGATTCAACTAAATAAAGGAATAAGAAAATTTATATTAGAGTTCAATAATTAAAGTTCAAATTTTGTCTCAGTCCATTATAGTTCAAGATTGAAAAGCAGTTGTACAGGTCTGTTCAATATGGACTTTTCAGTCTTAATTTTACAGGCTCTCACCTTGCCATCTCTTCCAGGAAATATTTCTATAATTTTACCTAAACTCCAGAAATTTCTGGGTAATTTATCATCTTTAATTAAAACAACATCATTTATTTTAAATTGGGGAAGATTGGTTTTATTTAAACTTTGGTGGGCTGACCTCAAATTTAATAAGTATTCATTCTTCCATCTAGACCAAAACAGCCGCATCAATTTTTCCCGATAGTTAAAGGCTTTAAGCAATTCTTTCCTAGAAGAGAAATTAGAGTCAAGGTGAAGCCGTACGGGGGGGAGAGAAGATATTCTTCTCCCTATTAAAAAATGGGCAGGAGTTAATGGTAGGGGGTCCTGCCTTTCATCACTTATGTATGTCATGGGTCTGGAGTTCACCATTCCTTCAACCTCAATAAGTACTGTATGCAACTCATTAAGGGTCAGAGAAGATCTGCCCAATGTCTTTCGCAGCGCAGTTTTTACAGACCTTACCATTCTTTCATAAAATCCGCCCCACCAGGCGGCCCTTTCCACTATATACTTCCATTTTATGTTATTGGAAGCAAAAAATTCTTTCACCTCTGGATGAGTCACTATAGTCCATAGTCTCTTAAGTTCTATTTCAGCGCGTTTAAATGTTCGTGCGTTATCGGAATAAATAACGGAGCATAATCCACGACGAGCGATGAACCGTCTAAAGGCAAGTAAGAATGTTTGTGTTGACAAATTGTCAACAAGTTCCAGGTGGATATTTCTTGTTACAGCACACGTTATTAGCAATATATACTGTTTGCTGTCAGAATCTTTAACAAATAAAGGTCCTGCAAAATCGACTCCTATTACGCTATATGGAGCTGACTGTTCGACACGATCAGGTGGCAATGGAGCTATCGTCTGGTCTCCTGGAATTGATGAAAACCTTTTGCAAATAATGCATTTTTTCAGTTGATTTTTTATTGTTTGTCTAGCCTTTAGTAACCAGAATTTTTTTCTCACTTGTACGAGGGTGTGAGAAACCGCTGAATGAAACACTCTAGCATGAGCATCCCAAATTATCAATTCGGAAAACTTCGTTTTGGGCGGAAGAATTATCGGGTGTTTTTCATCCGTTGAAAAATCAGCCTTCCCAAGTCGACCAGAGACACGCAGGACGCCTTCGGAATCAAGGAATGGGTTCAAACAAAGCAAGTGCGAGTCTTTTGGAAGAGGTTTGGCATTTTTTAAACACTGTATTTCATTAGAAAAAAATTCACTTTGAACTAGCCTTATCCAATACAGCTCTGCTTCTCGAAGATTTTCTGGTGTAAGTGCACAGACTTTCTCGTGATTATAAAATATATCACGTAAGCAGTGACTCTTAACAATTTTTTTAGGCTACTAAATTTTTCTATATCAATTATTTTTTCATTAACAATGATTGAATTAACTATTATTTCGCCTTTGCATTCATTTTTAATTTCTGGAATGAATGATTTGATTTTTAGCTTATTTTCTTTCGGCCAATCAATTTCGGGATTAATAAGCCACTCAGGACCATACCACCAGCGTCTTGAATTTATTAGCTCTTTGGAAGAGAGCCCCCTAGTAAGCATGTCTGCCGGGTTATCCTTGCTATTAACATGCCGCCAAGAACTAGGATTGGTCATTTCCTGAATTTCCGCTACGCGGTTTGCGACATACGGTTTCCACTTGGCGGCCGATCCCTTAATCCAGTGCAAAACTATAGTAGAATCGGACCACAAAATTATATTTTCAATATAACTGAAAAGATGTTTAATATGGTTGGCAATTCTGGCAGCTGTTAAAGCTCCTAAGAGCTCCAATCGCGGTAAACTAACCTTTTTTAAAGGAGCAACTCGCGATTTTGAAATTATATAGCAAGTATTAAAATAGCCTTCTGATGTCCTGTATCTAAAGTAGGCTACAGCTCCGTAGGATTTTAACGAGGCATCAGAAAACACATGAACTTGAACTTTGTTTACTGTTACATCTGAATCAAAATAATATCTAGGTATTTTCATATTTTCTAGTACTTTTGTTTCTTTATACCACGTTTGATATTTATTTACAATTTCTTCGGAAAATGTGTCATCCCAGTCAAGACCAGATTCCCACAATTCCTGCAAGAGGAGCTTAATTCTAATCATAAAGGGATTGAGGAATCCGATAGGATCAAATATTTTAGCAGCAGTGTGGAGAACGTGTCTTTTGGTGAATTTTAAATCACCGTTTGACGCTAAAGATGTCAAATCTATGGACAGAAAGTCCTCCTTATTGTTCCAATTTATTCCTAGTATTTTAAGGTTTGATTGTTTTTCTTCTATTTCAATTACAGGGTCGGCATTCTTCCACTGTTCCTTTAATTCTACAGAATTGGAGTTAAATTTCCGTAACTTCATATTCGTGTCTTTAAAAATTGAAACTGCACAAGATGACAGCTTAAAAGCTTCTGGTACCGTAGATGCTCCGTGAATCAAGTCATCTACGTATAAATAATTATCTAACATGTGGTATGCGATGGGATTGGCCTCCTTATAATTTTTAATGTGTTTTTTTAGAGTTGAAGCTAACACGTAGGGGGAACTGGTGAGGCCAAAACAATGTCGATTAAAATGATATAAGGTTGGTGGTTTATTTATGTCGCAGTCATCAAAATATAAAAAACATAAATAATCTCTGTCACTCCTCGAAACCTCTATTTGCAGGAAGGCTCGGGCCAAATCCCCACAAAAGGCAATTTTATGCCGCCTGAAATTCAGTATAACATCTACGAGATTAGGATTTAAATTTTCCCCAGAGAAAAGACATTCATTTAAACTTTTGTTACTACCCTGTCGACTGCTCGCATCATAAACAATTCTAGTTTTAGAGCTAGAAGAATTTTCTCTAAAAACCGAACTATGAGGCATTACGTAATCTACAGAACAATTATCATTACACTTTTGAATAATTCCCTCATTCAATTGTTCCTTCATAATTTCATTATATCTTAAAAATAAAGATTGATCATCTTTTAACCGTCTTTCCAAAACTGCAAATCTTTTTTCCGCGACTTGGTAATTGTTACATAAATTTTGTCTATCCGTATCGCATCGCCACAAAAGTGGTGCTACATACCTACCATTTTCGAAACATATTTCCTTCTCGAATTTATTTATGACCTCAAAATGTTCATCATCTTGTTTATCTTTTTGATTAAATAGAAACGATTCCATTTCCCATAAGTTTCTTAAGTCATTATCTATTGACGAGCATATTATTTTTAAACAGGAAGTACTCTGTAATTTAGCGCCATAAATTCTACCTACTAAAGTTTTTCCAAATATCGTTGGTTGAATAAACAACGATTGATTTATTTTTTTAACTTCTCCAATTATCGTTGAAAACATATAATCAGCACCTAAAAGAATTTGGATGGGTTTTGCATGAATAAATGTGTCAGCAAATTCATTTTCATTAAGACCGAGTTTATTTATTAACTGAGAATCAACTGAGGCGATAATTTTCGCTCCGCTAATGACCTCTGACACAAGCGCTTCAATTTGTATGTCAGCGTAGGGGGGAACGCGACTGCGTACTGTAATATTCACAACATCGAACTCTTGTTCTATGGCTTTGCGGTTTCCGAACGTATAAACTAGAAGCCTTTCCTTTTTCATAGGTTTTAATTTCAAAGCTGTCGCTAGACTTTTTGTAAGGAACGTTCTAGAAGAGGCCGAGTCATATAAAAGCCTCGTATATAAGGTTTTAGAGATACCTAGCACCTGTACACAAGCAGTTTGTAATAATGTTGAATATTTTTTGGAGGAATTTTGAGTCTTAATAACTGACGATAATACAGTTTGGTTTTCGAGAATTCGGGAAGATTCGGGTGTTTCCGCATTTTCAACGGGACGATTTTTATCTTTCTTAGTGGGGCAAAATAAATAATTATGCTGATAACTTTGGCATAATTCGCAAGGTTGAATTTTTACTTTACAAGAAGATAATAGGTGATTTTTATTCAAACATCGATAACACCTCCCACTTCTTTTTAACTTATAACGTTTTTGTTCGTCCGAGATTTCCTTACATTTTAGACTATAATGATTTGAATTGCAAAATATGCAAACATTTTTTACAACCGTGTTAAGCGCGACTGAAGTGGGAACATTAGTTTTTAATCTAGTCGGATTTTTTCTTTCTCATCGAGATGTTTCATTATTTTTTAAGGAAATTCCTGACACCGCGTTAGCCGCTTCTCGTGATTCTATTTCAAACTTTATAAAATTCATTAATTCATTGACGTCACCAGATTTATCAACATTTTTTTTTCTTTGAAATTCTACAACCAAATTATGGGGTAATTGCCTTAAAATTATTGGAATAAGTAAATATCCGAAATTATCTGAAGCCACCCCCATCGCTTGTAAATTTCTAATGCTAACTTCACATTCATCGTACAATTCTCGTAACGATCTGGTATTTGAAGCAGACTTTACAGGCTCAATTTCTAATAGTTTATTTATAAACCCACTAATCAAATATTCTGTTTTTCCATATCTGTTTTCTAGTAAATCTAGAGACGATTTATAATTTTGTTCATTTAGAGCAAATCCTGAAATCGTTTTATAAGCTTCTCCTGACAGAAACGATTTCAAATATATGAATTTTTCAATGCTACTCAAGTTTTCATTAGAATCTATAGTACTTTTAAAACTATTCATAAACTCAAGAAATGTGTTAAGATCACCTTTAAATATTGGTATAGTTATCTTGGGTAAATTTATTGTAGGTGATCGTGTATTAGGATACGGAATTGTACTGGCATTTGATGCAGTACTTGTATTGCTCAGTTCAGCGTTAGCTTTAAACTTTTTTAATTTTCCTTTAATTTTAAATTTTGCTTCATTAATGGTATCGTCATACTCAATACTGTTTTGAATTTCTGCTTCAAAAAGAGTAGTATCAGATATTAACTCTTCAATTTTAGGATTTATTAACTTTAATTCATCTTGTTTTTCAATTAAATTGTTCAAATATTCCGAGAGTGTCTCAAAATCATTTTCACTTTCTAAATCTACACTTTCCATAAATGTTTTAATTTTTGTAATAAATTTCGTACAGGCAGTTTTAATTACCTTGCGCTTTGATTTTAATTTTTCAAGATTCATTTTTAAAAACAAATAAAAGGAAAGTACAGTACCTGATTTTGTCGGGATAAATGCTTAATCCAGTAAGTAGTCTTCGAATATTGTAATTCAAGAACATAAAATATCACGGGATTCGTGCACCATAAAAATAATTAATCATAATAATCACTCAAGCGTGCTGGTTGGGAGAGCATAATAATATAGAAATCAACATTCTTGAATGAAATCTGGTAATTCATGATTTTTGAAGGAATTGGAGAAATGCAGTAAATATCATTTCTTGTTACGAGATTCTGGTGTATTTCAGGTAAAATAATACTAACGATTTGTCTTTTTCTTGGTTTAATATACGAACACATAACACGCAGACAGACACATCAAACACTAAAAAGATATTAAACAGTAAATAAACATATTCGAGAAAATTTTAACATCTAATTCTGGAAGCCGCATTTTGCTTCCTTTAGATCCGAGCACCTCATGATACAGAAATTTAATTCTCTTCTGTCACAGAGGGGACTCCCCGGTAGACAGACAGTCGGCGCCAATCTCCGCCGCTCACGTGATTTGCAACAACAAGCATACAAATGTTGAGGAATATTTGGAAACAAAGAACTGTAGGTTTTCTTTAAAAATTTAAATAAATATTAAATGAAATAAGTGTATGTGGTCAAGAAATGTGTACCTTCAGATGTAATCTTCAACCATTAATAATTCAAATAAAAAATATAATTAGCAATCACAAAATTCCTGAATTTATTGAATTAGATAAATAAGGTATTGGAAAAAAAACATTTTAATCACTATTATTTTAGAAAAGAAAAAAACAGAAAATGAATTTAAAATGTTGATGGAGATAAATACTTATTTAAGATACGTAAAAAACACAACATTTTTTAAAATGACAATACTTATAAAATTAGTTTTAACATTTTCTGTGAGAATATCTTAAAAAGTCTATTTATTATAATTCAGTAAGAAAAAGTTTAGTTCTCTTAGTACAGCTGCTATTAAAAACCATTAATCAGATATACTATGCGCTGCTTTAAATGTTAAACAGCATGCAGAAAATTAAATTATATATATAAAAAAAGTAATCAGTTATGCAAAACTTATTTCATATTAAGAATGCATCTTTTACTCCTGATTTAAATCTTCTAGCCTATTACATGTTGATTAATGCTGAATAACACAGAAGTTCAGATTCTCTTAAAGTTTCTAGATTGAAAAGATAAACAATCTCTGCTGTTATTGGAAAATGATATAAAAGATTTTTGTAATTACTAAAAAAGGGCAACCATTTCAAATAACACTACTTCTATGCAAACCTTCTAGATTATGCTGTGGATTTATAATTATCTGCTCAATATTTATAAAATATATCATTATATGTAACAGTATTTAATATACGCATTGTACAACAGCAAACCCGACAAATTACTAAAATGTATGTAGTAGTTTCATAACATTAAATTGTAAGTCTAATTAATCAATAATTAATTTTTAATTGATTAATTAGACTTATAAAAAACAAAAGAAGTTAAAGAAACATTAAATATTTTTTCAAAGATATTTAACAAAAACTTTATTTTCTTTATTGCATTCATGACATAAAATAAATTCAGTCAAACATAGCTGCATTTTTCAACATTGCTATTCAAGTTCAGTGAATTACATGAAAATCATTGTATTAAATTTACAAAAGAACAATAAAATTATACACATTAAATACCATTAGAATATTTTTAATATAATAATTTCCAAATGTACACATTCAATATTTTACATTTATATACAAATTTATATATAAAAATTTATAATACAAAAAAAAAAGGTAAGTGATGATAATATTTTTTTCAAAATATTTTAGAAATTTTATTTCTAATACTCACAACAAAATTATAATAATCATTATTATTAAAAAAGAATAATAATTAAAAAAAAATCTAACTACCCTTATCTAATAAATTTTCTGCTCTAATCTATTTTTATTTTATTTAAATATCTATTTTAAATTAATATAAATGAAAAAAGTGAAAATGTCATTTTTTTTAAATGTGAATGTGAATTTATTTCCAAAATTTTTTTATTTAACTGAAGAAGCCAGTAACTACAGCATATTTTATGAATGCATTTTAGCATTATATGGATTTACTAACAAATATTTTTATTGACTACAAAAACTAATAAGATGGTAGAATATGAATAAAATCATCTCAAACAGAAAATAAATAACAAATATAAATGCACACCACAAACACAGAGTCCATATGTTTTAATCAATAAGCTTATGAAAGAGTCAAACAGTTTTCTATAACATTGTCTTTCAAAATAAATCATCTATCCAATCTGCATTTATAAACTTTTATTTTTAAAATGTAATGCAAAGGTAAGAATCTGAATAGTAAATAATCTGTGCTATTTTAATAATGAAAACTACATTAGCCGATTAAATTAAAAAAATCAAGTCAAAGCGTGGAAAGAAGTTTGATTCAATTATAACAGAAAAGTAAATAAAAACACATATTCACTAGTTCAGAAATATCCTGTAATTTATCAAAATAAAAATAGTAAAGTTATAATAAAACAAGAATAATCACATTTTTAAAAATGTACCAATTCCAAAAAAGAAAGAATACAAAACCTAAAATGTTGCCAACATCAAAATCCCAACCCTCATACTACATTTAGTATGTACTTGAAACAAGACACACTTGCAAATAAAGAAACGTTAAATGTGAAAATAAAGAATAAGTGCTTCAACAGTCAGCCACAATGAGATAAAATGTTTTATTAATAGTTTATTTTTGGTTCCAAATTAAATATTTACCCCCCCCCCCCCCTTTATTAGTAAACAGCACTTTTATCTGGTATAAGTGGCTGACTACTGAACATTTGGACAACTAACTATTTCTTTTACCCTACATTGTAAGAGTTATACAAGTATGTGTGTGTAACTTGCAACACAAACTTAGCTTATGTTGGATTGAATGACATGCATTTTTGTTCATAAAAATCTTTTTGCATGAAACTTTCTAAAATGAGGCACTTTGTGACAAAATTATTATATTGCATGAAATCAGTCACAATTTAAAAATGTACATATTTATGAATATATTTTCCATTGTTAAAGGCACTCTCTTAGCTCTCTCTCTCTTTACACATACAACTTTTATAAGATGAATATCTTAAGTGAAATGATTATTATTAAAATGTTGTATGAAAAACATAGTTATCTTGAAATACAAAAAAATATATATATATATATATTCAAGCAGAATAGTGAAAGAGTTGAACTATTTAAAACAATGAATTTTTTACTTTTGGTGAAAATCAATAAAAATACTATTTTTGAAAGTATTGATACATTGAGCAACACAAAAAGCAAGCAATAGAAAACATCTGCAAATCACTTATGCTGAACAGCTTGGAGCAGGATCTAGTGATGCCTGTCGAAGGACTTCTTCACAAATTTTTTTGTAATACCAAGCATCACCTTCAAGACGCTTTCTACGAATTCCAACTGCTGATTGATGCTTTGGCAGTTGGCAAACTTCTAATTCAAATCTCAGTTTTATTTTACGTCCATCTGATATTTTGCCTCGTAAAGTATACCTACAAAATAATATGTGCTTATAAATACTAAAAATCCATGAAAAAAAAAAGGCAGTATGAGGAAACTAAATAAAGCAACACCAGAGTTAGCATTATTATACATGTCATATAAATATGTATGTTCTGAAATCAAACTTCATATCTTTAATAAGATCAGACAAAATCAGTAAATAAATGAATATAGAGTAAAACTTTCCCAACTTGACATTTGCTTATACAAAAGTTTGGAGAAATAAGTTTTCTATGAGACAAAACCTCCATACTCAACATGAAATAAATCATTTTCAACTGAAATATGAAAGATATTCTTTAAGTTTGGCACTTTAGAATAACAAGAACTCATGTACAGTAGACTCCCTCAAATCCACACATCGTTTCAGATGACAATTTTCAGTTCAGATGTAGGTGAAAATTTTAAGTTTTTTTTAAAATTTTATATCATTCTGTACCCATTTTAATATGGAATTCTGGTTAATATGATTGAACTCATGTTTTCTCATGAAGGAAGCATAAATTTATTTCTGAAAAATTTCAAGATAATTCTGATATGAGTGGCAATCACTTTATTTTTACCAAATACATTTATGTTTTAATCAAACTTTTTGGTTATTAATTATGGCTAAACATGAAATAAAACCTTGTTATTTTAAGATTTTGATGTGAATTATTAGTATATTAGGAGAGTTTCACTGAATAATGTAAGAAAAAGTTACCTCAACATTATGCATTATTAATTATTTACTTGACCTTCACTTTTAATATTAAAAAAAATTTAATTTTCTTAATTTTTATTATTTTACTTTATTGTAAGCATTTTTCATAATTTCAAGTGCATTATTAAATTCAAATTACTGTTTAAAAATGGAAACAAAACAGTGACCAGAAAATTCTAAAATCCGCACCACCTCTGGTTTTAAGCTTTGCAGATTTAAGGGAGTCTACCGTATTAATATTTTTCAATTCATCACTTTTTATATAATGTAAAGTAATACTATGTAATTAAATAAATAATATACTGTTAAAATAGATCTGGTGCAAAACCAATAAATTGAGTAATTGGACAACTCTACACATTTCTCATTCTTCAAGCAATGTTTAATTACCAAAGTTTTACTGTATTTTGAAAACTATGAGGTAGAAAGATAAAATGGAAATCAATAATAAGCTTTCACACAACTAATACAACTTTCAACAGTGCTTGTGGTTGTAATAAAATATGTAAGTAAAAGAAATCATATTGGCTCCATCAAAATCAATTACAAATATAGTTTTAAATAAGCTAAAGATAATACTACAAAAAATGTAAAAGAAACTGGAAACTGATTTTTAAAATTATACAACAGCAATCAATTTAATTAGACTAGTGATAAACAGTTAATTTTAAACACCCCCTTTTATATATATGTATCTTATAATTTATTACTTGTAACGAAAAAATATTTTAAAAATTTTCTTTAATAAATTAACATAGCATTACATTAGTTGAAAGTCTACTTTTTATTCATCCTTCTTTTTCAAATATATTAAAATTATCATGAAGCAATAACAAGGTATCAAAACTATTTCAAATTAGCAGTAGTATATAAAATGTTACCAATTTCATATACAATACTAAATTTCAGCTGTATCAACTTTATTTACAAATAAACATCTTAGCCTACCCCTTACCCCAGTACCATAATTTTCTGTCAATCTGTAGCAAGCCAAAATTTACCTGTGACTCAACAATGATGGACAAAACGAAATACTAGTAAATCCATAAGTAAAATTTGCATTTACAAAAAAATATATGCAATAAATCTAGAAATTTTAAGTAAATTTTAACAATTCCTTTTAAGCCCAGCATTTTTTTTTAAGCAATTAGATTAATCTGCAAGGTCTAAAACAATCGGCAGTGCTTACTGCTGTGTTGCCCTGTTTCTGCTACTGGCCCCTCTACCCCCTAAAAAGAATTTTCACTTATCTATTTGCCTTCTAAAATTATTAAAGTTTTATGTTAATTATTTTGGTACTTTTGGGTTATAGCAGTCCCTACAATTACAATTATGCCTTCTCATACTCAAGCAGTAGAAAGATACGTGAAGGAAGTCACAGCCAGCATCATCAAAGTCTGTGGATACGAAAGAAGAGATGAATACACCAAGACTAGGCTGATATACAGAAAACTCGCGCCAGTCTGATAAAAAATCACAATTCATTGTATAAATAAAACATTGTGCTCAGATGGTAGGGTGGTTGTGCTGGGTACAGGTGGGACATGATATGCACCCACCTCCACGTGGTATGTCCTGGGTAGTTGTAAAAGTAACTAGCGAAGAGCTGCATTCAAAACAACGATTCGTTGTATGTTGTACCAAAATGGCAACGCCCCTTTTTTACCAAAATTTGTCAGTTTTGCTCCAGTTATACAGAATAAAGATATTTTTATTGTTTCAATATTTTAAATCTTTATTAATAAAGGTTCAATTGATACTTTTAAATCATAACCAATTCTACAGAAAAATTTAATTTTTTTTTGAAAAATTGTCAAATTTAACCCAAAATTTCGACATTTGGACCAAAAGTGCAGACCCAAGCCATTTTTTTTTAGCGGCAAAATTTCAGATATTTGAAGTACTAGTATAAATGCAACTTCTGGCACCTACCCGTTTTTTGTAAAAAAAAAATAATTTTTTTCGATCCACCCTAATATGCATATATACTCCAAACGTTTATATATATGTGCCATATACATCATTATATACATATTATTTACATCTTATATAAGTCATATATAACTATAACTGGGCCATATGTGTCACAAAATGTTATACAGTAAAACCTCTAAATAACGGACACCTCAGGAGCACAGAAATTGTCCGCTATTCGGAAAACTTCAGAGATTCACAAAATCACTAAGAAAGGCTTAACATTTTATTAATTGGCTTTTATATGTCCGAAAACTTCTATTATATGATTAATCAGAAATTAAAATTACTTTTTTAAGCAATAAAACTGAAATGAAATTGTACATACATTTTTCCACTGTCTCTTAAGGAATTACATTCTTAAGGAATTTACATTCTTAAGGAAAAAGTCTGTTACAAAAGTTTGCTTTTGCTTGCGATTACATGTAGTTAGTTTTTCTATGCGACGTTTTAATGCTATCAGTAGTTTTAATCCTTCTGAATCATCTTTTTTTGGAAAAAGAACAAAAATATGTGTAATTGCTCACTGTGTTTTGCCGCTTCTTGGAAATTCTCGATATTGCAGGAAACATCCGCTGGTTTCAGTATCTGATTCATATCACTAATAGAGTCAGCTTTTGTCGAAGATTCTGAAGGTGTACGTCGACTGCTTCGTTCGTTTTCAGTAGGTCATCATCAATGTTGATGGACATTTCGGCATTTCTTCACTCCTGATCCATTTCATTAATTCACTTATTGCGATAGTTCTTCATTTCTATCGGATATGAGTGTTTCTTTTTCCTTTAATATAAAGCCTGGTTTTCTGAAACATTGTCATACACATTCCGGTTATATGTCTTTACAGCTGAAGAAATCCGAATTTGAAAGCATCGGGAACATTAACTAATTTTTGCTGTTCTCAACTGTATTCATTGAATAAAACTTCGAAAGAATATGGATTAATAAAAGATTTCTCTACCAGGCTTTACAATTGTGTATAACGCCTTGATCAAGGGGCTGGCATACGGAAGTTGTCTTTTGGGGTGAGGGGGATACAGTTTTAACATTGTCCAATTTAAAATGTTTTGGATGAGAAGTTGCATTGTCCAAAAACCAGAGAACTTTTCTTTGTTTTTTCATCCTATTATCAAAGGAAGTTAACAATTTAATCACTAAAAAACTGGTTATCCACGCTTTTTTATTCGCACTATAACACCAAATTTTTTAAATTGGATGTTCTTTGAGAAATAAATGGGTTTCAGATATTTTTGAACTATAAGAGGAATTTAAAATTCCCCTAATACATTGCAACATAATAAAATAGTGATTCGCTCTTTTGTTATTTTTTCGCCGATACAGCTATCTTTTTTAAAGCCCAAAGTCTTATTCGAAAAAATTCTGAAAAAGAGTCCGCTTTACATGGCATTAAAAATGTTTCTCTCCTCATAACCTTTACAAATTGATTGCAGTTATTCATGCCAATCCTCCACTTTTTTCAGAGCTACAGATTTTGCTTTTCCACATATTGTTTTGAAAGAGATGTTGTGCCGAGACAGGAACTTTTCCAGCCATCTAACCAAACCCTTAAAATCACGTAATTCGGGTTCTTTGGCGACTTTTAAAGCCTTTTCCTGAAACAAAGGCCTACTGATAGGAATTTTTTTGAACGAAGTGAAGTAAACCAATTCAGAAATACAGAATTAATTTCAATGGAATCAGTATACCTCAATTTCACATTTTTGATGTTCTCGTTAGAGTTAATAATCCACAAATTCTTTATTTCATAAAACCCACTTATGTTTTACCTATTTTAAATCATCAGGCAAGTATCCGTAAACTCCATTTCTGTTTTTCAGATTCACTTACATTCACAATCACTTCGTTTTGAGGTCATTCTCGAAACATTAATCACAAACAAGACACTAAATTCAGAATACGCAGAAAACAATAAAAATGGTTCTAACATATTTTGAAGCTTTGACTATTGTATGACAATAAAATCTAAAGAATCAAAAAGAAATCGATACAAAATACATACGATATTGGAGGATTCCCCAGGCCATTGGGGATTTTCCAGAGACCACCCCTACATTTATCTGTGGTCAAAAAAATTGTGACACATTGCCATGATAAATTTCGAGGCTTTTTACTTTTTTTTCCATTTTCTTTCTCGTTAAAAAACCATTTTTCATCCTTCAGTGCCAAAATTACTGTTCGCTATTCGGAATGCCCGCTATTCAGAGGTTAAACATACAAAAATTTAGATTTTGGGAGCAGGGATTTGAAAAGTGTTCGCTATTCGGGAGTGTCCGTTATGGAGGTTTTACTGTATATGCATCATCTATTATTATAATGTCATATATGCTTTATAATTTGGCGATAAATTTTGGTTATTGGTGATTTATCCTCAAGAGACGTTGGAACACAAAAGTACCATTATTTTATTTAAAAAAAATAACATTTAGGATGTCTTATTCTAGGTAGATGGGTACACAGAAAATTAACAAAACATGAACATGAAATGTTTCTCTAATCCCAAACATTAAGAAAAAAAAATTAAAAACTGCAGAATCCTGCTAACTGGAAAAGCCGTATAACCTTAACGATTTCCCCTCACCTTCCTTTCCACCCCCCACCCCCCACTTAATCACTAACTGATTTTAGCTGGTAAAGCATCATCTTTGAAATAATAATATTTGAAGATGTTATTGAGACTAAATATCTTCATTTAAAAAGGGTTTTCATATAATATATATAGATTTCTGTAGGGGCTCCACTAAAGTTCATAAATATTGCGATATATATTCACTATAAAAATATTTAACAAGTTCTTTCTTTTGCTTTTTTTTTTTTTCCAGAAATACATTAGATGTATAATAGATTTTAAAGTATTTCAAATTTTATCACTCCACAAATTAAAAAATTAAAAACAACAGCAAAAAAAATTTCTATGCTCAATTCTACTGTCAAAATAAAAGGTTCACATGTAATCTTCACTACAAATTAATGGACGAACAACAACAATGTAGTCGGTCAAAAAAGATACTATTTTATTGTCAAACAGAAAAACAAAGGGATTGTCTTCTTTAAATGTACGTTAAAAAATAAGCTTAAGGGGTGGTCTTTAAAGAGATATTCTATCAAATTTTGAAATTTTCAATATGAACACCTAATTTTTACATCATATTTAACTTTTTTGGCGAAATTTGCCTTGGGATAACAAACAGGAAGTCATTTGGTGAAATAGTTTAGGATGTAGTTATGCAGGTTGCAAAACAAGTTGCAATGCAGGCAGTTTTCTAAGCATAACCCAAAACTACTTGGCAGAATTAAATAAATTTTTTATTTGCATAAGCTTCTAGAAATTGATTTATGTTAAAAAAACTCATAGATTATGACTCATATTTTTCTCATAAATTAATTTTTAAAAGATTTATATTTTTTAGAAATATATCTGCTACCTCTGCTATATTACCAACAGAGACTATACCTGGAAAAAGTAAAAGAATAAAAAGGGTGTGAAAGGAATTATAGTTGAGCTATAATTACAGCACTACAGAAAGGATTACAGATATTTTATGGCAATGGAGAAACAAACATTGAATTGAGCCATATGGAAATTACACTATTTTAGATGCTAATCAATTTATAATCACTATAATAAAGTTTAATTTTTTTATCTTTTCAAATAATTATGATCTAATAATGAAAATCATACAATAACATCCAAGGGAAATAAAATATAAATGTATATACCCAATTTGTTTGCACATAATCCCTTTCCTATAAAGAGCATTTTGAAGAGCATCCCGTACTTCATCTGGTGTAACATTCATATTTGTTACTGAAACGTTGCAGAGATTCTAAAACATACAAACAGATAAAATTGTTTTAAATTTTGTTTGAAAACAATAATAATAATAATTAATGACAGTTTTTTTTTTTTTTTTTCACTGGCAAGTTTGAAAAGAAATATTATAGGTGCTGGCAAAATGAAATCCAGGGAGGAGTAAGATTTTCAACAGAGCAGAGCGAGTAGCAACATTTTAGTTCTAAAAATAAGCCCCTATAAGCACATTTTCAGAGAAAACATAAACACCATTTATGCACACAAATGCATCATTATCTATACAATCTTAAAAGAAAAACATAACCCAATCAACACAAAATTTGCAGTTTTTTTCAGCGATTGACTAGCGAAATTTCAGATTTTCTCTTTCGTACATGCAATGCTTGGATCCCAACTAACAAATTTTATTCATTTTGAGATTCAAAAACAGCAGGTTAACATAGTGGCCCTAATGATCACTCCCCTCTAATTTTTGTGAATCTCAAGCCATCCAAAGATTCACAAATAAAAGTATTGATATTGCTTTTCGTGAAACTTTTATTAAATGCTATACAATTTTCAATGTTAACGCATTATACTATACAGTGTATTACTTGAAACAGGTAAATGCAGGTAATAACTAGGGAGGTGGGAGCCAATTAATTGTAATTTTATTATTTCTTATGGTAGAATTTGAACTGATTCTCAAACAATCCTTTGGATCGAATTGTGTTCAAGAACCGAGGTCTACTGTATAATAAAAGTATTAACAATAAAATTTAAAACGAGAATCATTTTTTAAAAATGGTTAAGAATAGTCAAGCAGATAAGAATAAATTTTATTATAACCTATTTTTTTTTCATTACATAGTTAATTTTGGAGAATATTGAAATACTTTCTTTTTCAGTGTAAATTTAAAAATACTATTTTTATACAATTTTAAATATATTAAATAAAAGAGATACAAAGAAGATAATAGAATTTTTTTTTCTGATATAGTATTTCATTACAATAATCTTTAAGTGATAGTATTTCAACAACAATAAAAGCAAAATTTACAACTTCAAAGCATTATAGAGATTATAGATACATACTGTTACTTTTCTAGGAGTATCTGATCCACAGTAGAGACGTTTCTTAGGTGTTAAGAAAGTTTTCACACATTCCAAACCTTTCTCAATGCTGCCAAAAACTTTTTTAGCAGATGACGATAGATGTGATGGTGTCTTTCTCTGGGGAGTGCCTGGTGTGGTTTTGGGTGAATCAAATGACTTGGCTCTAAATAAGAATGAAATCTTATAGTAAAGTAATTTATTTAGTAAACATTTATTTTTGATATTCTCATTTCCAGTACACCAGAAAAATAAACCAACCAAACATTGCTATCAGCCTAATGATCTTTATTTAGAATTTCAGGCTTTTTAAAAAATTATTATTGGTATGTGTGCATATAACTTACAGTACTTTTTAAAGATTTTTGTTTGTATAATACATTAGATGGTACACAGATAAAGAAATGGTTGTCAGTTAACACATCAGTCAGGAAGGAAGCATAGCAACATCTCATATACGTACACTATGACACTACAATCCATGCAGGATTTTGGCCTCTCTTAATATATTTCACCAAACTCTGGCCTTTAGTTTATAGTTTGTAACTTGATTTTGTGCTAGGTCTTTCTCTACTTCTTTCACATTTCATGTACACAAAATGAATAAAACAAGTTGATAGTACTGAAGTTGAAACTAGTAGAAAAAATAACAGCAACAAACGAACAAACAAAAGAGATGGCTGACATGAGCACAGAGAACTCTAGGTTAGCTCCACATATAAATAGGGAAAATATTCATAAACTGAAAGTACTACACATGATTTTTGTTACTAATCAACTAAAAGTGCAATTTGGATTACAGATACATTTTCCCCCTTCTGTATAATTAAATTACTGATATGTGTAATATTTTGATAGGTGACAAAAATTATGAATTATTAGTGAAATATTTGCTTTCATATTATTAAGGAAGACCCCCCCCCCCCCCCTCCCAAACAATTAACTTTACCTTATTTTTGCAGCTATGTTGGGTTAGTAAGAACTGAAAAATTTCCAAATTTTTCAAGCCGGTTTTATTTCATTACTGCTTCAAAGGATGATAATGACAGTAATTAATAATTGAAATACAGCAGTGACCAAATGACTGCTCAGTTATGGCACATCGATTGTTCACAAATTTTGTAACAAAATAGTTATTGCGCTACCTCTTTTGAAAAGTAGGGAAACTCTAATTTTGGCCATGCCCACTAGTAGCCTTCACTGTGGTCAATTGCTTTGTAATGATGGCACATGTTCACCAAATGTTACAGAAAGTTCACCGTGATTCCAAGTGCCTTCTTCATTTTCAAATAAGCACTACTTGTAAGTGCAATAGATTAAACAAAAAGAAACTTTAAAAAATCTATATCACGAATTCTAAATTCTTTTTTAGACTTTCATGAAAATCAGCATGCATTTATTAAGAGATGATTAGTTAAGAGCATGTATATTTGAAAACAGCTTGAAAATAAAATACAAATATTCACAATAAAATTATAATGATTCATTCTTTTATATAAATCAACACTATCACCCAACATAGAGCAAAATATAAGACACTGTATTTGAAAAGTTATTATGAATTAGAAAATAATAGTAGTACAATATCTGCATTGTGCATTTACTTTAAACATAACAAGAAACAAAGTTTACCTTTTTTCAGAAGCAATCTGGGGAGTAGCGCATCCTATTTCATTTACTCTGGCATCCAAAGAGGCTGACAATCCTGATGGAGGCTTAGGTGGCTTTGAAACTAAAAACATACAAATATGTTTATATCTTAGTTAAATCAAAAACTAAGAGAAAAAATGTAAAAAAATAAACAAATAATCCTTGTCTGTTATTATTGGTTAAATTTTAAAGCACACAATAAAAATCGACAGTTAACTTTAAAAGCATCCACATTTTCATATCTATAATACATTTTTAACCATTTGGCTAGATGATTATTTTTTCATATATCAACAAAAAGAATCATAAAATGTTTTTACCCTATTTTAAATCCTAAAAAAAAAAAAAAAAAAAAAATACAAATAACATCTTTTTCAATGCAGTTTTTATAATTTATAATTTAATTAACATTCATATAACACTATAGATCAAATCATCTCAAACTGTACTAAAAGATCGATAAAATCAATAAGGAAAAAACCAAACTTTGAAAAAATTGTTAAGTACTTTTGCTTATACATTTGCATTCCTAAATTTCTTAAGTGTAAAATTACTAATACTGTCCTTTTTGCAAGGTTACAATGAAATATGAAATTTAATTAAAAAAATAATTAATTTGATATTAATAACATATGTTATACAATAAAATTGAATATTGAGAATTAATTGTAAAACAATTAATGAATATTTTCATTTACATAAAATTTGATTTAAGCTAGTCTTTGGAAAAGGAAGTGGGAAGAGATCTTAAAATTGTAAAGCAAGTAAAAAAGAATGATATTCAGGTAACAAAATAGAAAAATTGTTCTGAGCAAATTTTCTGATGTCTTTTAAATAGCTACTGGAATTAACCACAAATCATCTAAATTACAGTAAAGCATCAAAATTATTACTTTTAATAGTTAAAAAAATGAAAAATGTTTAAGCTTTCCCTGCCAAAAAAAAATTGAGGAAATCAGTTGCTTGAAGCTTAAAATCTTAAACTAATAATGTGTATAAGTTTGCAAAAATTCTGAAAACATTCAAAATATTTTTTAGAGAGTTCTTGTTTCCTGTAAGATTGTTTCTCAAATCCAAACAGGCTACTTTCTGACACATTTTTTTTTATTCATTTTTGTTCGGAAATGCATGAAATTGGCAGGTGTTTTGATTCAGAAATTGTGTAATCAAAATACGTTTCCTATTTTTTGGAAAAGGCAGAAGATCTTTCAGAAAAAACTGTCAAAGTCAGCATTTTGAATCGAATTCCCGATGTGGCAGCCTGAGAAGTGACATGTCATCACATGACCAGAGTCGCTTATAACCAATAAGTAATCTATTTATCAACAAGTTGGAAATTGTACGTCAAACGTTACAAACGAGGTGCGTTCGTACGCACGTTTTAGAATTAAATTCATGATATCCCGTGTGTAGAACGGGTTAAACAGCTAGTTAAGTATATATTTTATGACACTGTTCATACAAATATCTTAACTAGTTATATAAATATTCAGATATATATGTATCAGCTAGTTATATAAATATTCAGATCTTGATGATTTTTAATTATGTGAAATGAATTATATCGTCTGCAGATTAATTTCTGTCATAAAATAAGTATCTCGGTCGCTTGACGATTAAACTTCGGAAGCTCCTCTAACAAAAAAGCACCGATTTAAAAAAAAAATTCAAATTTCTTAATAAATATTTTTATTAATATCTCCTAAAGTTTTGATTCGATTTTAATAAAATTTGAAATGTCTCGACAAAATTCTGCAAAGATAATATATTTTAAATTGCAAACCATTTGGTTGGGTAGTTTTTGCGTTGTTATATGCGGACAGACAGACAGACGGACGGACAGACAGACAGACGGACGGACCAAACGACGACTATAGGTGCTACGTATTTATATAATTACGAACGCACCTAAAAATGGAAAACTCATTTCGATTCCAAATCGCTTTCATAGTCAGGCCTGCCAATTGTATACCTTTGCATTTAAAAATGAGTCAGAAATTATGCCAGAAAGTTTTGCGCTGCAGGTCATTTGAGAACAACCTTAAGGCAATCCCCCCACCCCCCCAAAAAATTCTCCACTTAATAATGTAAATCTTTCTGACACATTTACAGAATCATTTTAAATGCAAAAACATGGCCCAACTATTGAAGCTATCAAATGACTTTTCCACTTCTTGATAAATGAATTACTTATCAAGTTATAAGCGAATGATGTCACAAGCCGAAAAGTTTTTCTTTTTTAAAAATGCACTCTTTGACAATATTTTCTGAAAGATCTTCTGCCTTTACCAAAAAATGGAAAACAACATTCAATTACATGGTTTCCGAATAAGAATACCTGCCAATATCATGCATTTTTGAACAAAAATGAATTTAAAAAATAGGTCAGAAAGTAGCTCCTTTAGACATACTAAGAACAGCCTTAAGCCTCTTCAAGTTACAATATACAGTTTAAATCTTAAATTATATATTTTAGCAGATGAAGATTTGGTAAAAAGAAAACACATAACTTAATACACAAAAAGCCAAATGAGGCTATGCCTGAGAGATAGACCAATCTTACCAATACTATCTTCAACTTTTACATTTGTACAGGATTTCTTGTTCTTTTTAGGAGTAGGAACACGAGGAAGGACAAAATTTTCTTTGTCAGATTTTTTAACACTACATGATGAAGAAGTTCCAGATATATTTGAAAGAATGGATTCCATTGATTTCTTTGAAGGGCTTCCTAAATTCAGTAACTCTGAATTAGGCAGGCTGTCCATCGAAATTCTTTTTACAAGTGGTGATGAATCAAACACTGAATTTGAATTATTAGTACGCTAAAAAAATAAAAAATAAAAAAATAAAAAAAACATAAGCAAAAAGAAGATTATACATACATATTTGAAAGAATAAGAAAAGGAAATCTTTTTTAAATTCAAATTTCCAATTTCTAATGTTTAAAATAAATTTGCCCCTTATAGGTTTGTTTCTCGTTCCAATATTTATTACATCAAGCCTCAAATTCGAATTAATTTTAGGATAGAAATTGCTGATCTTAGCACAATTTTCATTTTTTTGTGGTCAGCCTGTAGGGAACAATTCCCAGAACGTGTGGCGTTTTTGATAAAATGGTTAGCTAATAATTCCTATTTCACTCTGGACACTTGGCCTTACTTAAAAAGACTACTATGCAACAAAAAAGACTAATAAAAAAGTTAAGTCCCAATGAACTTGATTTAATTCTTGACTATCGACTTCACTCTATGCTAAATCAAAATGATGGAGAAAGAGCAATATTTTACATATTCATAAATCAGTATGTTAATCAATACATTTTCTAGTGCACAAATAACATGTGTACCTATTTTTGAGAAACAAACTTATAGACAATTTATTAAAAAGATATGAAATATACAATATTTCTGAATATTTTCTTCGCGAGAGATCAAAATAATAATAAATGACAGAATCTGTTTTTTTTATCAAATTTATGAAATGATCAATTTTCTTTCAAAAATAAGGAAAGCTATAAAAAAAAAACAGAACTGGGCAAAAGGAATGCAGATGATTATTAACCCCTTAATCGTCGCGCACTTTAAGTGTAGGCTACTTTTTAAAAATTCAGATTGCTTGTTTACCACCAGTTTTTTTAAGTAGAAATGTTCGTCTTATTTAATAGACAGATAAGATAATGCAAGAATAAAGCCAATAAAACTATTTTAAAAAACTGGTGGGAATCAAACAATTTGAATAAAACAGGCGTAACCTACGCTGCCCGTGAATGTCTCGGGCACGACGATTAAGGGGTTACGATGTCAGCTTGAAGGTATTTTAAGCAGCATACTGTAATAATGTAGTTGCAATTTGCTAAAAAAAGTACAACAATTGTACCTTTTCTTAAAGGAAAAAAAGAGAAGGGAGTAGTGTTGCACATGATATTATCTTAATGCATTAATAAGGAAGAATAAAAAGAAACTTTGTAAAAAGATTTGTTTATATATAACTTTTTTTTCTGAGAAAAGTAAATTTTTTATTAGCAGAAAAATTTAGCTAATAAAATCTTGTGAAAGTTTTAACTATCTTAATAAAAGTAAAGTTTTAAGAAAGTTAACTTTTTTGTTTTCTGAAAGTTTGTAAGATATTAAAGTTTTTTTTTTCTAATTTAAATCTATTAAAATGAGAGAGGTGGACGACTTGTACATGATATCCTTTTAATGCATTAATAAAAATAAATAAATATATAAATAAAAAAAAAATGTAAAAAAAGTTATAAATTTTTTTGTAAGAAAAAAATATATATTTTAGTTTTATGAGAAGTAAAACAAGCTAATAAAACCTTTTTATCACATACCCTTTCCTGCAAAATATTGCTCTTCTGAATAAGATTGAAATGTCTTCCTTCTTTTTTCTTCAGTAAAAGTAACAAATAGGTAGCAGTTAAATAGTCAAATTTTTTCTGGAAAGAAAATAAAGTTTAAAATAAAATAAAAGTGCAGGCAGCACTTGGATAACATGAATAAGTTACATAAAGTATGAAAATTTAAGTTTACCCTCTTTTATACAAGAATTATAATTGACAAATAGGAAATATCCAATGGTTTATTTTCTTTTACTGTTTTATTTGCTTTTTACTCATTGTTTTCGCCCATTATTCCTTTAATTATAATGGTATGAAATATTTTAAATTTTCTTTGGTAGTAGTTGTCCTTTTCTGTAATAATAGAAAACCTATATTACTAAGTAGTTCTTTAGGTGACTAAATTTTTTATTTAATCTTCAAAGAATTCCGCCTTTTTAAAGTAATAGAATGAATAAATTAATAAATAAAAGTACATTAATTCAGTTTTATTTAATTATTAATTCAGTTTAAGTATTTCATTCATTAATGACATTTACCAGCTCACTGGTAATTATATTGAATGTTTGAGTGGTACTGCTGAAATTGCAATTCAGTGAGGGATATAGTTATTGAGCTGAACAAAGTAAAGCTCTTATGTGTAAACTGCAATAATGGTATCTACATACATAAAAAAAATCTGACAAAAATCATGTCCTTGAAGAATAATTATAGAACATAAGTGCCATAGACTTATCATTAAAAGTCAATAGCTGGTCACAGGTTTTCTCATTACATAATCTCTCTCTCTCTCTCTGTATATATATATATACAGGCATCCCCCGACTTACGTAAATTTTTTTGAAAATTACATTTATGAACTAATTAGCGCATTTGATACGCGTTTGCATACTTTTGATAATTATTTTATAAATAAAATATGTAGATAAAAATTATAACTATTATAATATAGCTTTATGTATTAGAGAGAGTTATATTTTTGTTGGGAATATACAGTATTATCATAACAACGAATCTTTATTGTTCGTAATTCATTGTTGTCATCTAATTCTTAATAAATACAATTTGTACTTATCAATTATTTTATTTTGTGAGTACTATTCAATTGTCTTGTCATCGAAAATTTGTGGAGAAGAGGTAAGTCAGTCCTCTTAAATTATTTCTTATTTTTATAGTCATTTGAAGTAATCTCAAAATTGTTATAAATCACTCCATCATTGTTAAATTTATAAATCCCAAATTCCACAAGATATTTTTTATTTGAAAAGTGTTTTTTCAGTTTATTTTTATATTTTTTCATACTTGTATAATTTATATCCAAGTAAATACTGCTGCATGATGCTTTATTTAAAAATTAATGCTGTGTAAATAATCCACATATATATATATGAAACGAAGCGTGTTGCTCCGTCGGTGGGTCCTTGATCGCCGGGCCGGTGGCTGCGCGGACGGATGGCGGCTCCGTATTTACGTCAAAGCGCTCATTCTGAGTCCCTTGCATGCTCTTGTAGTCCTGGGCCGTGAGCGGGATTCGGTTAAATTCCGAGTGAATGTATTTCTTTTTAAAGGAAGACACCGTCTATTACGGAACCTGGTTTATTTCTTTTTCTTACATGCATCCTTTTAAACCAGGCCCATATTGGCGTGAGAGCTGCTTTTTAAGTCTGTCTGGACATCGAAGGTTCGTCCATCGCGAGGCAATTCCGAGAGAGCAGATTGGCGTGGATTTGTTTAGATGAGGGAAATCGTAAAAAGTTCGCTCCTGATAGCCGTGTAATGGTATAAATATGAGGTTTTTGCATTATTTCTGCTAGAGGTCGTCTAAGTCAAAAGAGGCGTATTTTTAATTTTAATTGGCCGCGAGCTGAGTGATTGATTGTGCGGAATAAAGGCGTTGGCTCTATCGGCCGATCGGATGCCGCAAGACTTTAAAATTGCGTTAGCGTCAGCACAAATATTCTTATGAAGAGTCAGAAAACGATCTTTGAAAGTTATAAGATGCGATGCAGGAAAACTAATTTAACAGGGGCGACGGCATTTTCAATCAATTGAAACACAATTATTAAAGCATTTAAAAGTTTTGATTTAAATTTCTATTTTTTAAAACGGTAATTTAAAATTTTAAAAGGGGCAAAAAGGGATTTTGCATTTTAAAAAGGGGTTTAGCTTTTATCCTTTCATATCCCCCCCCACTAAAACAAGAGCCACAGGGCTCGCCTGCAAGACCTGTGGGTCTTATCTCGTGAATTTAACCCATGTTTTTTTTTTTTTTTTTTTTTTAGATTCTTATTTTCTCCAGCTCTTCAGTATTTACTTCAGCTCTCAAGTCAATTGGACCTATTTTTACATTTATATATCAAATTTACATAAAAATATTGGTTACACTAAAATATTGGAATTCTTTCAATGGTGCTGCAGCAAAACAATAATGTGTCTCGAGACGACATATCTTGATTATAACAGTTGTCATAACATAACTGTGTTTGTAGTGTTTCCCTTTCTTTCCAGTTTTTGTTTTAAAGTTTTTGATATAGTTTGTTGGGAAACATCCTTTTGTGTATAATTGCAAATTGCAACCATAAACTATATAATATATTAAAATATTCACAGGTAAACATACTGAAAACTATACAACATATGCAAATGTAAAAAATATTCAATAATAGACAATGTTCAAATGTAAAAAAAAATATTCACAAATACAAAATATTAAAATGTAAAATATATTCACAAATACAAATTATTCAAAAATATAAAATATTCAATAATACAAAATATGCACTAATACTATCAACAAAATATATTGTATCTCAAATGCAATTTGAAAAGCTTGCATTTCTAGAAATATTGAATTTTCACACTGAGATAAAATAACAGTAAAATATCCTAAAATACTAATAACAAAAACAAATTATATTTCTTCGTATACCTTTCCGTTTTGTTAGGGACTTAGCTACTTCTATGATGCAGCCTTAGGTTTATATCCATGAAAAAACAACACTAAGTTGTTTTAAAAAAAAAAGAAAACTACAGCTAATAAAAACTAAATATACACTTGCTATAATTTTCACCATGCGCAGGGTCAGTGCGATATGGGTTTTAATACTCTGAGGGGAATATCACCCAAAAATATGCCACTCGCACGACAGAAAAAGAAAAGTGGGTAATCGATATTCACCTGCAGAGGGGAAGCGAAGCAGTTTTGCCAGATTCTCCGTTCAACCTGGAAAGAGAATCTGGGAAAACAGTCCGGCTAAAGATGGGTGGCCACGGAGCGGAGGACCCCTTCATGTGTCATCAATTCGTCATTATAATATTTTTAAAAAAAATAATAAAAATTCTAACAGTACTTTTAAACTGTCACCATCATTCTACACTGCTGGGGAGATAGGTTACACGCCCAGCTGGGTCCTCATCCAAATGCTACGAGTAAGGGGGACGATAGGAAAGCAAAAATTAAAAAAAATTGACAGCTGAAAGAGATAGATGGGGTTTATTCATGGCTGAGTTTAAGATTTTGAGGAGGGTGGTAGTATCTTAACTTGGAGGAATGGACAATTTCGGAATTTCTCTTAAAATGTGGGCTGGGTTTATCAATTTCAAAGGATACATCAGAAAGTTGTTTTAAAATGGTGTATGGGCCAGAATATGGTGCAGTCAATTTACGGGTATTCGGATAGTGAAATTCTTCATACATCACAATGTCACCAACTTTAAACTTTACAGGAAGGAAACGAGCATCATAACTGACTTTATTCTTTTTATGGTAAGCAATTGTTCTCTCTTTAGCCAATTTTCTAGCTTCTTCCACAGGGGGATAGTAACTATTATTTGGTAAAGGGGGATCATATGGTAAATTTCCTAAAAATAAATAGCTAGGGGTGAATTGGGTTACAGAATGAGGGGTGTTATTATATTCATATAAGACTTCATCTAAAAGCTTAGTCCAGGGTATTTTCTTGGATGTGGAATTGACTTTACATTTTAATCTAGTGACAATAGTCTGATTTAGTCGTTCAATTTTCCCATTCGTTTCCGGGTGATGGCTGCTCGTCAATCTGTGTTTTATATTGTAATTACGAAGAAATCTCCTAAACCTGGAAGCTGTAAATGCTCCATTTCTGTCGGTTAACAATCTATCTGGTACTTGTATCTGAAATAATTGTTTCAAAATGTTTGTATAAGTTTCGGTAGTTACACTTTTTGAAGGAAAACCCCACACATAGCGAGTTGCATGGTCAACGACTAAATGCAAATATTTTTTTGTAGAATTGTAATAATTAAATCCGCCAACAGAGTCTACTGCCAAACATTCAAAAGGTATCTCTGTTGGGGGCATTAATTGCAATAAGCCAAATCTTTTTTGTCTACATTTTTTGTTTATCTGACAAGTGTGGCAGTGTTTTACAAAATTTTCAATGTCCTGATTAAAGTTAGGCCAATAATATTGCGGAGAGATTAAATTTATCATTTTATAAATTCCAGGGTGGCCAAATTGTGTGTGGGTTTTTTCTAATAGGGGTAAACGTAAAGACATGGGGACCACAATCTTATACAAACCTTTCTTTTTAATAACAACAACATCATTTATCTCAGTGTACTTTTTACCATCAATTGTTACATTTTCTTTCTTCTGATTGTCTCTTACTTCATTCAAGTCAAGGAGATGTATAATATGGGGTAAATTTTCTGAAACAGGTTGTCTAGATAGCATATCAGCTTCAACATTAGTGGAGCCTTTCTGGTATTTAATTTCATAGTCAAACATACTAAGTTTTAGGGACCAGCGGAAAAGACGTCCTCTTAAATTTTTAACACTTTTGAGCCAGGTAAGTGCCGCATGATCTGTATGTATGACAAATTTTTGACCGTGTAAATAATGATAAAATTTATCTAAAGCATCCACAATCGCCAAACATTCTAACTCCGTAATTGCATAATTTTTTTCATAATCGCGAAGATTTCTAGAGTGATATGCTATAGGATGTAATGTTCCTTTTTCATCAACTTGTTTCACTACACATCCCACTCCATGACTTGATGCGTCTACAAACAAATGACAAGGTGTTTTGGGATCAAACAACTTTAAGATTGGTTTTTCAATTAAAGCATTTTTTAATTTTTCAAAAGAATTTTGACAATTTTGGTCCCACACATAAGGGACATTTTTCTTCAACAAATTGTTGAGAGGGTATCGAATGTTAGCATACTTTGGAATAAATTTGTGATAAACATTTATAGATCCCAAAAAACGTTGTAATTCTTTTACATTCGTTGGTGGTGTTAATTTCTTAATCGTCTCTATATTAGGGTTGTCAGGTGTGATACAACCGTTCGAAACTTCATATCCTAGAAAATTAATTTTGGATTTCACAAAATTACACTTTGACAATTTGAGTTTAAGGTTTTCTTGAACACATATATTAAATAATGTCTCTAAATGACATAAATGTTCCTCTTCATTTTGGGAGAATACAATAACATCATCAAAGTAACTACAGGCAAAGTCAATTTTGTATTTATTAAGAATTCTACGGAGGGTACGGTTAAACCAAGCAGGTGAGTTTTTCCATCCAAACGGTAAACGATTCCACTCATATAATCCAAAGGTGGTGGCAAATGCCAGCTTCTCAGTGTCTCGAGGGTGGATAGGAATGTGCCAATATCCACTAGCTAAGTCAAGAGTGGAAAAAATTTTAGCATGCGCCAATTTATCTAACAGGGTGTCGATTCGAGGTAAAGGTTCTGCATCTGTTTTTGTAATGGCATTTAATTTTCTGAAGTCAATACATAACCGGGTTTTCTTCCCTTCTTCACGTTTATACACCAAAGTTACGGGTGATGAATAAGGGGAATAGCTTTCTTTAATGATACCGGCTCGCAATAAATTTTGAATTTGTTCTTTAATTTCCTCTTCTTCCTTAGGGGAAGTGCGATATGCTCTTAAAGAAACGGGGAGATCTGAGGTTAACTGTATTCTCTGGGGTTCCATGTTTACACAGCCTATATCATATTTATCTTTGGCGAAAATACAGACATATTTGGCTAGAAGAGCAGGTAATTGTTCTCTGACAGACTGAACATTTTGCACATGGTCAGTGGTCTCGAACAACTCCGGCTCAAAATTTTCTTCGAATATCTCTGCATTTTCAATTGCTGGCTGGTTAGTATATACTTCTGATAAATGTAAAGTATGGTGAGACGCATTTGTTGGAATATGGTCCATGAGAGGTACTTTCTTATTATCTTGAGTTATTTGCATTTTAACACAGTCAATATTTAATCTAAACAGTTTGCAATGGGGTAGCCCAATCAAAGCATAAGGTAACTGATTGTTAATTATAAAAAGTTCAATTCTCTTAGAGATACGTCCTAATTGCAAACTAACAAGGCATTTTTCTTTCAAAGCAAGAACACCTTGTGTTTGGGTGACTGGTATACTCTGCTGAACTTTACATATTTTTAGGTTAAGTTTATGGGCTAAATGACAAGGAATAACACTAATCGAACTCCCAGTATCGATCAAACAAGGTAGTGAGTCTTCATTTTTTACATAAGTAACTTTATGACAATCTCTATTTGATTTTTTATAGCTAGCTTTTTCTTTTTGTATATGTCCGGACATAAGAAATCGTCATTGATTACTAGATGTATTTTGGGATGACTCATTAGCGCTATGATCTTGGTTGGGGTTCGGCAAAGTCATATTGTGACTAGGGGTTGGTACTGCTAACACTTGTTGTCGAAAAGGGCAGTTTCCCACCCAATGATACGCATTTGGTATTCCGATATTAAGACAAACTTTGCATGGATAGGGCGGCAAAGTGGTCTGGTGGTGTACATTAGGTTGTGGTGGAACATTTGAAGTCGGTCTAAACGTATTTTGGGGATTTCTGGCTTGATTTGATGGAAAAGGTCGAATGGGGTGTGTTTGATAGGGAACTCTGTAGTTCCACTGCCTGTTAAAATTCTGTCCATTCTCATATGGAGGTCGGTTTGGTCGCCATTGGCGATACTGATTGGGGTTTTGGGGGCTTGCTTCAAATTTGCTCTCATTTCCCTTTCTGTCCAGTTGCAGTTTGCTAATTCTGAAAACTAATTCACGCCATGCATGTGTAGTTGAGGGGTTGCCTGCAATAACTAACTTCTGCATTTCTAATGGCAAGCCCTCCGTTAACCCTTCCAGGATAAGTTTCTGCTCTAAACCTAAGGTTCGGCCTACTTTAGTCTTTTTTTGATAATATTCGTTCAAGTCCTCTCCAACTTTATATCTAATACGTGAAAAATCAGTGAGAGAAAGGGTATCTGGAATTTCGTAGTGTTCATTAAACAAAGTGACAAATTCGGACCAATGAAGTACATTTAGACAATTATTAATGTACAACGTAAGTGCACTGTCCTTTAAATACTTCTGTATGTGCCTAAATTTCCAGCACTCGTCTTTTCCCTGTCCTATACAGACACTCTCGAAATAGGCTAACCATGGTATCCAAGACATTCCATCTTGCGGAGAAAACGCAACGATATCGGGGTCTACTGACATTTTTGGGTTGGCGGATACTGAAGTGTGACCAGACCCAGCTTGAGCTGACAGGGTCTGTCCACCTAACATTGTTACACCAGATGTCTCTGGTGCACCTCCAGATTCCTGACTAGACTTCTGATTATTTTTCTCTTCAGGATTATTAACGGGATTATCATCTTTGCTCGAAATTTGATTTTTTTCTTTTTCGCGGTCACCTGATTTGTCTGTTAAATCCTCTACTTCTTTAGGAGGGGTTGGGCTACTCATGATGGATATAAATACTAAATATCACTGAATTACACAGAAATATAATACACAATTAAAGCACATAAGAATAAAAATGAAAAAATCTTTCAAACTATTTAAAATTTGTAACACTATATCTGTAAATATCTGTTAAAATCATCTTTTTAAAATTAAAATCCACCTTAATAATTTTTTTTTTTTTTTTTTTTTTTTCAATAACTTGAATTCAATAAAAAAAATTTAAATAACCTCACTAACTATAAAGTACGTTGCATATAAATCACCTTTAAAAAGTTTAACACTTAATAATAAAAATATTATAATAATATAATAATAATAAAATTTTCACTTCTGCTAAAATATTTTCAAACTGTCTAGAAAAATGATTTTAATATGAGGTTTAGTTAATGTTATTTTTCATTAAAATCGTAATTATCAGTTCAACACAACTAAAGAATTTTCATAAAAATCACCATTCTTACTCTTTCATCTCTTTAAAATTACGTTAAACACAATACATAAACAATTATATATTTGAACTTAAATAGCTGACTTAAAAATAATTAAAATTTTCACACAAGTAATAGCATAATAAAATAATCCTCTTTAATTTATTTTTGGCATGCATAAAAAATTAAATAAAAAGTTTGAGAACCACTGCCTCTCACTAAAAAGATCTTTAAAAAAAAATTTTTTTTTTTTTTTTTTTTTTTTTTTCTTCTGTACGTTAATATCAAAAGTACATACCTTTATACGCCTTTGCTTTAAATAAATCCATGAAAAATTTACCTCTTACTTTTTTTTTTTTTTTTTCACCGCGACGCGAAACAATAATAAATTAATTTCACTGAAATATTTATCTCTATATCTTCCTGCACTGCCCACAAAAATACTTTTTCCCGTAGTCACGTGGCCTTTGTTTTTGCTGAGCGCAGTTCTGATCTATTTTTCCAAATAGTCCAGAAACCAGAAACCGAAACATCTGAGTCACGAGTTCATTTCTTTACCGGCGCGCTCTTGAAAATTGAAAACAGCTGTGTAGTTGACCTACTTTTCATCCGATAAAACACTTCGATTCTTGCCGGCAGAATGAAATACTGCACAAGATTGAGAATGACGAGAAAAGTTAATGATTCACTTTCCTTTTGACGAAGGGAGATTAAGTACTTTTGAGTTCTTGGGATAAATTCCGTAAGTCTTTCACCGTATGCTGTAAGAGTTTTTCACGGAGGTATTCGCTGTGATTGACGGGCGTAGATTACGTAACTGTTTAGTTTTTGGGATTTTCCCGTTGAGATGAACTGTCCTACTCGACTTCTGAAACGAAGCGTGTTGCTCCGTCGGTGGGTCCTTGATCGCCGGGCCGGTGGCTGCGCGGACGGATGGCGGCTCCGTATTTACGTCAAAGCGCTCATTCTGAGTCCCTTGCATGCTCTTGTAGTCCTGGGCCGTGAGCGGGATTCGGTTAAATTCCGAGTGAATGTATTTCTTTTTAAAGGAAGACACCGTCTATTACGGAACCTGGTTTATTTCTTTTTCTTACATGCATCCTTTTAAACCAGGCCCATATTGGCGTGAGAGCTGCTTTTTAAGTCTGTCTGGACATCGAAGGTTCGTCCATCGCGAGGCAATTCCGAGAGAGCAGATTGGCGTGGATTTGTTTAGATGAGGGAAATCGTAAAAAGTTCGCTCCTGATAGCCGTGTAATGGTATAAATATGAGGTTTTTGCATTATTTCTGCTAGAGGTCGTCTAAGTCAAAAGAGGCGTATTTTTAATTTTAATTGGCCGCGAGCTGAGTGATTGATTGTGCGGAATAAAGGCGTTGGCTCTATCGGCCGATCGGATGCCGCAAGACTTTAAAATTGCGTTAGCGTCAGCACAAATATTCTTATGAAGAGTCAGAAAACGATCTTTGAAAGTTATAAGATGCGATGCAGGAAAACTAATTTAACAGGGGCGACGGCATTTTCAATCAATTGAAACACAATTATTAAAGCATTTAAAAGTTTTGATTTAAATTTCTATTTTTTAAAACGGTAATTTAAAATTTTAAAAGGGGCAAAAAGGGATTTTGCATTTTAAAAAGGGGTTTAGCTTTTATCCTTTCATATATATATATATATATATATATATATATATATATATATATATAATAAATATTTTACAGTTTCTTACGAAATTTTACTTAAGCAAATTACACATTTTTCCGGTGATTGATAGACGAATTTAGCACTTTTTCCAATGAATGAATGGTAAATTTTGTTGAAAATGAGAATTTTAAATGTTCTGCAGAGAAATTCATTGTTCTGCGACGTACGTCGCACTTTTAAGCATATTCTGCTTTGGGTATATCTATATAATGTAAAATCATGCATCAAGCATAGATTCTGAAACACTTTCCAACACATTCAGAATACTGTAACAAAACTTCACCGTTGAATAAGGTGAAAGAAGATACCTAAGTGAACAATTTGGAAAACACATAACACATATGAAAACACAATTTCAGCATTTACCATCTATAATCGGTAAAGTACCTGAATTTTTATCTGCAGCCTTGTATATGATTTATAGATTTATATATGTACTACACAGTATGCTAAAATTTAATTCAGTTAGGAAATGCATAATACAGTTGAAAATTCCCTTTCTACAATTTTCATCAATAAACGGAAATGCACTCAAATTATTTTATGCAGCTCTGTATATGATCTACAGAATTTAAACACACCTAGTAATATGCAAAAATTAGTTGAATTTAATAACTTATATGACAACTGAAAACCCACTTCTAGCAATTATTGCTCTTAGTAACCGAATTATTCTGTGTTCCCCTGTAAATAAATGATAAATACTGAGCACACTATATTCTGTGGTAAGTATCTTGTAGTGCACACCATAGATGTCTATCGATTTCAATATGTTTGGAATAGTGTAACATCATTAAAATACATTGCAAATGATTTTTTCCTATAGACCATAATGCAAATGAATTCTTTTGAGTGTCCCTGTAAACAAAAACTAACTATAAATGCTACCTGTTTCATTTTCAATATTGAACATGCCACAGTAAACTTTAATAACATATATCAATTATATGGCAATCCTATTATATTTATGTGAGTAAGAGCATGCACGACCTTACAAACTGAAGTCATAAACACTTTTTACCTACATACTTACCAACATGTCAATTTTGAAATCCACACAATTTTTACGATGTACTTAAAAATATGTAACATGAAAAATACATGCAATGAAAAATGTAACATGGCTACTTATGTATTAGTTATCTAAATATTTAATCATATCAAAATGTATATGATATATTAGGTATTTGTTGAGTAAATCAATTTAATTGATGTTCTTTGATGTTAATTGATGACCTAATTTTGTATAAAATTAAATTTTTAAATGAAAAATTCATGAATAAATATTGATATTTAGTAGTACAAGCGCTCATAAGAAGACATTTTCTTGTTTTTTCACGTAGGGTCATTTCATAGTTAAAAAAAAAAAAAAAAAAAATTCTTCTTGTCCTAGCTCTTTGAAATTTTTATTGTTTATAAATATAACGGTTTTACCACTCGTGTAAAAATTTCATGAAAAAATATTGCTTTCTAGTTGTAAAGGAAATATGTTTTCTCATATTTTTTTGTTTGTTTGTTTGTTTTCGTGTTAGCTCCTTTAGCATAACAATAAAAAAATAATTCTCATCTTCCAAACTCTCTGAAATTTTAATCAGTTATAAATATAACATTCAAGCTCTTTTTATAATTTTATTAAAAAATATGTACATTTAGTACTAAAAATATCTGGTGGAGTTGGTCGTCGTACGGTGATCTGGTGAATTTGCCCCACAGCCAGGAGTAAAAAACATTATACTGGACTTGCTCCAGTGGGAGGTGGCCTGGTCTGCAATATGAGAGTTGAAACAGAGCAAAACCATGCTGCAACACACAGCTTTTTCGCATTTTTTTCAAAAATTTCTGAGATTTTATTTAAAAAGAAATAAAATAAAACAAACTTTTAGATGCCTGAATGTTTTGAAAATTTTACAGGTGATGTAAGTTTGGTCTACTGAGATTCCCTAAAAAATTTTGTCGAAATCCGGACATTTAGTTACTTTTAGCGTAGAAAAAACATTGTCTCTGTGAAGTGTGAAGTGACCTGCATTCGCCAATGTTTTTTAAAGGGTTAAAATTCGTATTTTTTAAAACCGATTATGCCATCAATTAGAAGAAGGTCTCAGATTTCAGAACATATTTTTTGTTTGTCAGTACCTCTAAAATTGCACCCTGGAGAGCCATTGTCATAAAGGGAGTAAAACATCCTTCGGGGGAACGACCCTTTTTGAAAATTTTTTTCAAAGCATTAACAATATTTTTCCCGAATTGATTGTGGCATCTGAAACGTAGGAGTATGATCTTTTCGAATATGTCTTTGAATTTTAACTGTACCGAATGATTTTTACGATTTAGGTTAAAACAAAAACTACCAAATAACACATACAAAAAAAAGATGTGTGTTTGGTTCGTCATTTCCTTCCGATGTGTAAACTAAGTTCTGGGTATGTGCAAACACTTTTGCCTGATTTGAAGAGATGATTTTTTAATTAATATCTCAGCTAATTATCAAATAATAAAAATCTGAGGCTCAGGTGCACCAGGACCTGCCTTGGACTATCCTCTTTCTCATCCAAATTTTCAGACCTCTAGGTGCAGTAGATTTCACTAGCCGTCGCTGACAGACAGAGACACAGATCAAAATTTTCTTTTATTAGTATAAGTGCTATGGATAAAACAATATTTTACATTTCATTAGTAATTTTTGCACAGAACCGTACAATTTTACTGTTCACACATACCACCATACATTTAGAACTCTATGGCCAAACTATATCATTTGGCAGCTATGCAACTATGTTAGAAAGTAAGACAAGAAGTAAAAACTAAGGAAAATATGACTCTGTCTAGAGAAACCATAAACAATAACACAACAACAATATTTAAAGTCTTTGTCATGAATCACTTTCTTTTTTATTATTTTTGAATTTATCTTGTTGCAATAGTGTTTTCTAATTAAAATGCACATAAAAAATAATTTGTAGTTGAATTAGAGAAAGAAAAAAATGTCCCAAATATTTTAATAATTTGCTCCATATATTTTTGTCATTTCATAAAGACAGGGATGAAAACAATTATCAAAATTTATGCATTGAACAGGATGGAAGGGGGGTAAAAATTTAAATTTAATGTGTTACATAATTAATATTTATACATAAGATGTGTACAATAAATTTACATACATGTGTTTTATATATGAAGATATTTTTGTTTATTTGTAGGTATGTCATGTGACAGAGCTTTATAAATGAAAAATAATTTCTTTGAATGAATGGACAATAAATCACATACTTAAAAACTTTCCATTTAAGCTGCCAAAATGAGAGTGGCAGGCGGAAGGTAAGGGTGAATTTTAATACCTATTGTATCAACCAATTTAGACCAACCTATAATAACCTTCATGCAGGATTACATTATGCCTTGAATTTCATGACATCTAATTCATAATCTTTAATCAATATGACTAACTCATAATAACTTATTTGCTAGAGAAAATTATTTACATACATTGAAAAGAAAGATGCATGTAAAATTAAACTTAAAAATATTCAAATAATAATTAACAAATTTCTAAAATTTATGATTGTCACATACATATTTTTTCCCCTTTATCATACATAAGATCAAACAATAACAAATTACACAAAACAATTTATGCATTAAATTATTCACAACTTACTCGTTTAAGAGCAAATTCAATTGATTTCATTGACCTTTTATGATATACTGCCAACTCTGCTAAACATTCTGGATCATACTCTATTTGCTGAAAAAATAATAATAATAACAGGAAATTTAAAAACAGTTTTAAAATATTTATTTATCATTTAAACAGAAAAAAAAAGGGGGGGGGGGAGCACAACATTCTATTTTTTTTTTCAGATTATTTCATAAATTTAAATGTACTTAACTTATGATCGTATATGTTATTTCTCCTGTCAACATCCCTTTTTCTAAAAAAATACGAAACGCAGAATGACGAATGAGATACCATATTAAAGGATTTTGAACAGGTTTCTGACATAGTACAAATACATTTTCCTAACACATGTTTTGTGATTAAAATTTGCTGATAATTAAAAATTAAATCGGCATTGTTTTCATAAAAGAAATGAAAGGCTTTTCTCAAATTACTGTTGCCACAAAAAGAAAATACCACATTATATGATGCTCAGCAACGATTATAAAAAACATCGCATGGGTTTATTTTATATTTATGATTAAAAAACGAAATTGAAATTAAAATGTTTAGATTTATATTTCTATGTCTCATGTTTTTCCCGAAGCGGGTGACGTCATCCTCTAATGCAGTTAAAATACGATTGTTATATTTTTTTCTTGCGCGTGCCTTTTGCAATCTTGAATCTGTTTTTACTCTTTTGATGGAATAAATTAGATTATATTCTGGCTTGACTAAACACTAAATGTTATTTTCAGATATTTTTATCCTTACTTTTTCTTTAAAAGTTTAAACCTGCATCTAATAAATATTACATATTGATAAAAAATATTAGATTGCAGTGCGAAATCTTTGCACGGGCCCACTGGTATTTTATAATACTACCATTTAAAAATTAAAAATCAATATTCATAGCAATAGAATTTCAACAAATTCTATTTGAGATATAAGCTATACTTAAAAAGCAAAAATTATCAATATCCATCTATTTTAGTAACTTTCACAAGTTGATTATATACTTAAATAAAACTAGTTATCAATTGTTATTTTTTAAATGGCTCATATAAAAACGATTCAAATGCTGAAAAGTGGAAAAAAAATTAAATAACCCTAAAAAAGCACAGAAAAGCAGAAAATCGCAGATCTGAAAATTTCAACAGAGGGCTCATACAGATTTCTTTAAATAAAAATCAAGGATTTTTAATCATTTTCAAATACCAAAATTAAAAAAAAAAATTCAGGACCTATAAACTATTGAATTAAATATGCATTTTTTAATACAGGGTTTCATTTTTGTAAATACAGCTTTTAAATATTCAAGGGTGGGGGGGGGGGATGATGTGTGGCCGAATAGAAATTTAGAAAACTATTGTAGTTATTTAAAAATAACAAATACAGCATTGTAAACTTAGTGTGCAGGATGAAAAGGAAAGGACGGGGGGAGAATCCAAAATTTTTGAAGGGGAAATTCAGATAATTATGTAACTGCATTGTTACTGCAAAGTGTAATGGAGAAGAAGCAAAGAGGGAAAAAAAATTGGGATGGGACAGGGGGTAGAGTTCTATTATATGGTTATTTATCATTACTATAGAGTATAGGTGCAGATTCACGGTCGCCAGTCGCCATGTGGCGACTAAATTTTTTGCTTTGGCCACTAACTTTCAATGTCTACGTTGCCAAGTGTTTTACAGGGTTGCCCCTATTCCCCCGAACGGCAGATTTCTGCTTATATATATATATATATATATATATATATAGAGAGAGAGAGAGAGATGGGGGGGATAGAATCTGCAGATTGTCCTACATAATTCAGCAATATTTTGCACTTACTTTTTTCTACTGACCATTATTAAAAATTATGGTTGAATATTGATGTCACATTTTCTGCTGATCTGCAAATTTCCTGTTTTCTTCTTTTAAAAAAAAATCTGATGTATGCGGAATCAGAAAAAAAATAATGTTGATATGCGCCGCGAATGAACTCTTCGGCAGCAGCATACCGCAATTAACGAACACAGAAAAATTTGTACCGAGAAGAGAATAATTTTGGGTCTCACTCATTTAATTTGTTACTCGACAATTTTTTCAGATATGTTCTTACAGGTAGACATAGATATCAGCATGCGATTCTTCCGCAAAGTAGTGGAACACCTCGAATTATCTTTATTTATTTACATTTCTGAAAAATCAATTTGTTAGTCAGTTATGAAAAGAAATTTGGAATTTTCTTAATCAGTTGCAAACTTTGTGAAAATGGTCACGGAAAAATCCCGCAAATTTCGTTGATCGTTCGCCAAATAAAACCACGAATTTCATCATCGCTCACGAAATAAAACCATAAATTTCGTCAATCGGTTGCAAAATAAAACTGCAAATTTCCTAAATCGGTCTCAAAAATTAAAATTCAATTAATTTGTCATGAAAAACGCGAAACTGAGCAATGGACTGAAAAAAAAAAAGAATTTGCATTTCGCCATTTGGTCACGGGAAAAAAAAATCGCCAGTTTTGTCGAATGATCACAAAATAAAACAACGAATTTCATCAATTGCTCTTGGATTTAAATCACGAATTTCATCAAGTGGTTGCAGAAAAAAACACTGATTTCACCAATCAATCACAGTAAAAATTGTGAATTTCGTTAATTGGTTGTGAAAAAAAAAAATCATGAATCCCCATAATCAGTTGCGGAAAAAATAAAAATAAACGTAAAAGATACGAATTTCGTCAATTAGTGGCCGAAAAGAATGTGAATTTCTTCAATCGGTTGCGAATAAAATTTGTGAATTTCGTCATTAGTCGCTGAAAAAAATAGCGAATTTCGTCAAGGAGTTGCAATAACGAAACATAAAAATCAGGGATCGCTCACAAAAATTGTAATTTATTATCGCCAATAGGGACTTAAAATTTCCTTGCCTACAAAAGTTGCAAGGAGGCTTATAATGTTCAATCTTTCTCCTCATCCCTGAATGTCAGAAATTGTTAAAATTATTTTATTGAAATCTAAAACTTAAAAGAAAATAAATCTCTATATTTTTTCCATATATATTTTAGACATATTTTTTTATGCAAATCCCCATGTTGAGCGTTTATTTTCAGCTATGAAAAGTAATTTGGGGAAAAAGTTTATCTATAGAACAAAAACCTTTGGAGAATCGTTAATTCATAAAATGTTCAGGCGTTACATCACAAACATTTATTCCTACAAACTGTATACCATTATGATAGGAAGATTCTATAAAATCCCATCGTCCATATTTAAAGAAGAAAAAATTCTTTTTATGTGTTTGTTTCACAATGTGGCCACTGGATTTTTGTGGTTTAGGAGCCACTGGCTCCTTCCAGATTTTGGGAATCTGCACCTATATTATAGAGCTATAAATAAGGAAGGAAAATAATTAAATATTAAAGAGTTTCAACATTTTCTAACTTACTGTGTGTATGTACTTTGTACAAGGGAGGACAAAAGGTAAAGCAGAAATTTTCAGATTGGGGGGTAGGGGGGAGAAAAATTTACATAAGTGATTATTTATTGTTAGAATAAAGAAACACACTAGTTTTATCATTACTAAAAATTTACAATTGGGGCACGAAAAATATAAAAAATAAAAAATTTAAAGATTAAGTTTTGTGCGGTAGGAAGGAGAGGGAGGAGGCAATTTCAGGTGTGTATAGGGGAGGCTTTTAGGTGATTAATAATAGTTAATGTTAAAATAAAGTAACAAATAAGGAAAATAAGTAAATTACAATTTTAATTCGCAGGAAGGAGTGAAATTCACCTGAAACCAATGAATAATAAACATGTGAATTTTTACATTGCTAAACTGAGCATAAAACCGACAGAGTGACAAATGTCTAAGCCGGGAATTGAACCTCGTAGCTCAGTGGTAGATCCTTGGCGCATTATTCCAAGGGCCCGGCTTGGACATTTTTCACATGGTTATTATTCAAGGAAAATAAAGTTTAAAAAAATTAAAGAAGTTTGAAGATTTTTAACTTTGTGAGCTGGTCGGAAGATGGGGGTTCAAATGCAGAAAATTTATGGGGGGATAAGAAGTATATTAGGTGATTAACTATTTACCGTTAATAAAAAATATAAATAGGACAGAAAAAAAAATAAACAGTTTAAAATTTTTTTTTCATTTTGTGTGCTAGGAAAAGGGGGGGGGGGAGGCTAAGAGCGAAGCAGCAATTTCGAATGGGAGGAGGATTTTGATAGTTAAATATTTATTGTTACAATATAATAACAAATAGAGCAGGAGAAAAAAAAACAGAAGACTTTTAAATAATTTGAACTTTGCGAGCTGGCAGGAGGGGGAGGGAAAGGAGAGAAGCAGATTTTTTTTTTTTTTTGGAGGGGCGGGGAGAGGGAGGATTTCATTAGATGATTGATTATTTACCTTACTAAAGATTTACTAATAGGAAAAAAAAAATAAAGAGTTTTAAATACTTTAAATTTTGTTTGCGATTATTTATTGTTTTAATAAATTAACAGAAAAAGCAGAAAAAACATAGTGAAAAAGTTTTAAAGATTTTAAATTTGGTGAGCTGGTGAAACAAAGGGAAGAAGGAGAGGAATTTTTGGGGGGTGGAGAGAATTTATTAGATGACTTATTATTTATTTACCTTACTAAAGATTTACAAATAGGGCAAAAAAAATTAAATTAGAAATTTTAAGATTTTAAATTTTGTGTCCTTGGTAACAAGGAGAGGGGAAACGTAAATTTCAGCAGGGGGGAGGAAAAAATTGTTTGAGAATGAGTTATATGAGCCTCAACTAAAAAGTTTAGGAAGCAAAAAGGGCAAAGCATTTTTCCCTTTTTTTTTTTTGGGGGGGGGGGGGGAGGAGCTTATTAAATTATCATTTATGTGCCTTACTAAAGATTTACAAATAGGATAAAAAAATTTAAACTAGCGAGCTTTAGAGACTAAGTTTTGTGTGCTTTGTAAGAGGGGGGGGGGGGGTGCAAAGGGGAAATGCCAATTTGGGGTGGGACTGCACAGGAGAAATTTTTATGATTGATTATTTATTGTTACAATAAAATAAACAGAGCAGAAAAAAATTGCAAAAATTAAAGAGTTTTAAAGATTTTAAACTTTTGGGTACTGTGGGGGGAGCAAAAGAAAGGAGCAAAATTTTGGGAGAAGAGGGAATTTAAATAATTTTTTTTTATTCGCAATTCACTGAAACACAAAAGAGTTTCACCTCTGATTAAGAAATAATAGGAGAGAAAAATTAAAGACTTTTTGCAGCTTTTACATAAAAATAAGGACTTTCAAGGACCGTACGAATCCTACAACACCGTCCATGAAATTTAGTTAAAATTCATATACTCATACAGCAAGAATGCATTTAAATTATATAAAATATGCAGCAATAATTTTCTAATATTAAACATTCTGTTTACTGATTGTGTTCAGTCCCTATTTTTAGAGTAACAAAAGAGGGCAAAATTTACGCACTTCTGTTGAAGGCACAGAGAAGCCTGCAGGAATACAGAAATCTTTCACAACCCAAGGATGGACCTTCAATTCTTCAACTGATATTCTTTTAACAGGATCAACTTGCAACATTTTAGACAGAAGATCTTTGCTTTCATGAGACAGCCATGCAGGGCAAAAATATTTACCTTTCTAAAATTACAAGATTATTTTAGAATAATTTACACTTTAAAAACACACATGTACAGAAAAGATCATATCAGATTTATATATACTGTAAAAGCACTTATTTTCGCGAGCCGTAATTTTCACGAAAATGAAGATATTGGTGATTTCGCGAATTTTATATGAACAGAACCAAAAGTGGAAAAATCCCAAAGCTACCTAAATAGAACCCCTTTTGAAAAAGGCATTTTAAGAAACTTCCTTTTGTCCGAAAAGTTCGTCCCCCACCCCTCTCCCTATCGCTCTAAAAACAACACGCAGGCACACAACACAAAAAAAATTTTGTTCCCTCCTGATATGTTCGTTAACTTCGATCAAACAAACGCAAAATTTGTGCCTACATATGAATACACATTGGTAGAACGTGGTTCAAAACAAGTGTCCATAATTGGAATGAAAGATAAAAGAGCGACGACTCTTTTGTTAACATGTTCCCTTTCTGGAAACCTACTTCCACCACAATCGTTGTACACAGGAAAAACAACAAATTGTCATCCAAAGTTTACATTTCCTGCGGACTGGGATGTGTGGAAAACCGATTCACACTGGAGCAATACTGACACAATGATTCGATACATCGAGAATATTCTTGTACCTTATTACGACAAGCAGAAAGAGCTTCTCGGGCTAGTTCCAGAACAACCTGGTGTAGCATTGTTCGACGTTTTTAAGGCACACCAAGACCCTCTTTTTCTGGCTTAACTAGAGAAGAGGAATATTATTCCAGTTTTTGTACCCGCTTCCTGCACAAGAGAGCTCCAGCCTTTGGACTTAACTGTAAACGGCGAGTTCAAGCGTTTGCTCAAGAATGAGTTTATTGAGTGGTATTCTAATGAGCTTAAATTTCTAGAGGAAAAAGAATCTGTGGACCTGCGAATATCACGACTAAAACCGATTCACGTTTCTTGGCTTGTGCGCACATTTAACTATGCTCAAGCCAAACATGAGATAATTTTGAATGGCTTCAAAGAAGCTGGTATAAATATTGTAAGTGAATGAGCTGCATTTTATTAGTTGTATTATTGTTTTTATTCAAGAAATAGTTGTATAGTATTCAAGAAATAGTTGTAAGTATTCAAGAAATTTTTTTATTTATTTCTTATTTAAGTAACTGTAATCATTAAATTTTGGATAAGTGAAAAATTTCTGATTTTTTATTATTTTATTATTTGAGGCAAAAAATATATATTTCGCGAGGCTTAAATTTTTGCGATTACGACGGGCTCACGAAAATAAGTGCTTTTACAGTATATATATATAATTTTTTTTATTATAAATTAAAAATAATAAATTTAAATCATGTATTACGCAATATGCAACCTTAGTGATAAAAAAAATTAACTCAAGATGAAAAAATATATATAGAAGGAGATCCTTCTTTTTCCTACTATTTATCACTTAAAGGAAAAAGAAAAAATAAGATGGGGGTTATTTTATAATTAATAATGTATAATGGGGGAAAAATAAGAATGCTTAAGCAAACAAACATAAAAAGTATTATAATTTCACTATCAAAATCACACCAAGAAAGATAAATGGAAGGAGAGCATTGCTTAAAGAAATTAGCTTGCAATAATAATAATGAAAAGTGGAAGTCTTTCCATATAAATATAAGTGATTGGTATTTTAAGAAAATCAAACCAATAGAAATAAAAAGGAAATTTTCAATAAATAACTAAAACAAGAAGAGAAAAGGGATCAACAAATAACTGAATACATTTTTTATATCATGAGATTAATAATTAAATATCAAGTAATTAATATGTTCAAAACAGGAAATACCTCATTAACCAATTAAAAAAAAATACACATGGAAATATCTTTTATTAAAAACATGACTTCCTAATGATATAAAATTCATAAAGACGCTATGATTATTATTTTTTATTATTAACTTAACTCATTCAGACTGACTATTCTGTTTTAACACAACTTAAAACTTTGGTTTATTATTGAACTAAGAAGGGGGGGGGGGGGGGGGAAGAGGAACCATACAATAAAAGGTTTTAAAATAAAACATCCCAATTTTGAAATCAATCGAAGAAAATAACTAATACAGAAAATCATTGATGGATATAATTACTTAAAGTAATTTTTTTTAATTTATAATTTTTTACTTAATTTATTGTTTTTATTAAATTTATTGTATTTATTTGTTATATTTATTTATTGTATTTATTTGTTACATTTATTTATTATATTTATTTTATTAACATTACTGTTTTTATTAAATTTCCATGACCATGAATAATATGTATTTTGAGAGTGAGAGTTTATACATTTGATAGATAATATATAAATGAAACCCACACTGTTAAATAAAATGATTAGCGATTCACTCTGGCTTTGCATGGTTGCCATTATAATTTAAAATAACAGTCAATCTGTTTGATTAAATGAAACTAAGAGGAACAGTATCCAAACAATTAGTTATTCATAAAGAAATTTTATGGAAAATATATAAGGTGACTGTTCAGTCTCAGACAATGCGATGGCAAGTGTGTCATTGCTCCCTTTGATAATGTATGTAATAATTTATTTGATCGATTTCTGATGCTACATAGTTTACCCTTAATAACAGCATCGAAATTTTTAGGATTACTTGGTTTTTAATGCTACCTTACTATTTAAAAAATTATAGATCATTGTAGCTTGTCCAGCTTCTACAGGTCAAAGATATTTATGATATCTATCCTCTCAAAAGGATGCATGATTCCAGAATGACTTTAGAAAATTTTTATACACTTTCTTTCATATATACAGATGTGTCTTTACAGGATAAAAATTGCAAATTTCACGATATCAGTGCATTTTCACAAAATCAATTGTTGAAGGGGGGAGAAACGCATTTTTTGTCAATTGGTCATGGGGAGAAAAATAGCATAATTAGTCAATCATACTTTGTTATTTATAAACAAATTTTAATTTTTTGGAAATGAAGTTATTCTTAATAAAATTTTGTAAAATTATCAATAATGTTAAGTTTTTTAGAAATTTTGCATACTTTTTGTTAGTAACAAATTTCCATAATCAAGAAGGAATTGTTAGTCTTCATAAAGTGTTACATGGTTATTTATACATATATGTAGAAGCCTGGTATACAATTATTTATTTCTATTTATTTTTTTATAAACAAAAATCCCCATTCATCAAAAAGTTTTTTTTACAAAATTTTGCAAATACATATATATATAAGTACTAATTTTATAATATATTATTTTATACTATTTACAACTTTATGTTCATTTATATTTAAAAATTGTCTTATATTTTATAATATACAATTCTCATTATGGCAAGTACTAAAAAAGTTTTAGCGACTGGCAATTTAGGCTTTAATAATAATATTAGGCCTAATGCTCGGTACATGGAAATTGACAGGGATTTCTTTGGATCGTCAAACAGTTACCTGTCTTATTGTCCCACAGTAAATCTCAAATTTAAAAAATGTTCATCACCACGCTGCTTAACTTGCCCACATGCAGATCCACTACAAATTGTTAATAGTTCTAACTCGAAAATTAATGTATTCTTTTGTAAAGCATACAATATTATTTATTCGATTAATTGCAATATGTGTAAGATGGAATATATTGGTCAATCATGTAATCCACTGCACTTCAGAATCAATCAACATAGACAGGATATTATAAAAAATAATTCTATAAATGTTGAGCATATGCACTTTAGACAACATGACTTTAAAGATATTACTATTAAAATCCTGAGTATGCACAAAAATTTCAGTGATAGACTACTTTATGAATCCATTTATATCAAATCCCGTAACTCTTTATATCCTTATGGTCTAAATTCTAAGTTATTTAATCGCACAAACATTGTTTATACAAATACTAATAAACATGAACATTATACTAGCACTTATGCTAATTTAAATCATAAAGTAAATACAAAAACTACACGTACAAAAAGGGGTAAATATGGTACTAATACACAGTATATTTCTAGTAATGATATTATACAGCAATTATCTAATATGGAAAATGAATTCACTAATACTTTCAATTGGTTTGATATAAGGAAACATATTTTTTCGATCAAAAAGAAAAATCTTAATAATTATTATAAAGTATTTTTAACATTAAATTTATCACCACATTTTAGTGATGTATATTTTGATCTTCTATTATATAGAATTAATCAACTTAATGTAAAAATTTCAAAAAATACTTATAAAAAAACTAACAATACTCAACTTATAATCACTTTTTCCAATATAGTACTTAATAAAATTAATATACACAATGTAATTAATAACAATAACAAATTCCCCATAAAAAATTTTACAATACATAAATCATACAAATACAATGTTACACTTGGACGTAGAATTTTCAATTACAATAATTTTGCAAAATTTCTTACATCAAATGATAAACCTCCGTGCTTATGTAATAATCCTAGTTTTAGTAATTATGTAGATAAGGTACATGGTCACATTATTACAGGGGATATTAATATTGTCGAGAATGATTATCTGCGCAGTTTTATGACTAATGGGACTAAATTTCGAACACCATCATGTTATAATATTTTTTCTATATTAAAACAATTTAATCTGGATCTTGACCTTTTTATATATAAAATTTCAATAGATTATAATAAACCCATTGAATTTTTTAAAGAATGGAAATTAAATGTATTAAGTAATTTAAATGTTGAACTTTTCAGAAATATGGAAAATTTTAATTTTAATGTTAAACAACTAAATAGTGAAATAAAGAATTTACAAAACAAATTTATTATTACTTATGTTGATAAATCACCAAACAACTATGCTTTCATCTGCAAAAAATATTATTCACAGCTAATATCTAATGCAATAAATACAAGTTTAAATTTTAAAAAAACTAATCTTAATACAATTATTAATAATCGACATATATTTCAATATTATAAATTGCTAAAAATTAAAAATTACAACTTTAATTATCCATACATTGTTGTTATACCTAAATTTCATAAAACTCCTATAAAATTTAGAACTGTAACTATAGGCTGTAATACGTATAATAATAATGCAAGTAAATTTCTATTAACTATTCTCACTAAATTGTTTGAACTTACAAAACTAAAAGATAATTTGTTTAGCATAAAAAATAGTTTTCAACTTGTCAATAATATAAAAAATTTAAATAACATAACTTACATGAAGACGTTTGACTTTAATGACTTATTTAATAATATTGATATCAAGGATATGTTCAGGATTGTCAATTTATTATACAAAGAATACAAGGATTCCATAAAATTAAAAAATAACATTTCTTTAAATTACTTTAAAACTTTAACTAGATTTATTCTACATCATAATTATATTGTTTTTAATGAGAATATATATATTCAATGCTGTGGATTACCACAGGGTGGTATTGTTTCTTCAATTCTTGCAGAATTATATTTATATTATTATGAACGTAATTCACATATTGCTAATTGTAAAATGTACCGTTATATAGATGATATAATTGTCTTCTATTTTAATAATAATTCAAATTATTTACTACCAATAAAATATCATAAAAATTTAAATTATAGTTTCAACCTTATGGTAAATAATGAAATTAATTTTCTTGATCTTAAGATAATTCTTAAAGATAATAAAATTTTGTTTGACATTTATGACAAAAGAAATGATTTTACATTTAAAGTTAACTTATTTACTAATTATAAGTCTTGTATACATAAATCAGTATTTGTAAATATTTTACTAAATTTTGCACATAGAATAAACAATCTTTGTTCTAATAATTTTAAAACTCAAAATTTAAAACTTATTCTTCAACATGCAGTAGAATATGGCTATCCCTTTTATTTAGTTAAGTCAATTTTACGAATATAAATTTTGCTTTCATTGGGGTTTATATGTTTGCACATTCTATCTGTTAAAACACTTACATTTTGATTACTGATATATTTGGCTAAAGAATGAATTCCTTTATGTGACAGCTGAGTGGGAATATTTTGGTTAAATATCTTTTATTAATTAAAAAATTTAAATAGTAAATTCTAATTTTTTTTTCTTTTCTAGGGAGAGAACTTTAAATATAATATTGTTCCAATAAGTGCGTTGCCATATTGGAGATTTAATGTTTTTTTTTTTTTTTTTTTTGTTCCCTTGCCAGGTAGAGAACATTTAACAATTTAGTTAAATGCTTTTTTATTTTTTATTTTTTGCAAGATATTAGATTCAATACGTGAGGTTAACATATTGGAAATGTTTGGTTATTTTTAGCTATCAGTGTGTGAAATCTAATTTTATTTTTCAGAATAAATAATATTTAGCAAGATGTTAGTTCCATTAAGTGTGTGTAGCCATTTTGGTATTTCTTTTAAACTTGCATTGTTATTTATAAAATGAAAATCTAATTTTATTTTTCAGGGTTAATAAAATTTTGCAAGATGTTAGTTCCAATAAGTGCATGTAGTCATATTGGTAAATCTTTTAAGCTTGCATATAATTATTTATAAAATGAAAATTTAATTTGACTTCTACAATAATATTTTAGATTTTATGGGTTTATTTATGTTTTGAAATTATTTAAATGTTGACATATGTAAAAATAAATAGATAAAATAATTTTATACTGAAAATTTACTTAATCAAAATAATTAATAGTTATTTAGATATTGTTTTAATCTTTAACTAGATGGCAGCACCATATAATGATTTTAAAAAAACTATTACTATTATTCTTTAGTATTATTTTTTAGTTATTGTTTATTATAAAACCAGATGGCAGCACCATATAAATTTTCACAATTTTTTTTTTTTTTCTCTTTTAACTGAAAACTTGGAATACAAGTGAAATTTTTAAATATTCCAATAATATAATATATATATTAAAATTATTTAAGTTAAAAAATATTTTTAGTAAATGAATTTATAGTTTTTATATTATTTATTTGTATTTTTACATTTTAAATTAGAAATAGTTAAAATCACAATGGTTAAATTAATAACCTGCTACTTTTAGAAAATTAACTGTAATTTTAACTTGTACGTTTGAATTCACTTATTCACTTTACCATGTGCTTAGCACAAAACATTTTTGGCTTCGGATTCTGGACAAATTTATGTTGTAATGTATAGATTTTCTTTGTCTTCCTTTGTATTTATTTGTTTATAAATGGATTTATTTTCTTCCGTTTGATTTGTAGTGTTCTATTTTCAAAGGTATCCTTTTTTTTTTTTTTTTTTTTTTTCCAATTTCTTTCCAATGATTGTTAGGGCTTGGAATTGTCACAAAATTTTGGCTTTAAGCTTGTGACAGTTACAGAAAACAATCATTCTTTGCTTATAATGTGGTTTCCCAGCCCTTGAAAAAGTAAATTACATTATAAGCTTGCATTTGTGTTTTTTTTTTTTTTACTTATGTTTCACTTTTTGAATAAATACTTCATTTGTTAGGACTATGTTTTATAATGTGTAATTTGACATAGCTATTTGGGGTAATAATTTCATTGCATTTGGTCAGTTATTTCTGTTTCAATGGTTAATTTTTGCAATAAGTTTTTATATATATATATATATATATAATAGATATATATATACATATAATAGATTTAGATTTTGTGTATTGTGCGTTTTCATCACCAACAGCAATTTCAAATGTCAGGAAAAAAACAACTTTTACTCTTAGTCAACTTTCAATGTTTATTAAGTTTTTTTTAAATGAAACAGTGCCATTATCATTTTCTGTTTTTTTAACTTTATATTCAACGAATAAGACGGGAAGATCTCCCGCAAAGGAATTCTTTATGTAAATAAAGAATTCAATTATGAGAGATCTCATCTTATTCGTCATTTCTGTTTTTTAACTTGATATCCAGATTTTATGGTTGAATATGTTAGATATAATTAGTTGAATATGTTAATTTAGAATAGTATATCCCCTCCCTACATTCATTCATGAAACTTTTTTATGACACTGTTTTCCTGTTTATCTTTGTTCTTATTCTTTTAATAAAGCTAACTAAACTCCTTAAAATAAAGTCAAGGAATATTTTCACTCCTTGAAAAAACCTTTGCTGTTATATATAGAAACTAAACTATTGATATTGTCTTGTCAACTGAATTGGGTATGCTGACTAGGGAAGTGGTTGAGTGTAGGGGGGGGGGGGCTAACACTCCCTTTCAAACTTATCATTTCTATGAGCTTATAGGACACCAATCCATCCCCTCCTTCTCCTTCCCCTAAACAAATTTTGTCCATGCTATGGATGTTGGCCCTCAACAATCCAGTCATTTTTGTAAGTGGCCTTCCTCTTACAAAGGTTGTGCACCCCTATCTTAGGATATACAACTTCGCTCCAGAATCAAAAAAATTATCTTTTTTATGACCACATCATACTTGTATTTTAAGAGCTTAAGGCTAATAATACATTTTTTCATTAAAATGCAACAAAAACATAAAGCTTTAATAATAATTTTTAAATCATAAGTTGTCATATCACAAATGTATTGATATTGAAGAAGTACAAAAGGTAAATTTTATGTTGATGTCAAATTAAAAAGTTTAAAAAAAGAAATTTTTAATTTTGAAAAAAATTCTTAATACTTTAGAAAATGTTTTAAATTAGTCAGATTCAACTGCAATTTGAAAATAAAATAATGATGAGGATAATAATAGATAGCAAACCAAGAAATCAGTCTATACTCAGATTTAAAAAAAAAGAAAAAACTCAAGTCAGAAATATTTATGCCAACTTCATTATTGATTTATAGATGCTTAATATTGGCTAAAAGAATGAATTAAACTTAAACACTTATAGAAAAACAGGTATGAAAATGTTTTCCCTACTCTCTTTTCTTCTCCTTCACACACTTCACATTGCTTTAGATATTATGATAAAACATCGAACTATACTTGTAAACAAACTTACCTGAATTTTCCTATACAATTTGGTTACATTTTCATCATCAAATGGAAGAAAGCCACATAATAAAGCATATAACAAAACTCCCATACTCCAAATATCAACCTGCCAAATGAATAATTTTAATTATTCAGTTTAAAAACAAAAGAAATTAAACAATACATTTTTACTAGGACTTCCCTCAAAGGGATTAGTTTGAGTGATATTGCTGAGAACATAAAGTTAACAATTACGATATAAAGAAGATATCAACAAGAATCTAAGTGAATATACAGCATATGATAGACAAGAGATAGATAAAGATACAACATATGAAAAATAGCAAATTAAATGATATAATTACAAAATATCATATATAAATTCATATACTGTTATGTTTTCATATGCATTTTTTTATAACATTTGGCAAATAATCTCATTTTCTTAAGCGGGAATTGCTCAAAACTTAAAAAAAAAACCGCCGGATCTTTTAAAACGATATTTTTAAAGTCACATAATCAGATTTGCAGCCAATAGCGTATTTTAGCAAGCGTAGTTTAACGCAAATTTAATTTAATTTTTGCAACATTTTCTTTGTGACAAATATCTAAATAAAATATTAAATATTGAAATATTAAATCAAATATTTAATATTTGAATTAAAAAAAATTCCTTTGTTTATTTGTATAACTATTTATAGAAACTCGTATACTTCAAACCACATTGATAACATGCTTTGCTACAAACGTGTCTACCAGTCTAACTACTCGTATGTCTTAGCTGTGTCTCTCTCCGAACTCATCTGTCTACTGTCTCTCTACTCTTCTGAATACCCGTCTCAGTATCCGTCTGTCTTTCTACCCGACTCTTTAATCGTGTCTCTACCTGTCTCGCTTCCCGTTACACGACTCGTCTATCAACACGTCTGTCTGTCTATATACCCCTCTCTCTACCCGTCTGTCAAGTCGTCTCTGTACTCGTCTCTCTATCCACCACGCTACCCGTCTCCCTACCCATCTCACTACCCCTCTGTCAACCCTTTTTTGCACCTGCCTCGCTACCCGTCTGTCTATTCGTTTCGATACCCATTAGCTTATCTCTGTCGCTATCCGTCTCTCTACCCGTCTGTCTACCCGTTTGTTTACACGTCTATCTATCTCTCGCCAACTCTTCCCAATATTTAAACAATTTAGTAAACGGAAGCCGTTTATCTGTTAGTAAATGCAAACAGGAGTAATTTATCTAAAGAGTGTAATCAGATGCAATTTTTTTAAATACATACATAAACCAGCATAATAATTCACCAGTTTTATTTTCATAGTAGTTTATGTCATTTGACAGTAAATCTCAACTTCTTCAACCCGAACTGCGTCAAGCTTTTTAAAAAAGCCCCAAGGTCCGTATAACTGGGAAGGGGAATTGTCCTCAGGGCTATTAGATACATGTTATTAAGTTAAGTGAAAGTTTCGTAATCGGGTTCGCAGCCAATTTCTTATGTCAGAAAGGGTGGCTTCACGCCATTTTAAATTCATTTCTGTAACTTTCTTTTTCTTTTTTTGGTGGGTGGTTGGGGGGGGGGGGGGGGGGGGGGGGGAGGGTTCCAAATATATACACTTAAATTCAAACTTTTGCTCCCATGTTAATATTAGTGTTATTTGTATTATCAATTAATACTTTGTTGATCGAGCTTCATTCGAAACAAATGTAAAAGACTTCTACAGTTTTTTTTTTCTAGGAGAAAGTTCCGTAATCGGGCCCTAAGCTAATCGGGGAATTTAATATCATTATTGTTTCTAACTCTTATAGAGTTAAAACAATATTGTTGCTAGCATTACTCTTGTTTGTGACCAACCTCTTCTGTGTATCTGAATAGGGAAAAGTTCCGTATCATGTACTGGTTGGTGCCAAAGGCAGTTGTAGAATCTTACAAATTTTTCTAGAGAGCGGAAAAACATGTTTTTTAAAATATTTACAAATATACGTTTATTAAACCATGTTTTTGAGCCATTTTAAAAAATTAAGTACGGTGCTAAAATAAAATTTTATTGCCATTTTCGATATTTTAATAAGAAATGAAAATACATAACAAACAAATTTAACAAAACTAAGCCATTTTTGGGTACTTCTCTATTATCCCGTCGACCACTTTTCATAACAAAAAACTATCGCCAAACTAAAATTAAACGCCAAAAATACAGTCCCATTTACTTGATGCCAGAAGCATTATACGTATTTGTTATGCCATCAAGTGGTTTTTAATTCGACATTTGCGTGTATTTTTCATTATGTTTTACTGATTTATTAGTTATTTCATTCATTAAAGTAACAATTGTGTCCTTAAATTCTTATATTTTATTTATTTTGATATTTCAATGGCAACGTTCTCCCGTTTATTTAGCGTTACAGTTTGGCGATAGTTTTTTGTTATGAAAAGTGGTCGACGGGATAATAGAGAAGTACCCATTTTTTGTGATAAATGATTGTTATTGCCAGGGGGGCAAATTGTAAACAATTAATAAGCAAACTAAAAAAAATACCGGAAAAAACTTGTGGGAATCTCAAGAAAGAAATATCTGATATAATTAGCATTTAAAATCTTAAAATGGAGATGTGGTCCGTATAAAAATGCAAAACATTATACACCTGATATAAGAATTTTTTAATTTTTTTATATTTCCGAAAGCACAGATAAAAGGGTAAAAATCCCGGCACAGATGCCATATACTCACCACGTTGGCGCGATTTTTCCCTCGCCCCTTTGGCAAAAACTGTTTGTTGTGTTTGTTTACTTTTATTTTTTATTTTAATTCTATAGATTATTTTTATATGTATATCAATATTAATTTAGGCACAGATGTCATATACGCACCAGATTGGCGCGATTTTTCCCCCGCCAATTTGGCGAAAACTTTGTTTTTGAATATTAGTTACAAATACCATACAATAATAGCATGTAATTTTTTATTTCAATATAAAAATAAAATAACGTAATAAATGAAATAGCTACTATTATTCAAAAATGGGAAATAAAAATAAATAAATGATAGTTTGATATAAATAAATATTGATATATATAATAAAACAATTTATAGAATTAAAATAAAAAATAAAAGTTAATAAACAACAATTGAAACAAAATAACCGGGTTACCATGTGAGGCATAAAATTGCCATTTTGTTGCAATTGCGCCAATGTGGTGCGTATATGGCATCCGCACCTTTATTTATATCAAACTATTATTTATTTATTTTTATTTCTTTTTTTTTAAATAATAGAAGCTGTTTCATTTATTACGTTATTTTATTTTTATATTGAAATAAAAAATCACGTGTATTATTTGTCACACTATTTGTAACTAATATTCAAAAACAAAGTTTTCCCCAAGCTGGTGGAGGGAAAAATCGCGCCAACGTGGTGCGTATATGACATCTGTGCCTTGTTTCATTTCACATAGAGGTACTGCTCTATTATCCCGTCGACCACTTTTCATAACAAAAAACTATCGCCAAACTGTTAGATTAAACGCCAAAAATGCAGTCCCATTTACTTGATATCAGAAGCATTATACGTGTTTGTTACGTCATCAAGTGGTTTTTAACGCGACATTTGCGTGTATTTTTCATTATGTTTTACTGATTTATTAGTTATTTCATTCATTAAAATAACAATTGTGTCCTTAAATTCTTATATTTTATTTATTTATGTAGTTTGATATTTCAATGACAACGTTCTCCCGTTTATTTGGCGATAGTTTTTTGTTATGAAAAGTGGTCGACGGGATAATAGAGAAGTACCCACATATGTATTGGTACTTTTATGTTAACTTGGCGCAGTTGATAAATCGCTAAATATTTTTCTCATAACATCTTCATATTGCATTCATTTCATTTAAATATAAATCTTTCACTGATTTCATTTGAAATACATACATTAAAAATACACGTCTTTCACTCATTTAATTTAAAATGCACGCCTTTCACTAATTCCATTTAAAATAATACTAAAAAGGAAAAGAAAATAAGAAATAATGCCACAAATCGAAACCTTTTATTTAAACATCAAAGAATTGTTCCTAACATACACACGCGAAATAAAAAAGCTGCTAATGGTGTGATTTACGCCAAATCTCTAATACTAATACTACTCTTACTAATCTCTAATACTTTTCAAACAGAAAAAATTCCAGATTAACTTTCCATTTTTATTAAATTGAAATATATTTTATTGTGCTGAATATTAGTGCTTGCATATTTTTTTGCTCCATGTATTCCATGAACTTTTCAATTCCGATTGTCTACGAAAATCTCCCGCCGGTGAAAATGACGTACGCACAAAATTTAGTGACGTATGTACTTTAATTGTGCTTTTTTATCTATTTTTTTAATATAACTTCCAAACGGTTTGACACTTATTCTTGGTAATAAATAGACGACGTTGTCACCTTTATAGGTACCTGCTGTAAAAATTTGAACGAAATCCGTTAAATATTTTTTGAGTTATGCTTGACGAAAGGTTTTAATATCCATCGTAGCTATATATGGAGCAAAGTAATACTGCGCTGTGTATGAGTCTTCGTTGCACTCAGACAATAAAATTTGATTTACAGTCCACAAAAGATTTTTATTTCTAAAAAATGTGCTTTTTATTCATTTTTTAACAGTTATGAAATTAGACAGGATTTTAAAGATAAACATTAAATGTTTATAAAAGAGTTTTTCTTTTTAAACTATTTTTACTTTTATAAAAACACATTTTTCAGAAATTATAAAATATCTTTAAACACCTTATAACAGAAAAATTGTGGTACAACTAAAGTGATAAAAATTTCTTGAAGATAGAGAAGAAAAAAATTGCACAATATAATTAACAGTAGATGCATAAATACTCTGCAAAAGTTTTATTGGAAACATAATTACAGTAAGTTGAAAATTTACTGTACATAATAAATGAATAGCCGAAGTTTAAATTACATGTGCATAAACATTTTAGTAACAAAGATTATTTGAGAAAATATAATCACTTGAGGAGCATGCAAACACAGTTTTATTATAAACAATAATTGCAGAAAATTAGAAATTTATTGTACATAATACATGAATAACTAAAATTTTAATTACATATACAATATAAATAAATGCTTTAGTGACAAAGGTTATTTGAGCAAATATAACTACTTGTGGAGTATATAATCAGATCTGCAGAGATAGTCTGCAGGTCCTGGTAATAATATGAATGCAAGCCATTAGCCCTCCAGTTTCTAATGTACCCTCTAGTGTAGGGGTGCACAGCCTGTGGCCTGCGGATCAATTTCGCCGATCGGACGCGAAAAAAATCACGAATTTCGCCGATCAGATGCGTAGAAATCGCGAATTTTGCCAATCGAGTGCAGATAAATCGCGAATTTTGCCGATCGGATGAGTATAAATCATAAATTTCGCTGATCGCCTGCGTAAAAATCGTGAATTTTGCCGATCGGGCCCTCAAAAATCGCGAATAATTTTGCCAATCGGGTGCATATAAATCGCGAATTTTGCCGATCAGGTGCGTATGAATCGTAAATTTTGTCAATCATATGCGTAAAAATCGTGAATTTTGCCGATCAGACCCGTAAAAATCTCAAATTTTGCCGATCGGGTGCATGTAAATTGTAAATTTCGCCGATCGTCTGTGTAAAAATCACAAATTCCGCCGATCGGGTGCGTAAAAATCACGAATTTTGCCAATCGGACGCGTAAATATTGCAAATTTTGCCGAATAGGCTCGTAAAAATCACGAATTACGCCGATCGGGTGCGTAAAAATCATTAATTTTGCCGATCAGGTGCGTATAAATCGTAAATTTCGTCGATCATATGCATAAAAATCATGAATTTTGCTGATCAGGCCCGTAAAAATCACGAATTTTGCCGATCGGGTGCATATAAATTTTAAATTTCGCTGATCGTCTGTGTAAAAATCGCAAATTCTGCCGATCGAATGCGTAAAAATCACAAATTTCGCGGATCGGGCACGTAAAAATCGTGAATTTTGCCGACTAGACGCTTAAAAATTGCAAATTTCGCCAATCGGCAAGTAAAAATCGCGAATTTTGCCGATCAGATGCGAAAAAAATTGCAAATTTTGCCGATTGGGCACGTAAAAATCGCAAATTTTGTCGGTCGGGTGCATATAAATCGCAAATTTCGCCAAACGTATGCGTAATAATCGTGAATTTCGTCAATCACTAGGAAAAAACTATGAATATTGTCAATCGCGCATGGAAAAAAATTGCTAGTTTTTTTTATCCTTTCCAACTGAATTGGGTTAAGCTGACTAAGGAGGTGGTTGAGTATAGGGAGCTAACCCTCCTTTTAAAATTAGTCATTTTTATGAACTTTTAGGCCGACCCCCACCCCCTTATGGATGTTGGCTCTCGACCAGTGATTTTTGTGACTGCCCCTCCTCTTATAAAGGTTGTGCACCCCTTTGATATCCACATTTTATCACTGAATATGTTAAGAAGTACAATTTAGATTAATATATGTTTCTCCTCCTCTTTACCTTCATTCAAAGGAACCTAGGGGGCAAAATCTACCCTTCCGAAATTTATGTTGTTTTAATCTGATTCCCCCCCCCCCCACCCCAGTCACACCTCCTCGAAACAAAAATTTTCTGATGGTGGCCCTCGACAACCCAGTCATTTTTGTAAGTGGCCCTTCGCCTAAAAAGGTTGTTGCCTACTCTAGTGTGAACCTCGTTTTTGTACCACAATTCTTTAAAAAAGTTCTTCACAGGCAAGTTCAGATCCATCTACTGGCTTCTTGGGGAACTAATGAAGGTGCTGGCATGTAATCAAAACTTGCTGTTATAGTCATTCAAAAAGCATTTATTTGTCGTATTTAGAGAATAAATAACTAAAAGTAATTATTGAGAAATAGAAAATTGCTCTGGAAGATCCTATTCAGCAACTGAAGGGTTAAGTAGGGTACCAAAAAATTAAGTTGTTGAATAACTACTTTTGAAGAAGTAATACACATTTGCTTAAAATTAAAATATCATTATATTAACAAAATATCCCTATAGTCATATATATTTTTAATTGCCAGAGAGCGGAGAGCCCCCTGAAACTGAGGGCCTTGCCATTTCGCCACTCTATACCTGCACCAATGCGGATGACGTATCAGTAAGTTTTCATTTCATTTTTTTCTTAGCACTTTATAACAACATTAACATGTATAATTTACACGACTCAAACTCTTGCAATATTTTTTACTTATTAGTTATCTCAACTTAAAAAAATATGTAAAGAAGAAACTGGGTACTTTTTTTTTGTTGTTGTTATTTTATTAAAACAGAATCTGTGACAGGCTCTTTAATCCTCTAACCGCCGAGCAAAAAGGCAAATTTATAATGTTTTCTCTGTAATGTTTGAAAAATGCGAAAAAAAAGATGAATTTTTAAACTTGACATAAAAAACTTAATTACGTTATGGTTATAACCCTTGAGAGGATTAATCATTTACTCAATGTTCTAAAACTGCATAATATTTGTCTAATTATAATTATTTAAACAATGCTTCTATTGCAGTGAAATCTACAGCATAGTGAACAGATATCAGTTCACGGCGGTGAGAAGGTTAAGAGAGCAGGGTACCAGCAGTTTGTACAATCTCTATCCTCTTCTCTGCAGCCCAGTATATTGTTAAACAGTACTCAGCATATTAAAAATGAAGGGAGAAAATAAATGATTTTTTTTTTTTTGTTAGGAACATCTGTATTTAGTATAAACAGAAATGGGAAACTCAGAATTAATGTAACTTTTTCACAATAATACCCAAATTTGATGCTTAGCATAAAAGTATGTATGCCTACACTTTCACTGCAAATGAAAAGGAAAGCTACAGATTAGTTATATATCCAAGAGATCAAAATGTGCTTCATTTAAGACATTTAATGCTTTACACACAATGATGCAAGAAGCATATTTGAATTTTCATATGGTGACCATAATGATTTCTTCTTGGCTTGCTGTTTGCATCTTAAGTATTCCTGACATAAAAAGATTAAATGTAATACAGAGTTTTTATGCTTTATTATTTTGTATTTATGCTTTTATAAGTTAAAATCAATGTTTTACTTGAACTGAAAGATCAAATGACTTTTAACAGTTTTTAAAAATTTCATTTGGCTTCTACATTTATAATAAAGGCACAGTCATATTACCAGTTAAAAATACAAACCTTATTCCCATTATAATCAGCACCAGTAATAAGTTCTGGAGCAGCATATGCTGGACTTCCACAACAAGTGTTCAAAGGCTGTTGCATTCCACTCTAAATAAAATAAATTACATATTATGTATACTATTAAAATATATATATTTTATTATTAACACATTATTAAGGAATTGGTAAATTTTCCCATAACCGTACTTCCCAAAAATCTTATAAAAAATGAAATTTTTTTTTATTTTTTAAATGGGTTAAAAATGAAAGTTTTTTTTTTTTTACATTTTTGTATATAATACTATGTATTAATATTTTTTATATAATTAGTAGACTCCTGAAAATCCAACACTCATGCGACTAGGATTGTGCAGGATAATTGAAATCGTCAGATAACCGGAAGGCTATATTATCTGCAGCTATAAGTGTACAGATATTACAATATAAGAAAATTAATATAAAGTAAAATATTTCATGTAAAAATTAAATAGAAATGAAATAAAATTCAGAAGAATATGAAATTAACTATTTATTTTTAAGCCTATTTCAGTAATCATATGACAGATTTAATAAAATCTAGGTACTTCTATGTTAGCCGAGCACAGGTGACAAACCAACAAATATTGTTCCCATCACAATCATTTCATTTAAAATACGTAACTAATTTAAAACACATATTACATACATTTGAAATACATGCTTTCTTTGATTTCATAAAAAAAGTACTAACGAAAGAAAATAATAAAGAATAATACTATAAGCCAAGACATTTTATTTTAACATCAAAACATTGTTTCTAATTTACACAGGCAAAAAATTAAAGCTGCTACTGGTGAGATTTGCACCCAATTAACATAAAAGTGCCAAAATCAGAAACTGATCCATATTAGTTTTTTTAATTGAGTTTCACTTTTGCAACAACATTTTGGAACCTAATAATAGCACTAGAGTGAACTGTTTCTTTTGAGTTTTTAAAATAATTTAATGCATTTGGATAACATATGTTTTGTATCACCACAGCTTACACTGCATTCCAATTAATGGCAGTATTGCTTTTTTGCCCTCTGTAGAAAATTTTAGAATCTACATAATAATAATTAAATTATTCATTTGAATTAATTGTTTCTTTTGAATTTTTAAAATGTTTAATGCATTTGAATAATATATGCTTTGTATCACCATAACTTAGACTGCATTCCAATTAATACCTGTATTTTCTTTTTTTTTCACTCTGGTCAATTCATGCACATGGTGCTTATCTAAAAACATACAGTTTAAAGTGAGTTGAGTTTCTATAGTATGGATACCATATAACTGTGTATGTTGTGTCAGGTAATCAAGAGTTTACTGTATATAATCTATTACAGCATACTGAGGACTGACTAGCAGAAGAAAAATAAAATACTTTAAAATTTTTAAATGCAGAAACGATGATTTTTAGGAGAAACAACATCAGGAAAGTTTGGGATGCAATCACCTATAATGTTTATTTTGTTATTATTAAAGAGACACTAATCCATTTACTGCTTACTGAAAAGTTGTTTCAACAATCCTATCCTAATAATATTATAAATCTGATTGTGTGCAAATGTTAGGCCGAAGCCAGCGTCAAAATGGAGCATTTAATGATCCTGTATCTTTGCATATACGTTGATTATAACCCTCAAATGAACATAGGCCGGTTTTTGTTCATTTTATTCAAATTTTTTTTTTTAATAATTCAAAATTTCGTTATTTTCATAGAGAATAAAGGGAAATTTTCCCATAAAATTTAACCATTTTACTTTATCGTTGCTAGGGCTTTGATCGTTGCCAATAAATAAAAACACGGAAAAATAATTTTTCCTCAACAATTAATTTTCAATTGAACGATTTTCACGTGAAAAATGAAAAAAAAATTCAAAAGAAGATGAATTTCCGTGATGTTTGAAACAAAAATATGGAGTATTTGTTATTATACATGAAGTATGAATATCGGTTACATTAAAAAGATCTTTTTCTGTCAAAAAACTGCGTTATAATTTGAAGGAAAAATGAACAATAATTATATTCTTAAAAATAGATTTCGCTTGGACCATGGAACTATGAAAAGGATCCTCCTCGGCTTGGACAAATATGACGTCATAAATAAAACATGTATTTTCAAATAATCGTAATAATACAAGGAGCATGAATATCAATGTATAATGAAAGTAGATAGATAATGGACGTAATATTTAAGATGAAATACTGAAATATTTTTTATCGATACTGATTAATAATTAGCTTGAGTACCAGTTACATACAAATGTGAGTTTTCTGCTAAAATTTACGTCCTGATTGCCAGAAAAAGAAAATTAACAAGAATTATGGCATTAAAAAGACATTTCTCTGAGGAAAATGTGACATCATATTTGAAATAAAACGGGAATTTTCAAATGTGTTTTACAAGGCGCGGGAATTAATTCCGTACATTAATAATACAAGGATCAGTAAGTATAGAAAGTAGATTAGTTTCACGACATATTTAAAACGAAAAATTGAAATGGTTTTTTATCTATACCGATTACTAAGGATGAGAGTTTTTGCCAAAAACCACACCATGGTTATTAGGAAAAGAAAAATAAATACGAATCTATTATATTAAAATCTGAATTCCTGTTTGTATTTCGCAACTACTCTTTTCAGATTGTCGAACGCAACGCGATTTACTTAACACCGGTTATCATTCATCCGAGGATGTCATAAACTCTAAGAATTAAAAAAAAAAAAATGATTTAAATTCCGAGATATTATTATTATTATTATTTATTTATTTATTTATTTATTTTTTGTAAATTTTAACGAAGTTTCTCTAAAAATGGCAACTAAATTATTCCATTTTTGTGGATAAAAAAGAAGAAATAAAACGGATTAATATATTTTTTCTCATTAAAACTGAAAAAAAAAGAATTTATTTTCAATTTGAATAGATAATGAAAGAAAAAAAAAAAATTTCATTACAGTAAAATTTTTGAAAAATAAAAACGTATTTTCACATAATCAAACTTCAATTTATTCTGGAGAACAAAAATCGTCTGTCAACATATTTTCATTTAGAAATAAAGATTTTTTTTCAGCTATAGATTAAATCAAGGAGGCAAATTTAAGCTCCTTGCATTTAGGTCTACAATAATTGCTCCCTATTCTCAAGAATTGAATTTAATGAAAAAGAATATACTATTTCCATTATCTTTGAAGGATTGCTATTAAAACGTTTCACAATGGCGTTAAAAGTAAAATGGTTTACCATTTTTACCCATGGTTTACCATGTTTTTATATAATTCGCCGATTTCCACGATTTTATTTGGCTAGCCTTTTTTCATTGGTTGCAGTTTCCTTTTCATGATTATTTGTCACAAAATTTCACTTTTTTAAAACTTAGTTATGTCAAGGCCTCTATAACATAGAAATACTGTATTGTCTCCTATGGAATGTGATAAAGAGTTAGTTAATTATTTACGTTTCTAATTATCGGGAATAAAATATTTTGCTTAATTAATGCATTTATTCTTCTTTTAATGATACGTGAATGAAGTCACGGGTAATAGCTAGTTATTCATAAAAAGAGAGAAATATATATAATATACACATACCTCAGGTTTAGCACAAAGACCAAAATCAATTAATTTCAGCTGCTGTTCAGAACTTAAAAGCAAATTTTCCTAAAATAAATAAATAAAACTGAACTTTCATTTCATTATTAAGAACAGATTTAAAAAATCTCATCATTAAAAGCAAAGTTAAAAAAAAAATTAACATAATTTCCCAATACATATGCCATGCAAATTTGTTGATAAATTAAACTAAGGGGACACCTACGAGCTACACTTGCCAACCTCCGTACAGACACTGCAGGCTTTAAAAACATGCTAATCTGTTTTAAAAAGATTACCCAAACAAAGAGGAATGATATCTTCATGATCAGTGGCGATTTTCTGTAATCAGGTAGTCTTTCATTACCCTTTGACTGGCAGATTTTTATGTCCCAAGGTTGCATCCATCACTGTTGCGACAGTTGGCAGCTGTTTTTATATGAATGATTAAGTAAAATCAATTACACATTTGAAAATCAATTTGTATAAAATAGTTGAGTAAAAAATGTTGCTGCCTCAAGGACGACACTATAAGAAGAAAACCATTTTAAATAAAGAGCAATTTTCACCATTAAATGCTTTTCGAACATAATAATTTCATTATTTTAAAGTTTTCTTTCTTTTTTTAATATATATATATTTACGTGTAAATATATTTTTCAATTGCAAAATGTTTGATAATATTATTATTTGGGCTTTTAAAAATATGGCAACAGTAGATAAAAACAGCTATTTCAAACTATGAATTAAATCTCTATTCAGATAATGAAATTTTCAATTAAAAAATAAAAATAAAAACTTTTAAAAATTAGACAAATTTAAAAGACGATTGGACTGCACACCATAATCTAGTCAAGTATACGCCTGCGAAAGATGGTTAAATTACTATGCATAGTTTTTGTTCCTATAAAAGTTATGTGAATTAACTATTATCTTGATTGATTTCAACATTAAATAGTGTTCAAAATAATTCTTCAATTTAAAAATTGTCTGTTTCAACATGTTTATCACACATTTCTCTATAAAACTACCAGTTTTCATGTTTTTATATACAATGTTTTTTGCAGGATAAGCTGAGAAAGTCAATGTTATGATAAATTCAATTATGACAGCAGCAGCTTTAGCTTTTTTTTTAAACTACAGAATGCTATTTAAAAACAAATTTTATACAAAACAAATATATATATTTTATAAAAACAAGTTTTATAGAAAATTTAAACTATACGCAATTTAAACATAGTTAACAGTAATGTCTTCAAATACAGTTCCATGCAGTCAACCTTTAATTTCTTTATCAAGAATTTTTCAAAATCTCAACCAAATAACTAGTAAATCTTCAGATCAGGGAAAAAAATTTCGCAAGATATTTCATCTAAGTTCCACAAAATCTAACATGCTAAAATTTGCAATTTAATAATGGTATATTTCAAGTAATGGTATGTATATTTCAAAGCATATGATTTCCAAAAGATTCAGAAAACCGAACTTTTAAGACCTGTTAGATTAAAGCCGATTCCATACAATAATGCTCTTCAAGTACGTATTATTGGAATTTTTTAGAATAAAAATGTGCATTTCTCCAGGGGGAATAGCCTCCCCCCCCCTCTCCAAATCTAATTGAATTTATGGCTGTAAAATAAAATTTTGCAATTTTAGTTTAAGTATCCTCCTGCAGTAACCCTTTAATGTGCATCATGCATTGCAACATATCTTCTCTAATCAAATTAATTAGTGTATCCCTCACCAAATCAGGACAAACCAATAGTGACAGGAAGGCTACTTTTCCATCATGGGAGTATTTAGTACATTTTTAATTGTTATGTACATCAGCTTTTAAGTACAAAGCTTGACAAAAACTACTTTACTTATTCACTTCATCAGTTATCTCCAAAATGTTCACTTACAATTCATTTGTAACACATTCACTTATGTGTAGGCCATTCAAACCTATTGCATAATCTTTCATAATCAGTGCACTGCCAAATGTCGTATTTTAGCAGCAGTAGATGTGATTTTGCACAATAGAGTGGATTTTGTGACATTACTTTAGTAGTATTGGTTATTATTCATTTTAAACTATATTGTTGCTAGCATGGTTATGTATGGCGCTCCATGTTCGTTGATAGAAGATTAGCTATTTTATATTTTATTTAATTTTTTCTCTAACTCTTTCATAATCAGAAAAGCCACAATGAAGGAATTATTTTCATTAATTTTCCTTTTTTGTCATGTTATGAAATAGAGTTGCTAGGCAGCTATTAAAGTAAAAAAGAAAGAATATATTACTTATGATGGGAAAAACATAAAATTGAAAAGTTAAAATGTTACACAATTCCATCAAGAAATATATAAATAATTTAGAATGTCGAACATGTATTGACAAAAATTTAAAGTAATCACAGTAATTTAAAAAATCCATTGGGAAATTTTAGCATTCATAATTTAACATTTAAATCAATTATCTAAATGTGCTATTTTCTTTTCAATGACTGGTAAAATTTTAAAATTGTCTGAATTCTCATAGAAAAACATTATGACATAAAAGAAAAAGCTCTATATTTTTCTAATAAATGAGCCAAATTTAACCAAAAACTATACAGTTAATTCCGGGTATCTCTCTAATATACCTACCTAATTACAGACTAGCAGATGCTTTTTACAGCAGTTATCGAGAGACATACACACATACAGACACCAAAAACTTTTCGGCTCTCTACAGTAAGCGTTACTGACATTTCAGTAAAAGTAAATAAAATAATCACAATAATAATAATAATTTAGTGTATTTATGAATAGTACTATACCTTAATTAACATTTTGCTGGAAATCCTTGTTATATGAAATTTCTGTCAGAGTACTGAATGAGCATTTATGATATCATGTTTAAGTTTAAAATAAAAGTAATTTTTCATAAAAGATAGCCAGAGCAATTCGACATTTAACATTAGAGTCTCAACCTTTCTCCAAAATTAAGGAAAAGTATCAGTAAAAGAAGCAAACACTGATTAAACTTTTTAGACTCTGCTGTGTACTGATTTTAAAATACTCTTAATTATTGGCTTTATAGAATGCTGCAATGTTCTAAAAGACAAACAGACATCATATAATAGATTATTTTTCTAGGCTGTTTTCTTTATTCCAGACAACTAAATAACAAAATTTTAAATAAATAAAATTAAACATTGATTAAACTTTCATAGCATACAAATACAAACTTATCTAGTGTTAAATGTTTTTGTTAAAAGTGTACAGGTATTTATTCAGCAGAATTTAGTTTTAAAAATTTAAAAGAAGTAAGTTTTGCAGCTTTTTGATACTCAATCTAATATGCAGTTTTGATTATACAAGTCCATGGGATTAATATATATATTTTTTTCTAGATTAACTGTAGTAACTTTTTGCAGTGAGAATGATCCAACAACACACCTGTCATGCACCTGTGCTCAATTTATTTTCTTGCACCCACAAAATTTTTATGAATATATATGTATAAATATATATTTTAAATTCAAAGGATAGTAAATATTAGTTTTGATAAAATGGAGTAGAAAATTAGTCTGTAATTTTTTTTTTTTTGTAAACAAAATCTATATGAACAAAATAATGGAAGTCTCCCTTGCTCTGAAAAGACGTAATACATTTGCATATTTGATATTACTGAAGAAAGAAAAAGCTTTGTTACTGTTTGCACATGAAAATCTTCATAAACACATATCTATACAGATTCACTATCTTTAGATATTAATGTTTAAGTAATGTTCCCACACACATGCACTGCACATGTAAATAAATATGTATACGTATGTGCTGGGAAATGCCCACGAAGATGATTAAAAATCTCAAATTCTCCTGTGATAGTAAAAAAGGTTGGAAATCCCAATTTCAGATAATTCCTTAGGGCAACCGTTCCTAAATTGGAGTACTATTATATCAGTATATTAGACTGGAGTATCAATATTATTGGAGTATATTAGACTGGAGTACCATTCTATCAAAAATTGACTTTTGTTATTCCATCAAGTAATAAGGGTAATGCTAACATTTAAAATAACACAGATTACACTTCTTTTTATTGACATTCAAATATCATACACTATGATTATATATAAAAAATATGTACAACATCGTAATACAGTTTCAGGGGAAAATGTACAATATTTATAATTTATTTGCATTACATTATACTGACTATTCTTCATTTTAATGATAACTGTAAATTGTAACCTTTGGAAAGATACATAACTTCTTAGTTTAACATGCCTCTACACATCAAAAAGTTAAATATCAGACTGAAATAAATGCAGTTAACAGTTTAAATTTTAATTTAACTCTTAAATAACAGAAATTTCAAACAAATAATTTTCAAAAATAATATTCATCATCATTTATATTTTAAATTCATGGATAGTAAATATTAGTTTTGATAAATGGAATGTTTAAGGCTGGAATATTGAGCATTTTAACCTGTGAACAGGAATGTTAGAAAAATTTTAATTTAATTTAGGAATTTATTAAGCAAGCAGAATAAAATAATTTGATGCCAATTCAGAAAATAGTCCTGAAAATTGTCAGATGCATGAATTGCGGGAACCTGTAACATGTGGCATAAAGAAAAAGAAAATTACGAAATTTTGTGTGACATATGCAAATGAAAAAAAGTCCTTCCGGCCTGTACCGGGAGGAAAAGGTAGCTTTCCTACATCTTCGTTTTAAAATTTCAGCTAATGTTACACGAAAACAGCAAGTTAAAATGCAAAGAAACGTTTACAAAAGATTCGTTAATACTGAATTTGAATAAGAAATTCACCAAATTATTGAGCAATAGCCAAATTGGCTTCATTTATGAAGACTTACTTTGGTCGCCAAATTTGGTGATATTTCGCCAAATGTCGCAAATTTTGCCAATGTCGCCAATTTTGGCGCTAACGGATATGAATATATAGTTTTATGCATATGATTGGGAAAATTATTACAACAATGAAAGAAAATAATATGCGAGTAATCGCGTTAATGTGCTGTTTTGTTTCAAAATGTCAGCCACCATAGAATTTCAAACTGCTCTATCTCAGCCATTTTTTAAGATAGAGGTAAACCAAAAAATGCTCTGGAATCCTTGTATCAAGGCCTAACACGTAATTAAAAAATAAATTTTAATTTTTAATTTTTTTGTATATTTATTTTAGTTTTAAATTTTTAAATGGCCGCCATCTTGAATCAAAATGGCGGACCAAGCTGGCCAACGAACTCGGTCGAGACATTGGTGACCTTAATACACACAATTAGTTTCATCAAAATCGATTTATAAATACGAGCGTTATCGTATGACATAGGTCAGATATATATATATATATATATATATATATATATATATATATATATGGATATATCTATATATATAAATCAACATTTGAGCGGAGGGTGGTTTTGGGGTCTGGGGGTCATGATCGGTGAAAATATATCGAAATTTTCCGGAACTGCTTTCCTCCGAACGGCTGCAATAGGTAGCTTTATACTTTTTAGTATTGAAAGCTACCTAAAACCTAAATATACTAATACTACCTTTGCTCCCTATTAACTCCACCTGTGATCCCTTCTCTTAAAAATTTGAATTTTACACCCTGCATTTCATAATATTATATGAAATATTTAGAATTCAATACAAGCAGTTAACTTTATTTAATTGAGCATGTTTCCTAAAATTATTTTTCTCCAAATTATTATTTTTCTATCTTTTTTGTTTTTTCTTTTCTTTCTTTATTTTAATCAAACATTTAAAACAAATAAAATTACACAATAGCAATTGACCCCACATAAATGTGGAATTAACATTCAATTAAAAATATCTATACATTTATATCTTACAGGCTTTAAGTCTCTGTGAGCATAACCTTTTTTATGAATGTAAGCAACAGCAGATATAATCTGACGAAAGAAAACTCGTGCTTCTTTTTCAAACAGCCTGTCCCTTTCAATTATATAGTCAAACAATTCACCTCCTAGACAATGCTATAAATAGAAAATTAAGAAATAATTTTTTTAGTTAAATAGGTAAATAAGAGTTAGGAAAAAACTCACAAATATAACAGTTAAAATAAAATATAAGATTAAAATCATTCTGAAATATCTGAATAATGAACATCTTTCACAGTCCTTTCTTTAAGAAAAGAGAGGTCTAAGAATCCTCAAATGTAAAATGCACTTAATCTTCTCCAAAATAAGACTTACTGAAGTCTGTGAATCTTGCAATCGAATGCAAAGACAACTCGCAATAATGTAAACAGAACTAATCTAGTTGTTGTGCTCAGAGGAATGACTTACCAACTTCAACCACATGATACATACATAAACACATCTTTAAAAGTGGCAATTCACTTACATTATTATGCATGGCTTACATCAAGAAATATAGAACTAACAAAAATTAAACCTATTCAAAAACCTTCATTCTCTGTAGTAGTACAGTGAATTTCAGATGTATGGAAGTCCAGATGTCTAGGAGCAATCAATGCTAATTTGAAACAAGAATGAAAAATCAAGCGTCAAGCATAGATTATGTAACACTTTCCAACACTTCCAAAATAATTTTACAAATCATTACCGTTTAATAAGCTGAAAGATAACATCGAAGTAAACAATTTGGAAAACGCATAACATATTTAAAAACGTAATTTTAGGAATTTCCAACATATACAATATTCGGAAAAATATCCGAATACTTTTATTCAGCCCTGTATATGATCTATAGATTTGTATACAGGGGTCTGTACAGACTTTTTTCACGGGGTTCTGTTTTTGTAAAATTGTGAACAGCTTTTTATATTTGTGAAAAATCTAATCATAATTTTGTGAATTCGAAATGGTCGTTATATTTAGGTTCTTGTTCATGCATTTTTAAGAAGATATGTGGATATAAAATATACATATTTTCTTTATATATGTAAAAGTGACAGGTCAGATTTTCCTTTTAAATGATTAATTTGTGAAATGTTTGGTTTAAAGATGGAAAATTTGTGTGAATAACCTATTTTTAAGGAAAATAATTTTGTGAAGGGTCCTTTTTTTAAATGAAAAATTTTGTGAAGAATCCTTTAAAGGACCTAATTTTTTCCTAAACAGATCCCTGGTATATACTACATAGGATGCTAAATTTTAGTTCAGTTAAGAAACGCATAGCACAGTTTAAAATTCTCCTTCTGGAGTTTTTGTCAGTAAATGGAATGTGTTCGCGAACTTTTGTGCTTCCCTGTATATGATCTACAGAATTTATACACACCACGTAATAAACAAAACGTGAGTTAAATTTAAAATCGCATTCAGTAACTTAAAACGCACTTCCAGGAATTATTGTTGACAGACAGTAGAGAATTCTTTTGTGTGTCCCTGTCAATGAACGATGACTGCTATACACACAATATTCTGTAGTAAGCCTCTTGTAATGCACCTTAGTGATATATATAAATTTCAATACGTTTAAAATAGTGAAACATTATTTAAATAAACCGCAGACGATTTTTCTCCATAGACGTAATGTAACGGAATTCTTTTGACTGTCCCTGTAAGGTAACTATAAATGCTATGCACACCCTATTCCATATTAAGCTTCTTGTAATGCACCTTAGTGATATATATCAATTATGATGTGTTTGAAATTGTGTAACATCATTAAAATGAACAGCAAATGATTTTTCCCCATAGACCGTAATGTAACGGGACTCTTTTGAGTATCCCTGTAAAAAAACTATAAGTGCTACACACTTCAGTTGAAATAGGGAACATGCTATAGATAACGACAATAACATGTAAAAATTGCAGAGCAATCCGAGCATATTTACCGGAGTTAGAGCACGGCCAGACAAACCGAAGTCATAAACACTTTTCAACTAGGTTGGAAAGTGTTAAAAATGTGGAGAATAAATAAAATTAGTATATTTTGTTAAGTTTCATAAAATTTTCTTGTGTGTTTATGAGTTTAAAACAAAAACCCTTATTTTTCTGGCTAAAAAAATAAGGTGCATCATAGATTAGGGGCCATTTTAGATTTGAGTAATGAGGTTATTTGAAAGCTACATTGTATGTTCATAATGCAAACAGTTTACCTTTTTTGTTTAATTTCAACAGAAAGAAATACAATATTGTATGCTGTTTTAAAATGCCAATAACACAATACCTCTTAATCTTTTCAGGGTACTTTTATATTAGTCGGGTGCCAGTGATATATATATATATATATATGTGTGTGTGTGTGTGTGTGTGTTAGTTATATATAAATATGTATGTATATCTATATATATGTATATATATATATGATCATAAAGAAGATTTACAAGAAAGCAACAGCAACCATCCGTTTAGAAAAGGAAAAGCGAAGATCAAGCTTGTAAGAGGGGTAAGACAAGGAGACACCATTTCACCTAAGCTTTTTAATAAATATTTTTAAGAGGCTGGATTGGGAAAACAGAGGGATTAGAATAAATGTAGAATATTTAAGCCACCTCCAGTTTGCTGATGACATTTTAATTTTCAGTAATAGCCCTGAAGAATTGGAAAATAAGCTTTAAGATTTAGAAGAAGCTAGCATTAATGTGTGATTAAAAATAGACTAAGGTGATGTTCAATTTATTTGCATCAAAAAAGAAAATGGTCTACAACACTGAGATTAAAGAAGTGCCAAGTTATGTGCACCTTGGACAGGAAATATTACCGGACAACAATATTTTGAATGAAATCAATAGAAGAATAAGAAATAGATGGAGTACTTTTGGGAAGAACAATATTATTCTGAAGAGTAACATGTCTCTTTGTTTGAAAAGAAAGGTGTTTAACCAATATGTTTTGTCTGTACTAACTTATGAAGCAGAAACGTGGACGCTAACAAAGTGGATGGTACAAAGATTACAAACAACACAGAGAAGTATGGAAAGATGTATGCTAGGCATAACTAGAAGAGACTGAAAGAGAATAAACTGGATAAGTCAGACGAAAGTTTTTGACATCATTGAGAGTAGGCCTGGGCCTTAAATCGATTTAAGACTAACATCGGAAATCCGATTTATCTATTGGCTTAAATCGATTTAAACTAAATCGCGATTTAAGTTAAATTGCGATTTAAGCTAAATCGCGATTTAAAGCTAACATCGGAAATCTGATTTAACTAAAGCAATTTAAAACTAACCTTGGCAATACGATTTAACTAAATCGATTTGAGACAAAAAAAATAGATTTAAAGCTTACATCGGGAATCGTATTATCTATTGGCTTTAAATCGATTTAAAACAAAATACCGATTTAGTGCTAACATCGGAAAAACGATTTATCTACATTGATGTATCTACTAGGCCTGGGCCTTAAATTGATTTAAGTCATAAATCTATTTAAAACTAACATAGGAAATCCAATTTATCTATTGGCTTAAATCAATTTAAGCTAACATCGGAAATCCGATTTAACTAAGTTAAATCGCGATTTAACTAAGTTAAATCGTGATTTAGCTAAATCACGATTTAACTAAATCGATTTAAAGCTAACATCGGAAATCTGATTTAACTAAATCAATTTAAAACTAATCTCGGCAATCCGATTTAACTAAATCTATTTAAGGACTTTAAAGCATAGTCATGCATCGAGTTGGGCATTTGATTTCAACACTGGCCACATGGGTTTTTTTTTTAGTGCAATTTTGATTTTGATCTTTTTTTTTCAGTTGAGAATATTTTCCTGAAATTGTTTTAGTACTTATAGTTATGGTTGAAAAAAATAAACTTTTACATTTTAAATCCAAATTCATCGAATTTCAATTTATATTTTTATACATTCTTTTAAATGAAAAATTAATTTTTATATGTTTAGGTACTATTTGAACATTTTAGTTTTAATTAATTATTATCTTGTAATTAATTAAAAATACCTTAAAAAAGAGTATTGTATTGAATCTGGTAATCCTATTTTTATAGCAGATTCAAAATGGGGATGGGGAGTCATTTATGATATTTTTTGCTTTTTTGTTGTTTGCTGATTTTGCTCATTACAAATAGATATATTTCATTACTAATCTTACAGGTTGCCAAACGGGAGCAAAAAAATCAGCAATTTTAGAAATTGGGTAGTTCGAGACTCACACTTTCAATCCTCCTCCATCCATTATATAGATGTCAGCATTTATGTTAAACAAATTTTATTATACAGTCAAACCTCGTTAACACGAAATCGCTTAACACGAAATAATATTGAGGTCCCGTCAAATGAGTCTGAAAATCAATGTTAATTAATTCGTTTAACACGGAATAGAATTTCGAAAAATCCCGCTTAAGGCGAAATTTTTTTTGCTCCAAAGTAAAAAAAAAATTCCTTACGCAATGTTTCCGATATTTGAAACTTACATGTCACATACTGTTATTAAAGATGGAATTTTCTCATGGTTTGTAAAAGATATAAAGTGGAAAAGGGTTTCAGAAAATCATGAAATACTGAATTTCTGACTAATCCCTACTTTTCTTTGATCTCTGATGTGCGTAAGTGTTCCCACATTAAAGTCCTCCACAATGAAAGATTGAGTGAAGGAATTTCTTTTTTGAAAGCGATTGTTCCATTACCCGGTTAACTGTATTGACAGTGACATAAATCAAGTTTCCTAATTCCCCTATCTGTGAGTGAAAGAACTGACAATCCTTACTTCACTACCTGACTAACATAATTGAAACTCTGTTCGCAGTTGCTCTGTAGAATTCTGTGAAAGATGAGTCGAAAACAACAAGCTGTATCTTTAGAAACCAAGCAAAAAATGTTAAACGAAGTTAGCAATAAAGTGCTGAAAAAATCAGAAAATGCAGTGAAGTATGGGATACCTGCAATTCTTCTACATTTGGTCCTCTCTACAATTTTAAAGAATTGTTAAAAGATAGAAGCCGCTTATGCTGTGAGTCAATTCAAACCAGCAAGAAAACGAATGTGAAGAAGAAAGAATGAATAAATTGAAATTTCTTTCTTGCGGTGGACAAAAGAGGCAAGAATCTAGAACAATGTTTTAACTTTTGCAGTTTTGCAAGAGAAAGTAAAGGCTTTTTCAATTGCTCTCGGAGAGGGCGACTTCATATCTTCTAACAGATGACTGAACGGAGATTTAAAGAGCGTCATAGAATTGTCTACAAAAAGATATGGAGCCAAAAAACAGGAAATTCTTTCTTAGACATTGTTTTTTCCGAGTACATTTCCATAGATGAAGATGTTCTGACTTCGGATGTGACGACATACGAAGAAAGAATTGCTGAAAAAAAAAAAAAAAGATGACAACATTGAAGTATCGGATGAGGATGAAGAAATTGACACCGAACGGAAAAGTTTAGTGTCATTAAATGAATCTACCACAGCATTGAAAACTGTACAATGTTTCCTTCTGGAACAACAGGATGCTTCCAGGACTTTGAACAAATTATATGAGGTCCATACGTTCCTTAAAGAACTGATGTACAAAAATTGAAGCTAAAGTCAATAATTGACTTTAAAAAAATGATTAGAAAGTAAATAAATTTATTATTGCCTAAAAAATGATGACTAATTTGTTAATGAAATATTCTATTTCTTATTAATATCTGATTTTATGAGCAAGAAAATATTTGTAGGTTAATTTATTTAGTTTTTATATCTAACATAGATGGCCCCACTATTATGATGGTTAACACGAAATTTCGGATAACACGAAACAAATTCGCAGTCCCTTCAATTTCGTGTTAACGAGGTTCGACTGTAATAGGAAACTTTAAAGGAATTAAAACTGTACCATATTTCTAATATATTTTTCTTACTTTTTTAATAACTTATTTTCTCATCATGTTAAATTAATGGTTAAATGCATCGTTAAATTAATTGAATCTGGTTCTGCTTTACCTCAATAAATTTTTAATACTGTGTCAGTTAAAAAAGGTTTGTTTCCTTTTCTTTTGTATTATTTCTTAAAGAATGAATTCATTAAATTTATTAAAATAGTTCACTAATTTTTTTAATTCAAAAAGCCAAAGGTTTGGGTTTTCTAATTTTTTTTCCATGTATAAAAAATATATCTATTTTCAAAGTTATTTGAAAAATTAAAAACTCTATATAAGGTGTTATACTTAAATATTTAATGATTTAATAATGAATCCTTTTTCCCATCTGCAATATTACATTTATATTATCTAATGGAGAAAAAATATTTAAAAATTGAAACTTTGAAATAAATAAAAATGGACTAATGAATGATAGTTTGTTTACACATAGTATTTATTGTACAACAAATAAATGTGCAAAGATTATTTTAATGAATTTTTCATTTGAGGTGAAATAATTCTTTTACTTCAAATTAAAATTATATATTCTTCTTTAAAAAAATGATTTATTGATAAAGACATTGTTATGAAAAATGTTCATAAACATATCTATATAAGAACTTGTGTCTATGGGAGAAGGAGGGGTTCGTGTGTGTGTGGGGGGGGGGGGGGGGAGGGGGTATATAAAGACCTTATTTTGTCACTATAAGTCAAAAAATGGCTTCCATATCTTAAAGGTAAAATCGGTCTTAAATCGCGATTTAAGATGGATGATAAATCGATTTAAGAAATCTCTACATCGCCCAGTCCTAATTGAGAGAATTCAACAGCTAAAATGGAAATGGGCTGAGCACATTGCAAGAAGACAAGACAACAGATGAAGCACAAACATTCCACAGTGGTATCTCAGAGATGTAAAACACCCAAGAAGACGACCTCAAGTAAGATGAAGTGACGAAATTAGAAAAGTGGCTGGTGTTAATTGGATGACTAAAGCATTAGACAGGAAACAATGGAGAAATCTGGGAGAGACCTACATCCAGCAGCGGATTGAAAATGGTTATTGTTGATGATTATGATGATATATATCACTGGCGCCCAGCTATAGGTGAAAATTAGCAGTCGCCACTCGCCACATGGCAATTAAAGGTTAAAAAGTGGCGATTAAAAAATCAGACATCGATCGCCACTCGCCAAGTGGCGATTCAAAAATCTGTTATCGATTGCCAAGTGAAATACACCATTTTTCATGGAAATATGAATCTCTACATTGATTTCATCTAATTAGAGAACTGGTTAATTCTTTTTCTTATCAGATGCAAACAGATTTCAATGACTTAGCTGTATTTTCAATATTTCGGCTTTTTCTCATGTGATCTTACTTGCATGTTATGATTACTCTTTAGTTGGATTATTTTTTCAAGAAATACAGTTTTATTCTGCAAAATATATTCATCAGCTTTGATTCCACATGCAGTTCAAGTAATTTATTCCTTTTTTCCCACCGGATACAAGCAGATTTTAAGGACATTTCAGTATCTTCAATATTTCGACTCCTGCCACATGCTCACCAATTGGATTATTTTTCTTCAAGAGATACTGTTTAATCATGCGAAATACACTCATACTTATACAATAGGTATAAAACTCTTATAGAAAAATATGTTTATATACAACGATTATAATTTATTTAGATGTCAAGAAAGTTTGAAACATATTAGTGGCCACTAACTTTAAAAAGTGGCCACTAATCAAACTGAGTCTACCGGCCACTGGCTACTAACTAGATTTCCCAGTTTTCACCTATACGCCCAGCTAACATAAAAGAACTCTTTTCGGAAATTCTTAATAAGCAAGAAATAATAATAACTAAGAAAATGAAAAAAAAAGAAACATCTATTCATTCTTTACGATCTGTAGGTTTTGTTGAGTACTGGACTTTTCAGGTAAAAAAAAAAAAAAAATAATAATAATAATAATAATAATAAATAAAAATTAAGAGAAAGAAGGGAGAAAAGAAAAAGGTTATTCAAATTGGTTATTCAAAAAGGTTATTCAACTATCTTCAAGTGTCTGCAATGCTAATAATGTTTTCAAAAATAGTCTGCAATACGCAATATATCATATAAATCTATTCTTGCTGAGCATTAACATTTATCAGCCTTTCTGAGTAAAAAAAAATTCTGAAATTCACAGCAAACATTCTGAAAGGTTACAGCAGAGGGGGGAGGGGAGAAAATCCCATCTCGGCAATAATTATTCTTGTTGCAGGTCGGATTAACTCTGCTTTTGATTCGAGTCTATTTCAGGCTGAGTATAGATTCTTGCAAATTGGGTTCAAGTAAAACCCGATTTTTCAAGAGTTAGTTCAGCATATTGTTTCAGATTAAAAACTATGCCTATATTAATAAGCATAGAACTTTGTGTGTCTGCTGTTTTCTAAAGAAATGCTGCATCTTTTCTGGGACTATTTCACAAAATTCACGTTTTTTTCATGAACCTTTGATGAAATTAGCGTTTCTTTTTTCCCCCGCGATCCTTTGACGAAATTAGCAGTTTTTCCACGATTCTTTGACAAAATTGGCATTTTTTCTGCGGCCATTTGACGAAATTTGTGTTTTTTCTGTGGCCCTTTGAAGAAATTTGCATTTTTTCTACGATCCTTCAACGAAACTCATGTTTTTTTTTTTTCTTACAGTCTTTTGACGAAATTTGTGTTTTTATTGCAATCTGTCAACGAAATTAGCCTTTTCCCAGATCCGTTGATTAATTTCGCGTTTTTTCTTTGGCCTTTGGACAAAATTTGTCGTTTTATCGAAATACTTCGAAGAAATTGGCCGTTTTTTTTCAAAATACTTCGACGAAATTTGTCGTTTTTTAAAAAAATACTTCGACAAAATTTGTCATTTTTTCGAGATCATTCGACGAAATTTACCATTTTTTCGAGATCCTTCGACGAAATTTACCATTTTTTCAAGATCCTTCGACGAAATTTACCGTTTTTTCGAGATCCTTCGACGAAATTTTCTGTTTTTTTTTTTTTCCGAGATCCTTCGACGAAATTTACAGTTTTTTGGTGATCTTTCAACGAAATTTTCCGTTTTTACAATATCCTTCAACGAAATTTGCCGTTTTTCATGATCTGTTCGTTTTTCGCAATCCGACAACAAAATTTGCCGTTTCTTCGACAAAGTTGGCGTTTTCTCCGTAGTCCTTCAGCAAAATTCGCATTTTTCTGCGATCCTTTAACGAAGCTCATGTTTTTTTGACGGCCTTTTGACTAAATTTGCATTTTTTTTGCGATCTGTCAGTGAAATTAGTCATTTTTTGCGATCTTTAAATGAATTTTGTGTTTTTTCGGTGATTCTTCGACGAAATTCGTTATTTTTTTAACGATCCTTCGACAAAGTTTGCCGTTTTTTCGCGTAATTTACGTGCTATAGCACGTCTGCAGCATTGCTGTATGTTTTAAGTCTGCAGGTGCCCTAAAAAGTCTGCGACGCCCGTCGCAGCATCACGTATATTCTGCCACGGGGCCTCATATATATCTTTCAAATAGATGCACAAATTTTGATATATGACAGGTAATAAAATGTTAAAATCCTAATCTAAAATTTAAAATAAAAATCCTCTCCAAATCTAAGATTTAAATTACATTTCAAATTTTTAAAATACTATTATTTAATTCTTAGTTTCCATCTTGCCAATTTCTCAACCAACAATTATTACAAATAAAAAGTATTCTTTTATCCAACTTAAAGATAAAAAAAGAAAGCTCAATCTCTCTTTTAATTATTGTTTTTCTGCATCCAGGGTTCACTTGCAGTCAGAGCCCTAGACATCAATCAAAAGTTTCCAAACCAAATAAGATAAAGTTAACACCCGTTTCAACTATTCTGACTCTGCTAGAAAAAATTAGAAGTACACCATTAAAGTTAGCGAATATCCTTGATGAGCTCCGACTTTGAAATGTCTAGCCTCTTCTGGAACCAATAAAAGTTTGACTTTTAAGGTCTCCTCTGAACATGATTAAATCGCCATGAACTAAGGATGTATCTTGGAACTGCTAAGTAAATAAGTTCAGTTAACAGCGGGATCCTGAGTCTCTAGTTTATTTATACACTAAACACATGACATAATTATTAGCCCACAGGATGGTACTGAAAGGGAATGCTCCAGATGAAATAAAAATCCTATCCTTTTCTGGTCATTTCTACATGCCAATTTATCACATTTTTATATCATCCAAAGAGCACTTGCAGTGACAGGCCCATATATCAATCACAGGCTATTAATCCAATTAAAGAAAAGTTTATCATTTTGATTAAAATTATTGGCTATATACATCTACTTTTAACACTTTATTTCAGCAGTCAACATGAGACATGGTGAATCTAGGTCATGTTTGTATGAATGCAGAATGAAAATTAGCATGGGCTGATGAACGTATATGATACTCTAAAGAGTTATTTGAAAGGTCAACACATATAAACACATAAAACAGAGATAAATAAAAAAAAAAATCAATATTTAGCAAAAAATATTCTTATTTAAAAAAATAAATATTATTTACAATTAATATTATAACAAGATGATAAAAATTTTGGTCAATCTGCAAAAAAAAAAAAAAAAATCAATTGAAAATTATGAATAAGTGGGTATTTTTTGTGTTTTAACACTTTCCACCATAATTGAAGTATTTATGAATTTGGTTTGTCTGTCTGTCCACTCTCATAAATATACTCAGATTGCCATGTTATTGAGGTTTGCAATGGCATGCTCACTTTTGAAAATGGTGTATGCAACATGTATAATTCGTTTACAGAGACACTCAAAAGAATTCTGTTTCATTATGGTCTATGGTGAAAAATCGTTCGCAAATTTTTTTTAAAATAATGTTACACTTTTGAAACATATTGAAATTGAAATATATCACTGAGGACCACTACAAGGTGCTTTCTGTAGAATATGGTTGCATAGAATTTACCGTTCATTTCACAAAAAAAATCGGTTACAGCCTATGAGCAATAATTGCTGGAAGTGCATTTTTAGTTATGGTATGCGTTTTTAAAATTTAAATAAGTTTTTGCATATTATTTGTTGTGCATAAATTCTACAGATCATATACAGGGTGGCACAAAAGAATTAATTTTCATTTATTGACTAAAACTGCTGAAAGAGAATTTTCAACTGTTTCACATGTTTCCAAATTGAACTAAATTTTAGCATACTATGTGGTATTTATACAAATGTATAGATCATATACAGGGCATTACAAAAGAATTTGAATACTTTCCCAATTATAGATGGTAATGGCTGAAGGAGTGTATTAGGCATTTTTCAAATTGTTCACTTAAATACATTAGATATTTACTTTCACCCTATTAAATGGGTTTTATTATGATATTCTGAGTGTGTTGAAAAGTGTTTCATAATCTATGCTTGACATCCGATTTCTTTCTTGTTTTCTTTTTACCAGATACTGTAAATTCTGATTTCATGCTTGAAAAGGTGTTTATTTATTGATCAGTGCCACACAATAATCTTTGAGTCACTTGACAGTTAAGAATTTAATTAGTTTGATATTTTATTCAGCTAGGATTTCTTTTGCAAGCACTTATAGAGCAAGCTAGAGATTTTTGTTTCCTTTCATAATACGTACTATTTTTAATAAGTCAGGGTTTGAAATAAGAAGGGAATTTCCCCCCTTTAGTCCAAATTTTAGGGAGGATTTTTCAATTTTGGGGCATTTACAATTCAAATTCTCAAATTCTTCTTTTTTTGCATTATTATAGTCACATTGATAGTAATGTAAAAAAAAAAATAGCATCCAATCCTATGCATTGGAAAGATATCACTGTAATCATTACAATGCTATCGAATCATTTGATTTTTTAAATCATATTATATATAGTACATTCTCAAAAATCTGCACAGCTTGAGACCAAAGGTTTTTTAGATTTCTGAATTGTAAGTATTTTAGATCCCTAGTGAAATATTTCCTATCTCTATGGACCAAAAAATTTGCAAAGTTCGTCAGTTGATTAAATTTCACAATTTTTTCCACGACCGATTAACAAAATTTGTTAATTGTTCTTTTGACAAAATTTGCGATTTTTTGATGAAATTTATCCCCCCTCACCCACACCACCACTATAGTTTGACGAAATTCTCAATATTGTCCTGCAACCAACTGATGATATTGGCTTTTTTTTTTCTTTGACCAAATTGATTTTGCAAAAAATAAATAATTCGCAGGGAAAAAAAAAAAAAAAAAAAAAAAAAAGTATTGGCAGAAGAATTCTATGCTTGGGAAAGATTTCACCACACAGTATTTTTCAGTATGCAGGATTTTCCTATTTCGTGTGCGATTCATGCAATCCCGCATGCTATTTCAAACCATGTAAGCGGAAAAAGTTGTGAATTCGGGAGGGGGGGGGGGGGGGGAAATAGCAACGATAAAAAAAAAAAAAATTAAAAAAAAATCAATACATAAAAGATGATTTAAAAAGCAAGAATGAGACAAAATCTGAAAAATATAGATTGAAAGAGACAAATACAAAAAATAGAAAGAAGAGCCACTCTGAGGCATGAAAATTGTAGCGCATTCTACCATGTAGTTTTTAAGAATTATTGTTGTGCTTAAAAAACTACATGGATTGCAGTTTATTTTGTTACTTTTAAAAATGAATTTAACATTAGGAGTTCAAAATTTTACATCAGTATAATTACAAAAATACTTCACTAAATGAACTCTTGTTAGTATCCCAAGGTAAAAACTTTCAAAACAACCAAATATCAAATATGATGTCAAAATTGGGTGTTCACTTTGAAATTATTAAAGTTTGATACAATTTCTATATGAAAAAGAACCCCTATGCTTATTTTTCTAACACAAATCAAAAGACTGGAGAAATAGAAAGTGCACTTAAAGTGGAGCAACAACAGTTGGGAAAATTCTATGGAAAACAGCTGATACTGATGTACCTTTCTCTGTTCGTGTTCACACTGTTTAACTATGTCGGCAATTAAAATAAGCATTTTCCAAATCAAATGGCTAATTTCGTTTTTCTCTGCAATAATTTGGTAATTAAAATATATGGGGTATTCTCTTTTGTCCTTTGGCTGACTGTACCTAACAAATCTATCTAACTTTCTTATTTTCTTTACAGTTAGGATAAGAAAAGATGGTAAAAAGGGAAAGTTTAAGCTTCTGACACTAAAAGCTAAGGCAAAATTTAAAGTGAAATAAAGTTAGAAAATTATATTGTAATTGTAATTAAAAATAAGGGTTTGAAGGCATAAATTTTTGTAAATAGAAAAATAAATCTTACCTCTAAAATTAAAAAGAATTTATTCTGTGTTTCAATGACTTGGTATAATCTGCAAATATTAGGATGGTTTAATTCTTTTAAAGCATCAATTTCTAATTTAACACGTGGCAAATCATCCTGAAAAAAAGGGGAAAAAAGGGAATAATTATTTGTCAATTTACAAACATTTAGAATTAAATAATAAAATCATTCTTACACCCAGAGCTTCTTTGTCCATAATTTTTATAGCAACTTTTTCACCAGTAAGTATATGAGTAGCAAGTTTGACTTTCGCAAAACCACCTAAAAATGGAAATAACATAGCATAAGACAAAGATAAAAACAGCAAGCAACTATGTGTATTTAAATAACAAGAATCGGGGTTAGAGAAAAAATAGAAAGTGTAAAGGTAGCAACAACAGTTGGGAAATCCTGTGCAAAACATCTGATATTAATGTACCTTTCTCTGTTCACACTGTTTAACTATGTTGCCAGTTAAAATTTTAATACAAGATTTTAGAAATCTTTAAATAAATACTGAAATAAGCTATGAATAAGCGCTCGGGACTCCGATGGATGTTTTTAACATCTTGAAATGGTTTTAATGTTTTAGAACCTTTTATTTTTTTACACCTATTTTAGTAATTACACAAACTGTGATCCATTTTAATGGTTTCATATTTTAAATATGAATAAGCTTTTAATAATGCTGAAATTTTTGATAAAAATTATTTGTATATACATATATATTAATTAAAAAAACTATTAATTGTCAATCAAATATGGAATTAATAATAAAAATCAGAATTCATCATTGTGAAAGCAATAAATTAAATATATTTTTCTTTTGTCAGATGACAGGATTATTATTATTGTACAGGCAGTTATTTGAATGTATGTCAGTAAGTTTTACTACTTACTAGACATGAAACTGCCATCTTAGGGTGGCATTTTTAGAGAGAGATCATTATCTATTTGTAATGTAGTTTGTTGTCTTCTATTTTGCAATACAAGAGCCAAATTCACCATTAAAATGACAGCAAAATAATTATTAACCTTGCTTTAGTATTCAAAGAAGTGTAGACTTAAAATTTAATTATGAAAGCACCCAGATCAGAAGCTGCATTTTTGGAGAGAAGAAATTTTGCAATTTTAGTCATTAGGACATTTCATATCTGTAGAATCAGATAAAACAAATAATTGCCATTCACAGAAAATGTTAGAAAATTAACTGAAATAATCCTTGTTTTATTTTTTCATTTATAAAATCTTACAAGTGCTATATGTCTACTGAATGCTATGTCTTTTCTTTTCTTTTAAATCCTAAATTAATTTTCTTGCATGTTTGTGAATGATTAAGATATATAAGTAGAATATATGGAATTTGTTATCTTATTTGAAGAATTATTAAAATGAAAAAGTAATATAATCAATTTCATGTTTCATATCATCAATTAATCATTCATCATCAACCTGTGACTTCATCAATAATGCATTATGTAATTGTAATTTCGAAATATCAAAGTACAACATAATGATAGAATTTGTTACTGTTCATGAATGAAGTTTGCATTTAATTAATAAAAGTTAAATTCATTCATAATTTTTATTTCAGATAAAAGAGTAATTTAATTTCTGTAAGGGTAGTTGAATATTAATTCTTTAGGACCTCTTCAAAATTACATTGAAATGTTTTCGCAAAAGCATTCTTACTTACAGTCTGGTAACAATACTCTATTTGATATTAATTGTAATATATTTTTTATAATCTGTTTCTTAATTTAAAAGAATTGCTTATCTGCATTTTTTAAACTAATCTTACAATATGTTTTATACTAGATCAATTTGTTGAGATAAGTTAACCTATACAAAGTAGAAACAATGTTGCATTATGTAATTGTGATTGAATTAAAAAGTAGATTTCTTAGTAATATTAAATTACATATGTATAAATTCATGTTAAGATAAATTTCTGCCATTAATGATCAACTTTGTTTGAATATATGTATCTTTTGGAATTTGTCTCTATTTAGTTATTGATATTGATTCAAGAAAGTAATTTAGGAAAGAAGTTAATTAATAATCAATTTAATTTTGACACAACATTGGTTTTGTACATTAGCAGCCATAACACAAATTTTGTTTATGAAAGATAAATTTATAAAATTATTTTTACTTTACTATAATTATTTTCCTAAACTTTTTATGAAAAATCTTGATAAAATACTTTACGCTAAAATAATATCAGAGCTAAATTTTAACATTATAAGACTGTTTATTGTTATTAATTTTAACTTTCTTAAATTATATAAATTTTTTTAATTATATTGATTTATCTCAGTGAACTGAGATTTTATTGCAACAGATTTTAATTTACTTAATGTCATAATTGAGTGAAATAATTTTATGTTAGGGACTTTTTTAATCTTAAATTTTTTAATGAATTAATTTATCTTCAGTTATGTAGGACACAACATTATAATCTAATGGATAAGTGTTATGCTCTATTTTTCCGAAAACATATTCAACTAATGCAGAATTTTAAATAGCAATTTATTGCTTGTATCTATAAATTCAACTAGCACACACATATACCGTAGTAGTATGCAACATTTAAAAAATATGTTAAAAATTAAGCTAAGCTGACATATACAGATTTATTTTTAATATTAGTTTTTGGAAAGCAAAACTAAGGTATAGTATTGCTTTCCATGAAATATAATAAATTTCATAAAGATTTATGTATGTATAATGAAGAATTTAAATTGTTTCATATATTTAAATTATTTAATTGAACAATTGTCTTATTTTAGTTTCTATACCTGTGCCAAGAGTCTGATGAACAGCATACTGGCCTTCTAAAACTGAATAACAGTTTGACTTGGAAGGCATTTTTATACTTCACAGAATTAAGAAAATCTGAAAAATAAAGTCACAATTAAATAATAAAAAGAAAAAATGGCTACTAAATTACTATACTAAATGCCTTATAAAATATGAAAAACAAAAACATTTAATAAAAATCACATGGGTACCCAATTTAAATCACAGATTATTAAAAGTAAGAGAAAGAAAAGGTACTTTTCCGTTATATGGACACCATGCCAAAATGTATGCTAATGCATAATGTATGTAAATGTATGCTTTGCGACAATGATGTCTGTATAACGGAAAAGTACCAAAGGGAGTCATTCATTCATTGTATTTCATGTTCAAATCTTCAAAATGGAATGAATACTTTTGCTCTCAATTCTGATGCACATGAAATGTTATCACATGGTTCATATTCATTTTGACCCCAAAAAAAAAAAAAAATTTCGCCTGAATTTTATTTGAATAATTTTCTATCATTAATAATTTTCCCATATCAACTATCAATGATGAAGCAAGGTGAATAATAGTGACTGCTGACTAACGTGAACTTTATCAAAATATTTGGTCCACCGAATAGCAAAATATTCAGCCAAACCACATGCACAAAAATATCTTTTCAATTTTTTTGGTACGTTTCAGTTATACCAACACCATGCCAAAATGTATGCTAATGCCATTTATTTCAACACTGTGCCAAACAATGGGACTCGTTATTTATTGAACATGATTATTATTATTTTTTAATTTCCTGATCACAGAACTAAAAATTTATTTAATGGCAGCAATTGAGAAAAATGCAGCTGATAGGAGTATTATCTTCACAGATTGCTGGAGTGGATATAAAACTGATGTACTGAACATTTCATTATAAATCAATTACATAATTTTGTTGACCATAACACTGGATGTGATACCTAATCTGTTGAGAGATCAAGGGACATTACAAAATGACGTAATAAAAGACAGCACTGAACTATTCATCATCATTTACAATCCTATTTCATGGAGTTAATGTAGCAATGTCTTTATCCGAAAAATTAAATATTTACTGCTTAGTTTTTGTCTGGAAATATTTTTGTTTAATGAATCAAAAATCATACAAATTTGCCGTTCATTTGCAAAAACCAGAGCATGATCAGCATTTGGCAGCATTATCAGTGAATGCTGCCAAAGGTTCCCAACTTTAGGTTCGTTTGAAATATTTTCATTTAAAAATATAAAATTACACAAATTTTTGAGGGTGTAACTATACTGTGCAAATTGACCATCAGTGGTCAAAACTCATTTTAACTGAGAAAAGAAATTGAAATTTATTTTGTTGTTTAAATGATAAATTTAGTAGAACTGGAAATGGTTTGTGAGAATAGTAACATTTAGCCTAATTTAACACAACATTTGAAACAGCTTGTAACTATTTTACTTAGTGCACTATAGTTTGATTTTCAGATCTTTATAATTTAGCAGAACAAAAATTTCTAAAGACAACAAAATTACACATTCAACAATTATTAATGTTTGAATGTGTAGTTTTGTTAATTTTTAGCATCAAAATTTATCGTGAAGAATAGATTATCCTCTTCTTTCTCTTAAACTGGTCAAAATTCAACTGTCACTTCTGGGTGGGATTTCAAGGCAGAGGTCCCCTTCCTTAAAATATTTGGATTTGTTTTGACCTGCCTGGACACTACTCTTGCCCTGGCCTCCAACTGCATGAATTTTGAGGACAGCTTCATTGGTTTTAATTAAGGCTTAGCTTAAAATCATGCCTTAAGATGCATAAAATCTCAACATTTGTATCACTCTTTACATAACCTAAAAATGTAAGAAAGAAGCCGGTATGATTATAGAATATAGAGGGACACGTAATCTCTTAAATAACATTTTATGTTCAACAATAGGTGTGACAAAGTGCCAGCTACAGGGTGTTTCACAAAGGACCCCTAACTTTAAAAATCAATAACCCAGAAACGGTGATAGATAGTGGTATATTTATTAAAAAAATCGTAAGAATCTTATACTTAAATCTCAAAATTTAGTTAAAAATAGCACCGATAGATGGCGCTGAGAGCATTAAGAGCGCTTCTAAAGAGAGATCAGAAGCATAGAAAGACTAGTCGTTGAAGATTACGTCATCGAAATCTGGCCGCTATTAGCGTATAGTGAAAATAATTCCGAAAGTGGTGTATACCGTGGAGGAACGTGTGTTTATTGTGTTGGAGTACCACCGATTAAATCAGAGTCCTACTGCCAGAAGGAAGAGTTTTCAATGCGATTTCAAGTCGCAAAAGGGCCAGATGGAAAAACAATTCGTGAGCTTTTCAAAAAAATTCAACAGACAGGCAACGTGGCCAATGTGAATTCACTATACGAAGATAGCGGTCAGATTTCAATGGTGAAATCTTCGACGGCTAGTCTTTCTATCCTTCTGAACTCTCTTTAGAAGGATTCTTAACGCTCTCAGTGCCATCTATCGGTGCTATTTTTAACTAAATTTTGAGATATACGTATAAGATTCTTACGATTTTTTTAATAAACATACCACTGGTTTCATGTTTTTATCTATCACCGTTTCCGGGTTACTGATTTTTAAAGTTAGGGGTCCTTTGTGAAACACCCTGTACATGCTTTGGTATAAAAGCATTCAAAAAACGAAAATAGTTTTGATACAGCCTAATAGTTTTGACCAGTCAAAATTACAACCTTACCCACGTTAGGTTTACTTCGAAATATTTTTGTTTAAGACTATAAAATCACATAATTTTGAGGGTGTATGCTGCTAAAGGCAGTGGGGTCCTCAACATTAGGTTAGTTTGGAAAATTTTTCATTTAAAAATATAAAATCATACAAATTCAAAGGTGTATGTTGTCGAAAGCAGCGGGACACCACAGAAAGAAATGTTTGAATTCAATACTTGTTTTTGGCGTATTTATCCCAGGCAGGTTAGCTAGTTATCTATATATATATTACGCTATCGTACGTGGCACAGAAATCGCGATTATTTCTTTTTTGCCGGTGGCAACAAGTGTTTTGTTTTCACTAATTTGCAAATATTAAGAAAAGTATTTGAGGTATCGATTTAAAACTCATCACATATTAAGTAAAAACGTTTTCTGCATCGAAAATGCGATTTTTGTAAAAATGGGGCTGTATTTTTTCTTATTTTTTGCAAAAAACTAGCTACTTTCTAAAAAGGAAAGAAAATAAAGTGCAAAGTCAACCAAAAAACGCGCCATTTTGTTACCAATTTAAACATTAGCTCCATTGTTTACCTTATGCAATTTAACCTCATTGTTGTCCGCATCTTTATCACGTCAATGTTACTGATGGTCATATTTGTGATTTATAATATAGAATCGATAATAATAAATGAATAAAATAATCTTATAGAGTGGAGATTTCCTTCATGTCCTACCTCTCAGTTTTAGAGATTCAAGATCGCTAACAGTTTAGCGTTGCATAAAGGTGCATAGACTTTGTTCTAAATTTTAAATTTTGAAACTTACAGAAAATATACGTACCCTTAAAACAGAGAGAGAGTTAGCAAGGTGGCTGTTACAGTTTGGCAAATGGGTCATTCCCTGTCAAATCAACCAAAAATTTTCAACCTGACCATTTCAGATTTTACTGAAACCTTCAGGAATCATTCTCCCTGATGATAGAAATGAGAATATACTTTTATAATTTTTTTATCTCAGTAAATTTTCATACAATTAATTTTTTTAATTTAAAAAAATCATTTTTTGGCTTGTATAAATGTTTTCAATTTTAAATTTCTCAAGTTCTATCAGGCGTAGAGAGTTGTTTGACCCCTCGTTTTAAAGAGAATTTCATAAGGTTTAATTTGATATGAAAGTTGACTATGCATAATTTAAAAAAATTTTGAAAAAAATATATGTTTTTTGTAATATTATAATCTTTAAATTCTGAAAGTTTTAGAGTGGGATCTCAATGGGATCAGCAGTTATAAAAAAAATTATTTTAAAAATGAATAAAATGATGATCTCTTTAGCACAATCATAAAGTTGGCAAGGTGCCAACTTTAAAAAACAGCCCCAATTGGTGTTTAACATTAGTTTTTTTAGCATAATTGCTGAACCCATTGAGATCCCACTCTAAAACTTTCAGAATTTAAAATTTATAACATTACAATAAACATATATTTTTTTTCAAAATTAAAAAAAAAACACTATTTAATTTTTTTTTTAATTTAATTAAATTAACTTTTTTAAAACCAAGCATAGTCAACTTGCATATCAAATTAAACCTTATGAAATTATCTTTAAAATGAGGTGTCAAACAACTCTCTACTCTTGATAGAAGTTGAGAAAAAAATTATAAAAGTATATTCTCATTTGTATCATCAGGGAGAATGATTACTGTAACTTTCATCAAAATCTAAAATGGTCAGGTTGAGTCACTGGTTGATTTGACATGGAATGACCCGAATGTCAAAAAGGGAGGGGAAACTATTAAGTTACCCCCAATTTGCTATCCAGATATATACATGATTCAGTGCATCAACTTTTCAGTGACATCGGTTTTAGGACAGTGACACCTCAAGAGCCATACTAACAGCGACAAACAATTTGTCACTTGAAATTAAAAATCGTATTTTACAATGTATGCTAGGAACGAAAAGGGTTTATGAAAGCATTGACATGATCATAAATTATGATCCACAAGATCAACTTGCACATACTGGAGAATTTTTAAACAGTTTAACACCAATTGGAATGCCACCTCATAAACTGAAATGAAGGCCAGGGGCCATCATAATGTTATCAAGAAATTTACTACCTTCTAAAGGTCTGTGGAAGACTTATAGTTAGTAACTTACAGAATAATGATATTGAAGCAAAATAAATTGATTTCAATATTAATGAAAATTTTCTTACCCCTCTAATACCACTTATTCCATCAGAGAATAATATGCCTTTTACATTTAATCGTACACAATTTAGTATCCGATTAGCTTTTTCAATTATTATAAATAAATCCCAGGGTCAAACTTTTGAAAGAAATTGCTTAGATTTGTCAAATCCAGTTTTTAGCTAATGATCAGTTGTATGTTGGTCTTTCAAGAGTTAGATCTTTTGATTTAGTTACTGTAGTATATGTGAGCTTTGAAATTTACAATTGTGTGCATAAAGAAGTTTTTGATGCTGAAAAAAAAAAGATAAAAATATTTTGATAATTGTGAATGGTGTAGATACTTTCAATATAATATGTATACACTTTTTTAATTTTAAAGAGTATCCAGTAACTATTGTGTGCATACAAAGGTTTTTATATGCATGATGCTGAAAAAGTACCTCTGTTTTCATATTTCTAAATGGCGTCCGTATCTTATGATGTGTATATATTTTTTAATTTCAAAGTACCCAGTCCTGAGTGAAGAAGTTTTTATGCGTAGTATTTATACATATAATGCTGAAATTCGTATTCTAATATGCTTATATTTAAAAAAGTAGACACTAGAGCGCAGATGCTCTGCACAGGATCGACTAGTACAAATAAATACACTAAAATTATTTGGCACAGATGTCATATACACACCACGTTGGCACAATTTTTTTCCCCTGCCAATTTCGCAAAAACTTTGTTTTTGAATATTAGTTACAAATAACATGCAATAATAGCACGTGATTTTTTTATTTCAATATAAAAATAAAATAACGTAATAAATGAAATAGCTTCTATTATTTTAAAAAAGGAAATAAAAATAAATAAATGATAGATTGATGATATCAATAAATATAGATATACATAATAAAAATAATTTATAGAATTAAAATAAAAAATAAAAGTAAATAAACAACAATTTATTTTTTTCGTCAAATTTGCGCAGTGGGGGGTGGGGGGAATCGCGCCAATGTGGTGTGTATATGACATCTGTGCCAATTATTTTAATGAATTCTTCATTGGCAAGATGGTCATTCATTATTATTACAATCTGTATCCTTGTCATTAATAGGATGTTAATTAATCATTATAGCATCCTGATGTGCCTGTTAGAAACCACCAAGAAATTGAGCATACAACTATATGTACTAAATATATCTGGGGTAGTATATACCAGGTACATAAAAAAGCTGTTTAATAAATATGTGATGTACACCATATTTATCCATTTTAAATTAGATTAGACATGCTGCTCTGATTAAGGTTATTGTGCTGTCCTCTAAAAAAAACCCCACCCTAGTACTACATCAAATACTCAGGGGGTGCAGCAAATGTTTTTCAAATTTTAGGGAGGAATTTTAGGGATATTGTAGGGCTAATTTACGTCCACCATTCCCGGTGATTTTTCAATGCACTTGTATTATAACACAAGTAATTTAATTTAAGAAACACAGCAAATAAATTCTTAGAAAATTCCTGATTAAAATTTTTTGTCATGTTCAAAATTTTAAAGTAAACATTCAAATGTTCTAAAAATGTCTCAAATACAGAGCAAATAATAACAACAAAAATAAAGTAAAGAAATGGCGTTATTTTAATTTTTCTATATCTAACAGCTTTATAAGATGTTTCTTTAATAAATCTTATATGATTTCTTGCTATCTTGTTCAGTATTTTCACAAAAAACTTTTTTTAAATACTTAAATTTTGTATATTTGTATGAAAAACAAAATTATTTAAATTTGGCTGAGGCTAAATGTATTCCTTGCTAAATCTTTAAGGCATCTTAAAGGCATAGTTAAATGAAATACAAAGAATATTCAATTGTTAAAAAAAAAAAAAAAAAAATACAATGGAATATTCATAATATGTTGTATTGTACCATAGAAAATAAATTTCAAAATTTTATTTTGCTTCACATTTAATTCTCTTCATCAAAAGTTGGGCTTTCTCAATTTCAATTACTTAAAGGATAAATGTATTCCTTGCTAAATTTTTAGCATCCCAAAGGCATAATTAAATGAAACGCAAAGAATATTCAATTATTTAAAAATAAATAAATAAAAATGCTGTATTGTTTCATAGAAAATAAATTTCGATTTTATTTAGTTTCATATTTAATTTTTTCTTTAAAATCTGGTCTTTCTCCATTTTAATCTATTTTTTCATGTATACTGCTGATAAACTTTATGTGAATTCTTAATATCATTTAACAAGGAAGTTAAAATAAATACTTTACTCACATCTCCATAATTTTTAACAGCATCTTTTACAAATCTCAAACTTTTTATCGTATGTTCATTGAAACCACCTTTTAGCATACAATTGTTTATTGAAAATCCCCTTTTAGGATCAGCATTACCATGGGGTAAAACAAGAGCAGTTTTAATTAAACTTAAAAGTTATGATGCTTTATTTCTTTGTTGTTGTTTACCACTTACTTTTGAACAACCAATGAAAATGTCTAACAAGAATCAGCTTTGGTGATCACAATACAAAGAAAAATTAACTTTGTTTATCAGTCATTTGTAAACGAAAACAGTTATCAGAAGCAAATTTTAGGAAAACAAGAAAAATTTTAGTAGAATTTTAGGGCGATAAGAAAATTTTAGAAATTGTAGGAATTACAGGGCGAATGCGACCCCTGAATACTTCACTAAAGTATTTTTTTTTTGTTTTGTTCTGTTTTTATGCATTATTTAGAATAATAAAAATATTTAAAAATACCTAAGGAGTGTTTTTTAGTTTTAAAATAATTTAAACTAACAATTGCAGAATTCTGGCAAAACATGAGCTGCACTTTTACAGATTTTCTTGTTATAATAGAATTTTAGAATGATCTACATAAATTTTTAATTGTTTTTATGTTAAACCATTAATACGTAATAAAATGCTTCATTTTCAGGTGATTAGGTCAGATGCAGGGTTTTTTCAGGTAATATGGGTTATTTTTGGAAAAGTGTTTTTTTTTTTTTTTTTTCAAATTCTCACTTAGTTGGCAACCACTTTGTAATAAAGTGATAAAATGAAAAATGCTCAACATGAAAATTTTAGTCAGAACAAGCTTTAAAAATTTAGCCGTGTTTAATTTTTTAAAATTCTTTATTAGACTTTATGCAGAGAAAATTTCAAAAAATGGGTTTATTTTAGAGGACAGCACAATAAACCTTTGATGTTAGTTTTTATTTTGTTATTGCAGTAATCCCACTTGATTCTATTTTTCCAAAACAGCATTTTTTATTTTTGTACAAAAGAGATGAATGTTTGATTTTTAGCAATTGTTACCTGAAGACTGAAATTTTCATTGTCATGTCCTAAAAATCATTTTTACTCTAACAGTAGTTTTTATTAATTATATATAATTGTAATGTTTTGAATAAATTTGTGTTTGGTATCAAAGCCAAAAACTTAAAAAATGAGCATATCAGCAATATATTTTCAATTTCTTGATTTTTTTGTGTGCAACATGCAGGGCCTGATTATCCAAAAGGCACACGAAGCATATACTTCCCCTTTAAAATTTAAAGGGCACCTCAAAATGACTGTGAAGAGGGCTCTCTAATTCCCATTTAAATTTTTTTGGAAAAGAAAGTATGCTTAATACAAGAGGAAATCCATGCACTACTTCACGAAGCTTATTTAATAGGGAAATATGAATGTCATCAATAGGATGTTAAATCATATAGCATCCTGATGTGCCTGTTAGAAACCACCCAGGAAATTGAGCATACAGCTATATGCACTGTGTATATCTGGGTAATACACAAGGAACATAAAAAAGCTGTTTAATAAAATATATGTGATCTCGGCTAAGCTACTCCCGGGAATATTATTAGTATTATCGAGGAGTTTACACGAATAGAGAATGAATAAAAAAATTGAAAAATGAAAGGGCCCCCCCCCCCCCCCCCCCCAAAATGATATTGTGCTTCCCCTAAATTCAGAGGTTAATCGGGCCCTGGCATTATACAAATAAAACATTATTATATTAACACTTTGTAACAAAATAAATAACAATTATTGACAAAAGGGGACGGAAATGCAGTTTTATAAATATATCATAATAGAATGCGTTAGCAAGCCCGAAGAAAACATGTCAAATAAATAATCATACTGAAATTTGTATTCTTTCGATAAGATAAAAACTTAAAAGATCACATCAGGATAATAAAAGATCAGACCAAACAACGAATGCATTTGAGACATACTTTTTTAAAACATTTGTTGATTCTGAAAGTACATAGAATGAATTTCAACTATTCTAATAAGAGTTTTTCACCAAAAAATATCATAATTTTAATTCGTAAGACAGCAGCAGCAGGTGTTTTCAAAATAGATAAACAACATAAAATATTTGAAAATTGAAACAGCCGCGAAGAATAGGTTGAGTTGTTTTGTTTACCATTTCTGTTTAATGAAAAAAGATTTTTTTTTTCATTATTCATATTAAAATTATTATTATTAATTATTATTTAATATAATTATTTTACATTTCTTTTGAAAAATACTTCTTTTTTCATTTTCTTTTTTTATGTAAAAGTGTTTTTTTGTGAGTTTTCTGAACTGAACTGAAATAATTAATTATTTACATTTTAAGCCATTACCACGTGCGTGTTATTGTTTGTTGTCATATAGCCAGCAGCTGATCTGATCATATTCTAGCAGTAGAAAAAAAAAAAAAAACTTATTTAAATTAACGATTTGTTTTTTAGCTCAATATCAAGGTGCTACTTTGTTCTTTATGCACAAAATGACTGTAAAAAAGTGTCTTGTTAATAATATGTGATTTTTGCTTTTTTAGCCTTATAGTTCATCTGAAAAGTTATATCCTATATAGTATGTTAAATAAACAGTTATTTTTATTAATAAATTAACTTATTTTTTTATTAATAATTTTTTTTTCTTTACAGTAATAAATGGAGGAAACTGCAGCTTCTTCTTCTAAACGATTGAAGACAAATTATTCTGTTGACAATTTAAAAATAAATGACACTTATATTCAACATAAAAGTAAACTGTCTGAAGCTTTTTGTTTGCGAAAACCAATTAAATTAGGTATTTTAAACTATATTTTCATATATATTCAGTATATACATTACAGACTTTCGGGTACTTTTCTGTTAGACAGACACCAATCATGTAGTCACCAGATTAGATTATAAATCGTCACATAAATTATTTTTTTTCATTCAATATTTTCTTTTTCGATGAATAGGTGATTCTGTTTATACTTTTCATTAAACTGTACGTTGTCATATTTAGTATTTCTAAAATCATCTATAATCGGGGATTAACTTGCGCTGGAGCTCACCTCTGGTACTTCTCTGTTTTTAGTAAATATTTAATTATTGGCCAGAATTCACCGGAGCTCATAAACACTGCGCTCCGGAGCCCAGTGCAATAACGCTTCCGAAAAACGAATCCTAAATTACCCCGCCCATCTCCAACCTTTTGCCTTTTGTATCAAAACACATAAGTGATGTAATGTGTCACTCATGTAAAAGAGAGATAGAGATGAGACAGGCTCGATTTTTATATCAGTCTTCGGGTTTAGGCAGGCTCGAACTCAATCTGTTTTAAATTCAAAATTTTATTTATTTCCTTTTCAAATCATTTTAATGCTGTTTTGATCAGAATAAAGAGTAAACAGAAATAGTATTTTTCTATACTGCATAGCTGCGAACTATTCATTTTTTGTGTTAACACTATTTCCGAATCATAATCCTGAGCTTATTTGAGCTACAGGTGTTAGTACGGCAGACTATTATAATATTTTGCATATAATATTATAATATATAATATTATAATTATAATAAATCATAATTATAATAAAATATGCATTATATTAATATATAACGCAGAATATTATAATATATAATATTCTGCAGTACCAAAAAAGTACCAGAGTCCTAATTAGGGCTTCGGTACTTTTTTCCTTAGAACTTAAGCCCTGTTTATAATGGTATATTGTTTTTTTTTTAAATAACAAGTATTACTAATATTTTATTATTTATATAGGATTGCCATTCTTATCGTCTACCTAAACAGGGATCTATATAGGGAGAGGTTTTGGTCCTTTAAAGGACCTTTCACAAATTTTTTTATCTTAAGACAGGACCCTTTGCAATTTTTTTCATTTTAAAAAATAGACTCTTCACAATTATTTTTTCAATCTTAAACCAGGACCCCTCACAAAATTCTTTACCTTAGGAAAAGACATTTCACAAAACTTTTTCATTGAAAAAAAGGACACATTACAAATTTAAACATTGGTTTGGTACTGTCACAAAACAGCCAGAATCACCAAATATCTAGCTATAATATAAAGTAAGTATGTATACATAAATGTTTATATACCCAAATTTAACGCAGTTATATAATTTTGGTTCATTAAAAAAGAAACCTGTTAAAAATGTCTTCACAAAATTATGATTAGACTTTTCACAAGTATCAGAGATCTGCTTAAGAAGAATTTGGTACTTTTCACAAAATTTTTCATCTTGAAACAGGACCCTTCACTAAAAATTTACATCTTAAATCAGACCCTTCATAAAATTCTTTATGTTAAAAATAAATGTTTCACAAATACTTTTCCATCTTCAAACTGAACCATTTACAAATGTGTTCATTTAAAAACAAACATGACCTGTTACAAAACAGCTGAGGTCCCCAAAGCCTATTGCCTAGCTTTGGGATACATATAAAGGATATATAATAAGATATATAAACAAAAACCTTTGCTGAAATTATTGCTCGATATAGTGATAATTTCAAATTCACAAAATTATGGGTAGATATTTCACAAATATGAAAAACTTCACAATTTCACAAAAACAGTACCCTGTAAGAAAAGTCTGAACTCCTGCTAAATTGATCAAACTAAAGCTTTTCATAATTGCAAATGGCATCTTTGTTAGCTTTTGCTCCAACATTTACACTTTGCATGTCTGTCTAATGAAAAAGTACCTACTTTCATTGATTACAAATTAATTTGTTTAAAACATTTAATTATTCTTAGAAAATGAAGCTGAAGTGATTGCAAACCCTTTCACCTGTTGTGTGTTACCAGATTTTATTCAACCAGATGATTATTTAAAAGAATTAAGAGAGGAATTAACACAACTGGATATGGAAAGGAAAGTTAATGATTTATACCAATTTTTTCAGGTATGGTAATTGTCTAGTTAAAGCATTTCTAAGTTTTGAATACCTATCTAATTTTAATAACATTTATCTTTGAATTTCCTTTTAGTCTGAAGATTTAGGAGATTCTTTCTCTCCCCAGATATCCAAATTCAAGTAAGTAAAGATAATATTTCTCCAAATTTAAAAATATATCTCAATAGAAATTAATTCATACTGACTATGTAATTTGATAGGATTATGTAAATTTATAAATAACCATTTCATATATATACCACTTTTTTCACACTAGTTTACATGCTAATTAGCTAAAATTTATAATTTTGATACTTTTTTTTTTCAATTAAAAAAAGGTTAATCTTTTTGGTGCTTTTTTTAACATTTCTCTCAAAAGTGCTGCTTTGAGTTTTTTCCAGTACTGTAGTCACAAAAAAGTCAGAGGGTATATGCTAGAGAGTATATATACCATATGAGATGTAATCTTCCCCAACTGGGTGAAAAAGTCCCTTGGCTGAAGCTACAAATGCTCTACCAACTGAGCAAATGTCTCTTCAAATCTTTCTGATGAGAAAAATCTACCAAAAGAATGGAAGTAGAATATTAATTTTATTTACATACATAATGCCTGCTACAGCTAAATATTTTAATAAATTTTATCATGTTTTGAAAAGGTTTAATATCTTTTTCTTCAAGTTTGTTATTTAAAAAAAAAAAAAAAAAAAAAAAAAAGAGGGAACTGTTTTTTTTATTTCTTTTATTTACTTATTTATATATTTTTAAGATAAAAACTGTACATAATTTGTGATTTTATGTTTTAGGAAGTTATTAAGTGGAAAGATATTGGAATGGATGAGAACTATTACAAAAATTCCACTTACTGAGATAAATGACATTTTCTGTTCGCATTACTCGTTCACAGGTTGTATACATATGTATTTTTTCAAATAAAATATGAATATATTCTTTAAATTTTTTAATCTTTATGTTATAAAATGCGGCCTACATAGTAGCCACTGACAACAAATTAAAGACACTGATTTTGTGTCTTTAAAATGGTTTATTTCCTTAATAAAATCTTAAATTATTCATATCAGATCTTCAGCTTTGGTGCCTGTCTTAGTTTATAAATTTCATTACTGTGTGTTTAATTTAATTATGTAATTTTCAATAAGCTTACTGAAACAGTCTTAAACCTAATTCTTTCACAATTATAAGCTTCATTGATGAATAGCTTTACATTAATTTATCTCCAGGTTTTTGCAATAAGCATATGTTGTTTCTATCTAAATTTATCTTCCTCTCTCTATTTCTTGTTCAATTTTATGAAGCATTGAAACAAGAATACGTTCAATTTATTTTAATTATTTGTGTTTTTCTTTTTGTTGTTTTCTACCTGCTACATATCTTTCTTTTTTCTATGTTAATTTTTTTTTTTTTTTTTTTTTTAAGATTTGAGGATTTTGTAGAACATAAGGGAATAGAATTTTAAAATGAAAACAAGAAAAAAAAATTGACAAAGAATACAGATTTTAATTTTTTATGTTAACTTTTTAAAAATTAAACAATATATTGATGCATACTACAACAAATCCATGCATCTTCTTCTATCTTTACAAGAAGAAAGTATTGGATTCATGAAAATTTTCGACTTCTAGTTTCCGACGGTTTTATACGTTTTAGAAGGTCCTGAAAACGATTTGACTGTTTTTAGAAAATGTCTGTCTGTGACTTTGTCTGTCTGTCTGTATGTATGTGACAAAAAGTTTGTGGGCGCTCTATCTCAAGAACTAATGCACGAAACTTAATAAAACTTTATATTCAGTTAGTCCCTGATATAAATTGGTGCTGCTTAGTTTTTGGTGAAAATCGTCCAATTGGAGCACTGCTATGCTGCATTTTTTGTGATTTCCGCAATATCTCTATCTCAAGAACTAATGCAATTATTTTCATCAAACTTCTGACCCTCAGCAAACTTCTGACTCTTTAGACCTTGACATAAATCGACGCTGATTATGTTTTCGTGTAGGTATCCCAACAGGTAGCGCTGCTATGCTACTTTTTTCATTATTATCACGATAACTATATCTCAAGAACTAATGCACGGATTTTCATCAAACTTCAGATTCAGTTGGACTTTGACATAAGTTGTTGATTAGGTTTTGGTCTAAATCTCCCAATAGGTGGCGCTGCTATACTACATTTTGCAAGATGTACACGATTTTAGCATTAGTCATATCTCAAGAACTAATGCACGGAATTTAATAAAACTTTAGATTCTTCTTTTTAGTGTATGCGAAACCTATGTGAGATAGAAGAAAGTTTTGGGATTGGCACATCCGACTAGTTTCTTTTTGTAACTTTCATTCCTTTAATCTGTTTATTTTACTTTTATTAATTCTTAGTTATTTAAATTTTCTGTGCTGTTTTGCATAATTGTACTTAATTTTTAAAGCAATGTATGTTGCTGAAAACGCATTTTTTTAACATCTTGTATTACTTAACAACACCTCTTTAAAATTTTATTTTTATTGGTCTCGGCATTGGCTAAGAGTCTTATGTTATGATGCCACATTTTCCTATCAGAAATAAGGATGTAGCAATTAAAAAAAATAGATTGGTACTTTACATTTGTCATCACACTAGCAATCTAAACTTTTGTTCAGCTTTACCCCTTGCTTAGACTTTTCGTCAATGAGTACCTGCCCTGATATAAATTTAACCCCACCCATATATCCCGTTTTGTTAGTAAAGTTTTTCTACTAGTTGCAGTTATTTTAACATGTGTAGTTTTTAACCGTATATCTATTTTGAGGCAAAAACAATGGTGAAAGAAAGTTTCTTTCAAAACTATAATTAATAGCTAAATACTTCAAATAAAACATCCAAAAAAGTGAACGATGCTGCACCTAACAATACAGGTTATAGATTTTGCCCCGCCCACTTAAACACTAAAACGGTGATCTGCTTCTAAATGTATTTTTAAAAAATGGTTTAAAAGAAGAAGCTCTGAGGCGATTCGTTTTCGTTGCATGTTTAGAAGTACTAGAAACGTAAAGAAGACCGAAAAGGGATCCGTAATCGCATGATTCTATTACAGATGGGCGGTACTAGTGAAAACGTGTTATATAATTACTCATGGGCGACTGGGCCTACGAATTTTCTTTCTTTTCGCGAGTAGCCTATTGGGATTATACAGAAGTCTCTCTTTGTAAACGAAAACTGTACAACTTACCTTTTTCTTCTGTGTGTGTGGGGGGGGGGGGGTTCGCCATAAATAATAATAGTTTCAACTAAGTCCCAATGCAATGCATGACCCAGCCAGGGTTAAAATTTTGATCTTTAATTCCGTGTTTTCATACTGGAAATCCCGAAAGAATATTTTTTATTTGATAAATGGATGTCATTAACCCCTTAACAGTATTGCTCGAACGTCGTTCGGGTAGAAAGAATTTGTTTTCTTCGTTACTAAAAGCTTTCAGAAACCACAAATTTCTAACTATAATTTTTGTTGTATTTGGCGGACATATCTCGATTATATAAGGCAGATATTTTAATACAAAAAAAAAAGTGGATTTTAGCCCTTATTTTTAATTTATTGTGTCCAATAACAGTAATATTAAATAAAACTGTTAAGTGTTAAATAATAGAAAATTTGATTTTCAAAATTTCTAGTATGAATTCAGAATTTCTGTGTCAAGAAAAGGGCTAAACTGAGAACCTTGGCCCCATGTTGAAAACTACCGGTTCGGACTCTTATCCAGCATTTCTTTCTCTGCTCCATAGGCATAAAAAAAAACATTAATTTGTAAGCCATAGAGTACCGTGGGATTAAGGGGCTCTGCCTTAGAAATTCTTCCCAAAAAGGGCTCCTCGAGCCCAAAAGTTTGGGAACCACTGATCTATAGCAAAAATGAGATGTGTTATGATTTAAAATTTTACTCTTAATTTATTCAGTATTTTAACTTTAATTTATTCATCCAGGTAAATAAACTCATTAAATTCATTTAAATTAATTAAGCTAAGTTTCATTATTGCATTTTAAATCAAACATTCTTTTTAAATTGTTTACTTTTGGTGAGAGTATAAATTAATTTCTGAATCTTTCCATCACATATGTTTTAGGATATTCATTTCAAATTTAATTTACAATTTATTCACTTTGCAATATTAATTAAACTTAATTTCAAATTATCTAAAGGAAAAATATTTCTAACTTACTTTTTCTAACTTTTAAATAATATCCATCTCTCTTAATAACAGACAGTCTAAAATAAATAATTATTCTAAAATATAGTGTATTTCCTTAGTTCAGATTCACTAATTTTGATCAATGCAAAATCTTTCAGAATCGCGAAACTTTCATATATCGTTTCAAAATTTCTAAGTACAATAATAACTTCTTCAAAATTCTTTAAATTAAAATTTTTACTTTCAAAACATATCTATTGGAAAGAACTTTTTATTTTATTGAGATTGCTAAAATTTCATTTATTTTCATCCATAAGTTTGGCAGTTATCGATTTTTAATTACTTTCTTTTATTTTGTTTTGAAGCTCGCAGATTTTCGCTATGAACAGCCATTGATAAATTTTCAGATGCATTCGTGTAAACAACTACTATTTACTTCCCGTTTCCCGCGTATTTTTCTGAGTCAGTGACTCATGTAGCGCAAGGTCAGTTTTTAGACGATTCAAGGTGACAGATCGAAGCTCGCAGAACATTTTTAATGACGTGTCGTCAGGGGTGCGATACAGTTAAAATTTAACTTTGACCGTGTGGGTGAGCTTCTACAAAAACTCCGTCAGGTGGTGTCACGCGCGCTACAGTTATTTTTGGAACCGTTGGGAAATGCTGTCATCTGATTGGCAGAAGTTTCAAATTTTGGAGAGTTCAACCGTACTTTGAGAATTCGGGAGATAATGACTTCTCCATACTTGCTTGACTTGGTAACAACAACTTTTTAGGCTGTCGGGCCTCTGGCCTGGTAGCAGTTCAGTTTTATTCGGCTATGGAAGAGGTTCTCCAGTTAAAAAGAGGAATTTTTGGACAGCAGCGGTCGTCAATGGATGCAGGCTCATAAAGAAAAAAATCTTCATTAATTATTTTTAGACGTTACGCAGTACGATATTTTGTTACAAGTAATATTTTGCTACAGTTTTTCTCTTCATCTATAATTCTCAACTTACCTGATTGTCATAATTGATTCTTAGTCAAATATCTTCGAAGTTTTAAAGTTCAAGCAGCAGCCGATTTTTCCATTTTTGTTACGAAGTAACTGATATTCAGCGCCTTCGCCTTGATTTCTCATTTATCCTGTGATGAATTCACGAGATTTAGAAGCAAGTATCGTAGCCGAGATATAATCATTTTCCAGTTTAGTTTGACGAACTTTACGTATCTTAAAAGCCACCATTTAACAATTGCATCTTCAATTCAAAAATTTTGTTGGTCACGTACAGACGACATGAGTACCTAGACTCTGCCATATTTCTTTAAAGACAATTTCAACTTTCATCTACATCTTTAACGCAGAATGTTAAATTTGAAATGAAAAACAATAAACTAATAACATTTTAATTTAACCTTCATGGGCTGAACATCGAACATTTTAAGTTTATTTTTATATTTTAAATTATCATCAAAAGTTGTGATCTTGTGAGAAATATTGTGAATAAGAAGAAGTTTGTGAAACACATAATTAGTAAAGATCTTTTTGTTTAATATTCTGTGAGTGCACGTATTGAATATTGAATAAACTACTGTGTGGCATCTATTTGGTGAGTTATTTGTTTTTCCTTTTTACATTTCACCAAAATCGAGTTATAGATGGATCAACTTCTGAGAGAATGATCATAAATCTTAAATCTTACAATTAAGCTTTTAATTTAAATTTTACAATTCCAACATTTAATTTTAACTTGTATTATTTTAACCTTTCTTTAGAACGCATTGTTACTACTTCTTGAGATTATGCCATATAGAGAGATTTCGGGATAGTTAACTTATATTCTTTTCTAAATTGAATTTTCAGGTTTGGATTCAATCGGAATATTTTTCGAGAGAATCGTCACTTCGTTAATTTTTCCCGGTATAAGTTCTACGATCCCTAAATCTCGCTATAAGATGTTTTTATTTCACTGAAAATATTAAAATAATGTTACTACATACTATCTTTTTGTATTTTCAGATCATCTGTTGTGCCATGATGATGAATTAGAAGGACGTAGAATTGCTTATATTTTTTACCTTGTTCCAGAATGGAGTGGGGCAGATGGAGGATGTCTTGATTTATTTAATACAGGTTTAATATATGAACACATTTTACTTTCAGTGTGTGTAATTTGTACATCATGGCTAATATTGTTTATAATTATCTCATGTAATCACATTATTAAGCATATTATCTATCATCGATTAACTTTTATCTGTTATAAATTTTATTATTTGAAAGTTGTAAAATTATTTCATTCCTTAAATAAAACTTTTAAATCTACACCTGTTTCATACTTTCAGTTATAGTTTAATTTTTAAAAAATACAGTTGAGTCCACTTATAATGAACCTGGCTGGACCATCAAAACTGGTTCAGTATATCCGAGGTTCATTATAAATGATTTGCAACTTTTTATAATAAGTAATGTTCTAAATGCTTTTAAATATACATAAGAATCTTGATTGTTTTAAAGGTATTAAAATAATTTTACATGTTTTTATTTGATTTTTTTTAACATAAGCATCAAAATTTATATTAAATGGTTAAATCATAAATTTATCCAAAAAGTTTCATTTTTCTACTAGAATGATTTTAAAAAGGTTGATTATAGAGCATACCTTTACAGTGAAAAAAATTGTATCACTTGTTTATCTTACCCTTCTGAGAGCTTTGAAGAGTGAATCATTTCTACAAAGAAAAATCAACATCATTGTAAGGTGGTTTTCTCAGTTTCTTAACTTTAGTTATGTTTTGCTCATACGCATGTTTTATTGTTTCTCTATTTTTCCATATGGTGCCAACTGTAGATTTTTGAAACAAATACTCTTGGCAAATATCAGCTTTCTTAGAACCTTTCTCTATTTTGAACACAATTTCAGCTGTTTCTTCAGACAGAATGATTTTCTTTTACCTGACATGATTTTAAAAACTGCAGACCGCAATTCTCGCTTAAAAGATTAGATATGACCAACAAGCAGCAAATTTCTGTATCTTATGAAGACCTTAAAATTGAGAGACGTTTTTCCTATCCAAAAGACAAATCAGTATTACTACATTCCATGGGAAGATGAGGGGTTTCCCTTGCAATGGAATAACACCACTAATCTGATAAGTGACAAAACAAGGATTTTATTATGGTTGATTATAAAGCATACCTTTACATCAAAGAGTTCATTACAACCAGACTCCACTGTATATATATATATATATATATATATATATATATATATATATATATATATATATATGAAACGAAGCGTGTTGCTCCGTCGGTGGGTCCTTGATCGCCGGGCCGGTGGCTGCGCGGACTGATGGCGGCTCCGTATTTACGTCAAAGCGCTCATTCTGATTCCCTTGCATGCTCTTGTAGTCCTGGGCCGTGAGCGGGATTCGGTTAAATTCCGAGTGAATGTATTTCTGTTTAAAGGAAGACACCGTCTATTACGGAACCTGGTTTATTTCTTTTTCTTACATGCATCCTTTTAAACCAGGCCCATATTGGCGTGAGAGCTGCTTTTTAAGTCTGTCTGGACATCGAAGGTTCGTCCATCGCGAGGCAATTCCGAGAGAGCAGATTGGCGTGGATTTGTTTAAATGAGGGAAATCGTAAAAAGTTCGCTCCTGATAGCAGTGCAATGGTATAAATATGAGGTTTTTGCATTATTTCTGCTAGAGGTCGTCTAAGTCAAAAGAGGCGTATTTTTAATTTTAATTGGCCGCGAGCTGAGTGATTGATTGTGCGGAATAAAGGCGTTGGCTCCATCGGCCGATCGGATGCAGCAAGACTTTAAAATTGCGTTAGCGTCAGCACAAATATTCTTATGAAGAGTCAGAAAACGATCTTTGAAAGTTATAAGATGCGATGCAGGAAAACTAATTTAACAGGGGCGACGGCATTTTCAATCAATTGAGACACAATTATTAAAGCATTTAAAAGTTTTGATTTAAATTTCTATTTTTTAAAACGGTAATTTAAAATTTTAAAAGGGGCAAAAAGGGATTTTGCATTTTAAAAAGGAGTTTAGCTTTTATCCTTTCATATCCCCCCCCCACTAAAACAAGAGCCACAGGGCTCGCCTGCAAGACCTGTGGGTCTTATCTCGTGAATTTAACCCATGTTTTTTTTTTTTTTTTTAGATTCTTATTTTCTCCAGCTCTCAAGTAATTTCTCCAGCTCTTCAGTATTTACTTCAGCTCTTCAGTATTTACTTCAGCTCTTCAGTATTTACTTCAGCTCTCAAGTCAATTGGACCTATTTTTACATTTATATATCAAATTTACATAAAAATATTGGTTACACTAAAATATTGGAATTCTTTCAATGGTGCTGCAGCAAAACAATAATGTGTCTCGAGACGACATATCTTGATTATAACAGTTGTCATAACATAACTGTGTTTGTAGTGTTTCCCTTTCTTTCCAGTTTTTGTTTTAAAGTTTTTGATATAGTTTGTTGGGAAACATCCTTTTGTGTATAATTGCAAATTGCAACCATAAACTATATAGTATATTAAAATATTCACAGGTAAACATACTGAAAACTATACAACATATGCAAATGTAAAAAATATTCAATAATAGACAATGTTCAAATGTAAAAAAAAATATTCACAAATACAAAATATTAAAATGTAAAATATATTCACAAATACAAATTATTCAAAAATATAAAATATTCAATAATACAAAATATGCACTAATACTATCAACAAAATATATTGTATCTCAAATGCAATTTGAAAAGCTTGCATTTCTAGAAATATTGAATTTTCACACTGAGATAAAATAACAGTAAAATATCCTAAAATACTAATAACAAAAACAAATTATATTTCTTCGTATACCTTTCCGTTTTGTTAGGGACTTAGCTACTTCTATGATGCAGCCTTAGGTTTATATCCATGAAAAACAACACTAAGTTGTTTAAAAAAAAGAAAACTACAGCTAATAAAAACTAAATATACACTTGCTATAATTTTCACCATGCGCAGGGTCAGTGCGATATGGGTTTTAATACTCTGAGGGGAATATCACCCAAAAATGTGCCACTCGCACGACAGAAAAAGAAAAGTGGGTAATCGATATTCACCTGCAGAGGGGAAGCGAAGCAGTTTTGCCAGATTCTCCGTTCAACCTGGAAAGAGAATCTGGGAAAACAGTCCGGCTAAAGATGGGTGGCCACGGAGCGGAGGACCCCTTCATGTGTCATCAATTCATCATTATAATATTTAAAAAAAAAATAATAAAAATTCTAACAGTACTTTTAAACTGTCACCATCATTCTACACTGCTGGGGAGATAGGTTACACGCCCAGCTGGGTCCTCATCCAAATGCTACGAGTAAGGGGGACGATAGGAAAGCAAAAATTAAAAAAAAATTGACAGCTGAAAGAGATAGATGGGGTTTATTCATGGCTGAGTTTAAGATTTTGAGGAGGGTGGTAGTATCTTAACTTGGAGGAATGGACAATTTCGGAATTTCTCTTAAAATGTGGGCTGGGTTTATCAATTTCAAAGGATACATCAGAAAGTTGTTTTAAAATGGTGTATGGGCCAGAATATGGTGCCGTCAATTTACGGGTATTCGGATAGTGAAATTCTTCATACATCACAATGTCACCAACTTTAAACTTTACAGGAAGGAAACGAGCATCATAACGGACTTTATTCTTTTTATGGTAAGCAATTGTTCTCTCTTTAGCCAATTTTCTAGCTTCTTCCACAGGGGGATAGTAACTATTATTTGGTAAAGGGGGATCATATGGTAAATTTCCTAAAAATAAATAGCTAGGGGTGAATTGGGTTACAGAATGAGGGGTGTTATTATATTCATATAAGACTTCATCTAAAAGCTTAGTCCAAGGTATTTTCTTGGATGTGGAATTGACTTTACATTTTAATCTAGTGACAATAGTCTGATTTAGTCGTTCAATTTTCCCATTCGTTTCCGGGTGATGGCTGCTCGTCAATCTGTGTTTTATATTGTAATTACGAAGAAATCTCCTAAACCTGGAAGCCGTAAATGCTCCATTTCTGTCGGTTAACAATCTATCTGGTACTTGTATTTGAAATAATTGTTTCAAAATGTTTGTATAAGTTTCGGTAGTTACACTTTTTGACGGAAAACCCCACACATAGCGAGTTGCATGGTCAACGACTAAATGCAAATATTTTTTTGTAGAATTGTAATAATTAAATCCGCCAACAGAGTCTACTGCCAAACATTCAAAAGGTATCTCTGTTGGGGGCATTAATTGCAATAAGCCAAATCTTTTTTGTCTACATTTTTTGTTTATCTGACAAGTGTGGCAGTGTTTTACAAAATTTTCAATGTCCTGATTAAAGTTAGGCCAATAATATTGTGGAGAGATTAAATTTATCATTTTATAAATTCCAGGGTGGCCAAATTGTGTGTGGGTTTTTTCTAATAGGGGTAAACGTAAAGACATGGGGACCACAATCTTATACAAACCTTTCTTTTTAATAACAACAACATCATTTATCTCAGTGTACTTTTTACCATCAATTGTTACATTTTCTTTCTTCTGATTGTCTCTTACTTCATTCAAGTCAAGGAGATGTATAATATGGGGTAAATTTTCTGAAACAGGTTGTCTAGATAGCATATCAGCTTCAACATTAGTGGAGCCTTTCTGGTATTTAATTTCATAGTCAAACATACTAAGTTTTAGGGACCAGCGGAAAAGACGTCCTCTTAAATTTTTAACACTTTTGAGCCAGGTAAGTGCCGCATGATCTGTATGTATGACAAATTTTTGACCGTGTAAATAATGATAAAATTTATCTAAAGCATCCACAATCGCCAAACATTCTAACTCAGTAATTGCATAATTTTTTTCATAATCGCGAAGATTTCTAGAGTGATATGCTATAGGATGTAATGTTCCTTTTTCATCAACTTGTTTCACTACACATCCCACTCCATGACTTGATGCGTCTACAAACAAATGACAAGGTGTTTTGGGATCAAACAACTTTAAGATTGGTTTTTCAATTAAAGCATTTTTTAATTTTTCAAAAGAATTTTGACAATTTTGGTCCCACACATAAGGGACATTTTTCTTCAACAAATTGTTGAGAGGGTATCGAATGTTAGCATACTTTGGAATAAATTTGTGATAAACATTTATAGATCCCAAAAAACGTTGTAATTCTTTTACATTCGTTGGTGGTGTTAATTTCTTAATCGTCTCTATATTAGGGTTGTCAGGTGTGATACAACCGTTCGAAACTTCATATCCTAGAAAGTTAATTTTGGATTTCACAAAATTACACTTTGACAATTTGAGTTTAAGGTTTTCTTGAACACAGATATTAAATAATGTCTCTAAATGACATAAATGTTCCTCTTCATTTTGGGAGAATACAATAACATCATCAAAGTAACTACAGGCAAAGTCAATTTTGTATTTATTAAGAATTCTACGGAGGGTACGGTTAAACCAAGCAGGTGAGTTTTTCCATCCAAACGGTAAACGATTCCACTCATATAATCCAAAGGTGGTGGCAAATGCCAGCTTCTCAGTGTCTCGAGGGTGGATAGGAATGTGCCAATATCCACTAGCTAAATCAAGAGTGGAAAAAATTTTAGCATGCGCCAATTTATCTAACAGGGTGTCGATTCGAGGTAAGGGTTCTGCATCTGTTTTTGTAATGGCATTTAATTTTCGGAAGTCAATACATAACCGGGTTTTCTTCCCTTCTTCACGTTTATACACCAAAGTTACGGGTGATGAATAAGGGGAATAGCTTTCTTTAATGATACCGGCTTGCAATAAATTTTGAATTTGTTCTTTAATTTCCTCTTCTTCCTTAGGGGAAGTGCGATATGCTCTTAAAGAAACGGGGAGATCTGATGTTAACTGTATTCTCTGGGGTTCCATGTTTACACAGCCTATATCATATTTATCTTTGGCGAAAATACAGACATATTTGGCTAGAAGAGCAGGTAATTGTTCTCTGACAGACTGAACATTTTGCACATGGTCAGTGGTCTCGAACAACTCTGGCTCAAAATTTTCTTCGAATATCTCTGCATTTTCCATTGCTGGCTGGTTAGTATATACTTCTGATAAATGTAAAGTATGGTGAGACGCATTTGTTGGAATATGGTCCATGAGAGGTACTTTCTTATTATCTTGAGTTATTTGCATTTTAACACAGTCAATATTTAATCTAAACAGTTTGCAATGGGGTAGCCCAATCAAAGCATAAGGTAACTGATTGTTAATTATAAAAAGTTCAATTCTCTTAGAGATACGTCCTAATTGCAAACTAACAAGGCATTTTTCTTTCAAAGCAAGAACACCTTGTGTTTGGGTGACTGGTATACTCTGCTGAACTTTACATATTTTTAGGTTAAGTTTATGGGCTAAATGACAAGGAATAACACTAATCGAACTCCCAGTATCGATCAAACAAGGTAGTGAGTCTTCATTTTTTACATAAGTAACTTTATGACAATCTCTATTTGATTTTTTATAGCTAGCTTTTTCTTTTTGTATATGTCCGGACATAAGAAATCGTCATTGATTACTAGATGTATTTCGGGATGACTCATTAGCGCTATGATCTTGGTTGGGGTTCGGCAAAGTCATATTGTGACTAGGGGTTGGTACTGCTAACACTTGTTGTCGAAAAGGGCAGTTTCCCACCCAATGATACGCATTTGGTATTCCGATATTAAGACAAACTTTGCATGGATAGGGCGGCAAAGTGGTCTGGTGGTGTACATTAGGTCGTGGTGGAACATTTGAAGTCGGTCTAAACGTATTTTGGGGATTTCTGGCTTGATTTGATGGAAAAGGTCGAATGGGGTGTATTTGATAGGGAACTCTGTAGTTCCACTGCCTGTTAAAATTCTGTCCATTCTCATATGGAGGTCGGTTTGGTCGCCATTGGCGATACTGATTGTGGTTTTGGGGGCTTGCTTCAAATTTGCTCTCATTTCCCTTTCTGTCCAGTTGCAGTTTGCTAATTCTGAAAACTAATTCACGCCATGCATGTGTAGTTGAGGGGTTGCCTGCAATAACTAACTTCTGCATTTCTAATGGCAAGCCCTCCGTTAACCCTTCCAGGATAAGTTTCTGCTCTAAACCTAAGGTTCGGCCTACTTTAGTCTTTTTTTTGATAATATTCGTTCAAGTCCTCTCCAACTTTATATCTAATACGTGAAAAATCAGTGAGAGAAAGGGTATCTGGAATTTCGTAGTGTTCATTAAACAAAGTGACAAATTCGGACCAATGAAGTACATTTAGACAATTATTAATGTACAACGTAAGTGCACTGTCCTTTAAATACTTCTGTATGTGCCTAATTTTCCAGCACTCGTCTTTTCCCTGTCCTATACAGACACTCTCGAAATAGGCTAACCATGGTATCCAAGACATTCCATCTTGCGGAGAAAACGCAACGATATCGGGGTCTACTGACATTTTTGGGTTGGCGGATACTGATGTGTGAGCAGACCCAGCTTGAGCTGACAGGGTCTGTCCACCTAACATTGTTACACCAGATGTCTCTGGTGCACATCCAGATTCCTGACTAGACTTCTGATTATTTTTCTCTTCAGGATTATTAACGGGATTATCATCTTTGCTCGAAATTTGATTTTTTTCTTTTTCGGGGTCACCTGATTTGTCTGTTAAATCCTCTACTTCTTTGGGAGGTGTTGGGTTACTCATGATAGATATAAATACTAAATATCACTGAATTACACAGAAATATAATACACAATTAAAGCACATAAGAATAAAAATGAAAAAATCTTTCAAACTATTTAAAATTTGTAACACTATATCTGTAAATATCTGTTAAAATCATCTTTTTAAAATTAAAATCCACCTTAATAATTTTTTTTTTTTTTTCAATAACTTGAATTCAATAAAAAAAATTTAAATAACCTCACTAACTATAAAGTACGTTGCATATAAATCACCTTTAAAAAGTTTAACACTTAATAATAAAAATATTATAATAATATAATAATAATAAAATTTTCACTTCTGCTAAAATATTTTCAAACTGTCTAGAAAAATGATTTTAATATGAGGTTTATTTAATGTTATTTTTTCATTAAAATCGTAATTATCAGTTCAACACAACTAAAGAACTTTCATAAAAATCACCATTCTTCGCTTTTCATCTCTTTAAAATTACGTTAAACACAATACATAAACAATTATATATTTGAACTTAAATAGCTGACTTAAAAATAATTAAAATTTTCACACAAATAATAGCATACTAAAATAATCCTCTTTAATTTATTTTTGGCATGCATAAAAAATTAAATAAAAAGTTTGAGAACCACTGCCTCTCACTAAAAAGATCTTAAAATTTTTTTTTTTTTTTTTTTTTCTTCTGTACGTTAATATCAAAAGTACATATACGCCTTTGCTTTAAATAAATCCATGAAAAAATTTACCTCTTTTTTTTTTTTTTTTTTTTTTTTTTTTCACCGCTACGCGAAACAATAATAAATTAATTTCACTGAAATATTTATCTCTATATCTTCTTGCACTGCCCACAAAAATACTTTTTCCCGTAGTCACGTGGTTTTTGTTTTTGCTGAGCGCAGTTCTGATTTATTTTTCTAAATAGTCCAGAAACCAGAAACCGAAACATCTGAGTCACGAGTTCATTTCTTTACCGGCGCGCTCTTGAAAATTGAAAACAGCTGTCTGGTTGACCTACTTCTCTCTGCAGATAAAACACTTGATTCTTGCCGGCAGAATGAAATACAGCACAAGATTGAGAATGAAGAGAAAAGTTAATGATTCACTTTCCTTTTGACGAAGGGAGATTAAGTACTTTTGAGTTCTTGGGATAAATTCCGTAAGTCTTTCACCGTATGCTGTAAGAATTTTTCACGGAGGTATTCGCTGTGATTGACGGGCGTAGATTACGTAACTGTTTAGTTTTTGGGATTTTCCCGTTGAGATGAACTGTCCTACTCGACTTCTGAAACGAAGCGTGTTGCTCCGTCGGTGGGTCCTTGATCGCCGGGCCGGTGGCTGCGCGGACTGATGGCGGCTCCGTATTTACGTCAAAGCGCTCATTCTGATTCCCTTGCATGCTCTTGTAGTCCTGGGCCGTGAGCGGGATTCGGTTAAATTCCGAGTGAATGTATTTCTGTTTAAAGGAAGACACCGTCTATTACGGAACCTGGTTTATTTCTTTTTCTTACATGCATCCTTTTAAACCAGGCCCATATTGGCGTGAGAGCTGCTTTTTAAGTCTGTCTGGACATCGAAGGTTCGTCCATCGCGAGGCAATTCCGAGAGAGCAGATTGGCGTGGATTTGTTTAAATGAGGGAAATCGTAAAAAGTTCGCTCCTGATAGCAGTGCAATGGTATAAATATGAGGTTTTTGCATTATTTCTGCTAGAGGTCGTCTAAGTCAAAAGAGGCGTATTTTTAATTTTAATTGGCCGCGAGCTGAGTGATTGATTGTGCGGAATAAAGGCGTTGGCTCCATCGGCCGATCGGATGCAGCAAGACTTTAAAATTGCGTTAGCGTCAGCACAAATATTCTTATGAAGAGTCAGAAAACGATCTTTGAAAGTTATAAGATGCGATGCAGGAAAACTAATTTAACAGGGGCGACGGCATTTTCAATCAATTGAAACACAATTATTAAAGCATTTAAAAGTTTTGATTTAAATTTCTATTTTTTAAAACGGTAATTTAAAATTTTAAAAGGGGCAAAAAGGGATTTTGCATTTTAAAAAGGAGTTTAGCTTTTATCCTTTCATATATATATATATATATATCAGCTGTAGATACTGAAATTAATATATTTCTATCAAACAATTATTCACAGATGCTAAATCCTATAACTTTTTACCTTATATTCCCTTAACTTTCAAATTCAGTTACATTGATATGTTATAAATTCAGTTGCATTGATATGTTATAATGTTCAATGATCTAGTTGAGTTGAACCCTTAAAATTCACAACTTCAAATCAGTGTGCTAGGCTTACACACTTGATTATGCTCAGAGAGTCTGGTTGTTTTATATTCTAGGTAACATTTTCTTTTAAATGATATAAAAATTTGGGATGATGTTTCATGGCATAAAATTTTTTGCAGTTGCTTCCTTGGCCAGTCAGATTTTCTTGTATTTAAATAATAATAATAGTGCAAATCACATGACTGTCCCAAACAGATACAGGTCTGACCGCTTGACATTTCATATACCAGTTGGCCTTTTTTCTCAAAAGCATTTTTTCAAATAAAACTGCATAAAAGTTAGATTTTTAGATAGATCGTTTAAAAAAAAAATTGGGGGGTGGGGAGGAAGATGAGTTATATTCAAATACACATATATTTTATTTTGTATAACTTCAGTTGAAATTTGTCTGACAGCCCAATATCTCATTCCATCAAAATAAACACAGAAGATTCATTCTTCTGTGAAGAATAAATGTTAAACAACAGAGGTAATCCTTGAGAAAGCAAGTTTACAGTGTTACTTGGCATCTAAAAAACTGCTATTGAGGTTGAATATTTGAATCTTCCCATTTCTTCTTGATTTTTTTTTTTTTTTTTTACACTGTATATTTCATCATTGTTAATGTCTTTACAGTCTGCTTTGAATATCAAGATTTGTAATCAAATATGTTATACTAATGAATAATTGTATTTTATAATTGTTAAAAATACTGTTGTAGTTATAATAAATAAAAAAGTGTGAGTATTTTTTCCTTGGAAACATGTCTTTAATAGTTTTATGATGATTTAAGGCCATATTGTTTTCTCACATATTTATCATAATGTTTAACAAATAATTCATTATTCAGCATCATCAGTAACTGAAAATTGATTTATTTTACTGCAAACATGTAAATTGTTCCTTAAGTGTACAAACATGTAATGTGTATGCACTCTTTAATTTATTTGAACTGCATTACACTGAAGTAAAAACATTAATTTATTAAAAAAGGTAAAATGCATACTTTAATCTTTGCAATAATTGAGACTGTATTGAAACAAGTTTATCTTTGCAATTTTAAGTTTTCAGTTACCAATGCTTGTGTTTTTCAATGTTGCAAATAATGAATAGACTGATGTTTTAAAAATTCTAAATGCATACATTAATACATTTTAAAAGTTTTTCTAACTCTATAAGAGAAAATAAAGTAAATGAATGTCCCAGTTATTTAAAATACTTTTAATTTACTCGTACTTTCTCTAATAACTTCATTTGTAACAATCTGATTTAAAGGTTATGTTATGATGCTAGAAAATATAGATCATTCCTTATTGTTTACCAAGTTACAACAACTGTCATATTGTAGCAGATCCTCAACCATCATTAAATTATTAGAAAATACATTTTTAACAAAATGTAGGAAGCCTCCCAGAAAATCTTGTTCCCATGGCAACATGTCAGAAGTAATAGAACACAAAGAGTTGGCATCGGCCAATCTGGTATTGTGGCATATAGAAATAATACCTGCCAACTTGTAAGGTTTAGCCTTACAATGTAAGGATTTAGGTCAAATTGTAAGGTTGTAAAGGGAATAGGTAATATTGTAAGGTTTTTTGGTAAAACTTGAAATGATTATTCAAATATATTACTCATTGAGTAAAAGAATTAAACTGATGCATACATTGTGTTTATGTTACAGTTATGAAAGTGATTATGATTAGCAATATGGTACGTCATGGCAACCAAGTAGTAATTCACAACACATTATTCTGTGCCAAGGAATTTTTAATCATGCTTTGTATTTTTAAATTTTCTCGCAGCAAAGCTGAATGTAAAACTAAAATTGTAGTTTTGAGATTTTTTTAATTAGAAATTTATTAGGGTTTTTTTTTTTTTTTTACTTATAAAATATTTTAGCATGCTTTTAAGTATTAAAATATTTTAATACTTAAAAACATGTGAGAAGATTGCTATGAAGAAATGTTTGACAAAAAATTGTTGTGTAAAGCCAAATCAGCCTATTTAAAGTATATTAAAAGTAATTATCAGTGCTAATATTATTTGGGTTATGTCTTTGATTTTTTTTTTAACTTAAAAAATTACCTGTTTAATATTTTTGTATTTATCAGTAAATTTTGTATCAAACCATATATTACCTTACCAGCTGCCTTCATAAACACTACATATATATTTTTAAAGATGCACAATAAAGTACATCACGGAAATTGTAAGGTTATCTGAACAGACATGCTGGCAGGTATGAAATAAAGGGAGAACTACATCTGATTTACGAACCAAGACTTTCACCTTGACAAAGGGCTAAAAAGTCAAGAGAAAACCTAAAAGACAAATAAGGAGAAAGGAGGGGATTTTTTTATTTTCTCCCACAGACAAAGAGAAAGACTTTTGAGAGAAGTTGTTATTCTAGCATGGAAAAGAGAGGTTATTTCCTCTGATAGATACGGTCCTATCCCTAAGAACTATCTGGGCACCCCTGCCCAGGGATAATATTTTTTTCAGAGATTGTAGGAATCCCCATATGAGAGGTCCATCTCAGATATTGAGCATCTTGCTTGAATTTATTTTAAACTTCCTGTGAATTTTACACCAAACATTGAGCTTATATCTATGACTTCATACTACTCTAAATCAGAATCTTCATTTTATTCTTAACTATAAATTTAGTGTTACTACAGTTAATAAAAAGGCTGTTATTGCTTCATTTGGTGTACTGCAAGTCTGTTAACTATTAACCCCAAATGCTACTGAACCTAATCCCATTTGTTAGTATGTTACACTTACAATATTATGAATCTTGTAATCATATTAATAATAAAATAATAATAATTAGCGTTACTCTAAATATTTTTTGAGTACATCAATTTGTCTATTCCCATTGTTTTATATTGTTTGTATCATTTGCAGTTTTTGTTTTTAAATGTCTGCCTTTATATTTTCAGTTGATGGTCAACCTTCAGATATATGTAAAACAATTGTCCCAAAATGGAATAATTTTGTTTTCTTTGAAGTTAGTCCGGTCTCCTATCATCAAGTAAGTTTTTATTTTTTATAAAGTTTAAGTAAAAACCTTTCAGTGTTAAAATGTATTATGCATCAGTATTATTATGTATTATAAAAATTGCTCTTATATGTATGTTCTAAAGATGAGTTTGGACTATCTTTTTGGAGCCTGGGCCCGCCCAAGCCCAAAACATTTTGTGTCATTAGAGTCCTACCCTGCTGATGCCGAAAGTATGCAATAGAATAAAAAATATTTAAAATTTGTTTTAAAAATAATATCTCATTTTTAAACATCTTACATGAAAATAACTGTTAATCCCAAAAATACAATATTTTTTTTGGAAATTTACATTAAATCTTATCAAAAGAGAAGTTTGATATCAAATAAAAATATTCTTCCTTAAAAGGATTTTCATATTTTTCACCCCCAACAAGTAAATCTGATGGACACATTAATGAAGTGTGTTTTATGAATAAATGCATGATATGTGCAGAAATTACTATTTATATGCCGAATAATCTATTTTATCATTTCCTATAAAAGGTGTACATCTTAAATTATAATAGATTCTTTCCGCAAAACAATCTTTTGGGTTTCTTGCGTCACTGAAAATCAGGTTATAATAAAAATGCCACAAATGACATCATTATCTGAATGATCTGATGTTTTTATAGGAAAAGTTTAAATACTGCTCAATTGCTTTCTATCGGAATAACAATACATACTAATTATATCTAATTACGAATGAAAGTGACTTCAAGAATATACAGAGCAGAGCGACAACATAAGCAGAGTTCATGATGAAAAAATAGATATAAGAATCACTAATGTTATTTTCATATGAAGAGTGATTATGACTTGCAGACAATAGAAGACCAAATATTTCCAAACCTTAAGCTAATGCTGGTTGACTAGAAACAAAATAAAACCTTCATTTTGCATTAGATCTCTAAAAAAAGTAAAATAAATAAACGTTCCAATTAAAACATTTCCTACTGTCACAAACGAAAATTGAACAACAAATTATTCATGCTCTTCCGATTGATGTCAACAGGTTGTCGCTGTCAGTACCAGATATAAATCAGCAAATATGACAAAATTTCTTTTAAAATAGCATTATAATGCTAGAAAAGAAAAACAAGATTTCTGTTTCCCCTTCATTATGATCAAAATAGCATTAAAATAACTTGAACTGCAATGAGTAATTTTTAAAATATATGAGAATAAATAAAATTGTTGTTTTCAGAAGGAATGCACCCAAGCCTGAAGAATGGTATAAAAATAGAGCCCGTCTCATCTCTAGTATGTACATATGTATTTGTCCTATTGTAAATTTTATGTAGTGTTATAAATTTCTCCATCAGTCTAACATGGAATGAATATTAGTAAAAATATTCTGAGGGAAAGATTCATTTAGTCATCTTTTTCTTTCTCTTTCTTTTTATTTATTTATTTTTCTTGTATGGCTCTAAAATTTGGCATTAAATTCTATGCATGAAATTAAAACAAAAATATAGTATGCTTATTTTAAATAATGTCAGTTAAGTGTACAATATGGGCTGTAAAATATAAAATAATAATTTGCTATTGATAGTGACTTGGTATTCCACAGTGTTTTTTTATATATTTATTATCTAAAACAAGACCATTCAAATCTGGCACACACAGACTAGAGTTCTGCAAATGGGTCGGGTTGTACCTGACCTGAACCCACAAATTTCATTTGAAGTCAACCTGAACGAACCCGACAAGAAAAGATTACTCGACACGCAACCCGACATATCTCAACCCACACCGATCCGAACCCGCAATGCAATGCAATAAATCATGTGTTAATGCTATTATGAAAATAAATGTACAATTATATCTCTAATACCAATTTAAAATTTTACATAGAAAAATAGGCAAATCTATATTCTTTGATATTCAAATATAGTGAAACCTCTGAATAGCGGACACCTCGAGGTCATTGAATAGAGTCCTGCATCGGGCAGGTTTTTTTTTTTTTTTTTCTGGGTTGTGATGACTAATTTTCTTTCTGCGTGTCTGGTTCACTGTATAGAATAATTCTTCCAGATCACATTTAGGTTTTTTGCATGTCGGATTGTTGGGATTTTCTCAAAAACTTTGAAAAGAACTATATTTCAGATGAAAATAAATACATATTTGAATATGAATAAATATATATTCAATTTACTACATGAGAAAAAATAAAATGTATATAAGAAATGTAATCCTAGATTATTCTTTCTTTACGGAGCAGTTAAAAACCAATTTTTCTTTTCTCAGCATATAAAAAACATTACCAACATTTCGTTTATGATACACACAAAAACTCACGTATCGTATTTGTGATAGTTTATGCACGCATACACATGCTACATGTGTGTATATTTGGAGGTGCCCACTATTCTAAGGTATAAGCATACAAATATATAAGTGTCAGGAATTGAAAAAGTGTTCGCTAAACATTGGTGTCCGCTTTTCAGGAGTGTCCATTATGGAGGTCTTATTGTATATATTTTTATAACTTGCAAAAATATTGTGGACATTCTTTTGAAAAAGCAGGTCAACCCGACCCACAAGAGTCAAAATCCAATCCAAACCCAAAACAATGAAATTCAACCCGACCTGAACCCAAACCACAGTGAAAAAATATAGTGTTAACCCAACCGAACCGTGAGTCAGGTGCGGGTAAAAGCGGATAACCCAACATGATCCACGACTCTACTACAGACACTCTTTGGAGGTTCTCTTGGTGCCTTTTTGAATGCTTCTTGTTCCAAAACTTATCCAATTTAAAAGATGCTTTGCTTTAAAATTATTAATGTTAGTATGGTCTTTTTATCATTGTTGGAATAAAGATTTTTGGATTCCTTCCTTGTAAAATGTTTGGTGGTAGGCTTTTCTTTGAATAAAAGAAACACCAAAGTTACTATGATTAATTTTTTTTTCTGCTATTTTTGTCTACATTGGGCCCATGGCTACAGTATCATGGTGGCCTTATATGACTACCATTATGACAAATATGTGCATTGCTAGCACTACTATAGTAAGATAATATTGTTGCATGTTTCCAATCATGTAAATAATGGCACCCTTCAATGTTTGCCACCACAAGCTGAGGTGCACCTCTGCTTACTAAAAAGTTGGACAGGCCTGGTCAAAAAATAATTTTGTACTGGATATAACTGTTATGAATTCTGAGTTAGTTGCACTATATTTTTTAAAACTCATTTTATCATTCAGTAGTTTAACATAGTTTTAAATATTTCAGTGAAATTATTTCTTCTTCAGAATTCAGTTTGTAAAAGAATTATTTTTCAATAACTTCCTGTTACATATAAAATAGCTAACAGACTAATTAAAAAAAACACTTATGATTTACTTGTATCAAAAATTTTATTCAGTTGAACTGTAACATTAAATGCAAAGAAATGTAGAACAATAGATAGAGAAATAATAGGAAAGAAAGAAAAACAATACTTCTTTTATCTTCATTATTAATATCATTATTAAAGTTGACAGATTTTATTCTATGTTATAATGAAAATCTCAATTCTTTTGCTTCAAAATCATTTTCTTGCTAAATTTAACATAGCAAATTTCTTAAATTTTAAATGAAATTTCAATTAATTATTAAATATTTAGGTTTCTGAAGTTTTGACTTCTAAAAAAAGGATTGCCCTGAGTGGCTGGTTTTATGGACCACCTCTTTCACCCTCTGTTCCAATTAAAGAAGCAATTACATTTCAAGAACCATCTAAAGAAGAAGTAAAAATTTTATGTGCATATATTATCTGTTCTTATACTCTTTTTTATGTATGGATTTTACATTTTCTTTCCAAAAGATTAAATGCAATCAATGTTTAAAATTACTACTAACTTATTTTCAACTTTATATTTTTATAACATATGTATTCAGTGAGATGATTTAGTTATTTTAAGTTAAAATTTACATACTTTTAATAAGATTTATGAGAATTGGCCAGTATTGAAAACATGATGCCATGAAACATAGTGTTTACATGTTAAAGGTATTTTACAAGTACAGTATGGAACCATTTATATGGAATCCAGTTAACCGGAAAACCAGTTATCCGGAAAGATATTTCCAACTGACTGATTTCGGAATCTCTCCTGAAAAAAGTGCCATGAAGTGGCAGTTTGACATGTACATTTCTTGATAGATTACCACATGCATTGTACAACTTGATCAATATCTAGGATTTGAAATGAAAGCATATGTAGTTAGATATTGAGTATTTTGAGTTTTGTGCTGTATTATTGTTTCCAAGGAATTGCCAGAAATCATTTTCTTTCGAACTCTGATAAATCATTGGTTTTGATAGTATTGGAGCCTTAATCAGAGTAATTTAATATTTTGAAATCAATAACAATGTTACAGCCACATATATTCTACAAATCTCCTCTAATGAATATTGTTTTAATGTCCAACCAGTTATCCAGAAAAACCAGTTATCCGGAATACATCTGGCCCCGACCATTCTGGATAAATGGTTCTATATTGTAGTAATTTAATTCTGAATAATTTTTGTAATCTAATTTATTCAATTTGATCATTTAAGTTATTTTAAAGTAAAATTTTGACTTCTAATTAGCTTTATTGGAATTGGGCAATATTGAAAAAATTACACCATGAAACAAACATTTTCATTTTAAAGGGATTTTGGAAATATAAAAAAAGTGAAGGGATAAAAAAGTGAAAACAAAAAACTTCTTAATTTTATGATGTTATTAAGAAGTTTTTTTGTCTTCATTTTAGAAATAATTGTAATCTTATCTGTATACAATCATGTGTATTCACATTCTACAAATACGCTAAATACTAAAACTGTTTAAGACTAGTATTTAGCTTCTTCACACAAGGAGATAAATAAAATTATGTCATTAAATAGTCAGTGATGAAAACATACAAAAAGAACAGACTCATTCTACAATAGGAAAATTAAAGTTATTTATTTTCATAAAATCATCTGTAAAAGACTTCATCTCTGTAGGTTACAATGTAATTTTTTTTTTTTTTTTTTATAAATTAACAGCTATAAATTCTAAAGAGATGTAAGTGTAACTAAGCAAAACTTCAACAATCACATCGTGTTTTTTGTGATTACTCTATTTGATAATATATGTTCTTAATCAATGTATGTTGACACTGGTGTTGGTAAAATATTCATCTAACAAGGGAACAAGGGAAGTGGATTGAACTTAAAAACTTATTTGTGTCATGGGGGAAAAAAGGGTACTCCATTATTGATTTCATTTATTTTATTACATCATGAACAGATTTTATTAAGATAGAACAATGTGTATGTTTACATATGTCCAATTGAGAAATAATCGTCCCTTTTTACTTTCTTCTATCTTTACAAGAAGAAAGTATTAGATTCATGAAAATTTTCGACGGATTTATACGTTTTAGAAGGTCCTGAACACGATTTGACTATTTTTAGAAAAGGTCTGTCTGTACATGACAAAAATTTTGTGAGCACTCTATCTCAAGAACTAATGTTCGGAATTTAATAAAACTTTAGATTCAGTTAGTCCCTGATAAAAATTGGTGCTGATTAGTTTTTGGTAAAAATCGCCCGGCAGGTGGCGTTGCTATGCGGCATTTTTCGTGATTTCCGCAATAGCTCTATCTCAAGAACTAATGCTTGGAATTTAATAAAACTTTAGATTCAGTTAGTCCCTGATATAAATTGGTGCTGATTAGTTTTTGGTAAAAATCACCCAGCAGGTGGCGCTGCTATGCAGCATTTTGAAGGATTTACACGATTTTAGCGATAGTCATATCTCAAGAAATAATGCACGGAATTAAATAAGACTTTATATTCAGTTAGTCTCTGATATAAATTGGTGCTGATTAGTTTTTAGTAAAAATCGCCCTGCAGGTAGCGCTGCTATGCAGCATTTTGAAGGATTTACACGATTTTAGCGATAGTCATATCTCAAGAAATAATGCACGGAATTTAATAAAACTTGAGCTTCAGTTAGACATTGATATAAATTGGTGCTGATTCTTTTTAGTATATGCGAAACCTGTGTGAGATAGAAGAAAGTTTTGGGATTGACACATCCGACTAGTTTTTCCTTCATGCTATACTTTTTGTTATATTGGACATGGGAGCCCTTTATTTTGTTTTTATATGCCCTTATAAAAATATTTTTGTTCTTAAAAACTGCTTAAAAAGTCCTTGGTTTTTTATTTTGAAAAAAATGGTGGGAACCCTGAAAAGGAGAGATTGTTCTCAATTCTTATATCTAACAGAATTCAAGGCTGTATGTTCTAGAATAGTTTTGTATTTAGCCTGCAATATACTCAGCTGTGAATTGAGCACCTATCAGCTTGCACCAAGTGAGACAGTATCCAGTGCCTTGTCACTGGACAAATTGCACCATTTCAGAGGTGCTCCTCCTAACCTTTGGGTCATCAGAATCTGTGCTTTGTCAAAGTTGCATGAATCAGCAGCCTGTCTCATTAAACCCATACTGGACGGAATAAGATAGACCAACGTGTTATACTTATGACCCGCCCATTCGCTGACTTTCCCTTCATAAAAATGTGCCAGCCAGTTTATCCAGTGTATGCTGGCAGATAGCGTGGAATAATAGAACAACATCCCGAGTTTTTCCCTTTAAATATGTTAATAATGTTTTCTGTTTATTAACATTTTTAGCATATATTTCTGTTCAGGATGGATGAAACTGGTGAAAAGAACATATTTAAAGTCGAAAATTAAAGTTTCATCGCAAACAAGCGTTTATTTATTAATAAAATTTTCATATTGTGTAAAAAGAATTTCTGATTAGTAAACTACTAGATATAATGTAAGAGCTCAATTAAAATAAATTTTTAAATATTTCAACAATATTTAGGATTTTTATTTTTGAAACAAATGCTATAGGGCAGAGTGGGGTGATTATTGGTCACTTTTCATAAAGATCCATATAACTCAGTAACTAAATTGAATTGAAACAAAAAATTTATACTTGCAGAAAGAGAATCCAATCCCTAACAATCTTAATTAGTTTTATTTTTTTTTAATTATAATATTAATAAAATAAAAAAATGTCTGACCAATAATCACCCCGGCAATGGGGTGATTATTGGTCATTGTTTTATGATCAAATACCAACATTTTAAACACTCAAAAATTTAATAAATGATTAAATGAAACATTCTTGGAATAAATTTAATACTTTATATTGTTTGTAAAGATAAACAGAGTTATGAAAAATGTTATAAAATAAAGAACATTACTAAAATGGTTGGAACTTCAAATATATTTCACAAAATAATACATTTATTTACAAAAGACTTTTGTATTTAAGGTATGCAGCTTGCATTTCATCTTCCTCAATCTGAAATGGCCCTGTGTGATAGAGTCTAACTGGTCCATAAAACACAAAGAAGTGCTTCACTGGCACAAGATCCGTTTTCTTTGGCTAGCGATAATTTCTGCAGACTTTCCCAAAAATTTGCAAGACAAAATATCATCTTAAATACTAATAACACGCCCGATGTATGGCATCTGTTCAAAGTAGACAGCATAGTATTTCTCTATACATAGGGCTTTATGTATTTTCCTTAATTTATTTGTAGCTAAAATATCAGAATCTTTTTTTTGCAGCTGCGGAATTTCTTCAGCTTCACCCGTTCCTACTTCTATATCTATATCCCGTATCTTGTGTGCATTCCTGTGTTTTCTTTTTAGTCTTAGAGGATGATGCTACTGCATCTTCAGCTGTATTCTTGTTTAATGTTTAATGTTAATTCTTTTTTTATTCCTTTTCATCTTTTTCTTTTTCAACTTTTTCACACAACTTAATGAAATCCTCGTTGGTGATAACTGCTGCATTTGTACTGTAAAAGATGTTCATTATCTAAATATACAAGTTAAATTTTCAAACTCACCCCAATATCTCTTCAAGAAATGGATAAACAAAGGTTCAGTTATTTCAAATGTATAATTTGTGTAAGGAGTTGTTGAAAAAATCAAATCAATGTGGTTCACTCTTAAAGTGTTGCCACATGAACTGAAAAAACTTTTGAATGCAGATGCTGCCATCTAAAACTGACAAATATTAAACATTTCTGCACTATTTGTGAGTTTATAAGTCATTTTTAAGCTAAAATTACATGACCAAGAATCACCCCATGTATATAGGGTGATGTTTAGCCCTCTATTTCCCTAATGTATGTACTCATACAGTGTTCATATACATACATACGCAGAGTTTCCCCCAGACAGTTTTAGGAGGGTGCTGCGCCCTGCCTGCCCTTTGGTTAAACAAATAGCGCCCTTCTTGCCCCACATCCAAAAAATAGCATCCTTCTGCCCTTCGTTTTAAAAAATTACGCCCATACTGCCTTTTGTTGTGCCTGCCCTGAACATGCGCCTGCAAGTTGTTTTCTCATTTACACACATAGGATCGCACATTCGCCTTCCATCTGTTCAAAATCCGCGATCACGGTAGATTTGGAAATCCCCTGACGATAGCAAGCATGTATAAAGAACTGTTGAAGGTACTATAATAATCAGAGGCGTAGCGTCAAGGGGGGCAGGATCACTTTACTACCAGTATTTTTATATACTATATTTGGCCTTATTTAATTCATACTGTTCAAAGATTAAATAAGGCCAAATGTAGTATCGTAATTTCGCGCATATACGCCGCACTTCAGACAGTCCGATTTCCTACCAGAATTTATTTTAAATAAAATGTGACTTACTTCTGCTTAACACTTATTTGACTTCTTATTTTCAATAAAATTTCCGGTTTGGAAAAAGACTTAACTTGGCGCATACACGCGAAATTACGGTATATAATTATACTGGTAGTAAAATGATCGTGCCCCCCCCCTGACGCTACACCACTGACTATAATAACCTGTTATGTTAACCAGAACTGGAGTATAGCTCCTATAATACAGAACTGAAATCTCTCCAGTTTTTCGCGAGAGACTACTTTTTTTTATCACAATCTTTCGTTTTTATGTTTAAGTATGAATGTCTCCAGTTTTTTACTGGGATTTTAAAATTCATAAAAACATACTTCTGAAAATAAGAAAATAGTTCTTTTCAATCTCAATAAATAGCGCCTTAGCATTGCTTGGTTCACTACATAGATGTCGACTTCTCCAAAATACCAAATTTCTCCGTAAATATAGAATAAAATGTGTAGTACGGTAATAAAGTAAAATATACAAAAGCCTACCCCTACAAACACCCGAAAAAAAAAAAAATCCTGTGGCTTGCAAAGTTTTAGACTCCACAATATGATTTTTTCGAGAATTAGCAAAATTTCGGAGATACATTTTTTGCAGAATTCCGATAAATCAGTATTTTGGAATTAATAGATGCAAAGGAAACAATTTACTAGCCATTTTTACCAAAAAATAAATCATATCTATTTATCATAAAAAAAGAAGACTTTAGTCAATTGAGTACGATAAACATGGCGAATTTTGCTAATCGGTTGCGGGGAAAATGATGTATTTCATCTATCTCTCATAGAACAAAGAAAATCATGAGTTTCAGGCAGGCGTGAGATTCTTCCGCTGATCTGCGATTTTCCGACTTCTTGTCATTTTCCTTTTATTTCTTTTAAATATTTTCTGCTTTTTTTTCCATTTTCCAATAGATTTTTTTTTTGTGTATGTGTGCATATGACTTTCGTTTTTTATTCTATTAAATCAAAATAGAATGGTAAAATCAGACTTGCCAAGTCTCCCAATTTTTCGATCTTCCACATATTTTTTTTTTTTTTTTTCTATATCTGAAAACTTTGTTATGAGGCATAAATAGGCCATTTTAATAAGATGAATTTTTTTTTTTTTTAATTTTACTGGTGGAAGTAATGCGTTCAAAATATTGCAGTAGTAGTTCGTGTATGATGAAATATTTCGTCATACCCAGTTAACAGGTTAAATTTGTAGGTCGTGAAATATTGAGAGATATTCTTAGAGGGAGACACAGGATATGGGCATGTAATTCGTCCGTGAATTATTAATGTATGGCCGAATTCCGCAAGATCAATTCATGAAAAAAAAAAAAAAAAAAGATTTCGTTAAACGATTGCAGAAAAAAAACGAAATTTCGTCAAGAGATCCATTAAAAAAATCACAAATTTCATAAATCATTTTTACATGCCTGTTCGACGACAAACGTGATTTTTACACGCCCAGTCGACAAAATTCATGATTTTTACGTGCCCGTTTGAAAAAATTCATGATTTTTACGCTCCCGTTCGACAAAATTCATGATTTTTACGCACCCGATCGACAAAATTCATGATTTTTATGCGCCTGATTGACGAAATTCAGGATTTTTACACACCCTAATCTCGAAATTCATGATTTTTATGTGCCCGATCGCCGAAATTCATGAACGCAATTGACGATATTCATGATTTTTCTGTGCCCGATCGACAAAATTTATGATTTTTGCACTCCCGAATGACGAAGTTCATGATTTTTATGCACCCAATCTGCGAAATTCCTGATTTTTACGTGCCCGATTGACGAAATTCCTGATTTTTACTTGAGCGATCAACGAAATTCATGATTTTTACTCGCGCAATCGATGAAATTCATGATTTTTTCACCCCCGAATGAGAAAATTTGCTTTTTTTTTTCAAAACTAATTGGCAAAATACGCACAATTCCTGAATTTCTAGAGATTTTGATCCGCTGGCCACAAGTTGTGCATGTGTAATGCATATCATGTTGTGGGATATTATTTAGTGCATAAACATACCTATTTTATTATTGTAAGACCTTAATTCTAGACAAATATTTTTAAAAAAAATGTACTTATATAGTTAGCTATGCAAGTACCTAAGCTTAGTGTGACTTATGTAGTTAGCTACATAAACATGTTGTGTATAACTTTGCTGTTAACTTATTTTAAAATTTAAAATAGATTGGAAATTAATATCCAAAGTTTATACGTACGTAACGCGATAACTCTTGATAGAAATATCCGATTTACTTCAAATTTTGTATATAGGTTCATTCTGATAAGGCGCTTCCCTGATTAGTTTTGGGGGTTCACTGGTTAAGTATAAAGGGTGGGGGGAGGGGGCTAATCCCCTCTTAATTTAGATAAATGGGTTTTTCATGCAGAATTATGAGATTTGCTTCAAATTTTGTATGTAGGTTCATTCTGATAAGGCGCTTCCCTGATTAGTTTTGGGGGTTCACTGGTTAAGAATAAAGGTAGGGAAAGGGGGACTAATCCCCCCTGCTTTAATTTAAATAAATGGATTTCCCATGCAGAATTATCCAATTTGCTTCAAATTTGGTATACAGATTTGTTCTGATAAGGCGCTTCCCTGATTACATTTGGAGGTTCATTGCTTAAGTATAAGGGGGAAAATGGGGGGCTAATCTCCCCTTAATTTAGCTAAATGGATATTTAATGCAGAATTATTGAATTTGCTTCAAAGTTGGCACACAGATTTATTCTCGATTTCTTTATTTTTCGAGGGGCATTATTCTTTGAAGTAAGAGTATAATATATAATACCCTTAGAAGTATTTATTGCTTGAATAGTAAAAGTTGGTTCATTGACCTGTGTTTTGAAAGAGTGTTGTCTTTTAAATATTAAAGGTGCCCTTAAAAATTAAAAAAAGTGCTTTTCCTCATCAGCAGCACCTTGCCCTTTTTTAAACCTGGGGGAAACTCTGCATACGTATTCTATGCATATTTCTCTTTCTATATAACCCTTCTAGATCATCATGTAGCTAAATCTCATATTACAGGCACCTTATGAAAAAAAAGCATGATTTTGTAATCCCTTATTTTTTGCTCAAGTTTTATACATATGTCTAGTTAAAATATTTTTTCTCATTAAATTATGTTTTGAACCAAAAAATCGTTTCTGTTACTGAATAACAATGAAATTGTCTAACATCCAGTATTTTCTTTCTTTTGATTTTATCATTAGCGTTAATGAAAATTTAATTGACCAATAATCACCCCATGTTGCAAGTGACCAAGAATCACCCCGGTCTGCTCTATAACTTTTCAGTAATTTAAAGATCTATCTTGGAAATTACAATTTGGCACAGTTACATTATTATCAAGTAATTTCAAAAGACTTTTCTATTATTGTTATTATTGCTTCGATTTTACATATTTAAATTATTGCAGTTGATATGTAGATATATTATTTTATAAAAAATTTCCCTGATTTAATGATAGATTATATTATTTTTACCAATTCTCCTCCCCCCCCCCCCCCCCACCTATTGAGGCTTTTCAATATATTCACCTTATTTAAGTCTTTTTAAAAATTATATGCAATTGCGTATTCTCTCCAAAAACTAGTGGCACTGGATGTGAAACAATTATTAGAATTCTTTACAGATGTGTTATTTTAATCAACATGTTTATTACTTTTTAGTGCATATAAAATGTAAATGTACTGTTACTGATGCTCAGCAATTTATAACAATATTATGACTAGTAAATCTACAGATCAAGAGCCTCAACGTCAGTTTTTTAATATCACTTTTCATAATATTTAACATCTTACAATTCGCAAATTAAATTTTTTAAATTACTACACATATATTTATATGCATATAAAATAATTTGAAGGTTTCAGAAATTAGAAACGTTAAATTAAACATGGTTTATGCAATAATATTCTGACATTCTTATGAACTTCTTATTCTATTTTTTAGATAAAAAAATACATTTCTTCAGGGGGGGGGGGGACTCTTCCCCCCTGAACCCACCGTAATCTTATTAAATTTATATTCTTGATTTCCTATTGTTTGTGTGAATGATTCTAGTATATCTTGGATTTCGTTCTACACAGTGGTTTTATTAGGATAAGCAAAAATTTCAAAAATAATTTCATGTTATCCTAATACCTTAATAGCAATATTTACTTACCTGCCAACCATGAAACACTCGCATCTGATAGATAAGTTGAATAATATCTCATGTACAAAAGTAACTTATGGAAATGTAAACTGAATCTACTATATTTCAAGTATATCTATTTCAGAAATCTACTGTTATTACAATTTTTGTTTCGGAAAAACAGTGTTGATGGTCATTCTATAATATTTATTTTACCTAAGTACATCCTGATCTAACTCGATGGCAATAGCATACTAAAATATCCCCAAAATAGGCTTATTTGGAAACTTTTAAACCTATTGGGTAATCTTTCAGAATCGTGCCCACTACTAATTCACTAAATAGCAACCGTGATTTGGCGCTATAAAGTATTTTTTGTGATAACTTTTTATGATCTCAGTTTCCAGTAACTGTGCTATTTCAGGCTGTATGGATGCGTTTTACTACGCTAATTTCTTTAGATTAACCATCTCGTTGTACGAGATATTATATCCTATTTTAAAAATAATACTAATTTTCAACCACGAAAAATCCACATCTCTTCCAGAAACTGAATAATATCTCATGTAAAAATGTTTCCGTTATCATTCTATAGTAGTTAAAAGGTAACTTGTATCAAAATAAATTCTTATTTATTTCAATAAAATATTAAAATCACCTAAAAATATTTTATTTTGCGAATAAAATATTGTAGCAAAATAGTCTGAGTTATTTAAATTTTATTATTTTAATATTCTTTGAAATATAGTTGCTAGGTTACGGTTAAATTAAAGAGAAAAATAAAAATAAATGCATTTTAAAATTTGCAAAAAATGATAAAATAAAATATATTATATTATTAGAACAGATGTATAAAATTGCACCAAAAATTATACACCTAATTTAAAAAATTTGACGAATGTATTAACAAAATTTTAAATTAATTTGAATAAATTAAGACCTGACTTGATAAATTTTAGACTTCATATCTTACTGTTTAAATACATTAATCAAATGTGCCATTTTATTTTCAACGAATGAAAAATTTCAAAATCGTCTGAATTCCCATAGGAAAGCATTATAACCTAAAAAGAAATGTTCTATATTTTCCGAACAAATAAACCAATTGTAACTAAAAACTATACAGCTAATTCCGGGTACCTCAACAACATACTACCCAAAATAAAACTAATCGGATCATTTTTGCAGCAGTTATCGCGGAACAGACAGACAGACAGAAACCAAAAAATTTTCGGGTCTCCACAGTGAGCCTCAACTAACGTTTCGGCAATAATTTAAACTAGTAAATCTACAGATCAGGAGACTCAACGTCAGCTCTGAAAGTCAATGTTTTTATCTCACTTTTCATAATATTTAACATCTTACAATTCGCAAATTAAATTTTTTAAATTACTACACATATATTTATATGCATATAAAATAATTTGAAGGTTTAAGAAATTAGAAACGTTTAATTAAACACGGTTTATGCAATAATATTCTGACATTCTTATGAACTTCTTATTCTATGTTTTAGATTTTAAAAATACATTTCTTCAGGGGGGCAGAGCCCCCCCTCCCCCCTAATCTTAACAAATCTATATTCGTGATTTACTATTGATTGTGTGAATGATTCTAGTATATCTTGGATTTCGTTCTACACAGTGGTTTTATTAGAATAAGAAAAAATTTTGAAAATAATTTCATGTTATCCTAATGCCTAAATAGCAATATTTACTTACCTGCCAACCACGAAACACTCACATCTGATAAATAGGTTGAATAATATCTCGTGTATAAGAGCAACTTATGGAAATGTAAACTGAATCTTTTCACTTATATCTATTTCAGAAATCTAGTGCTATTGCAACTTTTGTTTCGGAAAACAGTTTTGATGGTCATTCTATAATATTTCTTTTACCTAAGTACATCCTGATCTAACTCGATGGCAATAGCATACTAAAATCTCCCCAAAATAGGCTTATTTAGAAACTTTTAAACTTATTGGGTAATCATTCATAATCGTGCCCACTGCCAATTCACTAAATAGCAACCGTGGTTTGGCGCTATAAAGTATTTTTTGTGATAACTTTGTATGATCTCAGTTTCCAGTAATAGTGCTATTTCAGGCTGTATGGATGCATTTTACTAAGCTAATTTCTTTAGATTAACCATCTCGTTGTTCGAGATATTATATCCTATTTTAAAAGTAATACTAATTTTGAACCACGGAAAATCCATATCTCATGTAGAAATGTTTCGGTTATCATTCTATAGTAGTTAAAAGGTAACTTGTTTCAAAATAAATTCTCATTTATTTCAATAAAATATTAAAATCACTCAAAACTATTTTATTTTGCGAATAAAATATTGTAGCAAAATAGCTTGAGTAATTTGAATTTTATTATTTTGATATTCTTTAAAATGCAGTTGCTAGGTTACGATTAAATTAAAGAGGAAAATAAAAATAAATACATTTTAAAATTTGCAAAAAATGATAGAATAAAATGTATTATATTATTAGAACAGATGTATAAAATTGCACCAAACATTGTACACCTAATTAAAAAAATCTGGCGAATGTATTAACAAATTTTCAAATTAATTTGAATAATTTAAGACCTGACTTGATAAATTTTAGCCTTCATAACTTACACATTAAATACATTAATCAAATGCGCCATTTTATTTCAATGGATGAAAAATTTCAAAATCGTCTGAATTCCCATAGGAAAGCATTATGACCTAAAATGAAATGTTTTATATTTTCCGAACGAATAAACCAATTGTAACTGTCACGTTGCAAACGTGCCACTTTCAACTATTTTACGATGTTATCGTACCCACGTGCACATTTCCCATTTTTGAATATTTAATCTTAATAATTCTAATTGTTTCTCTTTTATATTAATTTAAATCGTCGTTCTCACTATTCGGCATTTTAAATTCCCTTTAATTTGACATCTCATTTATGTCTCTACGTTAATGCCTTCATATTTTGCAATCCCCTCTTTAAGTTCTTAATTATTCTTTTTCATTGCGTTTCGCGATTTCGGAACGATCGCACTTTCGGCCGTTTCTCCTTGCATTTCGTTTGGCACGGTCCGTGGTTGCCAGCGGCGTCGAGCGCATCGCCCTTTGTCATCAACACGGACTTACGCTTTGGCGTTCGCGCACCTGTTAGACAGGTTTTTCGGCGCCAAGCGCAGGTTTGCGCGGGTTTTTCGTACCGGCAAGCAGTTCAGCAGTAGAGAGAGTTGAGTTCTGCCTGGGAACGAGATAGTGGTGTTCAGATTAGGCCTCCCGGTTGCTGTAACGGCTTCCGTGGGAGCCGAGTGAGTAATCGTATCTTAGTGATGTCTCCTTTTGGAACATATCGTGTGCGAGCGATCGCCACCAACATCCCTTTTAAGAGTATACAATTTGTACATAAATAAAACAAGTTTTAGCTGCATCTCTGTTTCCTGATTTCCCTGCGTAAGATGTCTGCTTCTTTCTTCCTTTGACACTTCCAGTAGTGATGAGCCTGTCCTTTGGTAAGATAAGAATTTATTCCTTATTTCATTTCCTCGTCTTGAAGCGATCCTGACAACAGCGAGTTATTTACAGAACCTGAGTTTTGCAGATGGACACCTCGCCGTTTTCTCTGATCGATCACGCCACGTCCTCCCTAGGCCTACTGTCCTAGCACGTGCTTCTACAAAGTTTTTCTCAAAGTAACTTTTGTACCAAAACAAGTTAACCACTTCCATGAGAACCCTTTACGTTATACTTGGTGCCGTGTCACCTCCTCGTACGTCAATCGTGACGAGTTTTTTTTATCATCGATGTCTCAAAAAAAAACGAACTTTAGCCTTTCTAAGAAGACAACGTTTTTCATCGATTTCAGGAACAGGAATAGACATCGCGACATCATATTGTTATTTTCTTATGATGAAGTAAAAAGGACACTAAAGACGTTTTACAGCATATGAGTATGAGTATATGTCTAGTGCCAACAGTAAAGGAACAGATAAGTGCAGACTAATTTTTCAGGCTTGTTTTAGATCGTCGCTTTCGTATTTACTCATTTTTCTTATATTTTCATATGTGTTTAAGTGTTTTATTTAGCTCAAAGGTATCATTTTATAATTTGAAAATTTTTCATATTTAACATTTATGATTATTTTTATAAGTTTTTCTTAGTGTTGTATAACAGTAATCAATTCAAATTTAAAATGGTTTTCTTGTAATATGTTTTTAAATTTTTCATGGTTGCAATTTTCAAGATGCCTTCTTATCACAGTGAAAGTTCCTTAAAAAAAAAAAAAAAAAAAAAAAAAAAAAAAAAAAAAAAACCATGCATTGGTATTTCTTCAATAGTTAATTAAAAAAAAAAAAAAAAAATCAGTACTTTTCACTGAACTTCAATAAAATTTTTCTTAATCACAGGAAATATATTTTATCTGCTATTTTTAGTGTGTATTTTTGTGTTCTATGCAGACAGGTATTTCTTGTTTAAATTCAAATATTTTCATCGTGCAGGATCAGATGAACTCAAAAATTCACTGTTCCAAGCTTGCACACTTAAGTTCATATTTCTAATTTTTTATTGTGTCCAAGTGATACTTAGTAATATTCTACAATTATTATTATTTTTACATGTATTTTTTTATCAATTCATTGCTTGAAATTACGTTTTTACGATATTTCTCATTTTAAGTGTTAAGTCATTGATTGTTCATGAGTGCTGTGAATCCTTTCATCTGGTTGTTTCATGGCCAGGAACAATCTGGTGAAAGTATTTTGCGTTATGCATTGCTTGTTTACCGGTAGCAGGTATTGTGTAACAGTTGTTCATTGCTCTCATGCTCAGTTAATCTTTAAGGTTTTTATCAAGCATCATTTTAATAAATTTCTTTAAGTATTTCATTTTAATTTATCTCAAAACTGTTTTTCACTGTGTCATGATTTTCAAAATTGCATTTAATAAGGTGTTTTATAACTTTATACTTTCATAAAGTATCATTTTTGCATGATTTGTCAATCATATTATTCATGTATTGTGTTTATAATCTTGAGAAAAGTCTCAAGTAAGGAAAAAAAAAATAGAAAGTGTTTGAATTTCAAAATAAACTATAAACTTATTCAAAAAGCTTGTTTTTCAAAGTAATAATAAATTTAAAAAAAAAAAAAAAAAAGTGCTTTTTCAAAATAATGCTATCAATTGGAAAAAAAAAAAAAAAAAATCAAACATTATATTTTTTTTTTATGTGATGGAACACCAAGAAATTTTATCTTATGGTATTGAAGCAATTAAATTTTTTCAATTTTATATGTGAAATACAGTGGGAAATTATGTTTCTCAGGTAGTATAGTAGCAATTAACGGGTTTTTCAATAGTTTTTTTAAGTGTGATGAAATATTGTAGATATAAAATTTTCTTTGGTGTTGAAGCTATTAAATTTTCTAAATCTCAAATTTTTAAGTAATTTTTGTATTTTTCTGTTGTAATGTTGAAGAAAGTAAATTTTCTTGCATAATTTTTAATTAAGGTTACAGTTTCGGAACTTCTAGGTATATAATTTCTTTTATACAAATATGCAGCATTATCTTATTCCAATTTTGCTTATTTTAATTCATCAGTGCATCATTCGTACCAATAAGCATTGTATTTTAGTGTATTTATTTATTCATTCTTGTGTTTTATGTGTGATATTTCAGTAGTGACACACACAGTGTTAGGTTGTTGGGCGATCAGCCTTCACAGTGTTTTTCGTTATTCACAGTACCATGCATTAATATTCTACTAGTATCGTGTATTTTTGTGTTTTGTTGGTATGATGGCTTTAAGCACATGGTCGTAAATTCCATAGAAATATTTAATTTTCTTTCATAATTTTTAAATTTTTCTTACCTGTGATCCATTCGGACTATCCCAGTCCAGTAATGCAACTTCTGTTTGTCCTCCTAACTTGATAATTGTTTGAGGTGGCTCTTGTCAGGCAACAGTTGACAATTGTCTGTTGCACTTACCTTTGGGTGCTTGTTTTCTTCAATAAGTTCTGTCACTTTTATCTTTTGGTTTTTGTGTTGCAATCTTTATTTACATACAGGTCCTTTACACGCACACAGTGATTTGTTGTTTAGTGAGTTGCCAACCAACATGGTGTCCACTTTTTGTTTTTTTTTTGTACACCAACACTTTTGTGACACACATTTCGCATTCGATGAAATGTGCTGGATTTTTAAAATTTTCATTTTTTCATAATTTTGGCTCACAGTTGCCTGTTTCAGGATTTTACTTACTTAATTTATCTTGCTTTAGTCATTGGTTTTCTTGTTAGAGTGTATTGTAATTCTGTGTGTTCTAAACTTATAAAATACTTCATGTTTACAATTTTTTTCAATTTTAATTATGGTAACGTTTAAACTTTCATCTGCTGCTTATTATTTGTATTGTGTATTTCATTATTGCCTGTTTATTTATGAAGCTGTGTTTTTCAAAATATATATATTAACTTTTATTTACTTTAAATCTGTGCACAATAGTTAAAAATTTAATTGTTTTTGTTTGTTTTAGTTGGTTAACTAAGCACTTAACTTTTATTCATCTTTGAAATCTATTTTTAAAGTGTGTTCTAAAATTTTGTTATGATTTCATTGAATTTTTCAAAATTGGATTTAAATTTTGCACAAGGTCCTAAAAATATAAATTTTTTGCACTTTTCAACTTAATAATTTTCAATTGTGCATGCAATTCTTTTCAAAAGTATGAATTAAGCTCATACAATGCCATTTTTCATTTAAACTTAGAGCTAAAATGTATGTATTATTATTGTTTTTTGTATTATGTGTGTAATTACTTGCAGCTTAACTTTAAAGTCTATTCAACACTGTATCAATGTATTTAAAATTTAATCACCAGTTTCTATTTGGTGTTAATATAAAATCAAATACTTTAGAGCTGAATCTTATGTATAATTAAGTGTGAGTACCACACGTATTGAATTTTTAGTGTTTTTGTTATAATGTAAGTCACCACATTCTAAAGTCAATTAAAAAAAGTATTTATGATGGCAAATTTCTCAAGCTACTATCAATGAAATTTTTAGTGAAATAACAATGTTTATTTAGCAAGTCAATGGTATGACTTCACAGATCTGTAAAGGTGTAGCTTAATTTGCAATTTTTGATACAAATACTACTATGTTGATACTAATATTTTATGTTGATTTGATACTGATTGTTCTTTAATACGACTGATTGTCAAGTCGTCCTGTCAACCCCAAGTAGCCCTTGGTGATGGCTCGCACATTCCAAATTTTTAAAATTTTGTAAAATTTTTCTCTCGCATTCAAAATTTATCCTTATTCCAAATTTTTCTCGAACGTTCAAAATTTGTATGTCAGTCTAAATTTTTCTTTCCCTTTCAAAATTTTACAAATTTTCGTTTGCCCGGGAATGTGTCACGTTGCAAACGTGCCACTTTCAACTATTTTATGATGTTATCGTACCCACGTGCACATTTCCCATTTTTGAATATTTAATCCTAATAATTCTAATTGTTTCTCTTTTATATTAATTTAAATCATCGTTCTCACTATTCGGCATTTTAAATTCCCTTTAATTTGACATCTCATTTATGTCTCTACGTTAATGCCTTCATATTTTGCAATCCCCTCTTTAAGTTCTTAATTATTCTTTTTCATTGCGTTTCGCGATTTCGGAGCGATCGCACATTCGGCCGTTTCTCCTTGCATTTCGTTTGGCACGGTCCGTGGTTGCCAGCGGCGTCGAGCGCATCGCCCTTTGTCATCAACACGGACTTACGCTTTGGCGTTCGCGCACCTGTTAGACAGGTTTTTCGGCGCCAAGCGCGGGTTTTTCGTACCGGCAAGCAGTTCAGCAGTAGAGAGAGTTGAGTTCTGCCTGGGAACGAGATAGTGGTGTTCAGATTAGGCCTCCCGGTTGCTGTAACGGCTTCCGTGGGAGCCGAGTGAGTAATCGTATCTTAGTGATGTCTCCTTTTGGAACATATTGTGTGCGAGCGATCGCCACCAACATCCCTTTTAAGAGTATACAATTTGTACATAAATAAAACAAGTTTTAGCTGCATCTCTGTTTCCTGATTTCCCTGCGTAAGATGTCTGCTTCTTTCTTCCTTTGACACTTCCAGTAGTGATGAGCCTGTCCTTTGGTAAGATAAGAATTTATTCCTTATTTCATTTCCTCGTCTTGAAGCGATCCTGACAACAGCGAGTTATTTACAGAACCTGAGTTTTGCAGATGGACACCTCGCCGTTTTCTCTGATCGATCACGCCACGTCCTCCCTAGGCCTACTGTCCTAGCACGTGCTTCTACAAAGTTTTTCTCAAAGTAACTTTTGTACCAAAACAAGTTAACCACTTCCATGAGAAACCTTTACGTTATAGTAACTAAAAACTATACAGCTAATTCCGGGTATCTCACCAACATACCTACCAAAAATCAAACTAATCGGATCATTTTTGCGGCAGTTATCGCGGGACAGACAGACAGAAACCAAAAACTTTTCGGGTCTCCACAGTAAGCCTCAACTGATGTTTCGGCAAATATACAGCTGAAAAGGAAAAAAGACACAATGAATTGAGAGTTAATTTTGTTGGAGACAAATACTAAAAAATATGGGCACCGGCAAAATAAAATCTAGAGAGGGGCAAGATTTTTTAACAGGTGTGCATATGGCCCACCATCTAGAATATGAACATAAAATAAGCTAAACTAAGAACTTTTTATTTAGGGGGGGGGGGAGGGATGTCTGTTTTTATCAGTGTTCAATTAACCTAAAAGTACACATACAAAGACAAAAGACAACATTATTGTGTTTGAGCAATGGATGTTATAACTGCCTTTTGAAGATGTTGAAGCTTTTTCAAACACAGTGAAATTGTGAAATTGAAATATTTTATTACAGCTGACTTCTGCTCATTTCCTACAGGAAATCATACACACAACATTTATAATTATTTTAGATATTCACACAAAATAATTTGGATCTCTGCCATCCTGCCCCCAATCTTCCTTGGCAGATACATAAAGGTGATATGACAAACTGAATTACAACTTTTTTTGGGGTGTGGGTGGGAGTATAGTTTCACTTTTATTAGTACTTAATTATTCTGATAGGGAAAAAAAATGGTATATGAGTGATAGATGTACAAGTGCCTTTTGAAGATGTTGAAACTTAGGTGTGAAATAAAAAATTTTAGTTGCAATTTCTAAAATTCATTTTTAACATAACTGTAACATTGTGTGCTACTTTTTAGAAAAACAGGAATATTTTGTTTTTCTTTGAAATCATTGAAGTTCGTAATCTACAAGATTGTTTGTAATAATTGAAGCAACTGTAAAACTGTTATAAAGCATTTTTAACTATTATCATATTTAGAAATTAATAGAAAAATCCATGCTTCCTTAATTTTTTCATCTTTAGGAAAATAATGCATGGATATTTTGCTATCATCTGGATCAAAATAATCTGCTCGACTATCGATATTGCAGAAAGGCATGCAACACCTCATATTTATTAAGATATAAAACCAAACTATAAAAAAATTCATTTCATTCACACTTTCTATAACGTACAGTTTGTTCTAATGTTGACCACAAGACGTTGAATGCTCGCTTTGAAAATCAGCACGCAGAGAATCGGCGAATGGGCGGGTCGTGAGTATAACATGTTTGTCTAGGGAAGAAGAATAAACAACAAACATTGTACAAAGCATATTCGCTTAGCTTTGTCTGAAAGTTGGGGAAGCTGAGTGAACAGGTTTTTTCAAGATATTTGTAGGGTTATTTATGGTGTGTTGAATGAGTATGATTAATGGATAAGTACAGATATCTTTGGGGTGATGAAATCCTGCCTTCCTATTGGCTGAATTTGCTGAGTGAATGGGCAATACTTCTGAATTGAGAAAGGTCAAGCTAATTCTACTGACTACAATGTTGTATTAAGTGAAATCTCTGCCAGTCTTTAAATACCCATCCCACCTTGTCATATGCTATTGATATCATTCTGACAAGCACATTCTCACATTGAAGAAGTGTTCATAATGTTTTTACTTATCAATGCATACATGTATATGTATTTTTTTTTTTTTCATTCTAGATAGACATCACAGAATGGATAAACCCAATGTATCTTCATGGAGAGACACAGCTTGAAATTAGTGAGTCATTTGAAGAGTGTAGCGAGATTTCATTGAATGACTTTCTTATTGTAATTACTTATTTTTTATTAATTATCCTGCATGATTTTATGCTAAAAATATTTCTAAGCATATGTAAAAAAAGAATTTATTTGTAAAAAGAAGTAATTTGTGTTTTATGATTATTTATTTTCTTTATGGAATATTATATATTATATTTATTCCATAGCCTGAAAAATATGAGAAAGTTTGTGAAGCTCTGAGAGAAATTTCAGATTGGAAAAAAATAGGACCTCCCAATCTCAGGTAAATAATGCTATTTATTTTTACAGTCCATTATAATATGATTAATTTTCTTTTTTTTCATTATCTGTGTAAACATTATTTTATACCATCACTCAGGGGTTTGTGTTTATTCACATTTTATGCACAAATCTTAGAAAATTCATGAAATGTGACTCACAAATTGAGATTCCCCCCCCCCCTCCCTTTGATAGTAAAAAGATAATAACCGAGATATTTGCAAAATAATCTTTGTCTCTTCTACCATTCCTGTTACAAGTCTCTTTTACCAGCAAAAAAGCAATTCATATTCAGAAATGGTGAAGTGTTTTATTGGGTTATGTAAAAAGTCATGTTGTATTTTTTTATGAATTTCAAAGTGAATATATTAATACAAATATTAAATATTAATCAATGATATATTGGCCATTTCATTCAATGACCTTTTCCCATCTTCCAGCTAGCTGCATAATTCTGCATTCAAAGAAAATTTGGTTTTAAAAGCAAAAAACTGAATCAACTCATTTTTGATAGCCTTATCTGAATCTGATGTTTTTCCATTTAAATGATTTTGAAGAGAACAAAATAAATAATAATCTGATGGTGCAAGGTCTGGGCTATACAGTGGATGAGGCATCACTTCCCAGCCCATCTTCAATAGTTTTTGGCAAGTGATCAAAGATGTTTGTGGTCTGGTGTTGTCCTGATGGAGCACAACACCTTTACGATTTGCCAATTCTGGACGTATCTCTTATTATTTTATCCAGTTTCATTAATTTTTGACAGTAGATATGCAAATGAATTGCTTTGTTTGTTGAAAGTAGCTTGAAATAAAGAATACCTTTATAATCCTACTAAACATACAGCATCACTTTTGTTTGATGAATATCTGCTTTTGAACTGCTTTGTGCTGGTTCATCTTGCTTGCTCCATGATGTTTTGCAGTTGACGTTGTTGTAGAGATGATCCATTTTTCATTGCCAGTTACTACTTGCTATAAAAATGCGTCAGTTTTGTTATGTTTTAGCAATGAATCGCAGATGTTGATTCATTTGATAAGATGAACTTCCTGTTAATTCGTGAGGAACCCAAATATCGAGTTTACTGAAATAACCAAATTCTTTTAAATGGTTGCAAATGCTTTTATGCGATACACCAAGCTTATTTGCAAGCTCTTGTGAAATGAATCATATAGCTTTTATCTATTTATTTATTTGTTTTTGTTATCAACTTCAATTGGATGATCAGAACATGGTGCATTTTCAAGAGCATCTGGAATGGAAACGAGCGAACCGACATTGATGTTCAGTTAAACATTACACGATTTTTTTATAGCTTCGACTGCATTTTTACATTTTTGGAAGTAAAAAAGAAAAATATGATGAAAATGGCTACTTGGAATCTCCATTTTCAAATAAATGTAAAGCAATGAATACACAATCAAACTTGAAACTATTTTTGTAAAATGACCTTGAAATGTCACCTTTCAAACATGCTCTAGTATGTCTTTATTGGATTAGTATTACTAGAAACAACAATAACGCCACCTATAAAAAAAATACAACATGCTTTACTTAACCCAATAGTTGCTGAATTTACCAAAAATCCAACTGCAACCTGTATAGAGGGTTGGCTTTGTTTCAAGCTTCATATTTTCTAAAATTAACACTGCCTTCCATGGTTAATTGGAAAATTTATCAGTGTCAATATTTTTGAGAGTTTATGTATCAGAACACAATTTTTTTCCCATTCACTCTCTATTCCTCCAAATGATTTGAAAAGTCAATGCCGAAAACCGTATCTTAAGTATTTTCCCTATTTCTACCTCCCTCTTAGTTGTGTTTCCAAGATATCACCATTTTTGAGTATGTTTTCGTTATGTAAAAAAAACCTTAAGTGTTTTGAGGTAATGAAAACAAACAAAATTATTCTACTTTTCCTTATAGCTGCTAGTAAAATTTCTAATTACAGTACCCACTAATATATGTGCAACGTGTCAATATTCTTTTTTTTTTTTTTTTTTATTGGTTTGCTAAAAACTGACTCATGGTTTTTCCCAATCAATTCACATTTTCTTATTGACAGACTTAAAATTTTATGATTGATGAGTCAGACTGACTCACAAAATTTTAATTGAAATCAAAACCTTGATTATTATTATATTAATTTACATCAATAAATTATTTCATTCTTTTCTGTTTCAAGATACATACATGGAAAATATATCCATATATCTGATAACTTTTATCATTGTTCTTGTAATTTGTTTTAAATAAAATTATGACTATGAGGGGAAAGATTTTACTAGGTTATAGCCATTTTTTGTTCATGCTGTAGCAGGATAAATGATCCAAGTTCTCGTTTTGATATTTATAAAGCATGGGGGTGGGATCTGAAAATATTACATATCATACTACTGAGACTGCATATATTTGAACTTATGAACTTCATCTATAAACACATCATGCTCACAACAAATCACCGTGTTGAGTGCGCTGCAAACTATAGCTATGAGCATTTATAATAAATTTTACATGATTTAAAGTTTAAAATTTGCTTTGCATAATATCAAACAGCCTTACAGAAATTTGCTTTCATGTGTTATCCAATTATATTTAACAAAACACTTCTTATTCTGCCATTATAAATTAATTATTGAATATAATTGTAGAATATATATATATATTTTTTAATATCCAGAGTTGCATAGTTTCTGGCTTAGAATAATTTATTTTTGAATTACAATTGTCTCATCCTTTTCATATGTGTGCATGTATTATCCATATATACTATTTTTATCCAGAAACCAAAATAATTTTTAATCAATTGACCTGAATCTTTCCAGAAAAAAACCCCTATTCAATGCCATTTTCAGATGTGTGTCACTTACTTTATGCTTTAATATGAGTGGCATAACTTGATGCCAACATCTATGTTTCTAAAAGAAAAATCCAATCACTATGATTTTGTCTGATCAATTCGGTCTTGCTTCAATGCCAACTAGTTATCTAGATTATATCTAGTTGTGAGCATTCTGGATAGTTCACCCTATACTGTACTATGTCCAGCAGTTTTTCTTCTTTTTTTCTCCCAAGACTCTCAGCAATAAATTTTTGTTTTCTATAATAAAATTCAAATTTATTTGTAGAATCTTTATTACAATAAACAACAATAATTTTTTCTTACTATATATTAGGTTATTCCTATACCATTGATTTTCAGTTAACCTGAAAATTTGTGCTTTGTTGTATGTGTTTATCTGAACATGTTTGCACTTTTTATAGATAATATTATTTAATAATTTACTTTACATTTCTTTTTAGAATCATGTATGAAATGAAATATAAAGATAAAATTCCACCAATTTTGAAAAAATGTCAAGCTTTATTTATTTCTGAAGCATTTCTCGTTATTTTATCAAACTTTACATCTTTAAAACTGCATCCAGCATGTGAAGAAGGAACTAAGTTGGGACAAGTTGCATCATACATTAGAAAGTGGTGTCCTGGATCATACACTTTATTACATAATCACTCATTTTCTTTAACATCTTCTTTACATGCTTTTATGTATTTTAATTGTCCAGGTATGTATTTCAATGTCCAGGTATCAATATATTACTTAAAATGGTAGTAAACTTAATCTGCAAATATTTCCGGTGTAATAAAGAAATCCGGCACAGAATTTAATAGATTTTTTTCAGTGATTTTTTTTTTTTTTAATAGAGATATTCAGTTCAACTTCAAAATTATACAGAATGTCCCTTGTTATTATTGTCCAATAACTAATTTCTAAACCATTAACTTTTCAAATACAATACAAACAACTGGTATAGTTCCAATTATAAAAATAACCGGGATTTCCTGGAAAACATGTTTCAGTAGTTTTGATTAACTTTTCTTGAATTCTATGAACAATCAAATACCTTTTGATGTACTACAGAGTTTTGTAGTTTGGGAAATTTCAAACACTGCTTCAACTCTTTGATACAGATTTTTTTTTCCCCCTTTGCTTCTGGTTGCAATGACCACCAGATAGTGAAATGTTATCCCATTACTCATTTCCAAAAATTTTTCATATAATAGCAATGTTTTCATTAAAATGCTCCAAATTAAGAAGATCAATATAAAATGTCTAAAATTTAATCCTCTAAGAGCAGCGATTCCCAACCTTTTTCCTCCCACGTAACCCTTGATTAGACTTTTCATTTATGCATACCCCTTTTCGCATAAACCCATCCACATATTTTTGTTTTTGTTCGTTAGTAATGTTTTTATGGTAGTGAATAGTATTAGTTCTCTTTAAAATTCCAGTTTACAACCACTTATCCACTTTGAGCCACAAAACCATATCAACATAAAGTCGCTCAAGATACTAAATATTAGCTAAATATTTCAAATTAAACACTCACAATAACGAGTTTATCCTACTGATGCTCAGTTGAATACTAAAATGATGACTCTTTTTCAAATGGGTTTTTAATGAAATTGTTGAAACAAGAAGCCCCGATACAGATTAATGTTTTATCTAGATATTTCTAGAATTAGTTCTACAAAGAAAAGAATAATAAGAGAAAAGGACAGGCACATGTGAAATCCCAAGATATTATTGGAAGTGGGCGGAGATAATGGCAAAAAATGATCAACTAATTATTATAAATCTGCAATGTAACCATGATAATACTGATTAATTGGGCAGGAAAATTTAATTTATATTCATAAATAACTTCGCCATATTGATTTTGATGGATTTTTTGTATTTCGTCAAAAATAAGAATGCGGTTTTGTATGCATTGTGAAGTGACTGCATAAATAGTTTTTTTTTTTTTAGCAATACTAGTTATAGTCAAGTAATTTTAAAGAATTTTACAGTAAAAGTAGTACATAATAACGAAGACCACAGTAAAAATGCTCTCATCATAAGAAAAACAGAAGAAACGATAGATGGGACAGTTAAAGGTTATATAGATTTGCTTTTTTTTTTTTTTTAATCTTCATACGTGATTAGCTGTTTCACTCTCTAGAAAGTGGAGCAATAATATCTCTGTTTGTTTTTTTCTTTTTTTAGCAAGTCAGTGACTGTTTTAGAATATGATCAGTATTTTACAGCAAGAACCTGAAACTTTCAATTAAAACTGAAAAATGCAAAGATTAAACAAGATTTTTGTTTATTATTTAAAACAAATAAATAAAATGACCTACCTGAAAATCAGGAAAATTTCATTTTTAGAAAGATGCAGGAAGAAAATACAAAATTAGAAAGTCTTCCTGTTAATTGGAAAGACTTGGCAAATTTGTTATTTATTTATGAATCATCCTGTATTTTATAATTTACTTATATACTTGTAATAACTTTTACTGCAAGTATGTTTTAAATTTTATCTTGGTTTGCTTTCATAATCTGGTCTATTCTGTACAATTTAATCAAAATATGTCAAATTTAGAAAAAAAAAAAAAAAAAAGACTTCAATGATCTATTTTTATTAAATTTATCTTTATACTACATAACTTATTACATATATTTGGAGATAAAAAAAACTTCATTGATAATTTAATACAAAACCAGTATTTCCTTCATATAATCATTAGCTTTTAATTTTTTGTCTTTAAATATTTGTGAAGAAAAATGTTTATTAAAACATATATAAATAATAAATAAATTGCATTGTTTAAGGTGACAACAACAATTGAGAAATCCTATGGAAAACAGCTGATAGTGAAGTAACTTCTTCCGGGGATGTGCTGAACCAATTTCAATATATTTTTTTTTATAAATTTGACAGTTAAATTATAAATTGCTCATTTGGTAAGAAATAAAAAATATAATAGTTATGTGATTTTGCAAACAAAAAATTCTAGTTTTTTTTATTTTTAAATTTATTTATGTTATTGGAAAAGAATAAATTTTTCAGAAAACAAAGTGCTCAAAATATAGCTAATTAAAACACAAGAACGGAAAATCATGCATCAGGCTTAGATTAGGAAACACTTTTCAACACTAACAGAATATTAAGAAATTTCATACAATGAAACCAATACATAGTTTATCCTGTAACCAAATTCTTTTGTGCTTCTCTGTAAATGAAGATAAATGCTATGTGCTCCTTAATCTACAGAAAACATATTGTAGTGCACCTCAGTGATCATTTTTAATTTCATTATGTTTGAAGTATCATAACATCATTAAAATGCATCACAAACTATTTTCACACCATAGATCATAATGAAATGGAATTCTTTTGTGCATCCCTGTAAACAAACTATAAATACTACTTATTCTATACTCCTGAGAAAACATGTTTTAGTCCACCTCAACGATACCTATCAATTTCATTATGCTAGAAGTATAACATCATTAAGATGCATCAGAAATGATTTTTCCCCACAGACCATAATGTAATGGAAGTTGTCTGATGAAGTTTTCAAGCATAATTTACAGATGTCATGTTACAAGATTTTATTTATTTATTTTCACTGTGGCATACCAAAATGATCAGTCTATGTCTACATATATTAGAGGTGAGAAGGAAAAAAAAAACGAAAACGAAATGGGCTCAAAGGGAAAATTTTATTTATTTACAAATTGAAAAAAAAAAAAAACTAATTATTTGAGAAACAAGAATGTTATCTAAGCTTCTTAAAGTGTTTTGCAATTCTGTAAAAAATCAGTTTGAAAGGGGAATGAACTGCTATTGAAGGGAAATAAGGAGACGTATTCTATCTGATTCTGAAGCTTTTGTTTCATTATGCTTGAAATAGTGTAACATCATTAAAATACACTGCAAATGATTTTCCCCATAGACCATAATGTAATAGAATTATTTTGTGTGTCCCTGTAAATGAGCTATAAATGATTTTACAACATTAACATCAATTATATAAAAATTTCATGGCAATCTGAGTATAGTTACGAGAGTTAGAGTATGGACAGATGGCAGACAGATAGACAAATTATGTTCATAAACACTTTTCAATTATGTTAGAAAATGTTAAAATTAAATTGTTTGAATAGTTCCCAGCAGGGTTGGGGAATTTTCAGAAAATCTTATCAGCCAGCAAAATGCAACATACAGTTAAAAGTTATGATAAAATGTATGCGACTGCAAAAATAGTTAATTACTATTACTACAATGAATTTCCATATTTTTTTTTGTATAAAATTAAGAAATATATACAACGGAGGAAAGTTTAGTACAGGTTAAAACTTAATACTATGTTTACATCGTGACAATTTCGAGTTATAAAATATAGAGCTAACTAGTTTAAAAAATTAAGTTTTTGGCATATCTTCTATAGCTTGCATTTTTTTCAGATTGCCTAAAAATTCACCCGCCATGTCAGAAAATCCACTTGCCAGTGGCGAGTAAAATGATGTATTTCCCCACCCCTGGTTCCTAGGAAAATTTTTGTCTATATCAACTGTTTTCCAAAGGATTTTGCATTTAACTCTTTGACTTCATTTTAAGCTATTTTCTTTTACTTTTAGAATGGGATCCTGAATGTGGTGGATACACTAGTTTTATAGATAAAGAAGAAAATGAAGAGGTAATATATATATAGAGAGAGAGGTATATATACTTTTTTCAGTAAATAAATATTATAAAATAATTAAATTTATTTATTTATTTTAGCTTCTTCGAATTGAACCAAGTCCTAATACTCTAGGATTAGTCTATACTACTCAAGGTACATCACACTTTGTGAAATATATTAACAGTAAATCTAAGGAACAACAATCTTCTATCTTTTATGATATTTATTCTATATATTTAGAAGAAGAAAGTGATGATGATAAAACTGATGCCAGTGATGATAATGAAAAATAATAAAAAATACTTTTATTTATGAAGTGTGTTTCTATTTTCATTTGTATATATCTTTAATGAAACATTATGGGAAATGATTAACAATATGTCGATTCATGATCAAAAGGGGAAAAAGTTATGCACGCAACACAAACTATAATAGGATTTTAAACTATACTCTTTATAAATAGTTCAGTATTATTGAAAATTGTATTAATTTATTTTAATGCCTCCCCCCAATAATAATAATAATAAACTTTCAAATGAATTTTAAATTCATCAGCAAAACTAAGTTACTAAATTAAAAATGCTAGAAAAAAAATGTATCAGGAGCTATTAAGTTAATACACTAGTGTCCAGAAATTAAGGGGCAGTGACCAATTTCAGACGTTTCGTCGAATATCTTACTGAAACTCATGAGGAATTGCCCGGATTGCCCTTGAACTTTGAGGATGTAAAGAACATGTTTGACTTCATGTTTTTCAGTGAAGATTTGTCGCGAGGAGAATTAGGGGGACAATAATAATTTTAATAATAAAATAATATTTTCGATCACCCAAGTAACAGAAAATGCTAAAAATGGTCTGTCACTGTGTAAATCCTGTTCAACATTTGTGTGCATTTGTGTAAGCATAGCACATATATTCGTGAAGATGTTAACGTTTCTGTGAAAAATTCAAGTTTTTTTTTTTTTTTTTTTTTATAGCATGCAGAGTTTTCAGCCGAATTTAACACTGCTTTCCATAAACTTGACAAAAAATCATAGAAATAGTATACTGTGATTAAAATATTAATATATTGAATATTTGATGAGATAAAGGTATTTTTATGAAATAAATTTTAACTGTGCATGCACAAACTACAGCACAGACTTTTTGTCATGATTTGATAGTCAATACTATAGGGCAACTCATATAAAAAGACCAATGAAATATCGTGAAAACTCAAAAAGTTGCAGCAATAATTGAAAAATTGAGGAGGAAAACCTATATAATCCATGAGTTCTCAATTTTTCAATTATTGCTGTAACTTTTCTAAGGAAAGGAGGAACTTTCGCACAGAGCATATACATGAGATCAGTAATAGAGGGTGATAATGCAAAAGAGAAGTTATCAAAACCTTTTACAATATAAAAAATGTTTATTAGAAAATGAATGTGACATATGACAATGTTTTGAATCAATAAAAAAGTCAGTGTCAGGACTGAAACTTTTTTAATTTGACCTCAAGCCACCCTCTGCAAAGTTTAATAAAACATTGTCTTTTCACAAAGTTATTTATCTATATCTTTTCATGATATTTTACTTTAATATATTGTTTTTATTATATTATTGCACCAGATAAAATTAATTATGCATTTTTTAAGACTTGACCAATCATTTCACAACTTACCATAACATTGCCCACAATTCACCAGTGTGTCATGATCCATAGTTGGAGAACTGAAAGCCTAAAGAATGCTTCGGAGAAAAAACTTTAAATTCACATCTTAAACTTCAGCATCAAGCTATTCGTGTTAATATAATACAAAGAAGTGAACTAACCATTTCATTATTTTGAAATGTTAAAAAAATAATAAACACAAATCTAAAAAAAAAAAAACTTTTATTATTTTCTGAATCGAAAAAGTTTCCATAATGCAAAATAAAGAATTCTTTGAATTATAGATACTTATAAATGCAACAATATGCTTCTCAAAAACTACAGACACAGATATAAAAAAGTAAATGGAAATAAATTGATTCATTCAATATCCTGCTTAAAATATCACAAGATTTTCTATTAAATTCAATTGACACATTTTCAATACTATTTCTTTCCACTATGATATTACATTTAATGAGATAATATAAAAACAACATGTATTATATCTCAAGCTGTTACACTAATAATACTGTGAATCACAAATATCTAGAATACAAAAACAGAACATAAAGAAATTTAGAAAAAACAAAAGGGTAATTTTGACAACTTTTGAGAGGAGGGGGGTTGTAAGGACATATTAACAAGAGAAAATTATAGCAAAGTTTATGTTTTAATACTTTTTTTTTTCCATTATGTATTTAAGTCTACTGGGAAAAAGTAATAACACATAATCATATTTTAATCTGTTATGTAATTATGTATGTTTCAGTAGGTGAATTCCAGTTATAGTTTAATTCCTTAGTCTGCAGAATATGACTTTTATCAGAAAGACACATGAAATGGCAAAGATTCAATTCATTCTTATGTTTTGAGGAAATATGTGTGAAAAGGATATGCTGAAAAAATATTGCATTTTTTTACTTTTTTTTTTCTTTTAATGCAATATTGGAGGTATTTTTTAAAATATATAAAATGTTAACTGTTGATTACAGAGAAAACAAAATATCATGGATAACATGCAAACTCTAATGATTGGATAAAAGGTTTTAATGAGAAAAAAAATAGAAAATACTTATTTCTAATTCATAACTGGAGTTTTTTTTTTTTTTTTTTTTTTAATCAGTAATGGTACATTATGTTCCTCCTAACACTACCGGAAAATTACAACTCATAGCTCAAGATGAGATAGAAAAAAACTTAAAAATGTGACACAAAAAATGCAAAATAGTAAAATATGAGTATGTGCTTTTATTTATGCAAATTTCAAGTTTTTCTTTTCCTTTAACTCCACAGAAAAAAATAAGCTAATTTTACAGTAAAATAAGAAACAATATATAAAAATTATATATTTTAACTGTTTAAAGTAAGCACTTACTTAATTTATGTTATAAAAATACTGAGAAAAAAATATTTTTTCCAAATGTATAACTAGACAAAAACCTCTCAAAAGCATTTATTTTTATACTAATTATTACTTAAATTTATTTTAACTACAATACTTTCTAAATGCATGTATCTAGTCAAAAATATTCATATCACAAACTAATTTTTAAAACCTTGTGTGTTGATATGTTATTTAAAAATCTAATAATAACAATAATAATAAAGTTTCAATTTCACAAATTATTTATAGAAAATGTAAGTTCTACATAGTTTATTTTCTAATGAACTCTCAATTGATATGTTTCAAAATCAAAGCATATCCTCCTTACCTGTTTTTTTTCTTTCTTTTTACTCTGGCATAATAGATATGTCTGATATTTTGACGGTGTTCTAGAAAAAGACTCTACAGTAAAATGAAAATTATCATAAATATCTGAAAATGAAATACCCACATGGGTCAATCAACTTGCACCAAAGACAAGTTAATGAGTTTATATATATATATATATATATATATTGATATGTTAAGAAGGAGCATAATATTGTAATTTTTAGGCTTAATGCCGACAATATTTGAGGAAATAACATACAGGGTGACAATTATTGAACTTTATGAAATTAAACTGTCATATTTTTTGAACGGTTTGTGTGATGAAGTTCAAACTTCTTGGTTAACCCCCAGGCATGATGGGAATTAGTATGTGCATGCACAGACAACTTGTTGTTGGCCATTTGCAAGGGAAAATGTCACGGTACAGCGTGCTTGAGCGCATTTCGCAATCTAGAAGTCTCTCCACCCTCAAGGGGTGACTGTGTGGTGTGCAATGTCCAGTCACGGAATAATTGGTCCGGTATTCGTTAACGGCACCGTGATTGCTGAACGATACGTGAAGGTTTTGGAAAATGGTTTCATCCCCATTATCCAAAGTGACCCTGATTTCGACAAGATGTGGTTCATGCAAGACTGAGCTCGACTCCATCGGAACAAGAAAGTGTTTGATGTCCTGGAGGAGCACTTTGGAGACCACATTCTGGCTCTGGGGTACCCAGAGGCCACTGGAATGGGGCTCGCTTGGCCACCATATTCTCCGGATCTGAACACATGTGACTCATTTTTGTGGGGCTAAATTAAAGACAACGTGTACAGAAAAAACCCCAAAACCATTGCTTAGCTGAAAAATGCCATTCAGGAGGTCATCGACAGCATCAATTTTCCGACACTCCAGCGGGTCATGCAGAATTTTGCTATTTGTCCGCGCCACATCATAGCCAATGATGGCAGCGGTATCGAACATGTCGTAACCTAAATCTGAATATCTGTAGTGACGTTTACATGTTGAATAAAGTTTGTGCACTCAGTAGTTTTTAAATAATTTACATTTTATTTCATATAGTTCAATAATTGCCACCCTGTATCTTTACTATGAATTATGCTTATCCTCTTAAGACCCGAAGTTAAAATAATAGTACAAATACTCATTCTTTGCTTTTAAACAAACAAAATGACATCATAGATGACAAAAAATATATATATTTTTTAAATCTATTGTTTTAGGGGGCTTGTAATTTAGGTTCACAAATATGAACATAAAATTACTAGCCTCCCCAAAATATCAATTTAATTATCAATAAGCTAAAATTACACAATAAAAAAATAACAGCTTTAAATAAGTGAATAATCTGCAAATTCTTAAATTTTTTTATTATAAAGTTTTTAAATTAAAGAATTGTGAAAATTACCTACTTTCTTTGATGCACTGTTTCGAAAGCATTTTGCAAACTCGGGTTAAAATAACATTTATTTTATAAGGAAATCGACATTGGTGCTGCCATTTATTGGTTTCATTTTAAAGCAAAAGCATTCAACTTTATAGAAGTGAAGTTAAAATGTAAAAATATCAAAGAATCTAGGTACCCAGGACTCAAGAGGTTAAGACGCTCTTCTGGCGAATCCATGAGTTATTCATAGTATTTCATGATTTTCATCTTATTGGGTTTAATTTTGTAGTATAATTTCATTTGAATTTTATACTATTTCTTTCTTAGTTTTTCACACATGTGATTTCATTTTAACTATATATAAATATATGTAGTTCATAATTTTATTTTCCATATTTGCTAAATTAATAAATAAAGTTTTAGATATGCTAACCAACAGTGCACTTCTTGTTTCTAAGACCATTTTTTGCTTCATTAAAGTCTATATTTGTCTCGATGTTGCCGCCCTAAAAAAAATGTTTGTCTCCTACGTTACCATGAAAAAAACAAAAATATTAACAATTATTTCAAAATTTTGCACTGCTAAAGCACAGACTAATGGTCTACTTTGGCTAAATTAAAAATTACAATTAATAGATTTAAAGTATATTTATTTATTTTCTGGTCAACAGAAAGAAGTGCAAATAATAGTTGACTGACTCATATCCATTGTATGGTTACAAAATTACTTCTTTTCAATTTTTAAATGATAAGTTAAATTATTTCTTTTATGAAATACTTAGTTTTTTTAGTTTATTTATACACAAGAAAATTTCCCAGTTATTAACAGAAACAAAAATTGTAATTTGTGTATGTATGTATATATATATATATATAACAAATCTATTTTTATATATATATATAATATATAAGCTTATTGTCAATAATTTATTTAAAAAAAATATTTGCAAAATGGAAATAAAAAAATATCCTTGTAGAGATCTTGAAAATGTATGAATTCAGATATACAAAGAATTACTATTTACATACTTTGAAACATCACAGATGCAAGCAAAAAATATATATATTACAAAAATAGGAAGCATCAAATGATGATTTTAGTCCTATGCCATAAAAATCAATTTACATGTATATAAAATTAATAAACACAGTTTTATTTGAAGCCATAGTTCAGGCACATAATATAAATAACACTAATAATATTCCACATAAACAACCTTCTTACATTCATTCTATAAAATATAAACTAAAAAACATACTTAAAAATTTAAAAACAAAAGCAATAATAATAATCATAATGATGAAAACAAGCATTGAACATTCAATAGTATATTTGATAATAATTTAAAATAATTTAGTACGTTTAATTTATAAAATAAAATTCATTGCAAGTTTTATTGTTAATTAATAAATAGAATTTTCTCTATATACATGTGTGCATCTATGTATATAAAACAGTTTTACATTGAGTGTGATTTCAAACAGAGTTAGAAAAATTTGTAATTGCAATTATCTGCAATGTAATTACAATTTAATTGTATGTAATTGAATAACACACACTCAAGCACAGAAATTTTGGCAGTTCTGGCTACAGTGCTGCAAGAATTTTTTACAGCATGCAATTGTAACTATAATTAATTACATATAATTAAATTGTAATTACATTCAGATAATTGCAATTACAAATTTGCTCAGCTCTGATTTCAAACATGTTTATTTATAAATGCTACTTTCACAAAAGATATTCATTTAATGAACTTTTAAAAAATTAGTAAAGAATTATCAAAAAAGTGAGTATCAAATATACTACAGCTAATGTTCTTTTAAAATGCCATAAATGCAATTATAAAAGGATTCAATAATCATCTGTACAAAAAGCGATAAATGCAGCAGCAATTTTGACATGAAATTCATAACACAAAATACACCTTAAAAATGTGAATTTTTCAGAAAATAAAATTAAAAGCTAACTTATTTAAGTACAAAAATACAATGATCAATACACGTGTATTTATTAATAAAGGAATGAATAGAGAAATCAAAAGACTAGATGAAGAACATTAAATTTTTATTGTTCTTCAGCCCAACATTTTATAAGGACTTCTGAAAGACAAAAAATGCTTTTAAAAAAATATTTTCAAATCTACCAAAGCTTTTTGACTAGTAAAATGAAGAACAAAAAACAATGGTGTCCAAATGAACCAATCTCGCTTTCATGTATTATTACTACGAACTTTTGTGGCAGTTGGGACAAAATAATGAAAACTATACGGGTAGTAACTTTCTCATCTGAGAGAAAATATGTCCAGGCTAGGACTTGAACCCAGAACCTTTGGCTTTAACTGCCAATGCTCTTCCAATTGAGCTATCAGGACAACATCCCAGCCAACACAATATTCGCTCAGAATAACTACTTTGGTCCTGACATCCAGACTGTTATTTGAAACGGCACAACAGACTAAACCGCAGGTAAAAGGGACTCAAACAAACTATGGACGAGTAATTACACTTTAACTATTTATAACCCAATAAACTGATTGGTAAATAATTCATAAGCGTAGTAATTTTCCCACCTGAGCAAAAATGTGTCCAGGTTGGGACTCAAACCCAGGATGTTTGACTTTAATTGTCAATGCTCTTCCAATTGAGCTATTTGGATGACATCCCAGCCAACACAATATTTGCTCAGAACAACCATTTGATCATGACATCTGGACTGTTATTCAAAACAGCGCAACAGAATAAACTGCAGGTTAAAAGACTTTAAAGGTTCTGGGTGCAAGTCCCAGCCTGAACACATTTTCACTCAGATGGGAAAATTACTACTCAAATGAATTATTTACCACTCAGTTGATTGTGTTATAAATAATTAAACTGTAATTACTCATCCATAGTTTGTTGGAGTCTCTTTACCTGCATTTTATTATGCTGTGCTGTTACAAATAACAGTCCAGATGGTTGTTTTGCGCGAATATTGCGTTGGCTGGGATGTCGTCCAGATAGCTCAATTAGAAGAGCATTGGCAATTAAAGCCAAAGGTTTTGTGTTATCATCCCAGCCATTTTGGCTCAGATGAGAAAATTACTAGTACTTGTATGAATTATTTACCAATCAGTTGATAGTGTTATAATTAAAGTATAATGAAAACTATGTTTTTTCCGCAATATATATAATAAAACCACAATGAGTATATATACAGTGGTGGTCAAAAGTTTGGACATTTTTTGAAAGTTTCATGTTTTTCAACTTTGTGTGCTTGTAAAATATATTAATTTTCACTTAAATACAAACATTTATATATCAAATTGAAGGTAATTTAATGTAGAATTTAATAATAAAAAAAGTATTACAATATCTGTATTACAAAAAAAGTTATGCTCATTTTAGTAGAACAAACAAACACAAATCGTTTTGAATAAGGACATGTTTTGTAATAAAAGCGTACTAGCCAATTACAATCACTGTTCTGAGGACCAATCAAATGTCTATAACTATAGTTTAGGTTATTTGGATGGTAAAAGAGTTATTGCTGTGGAAATATTTTGCGGAATGAAGCATACTAGTACAATTAAATAGAGTATTGCTGTTTTTGAATATTTAAAGCCCTTTTTTTTAAATTAAACTAACTTTAAACAATGTCATCAACAAGAAGAACTAATTGGACATCTACAAAAAGAAGCCGAATTGTCATATTGAGAGAAAATGGCCTCTCTTATGCTGAAATTGCAAGACAAGTTGGTGGTTCAGTGACTTGTTCTGGTGTACGAAAGTTCTGTTTATGTTATGAAAAAATGAAATCAGTGGAAAATAAGGCCAAATCAGGCCGAAAAAAATGCACAAGTGCTACTGCCGATAGAAAAATTAAATGGCTATGCCTTCAAGATAGAAAAATTTCCTCAGATGCCATTAGATGTGAAATGAATGCAGCGGGTATTGCAGTAAGTTCAAGAACAATAAGAAGAAGGTTATCAGGATTTGGACTACAAGTTAGAATACCAAGGAAAAAACCATATTTAAATCAAAAGCAACGCGAAAAACGAGTTAAGTGGGCAAAAGAACACATTAAATGGTCAGAAAATCAATGGAAGCAAGTAATCTGGAGCGATGAGAGTAAAATATCGCTCTTTGGTAGTGATGGTAGAAAATACGTGAGATGTAGAGTAGGAGAAGCACTTCACCCTGATTGCATTGAAGCAACTACAAAAAACCTAACAAATGTCATGATTTGGGCATGTATGTCTGCAGATGGTGTGGGCCGAATTCAAGTGATTGATGGCATCCTGAATGCCAAAAAATACATCGAAACTGTCCTGGAACCAAAATTGATACCTTCCATCAGGGAACTCTTCCAACAATGCACCATTTATTTTTCAGCAGGATTCAGCTCCATGCCACACAGCATAAGTATGCAAAGCATGGTTTCAAAATAAAGGCATAGATATATTACCATGGCCAGGAAACAGCCCTGATCTCAATCCAATTGAAAATTTGTGGCAACATTTGAAAATTCTTGTACGAAAAAAACGTCCACCCAATAAAAAACTTATTGAAGCTATAATTGATTCTTGGCACCATGTGATTACGAAAGATGAACTCCAAACACCCGTTCACTCGATGAAAAGACACTGTGAAGCTGTCTTAAAAAATAAGGGTTATCCTACTAAGTATTGATTGTGTAAGTATCACTTTAAAAAAATGCAAATCTAAGATAGATCTTACTGTTAGTTGCATAACTTTTTTTCTAATACAGATATTGTAATACTGTTTTTATTATTAAATTCTACATTAAATTACCTTCAATTTGATATACAAACGTTTGTATTTAAGTGAAAATTATTATATTCTACAAGCACACAAAGTTGAAAAACATGAAACTTTCAAAAAATGTCCACACTTTTGGCCACCACTGTATGTATCAAATATTGTACATAATAATATTTAGAGATATAAAATAATGGAACTGTGGTGCATAATAATTATTGCATTGTGTATGCAAAAGTTCATGAGATCTTCAACTGATACGCAGGATGGAAATCATGCTACTTAAAGGGATGGTGGACATTCAAATTAATAATTTTCTCTTTTCAATCAAAAATTATGACTGATATCAATCAAGCATTTTCCATGTTTATATAGCAGGTTTTGAAATATCTAAATTTTCTGTTTAAAAAAAGTAGTACTTTTACAATAATTAGGCACAAATATTGCCAACAGCAAATATTTTTTTGTTTTGGCAACAGGACATCACAGCATCCTAGGTTAAGGAGCCTTCATTATTCTTTGTTTTACACGCGGATGCTGATTTATATGAAAAATAAAACCACTTACCTAGTTGAGAAATTAGAAAGGAATTAGGAAAGAAAGTTTGCATAGGTTACTTTAATCATTTATTACAGATGAGATTTCAAATGTGCATAAAACTAATTAAAAACTTGATTGGACTTAAATTACACTCAGGCTGATATAAGTTGAATCCAGATAGTTTATCAAAGAAACAATTTAACATTGAACATTTTTTAATTTTGCTAATATTCAAAATCTATTGTCTCCTTAAATAGCACTCATATGTGAAAATAGAATCAAAGTGCCAGAGGATATAACTATAAGCTCATGGAAGCTTTGAAACTAACGCCTAGTCTTAATGTTACTGTTTTTCTTTGTTCAGAATGCAGCTTTGAGCTCAAAAAACTCATGTAAAATAATATTAATGCTTAAATTTTGTTTTTTACTGCTTAAATATATATACAGAACTTAAGTTGTACACGGCTTACATTGTTTATCCAGTTAACAAAACCATACATTGCCATCTTAAACTAGTATACTTTAAATTTACATGCTACATCTGAATGCTGGAAAGGGAGGGTGCATTAATGCATCCCTACATCTTTGCAGTGCCTGAAATTTTTGAAAAAAAAAAAAAAATCTGCCTGAAAAAATGCAAATTAATATTCCAAGAAGATTTTTTATGTACACCCATGGAAAATTAACATTGAATATCCAACTTCCAGTCACCAGCAGTCATTATGTGATGTAATATTAATTTCGCTGGTGTATAATAAAAGGCTAAGAGAGCCAGAAGTATGATCAACATTTCCAGAGTGACATCATGATGTTACTTTACAGCTAATACTGAATGTATGAGGAAAATGGGGAAATCGGTGAAATAAATTTCATTGTTACATATGCTTAATACCTACAGCTTAGTTAGTTGAGTGCTGCAGGCCTAGTCACGGGTAGGCAGTAGTTATAAAATAGTTCTCATCAAAGAATTAATAGGAAGTTGCAAACTGATATATTCTGTCTAATAACAATTGAATATTAAAAACATAAATTTTAATAATTAATAAATGAATAGATAAACACTATGGACAAGTAAAATTGATGTAAATTAAAATCTAAATTAATTGTAAATGTACTTTTAAATGCACTTTAAATTAATGCAGGAATTAATTTTTGTCTAGTACTAAAATGAAAGTTATTTGGATTACTGAAATCTGAAAAACTGGCACTCTGAGGAATATTTCAGCAATGTATAATGATATTCATGTACACATTTCAACAATATATTATTTTTCTTTATTTTATGTAGCATCTTCAAGAAATTTGAGGGGTTTTGCTTATATAAACAAATCCTTCTCTGCACAGCATCCCCCCCCCCCTCAACATTAGTTACCATACTTAGGACTATTTTTTTAATAACAAATATATACTCATTATTCACAAAAGGAAAAAGAAAAAAAATCCATATTGTATTATTTTGTTAATCATTTAAACTTCTATTGATAAGCAAAATTATATCCTAAAAACAGTTGTTAAAGGAAAAAATAACAAACGTTCAGACTAAAGAGCCAAAAACTCCAGGCTCTTATTAAAAAAATAATCTTTATAATATGCTTACACTCCCAAGATTCATTAACCTATTTTTTTTTTTTTTTCTTTAGTCTCAATAGAAGTTTGTTTTCGCGCTTTCCATCCTAATGGGATAAAAAAGAGGCCACAAGGTCAGAGGTAACCAGAATTGCATCTCAAGGGCTCAGGCTTTAGGAGCAAGCCCAGGATCAAAAGAAATGCATTAATATATTTTTTAAATGTTAAAATTTTTATATCTGGTGAAAAAAATAATGTCAACTAAAGCATTATAGTAACCAAAGAACTAATGACATTTAATAAATATGAGATATGAAGAAAAAAAAATGCATTTCTCGCACACACACACAAAAACTTAAAATCACACTGAACAAACAAAAAGATAGCTTTTCCTAGTCACTTTAACTAAAAATTTAAATATAACACTAAAATTTAATAATAAATAAAAACACAGAATTTGTGGACACCATTGTTTTGACAACTTACATCAACAAATGCTTTTTGAATGCATATTAATATTCATTGATGAAACTGTATATTATAGCTAGAAAAAGATAGATATATATAAATATATAAAGGCTCTATTTTTTTAAAATAACTCTTGCAGCTCTGATTAAAGGAGTCATTGAAGAAAGGCTTTCAGCCTTTTCTAAAAATGGATGGCTTAATAACTCTTCTGCTGAAGCTCGTTTATCAACATCTACTTCAAGGCATCTATCAAGAAAATCACATAATTCTGGTGAGAGCTTTTCTCTGTGTTTAAGTTTAGGCTTTCCATTGGTGGCAATGAGGTATAATGCTTTCAATGGTGTTTCATTAAGATATGGAGGCTCACCTTCAATCATTTCTATAACCATGATTCCTAAACTCCATATATCAATTTTATTACCATATTGTTTCCGTGTTACTACTTCTGGAGCCATCCAATATGGAGTACCTACGACAGTTTGTCTTTTTTCATCTGGAGATATTTGTGCACAAAATCCAAAATCAGTGACTTTAACAATCCCATCCATTCCTAATAAAATATTATCACTCTTTATATCTCGATGAATAATACCTCGGGAATGTAAAAATGCTACGGCAAGTAGAGTCTCTCTGCAGACTGCTGCTATCTGAGTTTCATGCATAAAAACTTCTGTAACAACATCAGTCAAGGGTCCACCTTCTAAGCATTCCATCACAACCCATAAAGATCCATTAACCAGATAACTTTCAATAAAGTTGACCAAATTAGGATGCCTAAAGAGTAAGGAAAAATATAATAACATTTGCAATAAAATAAAAGCAATAGGCTTAAAAATATGTCTAACAAAGGCAATGAAGACAAAATTTTACACATATAAAATTTGTTTCCAACATAATATCATGAAAAGAATATTTTAATTACAAGTCAGGTATTATACAAATATATATAAACTTGAACTCAAATACATTATAATTATAGATCCAGAATTAATATTTTTCAGCAGAGTAATGCCATCTTAAATGTAAGACACCATCTTTCATTGATTTGGATGTATGGTACTCTAGTAGTTAAATTTATGATATAATGACAAGAGGGAAAAAGTAAATAATATGCATAAATGGCACCTTTAATGCTGAATCAAAAAATGGAATATTCTCAAAGTGAAAAGTAACACTTGTAATATTATCAATACATTATTTTTATAAAATATTATCTGATCAAAAACATTCATATGGAAAACAAACTAAACAAATCCTTTTTTGAATATTTTCTTAACAAAAAGATATCTGAAATAAAAAATAATGGCAAATTCCTTTCTTGTACTAAATTCAGAAACAATATTCAATAAGCATTTAGAAAAAGATTGTAAATAACTATTTAGTTGTTTACAACTTGGTTGTTTTTACTTGATTAATTTGTTTGAAATAAGATCATGTCGCAGTTTAACATTAAGTAAAAAAAACTTGCAAAATTGAACCCGGGTAGCTACTTACAACACATTTCTCATGCTTATTAAATACTGGACTCCAAATTCAGTACATGAAAGAAACTTGCAATTATTTTAGGTTCCATATATATATATATATATTCTTATATTGGTCAAGAGACAAATTGGTCCACAAAGAAAAACTGCCCCTTTTTTCACATGAATGTTTTCTCTAATTGATTATAAGCATTCATATCATAAATCATATTAGTGCTGTATATGTACAAATTGTATTAATGCTGTATTTGAAACTGGTCCAAAATATGTCAATAAAATAGATTGCATGAAATACTTACACCAATATGTGAGAACTTAGCGTGTACACTGCTATGCACTATATGTACACAGTAATTCACAGAAGTAGCTATGTTGGTCAAAAATACTTTATATGGAAGCTTCTACATATTTTAACGTTATATGTGAATCACAAGAATTCATAATGTAACTTGTGTAACAGCTGTGAGTTTCTAGATGTAAGAATCCTTTTCCTTCTGGGCTGAAGATTTATCCTGGCTCTGAGCCCTACAATGAGTCCCCAAAGTAGGTGATAGGTGGATAATTTTTTATATTTTATTTTTAATGCTACATGTTTTTCTGATGATATTTTTAATTCCTTTTATACCACTTCCATATTAAGAATCTTAATTTAGTAAGGTGAATTTTATATTTAAAAAAATCATATTACAAGGTACTTAAATAAAATCAAGTAAAAAATTTATCAATTTAATTTTTGAAGCTTTTATTATAGTTTGGAATTAAGTTTTATACATCAATTTATTTAAAAATAGCTAAGATTTTACAGCATTTAAATGTTATCTCTAGTCCTATTTTCTTTGCTTTTGCTAACAAATGAAACATCCATGGAATCATTTGTATTTAGTACCTCTGTGTTTTTTAAATATAATTATTATTCCATTGGAACATTTCATCAAAATTATGAGTGTTATTAATAAAAAACTAATAAGAATTTATAAAAAATCAGGATGATTTTAATAAAACATATATCCATATCAAGTCGGATAAAATGACAAAAAGAACACAATTTTAATAAAGTTACAAATATATTGATTAATTAAAGATTTTATTAACTAAAATATTTTGTAGGCAAATTAATACAGTTGAATTTGTTTAAGTCTAATATCTATAGTGTGAAATATTGAAATCTAAAAAGAATTTTGCATTTCCCGAAGAAAGAGGGTTTCAATATTTTTTTATAACATGCATTTTTTAATACATATAGCATTTTTCTTTTTTTAAATCACTTTGAAATAATAAAATCTGAATGCATTGAGTATAAAGAAGTATATTTTTACAAATTTTTATAATTATTAAGTATTAATACTTGGTTTTCTTGACACTTAGTATCACAAGAAAATTAAATGCCTACAACGTCTCTTTCGACACAAAAAAAGTTGCCAAAAAATTTGATTAAGAACAACATAGTATATACCAGGGGTCTGTCCAGACTTTTTTCACAGGGTCCTGTTTTTGTGAAATTGTGAACAGCTTTTTATATTTGTGAAAAATCTAATCATAATTTTGTGAATTTGAAATGGCCGTTATATTCAGGTTCTTGTTTATGCATTTTTAAGAAGATATCTTACTTATAATAAAATCCGAAGGCAAGAAAGTGTCTGTAACGGCTCCGGGCTCGACCACTCTGATCTGCGAATCGACCATAGTTAAACGCCATGTTAGGCTTAATGAAAAAGCTATGTTTCATCTGATTCTGCTGTTAAAATCCATCTATTTAAAGCTAACCTGCTATTTCGTTTTTCGTGCAAAAATCGCTTTTATACGCATGCGCGAGCATTCAGCCAATCAGCTAAAGGCATTTTTTGTAAACTCCTGTCGAATTGGGCTCTATACGCATGCGTCAGCATTCAGCCAATCAAGTGAGAGGTTGTTACTGTCCCGAGGTCCTGAGACAGATTTGGAGCCAATGAGGTGAAAGGCTATTTCCTGTCTAGAGATCTTTAGGAAAGATGATTATGGCGTTAGCAATTTTCAAAGTTTCGAAGTTTGGATTACTATAAATATTAGGTATTTATTCATTTTATCTTTATTTATTTTGTTATATTGAGTACGAACATAGAAACACATATTTATCTCTGTGTTCATGATTGAATTCTTTAGATATGTTTTGGTTTCGTGTATTTTTTTTTTTTATTAATGTCGTATGTATATTTTGCTACTTTAAATTTCTTAAACCAAAAAGTAATGGTCGAGTTTTTATTAGGATTTATAAAGCTGAAATTTACCTTTTTGAATATAATATTACAGATGTTTTAATAGTTGCATTCGGCTGTAAAAATTGATTAAAAATTCGACCAGCAGTTGCATGAAAAAAAAAAAAAGAACTTTCACTAGCATGGACAAATCCAGAAAATTGCTGCGTCGGCAGTTGTGTTTATATGTAAAAAAATAACAAAATTCATAGTTTAATCAAAATAAAACATCGTGAAATTTATTGAATGGTTGCAGGGAAAAAAATCACAAAATTCAACAACCATTCGGGAAAATATAACAAAATTCTACTAATAACAGGAGCTTCTAAATAGCTTTACCACCTGTGCATTTTGATGATTTTGTTATGATAGTGTGTATGAATGTGTTTTGCATGAAATTTTTTGTTTTGTTGACAATTTTTTTAAAGGTTTTGGAACTTTAGTATGACAATTTTTTGGTATTAATACTATTATGTCGGTTAATAGAAAAGCTTTCTAAAGATTGAAATACGATCAAATCTTAACAAAACTTGCAATGATTCAAATGGATTTAGATAGATAATTTTAGTATATGTGTATATATATGCAGTAGACTATCAATAAACAACAACAAAAAAGTGGCAACTAATTTTCAAACTTTTATATATAATCAAAACTTTTCAATATTTTACAGCCGAATGCAACTATTAAAACATCTGAAATATTATATTAAAAAAATGAAATTTCAGCTTTACCAAGTAAAAAATAAACTACTTAAAAAAAAAAAAATCCTACTAAAAATTCGACCATTACTTTTAGGTATAAAAATTTTAATGTAGCAAAATACATACAGCATAAAAAGAAGAAAAAATACACCAGAATGTATATAAAGCATGCTTTACAATTATATTATGTGCAGTAAATAATTTCGCAAACAATATACGAAGAATCAAAACATATCCGAAGAACTCGATCGTGAACACAGAAATAGATATGTTGCTATCTTCAATGATTCAATAAAATAAAATAAAGATAGAATGAAAAACTACCTAAAAATATAATAATCTAAACTTGAAACTTAAAAACTCAATCAAACATGATAAATTGTACACAATTGTCATTATACCAGGTGACAGTCGATGCAGAATTCATTTATATACACTACACACTTTATTGATACGATAACCATTTTGTCAGGACAAAATTAGCACTTGCCTATCAGCGAGCAATATTGAAAATTGGCGATTGACTTTATTGCCACCTAAAGGGAAAAATAAGCATTCGGCGATAAAACTTGAAAAACTAGCGATTAAAAATATGGAAAAAACTAGCCAAATGCCGGATTTTCTGATTTTCTTTTTTTGCTTTGCGTTTTTTCTGCATCTGTTTGACAAAATTCATGATTTTTCCTCACCCGATCAATGAAATTAATGATTTTGCCACACCTGATGAACGAAATTTACGATTTTTATGCACTCAATTGAAGAAATTCGTGATTTTTATGTGCCCACTTGACTAATTTGTGATTTCCCTCACCCACTTCACTTGATTAATTAGTGATTTTTACGTGCCTGTTCTTCAAAATTCCTTATTTTTATGCACACGATGGACGAAATTCATGATTTTTACATGCCTGATAAACAAAACTCATGATTTTTACACGCTGGATTAAGGATTTTTTTTTTTTTTGCACTTGACCGATGAAATTAAGTATTTTTATGCACCTGATAGACAAAATTCATGATTTTTATGTGCTGATAGAGGAAATTAATGATTTTTACGTGCCCGATCAACTAATTTCTTGATTCTTATGTGACCGTTTGAAGAATTTTGTGAATTTTAGGTGACCGATAAATGAAACTCATGATTTTTACACGCCCGATTGATGAAAAAAAAATGCTGCACCCGACCGACGAAATTAAGGATATTTATGCCCCCAATAGACGAAATTTATGATATTTATGTACCGATAGATGAAATTAATGATTTTTTCAGTGATCCTACGACATAATTTGTGTTTTTTCAGCAATCATTTGATGAAATTCACGTTTTAACTGCAATCCTTTGACGAAATTCGCATTTTTTCTGCTATCCTTTGACGAAATTTGCGTTTTTCTGTGATCCTTTAATGAATTTTGCTTTTTTTGTGATCCTTTGACGATATTCGCACTTTCTCTGTTGCCTTTTGACGAGATTCATGTTTTTTCAACAATCCTTTCACGAAATTTGTGTTTTTTCAGTGATCCTTTGAAGAAATTCGCATTTTTCACACGATCGTTTATGAAATTCGCGTTTCCCAGCGATTCTTTTATAAAATACATTTTATTCTGCAATTTTTAGATGAAATTTGGTAAAAGATTACGAAATTAAGTATTTTTATGCACCTGATAGACAAAATTCATGATTTTTATGTGCCGATAGAGGAGATTATGTGCAGAGAGGATAGATTTTTCTCACGATCGTTTATGAAATTCGCGTTTCCCAGCGATTCTTTTATAAAATACATTTTATTCTGCAATTTTTAGTTGAAATTTGGTAATAGAGAGTGATCTTTTGGTGAATTTTTTTTTTTTTTTTTGCTTATCTTTCATGATCCTTTCGCATAATTCATGTTTTTCCCTGTGGCCTTTTAACGAAATTCATGTTTTTCCATAATCCTTTGATGAAATTTGTGTTTTTCCCACGATCATTTCATGAAATCGGCAATTTTTTTTTGCGAAGATTGATATGTGTAGGCACTGAGTTCTACGGTGTACTGTGCATTCTTTTAAACATGTAACTTATCGGTTCAAAACAATTGATGTAATTCAGAAACAGTTGTAATACTTTTGTGGGAGAGAAGGGGCGCGAATAAAATTTAAAAATGCAGCCATGTCAAAAATTATGGGGGGGGGGAGTGCATTTTGCCCACACTGCGCTGAAACTTTTCTAAATTTTGCTGACACCACGCATATGATATATCATTTGAATGGCATGTGACCGCTTTTTCATTTTATGCATCCACTTTGCCCCCCCAAGGGTGTACTTTTTAAAATTTTGCACACACCCTTCATGTTACATATCGTTGGAAGGGTCTTTGACTGCTTATTCATGTTATGCATCTTCGGTGTCCATCCGGCCACTCCCCCCCCCCCCCCCCAAGGGTTGCACTTTTCTAGATTTTGTTGACAACCCTCATGTCATATATCATTGGAAAGGTCTGTGACCGCTTATTCATATTATGTATCTCCGATGTCCACCCCCCCCCCCCTATGCCTCCAAGGGGGTACTTTTCTAAATATTGCACACACCCCTCATGTGATACATCGTTGGAAAGGTCTGTGACTGCTTAATCATATTATGCATCGCCAATGTCCTTCCACCACCTTTGCCCCCCAAAGGGGGCCCATTTCTAAATTTTGTTGACACCCCTCATGTCGTATATCGTTGGAAAGGTCTGTGACTGCTTAATCATATTATGCATCTCCGGTGTCCTTACCCCCACTTTGCCACCCCAATTGGGGTACTTTTCTAAATTTTGCCAATATCACTTATATGATATATCGTTGGAAAGGTCTGTGACCGCTGAATCACAATATGTATCTCCCGTGTTTATCCCCCTACTTTGCCCCCCCCAAGGGGGTACTTTTCTAATTTTTGCACACACCCATCATGTTACATATCGTTGGAATGGTCTTTGACTTCTTATTCATGTTATGCATCTTCAGTGTCCATCCCGCCACTTCCCTCCCCCCAAGGGGTGCACTTTTTAAAATTTTGTTGACACCCCTCATGTTATATATCGTTGGAAAGGTCTGTGACTGCTTAGTCATATTATGCATCTCTGGTGTCTTTGCCACCCCAATTGGGGTACTTTTCTAAATTTTGCCAATATCACTCATATGATATATTGTTGGAAAGGTCTGTGACTGCTGAATCATAATATGTATCTCCCGTGTCCATCTCCCCCACTTTGCCCCCCCAAGGGGGTACTTTTCTAATTTTTGCACACACCCATCATGTTACATATCGTTGGAATGGTCTTTGACTTCTTATTCATGTTATGCATCTTCAGTGTCCATCCCGCCACTTCCCTCCCCCCAAGGGGTGCACTTTTTAAAATTTTGTTGACACCCCTCATGTTATATATCGTTGGAAAGGTCTGTGACTGCTTAGTCATATTATGCATCTCTGGTGTCCTTACCCCCACTTTGCCACCCCAATTGGGGTACTTTTCTAAATTTTGCCAATATCACTCATATGATATATCATTGGAAAGGTCTGTGACCGCTGAATCATAATATGTATCTCCCGTGTCCATCCCCCCCCACTTTGCCCCCCCCAAGGGGGTGCTTTTCTAAATTTTGCACACACCCATCATGTTACATATCGTTGGAATGGTCGTTGACTTCTTATTCATGTTATGCATCTTCAGTGTCCATCCCGCCACTTCCCTCCCCCCCAAGGGGTGCACTTTTTAAAATTTTGTTGACACCCCTCATGTTATATATCGTTGGAAAGGTCTGTGACTGCTTAGTCATATTATGCATCTCCGGTGTCCTTACCCCCACTTTGCCACCCCAATTGGGGTACTTTTCTAAATTTTGCCAATATCACTCATATGATATATCGTTGGAAAGGTCTGTGACCGCTGAATCATAATATGTATCCCCCGTGTCCATCCCCCCCACTTTGCCCCCCACAAGAGGGTACTTTTCTAAATTTTGCACACACCCATCATGTTACATATCGTTGGAAGGGTCTTTGACTGCTTATTCATGTTATGCATGAGTGGTCCATCCCGCCACTCCCCCCCCCTCCCCCAAGGGGTGCACTTTTCTAAATTTTGTTGACACCACTCATGACATATATCGTTCGAAAGGTCTGTGACCGCTTAATCATATTATGTATCTCCTATGTCCCCCCCTTTGCCTCCAAGGGGGGTACTTTTCTAAATTTTGAACACACCCTTCATGTGATATATCGATGGAAAGGTCTGTGACCGCTTAATCATATTATGCATCTCCCGTGTCCATCCCTCCTCTATAAAGTTCATCAAGAGACAGCAAAAAAAAAAAATCTCATTTTCCATTCAATCGTTGCAATTGGCGAGTGTGACTATTAAGTTTGGCAATAAAGTCAATCGCCAAATTTCAGTATTACTCGCTGAGTGGTGAATGCTAATTTTTTGCTATATCACAAACTGTATTTAGATGCACTATAATGACAAAATCGTTATTGGATCAGTAGATGGAAAAGTGTGTAGTGTATATAAATGCCTTTTGCATTAACTGACATCTTATAATGACAATTGTGTATGATTTATCACTGTTGTGCCATGGTTTTCTATGTACTGGCACAACAGCGCTAAATGTGTCAGATTTATTTATTTAAATTATTCGGCAAAAGTTTCAAACATTTTAAAGCAGCTATGATATTTATTTTTATGGTACTGTCAAGTTGTTTGCCGTCAAATTTTGACGGGTTCCATCTAGTATTTTTTAAAGCATATTAGAGCTTTTAAATATTTTAATTTTGTTTAAAACCTTCAAAAACTATTTCATATAAAACACGTATATCAACATTTCTGTATATATTTTTTTCTGTCAGAACTTTTCTTTTCAGAAATAGCGGTGAATTCTTTCGTACGGAGGATTTGAGTGATCAATTCAGTACATTGGCGCCATCTACTGGCGTATTTTGAAATTTTGCTTCCATCTTAAATACAGTACAGGACCTATTATGCGAAATCCTCTGGACCAAAGGCTTTCCGAGTTTTGGAATTTTCCGGATTTTGGGTCCTCCCGAAGTTCACGATTATTTGACAAAATTCATGCTTTTTTTTCGTGATTCTTTGACAAAATTTGCATTTTTTTCTGCTATTCTTTGACGAAATTTGCGTTTTTCTTCTACGATCCTTTGACAAAATATAATTTTTTCGTGGTCCTTTGAAGAAATTTTCATTTTCTTTTTGCGATCCTCTGAAGAAATTTCCTTTTTACTGCGATTCTTTGAGGAAATTTGCGTTTTTTGCTATTCTTTGACAAAATTTAACTTTTATTTACGATCCTTTGACAAAATTCGAGTTTTTTTCTGATATTCTTTGACGAAATTACCGTGTTTTTTTTCGCGATCCTTTGACGGAATTCGCATTTTTTCTGTGATCTTTTGACAAAATTTGTGTTTTTTTTTTCTTTCATTCCTTTGACGAAATTCCACTTTTTTCGCGATCCCTTAACGAAATTAGAAAAATTTTTGCAGTGCTTTGAAGAAATTTGCGTTTTTTTTCGCGATCCTTTGGAGAAATTCATGCTTTTCCGCGATTATTTGACGAAATTCGTGTTTTTTTCTGATCTTTTAACTAAAGTTTTGTTTTTTTTGTGATTCCTTGAAGAAATGTTACATTTTTTCGGAGTCCTTGGAAGGAATTTGCGTTTTCTTCGCAAACCTTTGTCGGAAATCGCGTATTTTCTGCGATTTGTTAACAAAATCAGCGTTTTTTCGCAATTCTGCGACGAAATTTGCGTTTTTTTCAATCCTTTGACAAAATTCAAGTTTTTTCCGCAATCCTTTGAAGAAATTGTCTACTTTTTCTTCGAACGATAAACATAATTGTTTTTTTCGGCGGTGATCGCACAAAATTCGAGATTTTGTTATGTTCGAATCTTTGGACTGAAGACTAAAATTTTCGAAACCGAATGCCTTAAAATTTCAGGAAAATTTGGAACAGAATCACCCTTGATGAAATAAATATATAACTATGTTTTGTTTCAAACGAATCGCAATATAAATTAATTTTAAACTAAAATTTGAGAGAAAAATTATTTTTTTCTAATTTCGGGAAGAAGGGGGGGGGGGGGGGGGGGGGGGGGGGCGTGTTCACCCGCTACCGAAGTAGCAATATTTTAGTGATTACACACTGAAACACAATGGACTGAAAAAAAAAATTAGAAACCGGTAAAATTTTAGTAAAAATTTACAAATTTAGAAAATTTTCGAAATTTTTTGCTGACTTCGGGTTTTTTCGGATTTTGGATTTCCGGATAACGGGTGATATACTGTAAAATGATTCTTTCTTATGAAACGTGATTAAAATATAAGAAATACATAGTACAACGTAATTTCCATTTAATTTTGCTTATGTAATCAAACAATAAGTTATGTGGTGAGTCAATCGGCTTAGAAACTCTTTGATAACACTTTTTTACAAAAACTTTCGCACATGGATTATTTGTTAATATTTAATTTGAATGTTTTGTCCAATCGTTGAACTACTTCCGAAATTTAATACTGAGTAAAATATATATATATATCCTCATCATTTTTATTTGTAGAAATCATTTATCATTTTTAAAATGTACTTTTTTACAATACAAACCTTTCTATAATAAAGTCTTCATGCTGTTTGTTTGTATGAAGTCTTATGAAAAAGAAACGCAGATCAACAATCTGTCATTTTTGACGGGGTTATATACTAGTATGGATATAAAATACATATATTTTCTTTATATATGTAAAAGTGACTGGTCAGATTTTACTTTTAAATGATTAATTTGTGAAATGTTTGGTTTAAAGATGGAAGAATTTTGTGAAAAACCTATTTTTAAAGACAAAGAATTTTGTGAAGGGTCCTGTTTTAGGGAAAATAATTTTGTGAAGGGTCCTGTTTTAGGAAAAATAATTTTGTGAAGGGTCCTTTTTTTAAATGAAAATTTTTGTGAAGGGCCCTTTTTTGAAATGAAAATTTTTGTGAAGGGTCCTTTTTTGAAATGAAAAATTTTGTGAAGAGTCCTTTAAAGGACCCAATTTTTTCCTAAACAGATCCCTGTATACATATAATATATACAACATATAGACATATAAATATTTTAAGCACAGTTTTATTTTATTTACTTAATTCGGATAAAAGACAACATTAATACATAATCAATAAAATCACCTTAGTATTATAACCAGATATTTATCAGTATAAACTCCATTTATACTATTGAAAGAAAGATCTTTAAGTGAAACAGCCAGGCAAATCTATCACATGTAAAGGCCGGCAAAATTAGTTCCGAATAGATGAAGACTGATGAGAGTGCATGTAAACCTCACATATTGAAATTTTTTTATTAAATGTTTTGTTATTTTTTACTGAGCAGATAAAGTCATGTAATTCCCTGATTTTCCAAGTTTGCCAATGATTTTGAGCCACTCATAAAAGGAATCGGAAAATAATCTTTTAGCCCAATATAGGAAATTTTATCCTCATTTCAATAAAGTTTATTTGGAATTTGTACAACGATTTTTGATTTTTTTTCCACAATCTTTTTTAAGTCCCTATTCTGCCAAAAATGAGAACTTTGGCTTTTATCAGCTGATATCTATATGATACTTTAGTCATCCAATGTTATATTTTATATACCTGTATGGAGAAAACTTTCGGGAATTATTTAAAAATAAAATTCAAAATACATTAACATCCTACATTTATATAAATTTTCAGAGAACATGAAATTTTTGATGATTCCAATGAAGATTCAAAGAGAAATTTCCCTACGTTGGGTTCACAAGAATATAACCCTTTGATCACTAAACCTTGTTGCTATGATGACAAATTTTCTTGAGAAGGGAGAATGCAAAAGGAAACACAAATTTAATTTATCTTTGTCAGCTGAGTTTTTATTTAAAAAAAAAAAAAAATCATGTTTACAATGATTGTGCATTTTAATTAAATATGCACTTTAATGCAATAATTTATTTTTACTATTGTTGTTTTAATGATTTATTGGGCATGGTTTCAAATTTTGAAGTTAGTTTTTCTTTTTGTGTGCATTTCTTATTTTATTTTCCTTTCACAATTGGTCTGCATGGATCAGACCTGGCTGAAGTTCAAACCCAGAGCCTGTTTAGTTTTTCTTGGCAAACTCAGACCAAGTCATGCTCAGGCAATGTTGGGGTTATGCTAGTTACATACAAATTATAAACATGAGCACAGTATTAAATGGAGGACAATATTATAAAATTTGATTTTACCATTTTAGTTTTACAAAAAATAACAAGTTATAAGAATTGATAAAAATATCTAATCACAAAATTAAAAACTTTTAGTGACTTTTGTTGTTTGGAATACTTCATTAGAACATCAATTTCTTCATTAGCAACTTAGCTTTATATTTCAAATTATCATTATCCAGCATTCAATCAATATCTAAACAGCGTACATCTCAGCCCTTCTGACAGTAAAACAAAACTTAAAATTGAAACTGGATGCCTTGACCTGCAATATTGCTTGCCTGTCACAAATAACAACACTCACTTATTTTCAAATGAAGTTCATTTCTAAACTATAATGTAATTTTACCAATTTTCAATGAATCTTGAATAACATAATAATATAATTTCTTATCTGTCATTGTTTATTTAGTATGTTTTGATATAGCACATTAAAACATATTTTAAATCATGGAACAATTGATTTTATTTATAATTTCATTTTAAAAATTTTATTCCATGTATATGCAGAATGAAAATTCAGAAAACATAAATTGGTCAAGTGTGAGTATAACTCGTGCCCCAAGGGTCCCGTACATTGAATTTATTAATTAATAAACTTCTACTACCGCTATTTTTTTCATAATTTAGTTTCAGTAGATTCGGAAATAGGAGGGGGGGGGGGCTATTTTTCCAGTACTTTCGATGATATCTCTGAAAACATAATATCTACAGTTAAAACAAATTATTTTTTCAAGTAACTTAATTAATAACTCTGTTAATTACAAGCAATTTTTTTTAAAAATCATTATCAAATATCCTTGGTTGATTCTGCCTCGACAGATACCTCGAGTGCCTGTCAACTCCCCTGCTGACCACTCAAAAAGTAAAGTTTGTGTGTAATGAAAAAATGTGTTTTTCTCAAAAACTATGTTACCTAGGAAAATCTCTGTAGTTTTCCTGCAAGATTTAAATAAACTTCTACTACTCCTAATTTTTTTATATTTTTACTTTCAGTAGATTCAGAAAAAAAGGGAGGAAGGGACATATTTTTGCAGTGCAATTTTGACGATATCTCTGAAAATATAATATCTAAAATTAAAACAAATATATTTTGGAATTTGGTATTACGAGATCTTTCACATGATGATATCCCACATGATAGACAAAAAGAAAACTTTTTTTTCAAGTAACTTAATTAGCCCCTTAAATTTTTTGTGAATGGCTAATAATCTGAAAATATGTGGGTAAAAAAGGCTTTATAATTTTCCCAAGTTTGAGCTTTCCACATTCCATAGTTTATGAGAAAAAGGTTTCAGACAGACACATGAGTGATCGGTTCCTTTTTTACTTTTTAAGTACAGAACTCTAAAAATTGTCACTTTGATGCAATCAAAGTAAAAAATTTTCCTTTTATGAAAGAAAATACACTGTTTTTGTTAGACAGTGTAATTTTTATACGCAGATAAGCAAAGTGTACAGATTATGACATCTAGTAAAAATAAAATGAAGAAATAGCAAATAAAAGCTAGTTATACCTTGTTATAATTAACTTATCAAATATTTGATATTTTTTTACAACAAAGTAAGAATGAATATAAATTTATTTATTTAATTAGATATTTAAGAATTCAAAACATAAAATTTCACAATTTTAAATTACATTGCCTTAATATTGCATTTGTTAATTATTATTTAAAACTTTTGCTTTCATGAATTAAAATTGCAAGCGAAATATATTAAATATTTCCCGTATAAAAAATACAATAAAAATTATTTTAGTGACATTCCAAAATGTGATCCTCATCAGTTTTATTAGTTTTTCATTTGTCATTACAACAGTAAATCTTACAATAATGTTTGGAAAACTTATATACATCATCTGATTGCATGTGTTAGAGTTGAAAATAATAGTGGAGGAATGTAGCATTAAAAACAATATAAATATGTTCTTATTTCTCAGTATAAACAATAACTGACTGAACTGTTACAAAAATCCCAGAAACTTGAACTAAGACTAAAGTAGAAGTAACTAAAAAAGCAATATTTTGCAAACTAACTTGTTTTGTTGCATAACTTTAATTTCTGTAATTATTAACTCCTTTTGAGGCTGCTGATCAATATCCATAGTTTTGATGGCAACTTTTTCACCAGATTCCTTATCAATTGCAGTATATACTAGACCTGAAGCACTAAAAGAAAATAATATAATGCAAAAAATTATAACTTACAGACACTTATAAATCATAAAAGTCTGATTAAATGTGTATCATTCAATAACTTGATTTATAGTTTATACCAATAATCATCTCATAAATATAATAAAATAATATCTCTATGCATTTTTATAACAGATTAAAAAAAGATAACTACAAAATGGGGTTGCAAAACACAAGTTATCATGAAGTCATGTTTTTAGATTAAATAAAATAGCATATGTGGAACATAACTTAATTAATATGACCATATTTAATTATTCTTTAAATTTTTAATTTATGATGATAATACAAATTCTTCTTTTTTTTCTGACGAATACATACTAAAGCATCACAACAGAGATCTCTTAAAATGCTGCTAAATGGGGCTATCTAAATTGTATAACTTCTAGTTGAGCAAAATATTAACAATTGCAACTTAATCTATTTAATATTTAACATTTTTCGATTGCAAGGAAAGTATCACCATTAATCCATTACTGTTATGTTAACTATTACTACATTGCTCAATGCTCTGAAAAGTCAAACGAAAGTCAAGGAAAGCTTTTAGGTTTACACAAAAAAGATTGTTTTACCAGAATGACTTTTAACTATGCCTTTTTGCAACAAGTCGAAATAACAAAAACTATTAGGTCTTTTGACACGAAAATTTGCGGATCTAGATAAACAAAAAATCCATTACTGTTATGTTAACTACTACTACATTGCTCAATGCTCTGAAAAGGCAAACAGACTTATATAGATATTATTAATTAACTTTTTATTTGTGTCAAAAGACCTAATAGTTTTTGTTATTTCGACAGATCTAGATAAACAAAAAATCTCAAATTCAAAAAATCAAATTTCAAAAAATTCCATCCAGAACCTTACGGAAATATTAATAAGAAATTTTTTATTTTTTGAGCGATTTAATCTTGCAAAGAACACACACGTTCAGTAAAAATTTGAGACCATCAGGTGTCTGCGATAATGAATCCACAAAGAAACAGGGTTATAGGAGATTTTTTTAGGGGACTCAAATTAAAAGTTCTAATTAAGCTACGATTTAAAAATTAACACCGTTCGAATCCTTTCTGTTTCCACATTTCAAGTTTGTAAAAATTAAGATTATACTACACTTAGAAACCAAGATATTTCATTATTTTACATAAATTTTATTGCAGAAAAATAACTTATTTTAACACATTTTCACACGAGCCAGGCATAGCAGATGTTGTCTCTCGAATAAAGGAAGATACAAAACAAGTAATAAAAAGTTGGAGTTGTGTTATTAGAAGCTGCATAAAATTATTAAATATCTTGTATTTTTTTATTGGAAAATTATGCACCCTTACTTAAAACCAAGCTGAGAATTAAAATTTTCAAAAAATCAAAATAATCTACCAATAAGTTTTTATTTTATAAAAATTTTGATTTTTATGAAAGAGAAATAAAAGCTTATTTGACAATGGGGGTGATAATTAAAGAAACGATTGCATCGGGGTTTTCTTGAACAAATTATTCGTTATACTTGCGGGTATGGGGAAGGGGCGGGAGAGGTTAACACCTTTTTATTTAGTATCGCATTTATTGTACTTCATTGCACAATCCCTGGTGGCGACTTTTTCATTAATTGAGAATTCTTATTAATAATTAAAAAATGTATTACTCTGATTGAGACAAAACAAATTCCATTTAAGAAATTTAACATTTTTAGCCTTACCCGTAGCGTTTTATAAATGTTATGTATAGAACATTCTGGAAATTTCAAATAACGATTTTCGTAAAAATTAAATTTATGTTCCTAATAAAAGTACACAACCCGTTTTACTTGATGCATACCAATAATCATAGTAAATGATTTGTTGTTGTGCACTTGACCAAGTGTCCTCTGGCGGTCAATCCTACAAGTTTTTTCTCTAACTATGCATTTTTATCTCAGGTTCTATGGGCCCGATCAGAATGGAATTTGGATAATTCAACTTGTTTTTTGATTGTGTTACAGATTTTAGTTCCACCTTCCACCACCAGAAAGCGCATTATTTTCTCAAGTTCTATAGGCCTAATTTCAATGGAATTGGTTCTTCAACTCCCTTGATATAATGGGTAAAGTGTCAGATGTTCATACAGAACAAATAAGTGCCCCCTGGCAGTGGAAGGTGGAACTAAAGGACTTTGAGGTGTGCTGTTATATGGTGCCGTAGACAGCAGGGACATGTGACTGAGTTTCATTCGGAAGGTGGTTTGTTTGGAACAGAGTGCGCCCCTGGCCACAGAAGGTGGAACTAAAAGATTTTGTAATGCATACGCAGCATGCCTACTATACGGTGCCACAAACAGTGGGAACAAATGTCGAAGGTTCATTTAGATCAGAATGTGCCCCCTGTCGGCAAAAGGTGGAAATAAAGAATTTTCCGTTGCATGCGCAGCAATTTTATATAAGTAATTTCATACAAAATCGAGTTAAAGATGTAAAATCATACAAATTTTAGGTTTAATTTTATTATCACGGGCCCGGGCAAGGCAGCTAGTCTATACTAATATAAGCAACTTTTGCTCTGTATATGTGTCTGCGATGGCCAGCAAAATCTAGCGCACCTAGAAGTCTGAAAATTTATATTTAGGTAGTCCAAAGCCTTATCTGATGCACCTGAGACTTAGAATTTTAATATTTTGATAATGGCGGGTGGGTCAGCTAGTAAGATAATAGTTTTAAATACAGTAAAGTCCTGTTAGTGTGGACTTCCAAGGGATGCTATTTTTCTTTCGCAATAAATGATGTAAACATTTGAATGGTGCAAAATATTCCTTTGAGTTGAATAAATTTAATTCAACTTTTGAGAGAAATTAAATAGGTTATCAACTTTATGCTAGAAGAAAAAACGTTTTTTTAATTTAATAATTAAAAAAATAATAATAATGAAAATTGTTAATATAAAAGTAATAATTACTCATGACAAACAAAATATGCATAGAAATTGCTGAATTCATACACTAATTAAAGTAATCTCTCCCTTTACTTTGCAATAGTTGAACATACAATCTATTTACCACATCATTTTCCTGTTTTGCGACAACTCGAAAATTTGGTCTTTTACATTATTTTTTGATTGGTAATATCTGCAAACAGCCATTTAGTTAGCAATTTTTGAGTCTCTCGAGTTTTTGGTATGGTGGAATGTTCTTTTTTCCTCTTCATCATTGTCACTAACAATTTCTTTGTCTCTCAATAAACAAAATTAGATCAAAGATGGTTTTGAAGACATAATGAAAAAAACCAATTTCGATTTTGAGTGATCAACTTGTGAAAATATTGTCCACTTTATCCGATGAATAGTACAAATTAAGTGACGTCCTTAAAATTAATTGCAAATAGAAAGTGATAGGGTAAACAAAATTTTCCTCATTAACCAGAGCTACGTTTTGTTTTAAGCAGAGATGCATCGACGAGAGTCACTCACTGTATATCATTTTTAATATGATGTAATTTTTACCATTAAATGCTTTTTACACGTAATATTTCTATTATTTTAAAGTTTTCTTCCTTTTTCAATATTCACATGTAATTATATATTCCAACTGAAAATACAGTGTTTGGAAATATTTCAGCTTTTTAAAATCTGGCAATAGATAAAAAATAGTTATTTCAAAATATGAATTAATTAAATCTCTATTCAAATAATGAAATTTTGAATGAAAAAAATTTGGAATATTACTCAAAAAATTAGACAAATTTAAAAAATGATTGGACACTGCACACTACAATCTATTAAAGTTTATGCTAAATTACATTCTAAATTACAATTTCTATGGAATTGTTAAGGATAGAAACTTGAAATTTGATATGGCTGTCATCTGTAAGGCGTAAATACATGCACACAACAGTTTTTAAAATTGCAAATGATGTAGGAGAAAAAAAATGTTCTAAACTTACTATTTTTGTGGTACTGAAGGGACTAGAAACTTTAAATTTAGCATGGCAGTTACTTTTAAGATACAAATGATCATTTAACACCTTGACAGTTTTTTTTTTTTTTTTTTTTTGACACAATAAACTAAAAATAGGAAAAATTACCACTCTTTCTGTACTAAAATATTTGTCTTAGATAATCAAAAATGTCTGCAGTTAATAAAGCAAGAATTATACTTAAAAGTTAGTGGTGTCCAAAAGAATTTAGTAACGAAGTAAGCAAACTCTTCTTGCCCGAGCAGTATTCAGACAAAATTGTTAAGTGGTTAAGAATGGTTTCTAATAAAATATGAAATTTAAAAGGGTGAAATGAGCTGGAAACATTCTAAAATATGATTTCTATGTAGTTTTATATAATATTTGTTATTTAATAAATTCCACATCCATTTCAAAAGGCACACAAATACCACTCGACATATTTCAACAACTATGCGTGCAAAGCAGCAGGTTTTGCTAGTATTTTAATAGTCAGCTACCAAATAGAATATTACAATTTGAAATATCTTATTATAATTTAAAATATTGTATTATAATTTAAAATATCTTATATTTATTATTATTATCAATACAATTCATGAAATCAATAAAGAATATTTCCTTTCAATAGGGGCCAGGGTGTGATAGAGAAAACAAAGTATTAAAGTTTGTGAGAAAAGCAAAATTTTTAAACACACTTTCTAGCAACCTTTTTTTACATTTCAAAACCTTATCAGAATATAATATATTTATTAAATAACAATCAATGCATCAAATAGACAAGCAATTTATTATTTACTCCATTTAATACATACACTTAAAAGCAATTTATTTAATACACTGGTGTGCCAAAACTTAAGCAACAAATATAAAGTGCAAATTTTCGATCACGTGCGTGCTGAAAAGAAAATAATATAAACATTAGGTGTAGCAAATAGGTGCTATTCCTACAGCACAGCTAGCCGATGTGACATCTCCTTCACATCACAAATCTCATAGTCACTACGGTAAAACAAAATGTGGTAGTTTTAATTCATCTCATTGTTAATCTTAAATGATTATCATTTGGTGACTGCACTAAGAAGTCACTGTGACTGTTGCTTTGTGACAAATCACTGGGTGATGTTATAAAGAAGTCATATTGCGATTCTCACATGACTGTCATTTGAAGACTAAATTTTGAAGTCATTGTGAGTGTTGCATTGTGATGAGTTACTATATCACAATGAAGTCGCATGGTGACTTTCAGGTGACTGAGACTCTACTATATACCCCTTTGTGAAAAGTGTGCAGATGATTTCATTTTGCTGTCCTTTGGAGACTTGTCACAAAACAAAAATCATGAGACGACTTTACAATGGTGCCTCCAAAGGACTGCAAAATGATCTGCACACTTTTCACAAAGGGGCATAGTGGTGACTTATCAGTGGAGTGACCAAAATGAGACAAATGAAAGATATCACATATTTCAGTTCATTGTAGTGGCTGTGACACTTGTGACATCTTCTTGACATCACATCGACTAGCTGTCCTTTTATGATAGTACCTATTTGCTACACTTGCAACTTACACAATTTTATTTTGAGTGCTCACATGTTTAGTAGGAATGCATTAAATATCTGGCCTCCTGCTGGATATCCTGCTTATTCAGCACTCAAACTGGATATTCGGTCTGACCGAATACTTCAATATCCAGTTGCCGAACAGTTATTCCTTTTCTAAATCATATTTTTAATATTATCAGAAAATTAACACAAAATTAATTTGCTTCATACCAACATTATCACATTATAATAACTAAAATAAATACTCATATATTTTCACAAAAATGAAATTATAGGATTTATATAACAATGAAAATATATTTAAAATGTGATTATTTATAATTAAATTTTAATAAAAGAAAAATTATGATGTAGTAGGAACATTAGGCGCTCAGCACTTTCAGGCTGTAATATGTTATGTTTTTATTACAAATATTTCCTACTTCTGAGAATAAGCATTCACTCCTCTGGCGGTCTATTTTTCTTGTGTTTTCAACAATGTTAAAGTAAAAATGATTTTATTGAATATTTTGTCACTATTTTGTTTATGCATGGAAGACCAGGCTGTGGTAAAATAATACTGATTATGAATAGATTTGTGTCACTTTCTTGAATAGCCCACTGTTCACTTTGTGCTACAAAACAAGATACTTGGAATGAGGGGCTTCTCTATTTAAATTCTGTTAGAAAACATTTGTTATAGGAAAAAGTAATAAAATGTACAAGTATGTAGGAAAAGGAAAGTCACTTCAATACGATGCTTAGTACTTATAAATAACAAAGATTTATAAGTATGAAAAACAGAGAAATTACTTAATTGCATATCTTTTTATGTTCAATGACCCTGAATAACAGAAAAATAATTAATATGTATCTTAAAATAGTCAAAAGACAAAACATGATTAAATTTCAATATTTAATTATTACAAAGCATTTGTTTTTAAGTAATTTTAACTCAATAACTAAATTTAAAACTATTATTAACATTTGAATGACAAAATTATAACAATTTAAAGTTTTTCTTCTTTAAGAAAGCCTAAAATAGAAATATTACTATTGAAATTAATAACAAGAGAGTATTCAACTGGATACCGAATATTCGGTAAAATGTTGTACTGGATATCTGGCATCCGGTAAAAATCCACATCAGTACATACCTAATGTTCAGGAATTGGGATTTTGTGCTTGTTGCTAAGTTTTGCATGCCAATGTATATAAATAATAAGCCACAAATAAGCTATATAACAATGTGAAACAAAATAAATATATAACATATGGCTACATAAATAAGTCATGCTAGATTTTTTTTTTTTTTTTATTGGTCGCTGTTTCATTTTGATAACTGTTTATAACATAACATTTGGTAAGAAAATGCAATTTCATCAGACTGAGTTACACTAAGGGAACTCTAAAAAGGAAGTACCCAATAAAGTAACTCTTCTGTAATTGAAAATAGAACTACCATATTTATAAAAACAACATTCAATAATAATGTAGAATTAAATAGTCAAGCCATAACTTACCCTGAACCTATTTTTTTCACTAATGTGTATTTTCTCTGAGGGTCTCCAGGAGATACAATATTTTCTAAAAAATTAAACAGTACATCTTATATTAAAGACATCATTTAGTATCATCAAAATATTAAACAATTAGTTATTTACTATTTTTTATTTGACATCCCAAGTTTGAATTTCGAACTTTCTCCAGCATGCTTTTACGGTATCTAATCTTAACACTATTATGATGACATAATGAAAATAACTCATTATAGTAATGAGCCAATTTGAGATCTTTTAAGAATCGTGCTTTAGTTTTCAAGAATTTTTCAGAATCGAAATCAACATTTGAATACTTTGCACTCAAATGTTATAACAGGGTTAAAAATTCATTAAAACTAGATGAGGTGCATTATTTCATCCTTTTCACTCTTCAAATGTTTAGTCTATGTAAAATAGCTTGTTTATTTTAATGATCATGTGTTATAATTCATAGCTCTGAGCAGCAGGGTTGCCAGTTTGACCTCTTTTTTATTCAGAAATTATGAAAGAAAATTTTTTCCTTTAAGTAATTGTGAAATGTCTGCTATTAAATAAAGTAAAAATTACTAATTAGAATTTCTGGTATTAATCTGGAATTTCTGAATAAAAAAGGAGGCCAAAGTGGCAACCCTGGTTCTGGGAACAATTTTTTTTCTCCCATGCTTTTGAGTTCTGATAAAGATTCAGATTGGCATAATGTTTTCTTTTTCACATAATTTTTGAATGGTGAAATTATCCCCAGAAATTTAAATGGTAACCCTTTAATGATTAATCGTTCCAGAATTTTATGAATAATCCAGAACAAGATCCTATTGATAAAATCAAGAAATTTTTTTATTTTTCAAAATATACAATTTTATTTTCCAGCATGTGAAATTGATTGTTTTATTATTGTTTTTATTTTAAATGTTATATTTCTAAAAAATAAATAAATAAATAAAGGTTCAAATGGGTGACACTGAGTACCACTATTTTCAGATAATGTCAGAATTATATAATATTTGCCTTATTTAATGACAAAAATTCTGTGATAAAATAAGGTAAAAGTTTGAAAGTTAAGTTTGAAATGTATCTTACACAGGAGTTCAAGACAACAAAGCACTCCTGATGAAAAATAAATAAATAAATAAAAGAACTGTTTCAATTCTCCATTTTAAAAAATGCTGGTAGAAATTTATTTTTGAATATTTAATCTTTCCTAATTGTTAAATTTCTCAATTGCTTTTTATATTGATATGTTTAAAAATTGTCTTGCACAATGAATTCAAACAAAAAAAATCTTAATTCTTACTATTTCATGTTTTTATTCAAAAATAGTTGTGCCTGAAATTCAAAGATCATGGGAACACTGTAATAAACCTCGTTATTTAAAACTTGATAACCTTAAGTATGCATATTCTAGAAAAGTAAGTAAGATATAAGCAGAATTTCATTTGGGGGGTAACGTAGGTGGTACATTCTTTTATCAGAAGCACCAGCAAGAGTGCAGGGCAGCTGCTCCTTCCTAGATATAGAAAATTAATTAAATTGTATTTATCTGATTATTTAAAAAAAAATAATAATAAAATCTTCCAAAGTGCCACTTTTTTCGCTGTTTTTGGAAACACTATCTCGAATTTGTATGATTTTATATTTTTTAACAAAAATCCATCCAAACATAACAGGAGTTGGGGAGTTCAAAAATCGCTGTACGAATTCCGAATAAACTTTATTGAAAAGAGGACAAAATTTACTATATTGGGGGATAAGATTGAAACTGGATCCGTTTACTAATGGGGAAAAATCATGGCAAAATTAAAAAATAATAATAATAATAAAAATCATAAAAATAACAAAAATATGATTAAAAATTTCAATTTTTATTTTTAGATTTTTAAAAGCACACTAGGCTGTGGGCCATAAGCACATGTGTTCCAAAATCTTGCCCCTCCCTAGATTTCTTTCTGCCAGTACCTATGTCTATTAGGCTTTCAAGTTATATCTTATTATTTTCCAAAATTTACAGAAAGCAAGAAACAGCATTTCCTTGCATATGACCATTAAAGTAAGAAATTTATCTTTAACTTCCATAATCAAGAAAAAAAAAAAAATCGAAATGTACAAATTAATTTCCACTGTTTTATTTTTTAAAAAATCATAAAACTTGATATTTATAATGCTTAAATACAATTTTAGAGAATTTTATGCATTATAACCGTTTGCTGAAATTTAAATTCATATACTCTTTAACTAAAAAAAAATATATATGTAGCTTAGTTGAACACATTTGAAAAAATAAATTTTATTTTTCAAAGCTAAAATATCATAGATCCTTTAAATTGATGCTTTTAGCACATTGAGACTATAGAAAACACAAGCTATGAGAACTGAAATCTGCAATTTTCCTTGCCATTTTCTTATTTAATTTTCTTCATAAATGGAAATTTTGTTTATTTTATGGATTTCTGTAAGTTTTTATGATAGTTGCTTGGTTTAGCATTGTTAGGTCATAGATAAATTTTGGTTTGCACATTTGCAACAGATTGACAGAGAAAATTCTGCTGCTGGGACAGTAAAAAAAACTATTTTGAAAATAATAAATACTCTTCTTTAACAAGATTTATACAGATTTTGCAAAAATAGTACAGGGAGGTAGTGAAATAAGCATTCAATCTTTGTTTGGTTCCCAATGAAACTTACATGCGAGCTTTAGGAAAAACAGCTTTTTCCAATAAAAGAAAAAAAAAGAATTGTCGAAATTGGAAATATGTTCAAAAGTTTTATACTGATGAGAAGAGCCAGAACACACAGTCCATGTAACATTATACTTACTTAGTTTTTCCATGACTTCAGCATCAGATAACTTTTTTTTCTCGGGTCGCCTCCTAACAACAGGCACCTGTACTGGCTGTTCCATGGATAAGGATTGAATATCTGACATAATTTTATCAACAGCATCATCAGCCTAAAATAAATAAAAATTCTTTATTTTCAAAATTTAAGCTATTTTCTACCTAACCATGTGTCTTTTTAAAATGCATATAAAATTTAAATATTTTACCGAAGAAAATTTATAACATGTCACCGATACTTTCATTATCATAATAAGCATTTAACAAGCATGAAATTTAAGTTAATAGACAATAATTTAGAAATATTTTAATTTTTAAGACAGTAAGTTAAGAAAAAACTTCAATGTTAATAGGCTAGTTTTCCATGAAAATATATCAACAAAATATAGTAACAAAAATATTAAAAATCAGTTTTAAAATGTCACCAATTTTTCTCAAAGTTGGCCCTGCTTATTTAATGTTTCACACTACTTCTGATAAACTCAAAAAGTGAATGCATATTTATCTACTTCAATTAGAAAATAAGAACATTGAGAGCAATTATAACCTGGAGAGGGTTTGATACTTTTGATGGTTCATTAGTTATTTTTAAAAGATATAGTAATACAGTCAACAAAAGAGACAGACTGCATTACTTGCACTCCCTCTTGGCTGTCATGTGATCAAGGTAGGCTGAAAAGCAGCTCAGATTAGTAGTCTCATCATATGAACAAGAGTAATTTTCTCAAATCAGTATCTTTTGAGGCTCTTTGCCTGTAACAGTTCTAATAATTTCTTCATCATTTAATTTCCCACAAATTTTGAAATCATTATCTGCTGCTTCATATTCAGATACTTTTATATTTCCATAGCAAGATATTTCTTTGAAGGTGCAAACTTCAATGCTAAATGTTTATTTTCATTTTAAAAAAATCAAGATTTGATGGATTTGGTTTGATGATGTTTAGTGATTCATTAGCTATTTTTAACACTAACATTATGGCTTTTCGCATATACCTATAACTACAATCAGTGGTCATTTTGACTGTTTGTCCCAAATAAATGAAAAGGTGTGTTTTTTGCAAATATTATGCAAAGTTAAAGCTTATAAGTATACAACTTGCTTGTTTAATAAGTAAAGTATACACTTTGCTAAATAATGTAAACATATGTAAACAAAGGCTAATTCAACATAACAAAGAGCGAAAGAGCTAAAACAATCAAAAATCATTCTAGGTGTTTTTAAACTTGTTAACATTTAATAAATTGTGTCACAATAGTTTTAACTATGAAATAATTTTATTTAAAATTAATTAAATTTATTGCTTACATTATTCAGTTTGGCAATGTACACAGATTACTAATTTCTTAATTTTACCTGTACAGGTTCCACAAACATATTTTCTACAGTTTTCACAAATATTCAAAGTTTTGTTGCCTTTGCATGCATTTATCTGGCATTGTTTACGTTTCCGGGAAGGGATGTGACAAGCATAAATTCTCATCTGGTTTGAAACAGTAAACATGTTTTTTTTTTTAAATGAAATGTATATCTTTCTGAACTCCTCAACTGTATCCAAAATAAAATCACGGTAGTTTTATATCTAGTTGTTTCTTTATAAATTATCCATGAATTTATCACAGCAGCCAAATCAAGAATATGAAAAAAAAAAAAAACTTGAACTGGCCAACGTCTGGATGAGGACTTCACTGGGTATTTTCTGGCTATCTAAGTCCAAAACATCAACTCCATATTTGGAGAAATTGTAAAAATTCATGATTTCAGGGAATCCCCCCCCCCCCCATTAGATAAGATTTCCAATGTTGGGTGTAAAGTACTCAGGAGCAGGACATTTTCGTTTTTTTTTCTTGTTAAGACGTAAACAATATATTGTCATGCTTAGCAATCTTACTAGAATACAACACACCTCTATTTTTTTTTTTTTTTTGAAAGAATGGGGTATTTTTTTTCTTTGAATGATTAATTGTGCCAACATAGCTTATTCCTGTGTCCCTCATTTGTTTTACTAATTTCAGTGATGTAAAGAAATTGTCCATAGTCAGGTTTCTTCCAGTGTTTTAGTAAGGTTCAATCAAGCGGAAAGCTGCATGTTCACCTATATTGTTCTTCCATATGACAGTGATATGAAAAAGTCTATCTCATCGTGTGACAAACATCAATTTGGATTTTGGGATTTTTTTATGTGCCTCTTCTTCAGTACACTGTTGAATGTGATGCAATATTTTTTTGCTGATAAACAATCTTCATGCACTACTTGCATTGCCATCAATTATTTTTCTCTATGCATGCGAAGTTGGTCCACATACTTCTCGTGAGATGTTCTGCTGGGGTTCTCCCTGTAACATTTGCCGAAATATTTCCTATTTTCCAAACTGAATCATCATTTGCTGTTTCTTCATATCTTTGATTTTCCTCACATTCATAACGTCTTCCTCGTTCTTGAGTTCCGTTTTGTCGGCCTTGACCACTTTCTCGAGCTTGATCACTGTCACTGATTTCACTTCTGGAAACTGTACTAGCTGCAGGCAACGAAATATCTTCTTGATCTAAATTTTTACTTTCATTCATTTTTTTGTGAATAGACTCTCCATAAGATGAATCAAATTCACTTGTTGCTGAAGGAATAATCCAGTCTTCGTCGGACAAACTGGATATAGTTTCGATACGAAATTCTTCATCAGGTTCAATATCTGAAGCAGAATTATCATCAGAAATAGTTTTAAAAACTTTCAACGCATCTTCTTTTGACAGGTATTTTCTACAAACACTTCTATGCGACATGATACGCAGTTCAGAACACTGATATTCACCGAAATAAAATGAAGTTCAGTATACTTGTGTCTGTTGAAAGATAACATTTCTAACACAAAGAAAATGTGCAGTCAGAAGAGAAGGCATTCTGAAATTCCAAACAGGTGTTTTTCTTCCCCTCCTCTCTCCTCGCCTCCCACCTCATTTCCACTTCTTTGAAATGCAGCAAAAAATCTTGCAAATGCAAATAAAAGAGGAAATGGCATTTCAGAAAGCTTTGGATATTTTAGAATAACAGCGTTGTATAAACACAGCATCATACAAAAATAACTTGAAGTAATATATATTTTTTAAAGCTTCTTAGCTTACTGACAAATATCAATAAGTTCATCTAGTATGCCACATTTGAATAAAATAATTAAAATGGAAATAAGTAAATACAAAGAACTGTCTAAAGATAAAATAATTTATTACAGAAGGGATTTTTATTAACTTTTCTCAACCCTTTCCAAGGTCATATGATTGTTTTAGGGACCTCTGTTTTAGATCTCAAAAAGGGGGTGAGGGAAGGGGGAAAAACTAACAGATTTAAACATAGTTTTTAGTAAATTATTAGTAATAAGCATAAGCAATAACTGGCACTTTTGAAAGGTAGAACGCTTACACATACAAAACATCAATTTAATACAAAGGAAGCACAATTTTATAAACACCATGCCATTTAAAACACTGAATCATAATGTTTAGAATAAAAATGCATTAAAGAAAGTTGTGATAAATTTTGAAGAATTTCTGGTACTTTTCCATTATAACAACACCACACTGTAAAAAATGACCAATGTTTCTTATTTTATGAAAATATACTATAACCACGGACAAAAATATAATATAATCTTCTGAGTTATCCGAAATTCCGAATAGCATGTTCCGTTGTCTTTTGAATTCCCAGAAACCAATACATTTCCAAAATTTAAAGAATTATTTATAAAAACAAAGTATTTTTTGCTGCCTGTATTTTTCAGAAACGTTTCTGAGGGGTTTTTATAATGTATTAATCAGTGTTCTCAGCCTGGAATACCTGTTTTTCGAATGCTATCAATTCTCAAGTAAACATTTTCATGTTAAAAAAATATGTTTAACAGACAAACATGCAAAATTAACAGCGTTAACAATAACATTAAAATTAAGATTATTTCTTTACTCTTTCATGTATAAATTAACTTATGCGACTGAAAACGTTTACTTGAGAATTGATGACATTCGAAAAACAGGTATTCCAGGCTGAGACACTAATTAATGCACTATATAAACCCTTCGGAAACATTTCTGAAAAATATGGGCAGCGAAAAATACTTTGTTTTTATAAACAATTATTTAAATTTTGGAAATGTATTGGTTTCTGGGGATTCAAAAGACAATAGAACACGCTATTCGGAATTTCAGATAACTCATAAGATTATATTATATTTTTGTTCGTAGTTATAGTATATTTTCCTAAAATAAAAAACATTGGTCATTTTTTACAGTGCATGCCAAAATGTATGTTAATGCCCCATTTATTTCATCCCTGACTCTGCAAAGGTTTTTTATTGCAAACTGTGCTCTTACATTTTTCGCTGATGCTGAAATGGATTTTACTATTTGGCAGTTACTGATGCTGGATAATCTGCAATAAAATTGTTTGTATGATATGGAATTATACATAAAGTTTTTTTGTGGGCTACGTTTTGCAAGCTATGAACATTTCACAGTAAAAAACAAATATAATTTTGTTGACCCTAACACTGGATGCCATATCCAATCAGTTGAGGGATTATGGGCATCGCAAAATGGCATAATAAAAGGCAACACAACACTGCTTGCCATTATTTACAATACTATCTTATAGAGTTCCTGTAATGATGCCTTTATTCAAAAAATGAAATGTTCATTGCAATGCTGAAAAACATTTACAATTTCATGTCTGCAGTTTAAATTATTATTTTATGGTATATATATTTATGTTTTTTTATTTTAAGTATATATTTCTATTGGTGTAATAAAATGGTTTGTGGAAATCTAATTTTGAAATGTTATATTTTTTAAATCATCATTTTTGCATCAATTATGTTAATATTTTTCAAATGTTTCATTTGGTGCCAACTATTATACTTGCCAACAATGGTGTTAGTATTAACGGAAAAGTACTGAATTTTTTAAATAATTTTTCAAGACTTTCAGGGGAAAAAAAAAAAAAAAAAAAGGATTTTTTGAAATTACCTGTTTTTTTTCAACCTGAATCCCTTGTTCAAAATCTTGAATGGTTTCAAAATCTGTCACAGTATGATTTTCAGGAACTATTCCATCGTCGTCAGCAGCTAAAGCAACAGGATACATCATAATCATAATTAAGAATAATTATCAAATGAGCATACAGCAAGTAATAAACTCTCAAAAGAACCATACCATTGATACTATCTTCTATTTCCTGCTCTTCTTCTTGAACAGTTTTGGCAGTGGTTATAAATTTTACATCCCCTGGCTTCTTCTTTATAGAATGAACATAATACTTCAGAGCTTGTAGTACAGCTGTAGGGTTCTGACTTTGTTCTGTTTTGCTGTAATAAAAATATTTTCAAATTGAAACTAAAAGACAAGTTTGTACATTGAGTACATCAATATTTATTTTTGTAGGGCCGTAGCACAGTTCAGACTTAAGAAAGTGAGATTAATTGCCAAATGATATCAACAGTAATGAAAACAAAACTGATAAACTAAGTATCCTTGTTTATGTATATATATTTTTTAATGTTTCTGACTACACAATTACTTTGTTTTTTGCATTTTATCTTGTCGACCACTTTCTTTAAAAAAATAACTGTCATCAAGCAATAAGATTTAACACCAAAAATGCATTATTTTTGTTACATCACATTAATTACACATTCACGATTTTTGGCCAATAACCATGGCCGAATGCCTTGTCCAGGTATCTCAAGTAGAGAAGAGTGTCAGAAAAGTATGTCATCAAAAATATTTAAAAAAAAACTAGACTGATTTGTTTTTGTTTTGTAAAAAGACTTTCATCAATTTCTACAATCTTTTTAGGCCCTCTGATTTTTACAGACTATCTTTCTAGAAGGGTAGATGTACAAACTTCTCAGAGATAACTATTCCAATCAATAACTGTACTCTTGATTAAATCCAACTTTTCTTTTTTTTTTTTTTTTTTTTTTTACGTATTTGATTAATTAATCTTATCAGCTTTAAATAAACTCTAATGAAGCTACAAATAATTTTGGAACTGTCGAACCATGTTTATTTTTGACACATATTTGCTTATCACAGATTCTACATTACATCGCAACTTTTTGCTAAATTTTGCAGATATATTGCGAAAAAAATGGCTTTCAGAATCTGAAGGAATTTTCTAAAAATTCCTAACAGCAGCTGAGATACATGATTCAATCAATCAGAGCACTACCTCTGTAACAGTGGTGTAGTCGAGGGGGGACGCGGGGAGACGGCGTCCCCTCACTTTTTTATTTTATGTCAAGCGTCCCCATACTTTTTATTTTCAAGGGGTACGCTAGAGACGCGAGAGGACGCCATCTTTTCAAACTTACTAATTTTTTTAAATTATGAGCCCAATAAATCAACAATTTAAAGAAATAAGACATTGATTTTTAATACTTTTCAACAACATGGAAAGTGTTTACGGTGTCAGATCGCTTGTCTGTCTCCATCTGTTCGCATTCTACTTGTAACTTCCAAAAGTTTGCTTGAATTTCGACAAAATTTTATGTATATTTTTTCAATGTAGCCTTATCACTATTGTAAATTATGTGTATAGCATCAGTATTTCGTTTACGAGTTATCAAAAAAGAGTTATTTCATATTACAGTTTACTGGGCGGAGATTATTTGAAATACACATAAATGAAGTAATGCCATATGGTATTGAAAGTCGTTACAACAAATTCCCTATCAAAAATAGCATTTATCGTTCGTTTACAGGGACATTAAAAAATATTTCGAAATACCAAAACACCATGAGCTATTAACAGTAATTGTTTGCAATGCATGAAAAACGGTGCCCGAAACATTTATAGTTATTTTACAAGGTCAAAGAATCCGGACACATTGTCAGACGTGGGTTCAGTTGCTCGAAATGTGTTTTCGGTTATATTTTGTATTTTTCAGCTGAAGAAAATATCCATTTGCTAAGTGATACGTAAATGATATTCGTATACAGGGCCACACAAAAATAATCCAAATACACTACCGTCATGGCCGGATATTTCTTGAAATGCGTTTTGCAGCTGGTTTAAATTTTAGTGTATTATGTGATGAGCATATGATCATTAATTTCTATGCATAACCAATTAAAATAATTCGAATGAATACATTACCATTTATAGATAATTATTGCTTGGTATGTGTTTAAACTGAACGAAATTATATTTTCGATTAAAAAAAAACGCTAGACATGCTTTTTCTTCACACATTGTTGCACCAAATTAATTTTACAAACATTTGTGTGTAATGAATATAATATATATTGGCCGGTATACAGTGTGTCTGTGTATTATAAAAGTTGACACGCACTTTAATTTGTTACCTGCTGGAGATAAGTAGATAACGTAAATTATAAAAAAGTTTAAAATAAAGTAAAAAAAAATATTGAAATAATATTGTCAATGAAATAATTATCTTGTTGATTTTCAAACATTTATACAATAACTCTTTATGCGACTCTTCTATTCAAAATTTGTCAGTCAGAAAAATTTTCCTTTTTGCTGCATTAAAAATCTGCATACCTATATATTTAAAATTAAATTTAAAAAATGAAGGAAGAAAGCTGACTTATAAAACCTTTTCGAACCATTTAAATATTACTTTATCAGTGAAAATGGTCCTGTGCACATATTGGTGATAGCATTTTTAGAACAAAATTAAATATTAATAAGTGTAAAAAGGGGAAAAAATGCATCACAAGTGTATCTAAATAAAAATCTGCACGGGCAGAAATCATGTAAAGAGACAGTGTAGTTTTAAAACTTACAAATTAAAAAATAATAAGAAGAAGAATTGGCTAAGCATACTCTATGTATTTTCCGTCAGGTGCAGTACATAACTGGGGGTCAACCGCACATGTTTATTATCATCCATGTTACTGCTACCTTCTTGTAATACCTCATAGCTTTTCTAATTTGATATATAGTCGTTGTCCCCTTCCTCCCCCCTGCATATTTCCTACCTTATTTTAAACTTTTTTGCATCTTAGATTGATTACTTATCTTCAAGTTTAATTTTTTTCGGACGCCCTGTAAAAGTCGACCTTAGCTCAAACTTGAAGGCTTTGTCAAAAAAAATGCAATACTTTGATAGCAACGTTGTTCAAAGTGGTTTTTAGATGGCAAAACTTGATGCTTTTAATTTATAATAGTAATTTAACTTTAATGAATAATAATCTGTTTAATCTTTTAATTCTAATCTTTAACGATTCATCCTTATCTAAATGAAAACCACAGCCTTACTCAAAATTTGGAAAGCGGTAAATCATAGAATGGCTACTGATACAAAATCTAGAAAATATAAAGAGGTGAAATTTTTTTTTTTTTTGAAAATAAGTATTTCGGTAAAGTTCATTGAAAGAGAGAAAATAACACATATTATTAAACTGTGAGAGAATTAAATATATTGTTGTTGTTTTCAACCCATTTTCCCCCTTTTATTTAAATATTTAATAAATAAAAGAAATTAATTTGAGCCATTTTTTACCTGCTATCTTTTATCTTACATTTCTGTATGTATGTGACAGTCAAATCTTGTGATTCATTTTTCACCCACTTCTTGTTGACGTAGAGCTTTGAAATTTGGAATATATATATGTATACCTGAGGAAAATACATGATTTGGACATTCATTTTTAAAAAAATTATCTCCCTAAGGGTGGGGGGGGGGGGGGGCGTCAACGTCGGCACAAAAATGGCATTTACCCCCATAGAAATAACATTACAATTGTTTAATTGAAAAAATAGCTCCATTATTTCAAAATTCATCCATTTTCACCACATTGCTGCCCGCATCAGTATGACATCATTGAGCGACGCACACATTTGTGCTTTATAATATAAGTTCACTTTTTGTGAATTTTAATGAAAGTATGTTTTTTTTCTATATTTAATTTATTTTTATTAACGTTAAAAGTAATTTTATTAGGAAAGTGTTTCTTAAATAAGTCATCTGGCACAAGCATAAGTATTATTTGCCATAGAAACTCTACTTCAAAATTATATCTTTAAAAAAAATCCGCTCAATTCTTTAAACACTTATAGAATGGCATGGATTCAAATCAATTTATAACTAGAGTAGACTTTTATATCGCTATTAATAGTGTGGTAACATTCACCGAGACTATTCCCACATTAAAACTTCAATTCATCGTAGAGAATATCTACGAGTTAAATAACTTCTATGTCAAATTTGAAGTTTCAGAAGAATAACAACTTAAAAAAGTTTTCGGCTTATTTCAGCACTTAAAATTTCGAATATTTTAAAAGCCATTCTTCGTGAGCATCTGCATGTTAATAGCTACCAGATAAATCATGATGAAATGAGTTTAGAAGATTTACTTAACAATCAGGGTTCCCAAATGGTCCGCTTTTTGAATACCAGTATTTTCTTAGAAAAATTTTATTTTTAGATTTTTCTTGTAAATTTTGCAAAAACAACCTTCGGAAGTAAATTTTTGCAGAAAAGTTTTAGAAACCTACTAAGAAATTTTCTGTTAAAAAATATTGGTATTCAGTTGGCGAACCATTTGGGAGCCCTGGACAATTCATCCTTTTAAAATGTAAATTAAAAAAATAATAAATAAGATTTTACGAGCATGTAAGTCCTGAAAGTACATGTGTGCCAAGTTTTGTCAGTTGCTCTTGCTCGAATATTTCCGCACAAATCATGATGAAACCAATATTTTTGAACGTCTTTCTCCATTTCATCCCGTAAAAATTCGATACTTACAGATTAGAAGTAACCTAGTTACTGATTTAAAGAGTTACTAATTCTACAATAATCTTGATGAAACGCAATTTTCAGAAATTCTCTTTATAAGGATACTGGTCTATTTCACCCCTTTCAAATTCGTATTGGGATGTTCGGAAAGTTCCTTCCATTTGGGAAAACCAATTCGTACCGGAAAATTCTGCCCGTCAATTGACATTAGATATTGAAATTAATGTCTAATAATTAAATGATAGAATTTTACGGTACGAATTGGTTTTCCCAAACTGAAGAAACTTTCCGAACAATCCAATATTTTTTTTAAATCCGATTTGGCTAGCATCTGAATCCTAAAGATAGTCTTTGTGTCAATAAAAAGCATTATTTATGGTTATCCTCGGCATCAGTCACATTTTTTTTATTTATTTATTTATTTATTTATTTTTTCACAGAAACTGCACATATTTTTACTTCTGGTCAAAAAATGGCTTAAAAATTGTCAGGACACGAAACACGTTGTTCAAAATTTTGTACAGAGTTTGGGCAGTGGCATATATAATCCAGAATGTTACATAATCTTTTCATCATATATAACATACCTGCGAAATTTAATCTCAGCCGAAAACACCGTTTAAATGCTATCCTGCTCAGACACATACACATATTGACTCATCGCAAAATCACCAAACACAGACTTTGGGAATCTTAAAGAAAATACCGACTTGCACACATGCATACGCACATACATAGAGAATTGTTACAGAAATAGGAAAAGCAGATTCAGGGAACCTATAAAAGTAAAGATATAAATTTCATAGTCTTTTTTCTTGTCATGATTACAATATTTTCCTTACACTATACGTGTCCGTAATGTAAAAATGCAATAATTTTCAATGCTCTTAGTATACAATAGTTATTCTATGACTATCTCAAAAATAAACAATGTCTAACAAAAGTCTCGTTGCGTGGATTAGTGTTATTAAATTACGAATTCTATTTCAAATATTTTCACACATGAAATAAGGTTAACAATATTTTAATTTATGGGAAGCTATGAATGACCAACAGATAAAAAACTTTAATTAATTTAACTTAAATAAATTTTAATTTAAAATTTTTAATTTAATTTTCAATTACTTTTCTCTGCAATTCAAAATGAAAAGCAAGATTCATAATTAAGTTTGCCCTAATGGGTGATACAGATACAGACCCTAATGATCGAGACTATGAGCGTCCCCCCACTTTTTTCCCCAGGACTACACCACTGCTCTGTAATAACTAAATGCCTATCGCATTTGACTCAAAAATGGAAGTCAGCCAACCCTAATAGATGACGCTACCATCTGGGGCATGCTGTCCTAATATTTACATTGATCAAACCTACAATTTTCTTATTTTTTACAGTGATTTGTGAATTTTTTATTTCAGTTGTAAATGAAAATTAATGTATTCTTACTAAAATGTCGAATTGCTGTGTGCCTTATTACCTTTCATCGAAGTAGCCTCTCTTAAGCAATAGAAAAGCTAATAATAATCCGTCTCATACTCTTTATCATTTATAAAAAATTTAAGCTTCAAAGTATTTCAATCCATATGGGATAATTATGCCAATAATGGGTATCCTCCAAAGTGTTTTGTTTATAAAAAATATGGATTATTGGTGACAATCTTAATAAAACAGTCAGGAAGCAAAAAGTAATGTGTTACAGTTCTGCTGTCTTTCAGGAAAGAAATTACGGAGCAAGCTAAAAGCTGGTTTGACTTAATTTATATCTTCTGTATTTCCTTGTAAAAATTTCACTTTTTTATTTTGATAGTAACAGAAAATTTTGAATTTTATACACTAATGACCATTTACAAAATTTCACTTTTTTATAAAGGTTTCAGGACCACTGTCCAATACTGGAATCCCTAATTAGTCCATTTTCATTAATGGACATCCGATGTGAGAATTATTAAAAGTGTATTTTCAGCAATGGTCATAGTGCATAAAATCTTCAAAATTAACTGAAAAGCTAATTTATCAAATTTAATTTTTAAATTGTTCTTGCCAGACTGTAATAAGAACAAAATTCTTACAAATAGCTGTTTTTAATTAATGTCATGTGATTAACAAAAGTTTTAAAATTAAACAACATTATTGTTATTTTTAAACTCTGCCTTGCATATTTTATAATATAACAATCAATCAAACTAATCAGGAAGATGAGAATAATGTTCAAGGGCATAGGGAAAGGAGGGGTTGATGTGACTCAAGCCCTCCTATTCAAACGTATAGTATTTTTTTAAGTCACACGAGTTAAAAATCTATTACTTTCTGTTTTATGTTTGATTATTCATATCTGTATATAAAAGAATAGTATAAATATTAATTTAATTTATTGTAATAATGAAACTAGCAAATCTGTAGGTCAGGGGCCTAAATGTCATTCTGCAATTTCATTTTAACCGAGCATAGCTCAGTCTTCCCTGCTGATAAAAATTATACAGGTATACATAAAACAATATATTAACAGGAAAAATCAACAAAACATACTCAAATCAAGTTTAAGTATCGGACAACAAATCTAACTACATCAGATTGATAAAATAACTATATTGATAACTTTATTTTTAACAAAAAGTATTTTATAATAATAACAATATTCTAAAGTATATTAAAATATCTCATTATATAAAATATTTCATTAAATTATATTCATTTTAAAGTATATTAAAATATAATACCTTATATTGGCATGTTGTAAAAGGCGAATCCATGGTTCTGGCAATCCTTCAATTTCTCCAGTAGTTTCGTTAAAACCTACATGGATATTATGCTTTACAGAAAATGGAATTCCAATTTCTGATGCAGCCTGATCTTTTTTTGCAGATTTCTTTGATGACCTTAACTTTGTAAACAGACTCATGATTTCAAACCATAAAATGACTAAAAAATACCTGAAATACAAAAAAGAAGTAAAAATGCTAATTATTGTAATAAAATCAAATAATCAAGTATTTTATTATTGCAGATCTAGCAATACACTCATTCTTTACGCATAAATAAAGAAAAACAATCGAAAATTTAAAAAAGTTTTTGTTTCTGACAGATAATCAAAATTATAGATCTATATTAATAAAAGAAAGTTTCACTCAGTGTGTCTATCTGTCTCCGATGGCTAGCAAAATCTAGCATTACGCAGAAGCCTAAAAATTTAGATTTAGGTAGTCCAAGGCCTGATCTGATGCACCTGGGACTCAGAATTTTAGTATTTGATAATTATCCAAGATATTAATTAGAATCTTATTAAACATCACATCAAAAATGCCATCTTTTTTATCAAAATGGCTAAAGAAAAGAACTCCTGTTCTCAATTTGCAAGCAGAAATGAACAAATTTGAAATTTATTTACTAATTAGCGAATTTCAAAAAAACTCATTAAGATATCAATTTGAAAATTTCTGAGCATATGTAAAAAAAATTCTGTATCTGACAATGCAATTTTTGCAAAAAACTGCGAAAAATCTGATGGCGCCAGTCAAAAAAAAATCCAAGAAAGCTTCAGACAGGGATCAGCTTTCATTAAAAATTTAACTACAAAGAGATCTGTTTCTCTGGCTGATCCCTCCATTTAGTTTGCAAAAATTAAAGGAAATAATTGCCAATTTTTACTAATGAACAAAAATTAAGATAACTAATTAAGATATAGATTTGAATTTGAGGATGGGAAGGGGTGCCCATCTGGCAGCTATTTTAGCATAGCATCTTCGTTATGTTCTAATTATCAGAAAAATTTAGGGCAATTCCACTGTTACATGTGTGACTTTTAGAGAGTGGTTTTTTTTTTTTGTAAATTGCGACAAATTTAGAAGTGAAATTATTTAGATAACGTTTTACTTTTTTTATTGCTATTACAAGACACATACAGAATCATTTTTGTAGTGACACCTTTAGTCTAAAGCAGCGGTTCCCAACCTGGGGTACGCGTACCCCCAGGGGTATGTGAGAGAGTACCGTAAAATACCGTTAATCCGCCCTTCCCGATTAAGCGCCCCCCTCCAACTTTGTAAACAAATTGGAAAATTCAAAAAATCCCGAGAAAGCGCCCTCCCCCAAAAGAAATTTCGCCGTGCACGTCAAGATCAACACCAAAAATTTTATCTCTCGAGTGTTTTTTTTTCCGATGGATCAGAAAGGCATGACGATTTTTTGATATATCGCAAACATGTACAAACACATTGTCGATCTGAGAAAGCAATGTAACCAAACATTAGTTTTGCTGTAAATTTATCTCCATGGCGATATGAAGGTAATGAAAATATCGATATTGAAAGTTTCTCATGAAATAAGTTAAAAAAATGTGTATTTGATGCTGTGTGGAAAATATATTGATTATAAGAGAATTTATTTATTTTATTAAAGAATTTATAGTCGTATTTAACATTATTATGAAAACCAATCACAAAAAAAAATATTGATTAATCGATCAGAACAATCGAATTGTCGATACAGAGTCGAATTTGTGCTTTCTTTGTGGTAGTAATGTTTTTTGTTTTAATAATCAGACAACGCTACCAATTCATTCTATATGTTCTTAATTTTTGTGACTTGTATTATTTATTTAGCATTTATAGATACGAAATCATGATTTTAAAAAAATGGTTATTTAATCTTCCTAACTTACAACAGATGGCGACACCACATAAAATGTTACTAGTTCTCGAAATTACTTCAGAACATTTTCAACTGCAATTTCTCAGTGTTTTTTACTTATTTTAAATTATTAAGTTCTTTTATTTTTCTGTTACCATATTAATGACAGATATTAGTGTTATTATTTATCTAAATGCATTCCAGTTTCAAAGCTTCTGAATTCCAGAATTTTCTATAATCTGAAATCGACATTAATCGTGAAGTTATGCTGTTTTTTTATTTTGTCTACCATTTTTTTTTTCAAAATGATTTTCTTTTGTTACTTTATTAAAATAATGCATGCTTTGCGATGATCAGACATTAGCATCCCCCCCCCCTCCACCACCCATAAATATCATATACTACAGTTTTAATACCGTGTAAGCGCCCCCCTGCTTATTTTACGATTTTCCGTCGTGTTTAGGGGGGGGCGGATTAACGGGATTTTACGGTAGTTGGGGGTACGTGAAAATTACATTGCTAAAGGGGGATAACGCAAAAAGTACAACTTAAAATGAAAACGGAAAAATAAATATCTAAATTTTTCGTTTACTAGACACTTGTGTAAAAGTAAAATGGAATATTCGTATAAAAGGAAGAAAAATGCCTAAACTTAGTAATTGGTTGATCATTTGTAGCCTTTATCTCTTTTCACTTCTAATAAAATCTTGTGATTTCGCATGTGTCCTTCCTTTTCTTTTTTTCCAGTAATTCTAGAAATATCTAAGACAGATCAAGCATCGTATCGGGGCTTCAGGTTCCGACAATTTCATTTGAAATCTATTTGAAAGCAGGTATGTCGACTGGCCAGTACTAGAATTACCTTACTTGCATTACTTGCACTCCTTAATGTGCATTGTTTTGTGACAGGGCCGAAACTAGGTTTTTTCACACGGGGCAAGCATGAATTTTGGCACATCCCTCCACTACTTTCTAAAATAATTTTATAAACAGAAGTTTTCGATTCATTGCTTTTATTTTTTATTTTAAATATGAAAAAATTGCTAGAAATTATATAAATCTTAATATTTTTAAGTTTGATCTATTGCAACAATTTCGTTTATACATATATACATAACACAAGTCTTGTCATCACGATAAAATCCGAATTACTGAACCAATTCTAACCTTGATTGGGACAGTAAATTGATCAGCCAGTATATTGTATGAGTTCGTTAATCAAAGTATGTAGCTTTTATAGTTCATTTAGAAGGACTCACAAAAACAAAAAAATTCAAAATTTGTCATTACGAAAGCATCCAAAATACTGAACCAATTCAAACATATTTGAGACACTCTATAGATTTCGTAAGTATCTTAGATAAATTCATTAATCAAGTATTGTTTAACACCCAACGTGGTCACTTAATGAAAAAACAGCCGTATTCAAAGCTAAGAGTATGAAATCCAAAATACTTTACTTTGGGTTGTCCAATTGCAGGTCATTTTTGTCCAAATTTCGTTTTTTTTTTTTTTTGTATCGAAAAACATATGAAATTCTCTTTTGGCTGCTCCTTTCACACAGGTGCCCGGATCATATGCCCCCTTTGCTTCCCTCTAGTTTCGTCACTGCTTTTTGAGTGTTTAATTTGAAGTCTTTAGCTAATATTTAGTGTTTTAAGTGACTATATATTGATATTGTGTTGTGATTCAAAATGGATAAGTGATTGAAAAGTGAGATTTTGAAGAGAACTGCATTTAATATTGGTAACTAGCATAAGAACATTACTAATGAATGCAAAAATGTTTGGAACGGGTTTATCTGAGAAGGGGTACGCATAAATGAAATATCTATGCAAGGGGTACGTGAGAGAAAAAAGGTTGGGAACCGCTGGTCTAAAGTAATAACAATTTTTTTTAAAATAGTAAAGTCGTTACATGTGTGTGGTTTTTCTGAGTCACACACGTAACGACAATGACGACTTTACTATTTTTAAAAATAAATTATTACTTTAGACTAGGTGTCACTACAAAAAGGATTCTGTGTGTGTCTTGTAATAGCAATAAAAAAAAGTAAAACATTATCTAAATAATTTCACTTCCAATTTTGTCTCAATTTGCAAAAAATAACACTTTCTAAAAGTCGCACACATAACGGTGGAATCGCCCATCAAGGAATTTGATATTTTGAAATGTATCATTTGTCACAGATCAGATTTTTTTTTGTTTTAAATCTGAAATTACATAAAAGCTAGAATAATTTGTAATATTTGATTAAATAGAAACTTGGTATTAAATAAACAGACTAGTATTAAATCACACAGAAATTAATAAATATCAGTAATGTTTGTTATTGCAACTTTCTCAAAGTGAAGCACATTTAGCAATAATGAGTGCTTTGGCTAATTTTATAAATAAATATACGACTAAAACTGTATCAATTGCTTCTCAACTGTGCGAAAAAAATTGCTCCCACCCACCCTTCCCCCATCCCCTCAAAAGTTTCGAAATGGCACCCCTTATTTTAATGAAATGGATGATTTCAGAAGTGTGAACAGGAATTAGGAGGAAAGTTGGGTAAATTAAAATGTTAAGTTTTTGCATTTTATTACTTTCACACTTTTGACCTTTTTCATTCAAAATTAATTGATGAATTCAAATAAAATTTTATTATATTTTCACTATTTTAAATTTTTATTTAAAATCTTTAGATGAAGTCTTACAAACACATATAATAAACTGTAATACTGCAAAAGAAAAATAATAAAATACTATTTAAAAATTTCTGAAAAGGTACTATTGAGCAAATTATTTTAATTATTCAGTAAATTGATTGAAAATCAATTATTTATTGAGCAAATTATTCAGTAAAACCTGTTTATAGCGAAATCCTGCTATAAACGGGAAAAAAATCATGGTTCTGCAAAAAAAAAAAAAAAAAATGAAAGTAAAACGAAAGTAACCTGTCTAAAATGGATTTTTTTACAGTTCGTTTACGTTTTCTTTTAAGCAGGTTATACTGTATTAATAATTGATTTCTTACCGTAACGGGCCCACATTGAAATTATTACCGGGGCCCACGGTCTCTCTAAACGGCCCTGATTGCAGTCATGAAATTAGGCGTGATTTTCAAGATAAACATTGAATGAAAGTGTACTTTAAAAAAAAAATCTACTTTTACTTTTATATTACTTATTTTAGTAATAAGGCTACTTCAATATATTAACATATGTCTTCTTTATTCTTAGTTAGCATTATTTGTCTTCCAATCAAAGAAAATTAAGTCTCTTAAAGAACCCATCATGATTTATTTTATGCATCCTTTTTTCAAATTTTTTGATGATGCGGCATCCGCAGCGTCACTGATTATTTGCGTTTCAACATTCAAAATAATAGTGTACTTTTCGTTTTTTAAACATATAGCAGACATTTTGTCTTGAAAACTCAATAGTGTCCGCTGATTTTTGTGACATAACTGTATATTTAAAGCAAATCAGTAATTTTAATGATAAAATCAAATGGGTACTCCCGAAGAAATACATAACATATGAAGATGTGAACGATTTATAACAGCAGCAGATATCTTTTTTTTTTTTTTCAAGGCCTTTTAATTTATTCTATAATTCTACATTTTTTGCGCCTCCGCTCACTTTTGTAAGCTCCTGTAGCTACATCTCATTTTAAAGATAACTATCATATAAATCACACACTCAGATACGTTTGATTGATAATAAATACGTTAGAAATGTACGTTCAAAATATTTCAATGTCATTACAAAACAATAGAAGTACACTATAAATAAAATTACTTGATAACTTACCAAAAATACACTAAGAACTATTAATAATTAAATTGGCAAGTTGATTCATAAAGTCCATTGAACTATTATAATCGTTTTAATGTTTATGCATTAATATAAATGTTCATTTTTTGTTTTTAAAAAATTTAAAAGGCACATGTAATGTAAATAAACCAATAATTAATGTCATTTCCGGTAATTCATACCAGAGGAAGGGGCTGTTCAGAACAGAAGATCAGGCGGCGCGCGGGCGATGGAGATTAAAATATCGAGTGAGTCTACACTGTGAATGAAATTGAAAGGCCTGCGTTCGTTATCATTGATTTGGACATCCAAATCAATGATAATGAACACGGTCCTTCATTTGACTAATTAGCCTATTTTAATGATATTTTGTTAAATTAAGAAGTGAAGTTGGTGGCCGAATGGTTAGAGCACTGTTCTTGATTCTGGAGGTTGCGGGTTCGATCCCCCAAAATTCCTGTTTGGTTTTTCTGTTTTTTTTTTTTTTGATTTAAAAATGTTTAATCGGTTGCTTTGTATTTTTCATGATTAATGGAATATATTTTATAAAAGCAAAATTTGATATTATTAACAATTACTTATTTAATTAAATACGACAAATTCAGCTATTTTACGATTAAAATTTTACATTACAGTGTCTTTTAATATTTAAACATTATTATTATTATTTTTTTCTTTTTAGCAAATGTAAAATAAGAAATGAAAATATAGTCAATTTGCACGAATTTCTCCCTGTTTTTATAATGAGTACTTCAACAGTGAATTTTTAGTACGAATAGAATGCAAAGCATATTTTACAATGTAAAAAATATTATAAAAATAAAATGTAAAATATATACATTATTTAAACTAGAAATATCAGTACCTATTTTTGTAAAGAGGTAAAATACATGTGGTTTACCGTCTAGTTTCGTAATGAATATAAATAAAATATAGTTAGAATGTTTATAAATTTTCTACTGAATGTACAATATGTAATATATGAAGTATAGCATTTGTTTCTCGTGTTTTATGATGTTTATTGCAATATAATAAATAATGCAATTTACATCGAAAAATGAATTTCAAGAAAAATAAATTTTTAGAAATTAATAATTATGTTTCAACAAGGTTGTTATCGAAAAATATATTTTAATAAAATGTTTAAAAGCTTTTTTATCAAATTTTAACAAAGATTTTATTTTACTATTATAAATAAAGAAATAAATCTTTTAACATATGTTAAAAGATTTATCGTAAATCAAGGTCGTGATACCAACATATGTTGGTATCACGACCTTGATTTATTAACATTCTATTTATCCCAAAAAATATAAAGCAACTGATAAATAATTTTTAAATTAATAAAAATAGGGGAAGAAAATCGGAAATAAACGGCGAGCATTCACTTTGTATCCATACTTTTCAGGTTCATCTGTGTAGGACAACCCAAACGTCAGTAAAGTACATAACAATTTTTGGTACTTTTCGGTTAGCCGGGCGCCAGTGAAAAAAAAAAATATATATATATATCTACATATATGTTTGTGTATATATGTATGTATATATATATATATATATATGTGTGTGTCTGTGTATATATTTATATTTGTTTCACTGGTGCCCGGTTAACCAAAAAGTACCCTTTTTTTTTTTTTAGAGTTTACATTAATTTTATTGAAACCACCAATACCCCAGATAGCAAGCAGGGTTCCGAAAACGGTCTTTTTTCATTTTCTTTCAATTTTTCTGCAAAGGTATATAATCTTTACCTTATATCATGGTCACAGTAATGTTTTCAATATTAGATTTTTGAAATAACCGTCAGAAAACCTACGCTCTAAAATCATCTTTACTCATTCATTTTTCGCGCATGCGCAACTTATTTCGAGCTACCAATTGTCCATGTGCTTGCGTTCACTCACTCATGACTCATTGAAGGTGATATTGGCGTGCGAGCAGGTCACTATAGCGTCTCTCTGCCAGTGCCGGCTTTGCATTTGGTGCAATCATGTTCCATCAAAAGTATGTCAAACTATTTTGTATTTATTTAATTTCATAAAGATGTACCTTATTGTAAGAACTACATACATACGCATATTTCTGTTGTAGTTCTTGAAATTTCCATTTATAATATGTTTTTTTATTCTTAACGAATTAATGCGAGTTCTTTAACCATATTTTCATTGCAAAATACGATAGGGAATAGCATTTGTTTATGTTTATCTTTTGCAATATATTATTATCGTATATGTTATTTATTGATGCTCCCCAATTTTAAAATATTCATCTTATAGTTCATGCGCTTAAAAATTACCGTCAAAAGTTTTAAATATTGCGTAATAATAATAATAATAGATTTTGTACTAGTATTTAAACTGTAATTTAGTCAAAGTTAATTATTTTTACGCATACGTTTTATTTTCTTATATTTTAGTAATTTATGTTATATAAAATTTCATTTTAAAATATTCAATGACAATTGTTTTTATATTATGTACGTTTAAGATATAAAATTTTTACTGCATGCGCTGCTACAAAATTTTTAAATATTGTTATTTTTATTACTTTGTTTAATACATTTTATTTTCCTGGAGTTTAAAAAAATGAGTTTTAATGAAATCAAACTATTTAAAGTTTTAACGTTTCAATATACATACTAATAATTATGAAAGATTTTGAAAATGAATTTTTATATTTTAAAGAAAAAAGGGAAAAAGAAAAGTCTAAATAATCTTAACCGATTATTATTATTTATTTTTAATTATGGAGCATCAATAGATTTAATTCAGAGATAAATCATTCTGAAAAATTATTGTTCTTCTGTTTTAAGTAAAATGAAAACATGCTTAAAGTAGACTAAAAATAAACAAATAGGTAATATGCATATGATATAAAAATGTTATAAATGGAAATTGCATATTTTTTTCTAATTTTTCTCAGTAATTATATAAACACCAAAATTTGGTTTTATATAGTTCTTAAATGAAGTTCTTAAATCTTTATGAAATTAAATTATGCAAGAATGTTTAACTTACTTCAGTTTGTCAATAAACTAATAAATAACAGTAATTGATAGTGGGCTGACCATTATCACTTTCCAAATATAAAAACAATAAATAAAGACAACATAAAAACCAAGACATAAACAATTCCAAACTCAGAAATTTAAACTATTGTGAAACTTTCAGGATAATGTAGTAGGGCTTAAAAATATACTATACAAATTTTCTTGTTGCCCGAATTCACTTTAAAAAGAAAATATTATCCCCCATATATTTTAGACTTTATTTTTAAAACTAATTAATGGTAAGAGATACAAAGAAAAAAAATAAGTTATCTATTTTAATTAGTTATGTCAAATTCAAACAAAAGTTAGAAAACTTTCGTAAAATGAATCCTCACAGTTCATTCTAACAAAATGCATATTAGATTTAAAAATTTTTAATGTTATCAATAAGTAATATTTTTTTTAGAAGCAATATATTAATTAAAATATAAAAAATAAAATATATTCAAATTTTAGCAATTACATAGGAAAAGAATTTTAGCAAATAAAAAAAGAAATATATTAATTAAAATATGTAACTTACTATGATTTCTTAAATATAATGTGGGCTAATAAAAATCCTTATTTTCCATTTTTTTTCTTCAGCATATAAAAATTAAGCTAAAATTTAGTTTCCCACAGCAACAAAGGACATTTCTAAGTCAGGTTATTTTGATGAAAATCTAATGCCTCTGTCAGTTAAGATTTAAAACTAACAGATTAATCAAAACCTTTCTGATTTCCTTTATAGATGCTTGTAATAAAAGCATTATTATCTACCTTTGATTGTAATTCTTGTTACAATGGCTAATAAGAAATACTGTAACTAGCCTTACATTTCTACATTTTGGTATGCTTGTCCTAAAACACTTACAAAGTACCTCAGATTGTGTCAACTAGCAACCTTTTATAATCCTTTTTACAATGTTTTCACACTTTTCAGACAAAGCCTTTAAAAAGCATCTAGTCATTTACATGTTAAGGTTAGAAAAATGTTTTAAAAATCAAAAATTGTTATCTGGGACCGTGTTTCAGGAATTCGGTGATCCGAACGTCCTCTCCCTTGTTAGTTAAAGGTGCACTGGTTATAGAAAATTAAACTTTATAATATTATATGCATTGTTTTGTACAATATATATATTTATGTAACTGCTATCAACTAAACTAATATATCAGTTTTAGTAGGTGCTGTAGTTTTAGAGACATATAAGTTGACAGCAGTTATGTAACTATATGACGTATATATATACACATCATACTTTCGTATTCTATTATTTTTATGTTGGATCAAAGGCTTAAAAAATCAGTTTAGAATGTTAAAAATTTTAAATTTTTCAGATATCCGATCATGTTGCTACAGCTGTATCAATCAACCTACCAAACCAAGTAAGACACAAAAAAGCCCAATCACGTGATCAAATCGCCCACAGAATTTTTGTGAGTCACCCGCGCGCAGCCCGCGCTAAAAATTTGCAGGTTATGAACGCGGATCGGGCTATCTGATCACGTGATGCTTTTCATGAATGTTTCGGGGGTTTATTATGATGAAATAAAAATAGATATTCCTATTATAAGATCCATTTTTTTTGGAGGATAAAGATGTGTAGTCGCTAGTTTCACCTAATCCGAGCCACAGAAGCTTAAAATAATTGAAATAATTAAATTATTTCAATATATTAAATTATTTAAATTTCCGATAAGACCTACTCCATAACCCTTCTCTCCATCGCGCGCGCGCCGCGCGATCCTCTTTCCTGAACACAACCCTTATACCCAAGTTGCCAAATTTATGAAATACAAAAGTTTCATTTTCAGTTTCGCTCATAAAAGGAGTGAAAGAGAGGCTTTGTTCAGGACCGAAGATCGCGCGGGCGAAGGAGAGAATGGTTATGGAGTAGGTCTTATAGGAAATTGAAGTAATTTAATATATTGAAATAATTTAATTATTTCAATTATTTTAAGCTTATGTGGCTCGTGTTGGGTTAAAACTCTACATGATTATTATCTTTGTTTTTGATATTTTGTAAGTTACGTTGCCGATGGCAACAGTCTTGTGTTCATGTTTTCCTTTTTTTGTTAATACGCAGTTAAAATGGCTTTGAGATTCTATTTCTTTTATTTTGAGAAATTTAATATATTATTACGCCATAAGTATTGCTGTGTATAGTTTTGTGAGTTAAAACAAACGAGTGTACGAGTGTACAAATTAGAACTGTAAATAAACTTTACTTTGTGATAAAAAGTTATGGAATGTTTTTACCCTACATCTAAAAACTTCTGATTCTGAAGTTCATAAAAACTGAACATCTGGCGTCCGCCGACAGGACTCGGCTGCTGATTATCGAGTAAGTTTTGTTTTGTTTGTCTTATTTTTGAGTTGATATGGAAGCAGCAAAGAAAATTAGAACTCACCCAGATAGCAAGCAAGGTTCCGAAAACGGTCTCTTTTCATTTTCTTTCGACTTTTCTGCGAGGGTATATTATCTTTAGCGTATATCACGGTCACAGTAATGTTTTGAATATTAGGCTTTTGGAATAACCGTCAGGAAACCTACCTTCTAAAATCATCCTTTGCACATTCAATTTTCCGCGCATGCGCAACTTATTTTATAACTTTGTTAGCTGCATAGTGTGCTTATTCATTCTCTCATTGAAGGTGATATTGGCGTGCGAGTAGGTCACGTAGCATCGCTTTGCCTGTGCTGGGCTGGCTTTTCATTTACATGTGCAATCATAGTCAATCCGAAGTATGTTAAACTATTTTGTATTGATTTAATTTGATATAGATTTATCTTATTGCAAGAACTACATACATACGCATATTTCTGTTATAGTTCTTGAAATTTCCATTTATAATATGTTTTTTATTCTTAACGAATTAGTGCGAGTTCTTTAACCATTACTTTCATTGCAAAATACAATAGATACAGAGTGGCATTTGTTTATGTTTATATTTTAAATTATATTATTATCGTTTATGTCATTATCTATTGATGTTCCCCAATTTTAAAATATCCATCTTATAGTTCATGTGATTAAAAATTACCTTCAAAAGTTTGAAATATTGCGTAATAATAATAATAGATTGTGTACTTGTATTTAAACTGCAATTTAGTCAAAGTTAATTATTTTTAGGCATATGTTTTATTTTCTTATAATTTAGTCATTTATATTGCATAAAATTATATCATTCAATTATGTACGTTTAAAATATAAAATTTTTATTGCATGCGTTGCTAGAATATTTTAAATTATTGTTATTTTTATTACTTTCTTTAATACATTTTATTTTCATGAATTTTAAAATATGAATTTTGATGAAGTCAAACTATTTAAATTTTTGACGTTTCAATATACATGCTAATAATTATGAGCGATTTTTAAAATGAAGGTTTACATTTTAAAGGAAAAAAGGTCTAAATAATGTTAACTGATTATTATTATTTATTTTTAATTCCGGAACATCAATAGATTTAATTCAGAGATAAATCATTCTGAAAAATTATTGTCCTTCTGTGTTAAGTAGAATGAAAACATGCTTAAAGTAAAGATTAAAAATAAACAAATAGGTAATATGCATATGATATAAAAATATTATAAATGGAAATTGCATGTTATTTTTCTCACTAATTATATAAATACTAAAATTTGGTTTTATATAGTTCTTAAATGGAGATAAATCTTTATCAAATTAAATTATGCAGTTATATTTAACTTTCTTCAGTTTGTCAATCAACTAATAAATAAGAATAATTGATACTGGGTTGACCATTATCAGTTTTCAAATATGAAAACACAAAGGTAAAGACAACATAAAAACCTAGACATAAGCAATTCCCAACTCAGAAATTTAAAATATTGCGAAACTTTCAAGATAGTAGGGCTTAAGCAAAAATATAGTATACAAATTTTCTTGTTGCCCGAATTCACTGTAAAAGGAAAATATCCCCGCTTTATTTTAGACTTTATTTTAAAACTGATTAATTGTAAAAAATACAAAAAAAAAGATAAAAGTTATCTATTTTAATTAGTTTTGTCAAATTCAAACAAAAGTTAGGAAACTTCTGTAAAATAATTATTACCGTTCATTCTAACAAAATGTATATTAGATTTTTTTTTTTAATGTTATCAACAATTAATATTTGTAGCATACTTTGAAGGATAAAATGCAATATATTAATTAAAATATAAAACATAAATATATTCAAATTTTAGCAATTACTTTAAAGGGAAAAAACAATATATTAATTAAAATATGTAACTTGCTAAATATAATATGACTTCTTAAATATAATGTGTGCAAATAAAAATCATTATTTTCCATTTTTTTTCTTTCAATATATAAATATTATGCTAAAATTTAGTTTCCTACATAAACAAAAGAAAAGTTCTAAGTCAAGTTATTTTGATGAAAATCTCATATCTCTGTCAATTAAGATTTAAAACTAACAGATTCATCAAAACCTTTTTCATTTCCTTTATAAATGCTTGTAATAAAAGCATTATTATCTACATTTGATTGTAATTCCTGTTACAATGGTCAATATGAAATCCTGCAACTAGCCTTACATTTCTACATTTTGGTATGCTTGTCCTAAAACACTTACAAAGTACCTCAGATTGTGTCAACTAGCAACCTTTTATAATCCTTTTTACAATGTTTGCAAACCTTTCAGACAAAGCCTTTAAAAAGCATCTAGTCATTTACATGTAGAGGTTAGAAAAATGTTTTAAAAATCAAAAATTGTTATCTGGGCAGCATAGGAGATTGTTTAGCAAAGCTTGTAACGAGTTCGATACTGAAGAAACAAACTTAACAAATTCTGACAAAATAATTAAACTGAAACTTATTGAGGAGAAAGCTACGCTAATGCTAAATTCTGAAGAAAATGTTAAACAGTTTCTTTATTCTGAAAACATTACAGATGATTTAATTGAAAAAGAGATCGATGAATCCGAATGTTATATAGACCGTTGGCGGTTATTACAGATTAAGTTGAGTCAGCTTTTGCTTTCAGAAAGAGAAGACGTTTCTTCGAATTGTAGTGATTCTCAGAAAAATACGTTATTACGTTACCCAAAAATAAAATTGCCTACATTTAATGGAAATCTAAGGAACTGGGTTAGTTTTTGGGGGCAGTTTGAGAAAATTAATAAAGACCCTAATTTAGATCTGCATGATAAGTTTGCATATCTATTCCAATGTATGGAGAAGGGAAGTGCTGCCGAAGAGTTAATTAAAAGTTTTCCACCCGGGGGGAAATAGTTATGAGAAAGCAATAGAACAATTGAAATTACGTTTTGGGAGAGAAGAGCTACTTATACAGGTGTATGTTAGGGATCTTCTGTCATTGGTTATCCAAAAGCAGAATATGTCGAAAAAATCTTTGAGAAATCTTTATGATTTATTAGAAACAAAGCTTCGTGCGCTTGAAATACTAGGGGTAACGAGAGATAAGTATGCGTCGATGCTTTTACCACTTGTCGAATCTGCTTTACCTGAGGAAACGCTTCTAGCTTGGGAACGATATAGATCTGTAAGTCATAGATCACATGAGGAGGAGGATCAAAATACATCTAAAATTACTGAAAAGACTGATCTCGATTCAATTCTTGATTTTCTTCAAGATGAAGTGCAGGCAGAGGAGCGCATAATCCTAGCCTCTCAAAACTTTGGGATTGAGACCAAGAGTAATTTTAAATTGTTCAAAGAGAAGAGGGCTGGAAATGATAGACACAAATACGGGGACACTCGTCAAATAGCTAGTGCAGCTGAGCTTTTGACCTCTTCGAATGAACAAAAGCAGTGCATATTTTGCCGCAATTTCCATAATTCCACTGACTGTTTGAAGGTACGGAAAATGACGATGAAAGATAGAGAAAATCTCGTAGAGAAATCAGGGTGCTGTTTTCTGTGCTTAAAACCGGGTCATCAAGTTCGTAAGTGTTATTCAAAGATAACTTGTTTGGGTTGTGGAAAAAGACATCATATATTACTCTGTCGTAACATAAAGCAACCAGCATTCTCACCAACCGGAAAAGAAACTACAGAGTTAGATAATGTTTCAAAAGAGGATCAAGCACTTGCGAATATATCCAAAAGCCCTAGTGTTATGTTATTAACATTAACGGTTTTAATCAGAGGTAATGGGAGAAAACGGAAGGCACGAGCCATCATAGATTCTGCTTCGCAGCGCTCTTACATTTTAAAAAACACTGCCAAAGAGATGAAATATAAAAGGGAAGACTATGAATATCTTCAGCATTCTCTGTTCGGAGGAGAAAATACAGGAGTGTGCAAGCATGATGTGTTTACTTTATATTTGACAAGTTGCGATGGATCTTATAACTGTCATTTTAAAGTACTGAGTCAACCTGTTATCTGTGGGAGCGTTCCACCGACAATACCTGCGATTCATTTAAAAGAGCTTACTGACTATAATATTTGTGTCAACGATGATTATATAGGTCCTATTGAAATCTTAATAGGAGCCGATGTAGCCGGAAAAATCATTACCAGTGGTTACAAATCCTTATCATGTGGTTTAACAGCAATGGAAACACGTTTAGGGTGGACCACAATGGGACGTATACCCCAGATTTCTTCAGAGGTAAATGAAATCTCAGTAGCTAATTCTATGCTTTCTACTACTCGAACAATAACAGAATTGTGGACTCTTGACACTCTCGGTATTACAGATCCTTCTGAGAAGAAAACTAAAGAAGACCTTCATGAATCCGCCAGAGAGCATTTTCTTAACACAGTTCAAATCGACAAAGACAATCGTTTTGTGGTACATTTACCTTGGCTTGCCGATCACCCTCCACTACCTGATAATTATAACTTGGCTTTAAAGAGACTGGAAGGTACTGCACGGAAGTTGAAAGAAGAAAATTTATATGATGATTATAATAAAATATTTGAAGAATGGGAAAAAGAAGGAATAATTGAAAAAATTCCTAAGCACGAGATTCAATTACCGTCTCATTATTTACCACACAGACATATCGTGAAAGAAAATAGCACAACTAGAATCAGACCTGTGTTTGATGCTTCAGCAAAGCTGAGAGCTTTCCCAAGCTTAAATGACTGCCTGGAGAAAGGGATAAACCTTGTTGAGTTAATTCCTACAATATTAACACGTTTTCGGATGAACAAGTTTGGAGTTACGGCGGACATCCGTAAAGCATTTTTACAAATTCGCCTACAAGAAAGCGATAAAGATTATTTAATATTTCTTTGGTATGACGAAAATAATGAACTGAAATATTATAGACATTGTCGTGTCGTCTTCGGAATTTCAAGTAGTCCTTTCTTACTTAATTCTGTGATTCAGTATCATCTGGAAATGATTTTGGAGGAAGCACAACTTGGAAACTCAAAATACCCTGTGGATATTGTCCAGAAACTTAAGAACAGCTTTTATGTAGACAATTGTCTAACTAGTGTAAAAACGGAGACAGAATTGCATGAATTCATTAAAGTAGCTACAGATATTATGTCAGAAAGGAAGTTTGACCTTAGAGGGTGGGAGCACAATTATCCCCATTCCTCAACAAAAGAGGCTTCTTGTACAAAAAATAAAGTTGTCCCAGTATTAGGCCTGCAGTGGTTCTTGAACTCAGATACTCTTTCTGTAAATTTAAAAGAAGTTTGTGAAGATAATGGACCTGTTACTAAAAGAAAAATATTGTCAGAAGTCCACAAAATTTTTGACCCTATTGGTTATACTTGTCCAGTGACCTTATATCCGAAATTAATGTTACAAGAACTGTGGGAAATGAAAACAACTTGGGATGCAGAGCTGCCATCAGCAATTTCTAAAAAATTCAAAAAGTGGAGAAAACAGCTGGATCTACTAAAAGAAGTTACTATACCTAGATGCTTAATAAAAGACCCTGATGATACCTGCAATTTAAGTTTACACGTCTTTTGTGATGCGAGCAAAGTAGCTTATGCTACCTGCATATATTTAAGGAGTGAAAGTAAGAACTTAACTTCATGTCAACTAGTTCAAGCACGATCTAAAGTAGCTCCGCTGAAGTCTATTACAATTCCTCGGTTAGAGTTGTTAGCGTGCACTATTGGTACCCGACTGTGGCAAAGAGTTATAGCAGATTTAAAATTAGGAGATATTCCCACCTTCTTTTGGACTGACTCCAGTAACGCATTATATTGGATAAAGGGTAGCGAAAACTGGACACCATTTGTGTATAAGGAAAGGGCATGTTTACAAACAAACAGTTCCATCAACCAATCTACCACTGTATTTTTGTCGCAGCTATCTTTGCAGTAATCGTCATGGCGACGTAGGCCAATCATATCACAGACCAGTTTAACGTAGACCAATCAATTCACTTCACCTTATGTGTACTGTAGGAGTCGTAAAGAACGAACAGGTTTTTCTCCCAAACCAACAGTAATTCAACCAACAGTGACGTCAGTCGCCCTTTCCTTATAACAGAGTGCGAGAAATTAGATTAGTGAGTAAACCAGAAAATTGGTATTATGTACCTGGGTCGATCAATCCAGCGGATTTACCCTCCAGAGGTTGTTCCGCTCGACAATTATTGGAGACAGAGTGGTGGAAAGGTCCTCCTTGGCTGTATTACCCATCTGATGAATGGCCTAGATCAGAATTCTCAGTAAATGAAGAAGAAGTGTTAAAGGAAAAGAGAGAGGAAATAGTATCATCTATGGTGAACCTTCAAAATATAGACAGTTCCTTTATCCATAAGTTTTCGAACTACAACAAAACTGTAAGAATTATTGCCTGGCTACTTCGATTCATCAATAATAGTCGTATTCCGAGAAGTAGTAGAAAATATGGTAGCCTTGATTCCGAAGAAATTTCTGTAGCTGAGTATAGAGTTATCAGAATAATACAGAAAGAAAGCTTCGTTAATGAAAAGGATGAAAAGTTAAAAACTCTGGGAGCTTTCAAGGATAAAAACGATATTATCCGATTGAAAACAAAACTTTTGTATCGACAAGATAGTGAAGATTTTATAATGCCTGCAATTTTACCATCTCAACATGAAGTTGTAAAGCGTATAGTGATATACTATCATGAAAAATATGCTCATGCTGGGACTCAAATGCTGCTTAACATTTTAAGAGAGAGATTCTGGATTCTGCATGGTAGGAAGACAGTGAGATCCATCTTATCCAAATGTATTGTTTGTAGGAGACATTCTGTAAAAAAGCTCGATACTCTCACTCCATCTCTTCCAGAGGACCGTATACGAGACGCTGCTGTATTTGAGATCTGTGGAGTTGACTTGGCGGGGCCACTGTTTCTCAGAGATAATAAGAAATCCTGCGTTTGTCTATTCACATGTGCCGTCTACCGGGCAGTACACATTGAATTAGTGGATTATTTATCTACACCTTCCTTTTTACTAGCTTTGCGCAGGTTCGTAGCCCGTAGAGGACGATGCAGCACTATCTATTGTGACAATGGCTCCAATTTTGTGGGTGCTTCAAATCTGCTAAGTGCACTGGATTGGAACCTCATTGTAAGTGACACTGCTCTTCATCCTATTAAGTGGAAATTCAACCCACCGACTGCCTCTTGGTGGGGTGGTTGGTGGGAGAGACTGGTCGGTATTCTTAAAAAATTGTTGAGAAGAGTACTGGGCCGATCTTCTTTAACTTACGAACAAATGACGACGGTGCTGTGTGATTGCGAATCCATAATCAATTCAAGACCGTTGACGTATGTCGCAGATAACGACGCAGAGCTTGTTCCATTGACTCCTTCAATGTTCCTACAAGATATCAAAGTGAGTGGTGTTCCTGACTGTGATAGAATTGATCACCGGAGTCTTAACCAACGTGTTAAGTATCGTCAAAATTTACAAGAGGCCTTAAGAAATAGATTTCGATCGGAATACTTGGGAGCTCTACTTCAGAGACCAGAACATAAAAGAGCTGCCGATGTAGCGGTTGGTGACGTTGTCTTAATTGGAAGCGGCAATACAAAACGTATCAGTTGGCCACTTGGGAAAATAATCGAGGTAATCCCCGGGAAAGATGGTGTTACAAGACTTGTGAGACTAAAAACTGCGAGGGGTGAGTTGCTTAGACCGCTACAACGTCTCTATCCTTTAGAAGTGTCAGCATCAGAGTCGTTTCTAGTTGGAGAAAAATTGGCAGGTACAAAATTAAGTGAGAAACCAACAGCCAGTCAATCAATTGACTGCAATATTGAATCTTCTGAGGAGGCAAGGAAAACTAGAAGTGGCCGTATCATTAAAATGCCTCATAGACTGGACTTGTGAACTATTTATATAATTTTGCTATTGTAATTGTGACTATTATTAATTGTAAGTTAACTTTTATGTTAAAATTTAACTTAGGTGGGAGGATGTTGGGTTAAAACTCTACATGATTATTATCTTTGTTTTTGATATTTTGTAAGTTACGTTGCCGATGGCAACAGTCTTGTGTTCATGTTTTCCTTTTTTTGTTAATACGCAGTTAAAATGGCTTTGAGATTCTATTTCTTTTATTTTGAGAAATTTAATATATTATTACGCCATAAGTATTGCTGTGTATAGTTTTGTGAGTTAAAACAAACGAGTGTACGAGTGTACAAATTAGAACTGTAAATAAACTTTACTTTGTGATAAAGTTATGGAATGTTTTTACCCTACATCTAAAAACTTCTGATTCTGAAGTTCATAAAAACTGAACAGCTTGGATTAGGTAAAACTAGCAACAACACATCTTTATCCTCCAAAAAAATGGATCTTATAATAGGAATATCTATTTTCATTTCATCATAACAAACCCCCGAAACATTCATGAAAAGCATCACGTGATCAGATAGCCCGATCGGCGTTCATAACTCGCAAACATTTCGCCCGCGCGGCGCGTGATCGACCCAGGAAAAATCTGTGGGTGGTTTGATCACGTGATTGGTCTTTTTTGTGTTTATAGTTTTACTTGGTTCGGTAGGTTGATTGATACAGCTGTAGCAGCATGATCGGATATCTGAAATTTTTCAACTTTTTAACATTCTAAAATGATTTTTTAAGCCTTATGATCCAACATAAAAATAATAGAATACCAAAGTATGATGTATAATATATATATATATATATATGTGTGTGTGTGTGTGTATACATCATATAGTTACATAACTGCTGTCAACTTACATGTCTCTAAAACTACAGCACCTACTAAAACTGATGGATTAGTTTAGTTGACAGCAGTTACATAAATATATCTGGAGGCACGGCAGTGCCTCCGCCAAGTCGAGAGAGGACAGCCGTAAGCATACTTTTCTGGAAGCAACTCAGGGCACTTTTGACCCTCCCATATCTCCGCGCTGGAGTATCCCAAAAATTTTAAACTTCAATTATAGAGAGTATTTGGCCCACAGGACCAAAATTTAAAATTACAACTTTCTGTCTTTTCTAGTTCAGGCGATATATGAACTCAAACATTCGATTTTTTGTCACTTCTTACTCACTCGTTCACGCGTCATCAAAAAGATTGGGTAGATCCCGTAGCCCCAGAAACTTGACATTTGGAAAAAAGGTAGTGTTTAGGATACAAAGAAAGGAAAAATTATAAAATCCAGAAAATTCGAAAAAAAAAACATTCGAAAATTCAACAAATTCCATCAAAATTGAAAATAATACGATCTTGTAGTCTTGGAAACTTAAGATTTGGTGTGAAGGTAGTGTTTAACATCCAGAAAAAGAAAACATCAAAAACACCAAAAAAATCGAAAGCAAAATTGAAAAAATCGAAGAAATTGAAAAAAAACCGAAAATTTGAAGACAATCCGATTTTGTTGCGCTAGAAAATTCAAATTAGGAATAAAGGTAGTATTTAGGATACAGAAAAAGGAAAATTAAAAAAATCCAGAAAATTCGAAAAAAAAATTAAAAAATTCGAAAAAAAGTGAAAAAATGAAAATAATTTGATACGATAACGCTCGTATTTATAAATTAATTTGGATGAAACTAATTGTGTGTATTAAGCTCACCAATGCCTCGACCGAGTTCGTTGGCCAGCTTGGTCCGCCATCTTGTTTCAAGATGGCGGCCACGGAAAATTTTAAAACTAAAATAAATATACAAAAAAGTTAAAAAATCAAGTTTATTTTTTATTTAGGTGTTAGGACTTGATACAAGGATTCCAGAGCATTTTTTGTTTTACCTCTATCTTAAAAATTGGCTGAGATAGAGCAGTTTGAAATTCTAGGGTGGCTGACATTTTGAAACAAAACAGCACATTACAAAAAACCAACGATAAATTTATGGTCAATAATGGTCAAGCAGGTGCAATCCCGAATGAATACTCCGTGTTATTATAACTGTAACTTTGACTTCGAAATTTTGATACGTTGCATTTTCTATTTGTTGATATTTTTGAACTATGATTTACGCTAAGTGAAATGTTGTTGTTGAAGAGGGATTTTCCATGTAAATCCGAAACGTCCAATTTTAATATGTTTTTAATGTTTTATGAAAGTGTATTGTAATGTCTGTAATTTTAATGATTTTAATATAAATTTATAAGTTTTAGTGAACGCGATTTCTCGCAAATTATTTTCTTTCATTGTTGTAATCATTTTCCCAATCATACGCATAAAACTATATATTCATATCCATTAGCGCCAAATTATCGCCAAACTTGGCGACAATTGCCGAAATCTCGCCAAATTTGGCGACAAATATAAGTCTTCATAAATGAAGCCAACTTGGCTATAGCTCAATAATTTGGCGAATTTTTTATTCAAATTCAGTGTAAACGAATCTTTTGTAAACGGTTTCTTTGCATTTTAACTTGCTGTTTTCGAGTAACATTAGCTAAAATTTTAAAACGAAGATATCGGAAAGCTACCTTTTCCTGCCGGTACAGGCCGGAGGACTTTTTTATGAGTTGTCGGATGCAATCTATGTTTTGCATTAAATAAAGTAAAACATTGAAAAACAAATCCCACAGGATGGGGATAGTTTGTTTTAGATAGATTTTAAGATAATTGTCCTATTAGCTAGTACACCTACCGTTATTGTTTTGTGTTATTTTCCCCGGATTATGCTTTTCTTTTCTTTTGTTTACGAATTTTGTAATAGAAAAGTTCCGCTATAGACTGGCTACGTTATAGACCTTTTTTTTTATAGACAGGTTCATTTTCTTTCACAGGCTTTACTCTATTTAATTTATATATGAAATATTTGTTGTTAAAAGATGTTAGTCGCACAAAAATTTTCACATCTCTCCCTCCCTCCCGACATTACTGGTTGGTTATGGCTTGATAGTCCTTTCTAAATAAAATCATGGTGATTCTAAGATTCTCTTGATTTATCTCTAAATGGAACATAAACGATCCTAAGAAAACGGATCAATGAATTACTATATTGGCATGAGGAAATTTAGTTGCAGAAAAATGGAGCACATAGCTAACATTAAGTCTAATAGGAAAACCACAGCCTTGGCAAGATCTGGAGGCACGGCAGTGCCCTCGTCAAGTCGAGAGAGGACAGCCGTAAGCATACTTTTCTGGAAGCAACTCAGGGCACTTTTGACCCCCCATATCTCCGCACTGGAGTATCCCAAAAATTTGAAACTTCGTTTTTCTAGAGTATTCGGCATACAGGACCAAAATTTAAAATTACAACTTTCTGTCTTTTCTAGTTCAGACGATATATGAACTCAAACATTCGATTTTTTGTCACTCACTCACTCACTCGTTCACGCGTCATCAAAAAGATTAGGTAGATCACGCAGCCCTAGAAACTTGACATTTGGACAAAAGGTAGTGTTTAGGATACAAAGAAAGGAAAAATTATAAAATCCGGAAAATTCGAAAAAAAAAAAACATTCGAAAATTCAACAAATTCCATCAAAATTGAAAATTGAAAATAATACGATCTTGTAGTCTTAGAAACTTTAGATTCGGTGTGAAGGTAGTATTTAGTATCCAGAAAAAGAAAACATCAAAAACACCAAAGAAATCGAAAGCAAAATTGAAAAAATCGAAAAATCGAAAAAAATCGAAAAATTTCAAATAATCCGATTTTGTTGCGCTAGAAACTTGGAATTCGGAATAAAGGTAGTATTTAGGATACAAAATAAGAAAAAATTAAAAATCTCGGAAAATTCAAAAAAAAAAATTCAAAAATTCGAAAAAAATTAAAATAATTAAAATAATTTGATTTTTTAGCCTTAGAAACTTAAAATTCGCAGTAAAGATAGTGTTTAGGATTCAGAATAAGTTAAAATAAAAAACGCAATAAAATTTGAAAATAAAATAAAAAAATCGGAAAAATAAGGAAAAATTGAAAATAATTCGTTTTTACAGCGCTAGAAACTTGAAATTTGGAATAAAGGTAATATTTAAGATACTAAATAAGTAAAAATTCAAAAATATGGATAATTCAAAAAATACCCATAAATTAGTGCAGACGATATATGAGCTCAAAGTTTCGATTTTTTGTCACTCACACACTCACTCACTCTCGCGTCATCAAATAGATTGGGTAGATCCCGCAGCCACAGAAACTTAAAATTTGGAATCAACTGATACAAATAAAGGAAAAATTATAGAATCCGGAAAATTAAGAAAAAAAAAAAAAAACATTCGAAAATTAAAAAAAATCGAACAAATTGAATATTGAAAATAACACGATCTTGTAGTCTTAAAAACTTAAAATTTAGTGTGAAGGTAGTGTTTAGAATTCAGAAAAATAAAACATCAAAAACACAAAAAAATTTTTAGAATAAAATCGAAAAATCGAAAAATTTCAAATAATCCAATTTTGTTGCGCTAGAAACTTGAAATTCGGAATAAAGGTAGTATTTAGGATGCAAAATAAGAAAAAATTAAAAAATCCAGAAAATTCGAAAAAAAAAAATCAAAAATTCGAAAAAAATCTGTGGTTACTTTGATTTGTGGCCTTAGAAACTTAAAATTCGCGGTAAAGATAGTGTTTAGGATTCAGAATAAGTTAAAATAAAAACGCAATAAAATTCGAAAATAAAATAAAAAAATCGAAAGAAATCGAAAAACAAGGAAATTTTGAAAATAATTCGATTTCACAACGCTAGAAACTTGAAATTTGGAATAAGGCTAATATTTAAGATACTAAATAAGGAAACATTAAAAAATATGGATAATTAAAGAAAAAATCGAAACTTTCAAAAAAAAAAAAAAGAAAGTAGAAAGAAAGAAAGAAAAAGAGAGAAAATGAAAATAATATGATCTCGTAGTCTTAGAAACTGAAAATTTGGTGTAAAGGTAGTGTTTAGGATTCAGAAAAATAAACAATTAAAAACACAACAAAAATTGAAAATAAAATCAAAAAATTGAAAAAAAAAAAAAAACGAAAAATTGAAAATAATTCGATTTTGTAAAGTTAGAAACTTAAAATTTGGAATAAAGGTAGTATTTAGGATACAAAAAAAGAAATAAATAAAAAAATTTTAAAATTCGAAAAAAAAAATCGAAAATTCGAAAAATTGAAAAAAATTCGATTTTGTAGCTTTAGAACTTAAAATTCGGCGTAAACTTATTGTTTAGGATACAGAAAAAGGAAAAATTAAAACACAATAAATTCGAAAATAGAATAAAAAACTCGAAAAAGATCGGAAATTTCAAAATAATTCGATTTTGTAGCGCTAGGCAACTTGAAATTTGTAATAAAGGATACAAAATAAGAAAAAAATCTAAAAAATTATAAAAAAAATTCGAAAAAATCAAAAATTGAAAATAATTTTATCTTGTAGTCTTAGAAACTTAAAACTTGGTGTAAAGTTAGTATTTACTATTCAATAAAAGGAACAATTAAAATATTCGTTAAATTCGAAAATAAAATAAAAAAATCGAAATATCTTTAAGAAATCGGAAATTCGAAAACAATTTGATTTTGTACTGTTAGAAACATTAGTTTTAAGATAATTGTCCTATTAGCTAGTACAACGCCCCTAATTGTTTTACGTTATTTCCCCCGGATTATGGTTTTCTTTTCTTTCGTTATAGAAAAGTTCCGCTATAGACTGGCTACGATATAGACGATTTCTTTATAGACAGGTTTGTTTTCTTTCACAGGTTGTACTCTTTTTACTACACATATGAAACATGGATTGTTAAATGATGTTAGCCCCACAAAAATTTTCACAGCTCCCCCTACCCTCCCGACATTACTGGCTGGTTATGGCTTGATAGTCCTTTCTAAATAAAATCATGGTGACTCTAAGATTCACTTGATTTATCTCTAAATTGAACCTAAATGATCCTAAGAAGACGGATCAAAGAATTACTATATTGGCATGACAATCAGGTAACTTAGAATTAAAATCGAAAAATCAATAAATTTATAAAAAGTCGAAAATTTGAAAATAATTCAATTTTGTAGTCCTAGAAGCTTGACATTTGGCAGAAAGGCAGGGTTTAGCACACAAAGTAAGGAAAAATTAAAAAATCCGTAAATAATAAAAAAAAAAGACTAAAAAAACGAAAAAAAAACATCGAAAAAAGGAATAAAGTTTGATTTATTGGAAATTTTAATTTTGGCTTTCTTTTTATACTAAAAAGTTCTTTTATGTTAAATATCAAGTATCTAGGGCTGCGAGTAATATCTCAGATAAATAGCACCTATCCTGGAAGCAATTGAGAGTACTTTTGACACTCCCCCTCCCATAGCTTAGTGCTTGCCTAGGAACCTGAAATCTCTTTTTATCTACAGTACTTTGCAAACGAAACTAAATCTTCAAATTTTTGATACCTGTAAATAATAGGGACAGAGTGAGGGCTTAGCGAAAATCAGTGGATGATCTCCAAAAAGAACCCAAAATCAAGAAAAGGAGGATTACTTACAAAAAGAAGTGAAATCTCATCAAAAAGTCACCTGTAAAAAATGCAGCCAAGTCTCGTAACTCATTTACCGTAAAAAGTACTGAGATCGTATAAAGCCAAGTTTAACTATCTTATTAACTCTGCAATTTTCATTCACAAATCACTCCTAGTCCCTACATCTTTAGTTAATTATTATTTTGTGACTTGGCAATTACGTAGCACGAGAATGTGATGTATATAGTTAGTCTTAATCAAATAATACTATAACATATTAAAGTGCAATAACTTCCCCGTGCGTATATAATTTGCCTTAATTAAATTATCCCATCCCATCCCATAACATAGTAAGGTGTAATAACTTCCCTGTGCTGCGTGCCAAGTCACAAAATAATAATTAACTAAAGATGTAGAGACTAGTAGTGATTTGTGAATGAAAATTTCAGAGTTAATAAGATAGTTAAACTTGGCTTTATACGATCTCAGTACTTTTTACGGTAAATGAGTTACGAGACTTGGCTGCATTTTTTACAGGTGACTTTTTGATGAGATATATTGTACAAAACTGCGGGGAGTGGCTGCTTTAAACTGAGTAATCGAGCCACTACAAAACAATGCATATAATAAAATAAAGTTTAATTTTCTATAAACAGTGCACCTTTAACTAACAAGGGAGAGGACGTTCGGATCACCAAATTCCTGAAACACAGTATTGGTTTCAATAAAATTAATGTAAATATCACGTTGTGATATATTTGTTTACAACCTCTTTTCTTTCTTAAATTCTATTTTTGCAATATGCTTTCCCCTTTGGAACAGATTGCTTACACGCCCTCAGGTCCGCCATTTTGTTTTGTTGGCGAAAACCCGTTTATCGCCAACAAGAATTTGTCGCCAAGTGGTCATTTTGGGCTATTTTAGGTTTTATTTTTTATTTAATTTTGGAATATATACAGATTAAAATATGTACAGAATAAACATAAAAAAGGGAAGGGAACAGATTGCTTACACGCCCTCAGGTCCGCCATTTTGTTTTGTTGACGAAAACCCGTTTATCGCCAACAAGAATTTGTCGCCAAGTGGTCATTTTGGGCTATTTTAGGTTTTATTTTTTATTTAATTTTGGAATATATACAGATTAAAATATGTACAGAATAAACATAAAAAAGGGAAGTTCAAGAAATTTTCACTGAATACTGAGCAAACGGCAGAAACGTAAATATAGTGATACTTAAAAAAAACGCAAAGATTCATTATTAAACCAACATATCTCTAAAAATAAAGGCATTAAAACGTATATCCTAACGTTTAAAAAACAAACCTCGATACAAAATTTGAAAAAACAAACATCGACAAATAGAAAAATCAAAAATCCGTACTTAAATACATAACAAAAACGTAGAAAAAAAAAAAAAAAAAAAAAAAAAAAAAACACCAGAAAAACACCTGCAGAATTAATTTGAAAAATCAAACATGGATACATCCATTGTGCATAAATTGCAAAAAATACTTCACGTTTCTACGAAAATTTCTTGAATTTACCTTTTTTATGTTTAATCTGTATATATTTTAATCTGTATATATTCCAAAATTAAATAAAAAATAAAACTTAAAATAGCGCAAAATGCAAATGCACTCCAAAAATAGGCCTAGGTTTAGCGATATCTCGCGAAACAATGAAACCGCCTTTTGCTTTCAAAATTTGCCGATATTTCAGATATTTGCTGATATTTATCACCAACAACTGGTGATACAGACAACAGAAGCCATTATCAATCCAAAAAAAATAATCAAATATTAATAATAATAATAAAAAGTTGGAATTATACAACCTTATCTAAGATACCACGTGTAATACGAGCTTCACGCTCACACAAGTGAGAAGAAGAAAAAAAAAAAGCCGCGATCGGAGATTATTTAAGGGTTGCCAGAAGGCAAAAGTACGTGCGGTAGTCAGATCGCCAAATCAAAACCCTTCAAACCTCGGCAAATCTCGCCAAATAAAATGGCCGCGCTATCTGAGGGCGTTTAAGCAATCCTAGCCTAATTTGTTTTCCCCCATCTATCGTACTTTTTATTTCAGCATTCGCTACATCGGCGCATTTTCTTTCTGGTCCGGTGTTTTCTCCATTCCATCGGCACTTTTTGCCGAGCGCCAGTGTGTTTTCATCGCTCGGATTACGAGCTTCCCTCCTTCGCAGCCAGTCCTCTCTACGCATGGGTACAGCGCCTAAAATACATAGTGTGGAAACCGGCAAATGGTGTAATGCTTTAAAAAGTGCTAAAAAGTTGTAGCCTATAAATGTGCAACGGTGCTCCTATGATAATGTTGCAACCATAGACAAAAAAAATGCGTATCACGTTTTTTAGCCATGCTTTCATAATTTTAAAAAAGCTTATAAAAATCACTAAGTCAGAGGAGAAAAGGATATATAATTTAAGTATTTAAAATACTTACCACCAGCCGAAACATTCTAATACAATGTCAAGAGCTAGCAGATGGCGCTGCGAACCCATCCTAAAACTTTCAGCAACGTTGTACATCTATTGGATACAATTTTTTAGTACTATTCTGTAGCTGGTTTCCACACTATGTATTCTAGGCGCTGTAGCATGCATATAATCGGATGCTACATAGTAGAACTTCGTAGCACTGGATTCTGGAACCTCATTCGTCGAATTTGTCACGTGATCAATGCTAACAACCCTAAACTGCACCCCGTATTTTCGCCAACAGCCAAGGGATTACGTTGTGGATTTGGATTATTATTCACTATTCTGATTCTCTTTACGGTCGTTCGTTCACCGGATAATTTCAAATTGAAACGGAGTGCAGTAATGTTCATTAATTTTTTCGATTGAAAATACATGATGTCATAGAAGAGTTGTCATGGATTATAGGCAACTAACGTGTATTCTGAATTTGGGAAACCTTTGGTTCGGCTGTGTAATATAAGAGCCTTCCTTAGTGATTTCAATTTCGGACAAAAACACGTTTATCAGTCAGTGTTATTAAGTCCATATAATTTATCAGAACGTAGGACATTGTTTAAATATTTCTTTATGTCTAAGATTTTATCATTCCAGAGCTAGATCAAATAACTATAACATAGTGTTTATATTTTAATAATTATATCATAGATAGGGAATAAGCACGTTATTGTTTGATGTAAACATTTACTGTTGCATCTTTAACTATCTTTTCTGTAACTGCATAGCATCTAAAAAACTTCTTTTTCTCATTAATTGTTGTACCTGTACACAGTTGTAAATTCAGATATTTTTTCTAGTTCCAACATCTGATCTGCATACACTACAAGACATTAATTTTAAAGGCATTAATAATTTCATAATTCTATGTGCGTTACAGTAAAAAAAAAAAAAAAAAAAGTATTTTATTTAAATAAATATCAATGTGCCAGTACTGGTTACCCTCCAAAGATTTTATTTTAGTTTATAAAATAAATAACCTATAAAAATTATCCTTGTATTATTTTTTGTCATAATTCTCCCTTTCATGTTTTATTATCTGTGTTGACAACTTTAATCAAACCAATTAGGAAGCAGAAAATAATGTTTTACCTTTCCACTGTTTTTCAGTGAAAATTAAAAAAAAAAAAAAAAAAAAAAAAAGCTAATAGCTGGTTTTATTTACTTAATTTATATATTTTTTATTTTCTTGCAAAAATTTGCATGGAGTATTGATAGTAATAGGAAACTTTGAATTTTATATAATAATGTTCATTTACAAAATTTATTTTTAAGGTTTTAGGACCATTGTCCATTCAGGGCCCGACAAGTTTTCCGGAAAATTGGAAAACGGTTCCGGAAATAAAAATAAAATATTTCTTCCATCATTTATAGAAATGTGCTTTTAACCATAGATTCAGATATATTTTTGTCATTTCATTGTATTAATATATCAAATAAGGCGATTCCACCGTTACGTGTGTGACTTTTAGAGAATGTTTTTTTGCAAATTGAGACAAATTTGGAAGTGAAATTATTTAGATAACGTTTTACTTTTTTATTGCTATTACAGGACACATGCAGAATCATTTTTGTAGTGACACCTGTAGTCTAAAGTAACAACAATAAAAAAAAAAATAGTAAAGTCGTTATGTGTGTGACTAAAAAAAATCACACACGTAACGACGACTTTACTACTTTAAAAAAAAAATTGTTATTACTTTAGATTAAAGGTGTCACTACAAAAATGATTCTGTGTGTGTCCTGTAATAGCAATAAAAAAAGTAAAATGTTATCTAAATAATTTCCCTTCCAAATTTGTCCCAATTTGCAAAAAAACACTCTCTAAAAGTCATACACGTAACGGTAGAATCGCCCAATATCACATTTTTTCAGTTTTGTCACTTTTTGAATAAATATGCAATATGATAAAATTGAATGACTTGACAAATACAATACATCAATGACTAGAAAATAATGATAAAAAGTCTACTTATTAATGATGTTACTGATTTTAAATGATAAAATCAAACTGATACTGAGTGCAAACAAAAGCCCTAAAAGTATTAAAACAACTTCTATTTTAAACATAATTATGAACTTTTTGTTTTCTTCTGAAACTACAGACAAATAATAAAAAAAATCTTTTTTTAGAACGCATTTAATTTTTAGTGTTAAAAATAACTTAATCAATTTGGATGTTTACTCAAAGCTAGAAATTTTGAAAATACAAAATTTTACTTCCATACTTTAATCCCCTGCAAGCACATTGCATTACATGTATTTTTAATTTGTTCATAATAATCAGTTTTTTGTACAATTTCAGATTTCAAGTAAGATGAGCCTGAAATGAGAAAAGTTTAAATAAAAAAGAAAACTGCCCAGTTAAAGTGAGGGCATTGAGCTCACAGGCTATTCACACTAATTGTATATTATACTCTTATTTCAAAGACTTTGAAATAAGCCCCTTGAAAAATAAAGAAATTGACAATATATTAAGGGGGGGGGCATCCTCCCGTTTCCCTCTTATAATTAACTAATGAACCCCCAAAACTAATCAGGGAAGTGCCTTATTACAATGAACCTATATACATAATTTGAAGCAAATCGGATAATTCTGCATGAAAAACTCATAAATTAAGGGGGTTACCCCCCCCCCCCCCGTATCCCCCTTTATACTTAACCAATGAACCCCCAAACTAATCAGGGAAGCACCTTATCACAGTGAACTTATATACAAAATTTGAAAAAAATCTGATAATTCTGCATAAAAAAACCATTTATCTCGATTAAGGGGGGGTTAGCCCCCCATTCCCCTCCCTTTATACTTAACCAATGAACTTCCAAAACTAATCAGGTAAGCGCCTTATCACAATGAAACTATAAACAAAATTTGAAGCAAAACGGTTATTTCTGTTAAGACTTATCGCGTTACACACATACAGAACCGGCAGACACATTAGCTCTCAGGCTTTGATAGCCTGTGAGCTAAAAAGTGTAGTCTCAAAACAACCGTTAGATTTATTATGCTTAATTTTTCCAAAATAAAAACGTTGGCACAATTATGATTATTTTTTAATGGAAATTTAGATGAAATTATGAAAAAATTTGTGCCTAGGGCACGGACCCCGGGTGTCGTGTGATAGTCAGGGCCTGTGTCCATTACTGGAATGCTTAATTAGTCAATTTCCAGGAGTGGTCATTTTATTGAAAGTGCCATTTCATCAATTTTCATAGTGCATAAAATATTTTGATTTAACTCAAAAGTTAAATAACCAAATTTAATTTTTTAAATTGCACTTTCCATAATGTAATAAATACATTTTTATAAGCAGCAGCTTTTAATTAATTTCATGTAGTTAAATAAATTTTTAATACTAAATGGGATTATTTTTTTTTACTGCAACTCTGCTTTTCATATTTTATAATTAGGGAAATCAATCAAACCAATTAGGAAGCAGAGAATAATGTTTAAAGATATAGGAAAAGTCACATTTGTTAAAAATCTTTTACTTTATGTCTTCAATGTTTGATTATGCATCTCTGACAAAACAATTTTGTACATTAAAAAATAGGCACCTCTTTGTTAGACAGACCCTTACAATTATGATTATGACAAAATTGATTTTTTTTTCATCCATTTGTCGAAATTAGCAATATATATTTTACCGCGACCGATTGATGAAATTTGCTATTTGTTTCAGATGTCTTTTGACAAAATTCGTCATTCTTTTCCAGGATTGTTTATCGAAATTTGTGATTTTCTTTTCACGATTGATTGATAAAATTCTTCGTTTCTTGCACACTCTATTGGATTAAACTATCAATTTTTTTCAGCGATTGTTTGACTAAATTCGTGGTCTTTCTGTCGCGAAAGTTTGGTGAAATTCACATTTTTTTTTTCCTTGCGATCGATTATTGAAATGTGCAATTTTTTCTGCAGCCAATTGACAAAATTATCAATATTTTTTTGCCGATCGATTCATAAATTCATATTGCAAGTTCCTCAAAAAAGAAAAAGAAAGAAATCGAGGTTTTCATGAAAATTACAAAACATTTGCAGACGAATGCCTGTGAAAAGAACTAAAGGTGGATGATACCACAAAATTTTTTTATTATGCCGTATTTTTCTATTTTGTGTGGGATTTATGACATTGTACATTATTTCTCGAATTCTTCGATTATTTTCCCTGCCCTCGAAGAAAATTTTACTCTCCCAAGAAACTCTTGAAATGGAAGGCCTGATGGAAAGTTGTGTTGGGGAGGATTTGTAAGGAATTTTTACTCCTATGATTCTTGTACCTGATAATTTTCATCTTAGAAGAACCAAGCTTACTTATTTCATAACTGAAGTCTTATTTTCAGGATAAATTGCTTTCTGATTTGAAGAAACCACCATACTTGCACCCCTGAGCTAAAAAAGCTGTTACAAAAGCTAAAAGTTCAACCCAGACCCTTACAAAAGCTTTATCGACCATAGTTGGACTGTTATAAAAGCTAAAAAATTACCTGGGCCATTTATTTTTGTGTATCTTATGAGACTGGCCAGACCAAATTTCTAAAAAAAAAAAAAAAAAGCCAATATTTCTTTACCAACATTATCCTATAATTAAAAGTTTCAAAAAGAATATTCCATACATATTTATGAAAAATTTTTAATGTACAGCAGATTATATGTCCATAATTTATGGAATACGGAATAACAGTATTAATGGTTAATTATATGAACACTCATTCAAAAATATGCGTAGTTTACCATGCAGAATTTTTTTTTTAAAGATGTTCATAATTTTATGGCTCTATAAAGAAAAAGTATATATTTGAAAAATGTCTTTAATTTATTAAACCAAATTAATTTTTTAAAGATTTAACGAAACAAATGTACAAGTGTTATTTTTTTTAAAAAAAGTGCCATACACTGATTTAGGATTGGGTTGACTATTTTCAATAGACTCCGGCCAAAAGAATGAGGTTTAATCCTCTGCCTGAGTCGGCAGAAAAAAGTAATAACTAGTCTCAGTCTAAATGTGCCTGGGCCCTGCCAGCCCAAGTTTAATGAATTTTTTTTCTTCTAGATTTATACGTATAATAACGGTTTACAATTTATTTAATTATACAGTAAATCTTTCAAAATGGAATCATTGGGGACAAGAAAAATTCCATTTTAAATAAATTTCTATCTTAGAAAGCGTAATAGTATTATTTCCTTCTGCAAAGAGCATAAAATATTTTGATTGAAGACAGGATTCCATTATAGGCAAGTTCCATTTTCACAGGTTTATTGTATTTAGCTTTATTCCAATTTTAACAAGTTAAACAGTAAAAATAAAATTTTTGTAGGCTATGATTAATATTGTCCACTGTCAGAAAAAGCAGGACAGTGACTTCTATACCAGAACATACAAATGAATAAAATCCTATGAAAACTCTATAACACAACCATGTCTTAAACATTAAAATTCCACGGTCCTGACAGAAAGAGTACCATACAAATCTACCTTTTAAGAACCTCTCTAAAACGGAATTTGTCTGGTCACTTGAGATTCTGTCTTAGTAGGTTTTACTGTATTAAATAACACAATAATCTTAGTGAGTAAAATTTGTGAAAGCAGAATCACTAGTGAATGAAACAAAATTCTGTTTGGAAAAGTTTTTGATTGAGCAATTGTAATTACCCAACTAATGTGATTAACCAATGATTCACATAAGTGGCAGTAATTGTAACTGTTGCATTGTTTTTGTGTCCGTGCATTTATTTTCCATTCAGCACGTATGCACTGCGATCGGCACAGTGGTTACTCCCGGCGTTAATTTGTATTTGCTAACCCTACCTCAGCGATGCATTTTGATGTTGTTCTTGCTTTGGCAAAGTAACTTGTCCTTTTGCATAATGTGCCATTTGGAAAGCCTCTTTATATTGATGTATTCACTGCTGACGGTGCTCCTAAGAGGCATGCTTTGATCGCACTTATGCAATCTTGTTTCAGTTTGGTTCTCAATTGTGTTCTTAAATTCTGTATTTGTTTTTTTAACTAATCACTTCAAATTTATCATTTAGGTATTTTTGGTGTCCCTGTTTTACAAGTATATAGCCTGCTGTCCGCTATGAGGAGATCATAGATTAACATACAAGGTAGGACAGTTACAGCAAAATCGGTAATGGCAGCAATAACAGTGTCACTAGTGAAAGGGGGGAAAACTAACAAGCTTCCAAAATTTACCCATTTATATGAAATCTGTTTATGCTCTATGTTTTTAATATCTATTCTTTTCGCTTCGAGGCAGACGATTCTCTTCAAATTGGCCACTCGCTGGTGTGTTAAGTTTCTTTTTGAAGGACATTATTTTATTTTTTATTATTGAAACAACAGCTCATTTCAGAACTTTTTTAGTATGGTTAAATGTTAAAATATGTCATGTAGAATCATGCCTGCATACAAATCAGAATTTAAAAATTTTTGCTTTTCCTACAAAGTTGAAAATGTAAACATGTAGCATTTTAAAAAGATCATAATAAGATAGACATTCAAAAGGAGAAATATTCCGTCTATGAGACGTTTCTTCCCCCTTGTCACTACAGGCGCTGCGTTCATCATTGCATTACCATTATGCCCTATGATAGTGTCCTATCTGGTGTATTAATCTATAGAGGAGATTAGGCAAATTTTGTCCCTCGTCTAGGTACACAACTTGTTAAGGGGCTACTTCACTCAGTCAAAAACGCCCGCTCGCTAATGTTAATCCTATGGGAAAATTTATGATATCTCGTTCACATTTCAATATTTTAAAATGATTTTTTTTTGCATTGGATAGCTGAGGTCAATCTTTATCCAGGCGCTGTTGCATTTTTTTTATTTTGATCACAAGTTTTTATTATTATGATACTTTCACTTTTGGAACCGGTTTTGAAAGTGAAAGTATTCTCAATATAAAAAACTGCAACCAAAATCGAAAAACTAAAAAAGAGCCTTCATAGAGATCGACCTCAGCTATTCAATGAAAAAAAAATCATTTTAAAATATTGAAATGCGAACAAGATATTGTAAAATATTTCCCTCAAAGGATTAACATTAGCGAACAGGTGTTTTAGACTGAGTGAAGTAGCCTTTTAAGCTAGGCATAATGCCTGGCAGGTAGGGGCCTGGTTTGCAGTTTAATAATAATAATGCCTGCTGTCACTCAAAATTAAATTCAGAAATGAATTTTATGACACTGAATTCAGCTAATGGGTTGGCACTGAAATAAGTTGTGTCCTGGCGCAAGGTTTCTAGCATGGAGCCAGCTTGGATATGCCATTGCAGATTTTTTTTTTTTTTTTCATGGTTTCTTTAAAGATTCCATTCTTTTGGGGTGATGTGTTGCCTAGCCATGAAGTGTTGCTGTAATTTTAATTAGCTAAGATTTTTGAAGAGCCTGTCATTATTTTTAAATTTAATATTTTAAAAATTGTTCGAAATAAAGTCCTATTGTCAAGTTAATCTTTTTCAAATTTAAGATGATTTCCAGTGGAGCAGGAATTTTTACAACAGTGACCAAGATGTAACGGTTGATTCTTTTCCTTTTTGAGTTTTTAAATAAACAGATTCACCTATTATTGTAGTCCATCTCAAAAGTTTAAGCACTCTGCAAATCTAGTTAAAAAATTGAAAACGAAAATATATGAAGCTAATTTATAATAAATACTCCACATTTATTCAAAATCAAACAAAATAAACAACTTTTTTTTGGTTAAAATAAAAATTAGATTAATTTTTATTTAATTTACTTTTTTTTGAAGAAAGACTGTCTCAAAAGTTTAAGCACTTTATGTAATTCTTTTTTAGAAACACTTGATTGGACGGGTGTAATGATGTATGACATTGAATTCCAGTTTTATAAAAGTAATGGCATGAACTACGAAAGGAACCAAGGGCATTCTGCAGCAAGCCTGTTATGGTTTGGGGGGCACTCGACTTCAACAGCCAAACCTCTCTGGCTTTTCAAAAATTAAGACAAAATTTCCCAGAGACACCGAACCAACATTTGCTTTCAATCGGTGACATTTTTTGGAAGGGGGGGGGGGGGCTTCAAAATGGATCTTTCAACAACATAATGCCTCAATCCACATATAACTTTCTACAAAACTGGGACTTTCATAGAAAAATGTTAAAATTCTTGACTGGTCAGCTTTAAGTCCAGACATAAACGCATCTGGGAACGTCTGGGCATTTTATCCTGTCATTTTTACAGCAATGGAAAGCAGTATGACTCACTTGAAGAACTCCAAGAACCCTCTTGGAGTTCTGTCATACTGCATTGAGAAAGCATGGTACTCCTTGCCACCAGAAACCCTACAAAAACTAATAATTTTGATGGTTGCATGTTTATTTGAACTAATCCGAAATTAAGGAAAAATAATTTGTAATAGCTTTGTAAAAATGATAAATGTAGTTGTTTTTGCTATTGTGCATAAACTTTTGAGACAGTTTTGTTTGAAGATATTTTAAATTATATTTTTTACAATTACGTAATTTATTTTTTCTACTTTTGATATCATTTACTTAAATGAAGTTGCGAAATCTGCAAATTAAAAAATGCTATTTATTTATTGTAACTTTTTATTATTCTTTAAAAATCAACATTTTATTCTGGTGCTTAAACTTTTGAGATAGACCTTATAAGTTTCTTTCTTCCTACCTTCTGCTTCAATGACTTCATAGTTCCTTAAGTAAGATAAATTTAATTCATTCTATTTTCTCTTCAGTTTTTATGATCTCAAAGAATCATGCATTTCATGCTAGGATTATTGCTTTGAAATATGCATTAAACGTACGTATTTGAAATATGCCTATAACGTACCCTACCCACCGACAATCTATTGGGTCATTCCATGTCAAATCAACACAAAAATGTGGCATTTTCAACCCGACCCTCTCAGAATTGGATGAAATTTGGTTTATTTGTTGCACTAATAGAGAAATGAATAAATCTAGAGTTTTTAGTCCATATCGATATTAGTTTTTTAAATATTTAAATTTAAAGTTAGTCAAATTTGTCAAATTTTAGAAATTCTTGTATTACAAAATATGCTCTAACGTCTTTCCTAATTGAAGTAGAGTTTTGATTTTGATGTTTTTAGAAAGTAGATGAGTTGTGCTTTCTTATGATATGCTGCATGTGTATATTTAAAAATATTTAAATTTCAAGGTCATCAAGTTTAAACTTTAAAATTAAAAATTTTAAAGTTGTAATTTTTTAAAAATTTTTTTAAAAATGTATGTTATTCTTCAACTTATTATAAACATTTTCTGAAAGTTTTACTCTGGGACTGCCATGGGTTCCTGAGTAATAAATTTAAGAAAATTACTTATGTCTCAAATTCGCTCATAAATGGGGAAAGAAGGGGTGGGATTCATTTGCTTCCCCCTCCTTTTAAGAATTAAGATTTTCATAGTTTTGAAAATAAATGTCTGCATTATCTAAAATTAAATGAAAAAATGCAAGTTTGCTTAAAAATTAGATTTATATTTTGCAAAAACAGTTTGTGTTATGATTTTTTTAAAAACTAGTATTTTTTTTTCTTTTGTCTCTTTGTCCCCCCCCCCCAACCCTCCACCACCATTGAAAAGTGTTTATAGTTTCAGTTAGTACTATACCTGTTTATATATTATTTGATGTTTGCTTATGGTAGAGATCTTGATAAGTATTTGAATGATTATTTTTTAAATGAAGGGAGTGAGGGGGGGGGGGGGTGCAGAGTTGGGGGCTTCTTTAAGAGTATGAGTTATTTTTTTTATGAGAATGCATAGCTTTATTTTCTTTTTGCAACAGCAAATTATAAAATAAAATTAGAGAATTAAAAAAATTTAGTTTTTATTTTACTTTATTTTCCCTAATTTATTTTATTATTATTTAAGCTTCACATAATGAAAAATATAAGATTTTTGGTTCAAGAGACACTAGTACCTGAAATATTGAAATGTGATTGGTTTCCTTCTTGCTCTTTGTGTGAGACTATAATTAAACATATGACTGGCTAGTGAAGGTTAGGTTGCATGTAACACATGTGGCTTTTGTTTTTGTAAACACCACATGGCCCATGAACCACATGGCCCAGCTCATGTTGTTCTGTAACAGAGCTCATAAAATAGTTTAGCTTTGAAGAGTTAGGTACACCTTTTCTAGAGAGAAGATTTTGCTTAGTGCACTTATATTTGTATATGATAACTTAGTTCTTTTTTTTTTTTTTCAATTTCTTAAAAATGAGTACTTTTTCTCGATCAGCTTGTTGCAATCCATTTAAGGAATCCAATCATACAGCTGTAAGAAAAAATCTAAGAAATATTTTACCATGGATGATAAAGATAAACCCTCTTATATCTGAAGGGAAAAAAATTTGTGATAAATGTCGAAAAAAAATGCTAAAAAAGTCTCTACTTTCTGAAGCAAGCACAAGTAGAATTTCCCCAGTAGAAGAAATAAATGAAGCAAGCACAAGTAGAATTTTTGCAGTGGAAGAAATAAATGCACCCAGTGACAGTGATCATCAGCCAGCAGAGTTTCCCAATTATGAAAATGAAGCAGCCATTTGTTCTTTAAATTATAGTTTACAAAGTATAGGAGAAACTCCTATTAAAAAGAAAAGATTATCTGAGAGAAAATATCCAAAAACAAAATTTAAAAAAGTAAGCAAAGTTTTAAAGAAAAAAATACTACAGTTTTCTGATAGTGATAGTTCTACAGAATCCCCTGAAATGGAGATGCTTTCTCAATTGAAAGAAAAATTTCAGAACACTAAGAACAGAAGTCTGAAAGTGCAAATTTTAACTCTTTTGCCTAAAAGTTGGTCAGTGAGAAAAGTTCAAAAAGAATTTCAGGCTAGTAATTACATGGTAAGAAAAGCCAAGAAACTGGTTAAAGAAAAAGGTATTCTTTCAACTCCAAACCCCAAACCTGGCAAAACTATAAGTCAAGATATAGTAACTGGCGTAAAAGATTTTTATAATAATGACCAAATAAGTCGAATTATGCCTGGCAAAAAAGACTTTGTATCCATGGCAAGCGGAGATGAAAAAATCCATGTCCAGAAAAGACTGGTGTTATGCAATTTAAATGAAGCTTTTAAGCAATTTAAAGATGAATATCCTCACTTAAAAATTGGATTTTCAAAATTTGCAGAACTAAGGCCGAAAAACTGCATTTTAGCTGGTGCAAGTGGGACACATACAATTTGTGTTTGTCACATTCATCAGAATGTAAAATTAATGATAATTGGATGTAATCTGAAAGAACTAACTTTAGAAGAAAACGTTCCAATTTATTCTTATAAAACTTGTATAGCTTTACTTCTGTGCAATCCAGCACATCCTACTTGTTACCTTAATGAATGCAAAAATTGTCCTAAATTTGATGAATTTAAAATATATCTTGACAAACTATTCTGTGAAAACAGCATTGAAACAATTGTATACAAACAATGGTTAAACGTGGATCGTTCTATTCTACAAACTTTAACAAGTTCATATGAGGAATTCATTGAATCCTTTATTGATAAACTCTCTGTGCTTATTCGACATTCATTTATAGCTCAACAACAGTCCTCATTCTTTAAGGATATAAAAGATAACTTAAAATTTGGGGAGTATGCTATAGTGTCTGATTTTTCAGAAAACTATTCATTTGTTCTGCAAGATGAAGCCCAAGGATTTCATTGGAATAATGCACAGGCAACAGTTCACCCATTTGTGATATATTATAACAGAGACAACAGCATAGAAAATATTAGTTTTGTTGTTATTTCTGACTGTCTTTCCCATGATACCACAGCTGTGTATACATTTCAGAAAAGCCTAGTTCAGTTTTTAAAAGGAAAATTTGATGAGACTCCCCTAAAGTTTATTTATTTTTCTGACGGTGCAGCTGGTCAGTATAAAAACCGCAAGAACTTTTTTAATTTATGCTGTCACAAAAAAGACTTTGGCATCCCTGCTGAATGGCATTTCTTTGCCACTGCCCATGGGAAAGGAGTATCAGATGGCATAGGCGGTACAGTGAAAAGATTGGCAGCTCGAGCAAGCTTGCAACGGGTATATACAGACCAAATTATGACACCACGAGCATTATATGAATGGGCTCTAAGTCATATTTCTGGCATAGAATTTTGTTATGTGACTTCACAGCAGTATGAAAAAGAAAATGATTTTTTACAGGAACGTTTTTCTTCTGCCTGTGCAATTTCAGGCACACAAAAGTTGCATGCATTTATACCCCAGAGCAATAACACTCTTTTATGCAAAATTTACTCCAATTCCCAAACAGGCAAATTAGTAAGGGTAACAAAGGAAGAAGGAGAACTTGAACTAGAAGAAATAAATGGTTATATAACTTGTATTTATGATAAAGAATGGTGGTTAGGCTGTGTACTTAGTGTAAATTATGATGCAGAAGAAATTAAAATAAACTTCCTCCATCCTCATGGTCCATCATCATCATTTTATTTTCCGGAACACCCTGACATTTTGCAAGTCACTGCAAATTCAATACTGACTAAAGTTGATCCTAGAACTGTCACTGGCAGAACATACAAACTGTCTGAAGATGAAATGCATTCTGCATCCGTCAAATTAGGACAAAAAAAATGTTCTGTGATTGACTAGTACTTTCCAGTTTAAAGTAATCTAATTTGCATGCCTTTTGTGACATATATTTGTCATTTTTGGATTTCAGGTACATGTATTAACACTGATTTATAAGCTCTTTAAGTATTTTTTCAATAGCATATAGTTAAGTGTTTAAATGTTTGATTAAATCTCCTTTTTATAACCTGTCAAAAATCTTATCTTTATTATGAGTATTATCTTTCCTATAAACATTTTAGAAAATAAAAATAAATATGTTTGTGGTACACAAATTGGGATAAAATATTATGGTATTATTTAAATATTGTCTTTTGAAAGTTAAAATCTTATTTTCTGTATATTCAATATGAAATTTTAGTTTAAACTGCAAACATTTACACTTGTTATGAACGAATTTGAGACATAAGTAGTTTTCTTAAATTTATTACTCAGGTACCCATGGCAGTCCCAGAGTAAAACTTTCAGAAAATGTTTATAATAAGTTGAAGAATAACATACATTTTTAAAAAAATTTTTAAAAAATTACAACTTTAAAATTTTTAATTTTAAAGTTTAAACTTGATGACCTTGAAATTTAAATATTTTTAAATATACACATGCAGCATATCATAAGAAAGCACAACTCATCTACTTTCTAAAAACATCAAAATCAAAACTCTACTTCAATTAGGAAAGACGTTAGAGCATATTTTATGATGCAAGAATTGCTAAAATTTCACAAATTTGACCAAATTTAAATTAAAATATTTAAAAAACTAATATCAATATGAACTAAAAACTCTAGATTTATTCATTTCTCTATTAGTGCAACAAATAAACCAAATTTCATCCAATTCTGAGAGGGTCGGGTTGTGGGCTGTGTTGATTTGGCTTGGAATGACCCTATTTTAAATATCATACCCCCCCCCCCCCCCCCCCCCCATCAGAAGTGGGGAATTAAATCTATTCACCACACGGGAGAGAATTTTTATGCAGTCTATAAAAGATATACCAAAAACTTTCTTATATTTTTATCCATTGACCATTTTTCGTGTTTTTTTCCTAATTTCTGTATTGTAAACACGACACTTAGCTTTCTTCAGTTGCATATATTTTTTTAATTTTATACAAAAGTTGATATGGCAATGTAGAATTATAGTCTTCTATAAATGCTACTCATTAATTTGTAATGTTACATGTTTATATAAAAATAATTAGTACTTTGTTATAAAATTACTACGTTAAAGTGAAACAGATTCACAAATAAGGAAAACTTTAGCAGACTGAGTTATAAATGTTATTAATAAATGCTTGATTTGAATTTGAGTAATTGGCTTTCATCTTTCATAAAAAATATAATTTTCACAAAATAAGCCCCAAGAGAAAAAACCTGCACCAACCCCCGATTTTATTAACATATTCATTCCTACTTTATTTTTAACACTTTTTTCAAATTTACTGCCAACAAATATCAAAACAGGCAAAAAAACTTGTTTCAATTTTTCTGGGACACCCTGTATATATGAATTATTAAAAATAGAAAATATTAGCAAAAAATTTTTTGTATGCATGTACATATAAATAAGAAGTAATTTACTAGACAGAAAATATTGGTGAAAAAAAGTAAAAATAATTTAATTGTATACAGACTACAATGATATATATTTTAAGATAATTAAGGCTGTTCTCAAATCCAAACTGGTTATTTTCTGATACATTTTTGTTCTCAAATATATCAAAATTGACAAATGTTTTTCAAAAAAGGCAGATTTTTTAGAAAATATTGTCAAGGTAGGCATTTTGAACTAATTTCCAGATGCATCAGTGCAGGAAAGGGAAAAAAAATCTGCTATCCTGGGACAATAACTGCTTAACTCAAGATCACATTCATTTATCAAAAAATGGAAAAAACTGCTTAATTACAAACCGTTTCAAGAATCATCATTTTACTTTTAAAATGTGCTAGAAAACCTGTCAGAAAGTTTTACGTTCAGCATGAAAAATCTTTTTTTTTAGAATCACATTAATGGTGAATGTAAAAAGAAATTCTAAAATATTTTTTGTACAAGTTATTTTCATTTATGCAAATTATTTGTTTTCATATATAGATATTGTTTATATATATTTTTTTAGAAATAAGATACATTTTAATCACAAAATTGTCACAAGAAAAAAAAAATGAAATAAGCATTCAACCATTTGAAAATTGATATATTTTTTTAATTAAAAATTTATATATACATTGCAACCTATAAATTTAACAGAAATTGATTACTAGAAGCTACAAATATGGAAAACCAAAATTAAAACCTGCTTACTTCTTAAACTATATAACGAACATAATAACTCGATCGAATGACTTCCTGTTTGATACCCTAAGTAAAAATTTACCAAAAATAGAACTCTCATATGTTCAGTTACAAAAAGAGTATTGCTACAATATCGAATTATACCTGGAAATTTCTATGTAAAGTCAACCCAAAGAAAAGACAACAAAAACAGTTTTATCAACCCGAAATTTAAGAAAATTAGTCCATATTTTAATAAAATTATGGAAAAATTGCCTATATACCTAATATCATTTTTTTAAATACATATACACTCATTAATATTAAAATATATTGTTTTTTAATTTGAAAAATATTCAGAACTTTCACTTGAAAAATCAAATCATAACCCAAAATATTTAAAGCCAAGCCAACCCACAATGAAAAAAAATTAGTATTAATTTTACCTGATCAGAATTATAGATTGGGTAAAATCAGTTTACCCAACCATGCTCTATAATATCAAATTTGCCAATTCAATTGTATTGTAACAGCCAGAGTTATTCTGTATTGAAAGTGTGCAACGAAATATAAATTGCTGTCAAAATATGAATGCAAAGAGTATTAAATTTTCCCTTACATGATAAGTTTTCGATGAGCAGAGAATGTTTTGCATGGTTCTTTACTGATTTGATCATGTTTTTGTACTATTCTGTTTCAAACATAATATGAATAATACATATTTTATTTATTCTATACTCTGGCATTCAATTAAAGTCTTAAAGAAATCAGAAAATTTTTCCTGAATTTTTCTCAGGAGTTTCAAATTTCTCCAACTTTTCCCAGCTTATAAAAATTCCCTGATTTTCCCAGGTGGCTAGATACCCTGATGATAGAAGATCATTTTCCTGGTAGAATTAAATCATTAAACAACACAAGTTTCATTTTACCACATTAAAATTTATTGAATAAAGTTACATAAACAGGCAAATAATCTGATATATAAATAGAAAAGAAATTTGCTATATGCAAGAAAGATGACACTATCGAGGCACTAGGAACGAATTTTCCATCATTGGAAAATTTGTAATAATCCTTTCCATGCTCAAGGAGATCTATTTTTATGCAGTGTAATGCTGATGCCGGATCATGGCTTTGATGAAACAGTGATAGCAGTTTTCTTTCGTTTCTGAACTCACATCACGATATTGAAGTGTAGCAGGAACATTGAGTGGGTGGTCATGAAAATCTTTCAGTCTATTGGTTGTTGGCCCCTCTCCTTGTTTCTTTACTCTGAAAAATAAATGATAAAATATAGAAATGAATGTAGCATTAAAATAAAATATAAGGATGTAATGAATATTCGGTAACAATTTGGTATTTGACCTCTACTGATTATTCAATTGCCCAAATACTGAACATTAGTCGACTAAATACTTCAGTCAAATGAAAACGAGACAGACTAAATAACGATCATGGTGCGGAAGTTTGTAAAGCAGGTAGGTGTGTCTATAGTAGTGCCCTCTTTAGGGAATCAGGAAGGAACAGCGTGAGCAGTGACCACTCGCACTGTTCCCTCCCCCTCCCAAAAACAAAAAATTATCACTGATGTATAACAGCATATTACTCATGCAAAAATGTGGAAAGATTGCATTAAAAAATTGTGATGGAACTCTTATGAAACATAATTTTCTTTTTTGGAAGGAGTATTTTTTTTTTTTTAGAACTAATAAGGGTACATGTTGAAATTGTTACATTACTATAAAGAGAAACTACTAATGGTAAAAAGAAAAGATTTTTTAGAATTACCCAGGACAAAGGTTCTATAAATTTTAAAAAATACAGCACTCAGCAAAGCATTTCAGTCACCAGTAAATTTTTTTTACCTTCCACCCCCCCCCCTTTTTTCTTAGTTGTTTTAAATTTAAACAAAAAGTTTTTATAAATGAACTGAGAAAGAATAATTACAAGCATTGTTTAAAATTATTAGTAACTCGAATAGTATATAATTAAAAAAAATTATATAACTATAATTATAACACAATAACTATAATTACATACTGCTACTTATGTCCATATAGTTGAACGTTACAAAATATTAAAAAAAAATGATGGAATTTCATAGACAACATATACTGGAAAAATACTACACCACCAGAAAGCAGTATCTATATAATAAAAGCCTAAGTCATACGACTGTCATCAACAGTTCTGAGATGTTCGCTTCACTTTTCCATTTGCCAGGTAGACATTTTTATTCAAAATCATTTTTTCGAATAAAACTGCATAAAAGTTACATTTTTAGAACTATCGAGCAAAATAAATTAATATTTGAGCGATGACTTACGTTCAATTATGCATATATTCTGCAACTTCTGTTGAATTTGGATTGACAGTCCAATATCTCATTCCATCAAAATAAACGAACACATCGTGAACGTGGCAAGATCACTATATTCCTGGAGTCACTTCTAGAAAAGAAATATTCTTTTAACAGCAAATGAAAGATTTAAACTTAATAAAATGTGATTATAACGGATTATAATCTAAATAAATGGTAACTTTCTTATTTATCAATCAAATATAATGAAATATTTATTAACAATTAATATTTTGCATTGTTATAACAAAAAAATAATATTATAATGCAGGATAAAAGTTTAATTTTAGGCTTATCATATCAAAACAGGTAAATTTACTATTTTTTTAAAAATAATCTTAGAATATTTTCAAATGCAACTAGTCTAATTAATTTAAGTGTTATTCTAACACAAGCTGATTAAAAATAAATGTAATTTAATAAATTATGATATTGTAGATTTAACCTATAGTATAGTGATAAAAATAATTTATACACATGGCGAGTTTATATTACTGTAATTAAACAACTTTAAATTTATGAATGAAACAGTTTGTTTATGGAAGGTAAGCTGTAAATAAATGTCAACTTTCTTATTTGTCAATCAAATAGAATGAAATATTTATTAAAAATGAATATTTTGCATTTTTAAAACAAAATAATAATAAAAAAATGCAGGATAAAAGTTTAATTTTAGGCTTATTGTATAAAAACAGGTACATTTTTTATCCCTTTTTTAAATCATCTTAGAATATTTTCAAATGCAACTAGTCTAATTAATTTATGTGTTATTCTAACACTACTTTTTTCACCCAAGCTGATTAAAAATAAATGTAATTTAATAAATTAGGATATTGTAGATTTAACTTATGGTATAGTGATAAAAATAATTTATACACATGGCGAGTTTATATTACTGTAAACAAACAACTTTAAATTTTTGAATGAAACAGTTTGTTTATGGAAGGTAAAAAAATGTTTACTGTAAATAAATGTCAGCTTTCTTATTTATCAATCAAATATGATGAAATATTTAATAACAATTAATATTTTGCATTGTTATAATAAAGAAATAATAATATAATGCAGGATAAAAGTTTAATTTTAGGCTTATCATATAAAAACAGGTAAATTTACTATCTTTTTTTAAAATCATCTTAGAATATATTTTCAAATGCAACTAGTCTAATTAATTTAAGTGTTATTCTAATACAACTTTCTTAACACAAGCTGATTAAAAATAAATGTAATTTAATAAATTGGGATATTCTAGATTTAACTTATGGTATAGTGATAAAAATAATTTATACACATGGCGAGTTTATATTACTGTAATTAAACAACTTTAAATTTATGAATGAAACAGTTTGTTTATGGAAGGTAAGCTGTAAATAAATGTCAACTTTCTTATTTGTCAATCAAATAGAATGAAATATTTATTAAAAATGAATATTTTGCATTTTTAAAACAAAATAATAATAAAAAAATGCAGGATAAAAGTTTAATTTTAGGCTTATTGTATAAAAACAGGTACATTTTTTATCCCTTTTTTAAATCATCTTAGAATATTTTCAAATGCAACTAGTCTAATTAATTTATGTGTTATTCTAACACTACTTTTTTCACCCAAGCTGATTAAAAATAAATGTAATTTAATAAATTAGGATATTGTAGATTTAACTTATGGTATAGTGATAAAAATAATTTATACACATGGCGAGTTTATATTACTGTAAACAAACAACTTTAAATTTTTGAATGAAACAGTTTGTTTATGGAAGGTAAAAAAATGTTTACTGTAAATAAATGTCAGCTTTCTTATTTATCAATCAAATATGATGAAATATTTAATAACAATTAATATTTTGCATTGTTATAATAAAAAAATAATAATATAATGCAGGATAAAAGTTTAATTTTAGGCTTATCATATAAAAACAGGTAAATTTACTATCTTTTTTTTAAAATCATCTTAGAATATATTTTCAAATGCAACTAGTCTAATTAATTTAAGTGTTATTCTAATACTACTTTCTTAACACAAGCTGATTAAAAATAAATGTAATTTAATAAAGTGGGATATTCTAGATTTAACTTATGGTATAGTGATAAAAATAATTAATACACATGGCAAGTTTACATTACTGTAAACAAACAACTTTAATTCATGAATGAAACAGTTTGTTTATGGAAGGTAAGCTGTAAATAAATGTCAACTTTCTTATTTATCAATCAAATAGAATGAAATATTTATTAACAATTAATATTTTGCATTGTTATAACAAAAAAATAATAATAATATAATGCAGTATAAAAGTTCAATTTTAGGCTTATCATATCAAAACAGGTAAATTTACTATTTTTTTAAAAATCATCTTAGAATATTTTTAAATGCAACTAGTCTAATTAAAGTGTTATTCTAACACAAGCTGATTAAAAATAAATGTAATTTAATAAATTGTGATATTGCAGATTTAACTTATAGTATAGTGATACAAATAATTTATACACATGGCGAGTTTATATTACTGTAAACAAACAACTTTAAATTTATGAATGAAACAGTTTGTTTATGGAAGGTAAGCTGTAAATAAATGTCAACTTTCTTATTTATCAATCAAATAGAATGAAATATTTATTAAAAATGAATATTTTGCATTTTTAAAACAAAATAATAATAATAAAATGCAGGATAAAAGTTTAATTTTAGGCTTATTGTATAAAAACAGGTACATTTACTATCTTTTTTTAAAATCATCTTAGAATATATTTTCAAATGCAACTAGTCTAATTAATTTAAGTGTTATTCTAATACTACTTTCTTAACACAAGCTGATTAAAAATAAATGTAATTTAATAAATTGGGATATTCTAGATTTAACTTATGGTATAGTGATAAAAATAATTAATACACATGGCAAGTTTACATTACTGTAAACAAACAACTTTAATTCATGAATGAAACAGTTTGTTTATGGAAGGTAAGCTGTAAATAAATGTCAACTTTCTTATTTATCAATCAAATAGAATGAAATATTTATTAACAATTAATATTTTGCATTGTTATAACAAAAAAATAATAATAATATAATGCAGTATAAAAGTTCAATTTTAGGCTTATCATATCAAAACAGGTAAATTTACTATTTTTTTAAAAATCATCTTAGAATATTTTTAAATGCAACTAGTCTAATTAAAGTGTTATTCTAACACAAGCTGATTAAAAATAAATGTAATTTAATAAATTGTGATATTGCAGATTTAACTTATAGTATAGTGATACAAATAATTTATACACATGGCGAGTTTATATTACTGTAAACAAACAACTTTAAATTTATGAATGAAACAGTTTGTTTATGGAAGGTAAGCTGTAAATAAATGTCAACTTTCTTATTTATCAATCAAATAGAATGAAATATTTATTAAAAATGAATATTTTGCATTTTTAAAACAAAATAATAATAATAAAAAGCAGGATAAAAGTTTAATTTTAGGCTTATTGTATAAAAACAGGTACATTTACTATCTTTTTTTAAAATCATCTTAGAATATATTTTCAAATGCAACTAGTCTAATTAATTTAAGTGTTATTCTAATACTACTTTCTTAACACAAGCTGATTAAAAATAAATGTAATTTAATAAATTGGGATATTCTAGATTTAACTTATGGTATAGTGATAAAAATAATTAATACACATGGCAAGTTTACATTACTGTAAACAAACAACTTTAATTCATGAATGAAACAGTTTGTTTATGGAAGGTAAGCTGTAAATAAATGTCAACTTTCTTATTTATCAATCAAATAGAATGAAATATTTATTAACAATTAATATTTTGCATTGTTATAACAAAAAAAAAAATAATAATATAATGCAGTATAAAAGTTCAATTTTAGGCTTATCATATCAAAACAGGTAAATTTACTATTTTTTTAAAAATCATCTTAGAATATTTTTAAATGCAACTAGTCTAATTAAAGTGTTATTCTAACGCAAGCTGATTAAAAATAAATGTAATTTAATAAATTGTGATATTGTAGATTTAACTTATAGTATAGTGATACAAATAATTTATACACATGGCGAGTTTATATTACTGTAAACAAACAACTTTAAATTTATGAATGAAACAGTTTGTTTATGGAAGGTAAGCTGTAAATAAATGTCAACTTTCTTATTTATCAATCAAATAGAATGAAATATTTATTAAAAATGAATATTTTGCATTTTTAAAACAAAATAATAATAATAAAATGCAGGATAAAAGTTTAATTTTAGGCTTATTGTATAAAAACAGGTACATTTTTTTATCCTTTTTTAAAAATCATCTTAGAATATTTTCAAATGCAACTAGTCTAATTAATTGTTATTCACTACACTTCTTTTCTCACACAAGCTGATTAAAAATAAATGTAATTTAATAAATTAGGATATTGTAGATTTAACGGTACTTTTCGGTTAGCCGGGCGCCAGTGAAATTTATATATCTATGTATACATATATATACATATATCTATACATACACACATTTATATATGCATGTATGTATATATACATATATATATACACATACATATATGTGTGTATGTATACATCGATATGTATATATAGATATATACATTTCACTGGCGCCCGGCTAACCGAAAAGTACAGATTTAAGTTATGGTATAGTGATAAAAATAATTTATACACATGGCGAGTTTATATTACTGTAAACAAACAACTGTAAATTTTTGAATGAAACAGCTTGTTTATGGAAGGTAAGAAAATGTTTACTGTAAATAAATGTCAGCTTTCTTATTTATCAATCAAATATGATGAAATATTTAATAACAATTAATATTTTGCATTGTTATAACAAAGAAATAATAATATAATGCAGGATAAAAGTTTAATTTTAGGCTTATCATATAAAAACAGGTAAATTTACTATCTTTTTTTAAAATCATCTTAGAATATATTTTCAAATGCAACTAGTCTAATTAATTTAAGTGTTATTCTAATACAACTTTCTTAACACAAGCTGATTAAAAATAAATGTAATTTAATAAATTGGGATATTCTAGATTTAACTTATGGTATAGTGATAAAAATAATTAATACACATGGCAAGTTTACATTACTGTAAACAAATAACTTTAAATTCATGAATGAAACAGTTTGTTTATGGAAGGTAAGCTGTAAATAAATGTCAACTTTCTTATTTGTCAATCAAATAGAATGAAATATTTATTAAAAATGAATATTTTGCATTTTTAAAACAAAATAATAATAAAAAAATGCAGGATAAAAGTTTAATTTTAGGCTTATTGTATAAAAACAGGTACATTTTTTATCCTTTTTTTAAATCATCTTAGAATATTTTCAAATGCAACTAGTCTAATTAATTTATGTGTTATTCTAACACTACTTTTTTCACACAAGCTGATTAAAAATAAATGTAATTTAATAAATTAGGATATTGTAGATTTAACTTATGGTAGGATTGATAAAAATCATTCATACACATGATCAGTTTATATTACTGTAAACTGATCAATTACCCTAATTTATATTACTGTAAATCTTTAAATTTATTAATGAAATTGTTTGTTTGTGATGGTAAGAAATTAACTTTACTGTAAATAAATGGTAACTTTTTTGTCATTTATCAAATAGAATGAAACATTTATTAATAATTTGCTTTTTTATAACAAATTTAACTTTTTAGATTAAAAAAAAAGTGCAGGATAAAACCATAGAAGTAATAAAATAGCTGCAAGTTTAGGCTTATCACATAAAAAGCGTCACATTTCTTAACATTTTTAAAATAATCTTTGAGAGTGTTCCAATATAATTTGTGTGATCTTTAATTTATTCATTACTCTAAAACTACTCCCTTCATATAAGCTGATAATAAATTAGGATATTGTATATTTTAAATTATGGTATAGTGATAAAAATCATTCATACACATGGCCAGTTTATATTACTGTAAACAAACATCTTAAAATTTATGAATGAGCTTGTTGCTGAAAGTAGGGAAAACTGTACTGTAAATAACTGGTAACTTTATTCTAATTTAGCAATTAAATAGAATGAAACATTTTTTTAAAGTTAATATTTTTTATTTTTATAACAAAATTAAGAATTTCCTTTTCAAACAAAAAGAAAATAATAATCATAAACTGTAGGATAAAACAGTTGCAATTTTAGGTTAATCCCATAAAAACAGTTAAATTTCTTATCCTTTTCGAAATCATGTTAGAATATTTTTAAATGCATCTAGTCTAATATTTAATTTATATGTTACTATCAAAAAATATTACAATTACTCTTTAAAAATAAAAATATTATGAAGTAAACAACTTTATATTAATTATGAAACGGTAAGATAGAAAAAAAAAACTGAACAATAAATATTTAGTAAAAATTCATTCAATATGCACATTACTTCTTGATATATAGTTTATGGGTGAATTAATAATAGGGGTGGGGGGGGGGGGTTGTATTATAATGACCAAATTTTTATATTAGTTAAAAGCGTGAAATACAAACTTAAAAAAGAAATACTAAAAGAAAAAAAGGAGAAAAAAAATAGAGAGACGAGATTAGCAATGTTTTTCGATTGAATAAGAAATTTCAGAATTGCAATTAAAAATCATAATTTTTTTTTATGCATTTGATGGAGTTAGATTCATAAAAAGCTGAAAGTAATCTTTATTCTCATCTTTTTGCAGTAATGCAATATATAATAATGCAACTGATATTTAAAAAAAAAACAAAAAAAAACTGATTTATTTTGTTAAATTCGATAAACTTTACAGCAAAATTTTCCAAAAAATTAATTACTAATTTTAATTATACCATTTTACAATTATATAATATTAACTTAAATATATATATGTATATATATATATATATATTAATGTTATTTACTGCTATTACTAATTTAAATTTACTTTGTCGATTAATTAGATTATGATTAAAAAGCAATCGTCCTGTTTAATTAAATGATTCATCTTTATTTTGTTAACAAGGGGAAAAAAATAATACAATTAATTTTTTACATCGCAGCTGAATTTTCATCTTTCTGTCCACTAAAACCGAAGAACTTAAATTATTAAAAATAACCAAATGATTATCTAAGTTCTTCCTATTGCACTATATTCTTCAATACTTAATAGCTAAATAAATATACTGAATATTTAATATATATTTATTTATACACAATTATCCGATTTAAATATTATCAAACTTGTCTTACTTTTGTTGAAAGCTCATTTGTCACTTCTTTTATAAAAAGCAAATAAGTCCCATCAGACTGTAATTCGTCTTTATATGTATAATTTTTCGGTAATGTATCCATTTCTTCTATTATTATAACCGTGAACCTCTATACAGGTATATAGGTTCATGATTATAACTATATAGTACTATATAGGTTCATGATTATAACATCACACTAATGCGAACTAGGTTATACTTTTCTAGCGAAAACACGTGCAATCTCTGAGCTCAGACACATACAAGACATTGCAGCTACAAACCTAATCTGTGAATCTATTAAACACATCATCGCCAAATTGCCAAGCAAGCAATTATGCGCCAAAACTTATAATATCTACGCACCGACTTTCGACGAATAGGAATGGAGAATACAGTGCTACGAGTTTCTACTATGTAGCATCCGATTATATGCCTGTAGCATGGGCATACTGCCGCCGATCAAGGCGTTACTCCGTTGCGGATCTCTGGCTCGCCGGCTAGGCAGCCGGCACCCTCTGCGCATGTGCGTACGGTCGCCGTTCGCGGAGTTTTTCTCTCTCCTTGGCGCAGTGTTTTTGGCGTGCGTGCTTCTTCCTTGGCATGGTTTTCAACGGCGCGGTTTTCAAGGTTTGCTTGACAGGTACGATTCACCGGCAGTCTATCTGGGTTGGTGATCAAGGTAGTGTCTCGTTTTTGGTCGGGCTTCTGAGTCCGAGTTTTTTTAGGTGAGGTGGTGCACTAGGAGGGTTATGAAGATGTATATTTTCAGGTAATAATACACATCACTGGAGTCAGCGTCGGACGGTCCTGATTATAAGTACAACTAAATAAAAGATGCCTTTTCAAGTTACCTGTTTTTCTCTTCTTGTCTCATCAATAAAGGTAATGCTTTTCTATTTTATATAACTACGGCTATTTGATGACTACAACGAACCTGAATTGCTATTTTTCCAGTTTATTTAATAAGAAGAAACATTTTAATAAAGTAACTAATAATTGTTGAACAATAGTTAAATTAAATACAACGCAAGATAATTTTAAGGATTACTCAATAGTAAACTCTCTCAAAAAAATATATATATTGTGTATATATGTATATACATACATATATACACAAACATATATGTAGATATATATCTGTATATATATATATTTATATTTTTTCACTGTCGCCCAGCTAACCTTAAAGTACCAAAAATTGTTACGTACTTTACTGACGTTTGGGTTATATACCTTCCAGGTTCCATATAGATACAAAGTCCATGCTCGCCATTTATTTCATCTTTTTCCCTATTTTTCTTAATTTAAAAATAATTTATCAGTTGCTTTATATTTTTTGGGATAAATAGAATGTTAATAAATCAAGGTCGTGATACCAACATGTTAAAAGATTTATTTGTAATAGTAAAATAAAATCTTTGTTAAAATTTGATAAAAAAGCTTTTGAACATTTTATTAAAATATATTTTTCGATAACAACATTGTTGAAACATAATTATTAATTTCTAAAAATATATTTTTCTTGAAATTCATTTTTTGATGTAAATTGCATTATTTATTCTATTGCAATAAACATCATAAACACGAGCAACAAATGCTAAAATACTTATACAAATATTTTAGAAAATTTCTAAACACTCTAACTAGATTTTATGCATATTCATTACGAAACAAGACGGTAAACCAAATGCATTTTACCTCTTTACAAAAATAGGTACTGATATTTCTAGTTTAAAATAATGTATATCTTTTACATTTTATTTTTATAATATTTTTTACATTGTAAAATATGCTTTGCATTCTATTCGTACTAAAAATTCACTGTTGAAGTACTCATTATAAAAACCTGGAGAAATTCGTGCAAATTGATTATATTTTCATTACTTATTTTACATTTGCTAAAAGAAAGAAAAAAAAATAATAATGTTTAAATATTAAAAGGCACTGTAATGTAAAATTTTAATTGTAAAATAGCTGAATTTGTCGTATTTAATTAAATAAGTAATTGTTAATAATATCAAATTTTACTTTTATAAAATATATTCCATTAATCATGAAAAATACAAAGCAACCGATAAAACATTTTTAAATGGAAAAATCAGACAGAAATTTAGGGGAATCGAACCCGCAATCTCCAGAATCAAGAGCAGTGCTCTAACCATTCGGCTATCAAGTTCACTTTAAAAGTTCAACAAAATATCATTAAAATACGCAAATTAGTCAAATGAAGGCCCGCGTTCATTATCATTGATTTGGACCAAATCAATGATAATGAACGCGGGCCTTTCAATTTCAGTCACAGTATAGACTCACTCTATATTTAAATCTCCATCGCCCGCGCGCCGCCTGATCTTCTTTCCTGAACAGACCTAGAGAACGCAGCGACGCCACTACCTTCACATCCCGTCATCTGTGGAGCAAAAGGTTAAGCTCGTAGCTGTCGGATAACTTAACAATTTCATGTTTGATGTGACATTGATGAGTCATGCGTCAGATGACAAGGTAAAGATTGTCCAAACTTAATTTTATAGTACTTTCAAAAGCGTTTATTATAAATAATAATTTCTTAAATATTAGTTAAGAAGATGATTTTCCATTATACCCATTCAAATTAGGCTATTTAAGTGACTAATGGCTAACGTTTTTGAAGAGGACACTACGGTGTTTGAGAACGTTCATTAAGCACTTAGAGTTAAGGAAAATTGACGTCACAAACATACATTTTCTTTCATAAAACTGAACGAGGCTAACGAAAAAGAAAGGCTACCGCGGTGCTTTACGCGTATCTTTTTTTTTTCAGACCGCCGGAGTCACATGATGCTCGAATGCACCAATGCATGTGTACGAAAAGAGCTTCACCTTCACGTCACTCTAGCGGTCTGTAAAAAAAGATAAGTGGAATGATCCGCGGTAGCCTGTCTTTTTCGTTAGCCTCGAAACTGAAAATATGACGTATTTTTTTACTGATTTTCGTACTTTCGTTTCTATAAGGAAAGGGAAGCTGACGTCACTGTTGGTCATATTACTGTTGGACACAAAGCCGGCAGGAATCGTCATGGCGACGTAGGCCAATCATATCATAGATCTGATTAACTTAGACCAATCAAATATCCCCATTTCATGTGTACAGTAGGAGTCAATAAAGAACGATCAGTTAGTTCTTGCTTTTGGGAATTCAAGCGCTCAATACGCCACCTGGTGAAAAAAATGTAATACCTCGCTTCAGGAAAATCCCTTGCAAGCCCATTGCATTACATGCATTTTTAATTTGTTCATAATGATTATTTTTTAGCACAATTTCAGATTTCATGTGATATTTGTGTTCTGTGTTTATATGACAAGGTGAAAATTATCCAAATTTGAATATCTAACACTTTTAAACGCGTTTACAATAAATAATGGTTTCAATGGCACTTTAGCATTAGTTAAAGGGATAATTTTCCTGTACCGACGGCTGCAATCAGCGCCTCTATAGGCCGTTTTAAGTCCCAATCCAAACCACCACTCTGTAAATACAAGGCCTAAGCGCTGACACAAAAAGCCGGCTGTCATGAGCGGATTTTTTAAAGAGTTTGAACAGTCCCCTGAATTTACGAACCAGTAAATTCTAAAAGTTTTCTTCAAATTCAAGGGACCGTACAAACGCTGAAAAAAATCCGCCTAAGACAGCCGCTATGTTCGGGTCAGCGTGCAGGCCTAGTAGTCCGGGAACGGCCCAGATAGCAAGCAAGGTTCCGAAAACGGTCTTTTTTCCTTTTCTTTCGATTTTTCTGCAAAGGTATATTATCTTTACCGTATACCACGGTCACAGTAATATTTTCAATATTAGATTTTTGGAATAACCGTCAGAAAACCTACGGTCTAAAATCATCCTTTGCACATTCATTTTCCGCGCATGCGCAACTTATTTCGCGCTGCAAATTGTCCTTGTGCTTGCGTTTCATGACTCATTGAAGGTGATATGATGTGCGAGCAGGTCACGTCGTAGCACCGGTCTGAAAGTGCCGGCTTTGCATTTGCAATCATGCTCCATCTAAGGTATTTTAAACTATTTTGTATTAATTTCATTTCATAAAGATTTACCTCGTTGTAAGAACCATATACACATGCATATTTCTGTTGTAGTTCTTGAAATTTCCATTTATAATATGTTTTTATTCTTAACGAATTAATGCGAGTTCTTTACACATATTTTCATTACAAAATGCAATAAAGAATAGCATTTTGTTTATGTTTATCTTTTAAAATATATTATTATCGTTTATGTTATTATCTATTGATGCTCCCCAATTTTAAAATATTCATCTTATAGTTCATGTGCTTAAAAATTACCGTCAAAAGTTTGAAATATTGCGTAATAATAATAATAATAATAGATTTTGTACTAGTATTTAAACTGTAATTTAGTCAAAGTTAATTATTTTTGCGCATACGTTTTATTTTCTTATATTTTAGTAATTTATGTTTTATAAAGTTTCATTTAAAAATATCATTCAATGACAATTGCTTTTATATTATGTACGTTTAAGATATAAAATTTTTATTGTATGCGTCGCTACAATATTTTAAAGTATTGTTATTTTATTACTTTGTTTAATACATTTTATTTTCATGTAGTTAAAAAAATGAGTTTTAATGAAATCAAACTATTTAAATTTTTGACATTTCAATGTACATACTAATAGTTATGAAAGATTTTAAAAATGAAAGTTTATATTTTAAAGAAAAAAGGGAAAATAAAAAAAGTCTAAATAATGTTAACCGATTATTATTATTTATTTTTAATTACGGAGCATCAATAGATTTAATTCAGAGATAAATCATTCTGAAAAATTATTGTTCTTCTGTATTAAGTAGAATGAAAACATGCTTAAAGTAGACTAAAAATAAACAAATAGGTAATATGCTTATGATATAAAAATATTATATATGGAAATTGCATTTTTTTTTCTAGTAATTATTTAAACACCAAAATTTGGTTTTATATAGTTCTTAAATCTTTATGAAATTAAATTATGCAGTAATGTTTAACTTACTTTAGTTTGCCAATCAACTAATAAATAAGAGTAATTGATAGTGGGTAACCATTATCACGTTCCAAATATAAAAACACAAAAGTAAAGGCAACATAAAAACCAAGACATAAACAATTCCCAACTCAGAAATTTAAACTATTGTGAAACTTTCAGGATAATGTAGTAGGGCTTAAGAAAAAATATAATATACAAATTTTCTTGTTGCCCGAATTCACTTTAAAAGGAAAATATTATCCCCGGTATAATTTAGACTTTATTTTTAAAACTGAATGGTAGAAGATACAAAAAAAGTTATCTATTTTAATTAGTTCTGTCAAATTCAAACAAAAATTAGAAAACTTCTGTAAATTAATTCTTATAGTTCATTCTAACAAAATGCATATTAGATTTTTAAAAAATTAATGTAATCAACAATTAATATTTTTTTAGAAGCAATACATTAATTAAAATATAAAAAATCAAATATATTCAAATTTTAGCAATTACATAGGAAAGGAATTTTAGCAAAGGAAAAAAGAAATATATTAATTAACATATATAACTTACTATGAGTTTTTAAATATAATATCAGCTAATAAAAATTCCTATTTTCCATTTTTTTTCTTCCGTATATAGAAATTAAGCTAAAATTTAGTGTCCCACAGAAACAAAGAAAATTTCTAAGTCAGATAATTTTGATGAAAATCTAATGCAATTAAGATTTAAAACTAACAGGTTATCAAAACATTTTTAATTTCTTTTATAGATGCTTATAATAAAAGCATTATTATCTGCCTTTGATTGTAATTCTTGTTACAATGTTTAATATGAAATCCTGTAACTAGCCTTACGTTTCTACATTTTGGTATGCTTGTCCTAAAACACTTACAAAGTACCTCAGATTGTGTCAACTAGCAACCTTTTATAATGCTTTTTAAAATGTTGGCAAACCTTTCAGACAAAGCCTTTAAAAAGCATCTAGTCATTTACATGTTGGGGTTATAAAAATGTTTTAAAAATCAAAAATTGTTATCTGGGGGTGATCCAACAATGACGATGTCCAGCTGCCCTTTCCTTTATGGTTGGATAGAAAGAAAAATCAATCAGTTCTTTATTACTCGCACGGTACACATGACATGGACGATTTGATTGGTCTATGTTAAACAGGTCTATATGAACAGCCTTATGTCGCCATGACGATTCCTGCAATAATCGCTACGACAAAAATGTATTGGTAGGTTGGTTGACGGAAGTGTTTGTTTGTAAACATGCCTTTTTTTTTATAGGATGGTGTTGGTTTACTGCCCATTCCTCTTTTTGTTTCAGAATGGCAACATACACACAGGGTGCATGCTCAGACTGTGCCTAGACAGACGCGTTTGTCCAAACCACAGATTATGGTCCAAACTATGACAAACCTACATTCCAGAATTTCGCGATACTCGCCTGGACGAGTTCAATTAGAGTCAGAGAAGTTAATATGCATTAGCTTGGTGATTATAACAGGCTCGCCAAGATGCTTGGTGAATAACTTTTGTCCAGAACCGTAATCAAATTTTGTATACTGAATGTCGCCACTCTCATATCGAGGCACCCTAGGGAGGGGGATTATAGGCTGCACTCTGCTTATAGAGGTCCCTCACGAGATTAAAAGATTTTAAAGCCTTTTTTGGAGAAGGGTAGGGGATAATTTGGGTCCCAAAAAGTTTTGCACCCCCGGACTGCACCAGGCCCCTATACTTATTATATTATAATATATATATATATATATATTAATTTCTTCTATCTATAATAGGAGAAAGTATAGCAATCGAAATTCTTTTCGACGGATTTACACGTTTTAGGGGCAAGAGATTTCGAAAAACATGTTTTTACAAAATATCTCTCTGTCTGTATGTATGTCCTCTTTGTATCATCGAAAAGTGTATGAAGTTATGCTTCGAATTGAACAAAATTTCATTTATAGGTTTTTGGCTATGACCAGCAGGTCCCTCTTGAATTTGGGGATATTCCGACGAAAGGGTGCGCTTTGATAGCGATTTTTTTTTCATTTTTATTATTGTATCATCGAAAAGTGTATGAAGTTATGCAGAGACTTGAACTAAATTTTATGCATATGTTATTAACCATGGCCTGCAGGTCCCAGTTGAATTTGGGGATATTCCGCCGGAAAGGGGTGCTGTGATAGCCATTTAAAGATTTCAAATTCAAAAGGATGTACAAAAAAATTAGAATTCTAAAAGTTTTTTGGTTAAATGTTCGGTTTTGATCCAAGGATTCCGGAGCAATTTTTGTTTTGCCTCTATCTGAAAAAATGGCTGAGATATAGTAGTTTGAAATTTTAGGGTGGCTGTCATTTTGAAACAAGACAGGAGGATTCCTCCATAAATGGGTTTAATTTATGAGTTTTAGTGAACAGGAATTCTGGCAAATCTTCTTTCATTGTTGTAATCATCGTTCCAACTGTTATATGCTTAATACTATATATTCATAATCGCCAGCATCCTGTTCTTGCTGCGTTTGGCGACACTTGGCGAAATGTTGCCAAATTTGGTGACATAAATAGGTAGCCATAAATTAAGCCAACTTGGCTGTAGAGGACTAATTTGGAGGCATTCAAATTCAGTATTGATGAGAACCGGGTATGAATCTTCTGCAATTAGGTTCCGCGCATTTTAGTTTAGTGTTTTCCAGTAAAATTAGTTAAATTAAAAAAACAAGGAACAGGACAGCTATCTTTTCCTGCCTGTATGAGCCAGAAGGACTTTTCATAGTTGTGTTGTATATCAGTTGCTCGTGCAACGAAGAGTGCTTCGTATCTAGGTAACTAAACAATTCACAAGCAGCTGACATACAACAGAAGGACGAGAAATATTGATTTTATTGGCAATCAATGTTATAGCGAATTCTGAAGTATTAACATGTATGAGATAGAAGAAAGTTTCGGGATTGGTACATCCAACTAGTTTTTACAGTAAATAAGATTAAAAACAAAAAACACGTTCATCTAAATGCATATTTATACATATCACTCTATGGCCATATGGAGGAATGGTCACAAAGGAAGAGGGGGGAGAGATGCATTTGGTGTGATGTACTTGCGTCCCTCGCTTATAGACCCCTCTTCTCAAACACATAAGATTTTTCTTTTCAGCCTTTTTTTGGGGGGGGGAGGGGGGGCGAAATATGGGTCCCAAAAAGTTTTGCACCCATTATAGATATTTTGTAATTTTATAGAATAATAAAAATTATTCAACATTTAATTATTAACAACTGTTTCAACCTTCATTCACATTGAAATGTAATGACCCACTAATCGAATTTCCTTGAACATGTCACCCATCCTAATAGTCTTCTTGTAATTCAGAATGGTAGGATACAAAATTAAGCAAAATCATTAGAGCAGTTTTTTAGATAAAATTAGCTTGACCTGCAGTGATCCAAAAATAACCTACTAAACAAATTTTCTTGAACATGTGACACAGCTCAATGGTTTTCTCATAATCCAAAATGGTAGCATATATAAAATTTAGTTAAAATTGTTTGAGCCATTCTTATATAAAATTAGCTTAACCCTGACCTGTTGTGACCCAAAATGACAAACTAGTCGAATTTTCTCGAACATCGACCTAGCCCAGTGGTCTTCTGGTATCCGAAAACAGTAGGATATGAAATTTAGTCAAAATTGTTAGAGCCGTTTTTCAGATAAAATTTAGATAAATATATATATACACATAGACACACGATTAGCTCATATTACAATATAATATACTTTATTATTATTATTATTATTATTTATCTTCTCAGCAGAGCTAAACAATAAATAGACTCAAATTGCATTGACATTATTTCTAACCTTTTATTTTTTATCTTACATTTTAAAATTAATTTTACCTTTTATAAAATATTAGCTTAATATCAAAAGAAATCAATATAGCATTTAAAATAGTTTAAATAACATACGATGAAAGTTTATAACAATTTTGCATCATGATATTCAAGTAGTCAAACATGGCTGCTAATACTTTCAATAGGAATCCTTGAGCTTGTTTCATGAAGCTAAGTTTTTTAAAATCAGGTTGAAAAAAAGACAGATATAATCTTAAGTCAGGAGCAGCAACAAGCTTATTGTGATTTTTGTTCTTAATATATGTATACAACAAAAGTGCTCTTTCGACCAGCTTTGTATTTTTTAAACAAGTATCATAATGCATTATCACTGAGTTCTTGGTTCTCTTGAATTTTTTATGAAGATTGGGGAAAACATAAGTAATAATGCAATATAAGTAGAGGTGGGAAAAGCTAGTGACACTGAATTATCAATGAATTACTAGATCTAGTAGGCCGTTTCCCTCATTTTGAGAGTAACACATGAGACACAAAGTAGCACATTGAAGTTATACATAAAACTAACTTTTTACAAAACTATAAACTTTGTTTATGTGCTTTCAATTGAACCATTTTTGTGATTTCTGCCATTTTCGATATTATTTTCATGTACGCCCAACAGGCCTGCCACATACCCCAGGTTGGAAACTGCTGTGCTAAAAGATAGAAACCACATTAATTTTACTAATTTGGAAAAATCATCGCAAAATATGAAAAAAACCCCGCTAACATTTGCATAAAAAATCTCATAAGAAGAAATCTAATTTAAAAAATCTAAAATTGGGTTTCGAGGTGCCAAATCTTATAGCTCTGCGTGCAGCAGTCTCTCAGAACTCAGCAGACAGACACACACATACACACTCACATGGTTCTTTCCTTATTATAGATGAGTGCACTTATCCTGACAAGGTTTTGGCATAGCAATGCATGAGTAATGCACTTGACAAAGGTTATTCAGTAAAGCTTATTTTCTAAATGCAGAAAACAAAAAGGGAAAGAAATCAGCTGTTTTAAAATGTAGAATAAACTTTGAAAGAAAATAATCAAAATGCATATAGGAACACAAAAGTATTTATTAAATGTATTATATACTATCTACATTCAATAAATATAGTCTAGAATACAACATTTATCAAAGGCACAGGAACTACAGGGTTATTATTTTGCATAGCAAAATTCTATTTTAAATACAAATGTACAGTGTGGTAAAATATTTTTTTTTTGATTGATACTAATTTATATATTCATTTGTGCATACATTTCGCACAATTTAAAATATTCTTAGCATCTTCAAAAACATAATAAACACCAAGTATTTATAAAAACATATCACATTTTCTAAGAGTATACTGTAAAACGTTTTATAATGACATTATGCAGGCCAGAAAATATGATTCCTGTGGATAATGTCAGATACTGTAGATAACCATTAGTATAATATAAAAATTGTTTTCTTCTTACTAAACATTTGAAAAAGTATTAATGTAAAGAGCTTTGAAATAACAGAAAGATTTCTTTGAATGCTCATTTTTGTATTATTATTATTAAACGCGGTAATAAAATTAAACATGAAAAACCTTAAAATATGAGAGTTTTTTATTTTTTAGTACCAGATTTTTGCAAAATGACTTATTTTGCATTTAAGACAACCCATTTTCTGGCTGAATACAATTTGGACAATTAGGAAACTATAAGAAGTTTAGAATAACTCAGAAATAAAAAATAAGTAATTTAAGCTTTCAAAAAATTATGACAAATTAATCTATACTAATAAAAGAAAGTTGTTTGTCTCTCTGTGTATGTATGTCTGTTCGTGATGGCTAGGAAAATCTACTGCACATAGTGACCTTAAAATTTGGATGAAGCAAAGCAAGTTCAAATGTACCTAAATCTCAGATTTTTCATTTTTTGATAATTAGCCGAGATATTAATTAAACCACTAAATTTTCGAGCTGTAAAAATTGTGGCGGTCTGGCCAAAAACCCAGTTTCTGCAGATTCCCAAGCAGTGAATGAATGTGTGGCAAAAAAGAAGGAAAATCCTTTTTTTCGTGTTTTACAAGCCCACATCTACTTTTTTTTTAAATACGAAAAAATAAAAATATATACACGTAATTTTTGTACTTTGAACATTCTAACAGTGTAATCTGTTTGAAAATATATTAATATTTACTATTTCAAAAAAATATATTTTTGAAATGTCTATTTCTTGTTATTTTTCTCTCGATTCTACCAGTCCCCTTCCTCCCTTTCATTCGAATTACGAAAAATAAATAAATAAATAAAATAATCTAGATACTTTTCCTCTCTAATGACATTCAGTTAACGAATATATTAATATTAACACTTTAAAAAAATTATTTTTGTCATGACGTTTTTACCTTTTCCTTTTTTCTTCAATTTTTAAAAATCTGTATATTGAAATATGAAAAAAAAAAAAAAATACATGGCGATCTTTACCTTTAAAACGACATCTTTAATTTAAAAAATATTAATATTAACTCTTTCAAAAAAATTCTTTTCTGAACGATAATTGTGCAATTTCGTTTTCTCTTCAATTTTAAAATTGTGCATCTGGTTTGGAAATATAAATATGAAAAGAAAATAAATATGTATAGACACTCTTAACCAGCGTACATTTACCTTTCTAACGACATCTAGTTAATATTAACTTCTAAAATATAAATCTTTTCCTATTTTAAGATTCTATTTTTTTTATTATCTAGGTTATCTTTACAAACTATTGGTCAAAATTTAAAGTTTTAATATATAGAAAAGTGAGGGCCCTTAATCCTAGATTTACTTGGTGAGGTTTTCCTTTAAAAATATATAATCATAGAAATTAGAGGTTCATTAGCAAAAACAAACCAAGGTGTGCATAGAATGCCCCCGTGTTTACTGCCTAAGGCAGCGAGACCCTTGACACTAGGTTCATTTGGAAAGATTTTCATTAAAAAATATAAATTCATACAAAATTGCATTAAAGATATAACATCATGCAAATTTTATGTTTACTTAAAGTTATTAACATGGGTCCGCATAACATCATACAAATTTGAGGTTTATTTAAAGTTATTATACCATGGATCCAGTCAAGATTGGGCGGGTCAGCTAGTATAACACTTAGAATGCATAAAATTTTATTTAGTCTAACAAGGGAAGGTACTCAACTGTATAAGATGATTTTTTTCTGAAAGTAGGCTCATTCAAAAGAGTAAATTGAGAAATGCTAGGGGGTGCCAGGTTTTGTTTTGCAAATTTGCAGAAGCAGAAATACAAGTGTTTCTTTAGTTGTTCTTGACACACTCATAACTTAAGTTATTTGTTTTTTGTAGCTTTCTATCGTTTGAAATTCTTTTAACAGTATTATTTCAACTCAAACTTCATATTTGTGCATTAATATTGTGAAAAACATAGGTGTTTGTCAATTCCGTCAACATACTTTATATCTTGAAAGTTACAGTGTTTCAAGAGTTTTCTCATTATGTTAAATCAACACCAACAGATGAAGAGCAAATGCTTGCTGGTTGTATCTTTGGCCAGAGTAGGAAAAAAGATTTAGAGATAGCTGAGGGTATTAACAATATAGATATTTCCTTTGTTGAAACTTGCATGAAATGGGATTGGGAAAAATCTTATACATATCAAGACACTTGAGACCAATTAGGCCACATTTATAATGAATAGCTCCATCTTACAAATTCTAAGAAATAACCTAAAATAATAATATTCCAGGTTCCATTAAATTCTATAGAGCTGTGCTGAATAATCTAAAATTATATAATAACCTTTCTTTGAAGAAATTCAATTTTTAAGAGTCAAACTCTCTGCAAGACAATGGAATCTGTAAAAGTATTAAGTTGTGTTAAAATTTCTCAGAGAATATTAAATTTAAAAGATGATTAAACAGAGCTTTTATTCCATGTAATGTACGATTTCAAAATATAACTATTGTGAAAAAAGTAACATTTTTTTATTGCTAATATTCAGAATTTATTGGGCATTATAAAATGTAAAAGGATAATACATATCTCTAACCCTAAGAAATATTATCACTCTACCCCCCAGACAGATTGAATTACAAAATGGCAAAAATATTCTTAAAAACAGCCTTTAAACAAAAATCTGGTAACATTTTATCATAATATTTGAAAAAATAAAACAAGTTTACTTACACAAAAAAAATTGCATGTAAACCATATGAAAAATTATGTGGGATGCAACAATTACACATTTTTAAAAACTTCTAATGAAATAAATATTCAAATTTTAAAAATAAAATTTGGAAATTTTGTAAAAATATTTTATTTTATTATTTTTTTTTTTTTTTTTTTTTGTTCCTTTCAACTGAAGCTGTAAAACTATTGTATTTATAAAAGAATGAACATATAAATAATTTAAAAGCTTTTTTGTTTATTTTTCATAAGTATTTAAAATTTAAAAATGGTTAAATCCTAAATACATATTTTTATTTATTTTGTCTTTAAAAAGGAAGATATGGATAAACATTTATAAAACAGCGAGTACATAAGCAACTTAGAAACATTTTTTCATTTCATGAAATATGCACATTTAGCTATCAAATAGTTTATATGACTAATGAGTAAAGTAAACTCCCTAAGGCAAGTTTATTTAAATTATTTTAATTATCCATCTATAAATAGAAAATAGTACTTACTAAATTACATGATCCGAATGCATTCAGATTACATCATACAATAAGTATCTTACAATGATAAAATGTATGCAACTGAGTATATATAAGTGTACTCATATATTAATTAAAGCTTGAACTATTGCTATCTGGTAATACCAAGAAATACAATGCAAGAATGTCAATGTAAGTTAGAAATGACATGGTCAAAGTATAAACATTTAGCATTTTCTTAAGCAAACATAACAAAAAAACAATTAAAAGAACAAAGTAGTTTGACATTAGTAATTTAATTAAGTTCATTTTTATTTTATTTTAAAATACATCAATGCAAAATTTCATGAACTAACAGAAGATACTATTAGTATAATTGATTAACTAAGTTAATCTACTATTAGTAGTATTTTAAAGCAGATATAATTTATTTTATGAAAGTATGAAATATATTTAAGATAATGAATAAAAAAAGAAAAAAAAAATGAAATAATTCTTCAAAAAGTAAAAAAAAACAAACAAACAAAAAAAAAACATTAAGATTATAAATAGTTTATAATCATATAATTGCTTTATAATTAATATAATTGCTTTAATTAAATTATTTTTCTTTTTTTAATAAAATATTTTTTAAAGCAAAATTAAATAAATTTAATTAAAGCAATTAAAAAAATTAATCTGCAAAAGAGTATATTCTGTCTCATTATTTTAATGACTGCTCTAATAGTTAATTATTTACATAAAAAATAGATCTATTTTTGAGAAAAATAAATAGGTAATCTTATTATCCTCCATTTCTTCTCTTACTTAATGGTTTCTATGATAAAAGGGAAAAAAATATTTTTCTATAATAATTACTATTTATAAGAGCTTCTAGTTGCATTCTATAAAGATTATTTACAGTACAGTTCGCAGCATGATTCAGATGTACTGACTAGACTATTAAGCAGCCAACAATATGTGAAGAGCCCAAGAGAAAAAACTCCACAAGAATCCAAGAGATAAACACCATCAATAATGAGTTAAACACCATTGGGTATTTCTTATACTGCAACCAAGGCATACCAAACCTATCTACAAAAAAGAAAAATTCCTATTAACAATTCTACATGTTTTAAATTCAGATTGTCAGTCTCGCAAAATTTACATCAAGGATTGTTGTGGTTCTCCTACTGAACTCTTCCTGTATATATAGAAAATAAGTAAACTCTAAAATGTAAAAGCATAAAACATGCATGATGCACAAAATAAATCCAATTAAAAAAAAAATATTCTAAATGTAAAAGCAGATGAACCGTGATAATAAAAGAAGCAATGTATTTAAAATTACAATCAAGAATATGCTTTAACCAAATATTCTTTAACATTATCAAAAAGATTGTATCTGATATCTAAGCACATTAAAAGCACAATTATAACAGAGTATTCACTATTTCAACAAGATTAAAAAATAGATTTATAAATTTTATCAATTAAAAACATTACAGCACATAGAATTATAGAATGTGAGATTAAGAACTGAGCATTTTTAAATCTTAAAGTTACAGAAAATTACAGACATACATTTCATTCATACAAGCACAAAATAAATCTCTGTAATCAAAAACTGATAAAATTTCCATGCCAATACTGGCAAAAATAAAGTTTTACTAAATATATTGATAAAAAATTTATAAACAATATTTCAGTTCATTTTAATAAAAAAAAATTCCTTTGAAAATTCACAGAATCATCTTAGAATTTTAATTATTTTAAACATTTTTCCTGATGCATAAATTGGCAATAGTTTTGGCAGTATTTTTGTTAATAAGAATTCGTATAATTTTTTTTTATTATAAAAATTTTTGGTAAAATGTATAGACATTTCACCAAATGTTATTATCTCTCATTAATGTCTTGTTTTAAAGTAAAGTAGAAAAATATTACATTCTGAAATATTTTCAACTTTTTGCAATGTTATAAGCAGTGGGTGACATGCCCGATCATCTGAAGCTTTGGCAATGCTTTTGAAAAGCAAAGACAACATACAACGTTTTATATTCATGTGAGTATATTTTAAAATATGTTTTTTAGTTTTTACCATAACACCATGAGGTAATAGTGCAATTATTTTTCCCATTTTCTTTTACTTACAATTAAAATATCTAGTGCTGCCATTTATCAGATTTAAAATAAAGGGACTAAAAAGGATTCACCCAGATTTGAAAACCTGTTTTTGTCTGCACATGCAGGTTCTCAGCACCCCAATCAAGCCATGGTAAATACAGTAGCTACTCACTGCTAATTTCATCGGATGCATTCTTCGGAGAAAATTTTTTTTACAATGCTTATTCTCTTTTTGATGTTATTTTACATGGAAAACTGTTTTATTAAATACAAAGTATTACACTTAATTATTAAATAATGCCATTAAAATCTATGCTGTTGTAATTGAGAAATTTCAATAAAAAAATCAACAAAAAATTGAGAAATTATAAAATACAAACAGTGGATTACATTTGCAAATGAAATATCATGCATTGCATTATCAAAAATGATGTTTATAGATTTCAATATTCACAGGGGTCTGCCTAGATTTTTCCCACAGGGTCCTATTTTTATGAAATTGTGAAGTTTTCTTTTCATTTTAAAAATAAATAATCAGACTTAAATTAAAAACATAAAAACAAAAATAAGATACTTAAAATTAAAAACAAATTAGACGTTTTGTGCTATAAACCTAATTTCCTCATCAGTAAAAACATCAATATCAACAACTGCAAAAGAACAAGTCATTCAGAGTTAAAGTTGAAGTTACATATCGAGCAAAACTGTATATTCTTCTAGGAAGGCGCAAGCCTCATTCAGGTGCGATTTCTCTAGTTTAGTATACCAACCTTCTAAAAATATTCTGCTTGTATATATGTTGTTGTCTGATCTTTAAAACACTAGCATTCGTGAACTCTGGGGTGTGATCTGTTTCCAGTGCATGAATGACAATCTTCGAACTTAGGGTGCCTTTCTTAAGGCGTATTCATATTCTTTTAATCTAGTCTCCAGAGATCGACTAGTTTCATCAATGTAAACAGAATTGTAGTTATGACATGGGATTTTATAAATACATAATAAAATCACACAATAATTGTAATTCCATATACATTGGTGAAACTAGTCAATCTCTGGAGATTAGATTAAAAGAATATGAATATGACTTTAAGAAAGGCACCCTAAGTTCGAAGATCGTCATTCATGTACTGGAAACAGATTACAACCTGGAGTTTACGAATGGTAGTGGTTTAAGATCAGAGAACAACATATATGCTAGCAGAATATTTTTATAAGGTTGTTATAATACATTAGAAAAAACGTACCTGAATGAGGCTTGCGCCATTCCAGAAGAATATACAGTTTTGTTTGATATGAAACTTTAACTCTGAATGATTTGTTCTTTTGCAATTGTTGATACTGATGATTTTACTGATGAGGTGTTAGATTTACAGCACAAAACATCTAATTTGTTTTTAATTTTAATGTATCTCATTGTTGTTTTTATGTTTTAAATTTAAGTCTGATTATTTATTTTTTTTAGTGAAATTTAGGAATTCAGATGTAGAATTTTTGTATTGTATATTTAAAAAGTTTTTTTTTTTTTTTTTCCGTTGTGAAAAATTTAGTCCTAATTTTGTAAATTTGAAATTATTGTTAGATTCAGTTCCTATTTATCTATTTTTAGCAAGCTCTTTTATATGCATAAAAACTACATAATAGGTTCTTTGGTGATCAATTGTTTTGTGACAGGTCTATTTTTAAGGCAATAATTTTTTTAAAGACAAATGAAGGATCCTGTTTCACGGTGAAAATTTTTGTGAGAGAGCTTTAAAGGACGCCACCTTTTTCTAAATAGATCCCTGATTCATGTTGACTTTAACAAAATAAAATGAAATTTCTTAAGCTTATGTTTTTTATTTTATAAGAATTACCTACACAAAACATCTTTCAATCAACAGAACATATTAAAATGGTCATGGGTGAGTCAAAACTGTAGCTTTTTTTTTTTTTTTTTTTTTTTTTTGAAAAGAGGGGATGGAAAGCAACCTTATAGATTTTAAGATACAATGTCTTTCTATTAAATAAAAGTATATAAATGTATTAATTCCAACATGGGGGAGGGTCCCCCTTTCGTGTAAAGCTTTGGTCAGGGCACTGGAATGTTGTGAACTAATGATGACCATCATGAAAACTCAAGCTTCACTACTGATTATAAGTTATATTCTCTCACTCTGTATGAACATTATATATATTAATAAAAGTCATAATGAAGACAGAATTAATAGAAACTATATATTGCATATTCAACAATAATATGAAATATGTACAATACTAAAATTCTATATAAAATAAAACTTATAATTACTTAAAATTTTACATATACCATGAAATCTGATTGCAAACTTTCCCCCACCCCCACCCCGCTTTTTCAAAAGCAAAAACAGTTAAATTTGGGAGGGGGGCTTATAATCAAGATTTTGTTAAAAAAATTCATTAAAAAAGTGTTTTTTATCATTAATTTAGAAGTAAAAAGGTAAATACAAGGCCAATTCAGCAGATTTTGGTTTTTAAAAAAGAATCATCTAAATCTCCCCAAAAATTTTGTTCCCTCCCCAGCAGACAAATTTAAAATCTTTAAAAAGGTTTATTTTTTTCAAAATTTTCTGTTTATTTGTTACTTTATTGTAACAATAAATAATTAACCATCTAAATCTCTCCCCCCCCCCAAAAAAAAAAAATACCACTTCCCCCTTTGCCCCCTCTGGAACCAAACACACATATGTTAATCTTTATAATTCTGTAATAATAATAATAATAATAATAATAAAAATCCAACCAATTTAATACTCCATAGATACAATAAATAATGTATCACCTACACTATCATTTATCCTAATATTCCTCTAAAAATTTCTGTTTTTCTTCCTTTGTCCCTCCCCCCTGCATCTCATAAAGTTTTAAATCTTTTGTGATTTTATTTGTAACAATAATTAAACATTTATCTAAATTACCCTCTTCCCCCCCTAAAACAAATTGGGGGGAAGAGGTAAAAAGTCTTCTTTTTCCTTTGCTCCCTCCACACACACAATTAAAAATATATATTTTTTAAAATCTTTTTTCTTTTGCTCTGTTTATAACTTTTTTGTAACAATAATTAAATAATCATCTAACAAGGAGAGGTTCCAAGGTTGGAGTCGCGGAATGCAGTGAACGTTTGTGTATTGATAGAGTATAGTTAGTATATAAATATATGAAAGCCATAAAGTACCTAGCCATACCTAGCGGCCTTGAGAAAAAAGGTCTCAAAGTTGACATCACAGTTTATATTTGGATAAATTTATACTTTTGGCAAGCCGCTCTGCAGCTTGGATGGCAACACACTAAATTCAAGATTTTTCTGTTTTGATTCAAATCCCAGCTAGACTTATTTTTCGCAGCAAAAATTTTTATCAATTATTTTTGAACCAGAATTGACAAAAATATGTATAACCATTGAAATTTACGAAAAATATGTATTAAATATATGTTTTGTAGCATATAAATACAGTTTTAACTATGAAATTCTGCATGTTTAAATATTTAATAGAAAGTAAAAAGTAGGTAATTTATATTTTTATAGACCAGAAATTTTTGCTGTTATTTTAAATTATTTAAATGAATAATCTACTATTTTTCACAAAGAAATAAATTAAAATACCTCATATAAATCTATAATATATTATTTTAATTTTGTTTCACTATGCAAACATTTAAAAAATTTCATGACTTATTAAAAATATGCTTTTAAATTTTTAAAATGATTTTTTAAAATCTCTGATTCTTCATTTTGTAATTAGAATAACTGTCTACATAATAATTATTTTTAATAATTCAAATTATTATTTGTTGTTTAATATGTTTTTATAATACAGTTTAACTATATAGATATAATTTAAACTATGGAATTTTACATGTTTATATATTTAATGAAAAGTAAAGTAAAAATAAATAAGTAAATAATAAAACAAAAAAAAATAGGCAATTGGTACTTCTATAGATAAATTTGCTTGTTTTAAAATTTATTTACTATTTTTTACATAAATAAATTACTATTTTTTACATAAATAAATTACTATTTTTCACAGTGAAATAAATTAAAATACTTTGCATAAAATTATAACACACTGCTTTAATTATTTGTTAAATTTTAATTTTTCTGTTATAATATTTTGAAATATATCGTTTTTTAAACAACTATTCTTTTTATTTTGAATTTTTTAAATCTTGGATTGTTATGTTTATAATTAGAATTACTGTCCATGTATTTAAAAATAAGTTTTAAAACGATATTGAATTGCTAAAAATAGTTATTACTTAGGCAGTAAGGACAAAACCAAGAATCTAAGATTAAAAAAAAAGCATATTAATTTTTTTTTTTTTTTACTTTTCATTATACATTTGAACATGCAAAATTTCATAGTTAAAACTGCACTTATATGCTGCAAAAATAAATAAATAAATAATAATATTGAATTTATATTTTTTGTAAATTTCAATGATTATACATATTTTTTTTTTAATTGTGGTTTGAAAATACTAGTAGATAAAAATTTTCGCTGTGAGAAATAAGTCCAGCTGGGATTTGAACCCAAACAGAAAAATCTTGAATCCAGTGGGCTGCCAACCAAGCTGCAGAGTGGCTTGCCAAAGGTGGAAATTTATCAGATTATAAACTGTAAGGTAAACTTTGAGACCTTTTTTCTCAAGACCACCTGGGTGTTGCGCTGTACGGCTTTCATATATTTACTAAAATTATTTCATATTAACTTTATTTCATATATCTACTAACTATACTCATCAATATACAGAGGGTCACTGAATTCTGTGAACCCTACCTCGGAATCAGAACCTCTCTTTATAAGTTATCTCTTCCCCCACCCCTCCAAAAATTTTGTTTCTCTCTCCCCTCCCCTGAACACAAAGTTTAAAATCTTTAAAACTCTTTCTTTTTTTAAAGATTTTTATGCTTTATTATTGCTTTGTAGCAACAATAAATAAATAATCATCTAACTCTCATTTTAAATTTCAATTCCCTCACCCCTTCCCCCACCCAAAAAAGGGGGTGAATTTCTATACATGGGGGGAGGGGCAGTGAGAAGATTTTTTTTTTTTTTTTTTTTTTTTTTTTTTTAGTTTGGCTGTTCTCACCACTGATATTTTGTTAATGGGGGTGGGAAAGTTATTTTAGAGAACATATTTATTTCAAAACATAAAATACACATGTGTTTCAGGGATAAGAAAGACAAATTACAAAAAAAGAGGGACAATTTTTGCTTTCCCCCACATATTTAGAAATTCCCTTGGAGGGAAAGGACACAGCAAAAATTTCAGGGGAGAAGGAGATTTTATATGAATGATATTTAATCTTGCTACAAAATAAGAAATAGGGCAGAATTTTTTATAAACTTAATATTAAAGATTTTAAACTATTTACTAGGGGCAGGGGGAGGTGGCACAAATGTGGCAGTGGAACTTTTGGGAGAAAGAGGGTAATTTAGATGACAGATTATTTATTTATTGTTTTTAGAGAGTAACAACAGAAGATTGTTTTAAAATAGAGTTTTAGAGATTTTAAATTTTGTATGTGAGGGGCAAGAGGGAGGTGGACAGACAATTTTATAGGTAGAGAGATAGTAAAAATATTTTCTTAATTAGAAAAAAAGGGGTCATAGTTATTATGAAACGCACACATACACATTCATAAAACTATGTTACTCTCTCTATAATTTTTTTTTATACAAAAATAAAAACAACAGAGTATAATCACAAAAATTAACATGGTTACAAGCTAAACCATCATTGAAATATACACACAACAAGTTCAATTATTTCCTTTTATTTTAAATCATGCAAGTACCAGATAGTTTATCATAGAAGAAATCTACTTTTAAAAAATATTATGCAGAAAAAAATATTGAATTGTATGTTTGAATACACTAATAATCAAATAATACAAAATTTCTGCATTCTTTACATTAAAATTTTATGAATCCAATCACATAAAATGAGGAAGTTTACAGTAAAGAAACACCCTGTTTTTTATCTCCTTTATAAAAAAGTGGTGTTACTCAGACAGTGTTATCCATATCTTTATTATATCAAAGCAAAGAAATCAAAATGAAAGGTTATGTTGAATGTATCTCTGTAGATTAATTTGGTATGTTATGATTCTTAAGCTTCTAAATGATTTTCACAAATAACAACAACTATAAATATTGCTAGAAAATTCAAAATAGTCAATGGGGAACTTAGATTTGGTATATTCCACTATAGCTCTTAAATTACCAAGCCAATTTTCTCAAATGAGATTCTTAATTTCACATTTCTCCCCCTTCCCACAACTGAGTTTGACTTTTTAGTTTTATTCTATTTTAAAACATTTGTTCCCTAAAACAGAAATGCGATAGGGTGAATATGAACTGTGACTGAGTGTTTTACCTACATTACAATAGCTACAACATTAGGATCTATCTGTTTCATATATGCATACACTAGGATTGGTTATATTTATTTCTGGTTGTAATGTTAAAGTTGTAAATTTAACTCTTATCATATGTATTTTTTTCACACTTTTCTCTCAACATTTCGTATAATAACTGCACAATCAGTTGCCACGATACATATTTTTGATTAATATAGTTAACACTTAAATTTGATGGAATGTTTGTAATCAATAAGACACTTTTATTCTTAATGATAAAAAGAACAGATGAAATGTAAATACAAAATATATACAGAAATGATGCATAAAAAGAGCACAAAGATAAACATTTGATTTATCAAAGATATATTTACCATTGTATTGATATAATTATCAAAACATTATATGATATTTTATTAAATAAAAAAAAATTAACAAAAGAAAACAAGGGCAAGAAAAGAATATGCTAATGGATATAACAAAAATTCTTAATTTTAATGAAACTGTAAAAACATTTCTATCTGTTTTAAAAATATTGAGCAGTACATATCTCAATAAAACTGATTCATCTCATGAGAAAATTATAACAATTTATCTGTTTAGAAAAATAATTAAAAGAATCATTTTTTTTCTTATATATATATAGATTAGTTTAGATACATATTTCCTCTTACATATTCATTGGGATATACAACTTTAGGTTAAATACTATATTCAATAGTATAAGTAACTTAACCAAAAAAAAGTAGCACAAAGGATCATTTCTAGACAGCATGCTTAAGCCCTTTGGGACCATGCATGCATATATGAGCAATTCTCACATAATTTTGACTTTTAAGTCCCTTAATAATATTTTTTATTTTTAAATATTCTTGGTTTTGTTTTTATTTCTTATAATTATAAAACATGCCATTGCAAGATTGTGTGACAGTATTAATGAGATCAATAAGTATTAAACAATTTTGGGGTTCAAAATGTAGCAGTAAATTCCTTACCATCCCTTGCCCTTGATGCTGATTTTTAAGTTTGGAGCAGTCTGGATAAAATTGTTTCAAGAAAAGTAGTTCTATTGAATTGTTTTTAACAAAACAGGAACTATCGTTTTACATAAATATGTAAAAAAAATTAGGCTGCACACATTTTTTATGGTTATTATAATTTTTTTTAACTTTGTCTCAGGATTTTAGATTCCTTACCATCCTTCTTGCTAAAATTATGCATAAAATCACTCCAGATGCAGCCACAGAATATTTTTCAACCTTTTTAACACTTTCCAACCTAGTTGAAAAGTGTTTATGACTTCGGTTTGTCTGCCGTCTGTCCGTGCTCTAATTCCCGTAAATATGCTCGGATTGCCCTGCAATTTTTATATGTTATTGCCGTTATCTATAGCATGTTCCCTATTTCAACTGAAGTGTGTAGCACTTATAGTTTTTTTACAGGGACACTCAAAAGAATTCCGTTACATTACGGTCTATGGGGAAAAATCATTTGCGGTTTATTTTAATGATGTTACACAATTTCAAACACATTGTAATTGATATATATCACTAAGGTGCATTACAAGAAGCTTAATATGGAATATGCTGTGCATAGCACTTATAGTTACTTTACAGGGACAGTCAAAAGAAATCCATTACATTACATCTATGGAGATAAATCGTTTGCGGTTTAATTAAATAATGTTTCACTATTTTAAACACATTGAAATTTATATATATATCACTAAGGTGCATTACAAGAGGCTTACTACAGAATATTGTGTGTATACCAGTCATCATTCATTTACAGGGACGCACAAAAGAATTATCTACTGTCTGTTAACAATAATTCCTGGAAGTGCGTTTTAAGTTGCTGAACGCGATTTTAAATTTATCGCACTTTTTGTCTATTACTTGGTGTGTATAAATTCTGTAGATCATATACAGGGCAGCACAAAAGTTCGCAAACACATTTCCGTTTACTGACAGAAACTCCAGAAGGAGAATTTTAAACTGTTGGTGCGCGTTTCCTAACTAAACTAAAATTTAGCATCCTATGTAGTATATATACAAATCTATAGGTCATATACAGGGCTGAATAAAAGTATTCGGATATTTTTCCGAATATTGTATATGTTGAAAATTCCTGAAATTACGTTTTTAAATATGTTATGCGTTTTCCAAATTGTTTACTTAGGTGTTATCTTTCAGCTTATTAAATGGTAATGATTTATAAAATTATTTTGGAAGCGTTGGAAAGTGTTACATAATCTATGCTTGACACATGATTTTTCATTCTTGTTTTTAACTATGCTAGAGAAAAAATGGTTGTAGTTCTTTGACAGGAAATTTTCTGCAGAATTTAAATGTCAATTTCAAGCATTGTGGCTCTATTGGTAGTCTTAGTCCCCAAGATTTATTCCTGAACTTTTAGAGATAAATAATTTCTTTTTTTGTTATTTAGTTCAATGTAAATAACTTTCCTTACCGCCTCTGTCCTATTTCACTGCTAAATGTCTCACAGGGATAGTACAGTATATTAAACAAAACATTAATGCAGAAGAAGAACATGTTTAAATATAGTAATAAGAACAAGAAAATTTAAACCTAGAAGTTTAAAAATGCTATTTTATCAAGTTGAATTTCACAAGTTTCTTATTCTTGAAAGTTAAAATTATGGGAAAATGCCTCATACATATAATGTTAAATGATATACATCTTCAAAAGGCACATACAGCAATTTTTTATGGTACAAGTAATAAAAAAAGTAATAATTGCCTTATTTAATTGAATTGGTGATTGTTGAAAGGAACTAAGTCCATATTTTGACATTTCTCATTTTAAGATGGTTTCAATGTTTTTTCATGTTTATTGACCATTTCCTGAAGGAAGGAACTCAGTCCGGGTACTATTTATGGATGTTTGACAAGGAGGGATTTAAAAGTTGAGTGTTGAAAGGCACTATGTCCATGACTTGGGATATTTAAAAACTAGGACTTCATTCCTTTCAATCACAGATGGAATTAGGAAATTTCCATGATTAAATAAGTAAAGGTAGCTGTTTAAAAAAAGGTGATGCCAATCAAATAAAATTTGTTTATGAGATGCTGGTCCCAAAGAGTTAAACAAAATTAATTAAATAAAAAGCAAGTGCATGGGATTGCTCTCAACAATGGTAACATAAAAATATATTTTTTCAAATTCTTATAGATGATACAACATCTAACAGAACAGAGAATAAACTTAGATGGTAAGCAAAACTTGGAATAAGAAAAAGATAATCAATATCTCTTCTAAAACATCAAAGAATGCACTTAAAATAATAATCAATTAATATTTTTGTAATTTTGTCGTTTCAATAGTTCAACACCCCCCCCCCCCCCTCTGTAAAGCAGAATCCTCATTGTGCATCAATTCATATGATCATATAATTGCTAAGTTTGAGTACAAGGATGCAGAATGAAAATGCAGCTAAAAGGGTATAACATCATCAAAAGCATTGTTTTGCATGAATGGAAGACATATAAAGTAACAGGAACAGCTATCAGAAAAATTGGTGTTGATTGCCCAAGGGATGACAATATTCGATGTTCAATTTGTTTTTCTAAAGGAAGGAAGATGCCTAACATGCAGGCAATACAAAATAATTACAATTGACTGTAATCGACATGTCATCAAGGCTTACTAACACAAAAATGGGCTACTAGCCTGGTGATCAAATATTGCACCCACTTAAAGCTTACATGAGAAACATCATCAAAATAAGAATCAGAAAGGTTGGATCAAACAGTAACAAATTACAACACATTTTCTTGATAATTGTTTTAGTTATGTAAGTGATTTAAACATCAGTTAATATGAAGAAAAACAAAAATTCTTTACTTTGCAAATATTACCAAAAAGACATGAATAAATTAAAGGCATATGAGGAATGTTACCAAAAAAAGAGAATCAATATAGATCATATTTTTTTCTCATCAAATGTGTTTTATCTTTTATAAATGTTATGTAAGATAAGATCCATGTGGTTATGATTTTGGTTTATACTATTCTTTTTCATACATACTATACAATTATGTATCTCTAATCCAAATGTAACAAATATGTGTTTTAATAGGTTTTGGGAGAAAAAAATTCTTAAATTTTGCATGTCAGTAAGTATATGTATATGCATAAATATATTAAAAATCAAACTTCGATGTAAGGTCATCACTGTTATAAGGACAGACATGATTATGCTCATATGGAAATTATAAAGATATTTAAGATTAAAAGATACAAATATTTTTTACTGAAATGATAGGTAAAAGTAAGAAAGGTGACTAGTTTTGAGAGGATATATGTTTGTCCTAAAATCTAATATCTGTATGTTTAAAAAGTGTACATCAACTTTTTATTTCATATCTTTGGCTGATATTTTTATTATAATTTTAAAATTCTACATTAGCAATTAAATAGAAGTTTAAATAAGATTTTCAAAATAATTTTTGGCAACCATTGTCTAATTGATGTAACAATTTTTCTTTAATTACGATATATAAAGATTACAGATCCAATTAAATAACCAATCTTAAATTAAATAACTGATTTTAAATTAAATAATCAATTTTAAGTTAAACAATCAAAACTCTAGTAAACTTAAATTCAAACTTGTTTGGATAAAATAATTGAAAATCTCAAATGAACATCTGTTCATTTTAATGTCTAACTGGATGTTTAATTGATTTCTATAATCATGCATTGCTTAAACATTTGTCTTTTGGCAAAAAACAATTTGGGTCAGAGTTAAATAAATTGATCACGATGGCAGTGCTATATAAAAAAATGTATTTTAATAGGTTGAACATCAGTTAGATGTTTCGTTCTAAACAATAATCTGATCAATTTCAATAGTTCAAAAGAGAATCATTAGAATTGTATAAAAAGTATGAAATAAAATTTTAATATCCATTTAAAAACTTTATAATCAATGTTATGCCTTCAATAAAGATTAACTCCACAACTATTTTTTTTTCGCTGACTACAACTTGGTAATATTAGCATAAGATACTTTGAATGATAGATATTTTTGATACAAATATTTTTCATTTCTTTTTCACCCGTACCTTTAATTTCAAACTAATAAAGTTTTATTATGCTAGCACAAATGACTAGTAGTAAGAGATATTTCTTAATCAAGATATGATATATTTAACTTACAGGAAACTAAATTATGATACTGCAAGAAGTGCATCATGCAGTCGTTTAGCTTGAAAACTTATATCTTCATCAGTATCACTGGATAATGCTGTCAATTTAGAAAACTCTGTTTTCTTCATAAAGTTGAACAAAACTGATAATAATGTTGACTTGGATGAACTATCTACATAATGAACAGCGTATGTAGCTACATTAGCTAAAAAGGTTAACAGACGTAGAAGTAGCTCTCGATCATTTGTTTTTCTTATCATATCAAGAATGTCAGATGGAACCTGAAAAGAGAAAAATATATATATAGCAGTGTTTTATTTTATTTTGTCTACGTACAATTATTACAACTATACATATTAAGTAAACTGTTTTATTCTACTTAATAGTTACCTTAATTTATTAAATATTTATCTTGTATATTTAAGTCACTTTTGTAACAAGTAAAACAAACACATGAGTTGTTAAGTTTTCAATATATAAAAAATACATTTATGACAACTACATTGAATTACTTTGAATTAATAGAACCATGGACAGTTCTAGCATATAAATCTACTAATAGAATTTTCTATTAATTTCAACTTGATATGTTCAACTGTTCTTAGGGTGGGGGAGGTTTTGACAGATATACAAACAACAAAGTGATCAGACAATTTTTAGTAGCATATTATTGAAATTCTTCATATTAAAGTATTAAGTATTATCTGTTCATGGTAAGTTGAACAATTTATTTAACACAAGTTTAGATGAATTTATTCATTAAGTGCTAATTGCTACTGGCAATAGCATAATCTAGTTTTTCAATAAATAAGGCATTTTTTATTTTGTCATTTGTATCTGTTAACAATCAACTTTACCAATAGCTTTGCATAATCTTTCAAGATCACCAACCAACTTATAATTACCAGAGCATGCATATATATACAAAGAGAGATAAAGAAATAGCTAATACAAATAATTTAGTTTAAGTTAAACAGAAGCATTTTCTCTGTATACAGTTAAATTGTTTGACAATTAATGAGATGTGTAACATTATGACACACAATTATTTAGGACTTCTTAGAACAAAGATATCTACCATGTTTTAGAATAAACGAAACAAAAGCAACAACAACAGAAAAGCTTCTGGTTTTTTTTTTTTTTTTTTACATTTTTAATGTAGATTTTTGAAAACATATAATGTTGACATTAACAATTATTCTAATTTTCATGAGTTATTTAAAATCCAGCAACTTTAAACAACTAAATGTTTTCTAACATTTCTATAAAACAAGTTGTAAAACATTAGTTAACTATCCCTCCCCCCCCCCCCAATAAATTTTTGTACACATTCCTTTACCACACATACTTATTAAAATATAACTCTGATGAAAAAATATTTCTATCTTTTATCAATTTAAGGTAACAGAAAATTAAGATGCAACCACTCTGATAACTCAGAAAATCAGGCAAAAATTTTAAATTTTATTCCTGTTAGTGGGGAGAACAATGAAGGATGCAATCATAAATCAACATTACAATCTGTGTTATGTGAATGAAAATAAAACTGGCTAATAATTAATTTCACAAGTAAATATAAGCATAAATACATTAATTTTTCAATTAATTTTACCAGTTTATCACTCAAATTAAGACTAACGTGCATCATCTAAATTAATGAATATTCTGAACAATCTATAACAAATAAGCACATACACACAAAAAAAGCCTAAATAAATAAGAATTTTTCAATGCACTTAAATATTTTATCAAATCATAATACTTTAATCGTGTCAGCTCACATATCAAACTTAGAAATTATGCATCATAAAGATGTTCTTTAAAACACAAATCTATTAGCAATATAAAGATGGAAACAAACAGTACAAATTTAGAAATGTAGATATTTCAAATTAAAGAAATACAGTCAAACTCATTTAATATGAGCTCAGTTAAAATGATTAATAATGGCTCATCATTTAAAGTATAATAAGATTTTTATCCTTTTCACGAGCTATAAAAATATGATCATGATTAATATGAGCAAAACATCTGTCCATTTTAATGTGATTTTTGGTGAAAAGTAGGGCAGAATTAGGAAAGAAATCTGTTTCTTATCAATCACTGTCTCTCTCAGCAATAATATTTGTACATTACAACTGTCTGTCAAAATGTAATAATCTACCTGTTTTACCATAAACGACATCAACCTTCAGGGAAACCCTCTCTCTAAAAAAATGCAAAGGGATTTCCTGAGGTCTTGAAAGAATGAAAGAAAGAAGGGAGAGATAAGGACATTTCAAATACTGCCCCTTTGTAAGATTTACAACTGAGTCATGGAAAGGAAAGAGTATAGAATAAAACCGTTATTTGTTTATTTCATTAAATTCAGGGTCAAATCAGGGCCTTTTCATGTCTCTTATTGCACTATTAAAGTGAAAGGATATGAGAAATCAATAACTCGAAAATTGAGTGGCTGTTTCAATGTTAACCAGGTTTTTCTGAGAAAAAGGGAAGTGATCAGTTGCATTATTGTCCGTTGTTCATGTCCTTTGGAATTACTAGTTTAGAGGCTTTGACTTCAGTACTGTGATTTCGTCTAAAGAAAATTATACTCACAAAGGAAAGACTGAATATTTTACGTTAACTTTATGATATTAAGTTAATTTTAGTATTGAGATAAATTAAAGCAATTAAAAATAGTGATAGTTTAATTATGTTAATGTTTTAAAGATTTTTATTATCTTCCCGAGTATTACAAGTAATGGTTAATAAGAACGCTTTTTTAATTCCCCTGCTTCTCGTATTAACAGAGCACAAGATTTTAAAAATCAAATTATGAAATGTTTGAGTATGCCATAGAAAAACATCATTTTTACTATTTCTGCAAATATTTGACTTGATACTAAATACCATCCTTAGATTTAGTTCTACCATCAATTCTTTGGACATCAAATTTAGTTTGTTGCAGTAATAACAGGGAGTGGGCTTTCAAAAATATAGTTTGTTTATACATATAATGCAAATTAAAGAAAGCTTTTATATAAATACTCACTTCACTCATTAACAGAGAAGGAACAACATCTTTGTTACATGATAAATTGACCAACAACCTCAAAGCTTGAAGTTGTACAACAGTGGTTCCATTCCTTGCCATAAACAAAATGTGGCTAACGTTTTTCACTATCATTTTATGAGATGAAGGGTCAAGGGCTAAATTGGCTAAAGCAGTTAATGACAAAGATTTCTGCAGCTCTTTTCCATTAACAGCATTTTTCAAGAGAATTGGGATATGAGACTATAAAAGAAACATATATTAAATGAATATTTAACAAATATGGTCATATTTAATATAATAAAATTTAACATTCTAACAGATAAGTGTTTCATATTATATTACAATTCAGTACTACAGTCAAACCTTGTTAATACATCACTCTCAGATCCTATTAAAAATGACTTACTAAGCAGAGTTTATATTAAATGTAAAGTTAAATTCCAAATGTTTATATAATAAGTACAGTAGACTCTTTCAAATCTGCAATCCTAAAATCCCCAATTTCCTAAAAACCGCACATTGTTTCAAAAGTAAACAGTAAAACTTACAGTTAAGATATAGAGAGAAAATTTAAGATTTTTTATTTTTATATCATTCTGTACACATTTTATTATGTAATTCTGGTTAATATAATTGAACTTTTGCTTTCTCATAAAGGAAGTATAAATTTATTAACCAAAAAATTCAAAATAACACTGATATTAGTGGTAATCGTAATTGTTTTATCAAATGCATTTATGTATTAATCAAGTTTTTTTGGTTATTAAATCTGACAAAACATGAAACAAAACTTTGTTATTTTATGGTTTTGATGTAAATTACTAGTGTACCTTTTATGAGGCGAGTTTCATTGAATAATTCAAGAAACATTTATCTCATCATTATTATGCCTATTTAGTCATGCATTATTAATTATTTAAGTAACCTTTACTTTTAATATTTTAATCTCATTTTTTTTTCTTAATTTTTCTTATTTTACTTTATTGTAAGCATTCATTATAATTTTGAGTGCATTATTACATTCAAATTACTGTTTAAAAAATGTAAACAACAGTAACCAGAAATCTTCAAAATTCTAAAATCTGCACATCTGGTCCCAAACTGTGCGAATTTGAGGGAGTCTACAGTATACCTATAACTAAATTACATTATAAATTATATAAATTAGTAGAATGAGAATTAGATTTCATAAAATGAACGGCAAATTAAGGAAAGTATAGTAAGTACTAAGTAAGTTATGTAGTATTTAATTGTACAATTCAATACATACCCATTTGTTAATGGCTTACAAACCAAAAAAAAAAAAAAAAAAAAAAAAAAAAACTATTTGTTTGATGGCAGTTTTTCAAAATCAAATTTTTTTCTCTCAAATGCATAAAATGATAGTGAATATAGCATATTATATTCACTATCTGTAGTGTCATTCAAAGACGAAAAAGAGTTCTTTAGTTCATCAGGTTTTTTTGTTTGTAACAATCAGTTTGGGAGGTTGCTTTTCTTCATGATTGCTGTCGGATTCTACTGCTGGCCTGTTCTTTACTTCCAAAACATCAGCTACAATTCCAGTTATTGTTGCTTCGGGTGAAATTTATAAATTGCTGTCTATATCTGTATAAGCATTTGAACTTGAACTTGTGATAGGTTCAATGGGCTTCCAAGTTGCGAACCAACTGCACACCCTGCCTTTGAGTAGGTGTATATCAAATCCTGAGAGAGCCATATGAAATGTCTAGCCGTAGTCTAATTGACTACATAAAAATAGGATAGTGTTAAGTATATCTATAAAATAATGAAAATTTACTAGTTAAAGTATAAAAGTAAAAATAGTTCATAGTTCAAAAAACAAAAATAATGCCAGACGAGGTAAAGTAAAGATGTTAGGAGAAAAGTCAATTTAATTTTATTTAATAAAATAAACATATAATAATATATATTTTTTTTAATTAAAGAAAAAAAAAGAATTATAGCTCGGAAGGACTATTTATCAAGAATAGTGGAGTACCTTGGTTTTTTCCGGTTGGATGGACTGCAAGCATCGTAGTCAGGTAGCTCATAGATGAGTTCATTTGGGATGTGATTAATGTCATTGTAGAATTTTTTCGCAAGGTGTTTAATGCGATGTTTGAGTGAAGTCGTTTACAGATCCTTGAGGATTGTGGAGTTTTTTAGATATCTAGACCCGTTCCTGATGTAACGGAGCTGTTTGTAATGGGTGCTAGAGAGGCTGTTCATACTGGTTTTGCAAATGAAGTCCCAGATTGGACATGCATATGTGATAACAGAGAGAATGCAAGCATTATATATTAAGAGTTTGTTGTGTATGGAAAGTGAGTGGCTACGAAGAAGGGGGGGGCGAGGGTTTTGGAAATCCCGGCGACTTTACCGTGGATATTAAGAATATGCTTTTTAAAGGTAATGCGTTTGTCAATGGTAACGGTAACCCCCAGGTACTTGGCATCATCAGACCAGGGAATGGTAGTATTATTGATGGTTAATCTATTAGGAGTGGAAAAGGTTCTAGAGAAGTAAACAGCAGTAGTTTTAGATTCGTTTATTTTAATGCACCATTGATCACACCAATCCATGAAGATGTTGAGGTGATGTTGTAGATTTTTGTAAAGATTGTATGGGTGATGTGTAGTGCCATAGAGAACAGTGTCGTCCGCATAGAGTGCGAGTGATGTGAAGAGTGTGCGTGGAATGTCATTAAAGTATATTATGAACAAAATAGGGCCAATGACTGAACCCTGAATAATACCACAGAGTATAATGTGTAGTAGAGAAAGTGAGTTGTTTACGTGGACGTAGAAGTTACGATCACCAAGGTAAGAGTGTATTAAATGGATAAGTCCAGACGGGAACTTAAGCCGAATTAATTTGTAAATGAGGCCCGCGTGCCAGACTTTGCCAAAGGCCTTGGCGACATCAAGAAATATGGCAGCAGTAGGCTTCTTCTCATTGAAGTTTTCAGTTAAGAATTCCACAAATCGAAGAAGTTGGTGTTGGGTGGAGTGCTTGGCTCTGAAGCCGAATTGTTCAGGCATAAGAATGTTATTGTTGTGAAGGAAGTCATTGAGCTGTGATCTAATGACGCGTTCGATGACTTTGCTTAGAGAGGAGAGAAGACTGATGGGAGGGAAATTAGTTGGATCATTAAGATTGCAGGATGGTTTAGGAATAGGAGAAATGATAGAGGTTTTCCAGGGTTTAGGAAAATAAGTGTTTGAGGATAGAATTAGTGAGCTTCGTAATGTAGAGAATACAGTTGGTAGGAAGTTGTTTAAGAGTATAGTCGGAAATTTTATCGTACCCAGGAGATTTTTTATTATTAAGTTTTTGAATGATATTGTTGATCATGATGGGTTGAATTTCGGGGAGGGGGGGGGGTAGGAGGGGTAGAGAGGAAGTCATTAACAGTATCATTGACATTGTTAAAGTGTGCTTGATTTGCGAGGAAGGGATTCGGTCAGAATTGCTTTTCATATGAGCCAGCGAGGCATTCTGCCTTGTCCTCGTCAGTATACGCAGTTTGACTATTGGCAGTAAGGGGAGGGATAGGGGTGTAATTATTGTTGAGTTTCTTTTTGATTTGCCAAAGAGAGTTATCCTCGCAAGTAAGACTTTCGAGAAATTTAGACCAGTTTTTTTGCTTATCTTTTTGAATAAGGGTTTTAATTTTATTGTTGAGCCTGTTGACAGCTGTTTTAAAGGTGGGATCTCTGGTATTTTGGTAGAGTCGACGGAGTGTGTTGCGTTGTTTACAGATATTATGTATGTAAGTGGGTAAGATGTAAGAGTTATTATTTTTGAATTTGGTGTAAGTGGCATCTTTTTGAGCTTTGTAAATGATGTTGTTGAGTTTATTAACTGCGTTGTCAATGTCAGTAGCGTTGTTGATTGTGGGGTAAGTAAGGTCGGTGTTGTTGAGGTAATTTTGAAATTTATTTCAGTCAATTGCTACTGAAGGAGGAGGAGAGATAGGGTTGATAAGATCAATTTTGAAGAAGACAGGAAGGTGGTCAGAGCTTAGGTCATTAATAACAGAAGTGGTGATAGGGAAGGTAAGATTTTTGGTGATGGCGAAGTCAACAATAGAGGGGTGCTGGTTGCGAGCAACAGGCATGTGTGTGGGTGTAGTAGGTGCGTGGAGACTAAGATTGAAATGGCTAACCAAGTTGTGAAGAGATCTATCTCTGGTAGTGGTGGAATGACAGTTCCACTGCCTGCTATGTGCATTGAAGTTACCAGCGATAAATGCATGTTGGTGTTGTGTAATGATGTGTGTCAGGTCGTTTATGGGGTATCGTCGCCTGTGTCGTGCGTAAAAAGATGTGAAGTTGATTTTGGCATGGGGCAAGTTGACGACAATATAGGTGTAGTCAATGCCTGGGAGTGGAATATATTGAGTTGTGCGATGTGGGATATAATTTTTGATGTAGATGGCTGTGCCGCCCCAGTGAGAGTTGGCACGTGGTGTATGATGGAGTTTGTAACCTGGGATGGTGATACTGCAGGAAGGGTTAAGTGTTTCTTGGATTAAGAGTATATCGATTTGTGGATTAATGGAAATAAAGGAGCGGAGTTCATTAATCCTGGGTTGCAGTGATTGGCAGTTCCAGGAGAAAATAAGAAGAGAAGAGAAATTTTTGTTATTGTAATTATTCATAATTGGGAATGTTGAGCTCCGTAGAAAAGGCATCTAATTCTCCTATTATGATATACATTTTGTCGAATGAGTTGTTGCAATTTTTTGTTTTGATGGGGATGTTTTTTAAATGTTTTAAGAGTTTGGTAATTTGGAGAAGTTCCTTCATGTCTTTGAAAGTGTCAAACATATCTTTGAAGGTATTTGTATAATTATTTTGTATAACAGGTGGTGTTTTATTTTTTTTGGTGTAACTGGAAGTGTCCTCCACTGGGGCTTCCTGGATATCGTTATTAACGTCAGTAGTGGTCTCACTGTTGTTGATATCGTTTGGTTTATCTTGAATGGTGTAATTGTAGGGTTTGAAAATGTCTGTGATGTCAGCAATTAGATTTGTTTTTTGGTTTTGAGGTTTTGTTTTGGTGTTGAGTGTTGGGGTATTTTTTTTCTTAATGTTGTTTGGATTTTTCGAGCAACCTCTGTATGAGGCCGGATGGGCACCGTTACAATTGGAACATTTTGCAATAATTTTACCTGTCTTGGGGCAGTTATCAGTGAAGTGTTCTTCTGAGCATTTAAGACATTTTGGTGTTAGGCTGCACGTCTCGGAGGCGTGTCCGAACCGTTGGCAGCGGTAGCATTGTTTTGGGTTATTGTTATTTCTGAAGAATTCAATATGAACACTTATATCACAAAGTTCCTCAATTTTATAGATTTTCTCAAAGTTAGTGCAAGGGAGGACATTGACCATGTAAATTGGCATACCTCTGCCGGTTTTGCGACTCTTGAGCATGGCGGCTCATGTGGCCTTAAATCCATGGTTACCAAGGTCTTCGATAATAAGTTGGGGGTCAGTGTTGGGGGGGATTCCCCTAATACAGATTTTTTTTGGTCGAAGTTCTTTTGAATTAAGGGCGTTGAAATTCATATGTTTGTCAGTTAGGTATCTTTGGATATCTCTAAATTGGCTCACAGATTTGGGTAGAACTTTTAGAAGTTCCCCGAAGAGGCTGACTTGAGGGGGATTATCAGAATCAAGGGCTTTTATCACTTGGGCGACTTTGCGCCAATCCATATCTTTGAATTCAATAAAGAAGGGGTGCTTGTCGTTTTTTGAACATTCAACATCGGTGCTTGCAGCACTATCTTGAATAGATTCTTGATCCATAAGATCATAGTTATCAAGATTAGCTTCGGAATTTAGATTTCCGAATTTATTTTTGAGGGGAATTGGATTTTCAGATTCAGAATTTTTTCTTTTTCCTACACGGGGGAGATTAGAATGTGAGCTAAAATTCTTTAGAATTTATATAGCATTTTTATAGCTTTAGCATTTCTATCAACCTGTTGTATGAGCTGCCTCCATTTGTACATTTCCTGAAATAGTGCAGTGAAAGGAATATCTTCATCTTCCATATTCTTGATCAATTCAAACTCTTGATCTGAGATGAATCCGGCATGTTTGACACAATTATTTATCATGATTTTTGAAACATTGCAATTCTTGTGAATATAATGAATTGCATCCAGAACAGCAACACGAAACTCTTTATTTTCATCTAATACTTTTATGATGTCTTTGATCAAAAAGCTGCAGTATTTATTTTTACTGTTTGAAATGATGCTTTGATCAAGCAGTTGCAGCACTGGCATATCATTGGGTGGCATATAAACAATCTTGAAGGGTTATAAATCGTAGACTTCTGTAGAAGTGGTACAGTTGTTAAGAACAAAGACAACTTCTCTCTTTTCTGAACAAAATTTTTTGTCCAACTTTTTCATAGTTTCTTCTCAAATGGTGGATGTCATCCATGGGTTTAGAGTTTGCTCTATAGACCACAGGAAGAGATTTAACATTTTTGAACCACTGTGGCGTTTTGACTTTTTCCAATAACAACAGATTTTAACTTATCAGTTCTGGACATGTTTGAACCCAGCAATACTGTCAGTCTGTCTTTTCTTTTTTCCTCACCCGAGCAATTTTCTAAGCAAAAGCACAATGTCTTGTCTGGTTGTAGACAATAAAAAGTCCTGTCTTGTCTAAGTTATATATATTGGATGGCTTGTAAGTGGATAAAACTTCTTTTAATATTGAATTTATTTTGCTTTTGTCAACAGTTGCTAATTCTCCACAAAATTTTCTTAAAAGAAGGTCCATGAGGAGTTAGGTCATTTTGATGAGCTAGGCGAGTGGTCCAAGGCTTGGAAAGCTTAATTCTTTAAAGATATTGAGGATCCAAATTGGCAGGAGCATTCAAATTCTCAATTTAGTTTTAAAAAGCCTCCGGAGAGTAACATTACTCATCATAAAAAAACAAATAAGAAAAAGAAAAAACCTCTAAAGAACTCTATTACAGCTGGTCTGGTTATTCCAGGCGCAAAAAACTGCTAGTAGCGAAATTAATTGTTGAATTTGATAAAGAAAGTGATTCTGACATCTTACGGAAACTGAGTATATGGAAGAAGATGAAGTTTGTGTGGTCGAGAATTCCACAGATGGTGCCTTTTCTAAGCAACCTTGTAAAAATGTAACTGCTATTCAAAATTCCGCTGCGGAAATTCCAAAAGTAAAAACTAAACTTGTTATGCCCAAACCAATAATGGTGTCACAGATTGAAAATGTCATTAATTTCACGGCTAAAATTGAATCTGAATGCAAGAAAAATTTTAGCGCTACAATTTTGATTTTAACCATTCTGTGATGATAACTGAAAACCTTTTTCTTTTGTATCTCAATCATTCAATTAAATAATTTTTATTGCTCACATTTATCTTATGTTGATCCAACAATTATGTTTCACCTTAACCTGATTTAATGTAGTAAAATCACTTTTCCTTAAAAGAAAAACAAAGAAAAAAAAGAGTTAGTTTTATTTATCTGATAAAAGGGTGTGAAAATTTATGTAATGCATAAAATGTCAAAAGAGCTACATTTAAAACTACTTAAAACTCCTATTAATATGACTATAACCCACTTTCAATATTTATTTTAATTTATTGGCTTAATTTCAGCATAGGCGGAATTAAAATTTATCGAAAATTACATCATAGTTGCAGCTTTATGAATGAAAGTGCATGTTTTCATAAGAACATTAGGTCATTTTCACCAGTGAAAACAAGTTACCTCTGTAAAATTAGGAGCTAAGTTATTTATTTATATATTATTATTTATTTGAAAGAACGGTGGCCTGTAAAGTGAAACGCAATAGGAAATAAAACATAGCAACCATTTCTTCAGAGTCAGTTTAACGTCATATTGATCGATAGTGTGGTCACATTTAGGAAAATATTTTTTTATTTTTTTTTGTCTGAATATTTTTCTCGAATTTGAAATGTCTACATTATAGTATAGTCTTTAACTTCAAATACATTTAAGTAAATGTACTACATCAATTAAACACATTTATAGTGATGTTTTTATATGATATATATGAAAAAATCACATTATATTCTCAGAATAATGTCATTTTCAGATTACAAATTATAATGGGAGTTATTGGTATATAAAAATATTGTCCATAAGCAGTTTCCTTTTATGGCAATGGGAAAGAAACTACACTAGAAAAGAAAAAAAAATAGATCTCTATAATGATAAACTATGGCAGCTGTTTGAAAAAGTGCTAAAGTTTGGTCTGGAATTTTTTTAAGTTGACAGGAATTTTACTCATTTTCTAAAACATATGTATATCAAGTTTTGTGTAAATTGGTCAAAAACTGTAGACTTGTATAAAGAACATACACATCAAGAACAATGATTATTTAAATAGATAAACTGTATAAATACTGAAATAAAAAGAAACCTGCCCAGTTAAACTGAGGGCATTGAGCTTACAGGCTATTCACACTAATTGTATATTATACACTTATTTCAAAGAATTTGAAATAAGCCCCTCAAAAAATAAAGAAATGGACAATATTTTAAGGGGAGGGGGGGTCAACCCCCCTTATAATTAACCAACGAACACCCAAAACTATTCAGGGAAGCGCCTTATTACAATGAACATATATACAAAATTTGAAGCAAAATGAATAATTCTGCATGAAAAATCCATTTATCTGAATTAAGGGGGTATCCCTCTTTATACTTAACCAATGTACACCCAAAACTAATCAGGGAAGTGCCTTACCTCAATGAACCTATACACAAAATTTGAAGAAAATCGGATAATTCTGCATGAAAAATCCATTTATCTAATTTAAGGGGGGGGGGGGGGGGGGGTTAGCCCACCGTTTCCCCTCTTTATACTTAACCAATGCACCCCCCCAAACTAATCAGGGAAGCGCCTTATCACAACGAACCTATATACAAAATTTGAAGAAAATCGGATAATTCTGCATGAAAACTCCCTTTATCTAAATTAAGGAGGGGGGGGGGGGTTTAGCCCCCGTTTACCCCTTTATACTTAACCAATCAATCCCCAAAACTAATCAGGGAAGCACCTTATCACAATGAACGTATATACAAAGTTTGAAGCAAAACGGTTATTACTATCAAGAGTTATCGTGTTACGTACATACATACAGAACGGGCGGGCACATTAGCTCTCAGGCTTTGATACATTGTGAGCTAAAAACTGCTTGTGTATATGAAACAGTGAATAGGTTGCCAGAAAGTATTTTCTAAATTTCCTTCATATATATATATTAATGAAGTACTAACAAAAGTGCAATTTCCTGCAAACATGAGAAATATCAAGAGGAGTGTGAGGGGGGGGGGGGGGGGGGGAATAAAAAATCCATACCTTCATTGTATAAAACACATCCCATTTTAAAGGTAAACAAGAACGAAAAATCATGCGTCAAGCATAGATTATATAGCACTTTCCAACGCTTCCAAAATAATTTTACAAATCATACCGTTTAATAAGCTAAAAGCTAACATCTAAGTAAACAATTTAGAAAACGCATAACATATTTAAAAACATAATTTCAGGAATTTCCAACATATACAATATTCGGAAAAATATCCGAATACTTTTATTCAGCCCTGTACAGGATCTATAGATTTGTATATATACTACATAGGATGATAATTTTAGTTCAGTTAGGAAACGCGTAGCACAGTTTAAAATTTTCCGTCTGGAGTTTGTCAATAAACAGAAATGTGTTTGCGAACTTTTGTGCTGCCCTGTATAGGATCTACAGAATTTATACACACCACGTAATAGACAAAAAGCAAGTTAAAATTAAAATCGCGTTCAATAACTTAAAACGCACTTCCAGGAATTATTGTTAACAGACAGTAGATAATTCTTTTGCGTGTCCCTGTAAATGAACGATGACTGCTATACACACAATATTCCGTAGTAAGTCTCTTGTAATGCACCTTAGTGATCTATATAAATTTCAATGCGTTTAAAATAGTGAAACATTATTTAAATAAACCGCAGACGATTTTTCTCCATAGACGTAATGTAATGGAATTATTTTTACTGTCCCTGTAAAGTAACTATAAGTGCTATGCACACCCTGTTCCATATTAAGCTTCTTCTAATGCACCTTAGTAATATATATAAATTACAATGCGTTTAAAATAGTGAAACATTATTTAAATAAACCGCAAATGATTTTTCCCCATAGACCGCAATGTAACGGAATTCTTTTGAGTGTCCCTGTAAAAAAACTATAAGTGCTACACACTTCCGTTGAAATAGGGAACATGCTATAGATAACGACAATAACATATAAAAATTGCAGAGCAATCCGAGCATATTTACGGGAGTTAGAGCACGGACAGACGGCAGACGGCCAGACAAACCGAAGTCATAAGCACTTTTCAACTAGGTTGGAAAGTGCTAAAAAGTGTTTTGTATACACTAGAAAGTATGGTAACACTTACATATCACAACTAAATGAATGTCAAACAACTTTTTGTTATTTAAAACTTTTTTTATCACAGTGAATAAAATAAAACTCCTGATAATTCAAAACAACATCTACAGGTCTTATATTTTAAAAGTTAACATACAGTTAATTTACTTTCACATAACCAATCAATCAATTTATCAATCTTTGTCTTTATATAAGTATTAATTACAACAAACAAGGCTCCAATCTATATATATATACAAAAGGTTTTTTTCAGTGAAATTGACATCATATTTAGAAGGATATACACTTTTTTATTTATAAAACTAAAAAGATTATGATTAATTAAAACTGCAATTTCTATCAACTTTCCATTTCATATGCACTGATATATATTTTATATATAAAAGGAAGTTCCAGTAATCCTTGATGATCACAAAATCCAATGTTAACCTATGGGGGAATTTAAAAAGAGGATTACTCATGACCTAATATAATTATTAAAATTTGGGTTTCACCATCAGAATGATACATACATACATTTTCAAAAATTATTTCCATGTACTTTAAAAAAGACAAATTTTGAAATTTTTACTTATATAAAATCTAAATTTTTATTTAAGTAAAAATTTCAAAATTTATTGTCTTTATTTATTTTTTTTGTGTGTGTGTGTTTGTTTTGATATTAAGCAATATTCAGTACTTTTACATTAGCCGGGTGCTAATATAAAAGTCCAGTGATCATTGTCTACTCTTGTTTATATTAGCCTATTATAATATTATATCCTAATTTATATTAGCCGGTAGATAAATAGTGTTCTCATCGTCATTTCATATGTACTGATATTTCATATATAAAAAGAAGCTATTCATATTGTATTAATTTTATTTTAAATATAAATCATTCATTTCATTTAAAATACTAAATAAATAAATAAGAAATAATACCACAAACAAAAATATTTATTTCAACATCAACAATGTTTCTAATTTATACATGTGAAAAAAAAGTGCTATTGGTGAGATTTGTGTCCGGCTAACATAAAAGCATGAAATATTTCATTAGTACAAAGTAAATATAAATCACATGAGAATTTTACAAAACTGTCACCTCTTAAAACTGTTGAGTAAAACCTTGTATAAAAAATAAAAAATATTATAGGACTTATAAGAAATATATTGTGATATAATTTAGCATTTTTTATGTTGTAAAAACGATATGAGACAGTTTTTAAAAGCTTAGTATGTATATAGCAGATGTCAGTTTTCTTATAAGGAGTAACCTTCTTCAAATTTTCCCCATAGATTAACAAGGGACTTCACAATCAGCAAAGTGAAACTGTTTTATTAGAGCATCTCCTTAAGAACATAAAAAATATAGCTATAAAAATGAATGATTGATATACTTGAAAGTAGAGATGACTTCTGCTAATAACAGCTATGTTAGATATTGCTTGTGTAACACCAACTTTAACAGCTTCAGAATTGGTAAGTAGCAAATCTCTTAATTTCTTAGGGCATTCGGATTGACAAAGTAGCTCCTAAAAATAATAATATCAGGTTAGTTTGTTGAAAGATGTATTTTGTCACAAGGTAGTTGTAATTCTCCTGTATTATAGAACAGGAGAATCACAACTATGTATCTACCCTGTTTCCTCCAAAATATGACCTATCCCAAAAATAAGAGATAGTATAATTTTTTAGAGTACTCGTATCATAATATAAAACATACTCTAAAAACAAGCCCATTTCACTTTCTTAAAACAGTCATTTTCTAAGAGTTGTGCTCTGTCTTTAAGAATGCATGCAATCCAGGGTTGGCAAGGTTTTGGACACAACAGTAAAAACCACAGAAAAATCCATGGTTTAAACCGTACTGCCCGAAACCCTTTAGTCTAAAACTATATTTTGTAGTAAAATTGTATTTTATCAGAACAATTCTAAAAGTTTACAAAATTGGCAAAAAGATTATAATACAAAAATAACAATTTAGTATTAACAACCTAATTACCCTACGTTATAATACAAGAAAGTTCGAAACAAAAGATTCGCCTTTGTTTATTTACTATAAGAAAACATTTTTCCCTGAAAAATGATTTAATCAATGTTACTAAAATAGACGTAAGATAATCTTAAATACGTCTAAAATAGACGTAAGTTTATCTTACGTCTATTTTAGTAACATTGATTAAAATCATTTTTCATGGAAAAATGTTTTCTTATTGTAAATGCATATTTAGTTTAAATAAAGGTTTAATTATTATTATTTTTTTAGGAAATTTATGCATTTAGGAATAAAAATCATTTTATGAATATGCCAGAAACAAATCTATTTTCAAATCCAACTTGGCTATCAGACTGAGTTACGTACCAACATATCCAATTGTGTCGATTAATGTGATTATCTATGTCTCTGTAGAATTATATTTATTTTTTCTGTGATGTTTAATATTTAATAAAAAACTATTTCAAATTCTGATATTTAGGAAACTTCCAATCAAGCCACTACAATTACTTTGTCTTATATTCCTACTTTAACAACTGCCCATTTGTTTCCAAGTTATTGGTTCTCAACTACCACCGAATTATTTCATTTATATAACACCACCTGCAGATGAAATATTTTTAAAAGAAACTTATAAATAAATTTTACAAAATTTCTTATAATTATTTTAAAATGAAATGTACCATTTAAACTTTTATAAATTTAGATTTTAATATTATATAATTAAGCTAGTTCAGAAACTCAAGTCAGTCTTTTGTGCTTTATATCAAGTCAAGAAATAGCAAATTAATGACATTAAAATTAATTTGCTAGACAGATATATGTTTATAATAGAACTACAACAGTTATAAATAAAATAAAATAAATTATTGTTTAAAATCAAGAAAATTATATCAATGAGTTAAAAAGGGGAAAAAATATACTTATAGATTACATACATTATGGAAACAAGTTTTTGACATCGTTGTCAATATAGGATTTTAAAAAAGGTAATAAGAAACAAAATAATAATAATAAATAAATAAAAAAGATTTTTACAAATTTCTTGTACAAATCCTAATATCCATGTATCCTAGCATGAATGACTATGTGAAATAAAGGTGAGGGGAGCAAGGGATGAACTATTAAAAAACATTACTTAGTATTTTTATAAATGACATTTTTATTTTTCGCTTGAGAACATTTTAATAAGCAAGGAGGTGTTTAAAAATGTTATTCTTCTGTGATTGTTTTGATATTAAAGAATATTCAACACTCTTATGTTAGCTGGGTGCAGATGGTAAACATCGTTAATATTTATATTACATTCACTTTATTTAAAATATAAACTTTTCACTCATTTCACTTAAAATATACATATTACATATACATACATTTAAAATAACTGCCTTTAACTCATTTGATTTAAAATACAAATAAATAAATAAATAAGAAATGATATCACAAATGAAAATATTTTATTTCAACATCAAAACATTGTTTGTAATTTATATATGCAAAAAATAAAAGTTGCTATCGGTGGGATTTGTGTCTATGTCTAGCTTAGCTAACATAAAAGTATTGAATATTCTATCAGTACAGCATAAACATAAACCACATGAGAACTTTATTGCAAATCTGCCACTTTTTAAAAGTACTGTGTAAACTAAAAACTTATATAAAAGATGTATTATAGAAATTCGTAAGAGAAATATTATAAGACTCATTATAAATATATTGTGATATAATTTAGTATTTTTACTGCTGGAAAAAAAAAGATTATAAACAAAGTATTAATTTGAGTAAAATTAATGAGGCAAGATGATTCTTATAAAATATCTATTTGAAATAAGTTGGTTAAAGATGGTAAACATTATTAAAAAATTATACATTATTTTTAGATAAACTAGTACCAGAAGCTGCATGAAAAAAAATTAAATAAATAAATAAAATGCAAGTACCAGAGTTTCCCCCAGGTTTAAAAAAGGGCAGGGTGCTGCTGATGAGGAAAGGGCACTTTTACATTCTTCAGGGCACTTTTTTTAATTTTTAAGGGCACCTTTAATATTTAAAGGACAACACTCTTTCAAAACACAGGTCAATGAGTCAACTTTTCCTATTCAAGCAATAAATATTTCTAAGGGTATTATATATTATACTCTTACTTCAAAGAATAATGCCCCTCGAAAAATAAAGAAATTGAGAATAAATCTGTGTGCCAACTTTGAAGCAAATCGGATAATTCTGCATTAAATATCCATTTAGCTAAAGTAAGGGTTAGCACCCTATTATAGTAAAGTTAGCACCCTATTTCCCCCCTTATACTTAAGCAATGAACCTCCAAATGTAATCACGGAAGCGCCTTATCAGAACAAATCTGTATACCAAATTTGAAGCAAATTGGATAATTCTGCATAGAAAATCCATTTATCTAAATTAAAGGGGGGGATTAGTCCCCCTTTCCCTCCCTTTATACTTAACCAATAAACCCCCAGAACTAATCGGGAAAGCACATTATCAGAATAAACCTGTATATCAGATTTGAAGCAAATCAGATAATTCTGCATGAAAAACCTATTTATCTATATTAAGAGGTAATTTTAACCAGTGAACTGCCTTATCAGAATGAATCTATATACAAAATTTGAAGTAAATCGGATATTTCTATCAAGAATTATCGCGTTACGTACGTATAAACTTGAGATATTAATTTCCAATCTATTTTAAATTTTAAAATCAGTTAACTGCAAAGTTATACACAACATGTTTATGTAGCTAACTACGAGGGTTGTAAATTAAATAGTGGCAACTTAACCTTGAAACTCGCAGAAAGGCGGGCATGCGCAAATAGGATATGGGAGCGGTGAGGTGGCGCTGTTGTCGATGTGTAGAGTGCAAAAAACAGTCGATTTGCTTAGAAGGGTAGTTCTTGTGTGGCGTTAAAGTGAGGAGTTTCGTTTTGATCGCTCTAAAGCATGTTTTCAAAAGGTTATCAGCAGTCATGGCTTAAAATAGAGTTTGCCCGTGGCAAAAATGCACCAGAATGCTATCTAGGATTAGTGGAAGCCTATGGCACAAATGCTTTGCCGTATAGGACAGTAGCATGATGGGTTCAAGCATTTCGTTCAGGTCGGAATGAGACTCCGAATTTGCAACGCACAGGTCGGCCCTCCATTCCTCAAGAGCAGATTGACATCCTGAGCGGTCTCCTTACCATAGACCGCCGATGGACTGTCTGAGAATTATCGGGTGCATAAAAATCATGAATTTCATCGATCAGGCGCATAAAAATCATAAGTTTCATCGATTATGCACGTGGAAAATCATGAATTTTGTCGAACGGCGCGTGAAAATCATGAATTTTGTCGAACGGCGCGTGAAAATCATGAATTTTGTCGAACGGCGCGTGAAAATCATGAATTTTGTCGATCGGGCACATAAAAATCACGATTGTCGTCGAACAGGCGCGTAAAAATGATTTATGAAATTCGCGAGTTTTTAATGGATCTCTTGACAAAATTTCGTTTTTTTTTTTTCTGCAATCGTTTAACAAAATCTTTTTTTTTCATGAATTGATCCTGCGGAATTCGGCCATAAATTAATAATTCACGGACGAATTACATGTCCATATCCTGTGTCTCCCTCTAAGAATATCTCTCAATATTTCACGACCTACAAATTTAACCTGTTAACTGGGTATGACGAAATATTTCGTCATACACGAACTACTACTGCAATATTTTCAACGCATTACTTCCACCAGTAACATTTTTTTAAAAAAATTCGTCTTATTAAAACGGCCTATTCATGCATCATGACAAAGTTTTCAGATATAGAAAAATATATATATATTTGAAAGATCGAAAAATTGGGAGACTTGGCAAGTCTGATTTTACCATTCTATTTTGATTTAATAGAATAAAAAAACGAAAGTCACACACACACAAAAAAAATCTATTGGAAAATGAAAAAAAAAAAAAAGCAAAAAATATTTAAAAGAAATAAAAGGGAAATGACAAGAAGTTGGAAAATCGCGGATCAGCGGAAGAATCTCACGCCTGCCTGAAACTCATATTTTATTTTTTTTGTTCTATGAGAGATAGACGAAATACATCATTTTCCCCGCAACCGATTAGCAAAATTCGCCATGTTTATCGTACTCAATTGACTAAATTCAAACTCTTTCTTTCTTTTTTTAATGATAAATAGATATGATTTATTTTTTGGCTAGTAAATTGTTTCCTTTGCATCTATTAATTCCAAAATACTGATTTATCGGAATTCTGCAAAAAATGTATCCGCGAAATTTTGCTAATTATCGAAAAAATCATATTGTGGAGCCTGAAACATTGCAAGCTTGCAAGCCACAGGATTTTTATTATTATTATTATTATTTTGCGGGTGTTTGTAGGGGTAGGCCTTTGTATTTTTTACTTTATTACCGTACTACACATTTTATTCTATATTTACAGAGAAATTTGGTATTTTTGGAGGTCGACATCTATGTAGTGAACCAAGCAATGCTAAGGCGCCATTTATTGAGATTGAAAAGAACAATTTTCTTATTTTCAGAAGTATGTTTTTATGAATTTTAAAATCTCAGTAAAAAACTGGAGACATTCATACTTAAACATAAAAACTGAAGATTGTGATAAAAAAAGGTAGTCTCCTGCCAAAAACGGGAGAGATACTCCAGTTCTGGTTAACATAAAACAGGTTATTATAGTACCTTCAACAGTTCTTTATACATTCTTGCTATCATCAGGGAATTTCTAAATCTACCGCGATCGCGAACTTTGAACAGATGGGAGGGGAACGTGCGATCCTATGTGTGTAAATGAGAAAACAACTTGCAGGCGCACGTTCAGGGCAGGCACAACAAAAGGCAGTACGGGTGTCATTTTTTTAAACGAGGGGCAGAAGGGCGCTATTTTTTGGATGAGGGGCAAGAAGGGCACTTTGTTTAACCAAAGGGCAGGCAGGGCGCAGCACCCTCCTGAAACTGTCTGGAGGAAACTCTGCAAGTACTATATTTTAGCAAAAAAGTCTAAAATTGAGACTTTTTAGAAACTTATGCTAAAAATTTTCAAAATGTGATTTTTTTTATTTTCAAATATTATACGATCAAAACCAAGATGTAGACAACATTTGCTTTTTTTTTCATTTCAGGGTTTCGTACTTAAAAAGTAAAAACCGAAACATTATACAGATAACAGATACACTCCTGTGTCTGTCAGAGCCCTTTTTCTCATAAACTATGGGATGTGGGAAGTTCAAACTTGGGAAAGTTATAAAGCCTTTCTACCCACATATTTTCATTTTAATAAAATGATAATTCATAATAATAATATAAATGACAATTCATAAATATGTTTCGGAAAACGTTAGGCGGCTAGTTAAGTTACTTGAAAAAAAAAAAAAGTTTTTTTTTTTAATGTATATTGTGTGGAAGATCTTGTAATACTGCACTCAAAAATATATTTGTTTTAATTTTAGGTAATATATTATCAGAGATATTGTCGAAAATGTACAGCAAAAATATGTTCCCCTCTCCCTCTATTTCCAAATCTACTGAAACTAAAATTCTGAAAAAATTAGGGGTAATAGATGCTAATTTAAACCTTGCAGGAAAACTATAGAGATTTTCCTAGGCAACATAGGTTTTGAGAAAAATGCATTTTTCCGTTACACACAAACTTTACTTTTCAGGCAGTCAGCAGGGGAGTTGACGGGCACTCGAGGTATCTATCGATGCAGAATCCTTCGAGGATACCCGATAATGATTTTTTTAAAAAATTGTCAGTAATTAGCAGAGATATTAATTAAGTTACTTGAAAAAAAAAACTTCTTATATATCATGTAGGGTATCGTTCAAAAGATCTCATAACATTAAATTCAAATATATATTTGTTTTAATTTTAGGTATAATATTTTCAGAGATATCGTCAAAAGTACAGGAAAAATATGTGCCCCCTCTTCCTATTTCCGAATCTACTGAAACAAAAATTATGAAAAAATTAGAGGTAGTAGTAGTTTATTAAATAGTAATTAATAGTAATAAATAGTAATTAATAATAAATAGTAAATTAATAAATAATAATTAATAAATTAAATATACGGAACCCTTTGAGCGTGAGTTATATTCGCACATGACTGATTTATTAACTAATAATTTTTGATACGGTAAAACATTCTAAGCAGGGTTGTAAAAAACACAGCCCGGGCGGGTACCAGGCAGCTATTTACTACAACTCTAAGGGTTGTAAAACACCTTAAAAAAAAAGCCCGGGTGGGTACCTGGGCAGCTAGCCACAACAACCCTGATTCTAAGAGAGAAGGGACTGGGGAAAAAAATGTTTTTGACAGGTTTCCTTGAGGTATAAAACATCTAATATAAAATATATTGTAGGTATTCTTTTAGCTGAGACTATCAAATTTTCTGTATAATGCAGGATTCTGTTTTAGACAGGTTACTCTATATTACAGACATCTTTTCCTATTTTCAGGGCATTTTTAAAACTCTGTAAATATTTCTATGCATACAGTATTTATAACAAGATAGATTACTTTATAACATGATTACTATTATACTATAACAAGAAAAAAAAAATAACATAATAAAAAGATAAAATTTAATTTATACCTGATTTCTAGTAAAAGCTGCACAATTTGAAATTGTATATAACGTTTTAAGTAAAACATCTTCATTAGAAGAATGAAGCAAAGTAATAAGATTTTTTACTTCAAAAGCTGTCATTTTTGAAGGATTTTTTTGTAAATTATTCAAAGACTTTAACATCATAGAATCCATTTGAAAAGGTATTGTTTCCATGTGTTTATATATATGTTCAGAAAGATGTAACTTGTTTAATTTTGATTGTACAGATTTATTCAAAGCACCATGAGATGCAGCTAAGCTGCTCTTTTCTTTAAAGTCAGGAGAACATGGTCTTGCATTTATATTTTCAGCAGACACACTTAAATACTTGGCACAGCCTAAAGGTGAACTCCAGGGACTTCCATGATATCCCGCAGGCCTGATTTCAGGAGAAATAGGAATGCTATTTTTTCTTAAACGTTCAGAAAGATTGAGGTCATTAATTCGCTCCCTAACACTCTTAGGAGAAAGACATATGTCATCAGTGTCTGGTGGTCTTGATTTAACACCATTTTCAGTTTGAGTTGACTTATGAAACTGATCTAAAAATAAACAAGAACAAAGAATCATGCAACCAGCCTAGATTAAGAAATATTTTCCAATACTTACAGAATATTTTAAATAAATTTCATTTTTTTAAACAATGAAATGAAAAATTAAATTAAATAATTTAAAAAATACATAACACAGTAAAAATGGATCTTCTGAAACTATTATTTATGTTTGGTAATATGCGTCGGGGCAAAGGTTTCTTTCAGGGCAGTGGCATAGCAAAGTGTGGGGTCTGGGGTCTGACCAACCCCCCAACGAGAAGCATTTACAGAATCATGGATACAAAAACAATAAAAACTTCAAATAAGGAATCTACCGATGAAAAATTCTGTTTTCAACAGGTTTCTGTCTTAGCATGTTGACTATGAATGTTTTCATTTTAAGACAGGATCCTGTTATAGACATGATCTGTTTTCACAGGTATCTTTTAAGACTGTTAAAACATCCACTCTATAATGCACTTCTAACGAGCACAGACAGCTCCACCTCACTGCTCGCTACACTTTCTAACCCCCCACGAAATCGCTTCACGATTCCATTCGGTATCACGCAGCAATCCCTATTTTCTAGAAGAAAAGAAAAGAAAAAAAAGCAGGGAAGATCTATGCAGATTTTCATTGGTCCATTTCCAAATCATTTAGCATATTTCCAAACACCATGTATACAAATAAAAATATATTTTGTATTTAATTGTAATGAAAAAAATGGCATTAACAAATGCTTATAATCATAAAATGAACCCAATGGACAATATTCCCGTGACGTCACAATAAATATGAAAATTTATTCACTCATAAAAATAAAGTGCACGCGGATAAATATTTTTACTGAAATTTAACTTGCAAATAAAAAAATTCGGCCTAAAAGCCACGTGTCTTTAATATTTATTATTTCTCTTTTATCCTTGCAACAGTGGAAAAAAAAAAAGCCGGGAAGATCTACACAGATTTTCATTGGTCCATTTCCAAATCGTTAGTTTTTTTAAATATAGAGAGATAACAAAGCATACATTTTAGGCTACAAGTGAAATACAACTGCTTTGATCGATCAGTGGCATCTTTTTCTTCGATGCATTTGAATTTTGCTTTTTAATTATAAATATAAAATAAACTTGTGCAACAACAATGTCCCAATTTATCTTTTTTGTACTATTTATTTTTTTATAATCATTGTTGAGCACGATATAATGTTGTATTAAATTTTTGTGGCAACACTGATTTGAGAAAAACCTTTCATTTCATTTATGAAAACAATGCTGATTTAATTTTTAATCAAAAAATATGTTTTAACAAAATGCGAGTGCACTACGTCAGAAGCCAGTTTTCAAATGATACCTCATTCATTGTCTGCATTTTGTAAATTAATAGAAAAAGTGATGTTAACAACAGAAATAATATATATGATTGTTGTATAACTGCAACTGAGTCATTAAATAATCTTTATTTCAGCATATGTATCATAATATTGTGGTAGATTGTTTCTAGATCAGTGATGCCGCTAGGCATTTGAAATTGTGGGTCCCTGAGACCAAGACACTCCCCACCCCCCAAAAAACTGGGTCATTTTTTGCAAAAGTAGGTCCTTGTTTTACAAATACGACAGATTCAATGTATTTAATACAAAAGATACATCTTTTGTGATCTTTCAAGGGAGAAATTATGCATCCTAAAGGATGAATTGCAAGTTTTTTAACTCATCTCTCCTCCAATTTTTTGCTTAAATGATGCGCTATAGCACAGAGCCGGCATCACTGTAGACACTTTAGTCTGATGGGATTACATACTTGTTAAACATATATTTTTTGAAACGTGGAGAAAGCACACATAGCATTATGTTTTAAATGTCTTGGTTTTATTTATTTAGTTTCACATAAAAGGCCATTTTAATCTATTTTCACATGTTTAAAACTATTTTGACATTCATCAGTAAAATAAAGAAAATATAGTAGAAATACAATGACGTTATATATATTTTTAAAAAGGTGTCAAAAATCATAAGAATTACCAAATAAAGAAATGTATGTTAAAAATTTTCGTTAGCAATAATGAAAAACAATATATACAAAGGTAATCTATAAAACCTGTAATAACTGTCTGTGAAAATCTATTTTCTTTCGGTTCGGGTTTACGATGGCACATTTTGGATACAACATTGTACCCTGCGTATGCAAATCCAGCACATAAGACAGAACAAAATGCAATTTTTTCAACTAATCTGTTATCTTCTCCTCCGGCCATAACGAATATAAACAATGAGCTTATGAAACATTTCATTCAGAAAGTAAACACATTTTGTAGTCCTAGGTTACGATTACGATTACTTATTTAAAAGGCACAAATTGAGGAATAATAACTATAACATATTATTGAACTTTTGATGATTTTATCAACATTTTTTAGAAGTTAAATTCATTAATAATTTGTGTGAATATTTTTTTATTGAGCAGAAATTAAATAAATACATGTTTTCCATGAATGTTCAGTGAATCTATGACCGTAACCTGATAACTTTGTGAGTAAATAAATATGCACCGATGCCGAAATGACCAATTTTCTTGCATCAGCTTTAAAAAATTTATCTTTAAATACAAAACTTTCAGAAGCTACTGACAGAAGTAGCAATGAAAGCAAATTAGCTTACACAGGTTATTAATAATCTATTGATTTAACTAATATATATATTACACCACATTCAAACATTTCATATATTCTTGCGTCACTATTTACTCACCGCTTGAAACAGCTAATTATCCTATTATTTTTATTTTCGTTATACTTAAAATTTTTCTCAAAGCTTGTGAATTCAATAGATTTTTTTTTCATTATTCTTAAACTTTTTCTTATTATTTTACATGTATAATTAAATCAGTTGAAGCATAGTTTGGTACTTGTTTATTATCTCATCGACCAATTTCTATAAAAAGTCTTCAAACAGTGGGATTTAACGCCAATAATACAAATACGGGACATCACGTTTGATTTAAAATGCAGCGCTAGCACGCGATGTACGTATTACTTTCGTTCTTTTTTATGGATAAGCCAGCTTAATTTTTCATTATAAGATCTAAATTCGCTGCTATTTCTCTGCTTTACGTCGCATTTGGAAAAAAATCATAATGATCTGCGATCTTCCATCTACAGAACTTAATGCGATAAGTTATTTTCAAGTTTATGGGATTCTGTCATTGAAACAAAGCCGGCATTAATGGCCCTGATATGAGACTACTTGCAAACGGATAAACAATGCTGATGTAATGTTAAAAACTGTGATAAGCGATTATCTATTAAAAAAGGAATGTGGTTTATTTATGGCTGGTCAGATGAATTGGCATCAATCAAATGGGAAAAAGCAGTTGAATTTTAGCAAGAGTACAGTGATTGATTGGAATAATTATCTCAAAGAAATTTGTACGTAACCTTATAGAAAGATATTTTGGAAAAATCAGAGGACCGAAAAAGATTATAGAAATTGACAAAAATCATTTTGCAAAGTGGAAAAAATGAGGTATTTTTGATGGGGTACCTTCTTGACAATGTTCTGTATTTGGGATACATGGTTATTGTCCGAAAATCATGAATGTGTGACAAATGTAGTGTCAAGTGAACATAATGATTATGCATTTTTGGTATTAAATCTTACTGTTTAGCAAGTTATTTTTTTTATAGAAAATGGTCGATAGGATAATAGACAAGTATCCATATTCTTTTAAGGCTAAGGTTTTAAGTAAGAAAATTGTAAATCAGCAAGCATGATCTACCTCTGTTTCAGTTAACAATTTGAAATGGAAAACCATAGAAATGTTGCTTAATTAATTGCTAATTATTACATTTTTTATGTTTAAAATAGTGAATATTTGAATGTGACATAATTCATTCTAGGAATTAATAAATTAAAAAAGAGTGATACTATACTAATAATTATGGTATACTTTCCAATATTATTTGTGTTTTACATTGTTTGTGTATATCATTTCTTCACATGAAAAATAAAAGTAATTCTATAATTGTATTGCAATTTCTTAGCACAGTAAGCATTTAAGATACTTCCTTGTTATTGGGCCCTTCGTAAGATAGAGAAAATGGTTTCAGGAAGAGAAATAAATTTTTCACACATTTTTTGACAACTTATTCACTGTTTCATACACATAAGCAATTTTTTCAATATTTACACAGTTTATTTATTACTAGCTGGCATAGCAACTCAATGTGTTGCAGTTGCATTTTATGAAATCTTTCAATGTTTGGGGGAGGAGGGATTTTAATTTTATTTTACATTTTTAAAAAGTTTATAGTATTACTTTGACTAAATTTTATATTATAAGCAAAAAATTATATTTACAATAACAAACTACTTTAAATTACAAAAAATACCTTTTGTAAATTTTGTGATTTTGATGCAATTATTGTAAGATGTCTTTATAAGAAAATAGGCTACTTTTCAGTTAGCCGGGCACCAGTGAAATATATATATTTATATACATAAACACATATATGTACGTGCATATATATATACATACATATATATATATATTTCACTGGCGCCCGATTAACCGAAAAGTATCAAAAATAGCAACATACAGGCATTAAAATTTAGTTGAGATTGATTTCGACGAGCTTGCCATTATCACCAAGCTAATGTTTGTTTACTTGCCTAACTTATCAAAATGAACTTGTCCAGGTGAGTAATGCCAAGTTCTTTGTGTGGGTTACTATGGTTTGGCCAAAAACATACAATCTGAGCATGCATCCTGTTCTGTATACGTATGTTCAAACTCAAGGAGTCCAGATTCAGTGTTCATTTATCTATAATTTTAAACAAATTCGGAAAAATGGTATTTCATTCAAACAGATTAATTATATTGAAATCTGAACTTTTTGGCGAAAAATATGCAGAAATAAGTCATGAATATTCTTGAAGTAAAATAAAAATCATTAAATTGATTTATATTTATATAAATCAAACATATTTAATATTATATGTAATATCAAACATATTTAATATTATTTATATAAACATATTTAATATTATTTATATAAACATATTTAATATTATTTATATAAACATATAATATTTGTTCACCAGTTTGATAGCAGACAATATCCCATTTTTTTATTATAATAGTGGAGTAATTTAGTTGCCATTATTTGAGGAATTTCGTTAAAAATTATAAAAAATTGATATCTTGAAAACTAATTGAAATTTTAAAATTCTGAGAGTTATTACAGTATCCTTGGATCCATACGAATAACTGACATTAGTTTTATTACGTAATGTTCTATATTCTAGGAAGAGTAGTTGTGAAATACAAACAGACAGTCAGTTTTAATATAACAGATACAGAAACCATTTATCTGTTATTTAGCATTCAATCAAAGAGAAGCAATTTATTTAATATGTGTAATCAGAAGTAATTTTTTTAATGCATACATAAATAACCATAATAGTTCATCAGTTTTGTTGATAAACTCTGCTTTCTTCTGCTTGACACCCAAATTGTACTAAAAAAAGTGCCAGGGCTTTTATAATAGGGAAGTACCACATTTTGTAATACTAGTGATACGTCAAACAGTCTCAGTTTAAGACAGATTTATATTACATTTAGATATCTTTTACTGCCATAATCAGGTAGGCTAAGCTCTCAAATTAAACTAAAATAGGTATTATCTTCTTACTTGTAAAAATAATTAATATGTTTTTGTAAAATATAGACCAAATAAGTCATTAATCTCAATACATGCGTGCCATCAAAGGGACAGTTCACTTGTTCCTTGCTTCGGCGTAAGAAATAAACTAAGATGGAAGCAAAAATAAAACTCCTATTTACAGGTAGTTATTAAGGATGGTTGATCAGTCAGATCTCAAATACCCCTCACTAGTGTTAAACCTATGATTGTGAAATGCATTGATATTTTTACAACATCTCTTCAAGAAATTAATATTTTTAACTTTTTTTTTTTTTTGTATACCTAAGTGGTGTCTCTTTTTTTCTTAGTTGTCAAAATATTTCTAATATATATACCTAATTTATAAGTTATGTATTAAAATATTAGCAAAAACTGAGTAAGACTTCAAATAAAATTAAATATATATTTTAGAAATAATTTGACAACTATAAAAAAGGAGACTTTTTCAATAAGAGTGTGCAGAAAGAAGTTAAAATATTAATTTCCCGAGAAGATATTTTAAAAATACAAATGCATCACATGCCCATGGGTTTATCCTATATACAGGTCCAAGGGGAATTTGAGATCTCACTGACCAATAACGTTAAAAGCACTTTAATGAATAACAATATTTTTCTCTTATGTTAAACAAAAAAGTTAAGTACAAAGAACCTATGTTGCTTAATATGTAGAATTAAAATCTCCAGTCTTGTTGATTGCTGTTCAAACTTGTATACTATTTTAATATACTTATAACCTTATCAATATTGAATTACTTATTTATAAAATATTGTTCATGTACAGTACATATACTTATCTATGTTTACCCACTAGAGAAAAAGACGAGGGAAAAAAAAATCAGTACATGTTGGACTACCGTAAAATCCCGTTAATCCGCCCCCCTAAACGTGACGGAAAATCGTAAAACAATCAGAGGGGGGTGCTTACACAGTGTTAAAATTGTAGTATATGATATTTATGTGTGGTGGTGGTGGTGTGTGTGTGTGTGGGGGGGGGGGGGAGATGCTAATGGATGATCGTCACGAAGTATACATTATTTTAATAAAGTAAAAATAGAAAAACATTTTGAAAAAAAAATGATATACAAAATAGAAAAACAGTATAACTTCACGATTAATGGCGATTTCAGATTAAAGAAAATTTTGGATTTCAGAAGCTTTCAAACTGGAATGCATTTAGATAAATAATAACTCTAATATCTGTCATTAATATAGTAACAGAAAAAAAAAAGGAACCTAATAATTTAAAATAATTAAAAAATACAGAGAAATTGCTGTTGAAAATGTCCTGTACCTGTAATACTTTTGTTTTCAGAATTAGTAACATTTTGTGGTGTCGCCATCTGTTGTAAATTAGGGAGATTAAATAACTGTTTTTTTTTTAAAATCATGATTTCATATCTATAAATGCTAAATAAATAATACAAATCACAAAAATTGAGAAAATACAGAACGATATGGTAGTGTTGCCAGATTTTTACAACGGAAAACATTGCTACCACAAACATAGCACAAAATAGGCTACAAATTCAACTGTGGCGCCATCTACTGATCAATCGATAATTTTTTTGTAATTGGTTTTCAAAATAACGTTAAATACGACTATAAATTCTTTGATAAAATAAATAGGTTCTTTTTTAATCAAAATATTTCACACACAGCATCAAATACACATTTTTAAACTTATTTCATGAGAAATTTTCACTATCGATATTTTTATTACCTCCATATCGCCATGGAGATAAATTTACAGCAAAACTAATGTTTGGTTATATTGCTTTTTCAGATTGACATTAGTTGAAGTTGTGTATGTTACTTTTGTGTTTGTACATGTTTGCGATATATCAAAGAATCGCCATGCCTGTCTGATCCGTCAGATAAAAAAAAAACCACTCGTGAGATAAAATTGTTGGTAACGATCTTGACGAGTGCGGCGAAATTTCTTTTGGGGGAGGGCGCTTTCTCGGGATTTTTTGAATTTTTCAATTTGTTTACAAAGTGGGAGGGGGGGGCGCTTAAATGGGAAGGGCGGATTAACGGGATTTTACGGTACACAATTTAAATTTGTTTAAACTAGATGCTGCAACCACCAGTACTGTTCTTGCATAGTTAATCACTCTGATTAATTATGCAACGAATAATTAACTATCAATTTTTAAAAAGTTCATTCCTTTTTGTATTAGGGAATGCTTTTTAACACATTTTATTGATGTGCAGTGATGAATTCAGGAGGTGTGCCTGGGGAAGGGAGGGGAGGAGACCTTCTCCTCTGGAGCATCAAGATGTCCCTCTCCTCCCCGGAATATTTGAGATTTTGTGTTTGGTAATAGACTAAAAGTGCAAATTCCATCCCAAAACTCCATACTCACCCTGGAGCTACAAATTTCCCTCCCAGTGAAAAATATCCGAATTCAACATAGCCAATGTGTATCATCAGTAACCACTCATTTTTTTTTCTTTCCTTCTCTGTAGCCAACAAACATCCGGAATTTTTATTTTATCCCATATTTTTTTTAATCATTACTTTTTTGTATGTTGTTTTACCCATTTGTGAAAACATTATATAAAAATCTCAAATTTTGTAATGATTGTTCGGATCAGCCAGTTTTGTGCTTGCCATGCTTCAATTCACTTCCACAACTGAGATAATTTTTCTTATTTATAACAAAACACATAATTTTTTCTTTTCTTAAAAATATTTGTTCTTGCTTTTTTTACACACTTAGAAATTATAACAGAATCCATTATTTCTTTTCTTAAAAATGTCTGTTTTTACACTTATTTAGATATTTTGAAATTGTATTATACAAAAAGAAACAAAAATCAATGAGTTTTTGAAGTAGTCCCATAACTTTTATAGCTTTCATCTGGTATGTCACGTGTATTACATGATATATTCTCTACAATATAAGAAACATAGCTAAAATATTTATCATTTTACATTTAGTACCTTACAAGGGAACCACTTTTGGTGCAGTTCGCACCTAGCATCGAGACCTGGTGCATTTTGTAGCCCTGTACATAAAAGTTAGAGAACTAATAAAATTTCTCTGTTAAAATCATATTTTATATATTTTTTTATACTTTTAATTTTTTATTATTGGATTTTTAATTGTTAATTTTATGCCAGAGCGAGTTAAGTAGCCAAATAGGGTGCTACGAATCGAAACTACTACTCACACACAGCAGACGATTATGACATTTGTCCAGGGTTGAAGCAAAAAATTCTACGATAATAAATAAAGCCAATTTCGCACCACCAAAAATGTAACTATAATGTTGTATTTTTTCAAAATCAAATTCGTAGGTTCTTGCAGGAATTTTTAATTTTTTTTCAATATTTTATACTTATTATTGACTAATTAACTATAATGTTGTATTTTTTCAAAATCAAATTCGTAGGTTCTTGCAGGAATTTTTAAATTTTTTTCAATATTTTATACTTATTATTGACTAATTTGTATTTTTAACTGCTTAAAAAAAAAAACTATGTTAATAGTCCGATAAGTGGTCTTATAAATTGCTTTTTCAGAAAGTTATACTGCTCTAAAAAACAAAAAATATGATTTTAACAGAAAAATTTTATCGATTCTCAAACTTCCCAAGGGTATCCAAGCAAAATTTAGGTCTATTTAGATCCCTCCACAAAAATCAATTTGATAAAATGGGCCCCTTTACAAAATTCCTTTTAATAAAATAGGCCCTTTCACAAAATTCTATTCCATAAAAACTTACTATTTATTTATTATTTTGTTATGCTTTAAAATATGTAATTTGTAAACAAACAAATTCACCAGAAAGGAAAACTTTAGCTATAGGATTTTAAAAGTTTTTGTTAATAAATGTTTGGTTCGAATTTGAGTAACTGGATTTCAACTTTCGTTACAAAATGTTATTTTTCACAAAAATATAATAAATTTCACAAAAATAACTTTTCATAAAATGGGTGCCAAGAAAAAGAACCTGCATCGACCCCTGCTTCGTAATATAGAGCTTTAAAATGCACTAGGTCTCAATGCTAAGTGCAAGCTGCACCAAAAGTGGTTCCCTAGTTAGTAGAATTCAATGTGGGTAGGGTACCACCAATGGCCACACACAGCTGTTGGAAAGATATGTCTGTTTACCACCGGTGGTACACATCAGGGCGAACATGCTAAATATTTGCCAATAATATAGACATGAGTGGAACTTATCTATAACAGAATCATTAAAATTTCTTGATCTCAGTGGAAACACTATAGTTGTTAAGATAGAAATCTGTCTTAAAGTAGAACTTTTTTCTGATCACTCTTGTGATTCTGTCTTAGCTAGTTCTACATAGTACTATACTACTTGTTTATTTATTAAAATATTTTATATATCATGTAAAGAGCACAAACTACAAGAATATTTTCACTATTTCAAGTTTTCATTCAAGAAAAATAAATGCTAATAGCCATAATTTTTTGCAAAATCGGTTTTGTGGTAAAATATTCTTAAATTTTTAGGTTCTGGGCATGAATTTAAAATGAGATGCTCTCCAGACAGTAGTAGTTTTATACTGTGGAAAGATGCAATGAAAATGGTCACCCGTCTTCCAGATGGAGTTCCATTAGATTTTAGGAAACAGGTATTTTAAAAATTCTTGCTTTCAGCTTGTTGCAGCTTTTAACTGTCTTTTATAGGTGGGCTTTATATTGTATTCTATCAAAATATAGTGGTAAAAGAAAACAGCACAAAAATAATTATTTTTATTTTTAAAAAATTATAAGATTCATCTATGAATTGGGAAAAAAGAAAAGAAAAGAATAATAATGTTTTAATTATTTACATTAATGAATAAATATCTGTTGATACAGGGGTGTAGGAAAGAGAGGGTTCAAGCCCCCCCCCCCTCCCCCAATTGGAATTAAGTTTTTTTTTTTTTTTCCTTGGATTATAGTGTCTCCTTTAAAGTGAATGAAAAATGATTTAGAGCATTTTTTCTTTTATAACAAAGTTGCTACTTTTTTTGTATCTGTCTCAATGTTGCAGTTTTTCATGTACAAGGCAAGTAAAATAATCTTTCTGGACTTGCATTGATAAATATTCATTAAACAAGAAAAACAAATTTAAAAAATCAAAAAACCCAACTGCGTAAAAAACGAACTAAAAATATTTTTTTTTTGTCTCTACCGCCATTTTGAATTTATGAAAACAAAACCTAGCCTATAACGATCGGACAGTTAAGACAAATCAATAGAGACCTCATTCATTAAAATCCATCCAGCCGTTGGGAAGTTTCGAGGGTATAAAGAAATCCACGTACCCAGATATGTGTCAAACACATAACCCTTCTTGGCAGTCGGGTAAAAAATACAAGTAGATGCCGAATCCATTTTGAACACAATGTCATTGAAGTGCACTTACCTTATGTTATGATGCTAAAATTTATAAGTGGATTTTTTTTTTCATTTTTTTAAGTACTATTAATGAAATATTTCTTTCATACTCTGCTGTCATATTTCACAAAATTGTGAAATTTAATTTATTCCTTAATGTTTACTTTGAAATAATGCACATACACATTTTTAATTATGAATAAAATTAATTATTAATTAATTTACATAATTACTTATTAATGAGACGCTTTATCATTAATTGATTTTCTCAGTTTTACAGTTATTTTGAGCATACTCACTGAGCCCCCCACCTCCCCATAATTCTTAAATTGTTACGCCACTGTGTAGATATGAATCTTTTAAATTAAAGAGACTTATTATTTATTTATGAATTTCATGCAACATTCATAGTGTATTTGTGAATATACACTCACTGCCAAAAGTTAAGCATACAGAGGAAAATGTTAATTTCCGGAAGCCATTCTGAATTTGAGGCGCTCCAATTCGCTGTGGAGTTAGATGGCAGTATGCAAATATGTTATGTAACAGCCAATCATGGGTTGGGGCTGTACATATATAACATTATCACTGTATGCGGGAGGGGGGGGGGGTCTGGCACTTGATATTGTAAGATATCTTTAGGGGGAGAGGGGGTTTGTCTTTTGATATCATTATCATTTTTGACCCAACCAAAATTTTCTTTTCTTTTTTTTCTTTTTTGTAACTATTTCTTCATATTAAAATAGTCTGTTAATTTTTTTTTGGTCTTATCTATTTTTATGAAAATGCAAAGTTATTACTAAAGCCATTAACTGATTATAAAATCATTTCATTAAAAAATATGGACTACCACACCATTCAGCATTGCGCTGAGCTGAAATAAAAAGTAAATAAAAATAAAGAATGTGCTATCTTTATCACACTCTACTTCTGTAATTGTATTGCATACCAAGTAATGATGTTAAACATGAGTGATGCTACTAACTGTAACTATATTGTTTAAAACAAAGGTAGTTGTCATTAAAGGTGCGAAGTCAAATTTACTAAAATATGTCGATTGGCTGCAAAAACAATTACTGAACTTTCTGCTATACCATACATACATATGATTAATACATATAATTAATACATATTAGTATACATGTGAATACATGACATGATTCTTTGGTGATAGCATGTGGTTAATATTTAAAGTACCAATATCTCTTTATAAGATGCAATGCTAATTTCTTGTTAAGTCTCTTTATATAATAGAAGACTTAATGACAAATAGCTTTGTTTTTTAATTTTTTTTCATTAAAAAAAATCTGAAGTTGGTTTTATTATTTCTTTTAAATTATTCATTAAAAACTTTTATTTCTAATGTTGGATATATTTGGTTGGCAATTATTATGATTTAATAAAAAGCAAAGCATCTGTTTTTCATATGTGTGTTATTCAAATGTTAATTTGTTGTTCCGTGATAAAATATAATACACTTTTAGGTAGATTTCGTAAGAAATACTACCTATTACATTCTTCCCTAAGTTGGAATTTTTGAAAAATTTTTGCAGATCTACACCGATCCTGACTCCCAGAACCCAAAACCACACCCAGTTCAAAACTTTATATATATACATATCTATCTATCTATCTATCTATGTCACTTTTTTATAGACACGATAACTGCAATAATTCTGCACAAATCTCTTCCAAACTGATACATAAAATCTTGGTCAAGTTCGTTAATGGGCAAAATCGAACAAAGGGGGCCGAAATGGGGGGCTTTTTGTGAAAACAGAACACCCCCCTCCCCATAATTTCTTTGTTATGATACGTATCGAATCCGTTTAAAGTTATTATTACTTCTAGGAAAAGGGCCGAAAATTTATGTATGACAGATTTTTGATGATATAAAAAATGGCCCCAAGGGGGGAAAAAAGGGGGGTTTTAGAAGAAAAAAATTCATAACTTCGTCAATTCACAAGATATCCAATCCGCTTAAATTTATTATAAATCCTCTTAATATTATCTAAAACTTTTATATTGACAAGTTTTTTATAGGACAGTTTTTTATAGTTTTTATAGCAAAAAAAAAATTAAAAACAACAAAAAATCCCTGCTGGCTCCGCCTACAAACAAGTTACATTTCAAAGTGGGCCGTTCCAACTGCCATATCATGACAAAAGGGTCATTTCTTCCACAATTCCCAACAAACAGGCGCCCCACAGTCTGCATCTTCGAAATCTACCTGTGCCTGTAGGCCGAGCCGTCAGGGATTTTTTTTAATATGTAAAAGTTTTTTTCTTCTTAAAAAAAAAAAAAACTATAATTATGGCAAACATAATTCATTTATTATACTTACTTTTCTATTAATCACCTAAAAATTTGTATTTGTTTCTTCTAGCTGTGGCTGACTCTTGCAAAGAGGCATTTAGAAAGTAAAAATATTGATCTGAAAAAAGCTTTTGCTGTTTGTTTCAGTGAAAGGAATGATCCTAATGATACAGAACTTGGAACTCAGATAATAAAGGTGTGTTAACTTTTCAAAAGATACCCATGCTTAATGTAATGTGTACTTTTCAATTGTCAGAATGCCAGTCCTGAATTTTGCCAAAGCATTAAATCTGGTAAACTGCTTATCATACATCACTAAGTGTGGTAACTTGTGTCATTTCTCTTCATGAATTACTATTTAGTCGTGTCATTTATACACGATTTTCTGTAACAAAATATAAGTATTATACTTTATTATGTATTTAATTATGCATTAGAATATTTTAATATTCATACTCCAACTATATGTATATTTGGGATGAATATTCCAAATTATCAGAAAAAAAGAAACTTGATGCTATTTTCTTTTTTCCTCTTAAGATTGATAATAAAACATTAACTTAACTAATCTTAATAAAATATAGTTAGTATGTATTAAAAATTGTATGCACAAAACTAATGTTTTAAAGTAAATGTATTTTTCTTGTTTTTGGGATTTTTTTTTTCCATTAAACTGCAGGTATTTCACTATGCTTATTCATTACTATAAGATTTCATGGTAGAATTTTCATCTGGTGCTAAGTGGTATTTTGATAACCAAAAAAGTAACAAATTTACATGAAGAAGTGATATTTAATAAAATTGTATCAAACTCTTTTGGTGACCTACAGAGGTTGTTTACACATTTTTAGAATGATTTCAATAATATATTTAAAAAGTGAACATATTTAAGGGGAAATTTTTTGGCAACAACTTATTACTTAAAATTATTGTCTGATATTTTTTTTAATTTATTCTTCTTTCAAAATGGTGAATGTGAACAAGCTGTGGACTGGAGGATAGTTTTTTTTCTACATTCCAAGGAGAAATATTCTTATTCTGCAATTTAAAAAAAAAAAAAAGTGAAACGCTTAGTACAAAAATTTCTAATCACAAAATAAACAACATTATTCATCAAAAAGGGAAATCCCACCAATTAGTACTTCTACATGGGAAAAAATAAGACTCCAAATGAATATCTTAAAAAGGTTTGTATTGTTTCTAAAATGAAATCACTGGTAACAAGAGAAAATCAGCTGATGCAGAAATTAATTACAGTGTCTTTAAATACATCTGTAGCAACAATAAACAAAATAATAAACCAAGATTTAAGCTTAAACAAGTTGGAAATTATACTTCAAATATGACAAATGAGGTGCGTTCGTACTATAGCTAGATATATAACTATTCAGATCTTGATGATTTTTAATTCTGTGAAATGAACTATATTGTCTGCAGATTAATTTCTGTAATAAAATAAGTATCTCGGTCATTTGACGATTAAACCTCGGAAGCTCCTATAACAAGAAAGCGCCGATTTAAAAAAAAAATTCAAATTTCTTAATAAATATTTTTATTAATATCTTCTAAAGTTTTGATTCGATTTTCATAAAATTTGAAATATCTTGACAAAATTCTGAAAAGATAATATATCTTAAATTTCAAACCATTTGGTTAAGTAGTTTTTGCATTGTTATATGCAGACAGATGCATGGATCAGACGACGACAGCAGGTGCTACGTATTTATATAATTACGCACACACCTAAAAAGCAAAAAACATAATGTTTACCATCTTCTGCCGAGATGTGGTTCAATAGAAGGCATTTTGTAGAGCCCTGTATGAAAATAATTTAGCAAGAAATAAATGGAAATACACTGTTACTCTTAATGAAGCATGTTTTTACACGAATGACTACAACAAAGAAAGGTCTATTTGCTATCGAAATTACAGAAAAAGTTGTCCAAACCTGGTTCTGAGAATGCAAAAAGAATTTCTGTAAAGGCTTTATGATTGTCACAGGTTTCCTGGAAAAAATGAAAACTCATACAGGTATCGCATATACACCTTTTCAATACATTCCTGCAAAGTCATCTGACATTTCACCTATGAATTATATTGCCTTTGGTCTGCTGGAAAGAGCTCTTTCAAAGTACAAACTCGCCATGATTGATCGAGTCTGGAAAATGGTAAAAGAGGAAGGGCAAGCAATCCCCTGGAAATTTCACAAAAAAGCCTTTCTATCATGGAAAGCACAATGCAGACTTATAATCCAGAAACCAGATTGAACATTTAAAAAATTAATCTTTACATTTTAAACATTAAAAAAAGACTCCACAATCATTCTAAAAATGTTTAAACACCCTTTATATATAGACTAGTACTTATATGTATTTTTTATATTTCTTATTTTTTTATATTTCTCTCTCTTTTATAACAGAGAAATTCTAATTATCTGGACTAATGTGTTCTGGACACAATCTCAGTATTCAGAAATTCAGATAAACGGGGCAGTCATTAAATTAAAGTAAAAATAGTATGTTTTTAAACACTCTTTTGTACATATTCAGTGTTTATCTGAAAAATCACATTTCATTTCATTACTACAATTTGGTATGGACCTGAATTATTGAAAATTCATCAGTTTGATTTAACACTTGATAGAAAACCTGAACTATAATTGTGATTTTTTTTTAACTTATAATTTTTGCACTGTTTCTTTTTTAAGATATAGCAACAGGAAACAAATAAACAAACAAATTAAAAAATATATTTTTTATTTATATTTATATGTTCTATTTACAATGTTTAAAATATTTCGCTGTTGCAGTTTCACAATCAGTTGGCTTATTTTGACAAGCGTAGTTTAGCACATAATTAGCTCCATTGTTTTTATAACTCTTAATCAGTTGTAACTATAAAGATTATTTGTCGATTTATCACTTGTTGCCGGTTAACAGAAAAATGCTTTAACATTAACGTATTAATTTATAATTAAGTTTTAAAATATTAAGATGTTGTATTTTCATCCCTGTGAAAACACACCTGTGTACATTATTTTTACAATTCTAGCATATAAGGAAGTGAGTAAAAAATTGGTTACAAAACTCCATTTTACATACATGAACCAAGTTAAGTTAAATAAAAGAGTGTAAAAATGAAGTGAAAAAAAGTCCTTCCGGCCTGTACCGGGAGAAAAAGGTAGCTTCCCTATATCTTCGTTTTAAAATTTTAGCTAATGTTACATGAAAACAGCAAGTTAGAATGCAAAGAAAATGTTTACAAAAGATTCGTTAATACTGAATTTGAATAAGAAATTCGCCTAACTATTGAGCAATAGCCAAATTGGCTTCATTTATGAAGACTTATTTTGGTCGCCAAATTTGGCGATATTTCGCCAAATGTCACCAAGTTTGGCGAGAATTTGGCGTTAATGGATATGAATATAAAGTTTTATGCGTATGATTGGGAAAATTATTACAAGAATGAAAATTTTTGTATTGTGCTGTCTTGTTTCAAAATGTCAGCCACCCTAGAATTTCAAACTGCTCTATCTCAGCCATTTTTTAAGCTAGAGGTAAACCAAAAAATGCTCTGGAATCCTCGTATCAAGGCCTAACACTTAATTAAAAAATAAATTTGAATTTTTAACTTTTTTGTATATTTATTTTAGTTTTAAATTTTTAAGTGGCCGCCATCTTGAAACAAAATGGCGGACCAAGCTGGCCAACAAACTCGGTCGAGACATTGGTGAGCTTAATACACAATTAATTTCATCAAAATTGATTTATAAATACGAGCGTTATCGTATGACATAGGTCATATATACAGTGCCGTAACTAGGCAGGTGCAACAGGTGCAGCCGCACAGGGCCCATCTGAAAGGGGGGGCCCTAAAATGATGTGCATAAGAAATTATATTTTTTAATTGAAAAAGAAATTTCTGCCTTTCTACTGCGCGATTTGACGGTTAAGTTTTGTGTTATTTAGATCCTAGATGTCTCTGCTTATCAACATGAACATTCGAATTAATATAGAACTGATATTTTCAACTTACCTACGTACCTGCCAAACTTATGCTAGGTTATAGTTTGAATACAGTAACGTATACTTGTGTTTTCGCTTATGTTTTTACCAAATGCCGGTTTTTTTCCGTTTTATTTTAATTTCTTTTAACCAAACCATTTGAAATATGGAAGATACAGTCTTAAAATTAGTACCTTTACGTCTCAAATTCTGCAATTAGTTCGAAAAAATATCGCTGTTAGCCCTTTGAAAAATGTTTGCAAAAAAGTCGTTTTCGCAGTAAACATTTCCCATAATATGCCAACATTCCACCCCCCCCCCCCTCCTCCCAGGTCGCAATTTTAGGGGCACCGATAAGCAAAAAATATGCCTTAATGCCGATACTTTCTTCTAATCGTCAGTGCAATCGGTTTTCAGAAATAGGAAAATTTTAACTCTTTTAAAAAATTCACGACCGCAGGTCACTTTACCTCTCGGAAGCGATATTTTTTCTACATTAAAAGTAAATAAACGTCCTATTTCGACACAATCTTTTAACAGCGTCTCGGCAGACTGGATTTACAGCTACTACAAAAATTTTGAAACATTCTAGCGAGCACAAATATTTTAATAAAAAATTAATAAGAAAAAATCGACGAAAAAAGTGGGATATTTCGCTGGATTTGGCTTACACTTTCACTATTAAATATGCATATTGTTTCATAAAATGGTTAAGGGAACATCATATTTTTAATTCCTAAAAATTTCGAAAAAATTGAAGGATAACCACTGAAGAAAAAAAAAAATCTAAATTACAGGACACCCCCCCCCCCCCCCCCCTTTTCCTTCTTTTATCGGCAGACTGCAGAATTAAGCATTGATTCCAAAAATCAAAATACGCAAAAAAAAAAAAAAAAAAAAAAAAAAATCCTAAGCAACATGTACGCTGAATTCGTTTTCCAACACTGTAAACCATTTCAATAAATATCATCATTAACCTTATGAAAGAAAATTCATTTCCGAAAGCCAGTTTTGTCACTTGTGTATTTTCTTTTCCTTATTTCACGTTAAGTTTACTTTTAGTCATTTGGCAACATTGAACCTGTCTCGAATTCTATTCTGTTTTTGCTTCCACCGAGCTCTATGTTTTTATGCGGAAAGCGAAAATAAGTACGGAAATCGATTTTATTAAGTGGTCGTGCTTTATAATGGCACAGTTTACTCTTTTATCTAATTCTAATGTCTCTTGATATTTTTAATTTGTATTTCTTATTTATTTCTTATTCAAAGAAAAAGAAGTACCAAGAAATTTAAGGCCAGAATTTAAAGGTAAGTGAAATCATTGAAAATATTTATGTATATAATCTTGGAAAAACTTTTGTAGAAGAATTATTATTTTAATTATTATTATTATAATTATTATTATTATTTTAAATCTTATTAAAGGTAAACGTATATCGAATTTGAAGGGTCCATGCAGGTTTTTTTTTTCTTTCTTGTCTCTCAATTTATAAAACAAGAAAATGTTATTTTTATGTAATTTATTATATTATTAAATTTTGTGAAGGGGCTTGTTTTATTAAAAGAAATTATTAAATATTTTATTTTATTGAATATATTATATTTTATATATCATATATATTATTTTATTAAGTGTTAAAGGAATAATTAAAAGGGCCCATTTTTGTTAGAGTTTCGTGGAGGGATTCTAAAAAATGTTAAAAGGCCCTGTTTCTGTCTGGATCAACCAACTGATTTAATTTAAAAATTCTAAAATTACTCGCTTATTTTTAAATCTGTGAATGAAATTGTTGTCTGGAGACTTTTATCTGCTATTTCAACATCGTTAATTAAATGTTTCCTATATTTTGCTTGATAGACTTCATCCCATCTTCTAATCAATCTGGATAGCAGACAAATGGTCGCGACTTTAGAATTGTCTACTGGCGGTAGAAAAAATATATTTGCTTCTATTTTTTTTTCATCGCTTTAAACGAGAGGATTTATTGTTTAAATGTTTGAAACCTTTTACGATTCCTTTTACATTTGAGTTTTATGGCGACGTTTTAATAATTAATTTCATGTGTAACAAATTTTTAGATTTGTAATATTTTCTGAGAAATGTTTGATTGGAAAAAACATCGAAATATGGCAAATAAAAGGCATCCAAGCAAGTGATATTTCGTCACACGCTTGCATTCGTTCTACAAAAAGTATTTTATGTACGTTATAACAGTTTTATACTTGTACAGGCAACATGCTAACAATAATATTTTGTTTTCTAGCTTAAAAATGTCTAAGCATTTGTCAGGTGCACAAAAGAGAAATATAAAGAAACGAAAATTGGAAGAATGCAAGTCAATGTCGCAACAGTTTGGTAAATGGCTAAAGACCGAAAACTCAGAGAATAGAGGAAGTGTGGAAGAGGTCAAATCCAGCCCTACTTCACAAGGTGATAAAAAACACTACATTTGGCATCTACCCCTTCAATTAACAACAATTCTCCGAGTAACAAAAACGATCCATTGCAAGAAAAGCAATCTGCTACTTCTCAAGATATTCTATTACAATACCCTCATTATAATTCAAAAGAGGATGAGCCTGCACAAAGTACTGTCTCACAAACTGATAATACCGAACATTCTGCTGCTTCACTGGGTATTTTACTACAATTGCTCCATATTAGTTCAAAAGAGGATCAGCCTGTATAAAGTACTGTCTCACAAACTGATATTACCGAATATTCTGCTGTTTCACAAGGTATTTCACTACATTTGCCGCATAATAATTCAAAAGAGGACGAGCCTGCACAAAAAGTACTGTTTCACAAACTGATAATACCGAACAAAATATGTTCTGTACTGTTCCAGAAGAAATACTGTTTAATTACAACGATCCCCATTCCTGGCCTGCCGTTACTGGTAAATTAATACATTCTCTTGTCTCACATGGTGCAGATCAAGGCGACAACATTAACTTTAATACGTTAAAAGTAGACGATTCAGGTCGAAAATTTACAAAGGACTGGTTTTATGTTAAACAAATTAACGGAGAAACTGTTAAAAGAAAATGGATTTTATATTCCGTTAATCAAAATGCAGTGTTTTGCTTTCCTTGCATGCTTTTTGGGCAAAAATCGCATAATCTTTCAGACCCACAAAAAGGTTTTTATGATTGGAGGCATCTTCATCTGGTTATTCCCCGACACGAAAAGTCTCCGGAACATCGAATTTCATATGTGAAATGGAAAGTAATGGAAAATAATATAAAATCAGGAAATGCAATTGATGATTATGTAATTAATTCCATTAACAAGGAAAAAGTGATATGGCGTGAAATATTGAAAATAATATTGGATGCTATTCTATTCTGTGCCAAATATAATCTTGCTCTTAGAGGTTCAAATGAAATTATTGGAGATCCAAATTGTGGCATTTTTTTAAATTTGATTGAATTTGCTAGCCATTATAATACTACTTTAAAGGAACATATTGAAAAACATAAAAAGTGTTCAGTGTCTTATATCTCACCCACTATTCAAAATAAAATAATAAAATTAGTTGGGGACAAAACTAGAAATGAAATCATCTGCAGAATTAAGAAGGCAAAGTACTACGCAATTTTATTCGACTGCACCCCTGATGTTTCAAGAAAAGAGCAAATGAGTCAGATTATAAGATATGTCCATGTTGACTGTAAAGCGAAGGTAATAATTGAAGAAAGCTTCATAAACTTTATTCAATCTCATGAAAAAATGTGAGAAGGTTTATTATCTGAAATTTTGAATAAACTAAATGTTGATAAATTAGACATTCAGGATTGCAGAGGGCAAGGATTTGACAACGGTGCCAATATGGCTGGCAAGTATAAGGGAGTAAGTGCACGTATTTTGGAAATTAATGATTTAGCAATATTTGTACCTTGTGCAGCTCATAATCTAAATTTAGCCGGTGCCCACGGCGCATCTACAACTCCAGAAATGATTGCTTTTTTTGGTACTGTGCAGAGGTTGTTTAATTTTTTCTCGTCCTCATCAATTCGTTGGGAAACTTTAATGAAGTGCTTAAAAATATCACTTAAAAGTTTTTCTGATACAAGATGGTCATCAAAGGCCAGAACAATAAAAGCGCTGTATTTACAATTACCTGCAGTAATGGAAGGACTTCAAATGATTACAAACGATTTTTCGAATCCGGAAGCTGTATCGAATGCACAAAGTTTGATTCTGCAAATTAATTATAGGTTTATCTGTACACTTTCTATATGGAATAAAATTCTACAATGCATCGATCGAACAAATAAAGCATTACAACAGAAAGATTTGTCAATAGATATTGGAACAAAACTAATTGCTGGTTTACGTAGTACATTACAAGGGCTTCGAGATACAGGTTTTGAACAAAATATCCAAGAAGCACAAAGTTTGGCTGAAAAAATGGATATAGAGAAGGGATTTCTTAGTAAAAGGAAAAGAAGAGTGAAGAAAATGGAAATAGATGAAACACCAGATGAAGGAAGTAAATTTACAGCTGACGAGTTATTTAAAATACAAATGTACAGTGTTCTTGACACTCTGTTGTCTCAGATAGATTTGCGTTAGGAAAAAATGAGAACCATCTGTGATTATTTCTGCTTTCTGTATGGCTCGTCTTTAGAACATATGAGTGCCACTGACTTAAAAAAATCGACTGCAGATCTCGCTATTAAGTACAGCAAAGATTTAAAAAAGTACGACTTCACATGTGAAATTGAAAGTTTTAAGTTTGAAGTAACGGCGCTTATACAAAACATACAAACTGCATCTCCGCTTGATATTCTACAGACTCTTCATGATTTTGGTTTAATTGAATCTTACCCAAATATCAGTGTCGCCCTTCGAATATTTTTAACTCTTCCCATTTCTATTGCTTCGTGCGAGCGAAATTTTAGCAAGCTGAAATTAATAAAAAAATTATTTACGATCAACTATCGGACAAGAACGTTTATCCAATCTGTCTATTATTTCAATAGAATACAATATAGTTAAAATTATTAATTATGATGATGTTATTAACGAATTTGCCGAAATGAAAGCCAGAAAAGTGCAATTAAAATAAAACTTAATAAAATTTTTTATTGTGACATATTTTTTTTTTCATTTTTCCAAACCTAATTAATTAAGGGGCCCAAATGCGAATTCTTGCACAGGGCCCAGGAATGGCTAGTTACGGCTCTTGCATATATATATATATATATATATATATATATGGATATATCTATATATATAAATCAACATTTGAACGGAGGGTGGGTTTGGGGTCTGGGGGTCATGATCGGTGAAAATATGTCGAAATTTTCTGGAACTGCTTTCCTCCGAACGGCTGCAATAGGTAGCTTTATACTTTTTTGTATTGAAAGCTACCTAATAAAAGTGAATGAAGTGAATGTTGAACCATTCCATGCCTGATAACCAAGATTAAAGCTTGGTTATTGGAGATGTTTTAATTCCAAGCTAAAATTTCAAATTTCAGTATTTTAAATAGTGATTAAATTGTACAAATTTTAAATAATGTAGCAAAAGAGAATATTAATTATGAATCAAAATTTATCTTTATCTTTGTTTCTTCTATATGTAAATGAAATCATGTGTGCATGGCAAAATTCTTTGTTATTTCATGATTTTTTTAATTGCTTGAAATTTATCACAGGGATAGAATTTTCAGACCAATTGGGAAATTGAATGTTTAAAAAAAATTTTTTTGGAAGCATGAACATTTAAAATTTTTATTTTCATTTTTTAGCTAAGCGACAATTTTTGCATATTGAAAATAAGAAAGAATTTTTTCTCAATTCATCTGAGAAGTATTGTTCTTTTCAGGTAAAAATAAATTATTAAAGTAAGGATTTTGCAAGACATTGCATTTAGTCAGAATGGTGTACTGTCAGAAGATAAGTTAAGTTTTATATTCTGATCAAATTAAATAACAATTCAGTATTTTAATTTCCAAGCCTGTACTTCTGTTTTCATTTAGCAATAGATTGCACAACCTTCAAAAAATGGTCAATTATAATGCTGTTATTAGTAGAATATTAAACTGGGTGGTAGGGTATTTTTCAAACTCTTTCTTGTTCTGTTAATTCAAAAGCTTTAAGCTAAATAAAAAGCTAATAAATTAACATAGATTACTATCGATATAGAGATGTTTAAAACATGAATAAATTATAATAAGTAACAAATTTTCTTCCTTTTTTTTTAATTGGCATTATTCATTTTTTTTTTTAAATATAACATTTAATATTGTATCATTAATAACATAAATGACTTTGTCTTTCATTTTCAGGATTTGCACCGAACTGGCTGCAGTCCATTTAGTGGAGATGTTGCTGAACAAAATCAGAAACATCTAAAAAGAGTTTTATTAGCATATGCCAGATGGAATCCAAATGTTGGTTATTGCCAAGGATTCAATATGCTTGCTGCTATTATTTTGGAAGTTGTAGAATGGATGGAAGAAGATGCTTTAATGGTTAGTTTGTTTTATTATTTTTTAAAGATAGATTTATTCATTTAAGTAATCATTTAAACAAAAAAAATCAATAAATATTGTTTTTCTTTCAATATGTGATTTAAATTTACCAATTTTGACTCACTTTTCTTATTCTTAAAAATTTGTCACAAAAGATGTTAACAAACGTTTTCACTACATCACTTTAAACAGTTTCGATTTTCCAGCTGTGAAGATTCATATATTAAATGTACATATATTTATAGATATTTTTTTAAAATCCAGTTTATTTCCCCTAAATCATACTACATGAAAAGGTGATTTTTGTTATGAGCCAATAAGTGAAACTAACTAGTAAAAAATATTTAAAATTTTTTTTTACTCATAATATTTAATTCACATGACCAATTTTGCGTCAACAATAATTATGGCCTATTTTCTTAGTTTCTTCCTGCATTATATTCCAAGAAATCAACCTAAATAGTTGAAAAAAACTTAAAATATAAAGCTGTATAAAGTGTTTTAAAAAGTGAAAATTACTCTTTATTCATTAATTTTGCTACATTTTTCTACTTAACTTTTATGATCAATTTACTATAGAATACATACAGTGTCTCACAAAAGTGATGGGACACTTGTGCTTTATAAAAAGAAACTGCAATAAAATAAATAAACAAACATGTGCAAAAATTTTTTGGGTGTGTTTCATATTTAAAGTTAGTAACAATTATTACATAACATACATTTTGTCAAAATATTAAAATATTAATTTAGTAAAAATACAATTGTTCAGAACGGAGCAAAAAATGGCTCACATAAGTGATGGGACACTTACTTTTCCATCAAATATTTATCCAAAAATTTTACTTTTTAAAAGGTTTTAATATTTTGTTGGATTTCCTTTTACTTTTAAAACATGATTTAATCTTTTTGGGATGGATTCGACTATTTTTTTTGTGATTTCTGGAGTGATTTTACCCCATTCTTCTTGAAGCACCGATTTTAGTTGTTGTTTTGAAGAAATGGTGTGTTTGCGAATTCTTGATTCCAATTCTTGCCAAATATTCTCTATGGGATTTAAGTCTGGAGATTGTGGTGGTGTTTTTATTATTTCAGGACAGTTATATAGCAGCCAGAGTCTAACGTTCAGAGCAGTGTGCTTGGGGTCATTGTCCTGGTAGAATTTAAAATCGTTATGAAGGTTCAATTTTCGTGCTGAAGATTTCAAATTTTGCTTTAAAATATCAATATACTTGTACTGATCCATTATACTGTCAATAAAAACAAGATTACCAACTCCAGCGGACGACATACACCCCCATACCATAACTCCTCCTCCACCATGTTTTACTGTTGGTACCAAGTTCTGTTTGCGAAGTTCTTCCCTGGGTTTTCTCCACACCAAGATTCTACCGTCAGAACCAAATATATTAAATTTACTCTCATCAGCAAATATAACTTTATTCCAGTAATCAGAACTCTTATTTATGTTGGATTTTGCGAAAGCTAGTCTGAGTTTTCTATTCTTTTCACTTACGAAGAATTTTTTCCTGGCTACTCTACCGTGATATCCAGCAGATCGAATTACCCTTCTAATAGTTTCAGGATTAACAATTATTCCATATAATGCTTGTAAATCAGCAGCAACTTTTGAAGCACTAATTCTTGGATTTTTTTTAATATTTCGAACGATAATTCGCTTTATTCCATTGGATAGATTTGATGGTCAGCCAGGTCTTCTTTTATCCTGAATCATATGATTCTTTTTATATCGTTTAATGATATTGAAAACTGTTGAACGACTCAAGTTAACTGTTTCAGCAGTTTTTCTAATAGATTTTCCACGTTCAATATGCAAATTAATAACTAATTTTCGAATTTCAGGCGAAGTTTCTTTTCGTTTAGCATTCATGACTACACAGAGCTAAAAAACACAAAAATTCCAAAACAAACTGGAGAGAAATACTGCAGACGATTTTATAAATTATTGCCAATTGCTTTTAAGTAAAAATAAAACCCCAAAAAATATTTTTATTGCTTATTTCAGACGATTTTTGTTGCATATATAATGGTGTCCCATCACTTATGTGAGCTATTTTTTGTTCCGTTCTAAACATTTGTATTTTTATTAAATTAATATTTTAATATTTTGACAAAATGTATGTTATGTAATAATCTTTACTAAATTTAAGTATGAAACACACCCACAAAAAAAATGTGTACATGTTTTTTTAATTTATTTGATTAGTTTCCTTTTGTAAAGCACAAGTGTCCCATCACTTATGTGAGACACTGTATGTTTGAAAAACTTCAAATCAATCTATTGGTTATGATATATTTTTAAAAACACCCAAATTTCTATTTTTTTTTTACATTTTATGCATGATATCATTTGCGACACCTGCAGCCATGCTCATGTGACTAAAAATTACAAAAAAATCTAAAGAAAAAAAAATGTCAGAAAAATATGTTATTATTCGTTATATGACAGTCTTGCTTTTTTTGTCTTTTATGCATGCATATGTGTAATTACCCCAACAATAAAAAATAGACCTGATTTTTCTATCTCTGTCATAATTGTACACATGTTTTGCTTTATTGAGAGAATTATAAAATTGTTGCTATTGAAAGTTACTTTTTTCAAGAACTTCTGGGGTGTAAAAAAATGGTTACTTTATTGTCTTATAAAATAATTTTATTATGTTGTTATATGTTCTTATTTCTTGTCTGTATCTCTTGTTTTTTGTTTTTCTATCTATACTAATAAAAGAAAGTTTCGCTCTGTATGTGTGCCTGCGGTAGCTAGCAAAATTTATTTGATTGCATAGTATTCTGTAAAGTGTTTGAAAGTCTAGTAGAGTCACTCCAGATTTTTTAGATATTTTGTAACCCATTTTTCTTTCATTGTTTTATGATTTGATTTATTATTTAAAACGTATTTTCAGGTTATGATTTATTTAATTGAAGAAGTTCTTCCTGAAAGTTATTTTGCTAATCATTTACAAGGTTTATCTGTTGATATGGCTGTTTTTAGAGACCTTTTGCGTCTTCGTCTTTCAAGTCTTTCTGCTCATCTAGATAAGCTGCAAGCAAAAACGCAGGATTCCAGTACAGGTTGTTGTTTACACATTTTTAAAACCTATTCAGTACCACTTTTGTTTTTATTAGGGTTGATTGTTTAATTCATATCTGCGATTTTTGTGGCAATTTCAAATTGCACATCAACATGTGTGAATATTTAATAGATAATATTTTTGTTTTATGTCAAATCACTTGAAAAAGCTTTTCCCTTTTTACTTTCTTCTTTATACCTAAGAAGAAAGTAATAGAATTGTGAAGATTTTTGACACATATGAATTGATGCTTATTAGGTTTCGGTGTGTATCGTCCAACAAATGATTTTCACAATAGCTATATCTCAAGATGCGAAATTTCATCAAACTTCAGATTAAGTTAGACTGACATAAATTAATGCTGATAACATTTTGGTCAGGGTTGAAAATTAGTGGTTGTTAGTTTTCAAATACAACTAAATTATTGCATTTCAGAACCACAAAATTATGCCTAGTCATCAAATTTGATGCCTAACTTACTTTCACTTTAATTTTTGTTTAACAAATGCTCTCATTCGTACTTTAACATAAGTTTCCCCTCCCCTCCCACGCCGCATGCACTTCAAGAACACCTGTTTTCGATAAAAGATCGGACAGCGGCACATGTCTTAGACTCCCTTGCACCTGTCAATCACCTCTAAGTTGACTTCACTTTAACCAGTGACTGATAAAACTGACCTTAGAGATTACACCCCTAAAATTCTTGCACAGACCCTATTCTCCATTTGGGTTCGAGGCTATGATTTCAGAAATGTTTCCCCAAAGCACATGACTCAACATCTAAAAAATATGGTCTATTACTGCTCTGTGGATGCAACTTTGCATTGCAAAGTGAGTCGTTGCATAATTAAGGCTTACAATATTGGAAATGTTTGCCCAAAACACATAACTCTGACGTTAGAAGAAATAGGGTCTCTATACAATGCAGTGCAGATTTATAGCTTGGAGGTGAGCACATGCATTTTAAAATAGCAAAATGTGATGTATCTTTCTACTTTACGTTACCATTTGCAAGTAAATGTTGGAAAATAAGTGAAGAAAATAAAGAACTGCTGGATTCTAGCAATGTGAATTCTAGAACAATTCACAAAGAAGTGAGCAATTCGACTTTTATGAAATGGAAGAAAGAGCCATGGCTCATTCAAGATGATAATTTGATGCTATGCCCCATATGTAAAGGCTGTTATGCTGTGCAGCGTATGTATGTGCCTCCCCTCCCCCCAAAAAAATCCTTGCTCTTAATACATAAAAATAGAAATAATATTATTGTTAACATGGCTGCGAAAGAAATGATATAACATAAAACTGCAACCATGAAATGCAGTTTGGCATCTAGAAAAAAAATTGTACACATCATTTGACATCTTACTTAGAGTTCCTAATTTCTAACCCTGATTTTGGTGTATATTGCTCAACAAGTGGCCCTGCTATGCTCTGTTTTCAGGATTTCCATGATATCTGTATCTGTATATCTGTTGAATGGAATTGCACCAAATTTTATATGTAAGTTGCTTTTCTGGAAATCGATGCTGAATAAATTCTGGCTTTGATCATTCAACAGAGGGTGCTGCCATTCTATACTTATGGAAATTTTCATAATCAGGCCCACAACCAATTGATGTAATTTAGCGACCATGGTTTGTGATATAATTAACTCCATTCTTGTCACTTTTATACACTTGCAACCATATTGTTGCCAGGATATCATATTTTTGATGACAACTTTGGTTGTGAGCCTGATTATGGAATATTAGCTCTATGCTTTTTGCGATGAGCATTGCAGCTATATCTCATTGTCTATTGTGTGAAAATGCACCAAATTTTATATTTGAAATTAATGATTAAAAATATATTGTTGATTTCATTTTAAATTTTAATACCCAACAAAGGGTGCTGTTGTTTTGTATTTTTTTAATTTGCTAATCACAGTAACTATGTGTTAAATAAAAAATAAAAAAAATACACCATGCTTTCTATTCATAATTGTTGGTGCTATTATAAATTAATTTATTTGAATGATATAGAAGAAAGGGTACATTTATGTTAGCCGGGCGCCAGTGATATTATATAATATATATATATATATGGATAATATTTTGTTTTATGTCAAAACACTTGCAAAAGCTTCAGACATGTTTTATTAATTAAATGAAATTTTGTATTAATACTTGTTGATTAATACCCCCCCCCCCTTTTTTTGGCATGTTTATGCCTCAATGTCTTAACAGCTCAAAAAAACATAATATATATATACAGTGTCTCACAAAAGTGATGGGACACTTGTGCTTTATAAAAAGAAACTGCAATAAAATAAATAAACAAACATGTGCAAAAATTTTTTGGGTGTGTTTCATATTTAAAGTTAGTAACAATTATTACATAACATACATTTTGTCAAAATATTAAAATATTAATTTAGTAAAAATACAATTGTTCAGAACGGAGCAAAAAATGGCTCACATAAGTGATGGGACACTTACTTTTCCATCAAATATTTATCCAAAAATTTTACTTTTTAAAAGGTTTTAATATTTTGTTGGATTTCCTTTTACTTTTAAAACATGATTTAATCTTTTTGGGATGGATTCGACTAATTTTTTTGTGATTTCTGGAGTGATTTTACCCCATTCTTCTTGAAGCACCGATTTTAGTTGTTGTTTTGAAGAAATGGTGTGTTTGCGAATTCTTGATTCCAATTCTTGCCAAATATTCTCTATGGGATTTAAGTCTGGAGATTGTGGTGGTGTTTTTATTATTTCAGGACAGTTATATAGCAGCCAGAGTCTAACGTTCAGAGCAGTGTGCTTGGGGTCATTGTCCTGGTAGAATTTAAAATCGTTATGAAGGTTCAATTTTCGTGCTGAAGATTTCAAATTTTGCTTTAAAATATCAATATACTTGTACTGATCCATTATACTGTCAATAAAAACAAGATTACCAACTCCAGCGGACGACATACACCCCCATACCATAACTCCTCCTCCACCATGTTTTACTGTTGGTACCAAGTTCTGTTTGTGAAGTTCTTCCCTGGGTTTTCTCCACACCAAGATTCTACCGTCAGAACCAAATATGTTAAATTTACTCTCATCAGCAAATATAACTTTATTCCAGTAATCAGAATTCTTATTTATGTTGGATTTTGCGAAAGCTAGTCTGAGTTTTCTATTCTTTTCACTTACGAAGAATTTTTTCCTGGCTACTCTACCGTGATATCCAGCAGATCGAATTACCCTTCTAATAGTTTCAGGATTAACAATTATTCCATATAATGCTTGTAAATCAGCAGCAACTTTTGAAGCACTAATTCTTGGATTTTTTTTAATATTTCGAACGATAACTCGCTTTATTCCATTGGATAGCTTTGATGGTCAGCCAGGTCTTCTTTTATCCTGAATCATATGATTCTTTTTATATCGTTTAATGATATTGAAAACTGTTGAACGACTCAAGTTAACTGTTTCAGCAGTTTTTCTAATAGATTTTCCACGTTCAATATGCAAATTAATAACTAATTTTCGAATTTCAGGCGAAGTTTCTTTTCGTTTAGCATTCATGACTACACAGAGCTAAAAAACACAAAAATTCCAAAACAAACTGGAGAGAAATACTGCAGACGATTTTATAAATTATTGCCAATTGCTTTTAAGTAAAAATAAAACCCCAAAAAATATTTTTATTGCTTATTTCAGACGATTTTTGTTGCATATATAATGGTGTCCCATCACTTATGTGAGCTATTTTTTGCTCCGTTCTAAACATTTGTATTTTTATTAAATTAATATTTTAATATTTTGACAAAATGTATGTTATGTAATAATCTTTACTAAATTTAAGTATGAAACACACCCACAAAAAAAATGTGTACATGTTTTTTTAATTTATTTGATTAGTTTCCTTTTGTAAAGCACAAGTGTCCCATCACTTATGTGAGACACTGTATATATATAAAATAAATATATGTTAATTTTTTTGAATTATTGTTTCATTAATGTATTATTAATAAATGTTTCAAAGATAATTTGTTAAATATATCATCAACTTTTGCAAATTGCAAAACTTCTATCCTCCATTAAGATTTTATTCATCACAATTTGAGGCTTTAAGCATGTGGCAAACATATGTAGTTAAATATTTGTTATTTACAGTTAAGATTAGAAAATGGTGATTGAAATTGAAATTAGTTGATTTATAAAAATTTTTAAACTTGACATTTATTGGTTTCAGAATTACTAAAAGTTTGTAAGATGTTTTAAAGATGTAAAAGTATTTAATAAACAGGGCTCCCAAATGGTCCCCTTTTTCCCCCTAAAGTCCCCTTTTTAGAAAAAGGTCCCCTTTTGTGCATTTTGGTCCCCTTAGTCCCCTTTTATGACTGGAAATAAAAGAAAAATTGCCGCAAATTGCAAAAAACTTTAAAAATTGCTAAAAGTTAAAAAATTGTAGAGGACAAAATTTATTATAATGCGCTAAAACATTATAACCAGAATTCTTTCACGAATGTCAAAAAATTGCTGTGGAATGTGGAAAAACATTAAAAAACAGATTGGAAATCTCATTAAAAATCAAAAGTCTACAAGACAAAATTTACTGTCATAAAATCGTCGCAAAACACACACACACACACTCAAAAAAAAAAAAAAAAAAAAAAAACTCAAATTGCATAAAAAATTAGCCAAAAGTCAAAAATTGCTGCACGAATTCTGAATAAATTTTATTGAAAGGAAGACAAAATTTATTAAACTGGGATATTGAAACCGGATTCTTTTTCATAATGTCAAAAAATCATCCCAAAACACGAAAAAAAAAATCTAAAACTCGTATAAACTGTGCAAAATAAAAAAATTGCTGCAAGAATTCCGAATAATTTTTATTAAAAAGAGGCAACATTTACTGTATTGGGCTAAAAAAATTTGAAACCAGATTCCTTTTTCTACTTTGCAAAAAATCCCTACAAAATGTATAAAAATTGCAGAAAAAAAAATTTTTAACGATGTAAACAGAATTGTTTCATAAATGTCAAAAAACACCGCAGAATATGGAGGGAAAAAAAAGAAAAAAGCTAAAAATTCAAATCAAAACACATAATTGCAGAAGAACAAAAATATAAAAGTTTGCAAGTGAATTCTTTTTACGAATGTCAAAAAATTAGCACGTCACAAAAAAACCCTGTAATTTTCATAAATTCATGAAAAATTTAAAAATCACTATACAAATTTTGAATAAACTATTGATAAAAGAAAAAAAATTACTACTGGGCTAAAAATTCTTAAACTGAATTCCTTTTATTAATGTGAAACATGGAAAAAAAGGTGTAAAATTGCCTGACAAATTAAATAAAAAAAAAATCTTAATCAAAAAATTTAAAAACTAACTTTAGACATGCAGGTACTTTCCTGCCAAATCTTGTAGCTCTATGCGCAAAAGTCTCTTCGTCACACAGATATACTTCTATATTATAGGTATAGTTTTGTTTTCAGTTTTGATGGAGAAGTATTATCTCAGCTATTAAAGGAGATCGTAATTAAAATTTCTTCTTTTTTATAATGTTTTCTTTAATATATATTTATCAGAAGAAAATATTGGAATCATGAAAATAATTTCCTGTTTTTTTTTTTTTTTTAATTAGGGATTTACACATTTTAGGTTGACCTGAATACGATTTGATTATTTTTTTTAATTCTCTCTCTGTATGTGATACACATTTTGTAGCCATTCTATATCAAAATCTGAAGCAAGGAATTTCATCAAATGGCTGATTATGTTTTGGCATATATGGCCCAACAGGTGGCACTGTTATGCTGCATTTTTAGATAGATTTTGTTAGAAATACTACCTATTACATTCTCCCCTGAGTTGGAATTTCTGAAAAGTTTTTGCAGATCTACGCTGATCATGACTCCTAGAACCCAAAACCACCCCCCCCTCCCAGTTCAAAACTTTATCTATCTATATCACTTTTTTATGGACACGATAGCTTCAATAATTCTGCACAAATCTTTTCCAAACTGATACATAAAATCTCGATCAAGTTCGTTAATGGGCAAAATCGAACCAGGGGGAGTGGAAAGGGGGATGGGGCATTTTGTGAAAACAGAAAAAAAACCATAACTTTATAATTATGATACATATCAAATCCGTTTAAAGTTATTATTACTTCTAGGAAAAGGGCCAAAAATTTATGTATGACAAATTTTTGATTTCATTAAAAATGCCTTCAAGGGTGTGTGTGTGTGTGGGGGGGGGGGGGGGGAAATAGGGGCTTAAGAAGAAAAAAATTCATAACTTCATCAATTCACAAGATATCAAATCCGCTTAAATTTATTATAAATCTCTTTAATATTATCTACAACTTTTATATTGACAAGTTTTTTATAGGACCAACTCTTATAGCAAAAAAACAAAAAAAAACCCTGCTGGCTCCACATACAGGCACAGGTATATTTTGAAGTAGGCGATCCCAACTGCTGCATCATGGGGAAAAGGTCTTTCTTCTGCAATTCCCAAGAAACCGGCACCTAACGGTCTGCGTCTTCGAAATCTACGTGTGCCAGTAGGCCGAGCCATCAGGGATTTTTTTTACTTTTTACATGAGGTATTTTAATAAGACAATCTGGGTAAAATTTCATCAAACTTCACATTAAGTTAACTCTTAAGATAAATCGATGCTGATTAGATTTTGATGTATTTCACCCAACAGGTGGCACTACTGGGTCGCATTTTTAACTATTTCCATGATAGCCAGATCTCGGCATGTTTGGGATAGAATTTCACCAAATTTAATAGGTACGATGATTATGAATATTGGTTTCGACCACTACCAAGCCTTAACCTAGGAGGAGTTGCCATACTATGCTTTTTCGAATGAACATTATAGCATCTCAGTTTCTATTGTATAGAAAGGAACTGAATTTTATGTTTGAGTTAATAATTAACAATATATATTTATGTTAATCTAATTTTAAATTTTATTAGTTAACAGAAGGCGCTGTTATGCTGTGCTTTTTTTATTCACTGTAACTGTTACTACAAGTTAAATTCCAAGAAAAGCACTGTTCTTTTGTAATTGTTAATGTATAATACTGCTAACAATTGATTCATTTAATATTTTCTTAGATCCATTAATTTTTACTATTTATATTTTATTCCAAATCATTTTTTGCTGTTCTAAATATAACCCATCTTGGCGTAGGATATTTGAGTGTCTTAAATAAAGCTATGTATATTGTTTAGTGACAAGATAATCAATTGTTTAATGATATCTTTCCTTTGTAAAGATAATCAATTAACATATTTTCTGAAGTAAATTTAAAATATTTGCATATTTAGGGAAACTTGGTGCTGTATTTTTAGACATGTGGTTCCTTTTCAGTCGCTTTTTTAAATATAACTGGTCCCCCAAAGTTCCCTTTTTTAGTATAAATGGTCCCCCAAAGTCCCCTTTTTAAATAAAAATGGTCCCCTTTCCCCCTTTTTTGAGGACTAAAATGTGTTGGGAGCCCTGAATAAATCAAGGGTCAATTCAGGTGAAAATTGGGGCTTTTTTAGAGACTTTTCACAAAATTCTATTTAACAAAAGAGGCTCTATAAATTTCCTCTTAATATTAGTGGACCTTTCACAAACTGAACTCTTCATATTTTTTTAAATCTCATTAATATTTGAAATGTGTAACAGGCAAACAAACAAGATCACTGAAAACGAAAACTTTAGCAGGGAGGATTAAAAAAGTCAGTATTAATAAATGTAGTATTAATGTCAGTATTAATAAAATAATTTCAATTCAAGTAACTGGATGTCACCTTTTTGTTATAAAATTATATTTTTCACAAAATACAGACCCAAGAAAAAAATCCTGCAACAACTCCTGTCAGTGTTAGTATAATGTGTATTATTAATCAAATGAAATTTTGTATTGCCAAAAGCCCTGTATTTAACATTAATGCAATATATTTCCTAAATATATAAAAGATTCCATGTGAATACAGGATAAATCATAAAGATAAAAAAAAAAAAATTAATTAATTAGGATTTATGCAATTTTATATATATTATTATAACAATTTTGATTTTTTTTTCAATTTCCAAATATAAGCCTTCCCCCCCCCCCCCCCCCCCCAACAGATACACACACAATTTTTTTTTTTTGAACAAAGAAATGGTTTTAAAAATTCAAGAGAGAGATTTCTTTTGGCAGATTTCCCCCATATGTTTTTATATAACGTTAATGAAATCTCCCCCCCCCCCCCCCGCCCCCAATATGAAATGTCCACTTTCCTCCTCTGCCCTCCCCAACCCAAAAAATTTTAAATCTTGAGAATTTTAAATTCTTGTAAAAAAATTATGCTCTGTTTGTTGCTCTCTAGTAATAAATAAATAATCAACCATTTAAATTATCTATCTACCCTAAAGAAGTCTGCTCCCCACCCCCTAAAAAAATTCTTTAAAACTCTATTTTTAAAAAAACTGCCCTATTTGTTGCTCTTTAGTAACAATAAATAAATAATCAATCATTTAAATTATCTCCCTCCTCTCCCTCTGAAACTTACACTTCTCCTTTCCTCCCTCTCCTCTCAGGATACAAAGTTTAAAATTTTTAAAACTCTTTATTAAAAAATATATGCTCCATTTTTTGCTGCCTATTAAGAATAAATGAATAATCAACCATTTCAATTATCTCTCTACCCCCAAAATGTCTGCTTCCCCTCCTTTACCACTGTCCTATTTGTTGCTCTCTATTAACAATAAATAAATAACAAATCATCTAAATTACAAATCATTTCCTTTGAAATTCATATTTCCCCTCATCCTCCCAGATTACAAAGTTTAAAATTTATAAAACTGTTATTTGAAGAAATCTTCTGTCTGTTTTGTTGTTCTCTAGTAAAAATAAGTAGATAATCTGTCACCTAAATTTTCTCTCTACTCCAAAAATGTCTCCCCCCCCCCCCTCACACATACAAAATTTAAAATTTCTCAAACTCTATTTAAAAAAAAGAATCAGCTGTATTTATCCTCTTTAGTTACAACAAATAAATAATAATCAGTCATCTAAATTACCTTCCTTTCTTCCAAAAGTTTCACTTCACCCTCTGTCCCCCCCCACCCACCCACCCCACCCAGCAAATACAATATTTTAAAATCTTTAATATTATTATTATTTTTTTTAATGCTGCCCTGTTTCTTATTTTGTAGTAAGGTAACTCCTCTCATCTACATCATCTCATATAAGTATCATTCATCTAAAATCATCATCCCCTTTGAAATTTTGCTGTCTTCTCCTCCCAATGGGGGGGGGGGGAGGGGAGAGAGAGAGAGATTTCTAAATATCTGAGAGGAAAGCAAAAATTTTCATCTTTTTGCAAGTTTGGCTGTTCTTACTCTGAATCGCATGTATATTTTATGTTTAAAATAAATATGTTCTCTAAAATAACTTCCCCTCCCCATTAACAAAATAACAGCTCTGAGAATAGCCAAACTATAAAAAGACTAAAAACTTCTCTTAAAAACCCGCTCTCCATGGCTAGAAATTCACAACTTTTTTGGGGGATGTGGAATTGAAATTTAAGGGAGAGTTAGATGATCATTTATTTATTTTTGCTACAAAGTGACGATACAGCATAAAAATCTTTAAAGATTTTAAAGTTTGTATGCTGGGGAAGGGAGGGAAGTAAGAAGCAGAATTTGTTTGGGTGGGGAGGGAAAAGCAATTTAGATAATTATTTAATTACTGTTTCAAAAAAGTTATAAATAGAGCAAAAAAAAAAAAAAAAAAACTTTTTTAAAAAGTCTTTAAAGTGTGTACTGAGGGGGAAGGGAAGAAAAAAGAGAGCGTTTTTTTGGTGAGGTGAGGGAATAATTTAGATGGTTATTTAAATATTGTTACAACAAAATCACAATTGAAACACAAAATAATTAAATTTTTTTAATTTTATGAGATGAAATTGAAGGAGGAGGGTCTTCATGACATGAGATTGGGGGGGGGGGGGGGGGGGGGAGGGAGCAAGGAATCAGAAACAGAGATTTTAGGAGGAGGGAATAATTTAGATGGTGGATTAGGTTTATTTGTTGGTATAGGTTTTCAAATAAGTCTGAAAAGAAACTTAAAATTAAAGAGTTACAAAGGTTAAACTCTGCATTTTTGGTACCAGAGGGGAGGGCAAAGGGGAATCAGTAATTTTGAGGGGGGGGGTATAGATATTGATTATTTCTGTTACGATAAAATAACAAATAAGAAAAATATTAACAAAAAATAATTAATTTTATGCTGGGGGGGATTTTAGTGGGGAATTTAGATGATTCTTTTTTAAAGTGAAAATCTGTCAAATACAGAAGATCCTCATACATTTTTTACATCTAAATTAATGATGAAAATGGATTTTAAAATATTTTTTTAAATCTTGATTATAAGCCCCCCTCCCAAACTTAATCCTTTTTGCTTTTGAAAAAGGGTTTTTTTTTTGGGGGGGGGGGAGGGGGGGGGGCAGGGGCTTACAATCAGGATTTTATGGTAATAATAACTAAACTTTAGATTTGGGTTTTAAAAATTAACTTAAATAGCAGTATTAAAAAAATTAATGGTATGATTATTAATATTAAAATAATATGCAATTGGTTGTTTTATTTAACAATGAAAATAGATGTCAAAAGTTTTATTTGTAGGCGTGTGTCTCATAAATCTGCTTGTTTTTATTTCAGGGCATATTTATGAACCCCCATTAACGAACGTCTTTACTATGCAGTGGTTCCTAACCTTATTCACCAATTGTTTGCCAAAAGACACAGTTTTAAGAGTTTGGGATTTAATATTTTTAGAAGGCAATGAAGTACTATTAAGAACAGCTCTAGCAATTTGGGATGGATTAGCTGAGTAAGTATTCTTCAAAAACAAAGAAATGTTTAAATATTACATTTAAATATTACAATATTACATTTAATACAAAATATTACATTTAAATATTACACTAAGATATGTAATTAATATTAAAAGGTTTTGAGTTTTAGTTCTTCAATCCTTTTCTATTATTATTTTTTTAGTATTGATATCATTGTTGCAATTTTTTATTTGTGTTTCTGTTGTTTGTTGTTATATTTAATCTGATTAACGATTTGGTATGGAATTGCAGTCATTAACAGTTGACAATTTAGACTCAGATTCACACCTAACTGGTATCATTTGTCATGAAACTTAAATTTTAATTTGAGAAAGATGTACAAATTATAACATAGTATACAGCATTCATCCTAGACCTGAAAAGGGGTAGGAGGATAGTCACTTTAAATAAAAAAAAAAAGGGGGGGAGGAGTGCAAGGCAGTAATACATAACCAAAATAAAATGAAGATGCTCCTTAAAACAAGGGACATTTTTAGATATCAAAAGAGCACATCACAAATACCAGGGCCTTACATTTCATAAGCATTCCAACATTTGGTGTCATAGTTTCATAATATTGTACTACTCACACATTCATGATGTGTCTGGAATGATAATTAAATGAATAAAAATGCTCTTAAAAGAAAAGAAAAAAAAGGCAAATCAAAGGAACAGTGTAAAAATATCTAATGTAATCGTTTGTATGTTTTAACCTTAAAATACTTTTGAACAAAAAAAGGTGTTGGAAAATCTTTAGTATCGGAAAAGAAAAGGAGAAATGTTAGTTTCATGTCTTTTCTCATGTCCATCTGTAAAAATGATCAGGTGCAAATGTATGTGTTTAAAGAAAAATAAAAACAATTAAGGATTTTTTTTTTTTAATAACATACTTCACCAGGGCAAGATATGTACATTTCCCCCCTCCTTAATGACAAAAGTACTATTTGTTGACAAAATTTTTTTTTTTCTTTTCTTTTTCTTTCTGAAAAGCAATCAAGGTGATATATGAAATTCAAATAGAAGGCAGGGCTCCCACCCATCTTTTAAAGTATATAATCAATCTACTGGATTGATTTCTCAAATTGATTTAGAAAATTTTAAATATATCAGTTTTTTAATTATTATTATTTATGCAGGACTTTAAAATGTTTTCCAGATTTAATATATTCTAAGAAACTGTATTTTTTATTTTTTGAATGATATTTTGATTTCCCATTTTTATTTTTAGTCGAATAATGAGTGTTGAAAGTGCTGATGAATTTTATTGTATCATGGGAGTTTTAACCAGAGAAATACTCGAATTTGGTTTGATGGATACCAACATGTTCTTAAAGGTATGGATGTAACTTTTTTTTTTTTTTAGTGTTTTATCATTTTATCAGCATGATTTTTAAGTGACTTTTTCAAGCATTAAGGTTCCTTTAATTTTTAATTTCATTGGTATTAATTGCAAGGGAGTATTCAGATTGAAAGTTAAATGTATTAAAATATAGATTAATAAATAAAATAAAATAAATGTATTGTTTTGAACTTTCAGTTTATATCAGAACATAAAAGACAACATGTTGAAAATAATTATGCAATCTCTAAATATTTTTTTAGTCTGTGTTGCATTTTACCATTATAAAGCGCAGTTATATATACTAATAAAATAAAGTTTTGCTCTGTGTGTGTGTCTGTATATCTGTTGGCGATGGCTAGCAAAATCTAGCCCACCTAGAAGTCTGAAAATTTAGGTGGATAGTCCAAGGTCTGACCATGTGCACCTGAGTCTCAGAATTTTAATAATTTGATAATTACAATTACTCAAGATATTAATTAGAATATCATTAAACATCACATCAAAAATGCCATCTTTTAAATCAAAATGGCTAAAGAAAAAAACTGCTGTTGTGGATTTGCAAGCAGAAATGAATGAATTCAAAATTATTTTACTAATTGGCGAATTTTAAGAAAACTAATTAAGATATTAATTTGAAAATTTCTGAGCATATGTAAAAAAAAATTCTGCATCCAACTATGCGATTTTTGAAAAATTCGGCCGGTAATTTTTCTTAATTTATGCAAAAATCTGCCAGCGCCAGTGAAAAAAATCAGTGAAAGTTTCAGACAGGGATCTGCTTTCATTAAAAACTTAACTACAAAGAGATCTGCTTCTCTGGCCGATTCCTCCATTTAGTTTGCGAAAATGAAAGGAAATAATTGCCAATTTTTACTAATTAACAAAACGTTAGATAACTTATTAAGATATAGATCTGAAATTGAGGATGAGAAGTGTTGTCATCTGCCAGCTATTTTAGCATAGCGTCTTCGTTATGTTCTAATTATCAGAAAAATTTAATTCTTTTTTTTAATGATCGCATTAATGTAGGTGAAGGTGGTTTTCTTGAACAAATTATTCGTTATATTTGCAGGTATGAGGAGAGAGGGGGTTAACGCCTTGCTCTGAGATTGTTATTATCGCTGGCCCGGGCAATGCCGGGTGGGTAGCTGGTAATTCTATAGTAATTTCTTGAACTAATGTAATTTTTGACCTAAGGAAAAGTCCACTATTTCACAATATTTATAAATAATCTGTGTTTTTCTTTTATTCAGACCATTTTAAATTGCAATGTCTAATTGTAATAAACTTGTATATAATATCCTTTATATCTTTACATTGACATTAAGAATATAATAATTTTTAATAATGCTTTAGAAGTACAATCGAACCCGGTTAAGATGTGTTTCAAGGGACTGGACAAAAGTTGCATAGTAAGTGGGATCGTGTATTAAACATGATTTGTATAATGTTGCAGGAACTGAGCTTATTTACACATCTAATAGTCTAAATGAAGTTTAGAGCTTTCGAATTTGTGTATGGTCGAAAATCGTGTCTTTTATGTATATTTTGATTACTTTCAACTTCACTATTAATCATTAGGAAACATGTTCAAAGCTCGAGCATACCAGTCAAATATTATTCTTTATACAACATTGTATTTCTTGGTTCCTACGTTCGTTCTCTTGGACAAATAAGCAGCTGAAATTTTCTCGATTGTCTCTGGACTGTTTTAGCAGGATAAGAAACATTCATTCTGAAATATTTATTGATTTTGTGAATATTGCTTTATTTATCATGGCCTTTAGAGTCATATTTTCATACAATAACACAGATAAACAGGAGCACATAGTACTAGGGAGGCATTAATTCCTATATTGACTGAGTGGAAAAAAGAACCGACAGCATGCACCATGCAAAGAAATAAGAAGTAACAAAAAGTGACAAAAATTCTTCCATCTCTCTCTACTTCAGTAAAAACATACATGAAGTGAAAGACAAAGAATGTTATGATGCAGGAACAAAGAAGAATTGCATTGTAGCTAATTTGGTGGGGTTTTTCAATTCAAATATCTACCACTATTCTCAAATGTTAGCCTTAACTAATCTGTTATTAAATAATGTGAATACAGTGGAACTCCAGATATACGTTACCTGAGTTGTACGTTTCCCTCACTTATACGTTTCAACTCAGCGGTCCCGACCACTTGCCATTAAAAATTAGCTGAGTTATACATTTTGAATTACACATTTCCCTCAGTTATACGTTACATTTGTGCATCCCCGGACGAATTTATTTTTCATTTATCCATTTTGAAACCGGAAACACTGACGAAGTGGCCGAGGAGTCTGATTTGAAAGATCCCACTATAAACTTCAGAGCTGATGTGAAAGCATTTGACGTAGTAAAGCGGTCCGTGAGTAGTAAAAGCAATAACCAAAAGGTGGCTGCATTATTAACAGAAATGCAAAGCTTGCTGTTCAGTGTCGACTCTGCCGAAAAGAAACAACCGAAGATTTGTGATTATTTCAACAAGATTCAGTAAACTACTGAAATGTCTTTTGATAAATGATTTATATGCCAAGGCGATTCCAACGATTTCTTTTAAGTACTCTATGCGTATTAAAAATAATTTTAATAAAGCTTTTATGATAAAATAACTTCATGTATACTTCTCTTATGTACTTTTTTTTCTCATTTCCATTTCCAAAAATTTATGTCATGTGTGCAGTACTACTTAAGAAACTTCTGTTTTCAATATAAAAGGTAGCAAACTCCTCAGCGGATGAAAGTTTTCATGATATATTTTAAAAATTGTTCCGGTAAACCATTAATTGAGTTGTACGTTTTACTGAGTTATACGTTTCGTTTGTCCGGTCCCGAGCAAAACGTATAACTGGAGTTCCACTGTATTACTATTTGGATACAGTGTTTTTTATCTGAATAAAAAAAATCTGCTAAATTGGCAACACTGGAGAAGAGAGAAGAAATTCACACCTTACTGTAGGAATTCACGTCTTATGCGAGATTTTTTGCATCAAACGACTGAAAATCTATCCTGTATTAAGCGGGATCGCGTAATAACCATTTGTGTATTAAATATGATATTTTTGCATTAGTCTTATGGGCAATTTCAAATGCACTGAAAAAATCTGCATATTAAGCGGGATTGTGTATTAACTGTGAGCATCTTAACCGGGTCCAACTGTTTTAAATTATAGGTTATTTACCATTGACTTGAGATTAAAGAACAAATTAATATTTTAGACTATTTGTACTCTTGCTCCATTTCCTTTTCCTCAACTTCAAGAGCTTCGAGACAGTTATACGTATAATATACAGCCATTCAATTCCTCCTGGCCATCAGATGCTGAACTTCAGATATTTGCTGGAGAAGCAGATGACGAGGATGATGATGACATCAATGCAGCAAAGTGGTACTTCACTAATGAATTGCAGTGGTATAAAAAGAAAGGTATTTTTGAATATATTATCTGATTTTTATATTTTCCATTGTTTCATCACCCCCACTAAGTATATTAGACAGGGAATTTTATTTAAAAATAATTTTGAGGATTTTTTTTTTGTCTATTAATCCTGGATTTTGATTGTGTGTACATGCACATGCATTATTAGCAAAAAACACTGAATAGTTGTTTTCACAATATTGAGTTTCTACATTGTAGAGATTAGTAACTACTGAAAACATAGTTAAAATATTCACACTTTAGTACAGTTAGTTAGTACATAATAGAAGACATTGTATGCAATTATAATATGGTATTAAATTGATAATAAATTGTTATAGTATTAAGCTATTGCAGGGAGCTTTTTTCTTAACTTTTGAAAAAAAATATTATCAATTAATGATAGAGAAAAAATATAAAAAGAAAAATTGGGTGAAATTTAAAAAAAATTAAGAAATAATAGACAAAATGTTTTATTAGTTTTTCTTTTTCCACACATTAGAAAGTAAATTTGATAAATTTTTTTGTTCATGATTTCATTAATAAATTTTTATAACTTTACCTATCAATAAATTTTTTATGAATAAATAGATAACTTTGGTACAAATTGCAATTCATTTACATTGTGTGCACTGTAGATAACCTTAACAAAAACATTAGCAAAAGTGTGGCTATGTTGCTACGAATGTCTTGCAATAGCAAATTTATATAATAATTATTATATTTTAATGTAATTTTTTTGCCTAGATTTTCTTTTAAGTAAAGCACATGTAATTTGATCGATGCAAGATAAATTAAAAATATTATAAGTGATGCTATGAATTCCAGGTTTATGGATGATTGGGATAACTGATTTAGTTGAAGGAAAATATTGATAATTGATTAATAAATGATGACTGATTTTGTAGTTTTCTTCTTAAATCAATTATCCCACTGTCCCATAAATCTGAGATTAAAAAAAAATCCATTGAAATAACTAATTTGTCTCACTTTGGTCAAATTAAGTGTTCTTTACTTAAAAGAATATCTGAGCACAAAATTTATATTTAAAAACATTAATCAAAATATGCCATTGTGAGTCATTTGTGAAACATCGTAAATCTGTGGAATAAATTGAAAATGAGTTGGCAATGTAAATAAATTGGAAAATTGAAAAAAATTGTTTATTAACACTTTCCAACATAGTTGAAAAGTGTTTATGAATTTGGTTTGTCTGTCTGTCCGTGTTCCGACTATCATAAATATGCTTGGATCATCATGCAATTGATATATGTTATTGAGGCTTACTGTGGCATGTTCGGTATTGAAAATGAAGTGTGTAGCACTTATAATTTTTTTACAGGGGTACTCAAAAGAATTCCGTTACATTATGGTCTATGGGGAAAATCATTTGCGGTTTATTTTAATGATGTTACACAATTTTAAACATAATTAAATTGATATATATCACTGAGGTGCACTACAAGAGACTAATTATAGAATGTGGTGTGCATAGCACTTATAGTTCCTTTACAGGAATACTCAAAAGAATTCCGTTACATTACGGTCTATGAAGAAAAATCGTTTGCAGTTTATTTTAGCAATGTTTCACTATTTCAAACATATTAAAATTGATATACATATCACTAACGTGGATTACAAGAGGTTTACTACAGAATATTGTGTGTATAGCTTTCATCGTTCATTTACAGGGACATATAAAAGAATTCGGTGAAAGTACTGCTTATTAATAATAATTGCTTTTTCAGTTGCTGAACGCATTTTTAAATTTAACTCATTTTTTGTCTGTTACTTGGTGTGTATAAATTGTATAGATTGTATACAGGGCAGCACAAAAGTTCTCGAGTACATTTCCATTTATTGTCGGAAATTGCAGAAGGGTAATTTTAAACTGTGCTACGCGTTTCCTAACTGAACTAAAATTTAGCATTATATTTAGTATACAGGGTGATTATAAAAAAACTATCCCGACATTTGGGCCCCTAACTATCATACCATTCACAGAAACTGAATGAAATTTTGGCAAAAGGTATTTTGAGGTATGCGCTCAAGAATGATATAGAAAACAACAGTGTCACTCAAACAGTTACGGTTACAGTGAGAAAATTTCGAAAAAAATCAAATGGCAACACCCAATTTTTTGTATTGGAATGTGATCTCCATTGTGAAAAACCCTAAATAGCGTTGGAACGGCAAATGTAGCATGAAAATCACCGGCGGTAGATAGGCTAAAAGTGAGGCCAGCCAATAAGGACAGAGAAGCAGCATAAAATAAAGCATTTTATTGTGTTTCACAAATTTTCCACATGACCTCCTTCACACACGATAACACTTTGCATGCGGCTGATGGTGGATAGCACTACAGCACGTATCATGGCAATAGGAATCTCTTGAATCGCAGTTCTGATGGCATCTTTCAAATCAGATGCAGTTTGAGGACGAAACTGATACACTTTGGATTTCAGATATCCCCACAGCCAGAAATCCATTGGTGTCAGATCAGGAGACCTTGATGGCCACGGAAACGGGAAATGACGGGAGATAACTCTGTCACCAAACTGTTGAGTTAAGACACGTTTGACTGAAGACCCGACATGTGGAGGAACGCCATCTTGCATCCACACAACTTCAGAGAGAGCATTTTGCCGTTGCGATGCGGGAATCGCGTAATGAGTTAACATGTCCAGATAGCGAGCACTCGTTACTGTACACGTTTGCAGATCACCGGCAGTAACCTCTTCAAAAAAGTAAGGACCGAGGATGAACGTACTCGTTATATTACACCACACAGTCACTTTTTCCTCGTGTAATGGACGTGCATGCACATCATGTGGATTATTCTCTACCCAGTGCACACAATTTTTCGAATTCACATTACCAGTTAACGAGAAATGCGCCTCATCTGTCCACAGAATGCGTAAAGGCCAGCTGCTATCTTCATTGTACCTGTTAGTATAGTAATTACGAAAGTAATCACTAATACATTAAAACAGGATGCAAAGTATAAACGCTAAATGGAGCGTATATGCTGACGATTGATTGCCCGAATTAAATATGAGAAAAAGCTGTAAAGTAACATGTGGATTGTGTCTTGAAATAAAGACAAACTGTTTTAAAAACAGCTAAACGTTTATTAAATAAAAACAATAAAATCAAAAAGACAAAAATACAAATTCAATAAACTATGTAAATAAAAATATACTTTAAACTTTATCTTTAATATGAACTGAAGCCTAGAAAAAAGTTTCAAAAGAAAGTTATTTTTATTTAAATTCAATTCATAATTAAATATACTTATCTTTAGAAAAATGTAAACTTTAACTTGATTTGATAATTATAACTTCAAATTATATTAACTTTAATTTAATCAACTTAATTAACTTTAACTTAACAAAAATATAAACAGAAATTAACCTTTATTATTCACCTCTCATTTAAATATAACTCATCTTAAAAGATTGTTAAACTGTGTTTCGTTTTACATCTCATCTCATGAAAAACTCCCGATGTACCACACGTACCGTCATTAGCACACCGAAGGCATCAAAGTCAAAATGCAAAACAAGTCTCAGACATCTATCTCAAACCCCGCCTCATGAAAACCTACGATATACCACGCGTACCATCATTAGCATATCGAAAGCATCAAAGCAAAAGTATCAAACAAATTAAATCGGATCTTCATCTGAAACCTTAAACATGATTGAAGTCCGTCACAGTATTTGAAAGACCTTAAGAGTAAGAGACAAAAACCAGAGACAACAACCTAACATGATGTCAAAACTGAGAGGGAAAAATAACTAATAAACTAAAACTTTATAGAAACTTAAACCAGTTTTAAACTTAATTAAATAAAGCCAAAAGTATAATAAAATCACTTCAAGAAAAACTATGTGAAAATATATGCAAATTTACTTACGAAAGTTCTCTGTGTATTTCACCTTTCCCCCTTTAACAGTATACTAAGATACTAACACAACTTCCTAAAACCTGCTTAAAAGCAGTATCACTGAAGTTGGTCTAAAACATACTAAGGAGAAGGGAAAACATCGTTGAGTAGAAAAACTAATGAAACAAATTAAATCATAAACTGAAATATTGATAGAACGTGTTGCAGCCGGTGTTTTGATACACTAGGTAACAAACGCCATTTTTCTCTCTCTGTCTTTCAGGAGAAGCAACTTTGTCAACAAGATGAGAGAAGGCATAAAACTTCTAGATGTATCCTTTAACATCACCAACCAGCTTTCACAAAAACACCATTAAGTTCTTTAGATTTAAACAGCACCATCATCAGAGATTAAAACATCTTGAAAAACAATTTCACATTTAAATATTATAGAACATCTTTAAAACTGCACCACCATCACTAGCCATTACCGGCGGCATTACTTATGTCAACATTGCCTTGCCACACAAAAAGAATTAAAACAGCTAATGAGTAAACCACGAGCTGTCGTATATAAGCAATCATCTCCATGTAAACAACCTATCACGCAGCCTCCCAGTAAACGTCACTACTGGCTTCTCGAAAGGTCCGGATGAAGTGACGAACCTCCACGAGGAAAAGATCGTAGGAGAGAAAGACGATCGCGCCATCTGTCGTCGTCGGCCGTAAGTGCTTCGACACATCGTGGTGCTAGGCTGTGAAGAGAGATATGACCGGCAAAAAGGTAAATAGAAATGCGTGGTTTTAAGAGTGTGGTGTGAAAGTAAAAATGAATAGGCCTGGATAATTTCTACAACTATTATTGTAAGTAAGCTTTATGAAATATTAAATATGGTATTTAGATATTGAAATAAAGTAAATATTAACCAAAATATATATGTATAAAGCAGAACTTAGAAATGTATGAATGTAAAACAAAAAGTAATTTAGAAACTTAGGTGGGGATTAAATGGATGAATTAACTGAAGTGATAAGACCAATATATAGGGAAAATATGGAATATTTCCTAACAGTACCGGATAAGGAATTTATTTGCAAAATCCAGCCGTAATTGATAGTTTCCCGCTTCCAACATCTGGACACGCTGGAATCGATACGGAAACATGTTTAGAACAGAGCACAGAATCTTGCGTACAGTAGAATTCGGCAGATCCAGAACACGTAAAACACCGCGTGCAGTTGCGGGACGAACTGTGCATATCGTCTGATGAACTTCTGAAACAGCTTCCACAGGAACGCAAGGTTGTCCAGACCGAGGTCGATTGCATGTGCTACCAGTTTCTTCAAATTTATGAATCAAGTCCCGTACAGCTTTGACTGTGCACGGGCCTCGCCGTAATCCATGGTTTCTGCGGTAAACACGCGATGTCTCTGCGGCATTTTGTCCATTCAGGTACTAAATCTTTACGATTTCCCCACGTTCTTTCCCTGAAAGCGGCATCTTGTTCGGAATGGCAGAAATGAACATACGCGGCTCGCATTTCGCAGTGCCTTTTCTTTCATCTAGCGTGACGACGTCAGTCATGACTGTGTCTTATGTAGAACCCGAAATTTGCGTTTCTTGGTTTCTTCTTCTCGTTTTGTGGAGAACTAATCAGGCTGGGATATCAGCCAAAGAAACGGTGTGACGTGAATGAAACTAAAATTAATGCTCTGGTGCACGGCAAAGTCTTTTTTACTTTTCCCTTGCCTAGTTCCGGTGCTTTTCATGCTACAGTTGCCATTCCAACGCTATTTAGGGTTTTTCACAATGGAGATCACATTCCAATACAAAAAACTGGGTGTTGCCATTTGATTTTTTTGAAATTTTCTCACTGTGACCGTAACTGTTTGAGTGACACTGTTGTTTTCCATATCATTCTTGAGCGCATACCTCAAAATACCTTTTGCCAAAATTTCATTCAGTTTCTGTGAATGGTATGATAGTTAGGGGCCCAAATGTCGGGATAGTTTTTTTATAATCACCCTGTATATACAAATCTATAGATCGTATACAGGGCAGCCCAAAAGAGCTTGGATATTTTTCTGATTATTGTTGAAGTTGATAATTCCTGAAATTGGATTTTTAAATATGTTATGTGTTTTGAAAATTGTTTAGTTAGATATCATCTTACACCTTACGTTAAAGATTTGCAAAATTATTTTGGAAGTGTTGGAAAGTGTTACATAATCTATGCTTGACGCATGATTTTTCGTTCTTGTTTATTTAAATTCTGATTTTGTCAAAAATTGTGTATCAATTTTTTTTTTACGGTTTAAAAAATTTAAAAACAACAATAGCCTAAATGTGCAATGCGAGACCTTTGTGTCAACATAGTAAATGAATAAAATACATTTAAAGTGAGTTCACAATGAAAATAAATTGAAAAATTTGAAAACTTTGTTTATTTATTTAAATTTGATACAGCTGGTAACAAAAAATTTGAAAAAAAAAATTGCTTTCTATTGTTGGAAAAAAATATTAAGAAATTTTCTTTTTCTTATGGTGTAGTTTCCTTGAATTTTTATAATTCTTTCTTTCTTATTTTTTTCTTATCAATATTTAATATATTTTCCAAGTTGTCAACTTTCAGGTGTATTTTCAGAGTCTGACTGAAGTGAAATAAACCTGTTTCGTACAAGAAAATTATTTAATAAAGGAATTCAAATAAATACATAACGGGAAAAAGAAACATTTTATTTAAAAAATTTCTAGTACAAAGCATGTTTATTTGACTTGGGTCAGACTCCGAAAGAATATCGAAAAGTTGGCAACTCTGTGTTTTTCCTATCACTAATTAATTTTTTACAATTAGACATTCTTAGGCAAAGTTCCAAAATGTTCATTAAAATTATAAAAAATGTTGATGCAGTTAAGGCAGAATCCACCCACTATGATTTTCCTGTTATTTATACCTGGAAAGTCAGTACTCTAAAACATTTATCTGGCAGCTTCTCACTTTATAAGTCATAAGTTCATGTTTCATATTATAAAAGAAAAGTTAATTTCTTTATAATATTACTGTTTTTTTTTTTTCCTTTGACAATTATATTGAATGTTTACATGTTTTGTCGCTTCATTATTTTTAGTATATTATATCTTGTCGAATAGTAAAAAATAAAAGTTTTACTGTATTTCCATTATTGTAATAAAACACATGCAATTATTATAGTTACAAAACTATTCAATTGCTAATTTTTAAGTACTTAACTGTGCAATACTTCTTAAGTTTCTTTGAATAAATTATTTAGAATTAGAATGTACTCTTTTAAATTTCAAATTTCTTAGAAATTGTCGACAGAAGTACTTTTACAGGTACCACCCACAGATACAGGAAAAAGTACATACAGGAAAAGTACAGGATACCACAGATGTAAAACATTTACATCTTAGAAGTCACTACCATACCAAATTACAAGTTTCTAACTCAACAGTATCACAGACATTGCAATTTTGGAACATTTTTTGTTCACGTACACTTTTAAATTTCAAATTTTTTAGAAACTATTTTGTGTGACCATTTATGTCTTTAATAGCTATGTCAAATTTTATGTTTATTACTCAAACAATTCCAAATAAATTGCAATTTAGAACATTTTCCACCCTTTTAAATTTTGAATTTTTTAGAAACCATTCTTAGACATTGTTCATTGACACTAGTTCATTTACATCTTGTTCATTGACACTAGTTCATTTACATCTTAAAGTACCATCCTGCCAATTTTCATGTTTCTAACCCCAGCAGTATCACAAAAAGTGCAATTTTAGAACATTTTTTGCACATGTAAGTTCCTCTTTGTGCTTTCCTGAATTAGGGGTAAGGGCAGATCCAAGAGAAGTGTAACACCCATCACCCATTTCTCTAACCAACAAAGCGCAAAGCAGACCATTTTGCAAATAGACATACACATTCATTTTAATAAAATGCTTTATATGTCTATATGGGATTTATTGTTTACTATTAAAGCTTAAAAGTAATAAACAGTAAATTTTAAAATAAAATTTACACAAAACTTAAATAAATGATTTATTTTTTCTTTATTAAAATTGGGCAACAGGATTTTATAGAATCTTCCAACCATAATTGTATACAGTTTGTAGGAATAAATATTTATAATGTAAGGCCACAAATAAACAATTCTGTAACTTTTTTATTCTATAGATAAATTCCCCCCCTCCCCCCTCCAAAGTGCTTTTCATAGCTGAAAATAAATGCTGGCATGCTATCCCCATGCTAAATCACCATAGGCATTTGCATCAAAAAGTATGTCTAAAAAAATCAAAAGAAAAAATATGGAGATTTATTTTCTTTTAAGTTTTAGATTTTAATAAAATAAATTGAACAATTTTTGACATTCAGGGATATTTCTTTTTAAAGAAGAAAACGGGAAACTTGTAGATCTGTGGAAATGTGGTATCCATGCTTAATCATGTTTTTTAATTATGAATAACAGAAAAGGTAAAAAAGGGGTAAATATCACAGAAAATGTGCAGAATTGATTTAAAAAATAATTTTTTAAAAAAAATGTGGAAATCTAACAGTCGGTGGAAAAGGGGCATCCCTGTAAGACACTTAGACTTAGGCGACTTAGACATGGAAAGTTAGTGGCCAAAGAAAAAAATCCAGTCGCCACGTGGCGACTGGCGACCGTGAATCTGCACCTATACAAAAAAGTTGCAGGAAACTGCATTTTAATTGAGATTTTGTTGTTTTAAATTAAATTTGGATTTAGGTGTTAGAGATTATAAGATGTATGAATTGTGAACAAAAGATTTTCTTCAAATTTATTTCAAAAATGCACATAAAACATTTAAATTACATTAAAATATTTTTTTTTTCATTTTCTCCTGTAATTACCAAATAGTATATATATAACAGTTTTTTTCAATTAATTTATTTATTGGTAGTAATGCTTATGTTGTGTATTTTTATATGAAATTTATTCTAGGTCTTACAAGTTCATCTGCAACATTTAGCAACATTGGACCAGGAGCTTATGGTTCTGTAGAGAGTAATATTCCCTTGTCCTTCACAAATTTCAACACTGAAAGACTGACCTTAGACATTTCATCTCTTAAAAAGCAGTATATGAAACTTAGAGAGCGCCAGAAACAAGCACATGTTATTCTTTCAGGTATGGTTTTTTAAACCTTATTTTTAATATAGTTTATAGTATAGAGTCAGAGCAAAATTTCAAATGTCTTAAAATACTATAAGAATGTGTTTAATTGATTGAGATTTAATTGAAATTTTGGCCAAATAAGGAAAATAATTGAATCAATGATTTCAAAAACTACCCCTCTAGTCTACTTTTTTTCGAAATTCATTTTTTTGTTGCAAACATATCTTTGAAGGTAAGCCTACATGTGTAGACAAAAGTTATATAGAATACATTTATCCATTGCTACTCAAAATTCTTGTTAATTGCAAAAACAACATTAGTCAATGACAATAACGAGATATATTTCAATGGTAAACAACAAAGCAAGAAAAAAATGTAATTGAACAATAGTGGTAAATATAACTATGTTCCTTTAATGAATGTGTGTAAGGTTTACATATTTTAAATACCACTATTTTTGAATAGTAATTCTAGATATATATTATACAATAAAACCCTGGTTATCCGAAAAGCATAGGACCAAAGGCCTTTCGGTTGACCAGGGTTCCATAGAAATTTTCGGATAACTGGGAGGCTTCCTAATTTTATTCTATCAGATGACACTACTCACTCTTCTCACTCCCCCAGAGTCAGGTAAAGCATTTGTGCTTGCAGGTACAGAAAGTGTCTGTATTCTGTTCGATTACTCTTTCCTGCTTACACATGTTTTCATTTCCTCCAAACTTTTTTTGCGATTGATGATACTTTAAAGCACAAACGTGTTTTTATAAGCATGAAGAGCTTAATGAGTTTAAAAAGTTGATGCTGGCAACTCAATATATTGAAGTGCAGGAAGATGCATTTAACTCTAGATGTGTTGTTGTTTAAAAGGTGGCATGATAAGGCAGCATTGAAGCAATGTAAAGTTGAAAAACAAAAAATTCACTACATATTTTGTAAAGAAATGAAGTGTTGTATGTGTCTATGCAATAAAATGCCTGCATTTACGCAATAGTCCAAATAAGTAAGTCGACGCTATTTATTTATTTCATAAACAGTATGCTTGTTTAAAAATAAAATTTTCATATTAAAAAAAAAAAAAAAAAAAAAACAGTTTAAGGTCTTGGTTAAGCCAATTTTTGGATAATTGGGGTTCTACTGTATTAGGTATTTTGTTAAATACCTAATAAAAATATTATTAATATATATATATATATGTATTATCATTTATAGGGTACTGTATGCAAAAACAACATAAGTCCAAAGGTAAAAAAAAAAAAAAAAAAAAAAAAAATATATATATATATAAAATAAGTTTCTGGTAACTGACAAATATGTTTAAATGCTTAAGGAATATACTGACCACAGAAAAGTTCTTAAAATAGCTAGAATTTCTGTGTAGCACAGTTTTTATTGATTCATGAAAAACCTAAAACCTTGTACTTATGTAGCTTTTAAATCACTGATTCAATTTGTTTTTGATAAAAACAGAAGTGCATTATGGATAACTATAGAAATTTGGCATCAGATCTTCAGTAATCTTGTTTGTTGTTTGAAATGCTGAATTTAATATACTACATACAAGTACATTTATTTCAGTTGAAAATTGCATTTGAATCAGGTTTAGATGTAAATTAGAATTAAAACATTATTCTCATCACATTCCTCTTGTGTTTGCTGCTTGCAGTTTAGTTGAAGCTAACATTAACAGTGCACATTTGAATTCTAAGAAAATAGTTCTTGATAAAATATCCATCTCTCTATAGCTCCAAACCTAGTTATCCAAAGTTGTTGGCTGTGAAAATTATTGCTTTAGTAGTTTGACCATATAATAAGAAGACATAAAATATATAAATAAAAATCTTTATCTGATTTGCAGTTTACTGAATTTTGTTATTATTTTTACCCATTTTTATCAGCTCCTTTCCTCTTTTTATGCATTTCTTTTAATAATTCATCTTTTAATGTGGAAATCTCTGGCCCAAGGAATCAGCAATCTTTAGATATAGAATTTTTGTTTATTGTCCTGCAAAAGGATAGTGCAGATTTTCAGGAATTGTGTTTAAAATTGCAGGACTTAGCAGTTTTGTTGCAAATTCAAACTAAGAGACAGGAGTATTATATATGCTGTGTTCTGAAGGAAAAATAGAAGGTAATATGAACTCTAAAGTTAGAGCAAACAACTTTCTCCCACCCCTCTTAATATAACATATCTCTTGTAGATTAGAAAGCACCTCACTCTTGACATTTTAACACTACAAAATTCAAGTTTCAAATTTTAGTTTTTCTAACTTTAGTGTTTTCTTTTTTAAATTCATTTCTATCCAACCAAGAATTATTCAGATAATGAAGACTTTTATTTCAAAAGAAGCTCTAATCTAAATAATAAGGAAAAAATAACAAGAACAAAATGAAGTTTTAATGTGAAACAGCTCATATCTAATAATCCAATTTAATGATTAAAATCCTTTTAATTTAACAAACTGTTCACTCATTATTTTAATATTTAAAGTAATTTATTTCCTGTAATGTATTATGCATCCTTGCCCTGATTTTCTTCTAAAATGTTTTGAATAAAAGGCTTATTAATTTTACAATTTTTTTATTTTAAATTTTGTATCTGTATACTGTTGATGATTGTTTATATAAAAGGTGTATAGTTTTAAAAGTAAACAAGTAATGGATACAAACTTTAAAAGTAAACCTTCAAATTAGTTGTTAAAAGCAGAGATGAAAAAAATTCTATGATTTTAAGTAAACTTATTATACATTTATTCTGTATCCTTGATATTTTGCATCTTTAGCACTTTTCTTCTTCTTTCTTTTCCTCCTGCATCCTTTCCTCTTTATGTGCATTTTTCTTTATTCGTGTATTTTCTACTTTTTGGAAACTCAACTGTTTTCATCCCTGTAGATGTATTTAAAGATATTTTTGAATCTTTGGAAACTAATATTTTTTGTATACTCATCTATTTACAGGTATCTCTCACTTAGTGCAGGTTTCAGTTAGTGTTGTAAACTTTTTTTATATGTCCACTCAATTAGTGTAGGCAAAATTTCGATTAATGCGAAAAGCACAAAATATTGGATGCTTTTTTTCCAGCAAGATGGTATTGAATTTTTAAAAGTGAAATTTTCAGAGAATGCCGTAAAAAGAAATAAGCATTAAAGAATTCTAAGAAGCTTTTCAAAAATTAGAATTCCTCAGACAGCATTTGATAAATATCGACTCAGACTTCAGTTTAATTGTGTAAATGCATTGTAGATTAGAAAGTAAAATTTTGTGTTACTGCAAGATGTATTTCAAAAAGAAGAAAAAAACTGTGCAATTGGCAATTGATAAATTTTTGCTGAAATAAATTAAAATGCATATAAGTTTAAAGTAATCAAATTGTATTATTACAATATGTTTTAAATCAAATTATGCAATTAAAAAAATAACCTAATAGTAAGTAAGTTAACATAACCGAAAGAATTGTAGTAAAGCAGAATTAAAATTAAAATTGACTTTTCAATGTTTCTCAACTTTTACTTATTAGTAGCTCACATGTTTATGTTAATGGAAATTCACGAAAATTAGATAAACTTTTCTTAAAGTTTCAAATCAAGCTGTAATGTATATTTTCTAACAGTAATACATCAAAAATAATATCTAGTACATTATTACATTGTCTATTTATGTATATTGTATTTATGAGAAAGCTGGTTGTGGATTTATTGCAGTTTTTATCTTTCAATGTACTATGTTTCAATTAGTGCAGTAATACCTTGGGATTAATTAACTGCATTAATGGAGGAAAATCTATGTTTAAAAATATGTATCTGAGGAATACATAACCATTCCCTGATCTTTCATTTATGCATTTCTCAGTTATATAGATTTTCAGTGTCCTGCCATGAGAGATACTAAACTTCTTCTTTAGCTCTCACAGTTTCACAAGCATCAGTTTGAAATACATCTCTGAGTTATAGATAAAAAGTATGATTAGAATATCCCAGTGTGTGTAAAGTAAATTAATATTGATGACTAAAAGAATAATTTACCTTTCATTTTGTATTTTTTTACCCCTTATGGTTTATGTTTCTCCAATATCTATATGTATATGTATATATTTAATTATTAACCTATCTTAAAATTATTCTAAAAGTTTTCGCCCTTTTAAATTACTACATTTTGTCTCTAAATATTTTATTTATGTTTTTCTTCTTTCAAAATTCTGTTCAGGTTTCTTTGTGTCATTCTTTTTTATTATTATTATTTTTAGTGCTGCAATATTTCTTTTTCAATTCATTTGTTCAATTTGGCCCAGATGTTACCAGAATGGTCTCAAAACTTTTTTCCTGCTCGTTGGAAGCCTCATTGCACCAAATTTCTGCTTCTATGGTAGTTAGATTAAATCGATGCTTTTGATTGGATAAAATTCATGTTTAGTGCACTCTTTTGTAATCCTTTGCCAGTAGTTTAAAATTAGTTGGATGAGGTCGGAAGAGAATTTTGTATACATATTGTCTGCTCTAAAATAACAATGGCATAAGAAGAGATGTCTCCCATTTTCATAGAATTCCATCTATTTCTTTGATTTAATTTTGTCTGATTTAAATTTCATCAAAATGTTGTGTTGATTTAGTAGAGAGTGTTCCATCATCTTGTAAAGAAGATGTCAATAAATCAATTGATTTTATTCTGTGTGATTATTGCTTTGGAAATTACCAGTGCATATTCGATCATTGCTATGTTTAATTTAATCCACTCAACTACATTTTTTATTATTGGGGAACTGATTGTGCATACCCTGGCTTAGCATTTTCAGCGCGTTGACATGACTGCAAGATAATCGTTTTTCTCTACTGATACTGGATTTGTGTTTGTTGGAGTGGATTTGATTGAATATTGGCATGCTAATATTTTTGTATGGCACTTTAATGAAATGCACAAATTTTTGCTGTCATGCAGTTGTAATACAGCTACTTAATAGATGCTGTTATATATATATATGATTCAACTAAACTGCATATTTTAAAAAGTATGTGTTTAGTATAAATAACATTCTTTCCACTTATAACTTTTGATAAGTGTACTATTACACACAAAGAAATGTTTATTTGTATCTTCAAACATTTTTAATGCACTTTAATGAAATGCACAAATTTTTGCTGTCATGCAGTTGTAATACAGCTACTTAATAGATGCTGTTATATATATATATATATATATATATGATTCGACTAAACTGCATATTTTAAAAAGTATGTGTTTAGTATAAGTAACATTCTTTCCACTTATAACTTTTGATAATTGTACTATTACACACAAAGAAATGTTTATTTGTATCTTCAAACATTTTTATACATGTTTTAACATGTCAACCTCCCATTTATGAGTTGCTCTATGCATGGTTTTAAGTCTGCTTTTCTAGCGTGTTTATATGAGAGATCTTTAGTGAGTACTTTATTGTTCTTTGTACCAAAATAAGAAATTTACAGAATAAAAATGCAAGCTTTGTTGCAATATTATTTTTCAATGTTGTTAAATATTTACATTTTAACTCATTACCTTAGTCTAGAAAATATATTTAAAAATAAAAAAATTTTTGCTTGTTCATTTTCATTAAAGACTTCTTAATTTGAATTTATCAAAATAGGGAATCATTGTTTACCATGAGTTAAGCTGCTCATATTCTATATGATATCATTTTAAGAAAATATTACATGTTAATGGTTTTAAAATTGTGACAGTAATTTTTGTTACCAACTCTATTGATATTTAATATTAACTATTGGTTGACTAGTGACTCACTGTTAGGCTATGACTATTGGAATTATTCTCAGCAAAAGGTTATAAGTTGTTCTATTTTAAAAGGTACAGAACAGGAAAATATAATATAATTAATAATTGAATATTATGTATTTTCAATTCATGAATCCATATGAGTGTTAATAAAAGTTTGTAATTAAATGGGATAATGTCCTTTTGCTACATTATGTCAAAAATGTCCAAGCTATTTGCACTTTTTTTTTTTATAGTTGTCTTAGTTACAAATAAATGTAGAATTGTTCAAATTGTAACTATGATCTATGAAATATTAAATTAATTATTTCATCCAGTCCATTCAGTTTTACCAGTTATTTATACAGTATTAGATAATTTGATAATTTAGATAATTTGAATAGGCGTTCATTTTCTTTAAAAGATGAATTGAAAACAAAGTTAAAATGTATTATCTAATTTGAATTTTAAATCCATTATTTTGGCTAATTCTAAATTTCCAAATTTTTGCATGTCATTAATGCATTGTATTTAAAATTAAGTAATTTAAAAATTTTTAGCACATTAAAAAATGATAAAATTAATTCTACTTTAGTTGTTTCCTTCCCCAATTATTCAGAGAATGTTTTGTTGAAGGAAGATTTTGTCTTGTTCATAATTTTCATTCCTTCTTCAATGTATTCTTCATGGTATTGTCCATTCTTTTGTATATGGGACTGCTCACACTCACAAAAATTTGTAAGAATGAATAATAGCGAAAATATTTATGAATGGAAGTGAATTTGAGGATTTTGTTGAATGTACAAAAAAAAAAATAAATGAAACCAAACAAAGATTATGAATTTCTTCTGGTGAGACTATGTAACTATTATTATTATTTCACATGTACTCATTTTATGTTATGCCAATAGAATATGTGTTTTCTATTTATGTATCTCTCTTTACTGGTAGCTGAAGTTATGCTTAAAGAAGTGTCTTTGTAACATGAGATACTGCTTATAAGTTATAAGGCATTAATTTTAATGTTAAGGATCATTACTTGCTAATTTATTTATTCATATTGTTTTACTTTTCAATTTTTAAAATCACGTGTTTTGTTTTATTAAAATTGTAGATAATTCAAATCTTTTTCCCATCTTCTTGGAATTCAAATTAAAGCGAACCTACTGTATAACAATTTAAATTTCATTCTTGTAATTTTAGCCAAATTTTTTCCAAGATATTGCAGAATAGGAAAATATCAATATCTCTGTATAAACTACAATTTCATGAAAGCTGAAGATCTCTAGAATGCAGAGTGAAAATAAACCGAAAGCTTTAAAAATGAGTTGAAATTTAACATATTGTTTTATTCTGTTATATTATGAGGTTTGTTGATTTCATTTGCCTATTTTACTTATTCATTATCTCACTTCTAATATAATTTTAGGTGCCTTTCAAAATCATTTTCAAAATCGCCGTCGAAATTCACTGGCTGTGAATCATTTGTTAATGGGGAAACAACCTCTTACAAGAAAGAAATCTTCTCAGCAGAGGTTTGTATTTGCTGAAAAGAGTTCTACATCTAAAAGAGATAGTAAAACAATGCAAGAAAACAGTAGATTGTCTGAGGATAGAGATAGTGATGATGAGGATTCAGAAAGGAGAAAAAAATCCCCAGAAAGAAACTTATTTGAAATAGCCCCTGTAGCTGAAAATGTAGCAAATTTTTGTGTGTATCCTGATTCAAATAGCTGTTCTAACAGCTGCTGTGATAATAAAGTCGTAGTTTCTAAAACTAAAAATGTTAGTAAGTCAAATGTAATTCCCAAAGAGGAGTTACAAAATAATTGCAGTTGCAGTTCTTCCTTTACATGTCCTTCTCATATTAGTATGTCTGAAGAAAAACCATCTTCTGTTAATCCTTTTCCTACGAAAAGACGAGTAGGCTCAATGAAAACTAAAAGTACCAATGTGCATGGCTGTAAACAATAGACTATTTATGAGGAAACATAGGAAAATTTGTATACAAATTATTTTAAGGTGTTTTATAGATGGGCTTTTAAAGGAAATTATTTTTATTTACTTTAAAGATATAGTTATTCAAATCACAGTTGTTAATGTTATTGTTTGTTTTTAGATAATCAGTGGTGTAATGGTCATTGAATTAAGTGAATTTAAATTCTGGTATTGCATTTAATAATAGTTTACATGAGTGCTGGGCAAGGGATGGCAGGAGAAAGTCATTACTCCTCACTAGATTTTGAAATTTAATTAACTAAATTTTATATTTAATATTTTGAAAAAAATAATCAGTAAAATTTACTCTTTCCAAGTGACTTAAAATAATTAAACACCTAGAGAAAAAAAGAACTAAAGACTCTTTATTATGCGGGCTCAGCCCCTCTGAACACCCTGTGAATGACAATATTTAGTTCTATTTTCCTTTTATGTTCATGTGTTTAAAAATTATCGTAAACCTTTTTGTTAGGAGGGCAGAGAAAAGAAAAAACAGCTGACAAAAAAAGAAAAAATGGCTGACAAAAAAGAAAAAACTGTTTGGACTCCCCATTTCGAAAAAAATTTAGTGGAAAACTTACTTTGTATTTTTACTTATTTGTAAAAAGTTTTTACTTATTTGTAAAAAGTTTTTACTTGTTTGTAAAAAGTTTTTACTTATTGCTAAAAATTGTCTTTCAGAGAGGTTTTGATGAAAAATTCTTAATTTACCTTGTTATAAGTTTATATTTTTTGATAAAAAAAATCAATTAAAAAATCTTGCCCACACCATGATAGGTTAATTATAAATGTGACGGTGATTTGCATGTTTAATGTTGTAAAAAAAAAAAACTTTTGTTAGATAATAATATTAATCAATCAGCATTATAAAATTATTACAGAATTTAATGCTGTTATTAAAAATACTGTTGAATGTCTGTATTAGTCTTATTATTATTATTATTAAAATTCATAGTTGCTCATAACAAAACTCCTGTCCATGTTACATGTTGTATTGTCCTATTGTCATGAGAGTTTTTGTTTTTTTAAAAGTGTGACTGACATTTCATCATATTGTTTCAATTCTTAAATATTTTAATATATCTTTCTGGAGATTTTTATTTTGTAACTAAAATATTTTTTCCATGCAATGTTTGTATAAATATTTCTGTGTGTTTGTTTAATTTGAGGTAAATGTCCCTTTATTGAAAAAGATATGGGGTATAAACTATTTTTATGACTTAAAATTTATTAGCAATGATTTGCATGTTGCACTAAAATGCCAGTCTATTGTTGAAATAGACAAGTTTCTCCTGTTATGAAAGAATAAGTGCTGTGTTAATCACTTATGTAACTTTTTCTTCTTAAATAAGTCTTGCATTAGGATCTGTTTAAAAAATCTTGCTTTTTTTGGTGTACAACAGGTTTTCATGAAGAAGAATCTTTTCTTATTCAGAACTAAATCTGATATTACTTATATTAATTTTCAAATTTATATACCATATATTCCGGCATATAACACACACTTTTGAAGCAAAAAAAAATGATCAAAATTTACAGGTGTGTGTCATATGCCAGGCTTAAAAATAAAGCATAAAAACTGAAAGTTCTATATTAATGAACAAGAGAAAAATATATGATGAATGAGAATATAACTCCAAACGTTTTGTGGGATTCAAGCAGATACACTTAGCAGTTGCGTACGTCCTTTCTTTGCATTTTCTTATTTTTTTTACATTTTTTCTAGTTATTATGTCTCAAATTGTAGATGCATGTTATGCTCTTGAGCCTTGTCATACAGTGGGATATATGGTATATTAGTTAATGATTTTTAATGCATTAAGCCATAAATGTATTTTTTCCCTATCTGTATAGTTATGTATCTGTAACATTTAGAGAACCTAAAATTGAATGTTATTCATTGTGTCCATGATGAAGTCCAGAAATCATTGAATCATTTTATCATCTCTTTTCTAAAAATGAGAGGCATAGACATTATTTTATGAAATGTTAATATATTATTTTTATTTTATTGCATATCCAGCATATTTTTATTGGTATGCTTCTTTCCACTTTGTTTACCCTTTGTTTGAATCTAAAAGATTTTTTATTTTTCATTTTTAACTAAATTGTAATTTTATGTATTTAAATCTGTGAAGATACTTTATCTCACTGTATTATACTAAGCTAAAATGGATGTTTTCCTGTATTATTATATACTTTTCTTACTGATTCAAATTTTAACAATCAAATTTGTTATTACGGTCATCTTTCTTCTAGTCAATTAGTAATAGTTTTATGATGTGCAATCTAATTATTCAGATTCAATAGTTTGTTTTTATTACAATAATATTTTCATAATTCTTATTTTAAAATTAATAGTATTTTAAAATTAAAAGCTGCAAAACTTTATTATGCTATTAATTGCCTTTTCCCCCCCCTCTTTAATGGCATAAAAATTAATCTATGTAAAAGGTATGCTAATATTTTTACCTGATGAAAAGATGTCATTTCAAATTATCCTTATTTACTGCTAAGTAGGGGGGGGGGGGGGAGAGAGAAAATAAATTATCTTATTAATTAAACTAAAAAAATATGTTTTTTTTTTCTGGTAGGGGAACAAGGTGTGGAGAAGAACAAATTTGTAAAATTATTCTTCTTGACTCTTAGGAATTACATTATAATGAATTTTGATTTGTATTATTGCAATGAGCAGGGCTTGACAAATGTGGTCACCACTGGTGACCAATTATTTTATCTGGCAACCAAGTTATTAAATCTGACTCCTTCTTTTTAACAATTGGGAAAATGGTTGTTGATTTCGGTCAAGAATGGACCTCTTGGTGACATCACTTTATTTTTTTAAGTGTTTTTAACTGAATTCTGTAACTTTAGAAGAATTTTTTAAGCGTTTTTAATGAAATTCTGTAACTTTACAAGATTTTTTCTTTGAATAGGCAGAATTCTTCTGTTTGACCCTGTAAATGAATAATAAATGCTTTGCACCCCATATTCTACAAAAAGCATGTTTTAGTGCACTTCATAATTGTATATCAATTTTATCAATTTTCAAATGGCGTAAAATCATCAAAATGCACTTCAAACGATTTTTTCCCATTGACTGTAATGTAACTATAAGTATAATGTAAAAAAACTATAAGTAACTATACACTTCATTTGCAATGGGGATCATGCTATAGCAAAAGACAATAACATACAAAAATTTCAGGGCAATCCGAGTTTATTTATGTGAGTTAGAGCATGGACAGACAGCAGACGGCCAGACAAATCGAAGTCATAAACACTTTTCAACTTCATTAGAAAGTGTTAAAAATGGCCATTGAAAAAGCATAGTATTCTCTGGCACAAATAATATTTCAAAAACCAATTGATTCCATAAAAACAAAATTATTCCAATTTATTTGAAGTTATCCCAAACCAGGAAATTACTATTCATAAATAGTACCATATAAAACAGGGTTCCCAGCAAAACATGTCTGGCAATTTCCCTGACTTTCCATGATTTTCCCTGACCAAATCCAAAAAAAATCCATGACCAAACGAGCAAACATAAAATCTGCTTTAAATAACACAAAATAACAAGCAGCATTTAAAAAAAAAAAAAAAACAGAAATTTGTATCGTAATAACAGAGAACATACTCTTTTCCCAGGAGAAAATTCAAGCACCTTTCAAGAAAATTGCAAAATGAAATTGTATAAAATACTGCAATGCAAAAAACTTCATCTTTGCCAGTTTGCAAATGAATGCCATACCACAAAGTCTAAAATGGGAAATGTCATGAAAAAGTCATGAAAAAGTCTCAAAAATGTAGAAAACTTTTGTCCATATTATGGTTTTTCTGCATTGGATTTGAAGGAATTTCTCGATCTTGAAACCGACAAGGACAAGAGTCTAAAGATTTTTCAGAGGCGCCATGTAGCGAGAAATATAGTAACATTTTTCTGAAAAGAAATGATATCAAATTCAAAATCTTTCCCCCCAGGCATTTCCATGACTTTTTAGGAAATATTTGTAAATTCCCTGACTTTTCATATATATTTTTTAATTTCCATGACTTTCCCTGACTACTTTGAAATTCACTGACTTTCCAGATTTTCCATGACTTTCCATGTCGCTGGGAACCCTGTAATTTTTTTTTTTAACCACTGGGAAAATGGTTGTTGTTTTCGGTCGATAGTGGACCTCTTGGCATCGTCACTTTATTTTTTTTAAGCATTTTTAACGAAATTCTGTAACTTTACAAGAATTTTTCTTTGAATAGGCAATAGAAATGCATAAAATCGTTACAAAAATGTTAAAGTTACAAAAAGGATGGATGCAAACTATCAGATATGAAAAAAAGCCGAATTCAAAAATTGACGTCGGATGAGAAATCATCTTATAAAGCAAAAAATGTCGTCTTCAACTTTAATTCCCTCAAAATATCTTTAGCTCAGACATCAATCTAAACAAGAGTTAAAGTTATTGTAGGAAGGACCTGACAAAATATTAAGGTATATATTAAGGATAAGGTATAGTAATGGAAAATGCGTTTCAATAACTGTGGCGATGGTTCAAACAAATATTTTTGTGATGACAGAGAATGCCAGGATCTCTTCAACTGTAGTAATAGAAAATGCATTTATTTGTAGATGGTTCTGATGAATATTTTTGAATAATTAATATTTTTAATTAATTTGATTTTTTTTTTTTTTTTTTTTTTTAAAGCTTTTGGAACATTTTTCCAATGGTTGCTGTAATTTGTTAAATTACAATTTTTTTTAATTTTATGTTCATGGCCAATGCTTATTTATTTTATTTTTTTTTTCTTGTACAAAAATTGATTTAAGAAATGAACACTAATGGCATCTTTTCTCTCCTGCACCCCTACTCGTGTACAGTAAGCAGTGATCTTCCTCTTCTCTCGTACTTTTAATGAAAGAACAAAGTTTAAAAGGTACTTTCAATCTCATGCATTGAAAATGCCATTCTTTCCAGCTCTAACCAGCTAGCATGTCACATGATTAGAATGTAAGGGAAGGGGGAGGGGTCAATGAAACAGTAATAAACAGTGCCAATCCATCCTCTGTTGCATCTAAAAATGGATACAATGTAAAAAATTCTCAAATTTTTTGTAAGTTTCAAATCAGATTTTTGTGTTTAGAATTTACTAGACAGATATGCCAATCCCAAAACTTTCTTCTATCTCATACATGTTAATACTTCAAAATTTGCTATCACACCGCCAAACACATCAATATTTTTCATCATTCTGTTGTACATTAGCTGCTTGCGAACCGTCAGGTTACCTGGATGCGATCAGCCGATGTATTATACTAAACTACAAAAAGTTCTTCTGGGCTACACAGGCAGGAAAAGATAGCCTCCCTATTGCTTGGTAAGATTTTAGCTAATTTTACTGAAAAACATGAAGCTAAAATGCGTGGAGACTGATTACAGAAGAGTCATTCCCAGTTCTCGTCAATATTGAATTTGAATGAGAATATCGCCAAATTGGCTTCTTATATGGCAACGTATTTTTATCGCCAAATTTGGTGATATTTCATCAAATGTTGCCAAGCTGGGTAAGAATTTGACGTTGGCAAATATAAATATATATTGTTAAGCATGTAAGAGTTGAAATGATGGTTACAACATTGAAAGAAAATTTGTTGAAATCCTGTTCACTAAAACTCATAAATTAAACCTGTTTATGGAGGAATCGTGCTCTTATTGTTTAAAAATGTCAGCCACCCTAAAATTTCAAACTACTATATCTTAGCCATTTTTTAAGATAAAAAAATTTCGGATTTCTAAGTTTTTTGTACATTTTTTTGAATTTGAAATCTTTAAATGGCTATCACAGCGCCCCTTCCAGGCCTAATATCCTCAAATTCAACTGGGACCATCAGTCCATAGTCAAAAACATATACAATAAATTTGGTTCAATTATCAGCCTTACTTCATACACTTTCTGATGATACAATAGTGAAAATGGAACAAAAATCGCTATCGCAGAGATACCCCCAAATTCAAGTGGGACCTGCTGGCCATAGCCAAAAACATAGAAAAAAAATTGGTTCATTTTGAAGCATAACCTTTCAATGGTACAATGAGGACAGACAGAAATTTTGTAAAAATATGTTTTTCAGAATCTCTGACCCTAAAACGTGTAAATCCGTCGAAAAAAAATTCGATTACAATACTTTCTTCTATTATAGATAGAAGAAAGTAAAAATGATTAATCAATCACATTCATTTTAAAGAATAATAATGGATAAGTAATAATAAATAATTCATTTGAATTAAAATTTCAAGAATAATTAATTTTAATAAAATTAATGAATATGTAATTTTAAAATATTTTTTCCTCGCTTAAAATGCCTGGTGCCTGTGCGCATCATACACATTGGAAAATAGGTCGGCACCATCTGGGTTTGAAGTCATGTGTCTGGTATTGGGTTATTTATGAATATTTTTCATGAGAGGATTCAGGTCCCAGTTTTTCAGAGAATTTTGTTGGGAGGGTTGCGTGAGAGAGAATTTCTAATTACATGACCGTTAGAGATTTAGTCGATATGACTGAAACATTGAGGTCACTCCTTCTTTATGAAAGTGGCTTCTTTTAAAAAGTAGACAAATACTGAAAAAATAAAATGTCATAAAAACATGTCTTTCAAGATAATTTTCTCAAAAAAGTTGATCTTAGTAAAGAAAATTTGTTTTTCTTATGACACTGTACATTTGTTCATTCAGACTTTGTAATATATACAGTAAACACTCAGTTATATAGGAAGAGAAGAGAATGGTTTATTTAAGAAAAATAAATCATTATTTGACAAATTATTTAACCCAGATCATTATTTTGTCAAGAATTTTATTACTACTAATTTTATTACATTATTTACTCAAGAATATTTTATATGTGTTAGGAATATCATCGGCTGTAAATGGAAATAAAAAATCATTCATTGCACTTCAGAGGTTTAAATTTTTTTAAAAATCTATCCTCAAATTCTTATTGTAGATTGTTGGATCAGAGTAAACCTTTTTCCCCCTAGCAGGCTGCTGATTCTGATTATGTAATATTAGTGCACAGAATGGTTTATTTTAGCAATCCATATTACACAACTCTTGAGTTATTGAAAACAAGTTATTAACTCTTGAGTTATTTTCAATATAGCATACTTTCTTCTATCTCATACATGTTAATACTTCAAAATTTGCTATCACACCGCCAAACACATATCATTTATGACTTTTATTATTTGAGTATGCTTATTTATGTATAGAAATTAGTTTTTTTTTTTATTATTATTATTACAATCAATATGTTATTTGCCTACAATTTCTATCAAGAGTAGCATCTGTTACTCATCTTAGTCACAATGTTAAATTAAAATTAGTATAAGATGTCTCATTATAGATGTTGCAAAGTTACAAAATACAGTGGAACTTCCTTTTAACAAAGTCCCTATTTAACGAAGTTTTCTACTTAACGAAATTTTCTGCAGAACTTTGACTTTGAACACCATTAGCATGTAAATTAATCTCCATATTACGAAAAATATATTCTATATTACGAAGTTTATTCCACTTTTGTATGCATACAGAATTCAAACTAAGATGTTGCTGTTGCGATGGATATGCAAATTTATTTCAGCGGATTGTATGGAAATGAACACATTTAAATAATTTCCATTCTGCTTGGTGCAAAATAAAACATTTTTTTTTTTCACACTAACAAGGAAGGTCTCCATAAGCGCATACTCAGAAAATTTTGAAAGAATTACAGAATGTTCTACTCATGAGTGTATATACGTCTATAAAATAAATTTTCTGCGGAACCTCGATATAACGTCCGTAAAAAATTATGAAAATTTTGTTTATTTGGCGATTTATCAGTGGTTGGCGACGGAATGAAATTAAAAAAAATATGCTGTTATGACAAATAATCTTTAAGGAAAGACTTTTTCTTGCTGAACTTGTTTATGTAAGTTTAACTTACATAATAAGTAAATTTTTATAGCTACAATTTTGTGTACACATCTATATGTATGTATAATGAAATTTAATATATGTTGTATATATTATAAAAAAATAATAAACTATGAAATAGTTTAAGTTTAAATTCATTACGTATTGCGCATTCGAATAATAATTTTGCAAGCAATTTCAAAATGCAAACGATCGTTTGCGTTTGGCGAGGGGAAAAATGTAGCTAAGCCAAATCGCGTCTTTTTCTGCCAAATACTCAAAAGTTTTTATTTTTTTGCAGAATTTCTACTGGGATTCCGCAGCTAAATTTGACTGATCCTTTATCACATACATGAGTAGCTTCATTAGCATTTTTTTCAAAATTTTCTGAGTATGCGCTTTAAGGAGACCTTCCTTATAAGAAAAACAATTGTTATCATTACTCTCCCACACCGAGACTTCAGCGCTGAAAGTTGGAGGAAGTCAAAATCCCTTTTTTACATTCAATGATATAGAAGATACAGTAACGCAATGGCGTCAGATGCATTGAAGCAAAAAAATATCAATTAGAGTCAGATAGTTGTCAGAATAATTTTACTGACTTCGACAGTAAAATTTGCAAAACATTGTTTCATTCTTCACTATTTCATCAATGCCCTCCTCTTCAGATATAGATTTTGTAGCACTCAACTATCCAGACATTTGAAGCATTCAGCAGTCAGCATTTACAGTGACGGGGGAGGGGTTAAATATTTTTTACTGGTAACTAGAATTTTTTGCTGGCTACCAAATTTTATCACATTTGTGAAGCCCTGGTAATGTGTATATTTTATTTTATAACTATGTTAAGCAGATTATTAACAGTTTTAAAAAGAAAAAGTATTGCAAAGAACTTTGAAAATGGCATTATTATTATGTGTGTTTAGCATTGTATATCTAATTTTTATACTGTGTTTTATCTAGAAAGAAAATATTTTTAATCATTTATTAATTGTTTTGCTGTTTGATAAGATTCAAGCAAGTTATGTACACAATATCTAAAATATTTTGTTTTTCATCCTTTTATTGTTCTAAGAAGTATGATTTTTTATATTAATTTACTATTATACCTAACTTTATATGAACAGTAATTACAGAGGCAAAATGTTATGAAATGTAACCGCTTAATTGTATCTATAAATAAATTGTTAGCAGCAACTACTGAGCTTTATGTTGCTTATTTTATTTTTAATTAAAATTCAGTTAATAAGGGTAAATCTAATTTGATAACTCATAAATATTTACTCTTTATCCATAAGCATCTATTGTTACTCTGATGACACAAATCAATCTTTTTAAATATGAGCCTATATAGTTATGTTTTCTTTCATAATATGTGTATTTAGTTAATGATAAATATTTTTTATCATTGCGAAAAAGACATTTTTATTGATGCAATTAAGTTGTCATGTTTCTTTTTTTTTTTCCTTTATTGTGTTATATTTAATATTTGTATCATAAGTATAATTAATTAAGAAAGATATCTGATATGATATGTAAAGGGTTTTTTTTTTTTTTTTTTTTTTTTTTTTTTTCCCATTTTTACTGTACCATGATGTTGCTATTATGTCGTTTTATATGTTTTGTAATATTGTTGACATAGATGATCAAATATGTTATTTTAGTCATTATTCATTTGTAGTATTAATTTTTAGTAGAGGAAGGTTTGTGTATTCATTATTATATTTCAAAATTGAGGCATTTTTCTCTGCCAAGGTGTCAAAGAATAGTCTGTTTGATGTTCATAAAAAAAATAAATGATTAAGGGAAAACTTTCATTTAGATTTAGTATAATTGTTGATATGGAAAATTAATTATGAAGTAGAAAAGAATTAGAAATCTTGTTTGCATTTATCTGCTGTGATATTTATTCATATGAATATTTTGATTGTGTAGTGGTCATTTGAAATTGAAGTTATTAATTTTCATCATTAAAATGTGCCTTTTCCTCCTTTAATTAGTATAGCGTAGGATTAAAAAAAATACTATGCAATTTTTATGCACCCAATTTTGAGGCATGGTTATGTATGTTATATGTATGGTTATATGTATGTTTCTCTAAGCAAAACAATTGGGGTCAAATCTTAGTAAAATGTTTACCAAAACTATATTACATTTTCTCCAACAAATGTTAACTAGAGGAGAATGTTTTAACTTTTTGTGTCACAAATTATCAATTAATGAAAATTTCATCTTCCAAAGCATTTTTCCTAAATTTTTGAAAATACATTAGACGATTTGTGAAACCATTAAATACATTTTAAAAAGATTTTGTACAGTAAAATTAATAAACTAAATTGGATTTATAGGTGTGGAATATTTACAACTCTACTCAAATCATTTCTTTAAATTATTGTTTTTAATATTTTATAGAATTGGAAAATGCACAAATACAGGGTTCATACAGACTCCTTAGACAACTTAGAAATGAAATAATTTCCAAGGAGTACTTAAAACTCCTTAAATAAACAAAATACTCTTTAAAAACTCCTTGAATTATCATGAAGTATAATTTAGTATTGAAGACTGATTTAATTGAAGTATACAAGCGTAGAAAATGGTAACGGATATTACTGCCATTCTTTTTTTCTTTTTTTTTTTTTTTTAAGAGTTAGGTTTTTTTTTTTTAGGTATATGCTGCATGGTTTTCCCTTCAAAATTTACTTTTAAAATAAAGGTGTATGATGAGTATTTAGGATTTTATTGGTCTCTGTATATATGATCACTGGTCACTGCATAAAATAGTTTGCTGGCAGTTTTGCATACAAATTTATAAAACCAGTAAGCAATGCAATGTGAATACTTTGTAATTTTATCACTAGCTGTTACATTTTAATAGAATAAAATCTGTTTTCTCTCTTTCTAAATGAAGTATTAAATGTTAGGGTGTATATGTGTTACATGAGGGCATGACATACATAAAAAAATACGGTAAGTTCTTCAAAATTCTTGTACTCTTTAGAATTTTTCTAGACTCCTTGGATTTTTTTCTTCTCAAGTCTGTATGAACCCTGCAAATATAACGGCATTACAAATATAAATATAGAAATTTAATTTTTCATAATTGAAACTTTCCGCTCCATTGTCTTACAACATCAAGAAAGCTGACAGTTATAATCTCTGTATTCTAAAAAAAAAAAAAAACCGCTAAACATAAAACTTGGTAGTTTTACAGAAAAATCTATGATAAACATGTTGAAGCAGGCAGTTTTTAAATCGAATAATTATTTAAGCACTAATTTAATATTGAAATTGGTCAAAATAATTCACTTTAAAAAGTTTTATAGGATCAAAAACTATGTATAGCAATTTAACCATCTTTTGCCGGCACATACTTCACTAGATTGTGGTGTGCAGTGTCCAATCATATTTTTAATTTGTCGATTTTTTTTTTTTTTTTTTTTTTTTACTTTTTAAAAAAAAATTTAAGTATTTCAATAGCATATAGATACTTCATATTTTGAAAAAGTCATCTCTTTACCTGTTGTTGCCAAATTTTAAAAAAGTGAAAATAATAATACATTTCCAAACATTTTACAATTGAAAAATATATTTACAAGTGGGTAAAATAATTAAATTATAATATGCGAAAAGAATTAAATGTAAGAAAATTTCATCATAAAAACCCAAATAATAATATTTCCAAATATTTTTCCATTGAAAAATATATTTACTTCTGAATATTAAAAAAGAAAAAAAATATTAAAACATTGTTATGTGCGAAAAAAATTATTTCGTATTTAAACAATATCTTTAAAGCATCATATTTAAAACAATTTTCTTCTAGCGTCTAACAGAAAATTTTATTATAAAAGTCCAGGAGGCAGCAACATTTTTTACTGAACCATTTTATACAAGCTAATTTTCAAATGTATGACAGATCTTACTTAATCAATCACGAAAATAGCTGTCAGCTGCCGTGACAATGATGGATGTAGCCTGCAGCTTTGGGAACCTAAAAATCCCTCAGTCAAAGACAAATGAATAGCAACCCGATTACAGATCACCCCTGGTTGTAATAATATCATTCCATTTTCCATAAGCGGATAATGTTTTTTGAAACAGAGCAAATTAACGTGTTTTTAGAGCCTGTGTGGTCTGGATGGGGTTAACAAGCGTAGCTCATTGGGGGCACAATCCCTAGTTTAGGAAAAGAAATTATCCATTTAAAAGAATTTTTGTTTTGTGCAACAGATAATGCTTTTGGAACATGACAAACTAAAGTATCGATAACTGATTTAAAATTGTATTATTGCCAATTGGTATGTTAAATGGATTTTATAACAAGTTTTTTTTAATTGTACTGTAAAGTACCATTAGAGCATAAAGGTTTAAATTGATCTTCTAAAACTCCTGCATTGATTTAGTATAGACAGTGCGAGGTGTGTGCTTATTGCGGATAACAAAATTCTGCATGGCCTAAATAGAGCTAAAAAGAATTGTGGCATAGTTTGTTTATTTATCTATAGTTTTTTTTTTTTTTTTTTTTTTTTTAAGAGTTTTGTATGAAAGAAAATCTTTTTGAGTTTTGTTTCACAAAATGCTGTTTTAACATTATAATTTCTTACAAAGATTCGAAATATAGTTTCCAAAAATCATTATGTAAATTTACTTTTAACTTTTGTTGAATAAATAGAAACTATTTCACTTTCAAAAACTTATTTGTTATTCATTCAAAATTCAATATTAAATTTTAAATGAACTATTAGATTAATAAAATGACTAATTGGAGTTTTAATATACAATTAATGTACCGTGAATAAACTGATATGTTGAATTAGTGATAGTCTGGGAAGGTGGCAAACTGCATTAAATTCAGTATCTCAAGCGTTATCACAATCTGTATATCATTTGAAAGAAAATGTCTAGAATAATAAACAATCAGTCTAAGTGCAAGTTGGCAGGAGTGCATGGTAGATCAATCTGAGGTTGCATATTCTAAAGTTTTAACTGTTTGACGTTAAACATGTTATACGTATTTAATGAAGCCATTAAAAATTACCAAATATAAAAAATAAAATATAAATCATAAAAACATATTTTAATCTAATGTCTAGCATTTGATCATTTTGTAGTTTTCAGATCAATGTTCAGTTTATTTATTAGATTATTTGTGAAATAACAATCATTTCTTCTATTCACTGTTTTCATAAAAGCAATTAATTTATGGAACATATAGTATCTTTTGCATCATTCTACAATCTACATGAATGAGTAATAAATGGAATATTTGAATAAAAGAAGTTTTAAGAACAAATTTTTTTGTATAAAAGCATACATAAAAACTACATATTTCCTCTCAAATGTTCTTTGAGCTGTTCAGACAATTCAACATTCTAAACACTTTTATTTTATTAAGAATACTGCTTTCTGCAATACTTTTTAATGTATGAGTATGTGATGTCTTTATTAAAGAAAAAAATATAAAAACAGGGAGGGTTAATTAAAAGAATCAGGTATCTTCTTAACAAAAATTACCTAAAGTTATAAATTTTTATACAAAATATAACCATACCTCTTTTTTCTTTTTTTTTTTTTAACTTCAAGGGTCCTCTAATATATTTATTCATGTTTGTCATAAGCAAGCAAAAGGAATGAGGGAACTCAATTTTTGAATAATAATAATTTTTTCTTTAAAAGTGGTAAATAAAAATTTTCATACATACTAAAATTTCAAAACTTAGTTTAATATGATTCGTGACAACACACCTGAAGCACTCTCATGGCACATTTGTCTGCCACAATATTGGAAAATACTGTTCTAAGGCATTTAAATACTGTATTTACTTGCATAATTTATGCACCCTGTTTTTTTTTTTTTTGTTTTTTTTTTGTCACCTGAAAATTTTGGCCATTTGGTAATTTTCAGATGAAACACCTATAGGAAAGTCTAAAATAATGAAAAGGTTTCAAATTACTCTAACCATATATATCCTAGTAATTTTGATTTCATAATCAAATTTAAAGTTGGCTTTCAGTTTAGTTCTGTGTATCCAAAGGAGCATATTCTGTTATTTGTGTTTGTATCCGGTGATTTAATATTTTCATTTACTCCAACAGCGCAGATGATTTTATGACTAATAATGCTACATCAACAGATGTGTGATATATTAGCACTTCCTGTCAAAAATAAATTAGTCTAAGTTAAGACATTTGATTATATAGTTTGGCTGTAAAATTATAAATGCTAAAAAAATTAATTTTACCACAGACTAGAAATTTAGAGGGAATCACTTTGTGGAAAAAATATAGCAGTAGAATTTTTAAATTCTACTAATGTTCTCTCACTAACTTAGTTTTATTATTATTATCCTAGAATTCTCGTCAAAATTTAAAAAGGACTGTATTCAATTCCCTGTTTAACAATGCCACTTAAATAATTGCTGTAACTGTAATTTATTTATTTTTTTAATATTGATTACTTTTTGAACTGCTATAATTATCCTAAAGAGAGATAATCTGTGTATTTTTTCCATCCTCTACTTTTGGCATCTAAGAAACGGTAAATAAAGTGCATAAAATACATGAGTAAATGTAGTATATCCATGTCAATGGTATAATGTCAGTCTGTTGGGCACTCCTCTGAAGTCGTTCTTAGGTAGACTGACTGTTTACCATTCTGTGTAACATTGTCGTTCAAATGATATATAAATTGGGATGATTTTTAATGACATGAAATTTTCTGCAGTTGCCTCCTAGTTTATAAACCGAATTCATTGCTCAATCATGTAGCAATAAAACATTCAATCTGTGTTAGTATTACCTGTCTTTCATAACATATTTTCAACATGAATCCAATATTGCAGAAATAATTACTCTTCAATAAAAATGTGTATAATTTTATGCAACATATTTGCTACATATTCTGTAGATTTCTGTGGAATTATGTGTGAAATATTCCCTATCATTATCAATGCTTTATACATATTGGCTCTTAATGTTTTGAAAAAAAAAAATATATTCAAAATGTGTCCCATTCTTTAGGATATGTTTTACTGTATTATTCTAAAATTTTATTAAAGTTTGACCAATGTTATTTTGCTGTTGGAAAGAATCCATTTATATTGTATTGGTACTAGGTGAGTAGTTTTATGCTTGTATGTTGTTGATTCTCGGATTTGATACATTTTTATGCAATATACACATTTCTTGAAATGCATTGTAGTTTTCATAATGTTTAAACCTTTTCATGTTTAGTAATTTTAGCATTTACTTTAAAATATCATTTTCAAAAGAGAAACATTTAATTATATTAATCTTTGTCAGATAAGTGCCAAAATGTAACTTTTTGGTTGTTGCCAAAAGATTTCTCTTTCAAACAAAATAGATATATAGTCTTAAGTTTTATTTAATTTAGGATATTTTAATACCAGTGAAAAATGTATAAATGGAACAGCTTTGTGGAAGAAGTTATTATGTAATAAATATTAAATTTCAAGAAAATTGAAGTGAAAGCTTTTTGTTGTAAATTTTATTGTTTTATTTTCTTTTTAGTAGCATATGTTTAATACATTGCAGGTAGCAAGTGGTACTAAACTCACTCATAAAATGGTAAGATTTATTTTCCAAAATTTTCTAATTATTATCTTTAAATTATTAAATATTAATTATTTAAAAAAATAATGTCTAGTATCTTCAAGACTAATTGAGGCATTGACATGGAAAAGGTAGTAAGTCAAGAAAACCCAATTTTACAGGGGAAGCAAAAAACGGTTTTACACTGTTAAATTACAAAGTTTTATTCACAAAAAATAAGCATATGAGATCCATGTATGGATATCTCAGCTTTACACTGACTTACTACTCTTTACATGCCATTGGCAGAACTTTTTACTACTTCTTCTATTAAAAATCTCAAAATCAATTTTTCTTGACTTACTACCTTTTCCATGTCAATGTCTCAATTAGTATCCTCATATCACCTTCATCCACAAATAAAATAAGTTTTGAAAAAATTTAACATAACTTGTTCTTCCAGTGAGCTCTTCAATTATACAATTGAATTTACATGCTTAAAATAAAATATTCAGTGTGCAGCAAAAAAAAAAAAAAAAAAAAAAAAAAAATAAGGCATATAACCAGTGTGTTTCTTTCTAAAAAATGTTTAAGGATATTCTTAGTTTGATCCAATGAAATCGCCCTGTTAGCAAACTGCCTATGAGAGATTAAAGCCTAATGTCACTGTAGACTCATTTGTATTTGCCTGCACTCAAATGATCACATATTATGCAAAAGATCTCAGCAGCACGTTCCAGGCTCAAAATGTTCCATTATTTAAAAAAAAAAAAAAAAAAAAAAAAACAGTGCTCATTTTGAGTTTAAATGTAAGCACAGTTTTGTCAACAAATTATACATAAAACTTAACAAATCACATAAATATTCTCAGTACCTTTGAAACTGGTTTAGCTGGTTAAGAAAAGAAAATTAAAATTCCAAATTTCCTCTTATCAATTCACAAAATGTTTAGGTGTATGCTTATCCCTGTATTACCCCAGAAGAAACACACTGAGTATAGCTATCGTATTTAGCTTCAAATTTAATGTACTCACTATGTTTCAGTTATGCTGGTTAATTGAAAATTTTAGTCGGAAAATTCATTTCAATATTGTTTGTAAATGTAGCACTTTTTATGCTGTTTATATTCATAGCAATGTTCTTAATGAGAAATTTAAAAGTGTACATTACGAAGTGATGATTAACTAATCCTGATTAGATTGCAACAGTGCCGTACGAAGAGAAAACTGCGTCCGGGGCAAAATTTCAATTTGATGGCCCATCCTTCTTTTTGTGACATGTGTCACAAAATTGATAAAGTACAAAACAGAAATAAATTCTATTGAATAAATATTTCGTGTTCATTTTGGAACTTTTAAAGGCTTAATTTTAATTCAGAAATTCTAAACAACTAAATAACATATGAGAAAATTGCACTTAGTTGTTGGAGAAATTATGATGTTTTGTGACAGATTTTTCTCAACTTTTCTTTTTCTAGTCAATTTCAGCTATTGTAGTATTTGAGTTGCAGAAAATGGGAATTTTACATTTCCTGCTTTACTCAAATAAGGGTTCTACATTTATGGACATAGCCGATATCGGCAGTATAAATTTGGCATCCCCTCAATTTCTGCACCCAGGACGACTGTCCCCTTCGCACGGGGCTGCATTGCAACACCATTGAGGTTATATTTAACCCCTGGTGCTCTTCCATGCTTGTGCTCCACCAGAGTTTTCATAGTCTAATATTTTATTTGGCTATGCATTATTTAATAAAATTTTTTATGTTCTTTTTACTTTCGATGGAGGTTATCGAGGGTTGCAAACCACTGTCTGTACTCTATAAGCACCAGCATTAACTTGACTTGAAATGTATATTACCTAAGAACATAATCATTGCATGTATAAGTCACTGTACATTAGCTTCATTTCATCTACGAAATTTCAGCTTTAATATGCTATTGAACTTGTTAGTACATTTCTAAATTTAATTAATGAACACTGTAAACTGTTTTTATCGTATTATTCTGCTGCAGTTGTTTAAAAATATATTTCTTTTGTTTTTCCTCCCATTATTCTATTGTCGATAGGATGTGAATAATTAAAGACAAAATCACCTGTGTATTGGAGATGCATAAATTGTTTTAAAAAATAAATAGTTGGCTGTCTTTTGAAATAACACTTTGATATAATAAAGAGTATGTATCATTTTTTTTTTTTTTTTTTTTAGAAATTTTGTGTAATTGTATGCAGTATCTATTGAGCAAAATATTAAAATTACAAAGTTATAATAATTTTTTGTTTTATTAACAATTATGCAAAAAGATAATTATAAAAAGTTAAAAACTTAGAGGAATTTTTAGAACTCTGTTGGTTGGTAAAATTAAAGATTTAGTTACAAGAAATTAAATCTATAAAATTTGTGCTGTATGTGTCCCAATTATATACGTTTTTTTTCCCCCCTCCCTTGTAATTCTGTTGTTCATTGTCATATTATTTTGTTGCAATTTAATTAAATTATGAAAGAATCACATTTTTTCTACTTGGCATAATAAAAGGCATAGGCCTTAAAAAGCTCAATATTAAAACAATTACTAAAAGCTGAGTTTCGAATTAAATAATTTGAAATTAATTTCCTTTTTAATTCAATTCACAGATAGAAATATAGAATTGAAAGTGTGATTCAAAAGTTATCTCACTATTCTTTTATTTTGAAACAGTTTAAATGTGTCAATGTTTGAGAGAGAGAGAGAGAGAGAGAGAGAGTGATTTTAATAATTAACTGTTTTATTTAATGCTAATATCCCTTTTTTTTTTCAATAAAAATCCATTTTAATCATTATATTAAGTTAGTGAAATGATGGATTTAAGTCATTGTTTATTGTGATGGGAAAATTTATATGTGACGATATTCAGATTTCTATCACACACAATATATATATATATATATATTTTATTATTATTGTTATTCTAGTCTTTTTTCTGTTACATGCTATATTTTATATAAAAGTATATTACAATGCTAGTCATATTCATATATCTCTATTATTGCATTCCAGCTTGTATGACTATAAAAGTGTAATTTGTTCCATTTAATCTAGTCATGTGTGTATTATTATTAAAATAAACCTTTTATGTGTTTAGGATTTTGCTTGCAATAGTAATATTATTTTCATAAAAATATAGAAAATTCATAAAGAATGTGTTTATGAAGTTACTTAGTGCTTTTAAATTCTTATAAATATTATCCTTTTTTCATATATATTAATGTTTCCTGAATTTAATATGCATACGATTAACATTATAAATATTATCTTGCATACATTTCTTTCAGTATAAGATTAATATATTTACAACATTAAATATCATGTTTTAAACTTGTTTAAAAAATTGGGTTTTGTTTATTTGCATTTTAAAGAAAATAAACAGTATCTGAAATATTTGTACAAAATGTTTTAAATAAAGATTGTCATTTTATGTTACTGTTGTATCTTTTATCAAATTATTGGAAATAGATTTTTAAATTATATGTATTAAAAATTATATATAAAAAAATTATATATATATATATATATATATATATATATATATATATATATATATATATATATATATATATATATAAGATGCAGGCTATCATTTGCTATTTACAGCATATATATATATCAACATCTTTTACAATATATATATATATATATATATATATATATATATATTGTAAAATATGTTGATATTTCTTTCATGAATTAGTTAGCTGTTTTCTAACTACAGTCAATAATGCAATTCTTTATTATTTTTTATTATAAAAAAAATGCTGTCTGTAGTTCAAATATGATTTATTTTTAGCTGATGTAGGCGGAGGGGGGGGGGGGGTGGAGAGACACCAGTTACTGCAATATGCATGTAGAAAAAAAGTCATGCAGTCTGTGAAAATCCAATTGGAATTGGAAATGAATTGATTTGTAGTCTCGTCACAAAGGTATATTTATAATTAAATTTTTGTATTGTAAAATTAAACTCGTCAAACTTACCCCCTCCCCCCTCATTTTCTTTGTGTGTATGTGTGTAAGAAATATGTTTAATAATTAATTTATATAGTAGATCAGTTCTCTGAAAGTACTATCCAAACAGAAATCATATTATTGAAACTTCTGATCATTGAAAGGCTCTAAAATTATTCTACTGTTAACCACTAAAGTAACTACATGACATGAAACATACCAAAATACTGTCATTTATTTAATTATTTATTTTATATTTATTCTTTTTTATTATTATCCTGTGTGCAGAAAGGGGGATAGACTTAAATTGCTAGAGCAGATTATTATTTTCATTTCATTTATTTATTTATTTGAAGAGCTACTTCTTATTAATAAATGTTATTGAAAAATAAGAAGAGGGCTTGGTTTATTAGCAATACTTATGTGGTAGAACCTCAAATACTCGAAAATATATAAAATCCTGAAAGCTTTTTCTTTAAAAAAAAATCTTTGTTTTGATTTTGATGAGCGATTTCTTTATTTGGCCAATAGATCGCGCCACCTTACCGACAACTACTTGCATTTGAGAAATTATGAGGCGAAAGATGTTAGTCAACTAAAAGGAAAATGACATTAAATTAATGAAAGTGGGTTGGTTCCTCAAAGTAAAAATTCGGATCGGAGCCTCGCCCAGCGCCATATGGGAGGCACCGGTTGATTGTGGATTCACGCTGTTCTGAAATTGTTTTTGTTGATAGTATTTTGATTAAAACTAACAATAATGGCTGTGAAAATTACGAAAATGACTTATAAAATGCAGAAAATGAAAAATTATTTGCGGCAAATTTGATAAATTAATTAACATTAGACTTAATAAAAACAAAGAAAAAAAAACTCGAAATTTTGGCAGTTTAGTAAAAAATTCCTTTTTATCTTTGAAGTTATTATTATTATTATTATTATTAGGTTTCCGTTTTGTATGCTTTTTTCAGTAATAATATAGACAACAAAATTAAATATCGAATTCCTCTTTATGACATTTGCTTCCGAAAAAAGAAATTAACTTACGGAACAAGTTGGAAATTGTACGTGATACGTGACAAATAAGGTGCGTTCGTACTATAACTAGTTTTATAATAAAAATCATTGTTATTATTTCAGTGGAAATAATTATATCGTCTGTTATTATGATATGATTAACTTCCGTAATAAAATAAGTACATTATAGGTTGGCAACATTTTATCTTTTGTTGACATTTACTGAAAATTTCAAAACTTGAAATGCATATTTATGGACTCTTTTTCCATTTAATATCTATTTCTCCGGAAACATCTATCCAAAAAAACTGTCAATAGATTATATGATTGCTATAATTAAACAATTTTAGTATACAAATTCGGTTTTTAAATTTAGTAATACGGAAATAATATGACTCCATCTTAAATATGACGTAATCACCATGACAACCTAGAATTATTACCTATCATGGAATATCACTCACTTAATTACGTATATGATAGGATTTAATAGAATGAAGAAAACTTTAATTAATGTTTTGATTCGATTTTCATAACATTTTAAATGACTCGACTTTAAATCATTCGGTTGGGTAGATTTTGCGCTGTTATATGAGGACAGACGACGACTATAGGTGCTACGTATTTATATAATTACGAGCGCACCTAAAAAAGAAATTAATAAATGAAAGACACGAGATCAGGTTTAATTGCATATTTCGTTAAAATGCAAGATAGTTTTCAAAGGAATTTTTGTCCGATATTTAAATCGTTTGGTGTAAAACTGGAAAAACGGCATTGTCATTTTCAGAAACATTTACAAATGTAGTAAAAAAAATTAAATAAGTAAATAAAGATAATATCCCAATAGTTAGGAACTTAAAAAAGGCCGAATTCGGAATTAATTAGGGGAAAACTGTAAAGTGTTTAAAACCTTTTAGTTTAGGATTTTAATGAACACTAGAAACAATCGACAGCGAGTTGGGAGGGGACTGAAAACAGAGCTGCCAAGTCTCCGGCTTTTTGGATACCAGTATTTTTGTACAGAAAATGTTTTATGTAATCGGGACATTCTGCGATTTAAAAGAACAGCATTTTCTCTAAAATAATACTGGTATTCAAAAATCCGGAGACTTGGCAAGTCTGTGAAAAGAATCCTAAAGATTGTGCATTGCCTGGTGAAAGTGTCTGTCCTGAACCTGAACAGAAAACTAGTGATAGACAATAGCGTCCCAGTAGACTGAAACGTAAACCTGCCTATCTACTGTCAGATTATGGCGAAAACTAACTTTTCGTGGGGATGAATGTTATATATATATTATTTCAGTGGCAACACTATTTTTTTATAGACGTTTTGGCAACAAGACCCTTTATTTCAATATTCGAGAGATGCCGCTATGTTTGCTTGTATACGTTTATTAATGCTGATTAAAGCTTGAATTCTTTTAAAGGTTTAGACATGTTTGTATTCATCTTTTAATCACATTACATAGTTCCATGGTCCAAGCAAAATCTTTTCTTAATAAGTATATACTTATTGTTAATTTTTTTCCCTTCTAATTATAACGCAGTCTTTGACAGAAAATCTCTTCGTAACCGATATTCGTACTTCAACAAATACTCCATATTTTCTTTTCAAATATCATGGCAATTCACCTTCTTTTGAATTCTTTTTATTTTCATTTTTACGTAGAAATCGTTAAATTGAAAATTACTTGCTGAGGAAAAAATATTTCAGGTTTTGTATTTATTGGCAACGATAATGCTTAGCAACGTAAAATGGTTGATTAAATTTTACATGAAAAATATACATTGATTCTCTATGAAAATAATGAAATTTTGAATTATTAAGAAAACTATTTGTATAAAATAAACAAAATACAGCTTATGTTCATTTCTGGGTTATAATCCATCTATATGCAAAGATACAGGGGCATTAAATCCTCCGTTTTTACGTTTACTTCAGCCAAACATTCACACACACAATCGCATTTATAATATTAATTAGGATCTACATGCAAAGATACAGGGCCATTAAATCCTTCGTTTTCACGTTTTCTTCAGCCAAACATTCACACACACAATCGCATTTATAATATTATTAGGATAGGATGTTCATTTCTGGACTATAATCCATTTATATGCAAAAGATACAGGGCTATTAATTCCTCCGTTTTCACGTTTACTTCAGCCAAACATTCACACACACAATCGCATTTCTAACAGTGTAGGATTCGCCCGGCGCCAAATTATCGCCACGCTTGGCGATATTTTGCTAAATGTTGCCAAATCTGTCGATATTTGGCAAAATATTGCCTATTGCCTAATTTGGCGACAAAATAGGTTGTTTTAAATGAAGCCAACTTGGTAGTCTATCAAACACTACGTGAACCATCTCTCCATCTTGTCCTTTCACGGGGATGACAAACAAATGAGAGCCGCTGTAGAACTTCAATAATACATAAATAACTATTTAGTAAACTTAATCTTTGAAAGTATTTAGCTTCTAAAATATTATTATTTATATATAAATTACATTAGTCAATGTTAGCTAATTATATTTCTTTTCTTTCTTTTTTTTTTTATTTTTAAATAAAGTACTAACAAAAGAGTAATTATACATCATACAAACAGGAGAAATACTACAGCGCTAGAAATACTATAGGGCAGGTAAGCAAAATTCTAAAAGATAGTTACGTTTTAGCATTATTGGCAAATCCAGCCACCTGATTGGTCATTTAGTCGTGTCCTTCTCAGAGAGTAATTCCTTGGCGGTAGGGAAAACGTCGCCAACTGGTATACAACTCTTACGTCTATTGGTATTTCTATAAATGCTGTATTTTCCGAATAACCTTAATATGCATAGACATACACAAGAGTGTACAGAGGAAAGCACCCTGCACCCTCTCTAAATCTTTGAATAAGGTAAGAATTTTTTTAAAAAGTATATAGAATACAAATATCAAAAGGTGCATGTAATTGTGATTGAACAGGATTATCTGGTTATTGCATGGTTGCAATAGGTTTTACATTCTTTTCTTTAATTTAACTTGGTTCAGGTATCTAAAGATGGAAATTTGAAATCTATTTTTCATTCACTTCCTGATAGGTTAGAATTATAAAAATTATATACACAGGTGTTTTTCCGATGACAATACAACATTTTAATATTTTTTAAAAAGTAATTATAAATTAATTTTAAGGCATTTTAACGTGAGCAGAGCAAAGCTGGTAAATTGCCAAACATTATTTATAGTTACAAGTGTAAACGAGTTACAACAACACTGGAGGTTATGCGCCAAACCATGTTCTCTAAAATATGCCAACTGGCTGTGAAAATGCGCCAATTAAATATTTAAACACTAAAAAGTAAAATATAAAAATGAAAAATAAAAAGTGTAATTATAAAAATACGCTTTTATCAGTTAATAGTTTAAAAATTAATTAAATTATGATTATACGTTGTGAAAACAATTTAGAAATCCTGAATAGATAATTTAAATATTTCCTTTCCTCATTCCTGTTACCATATGTTAAAACAAGAAATAGAGCAAAAATTGTAATCCTTAGTAAATACGTTCGTGCTTTGTACCAAGCATAAATCAAAGCGGTGAATTTTCCATAATCGGGGCCCACATCAAATTAGCACATTATAACAGAAAATTTTTGGAACAACATGAGTTTTAGGCGTGATTTTTACAATAAACATTCAATGCTTATAAGAGTGTTTAAGTAAAAACATTTTTTACTTTCATACTTATTTTATGGAGGAGAGAACCTTATAGGTTTTTAGCTACAATGCCTTTCTTTAAAATAAAAGTACATGGTAAGCAATTCATTTCATAATTAATTTGGTAGAGGGACGCTCGTCCCTTCCCCATTTTTATCTAAACTTGATAAAATTAAGTAATGATTTTAAAAACATTATTGATGTTTTTTTTGTTTGTTTGTTTGTTTTTACAGAATTTTTATTTTATCGTTTTTCTGGTGTTGAAGGTAGATCATTTTCATTCCTTCTCCTCTATAATTAATCAATTAGCTCTCGAGTGAGCATTAAAAGATTGTTTTTAAATTATCCTGATTTTTACCTGTTTTCTCAAAAACTCTTTTAAATTAAAAACATGAAAACATTTAAAATGAATCACAATTTATTACATATTACTAAAACAGGTGTAAAACAAAATAAAGATTTTAAAACATTAAAGCCCTTCTATAGATGTTAAATTTTTCCGTCTGAGTCCCGAGTGCTTTCGACCAGAACCTGGCCATCATCAAGAGGGCCATGTTTTTTTCATGTTTTTAATTTGTATACGAAAATGAATTTAATGTTCCAACATTAGAAAAGATTATTTCTATATATTTAATAAACTGTTTTACATATCGGAATGCGAAAAGCTGTAGATTGTAGCCAGAATTAACATTTATAAATCTTTATTGGACCTTTCAATCGCCGTAAATTTTCCATATAATTAATCAATTAGTTCTCGAGTTTTTGAGCATTGAAAGATTGGTTAATTTATAAATTCTCCTGTTTTTTACCTGTTTTTTCAAAAAGTATTTTAGATATATGAATGCGACAAACTGTAGATTGTAGCCAGAATTCGCATTTATAAATCTTAATTAGACCTTTCGATCGCCGTAATATTCCTTAAATTAACCAATTAGTTCTCGAGTTTTTGAGCATTTAAAGATTGGTTGATTTATTTCCTGATTTTCACTCCCCCCCCCCCCCCCCCCCCAAAAAAAAAAAAAAAAAAAAAAACTTAGATATTAGAAAACGACAAACTGTAGATTGTAGTCAGAGTTAAAACTTATAAATCTTAATTAGATCTTTCAATCGCTGTAAAATTCTTTAAAATTAATAAATTAGCTCTCGAGTTTTTGAATATTGAACGATTGGTTGATTGATAGGATTCTCCCTGTTTTCTCAAAAACTATTTTAGGTATCGTAACGCGACAAACTGTAGATTGTAGCCAGAATTAACATTTATAAATCTTAATTGGACCTTTCAATCGCCGTAATATTCCTTATAATTAATCAATTATATTCCCGAGTCTTTGAGCATTGAAAGATTGGTTGATTTATAAATTCTCCTAGTTTTTATCTAATTTCTCAAAAACTATTTTAGATATTGGAATGCGACAAACTGTAGATTGTAGCCAGAATTAATATTTATAAATCTTAATTAGACCTTCCAATCGCCGTAATATTCATTATAATCAACCAATTAGTTCTCGAGTTTTGGATAGCATTGAAAGATGGTTGATTTATAAATTCTCCTGGTTTTTACCTAATTTCTCAAAAACTATTTTAGATATTGGAATGCGACAAACTGTAGATTGGGGCCATAATTAACACTTATAAATCTTAATTAGATATTTCAATCTCTGTAAAATACTTAAAATTAATCAATTAGTTCCCAGTTTTTGAGTATTGAACTTTGAGTATTTTGTTTGATTAAAAGGATTCTGGCGTTTTTCCCTGTTTTCTCAAACTATGTTAAATAACGAAATGCGACAAACTGTTAGATTGTAGCCAGAATTAACATTTACAAATCTTAATTAGATCTTTAAATCGCTGAAAAATTCTTTAAAATTAATAAATTTAGTTCCCGGGTTTTGGAGTATTGAACAATTGGTTGATTGATAAAATTCTCCCGTTTTTTTTTTTCCTGTTTTCTCAAAACTAGTTTAAATATCGAAATGCGATAAACTGCATAGCTTCTGGCCAGAAACATTCTACATCTGTGCCCCTGATAAAATGTATTTTTTGTAGTTTATTTCGACTGCTACTGATAATGATTTTATCAGGATATAAGCTGTCATCTCATTGCGTGGGCAATGCTCTGCATTTATCATATTTGTTATTTTTAGATATAAATGTCTCTTTTTTGTGATTCTCCAATTTCTCTTTCTGGGTGCTATTTTTCATAGACGACGGGGTGAAGTTGTCATCGTCATGGCCAAAAGTTCCAAATGTATTAAGATTTACAACAAATAATTCTGCATTTCCAAGTAATTTTCAACTGCTGGGACGTCAGAAAGGTTGGAGCTAATGAAACTGTACTCCCCCCCCCCTCTTAAAATTAAAACAATTTAAATCACATGAATTTTTCAAAGACTGTTAATTTTTGTCTGCAATGTTTGATAATTCATATCTGAAAAAACAATTCTGTACATAAAGAACCCCTGTAAATATTGAATATATTTTAACTATAGTAAATCTGCAGGTCAGACACCTCAAATGTTGATCTTCATCGTATCAAGAGCCATTTATGTCAAAACAGTTAATTATTTTTTATCAAAATTTCGAAATTTAAATTTTTACATAGGTCCGTGTCTCCTATCTATTCTAATAAAGAAGAAACATTTGTTTATTTGTCGGAGGAGAAACTCTCTGAAACAACCGAACCAATTTCAAAAAATCTTTCTATATAATAATGACAATAGTATTTGCTCAAACGTGCTACTTTTTATCTCGATATCTCTGCCCTTCTGGTGACTGCAAGGGTGAATACTTTCTAAAATCGCGATTCCTTTGAACTGTTTGTGATAGGAACTTTAAATTGGACATAGTAGTCACTTTTAAGACGCAAATGCTTACTAAGAACAATTATTTAAAAATTCGAAATTTAAAAGGGTAACTTCTGAAATCACGATTTACTATACTCTGAAACTACCGAATCGATTTCAGAAACTTTTTCAGTTATAATGGTGACTATCTCTGGTTAAACATAAACATAGTAGACTTTTTTATATCGGGATCCCTACTTTCTAGGGGGTATGGGTGTAAGAGATAAAAAGTTCTAAAATTACGATTTCTTTGGAATGAAATTATTGGAGCTATAGAAACTTAAAAGTTGACATGGTGGTTACTTTTAAGTCGTGAATTCTCGCTACGAATGGTTTAAAAAAAATTCGTTTAAAAGAATGAAAGGGGCGGAAGACATTCTAAAATCACCATTATTCATCTGGAACTACCGAATCGATTTCTAAAATTCACTCGTTTTAATAATGGTGGTCATCTCAGCTCAAAAATAAATTTCTTTAAATCATTGTACTCTTGCTCCGAAGATTTTGTAAGAGAAAGAACGTTCTAAAATTACATTTCTTTGAAATGATTAGGACTAGAAACATGAAATGTGACACGGTTTTTAATCTTTAGACGAAACTGCTTAAAGAGCGGTAGTTTAAAAATTCGAAATTTAAAAGGGTGAAAAGTGCGAGAAAATATTCTAAAATCAAAATTTGTTTGAAACTACCCAACTGATTTTTCAAACATTGAAGAAGTCAAATTCTTCAATATTTTATTGGTAGTGGCTATCTCTATATAAACAATGGCTGTGCTTTATCTCGGAATCCCCGCGTTCCAGGGGGTTCAAGTGTGAAAAAGTTAGAAAATTATGATTTCTTTGAAACTGTTGGGACTAGGTACTTGGAAGTTGACATATACTTTTAAGACGTAAATATTCCCTAAGAATGATTGTTAAAAAAAAAATAATAATATAAAAAAAAAAAAAAAAAAAAAAAAAAAAAAAAAAAAAAGGTGAAATGATTGGAAAATGTTCTAAAATCCTCTTTCGGGTTTGAGAAACTTTACCTTACTTTGTTTGAAATGTGATGGCATCATGAAAAATAAGGTAAATATAAATCAATCAATCCAAAGTGTAGAGCGACGAGTTTAGGATGTTTGGGGGCAGATATAGCGGAAATTGCTAACACCATTGCTCTTGATATTTTTACATTTCTCACAAAGCAAGGTTAAGGGATTATACCTACCTGTAAAGTTAAAAAAAAAAACGTTTTTTTTGTTTGCTTTTTTTTGTTAGGAAGATGAAACAAGATATTTGATAAACTCTTTGTGTATGTTGTTTACTCCACTTTAATGAAAAGAAGTTGATTTTTGTAATGACGAAATAAAGTTGGGTGTTCTCAGCAGACACGCTCCTTGGAGATGTGTCGTTCTGGTAGCCATCCCCAGTGATCACCGTAACTCTGTCAAATGATATCTGAAATTATAAAATCATAATGTATTTACTCCGAATACTTAAAACTAGTGAGTAATCGTTCGGTTTTTGGAAAAAATTGATTTTGAACAAAATAACGGCCATTCAAAGTTAAGGTACCGATTTTCACAATTTTTTTTTTTTAACTTCAATTGTTTATAAAAAAAAAAGTAGTAAAAATCATCAGATCGCCAAAAGAACGATCACTCTCAGATAATATTGTTGTTAAAAACTGGTCAACATTTGAAGAAGATTGGTTGAGATTTGTTCGAGATCACCAATTTTAAAAACATAGTTTAGAGATTAAAAACACGTTTAAAGATTCAAGTTATGATTTATGCATGATAGAACAAAGTAAATTAAAGTGGCATAACTTTCTTAATTTTTAGCAGATCAACTAGAAAATGTAACTGATTATTCTTTACTAATTGTACTTTCAGAAAATGCCTTTTTTGAAAGTTTGCAGGTACGTCCTACATACAATACGTAATACGTTTATCAAAATTATTTAGAGTCCGATTAAAGTGAAACACCCTGTATTTTTTGCTGAATAAGTGGATTGCGACCTCGTGCTCTGTTGTAAAAATGACTTGTTTTTGTATGGCTGACACAAGACTATTGAATGACTGTCGTCATCTAAGACTTTTGAATCACCCGTATATTTTATTCCAAAGTATTGGAAAAGGAAAACGAAGACACATGAATAGAAGTGACATGTCATGTCTCATTTAAATATCGTAACATTTTGATTGAAACTTTTAACTAAGCAAATCCTCTGATAGAAATTTTCCCAACATCTGAGAAATTAAACAACATTAAATTAAATCTTGTATATGGGAAAACGTGCTGAAATATTCTCAAATTATTTGACACTCTGCAAGCGGAAAATTGCGAGAACACTCCTAAATAAAACAAACATTGCGAACGTAGAGCTTTAATCTTGTTTGCGTGATCAACAGGGACTGCGCAGAATATTGAATTAACCATTTTATTTGAGATTTCAGGAAAATCATTTCGAAGGATTCTGGTATTGCTAAAATTAGACAAAGTTAATAATTTAGTTCGCTTTAAGGGGGAAAGATCACCTTGAGACCTTTAAAAAAAAGAAAATATATATATTATCTATTTTTTAATAACATTTTATGAATCTTTTTTTAAAAAAAAAGTACGACGATATTCGAATTAGAAACAAAGTTATGACTAATTAACGCAAGATAATTTTATATACATTTAAAGAGAAAATCCAACTTTGGTCATTTTTCTCCAAACTAGGATTTTTGACATCGCTCGCTTTCTAATTTCAAAAGTAATTAACATGGAATCTTTAAATTTTGTATGATGGTGCATTTTATGTATGTTATGAATCTACACCTATTTCTAGGGAGAGATAGGTATGTATACACTGCAAAAAATAATTGTTGATTTTACAGTATAAAACTGGCATCCCAGCTGCCAGTATTATACCGTAAAATTAACAGTAAAATAAGCAGTAATACGCTGCCGCGCAAGCAGTAATACGCTACCGCGCAGGATGCCAGCTTTATACTGTAAAATCAACAATTATTTTTTGCAGTGTACAGTGGCTCACATTTGTTTTTGGCCACTTGTGTTTTTGAAACTTATTTATAAAAAAACATCATCTAAATATTAAAGGATCTACTTAAAAATATTTTCATATAAACTTTCTTTTCTCAATAATAAAACCTACATATTGTAATAAAAATAAATTCAAACCCTTTAAAAAAAAAAGTAATTTACCGAGAAAGTGTTAAAAACAATCTCACATAAGTAATTGGACACTTGAAAACTTTACTAAATTTTTGACAGATGATATTTTTAGGTAGCTTTCAATACAAAAAAGTATAAAGCTACCTATTGCAGCCGTTCGGAGGAAAGCAATTCCGGAAAATTTCGATATACAGTGGAACTTCCCTCTAAAGAAGTCCCTATTTAACGAAGTTTTCTACTTAACGAAATTTTCTGCAGAACTTTGACTTTGAACACCATTACCATATAAATTAATCTCCATATTACGAAAAATATATTCTATATAACCAAGTTTATTCCACTTTTGTATTTGTGCAGAATTCAAACTAAGAGGTTGCTGTTGCGATGGATATACGAATTTATTTCAACGAATTGTAAGAAAATGAACACATTTAAATAATTTCCATTCTGTTTGGTGCTAAATAAAACATTTTTTTTTTCACTCTAAGAAAAACACTTATTATCATTACTCTCCCATACCGAGAATCCAGCGCTGACAGTTGGGCGAAGTCAAAATCCCCTTTTTACATTCAATAAAATAGATGATGCACTGATGCAATGGTGTCAGATGCATTGAATCAAAAAATATCAATTAGAGCCAGACAATTACCAGTCTGACCTTCCATTGCTGCACTGCAAAAAATAAATGTTGATTTTACAGTATAAAACTGGCATCCCAGCTGCCAGTATTATACCGTAAAATTAACAGTATTAAACAGTAAAATAAGCAGTAATACGCTGCCGTGCAAGCAGTAATACGCTACCGCGCATGCGCGGTAGCGTATTACTGCTTGCACGGCAGCGTATTACTGCTTATTTTACTGTTTAATACTGTTAATTTTACGGTATAATACTGGCAGCTGGGATGCCAGTTTTATACTGTAAAATCAGCATTTATTTTTTGCAGTGTGATAGGCAATTGCTTTGTAATCCACAAGAATGCGCTTCAAAATGCAAATCGAAGGACATCAAAGTTATTTGTCCTGCCAATATATACCTTCTAAACTTCAGCCATTAGTCTAAGGAATAATAAAATATCTTGAAGTACAGTATCGAAAAAGACAGAAAACGACAATTTAGTGAAAACATTAGTTTGAGAACCTGTGAATCAGAGCTGATGAAAGCTTGGGAATGTGACGTGATTTCATCGACCGTCCACAACTATTTTGTTAAAGGCTAAAACAAATATGCTTCTGAATCCAACACCTGTTTGTCATATCTGAAGGAAACATTTTATGAATTTCAGTTGATTTCTATTTAACAAATTAACGAAGTTTTTAAGTGTAACAATGAGACTTCGTTAAATGGAAGTTTCACTGTATTTTCACCGATGAATGAAATGAAATTGAAATAAAAAGTTTCACCAATTGCAAAAAATATTAATATGAAATAAAAATGATTGACGTCATACTGGTAATAAAACGGAAATTTTCAAAGATTTCTCAATAATACAAGGAGTATGAGTATGTGTATGTACACAAAGCAGATTATTATCACGTCATTAGAGAATTAAAAAGAAAATCTGACGTCATATTGTAAGTTTAACGAATTTTTCAAATGTTTGAGAATAATGCAAAGCGAGTATCAATATGAGTAATAGAGAATAGTAAATATATGAGTTTGAGAAACATATTGAATCATGATAAAAATCCGATTATGGAAATATTCGTATATTTTAACATTTTGAAGGTGTACAACATGTTTAATTTTGAAATTTTTTTTAAAATATCGCATTTAGTCCGCATGACGGATATTATTATGACAGAATAGCCCGCTATCGCGCTGGTTTAGATATTCGAAAAAAATAAATAATAGACCGGTAATTTTTTACTTTATAAAAAACATGACCTTTTTTTTCTGCTAAATGAAATTTATTTTGATTTATTAAAGAAAGGATAAAGTGTTTTGAAAGCAATATTAAACGAAACCCTTTGAGCGATCTTCGATCACACTTACCCACTTGTTTTTATTTGCCAAGGCTGATATATCTTTATGAGTAATTCTCAAATCTCTAAGAAATGCTGGATTACACATTATGAGTTTCTAGTTATACAATAAAACTCAAATCAATAAGATTTTCTGAAAACGATATTTTATATCCCCAAGCGTTCACATAAGTGAAAATAATTAATACAGATCAAACGCAGGGCCACTTAAATTTTCAAAAAATATATCAAATTAACTCTATTACTTTTAGAATTTACATTTTATAGTATTAGACACTCTAACTTATTCTGAATATCAGATATTTTAAACAATATTCATCGTTCCATTTTCAGAAGATTAGATTTCAGGTTGTTTACGGCCGGCTTGTCTTATTGAAGTGATTAATTTGCTACTGCACACGGTGGAGTATTTGACGCAAAATTCCTGGCCAAAATTACTTTTCATGTGTTTTAAAGTTCAAACCATTATTGTTGACTTACTGTTAGTAAATACACTTAATTAATGTTATGTATGCATAAATGTATGTATTTAAATAAATATATATATATATATATAATACAATGTTTACTTAATTGTTTATTGTTTACGAGCAGGGAAGACCGAGCTATGCTCGGTCAAAATTAAATTTGAGTTCAAATATCATGACCCATGACCAAAATGACCCACTAATTGAATTTTCTCGAACATGTGACTTAGCCCAACAGTCTTCTCGTGCCCGAAAACCATTGGATGCAGAAATTAGTGTAAATTGAGCCGTTTTAGAACTTGACCCACAATGACGCAGAATTGACCCACTAATCGAATTTTCTCGAAACCGCTTTTCGCGTACCCGAAACTCGTAGGATACAAAATTTAATCAAAAACGTTAGAGCCTTTTTTAGATAAAATTAATTTGACCCGCTTTGACCCAAAAATGACCCACTAATCGAACGTTCTCGAACATGTGACCCAGTCCAATAGTCTTCTCGTGCCCGAAAATAGTCGGATATAAAATTTCGCCAAAATCGTTTGAACCGTTTTTCAGATACAATTAGCTTGATCATGACCCAAAATGACCCACTAATTGAATTTTCTCGAACATTTGACCTAGCCCAACAGTCTTCTCGTGCCCGAAAACCATTGGATGCAAAATTTAGTGTAAATTGAGCCGCTTTTTAGATCTTGACCCACAATGACCCAGAAATGACCCACTAATCGAATTTTCTCGGACATGTGACCTAGCCCAATGATTTTATCGTGCTCGAAACTCTTACGACACAAAATTTAATCAAAATCGTTAGAGCCGTTTTTTAGAGAAAATTAATTTGACCCGCGTTGACCCAAAAATGACCCACTAATCGAAAGTTCTCAAACATGTGACCCAGCCCAATAGTCTTCTCGTGCCCGAAAACCATTGGATGCAAAATTTAGTGTAAATTGAGCCGCTTTTTAGATCTTGACCCACAATGACCCAGAAATGACCCACTAATCAAATTTTCTCGAACATGTGACCTAGCCCAATGATTTTCGCGTGCCCGAAACTCGTAGAATACAAAATTTAATCAAAATCGTTAGAGCCGTTTTTTAGATAAAATTAATTTGACCCGCTTTGACCCAAAAATGACCCACTAATCGAAAGTTCTCGAACATGTGACCCAGCCCAATAGTCTTCTCGTGCCCGAAAATAGTCGGATACAAAATTTCGTCAAAATCGTTTGAACCGTTTTTTAGATACAATTAGCTTGACCATGACCCAAAATGACCCACTAATTGAATTTTCTCGAACATGTGACCTAGTCCAACAGTCTTCTCGTGTCCGAAAACCATTGGATGCAAAATTTAGTGTAAATTGAGCCGCTTTTTAGATCTTGACCCACAATGACCCAGAAATGACCCACTAATCGAATTTTCTCGGACATGTGACCTAGCCCAATTATTTTATCGTGTTCGAAACTCGTAGGACACAAAATTTAATCAAAATCGTTAGAGCCGTTTTTTAGATACAATTAGCTAGACCATGACCCAAAATGACCCACTAATCGAATTTTCTCGAACATGTGACCTAGCCCAATGGTTTTCTGGTGCCCCAAAACGGTAGGATACGAAATTTCGTGAAAATCGCTAGAGCCGTTTTTAAGATAAAATTTGCATATATATATATATATATATAACCACACACAAGATTTGCTCGTATTAGAATATATGATAAGAGGAAATTAATTGTTCATAGGTTTGCTCCATTTACAAATGTTATTTAATTAAATGCGGTTAATTTTACTACACATAAATGTTTAATTATTTATGAAAATCAATTCATATATATATATATATATATATATATATATTACTGGCATTTAGTATTTACCAAAGTTGAGTCTCTATAGTATAGAGATGCGGACTTTTGAGTGATTTTAATAGGTTTAGAGTCCTCCCAAAAAATCATTGATATCTAAAAATGGCAACAATATCCGTAACATTAAAAAAAAATAGCCTTCAAAACTACAAGCATTACGATCATAATTCAAAAATGGTCCGACAAACCCCGACACAGCTTTAAAAAGCTTTGAATATTAGATGATATATTTCAATAAACATATTTCAATAAATTAGATCTAAAAAGGCTTAATATTACCTCATTTTCAATTTAAATTATTTTTCATTATATGAAAAATAAAATTATTTAAATGCACATGTCAAATTATACATTTAAACACAATAATGCGCGGTAGCGTATTACTGCTTGCACGGCAGCGTATTACTGCTTATTTTACTGTTTAATACTGTTAATTTTAAGGTATAATACTGGCAGCTGGGATGTCAGTTTTATACTGTAAAATCAACATTTGTTTTTTGCAGTGCAGAAATGACTCATACTCCTGTCCTGGCATACACATAGCTCGACGCAAAAATTAGTCAGCTGTTATAAAATATGCTTTTAGGTAGATTTCGTAAGAAATACATACTTATTACATTCTCCCCTAAGTTGGAATTTTTGAAAAATTTTTGCAGGTCTACGCCGATCACGACTCCCAGAACCCAAAACCACCCCCAGTTCAAAACTTTATATATATATATCTATCTATTTATGTCACTTTTTTATGGACACGATAACGTCAATAATTCTGCACAAATCTCTTCCAAACTGATACATAAAATCAAGGGGCATAAAATCTCGCTCAAGTTCGTTAATGGGCAAATTGAACCAAGGGGGGGGGAAATGGGGGGACTTTTTGTGAAAACGAAAAAAACCCCATAATTTCTTAATTATGATACATATCGAATCCGTTTAAAGTTATTATTACTTCTAGGAAAAGGGCCGAAAATTTATGCATGACAAATTTTTGATATCATTAAAAGTGGCCCCAAGGAGGGGGGGGGGGAGGGGGGTTAGAAGAAAAAAATTCATAACATTTGTCAATTCACAAGATATCAAATCCGCTTCAATTTATTATAAATCCTCTTAATATTGTCTAAAACTTTTATACTGACAAAATTTTTATAAGACCAACCCTTATAGCAAAATAATAATAATAATAATAATAAAATTGAATAAAAAAACCCTGCCGGCTCCGCCTGCAAACAAGTTAGGTTTCGAAGTGTGCGGTTCCAACTGCCGCATCATTGCAAAAAGGTTATTTCTTCTGCAATTCCCAACAAACAGGCTCCCCTCGGTCTGCGTCTTCGAAATCTACCTGTGCCTGTAGGCCGAGCCGTCAGAGATTTTTTTACAATTGTTGTGTAAATTTTAATTTTTGCCTTTTTGGCAAGGATTTTGCATCAAATACTCCACTGTGAGGCATATCTTTGTTAATAAGGGGAGGTTGAGACTTGGCAAATGAAATTTTCATTTGATGCTTAAGGTAATACTTTAAAATGTGGAAAGAATTTTATTATACAAGCATTTTATTAACTTGAGGTGGCATGAGAGTTTTTTGGCTTCAAAAAATGCATTTATTTATTTATTTTCTTTTCATTTTATGAATGTCTGACATTTTACGAATGTTCTCAGGGAGCCGTTTTTACACTCTTTTATTAGGTACGTTCGTAATTATATAAACACGTAGCTCCTATATTCGTCGTCTGTCCGTCCGTCCACATATAACAGCGCATAAACTACCCAACCGAATGGTTTGAAATTTAATATATATAATCGTTGCAGAATTTTGCCGAGTCATTTCAAATTTTATGATATTCGAATCAAAACTTAATTTTTATTAAGAAGATATTAATAAAAGTTTTCTTTATTCTATTCAATCCTATCATACGTTATCTATGTAATAAAAGCGAAGTCATGACTGAGGAAAACAAATACGGGCTAACCACTTCTTTTTTCATATTTCAAGCGGCCATTTTTATTCAAAATTATTTTTTCGAATAAAATTGCATAAAAGTTACGTTTTTAGAAAGATCGTTCCAAAAAAATTGCTTGAGATAGGAGTTACATTAAAATATGTATAGATTCCGAGTTAACATCATTGGAAATTAGATTAACAGCCGAATATCTCATTCCATTAAAGTAAATAAACACAAGAGATTCGTTCATCGTGAGTCATAGAAATATTAAACCATGGATGTAATCATTCGCAAAATAATACCTCCATGGAGAATTTCGCAGTGCTGTCTGTTGTCGAAAAAAAAAATTATCATCTATAAACATGGCATACGTAATACGTAACAAGAAAAAAAAAAAGGCATGCTCATTTCGCTCATAATAGGCGATATAATTCATTTCACTGAAATAATAACGACTTTTACATTGTAAAACTTGTTATAGTACGAACGTACCTCGTTTGTCACGTTTAACGCACAATTTCCAACTTGTTACATTCAACTTGGCTTTTGTATGTAAAGATGGAAATTTTTAATCGATTTTTAACCCACTCCCTGATAAGCTAGAATCTATATATATATATTACGCTATCGTACGTGGCACAGAAATCGCGATTATTTGTTAATTGTTTAATGCCAACGTCCGAATGAATCCTTTGGCAGGATTTAGGCCGAGGTAAAGTCTTCTTAAATTCAGATATTTTGGAATACAAAATTTGCCAATTAGTTTTAATAAATTAAATTTTCAACATATTTATAGATAGATATAAAAAATAATGACTATACTATAATGACTTCTATCACTTTCATTCAGAATAAACGAATTTCTTGAGGAGATTCAAGCCATAGGTTCATTTGGAAATCCCTGCTCGTTCATGCGGCGCCATCTCTCTAACATTTTTTGAAATACATGTTAAAATTAAGGAATCCGGTTTCAGTAGCGGCCTAATATAACAAATTTATCTCTCCACGATTTTTGAATTTTTAATGTGTGAAACGTGCAATTTATGCCAAGACTTTTCTTACAGAAATCGCGATTATTTGTTGTTTTATAAAATGCATCACATTTGCATTTCACAAATCTTAATTGGCCATATATCAAACCACAGGTTCATTTGGAAATCTCTGTTCGGGCATGTGCGCCATCTCTCTGACATTTTTTGAGATACAAGTTGTTAAAAATAAGGAATCCGGTTTCAATAGCAAATTTTCAGTAGCGGCCTGATATAGCAAATTTATCCCTCCACTATTTCTGGATTTTTAATGAGTGAAACGTGCAATTTCTGCCAAGACTTTTCTTACAGAAATCGCGATTATTTGTTAATTGTTTAATGTCAATAATGACGTTTTATAAAATGTATCACATTAGCATTTCACAAATCTTCATATATCAAGCCTCGATCTTATACCGATATGCCATTTAGGTTCAACCGTAAGAACTTCCCTGACCTTTTCATTCTTTAAAAGTAAGTGTAATAATCCTCCCTGACCGTTTCATTTTTTAAACGTAACTGTTATACTTTTAAAATTTTAGCTCTTATTTAGTTTTTTGTTATATTTTTCAATGACAGTCTGGCCGGGCAACGCCGGGCGTAGTTATAAAAATTACATTCACAAGTATCTGAAAATGTTAAAAAATAATAAAGATTTTATTATTATTATTGTTATTTACATGTAATTTTTTTTACTATTCCTTTAACACATGTTAAAAATGAAAATCCTGAAAAAAAAAATTAACAGAAATTAAAAAAATATTTTATTTTATTTTATTTTATTTTATTTTATTATTTACCAATGCTGATGTATCTTTGTGAGTAATTCTCAAGTCTCTAAAAAAAATGCTGGGTTAGTAGTTCCTAATTATACAATATGCACTGAACTCAAACTCAAATCATTAGAAACTTCAAAAATATATGGAATTAGCTCTATTATATAGAATTTACATTTTAGTCAAAAATTAAAATTACACTTAATGTACTTTATTACTGAAACGATAATAAAATAAAACTGTAAAAAATAAATAAATAAAAAATAAATAAATAAATAAACTACATTAATATTATTCAATGCTAATTACTCCAAGCACTTTCACCACCACCAGCCCTGTCAAGACTTAATCAGAAGCAGAATATGGAAGCGAAAATTATATGCCCTTTGAAAAAATTATCATGAGTTAATTATCCGTGAATCAATTGAAATTATCACTAAAGAAAATAAAGCTTGCAATGACGTTTTGCTATATAGCATACCCAATATATGGTTAAGTTTGCTTAAAGAGTTGCAAAATGAATAATATCCTTTACCTCCTACTTTTCTCCTGTCACCCCCCATACACCAAGAGTAAGTGGAATCACCCAATAATCCCGGATGCGGAAATGGACTTTCCCTAGTTCCCGGATCAAGAAGCGGAGATTTCGAAAGTAAGACACTGGTAATGACAGTTTGCATTTAATCCCTGATGAGGGTTATGTGTATAGTTGAAAGTGCTTGGAGTAATTGAATAATAATATTAATGTAGTTTAACATCCTTATTTTTTACAATATTATTAGCTTTTAAGTAATAAATTCCATTAAGTGTAATTTTAATTTTTTAGCTTTTTAAAGAGGAATTTTAGCATTATGCTCATTTATTTGCTTACATTTTACACTGCAAAAAAAAGTGTTGATTTTACACTATAATACTGGCTTCCCAGCTGCTAGTATTATACCGCAAAATTAACAGTAATAAACAGTAAAATAAGCAGTAACACGCTGCCGCGCATGCGCAGTAGCGTATTACTGCTTATTTTACTGTTAATTTTACGTTATAATACTGGCAGCTGGGATGCCAGTATTATACTGTAAAATCAACACTTTTTTTTTTTTTTTTTTTTTTTTTTTGCAGTGTAGTATTAGAAACTCTAACTTCTTCCGAATATAGGATATTGATATTTTAAACAATATTCATCAATTTTAAATTCTATTATCTTCAGAAGATTAGATTTCAGGTTGGTTACGGCCGGCTTGTCTTATTAAAAGTGATTCATCTGCTACGGCGGTATCTCTTTGGTAATAAAGGGGGGGTCGAGACTTGGAAAATGAAATTTTCATTTGATGCTTAGGGTAGTACTCTAAAATGGGAGAGGCATTTTATTTTACACGCATTTTATTAACTTAAGGGGACATGAGAGTTTTCCGGCTTCAAAAAATGCATTTTTGTTTTTTTCATTTTATGAATGTCTGACATCTGACGGATATTCTATAGAAGCTGTTTTTACACTGTTTTATGTTACACTCAATCTGGTTTTTGTATGTAAAGATATAAATTTTTAATCGATTTTTAACCACTCCCTGATAGACTTGAATGATAAAAATTACTGGAGATGAGCATAGCGATTATTTTGATAATTCAAATGAATCTTTCGGGGCATGCGCAGAAGCATATCTGTCAAACTTAAATATATATATATATATTTAATTACTACCAGAAATTTTGAAAAAAAAAAGTTTCTGATTTTAAGGAGAATTAGATTAGACGCCAGATAAAAATTAAAAATGTGTTTCGTAGTAGTAATTGAATAAAAATAAGTTTGACAGATATGCTTCTGCGCATGCCCGAATGATTCATTCGAATAATCAAAATAATCGTTATGCCCATCACTAAAAATGTCATTCACAGGCTGAATTCCGAAGACTAATACAACATTTTAATATTTTTAGAACTGAACTATAAATTAATACATTAATTTTAAGGCATTTTTCCATAAGCCCACCACAGGTGATAAATCGCCAAACGTACTCAGTAACTCGTACAATTGTATGCGAATTGGAGCAACAATGGATTTTACCGTGTGTGGCTAATCAAGCAGGGCGGTCGCTCTGCCAAGCCAAGCTTAAAAAAAAAAAAAAACGCCACACAAACAACGCCAAGAACTGAAATAGACCGCTACTGCTTATTTACAGGAATCAACTTCGCAATGTTAAATCGACAAAACATGCCAGATTAAAATATCAGATATCAAATAAACCAAGCGTCGCAGAAAAAAAAACGAAAACTAGAAGAATCTAATGAAGAATTTCTTCAATTTAAGACCAAACTCATCTTCATAAGTGATTTATAAACAGAGATATAGATTTTTTTTAAAAACGTCGAGATACTTAAAATGATCACTTTTTTCTTCGTCAAACTTTTTTTTTCAAACAACCTACAGACCTTACTATTCGGCAGAATAAAAAAAGGATTGCATTTTTGGACAAGTAATTACGTAATCTATGTGCTTTTATAAAATTCAGTGTAAAAAAATATTATTTTCTATCCTTAATTAGCAAAAAACTGTTAATTAACTTGGCGATTAAAAAATTATGCCAAAACAGAGATAAAACATGCCAACGACCATGTACCATCTCTATAATAAAACCGAAGTCATGTGACTGTCATCAACAGTTCCGGGATGCCCGTATCGCTTTTTCATATGCCAGGCGGCCATTTTTATTCAAAATTATTTTTTCGAATAAAACTTCATAAATGTGACATTTTTAGAAAGATCGTTCAAAATAAATTAATATTTGAGAGATGTCTTACGTTCAATTAGGTATATATTCTGCAATAACTTCAGTTCAAATTCTCTATCCATGAAAGTAAACAAAAAAAAAAAAGATTCATTCGTCGTGAAGTTTTAAAATATTAAACCATTAAACCATGGAGATAATCGTTCGTAAAATAAGTTTTCCATGAATGATTTTTTGGAGCGCTGCCTGGTGTCAAAAAAGTAATTTGCACCAGGACCTGTAAGACCATCAAAGTTTACCATAATTCTGCTTGATGAAGTGCTTTACAACTCAACTTCCTTCGGAATCTTTTCTTGACAAAGTTGAATGTAAACAAATACAAGTCATGTAATAATATTTAATGAATCAAATTTCGAAACGAATTGTCAGTTAATTTGATATTTATGTATTATACGTGGCAGGAAGAGAGATCACCTAAAATGATTGTTAATTGCCAATCATATTTACCATTGTTAATGACCAATCGCGTTCCAAATAGTAATTTAATATACATTTATAAAATACATAACATCATTAAGTACTTTTATGTTATTTGGGTGCAAATCTCGCCAATATCATTTTTAAAATCGCCAATACCAGCTTTTATTCTTCACGTGTTCAAATTAGAAACGATACTTTGATTCTGAAATCAAATGTTTTGATTTATGATATTATTTTTTGGTACTTTTCCTTTATACGGACACCATTGTCGCCAAGCATACATTTACATACATTTACATACATTATGCATTAGCATACATTTTGGCATGGTGTCCGTATAACGGAAAAGTACCTATTTTTTATTTATCTATTTTCTATTTTGAATGAAAAATGTGAACATGCATTTTAAATTGGAAAAGCTGTCACAGACGCTCCGGTGTTGGCGCGATTTTTGTTTTGCGCCATCTTGGCGAGAAAATCCTATTTTCAGACACCTGTTAGAGATTGCTAAAACAGCATGTTACTTTTATTTTATTATGAAATAAGTCATTTTATATTTAAAAAAAAACACACAATTTTATTTAAAAACACACACAATCATTAATTTGTTATAAAACACACAATATTCAATTCATTATAAAGCATGCGGAATCTGCTCTACCAGGTTGCCATACGAAGCAAAATCTAGCCTAAAACGCCAGGTTGGCCAGGCATAAAATCGCCATTTTGGCACCAAAATGATACCCCGATGCGTCTGCGACAACTGTACCCAAAAGGACCCATCATTAAAAATGGTTAATAATATAGAATTAAAGTAAAATAATGCAGAAAATTATTTTTGTATACACTTACTAAACACATAAAATCATATTGATGGTTTTTAGATTAGACATTTACGATGGAAATTTTATTTGGGGTATGTTATATCCAACGGAATGAATATGAGATATATATATTCTAATCACATATTATATACCCATGAATATACTATACATATCTATATCTACTATATCAATAGAACCGTCTTCAATAGTCTTTTATATTTCTACTACGTAAATATTAACTATAGAGTTACAATATAGAGAGAAAAAACGGGTTGCTGTAATTAGAATTATAGGTGCCAATGTTGGCGCGGCGTATTTTACCTGTTACGAATCTTAATAGTCAGTAGACATTAAGCAGACATGCCGAAATAAGAGAATTACGCTATTATAAAAATTCCCGAACTATATCAAGAAAGGGGAGCAGAGAAAAACAAAGTCGTACTAGGCATCTAAAAGGAAGTTCGCGAATTTTAATCAGATTGTACGTCATGGGAAAAAAGTCCTGACAGAAAATATGGTTTAAAGGGAATGCGATTATCAAAACTGGCCTTCAAAAGTTCAATTTTCCACCAAACTATACTCGAAAATTACGTGTAATAATATGTAGCCCGATTATGGCACATTACTCAAGACGTTTTAGATGAGAATAATGATAGATTTTATAATCTTTCGCAATCGAGTCTACAGCCAAAGTTAACGAAAAACAAAAACAAATATTAGCAACAATATGGTTCAGTGTAAATGTGGATATCATTAAAGACTTTCACAAAATAGACTTCATTGCATCAAATCGTATTAACTAAAATACGCCAATTGGCAATGGACCCAATTACGAAAAATTACTTAATATGTTTAAGAATCTCCGCCTTAGCGAACATATTGCAACTGATAAGCAAACGGACATGAAGGACAAATGCTTAAGTGGGTTAAGCGGTTTTTATCATGGAAGATGAAATACATAACAACAAAAAATATGCAAAATGCTACCATGATCACAAAAGTTCTTGATTTGTCTATTAGAATCATCCGGTTTGGCGAAGGATTAAGGAAAAAAATTAAATTATGAATAAAAGTAACGTGTTACAATGCTTAACATACATTTAAGGGAGACCAAACTGGTCGCCAGTGGCGGATAGTCTGTATTATAATAGCACAAATCAGTTACAAGTTATAACAACATCAAATTTCATCTGCAAGTCAGCCATTTTCTTCTGAAGATATTTTTTTTTAAAAATAAAACTTCATAATTATAAGAACACACATTTTATCAAACAATTAAATATGACTGCAAACTGTGGCAGATGACTGTTTCCAACATGAATAAGTATGAGAAATTCCCGTCAAGCGTATCGATCTGGGTGGCTCAGTCGCAGAGCGGTGGCACGGTATGCGTAAGGTCCCAGGTTCGAGTCCTGGCCCAGGTCAATTTTTCACTCGTGTTTGTTTAGTGCATTTAATTGTCTGATAAAATGCGTGTTCTTAAAATATTGTAAAATAAAGTAATCAGACGTAGTGTTTATGCTTTAAAAAATATTTTAAATATATAATATACGTTTTTGAAAGATCTTTAAAAATAAATTAGTTTTTGAGGGAAGATGTACCTTCTAAAATGTATACATTAAGAGTTATCGGCATTTAAAATTTCTTTCCAAACGTAAACAAAACTTTTGAAATGAATTAAAGGTGATTCATTTATTTCTAAAAAAAAAAAAAAAAAAAAAAAAAAAAACGGTAAAGGACAGGCATTTCGTTCGCAGGAATACCTTTCACGTCATTTTTCTATAAATTAATGAAATCCAGTTGTTAAATTATTTTTGTTTTAGAAGTGAAGTTTCCATTTAAATTTATTGTAACAGTACAATGTTTAATTGAATAAAATAATGTAAATCTAAGAAATTGCTAAGAAATTCCAAACATGCACAGGGCAATGCAAAAAAAATAAATAAATAAATAAACAAAAAATAAATAAATAAATAAAAATCAGCTTTCATAAATTCTAAAAATTGTTCATATATCTCAATTACAATCTAAAGGAGGGTTTATTTCTATATTATTCTACATATAATAGTAATTTCAGCAAATATATTAAATTCCAATGCGATCTGTTTTAAACTTTAAGATGGTTTATAACACATGATAAAAAAATTATAAAAAAGAATGGCGCGTCACAGTTCGGGGAGAGGATGGGGAGGAGCGTGAACAAAATTAGGAAGTATAATAAGGCTATCTGTTTGAAACTTTACGATATTTTATAACACATAACATAAATTTTAAAAATAAAGCTGCGTCAAAAATTATAGGGAAGGGCGGAGCGCGTTTTGCCAACACAAGGGGGGGGGGACACTTTTCTAAATTTTAACGATATCCGTCATGTCACATATCGTTACAAAGGGCTGTGACCACTTATTCATGTTATGTACCACAGGTGAAACCCCCACATTTTGCGCCCCCCCCCCCGACTCATGTGATATATTGTTCGAAAGGCCTGTGGCCGCTTATTCATATTATGTATCTTTGGGGTCCATCCTCCCGCTTTCACCCCCCCCCCCCCCAAAGGGGACACTTTTCTAAATGTTGCCGACACCTCTCATGTGATATATAGTTGGAAAGGTCTGTGAACGCTTAATCAAATTATGCAGGTGTGGGGGGGGGGGGGGTATTTTCTGAATTTTGCACATATCCCTCATGTGATACATCGTTGGAAAAGTCTGCGACCGCCTAATCTGATTATGCATCTCCGGTGTTCATCCCCCACTTTGCCCCCCCAAACGCGATTAGCTTTCACCACCAGTAGGCGCTTTCCTATCTCTGTTTAAATGGGTCGGATCACGACGGGGTATGGCTCATTCGACTCGACATCTATAGAGCTTTCCGATTTTAGTACGTTTTTTCACCACCAGGGGGCACTTTCTTATCTCTGGTTCTATGGGCTAGATCACGACGGGGTATAGCTCATTCGACTCGACATCTATAGCCTTAACGATTTCAGTGCCCGAGGTTCGTATAGAACAGATTGCGCTACCTGGTGGTGGAAGATAGAACTTGAGCGTGCGCAGCACGACTGCTGTCCGTGTCGGAAGTGTCGGACCCGTGTCGGAAGTTCGTTTGTTTACAGGTTTATACAATTCGATGTGCAAATTAAGGGATTATCCGGTGCCGAAGGCAGCGTGGAACCAGGTCGGAGGTTCGTGGTTTATCTTATTCAAGGTTTTAAAAGGATTGAGGCCCCGGTGTAAATTAGGGGCCCGCTAGCGGGCGAAGCCAGCTAGTGCTAATAATAAAAGAGCGTGATATCACGTTTGATTTCAAATGCAGCGCTGACACGCTATGTACATATTCCATTTTTATTCATTTAATGGATTAGTCAGTGATATTTTTTAACGGAGGATAACAAGTATTATAACAAGCCACATTTAGTATGTTGTTTTTAAGAGTGTAATTAATTTAATTGAAAAATCTACTGGTATTTCTAGTTAACCCTTTAAACAATGACTGAAAGTAAAATGTATTTTTAAATTATTTCTCATGTTTAGATTATTTAAATTATGTTCAATATATTTAAAAAAAAAGAAATGATATCTACAAAAACAACTTTTCAAAAGTAAAAAAAAGGCCAAGCGTAAAAAAAAAAAAAAAAAAAGTTGTGGCTAAAAAATGGTGTGATATCAAATTTCCAAGCTATTATATTGCTTATTTAACTTTTTTCTATTAAATATAAGTTATCATATATATAAGTCGAGTGCCTACGTATATGTTAATAGAAATCGTTTTCTCCTGTACTAAATACATCCTAATGAGTTTCTGAAAATTCAATTTTTTTCAAATTATGCATGATGGGCTTGGCGGCCATCTTTCCATATTTCTAAGCACCCGAATTTCTAAAGTAAAAGCGTAATATGTTTGCAATGTAATATGTTTATAAAAATTTCGAACTTCAGATTCTAACTACGGACAAATAAATTAGATAAGACTGATATTTTGATAAATTGATTTTTACTAGTTTGAAATTAATAATTACTCTAAAAAATAAATCATAAGATGAATCTTTAAGATAAGTCATCATTATCTTAAGACACAATTTTCAGAGCATACAAGTCTATAAATGAAACTCTTAAATATTTGCTTAAATAACAATTTTGAACTTCGGATTTTAACTACGGATTTGGGTGGTTAGAATTTTGTGAATAATATGCAAAGATGGCCGCCAAGCCCATCATGTATAATTTGAAAAAAATTGAATTTTCAGAAACTCATTAGGATGTATTTAGTACAGGAGAAAACGATTTCTATTAACATATACGTAGGCACTCGACTTATATATATGATAACTTATTTAATAGAAAAAAGTTAAATAAGCAATATAATAGCTTGGAAATTTGATATCACACCATTTTTTAGCCACAACTTTTTTTTTTTTTTTTTTTTTTACGCTTGCCCTTTTTTTACTTTTGAAAAGTTGTTTTTGTAGATAAATAAATAAACTATATAGTTCTAAAAAAAGAAGGATTACTGTAATTAGTAGGATTGGCGCTATGCTGGACACAGTTGAGTCTGACTTGGCCCGGATAATACGTAAGTACCATCCCTTTTTTTTTTCTCTCGTTTAACAGGAATAAAAAATCTTTGAATAATAAATTCATATTATATGATAATAAAAAATATAGACAAACATTATTACATTGAGAATTATTAAGGAAATTAAGGAACATTAAGGAAAATTGAGAGATGAGAAATATTAAGAAATATTGATGCTCCACAAATTAATGACATTAAAATGTAAAAGTAAAATATCGCCCATTCTACTTATTGCAATCCAGTAGTTAAAACTAGTCGGATGTGCCAATCCCAAAACTTTCTTCTATCTCACATAGGTTTCGCATACACTAAAAAGAATCAGCAACCAATTTATATCAAGGTCTAACTCAGTGGTTCCCAAACTTTTGGGTTCGCGGAGCACTTTTTGGGAAGAATTTCTATAAGGCGGAGCCCCTTAACCTCACGGTACTCTATGGTTTACAAATTAATGTCTTTTTATGCCTATGGAGCAGAGAAAGTCTGCTGGATAAGAGTCCAGGCCAGTAGTTTCCAACATGGGGCCAATGTTCTCAGTTTGGCCCTTTTCTTGATACAGAAATTCTGAATTCATACTAGAAATTTTGAAACTCAAATTTTCTATTATCTAACCCCTTAACAGTTTTAAATAATATTACTATTATTGGACACAATAAATTAAAAATAAGGAATAAAAAACACTTTTTTGTATTAAAATATCTGCCTTGTATAATTCAAATATGTCGGCCAAATACACAGCAAAAATTATATTTAAAAATTTGTGGTTTCTGAAAGCTTTTAGTAACGAAGAAAAACTCTTCTTCCCGACGGACGTTCGAGCAATACTGTTAAGGGGTTAATGGCATCCATTTTTAAAATAAAAAATATTCTTTCGGAAATTCCAGTATGAACCCGGAATTAAAGATCAAAATGGTAACCCTGTCGGGGTCATGCATTGCACTGGGGCTTATGTGAAACTATTATTATTTATGGCAAAAACCACTCACACACAGAAAAAAGGTAACTTGTACAGTGTTCGTTTACAAAGAAAGACTTCTGTAGAATCCCAATAGGCTACTCGCGAAAAGAAAGAAAATGCGTAGTCCCAGTCGCCCATGAGTAATTATGTAACACGTTTTCACTAGTCCCGCCGATCGCATAGAATCATGCGATTACGGATTCTTTTTTCGTTCTTCACGTTTCTAATACTTCTAAACATGCAACGAAAACGAATCGCCTCTGAGCTTCTTTGTTTGAACCATTTTTTAAAAGTACATTTAGAAGCAGATCACCGTTTTAGTGTTTAAGTGGGCGGGGAAAAATATATAACCTGTATTGTTAGGTGCAGCATCGTTCACTTTTTTTGGAAGTTTTATTGGAAGTATTTAGCTATTAATTATAGTTTTGAAAGAAACTTTCTTTCACCATTGTTTTTGCCTAAAAATAGATATACGGTTAAAAAGTACACACGTTAAAAGAACTGCAACTAGTAGAAAAACTTTACTGATAAAACGGGATAGATGGGTGGCGTTAAATTTATATCAGAGCGGATACTCGTTGACGAAAAGTCTAAGCAAAGGGTGGAGCTGAGCAAAAGTTTATATTGTTAGTGTGATGACAAACGTAAAGAACCAATACTTGGCTAACATACTTGGCTAACCGCTAATTAGAATAGAAAGGTTTCTCAGAAATGTGTCTTCATTTAAATGTTACAATAAACTTCGAACTATCCGGTGATGAGACGATATTATTGAAATCACCAAGAACAACTAACTAATGTTAACATTATTAATAGGACATTGAAAAGTTAAAATAAAAACATTAAATATTACAGTAATAAAAATGTTAGAATAAATTGTAATTTACAAGAGTAATTTGACTACAAATGTTAACTATGAAATAAAACTTACAGCCCAAGCAATTATGAAAATGAAAATAAATATTTATTTCGTAAATATATATGTTCCATTTTCGCGAACAGGGTATCAAAATTAATTGCAACTTTTGAAAAACTGAATAGGTTAAAAAAATTTGAAGCAGTTTTGAATTTTAAACTGAAATAGAACATGAAATTTGATATTAAACCACTTAATTTAAAATATTAACGAAAAGCGAAAACCAATTTATAAGTCTATCGCTGAAACAATAAAAGCTTAACTAACACATTTTTTAGTATATATATGCAAATTTTATCTTAAAAATGGCTCTAACGATTTTGACGAAATTTTGTATCCTACCGTTTTGGGGCACCAGAAAACAAAACCATTAGGCTCGATCACATGTTTCAAAAAATTCGATTAGTGGGTCATTTTGGGACACAATGGGTCAGTGTCAAGCTAATTGTACCTAAAAAACGGTTCAAACGATTTTGACTAAATTTTGTATCCTACCATTTTCGGGCACGAGAAAACTATTTGGCTTGATCACATGTTCGAGAACTTTCAATTAGTGGGTCATTTTGGGGTCAACGCGGGCCAAGTTAATTTTATCTAAAAACGGCTCTAACGATTTTGATTAAATTTTATATTCTACGAGTTTCGGGCACGAGAAAATCATTGGGCTAGGTCACATGTCCGAGAAAATTCGATTAGTGGGTCATTTTTGGGTCACTGTGGGTCAAGCTAATTTTATCTAAAATAAGGTTTAGACTATTTAGACTAAATTTTGCATCCTATGGTTTTCGGACACGAGAAGACTGTTGGGCTAGATCACATGTTCGAGAAATTTCAATTAGTGGCTCATTTTGGTCATGGGTCATTATGAGTCAAGATATTTTTTTTAAGAAACGGCTCAGAGGATTTGAACTAAATTTAATATCCTACAGTTTTAGGGAACGAGGCTAGGTCACATGCTATTGGGTTAGGTCACATGTTCGAGAAATTTCGATTAGTGGGTCATTTCGGTCATGGGTCATTATGGGTCAAGCTATTTTTATCTTCAAAACAGCTCAGACATTTTGAACTAAATTTTGCATCCTACGCATTTTGGACACGAGAAAATCATTGGGCTAGGTCACATTTTTGAGAAAATCTGATTAGTGGGTTATTTTGGTCATGGGTCATATTTGAACACACATTTGGTCATATTTGAACTCAAAGCTAATTTTGACCGAGCATAGCTTTGTCTTTCCTGCTCCTAGCAAGTAATGAAGTATAAAATATCTCATTTTAAAGATCGCAAAGAGTGAAGCAAAAGAAAATAAACAATATGAGACACACTTACCTCATTAGGAAGTTAGAACCTGATTACTAAGCAAAAAAGAACTAAGTGTAAACATATGAATAGGCAGACCTCCAAAAACAAAACTGTTCTCCTTTTTGTTCTGCAAGCAGAGATAACAGAACAGCACTGGTGCGCCTTAGCTCTTTCGATTCATGTTGTGCATTCGATTCAGAATACTATTTCTTGTAGCTTATTTTGAATCGAATTTTTAAAACACATTTAATGCAGAAACATAAAATAAAGTAGTTCAAACCAAAAATATTATATAGAAAATAGATACAGGTATAATGCAAATTTTATATGATTATAAAAAAATACATTGTAGTTTTTTCAACCCAGTGATAGATGTATTTATTTTTGACTCACACACACAAAAAAAAAAATCCTACATACTTTCGAAATATTTTCCCTTGCAATATGCTAATTTCTTTCATGTTTTGTTTATATTTCTGGAACGCCACGGAGCCCCTGAACAGTATAGGCGGAGCCCCAAGGGCTCCGCGGAGCACACTTTGGGAACATCTGGTCTAACTTAATCTAAAGTTTTATTAAATTCCGTGCATTAGTTCTTGAGATAAGACTATTGCTAAAATCGTGTAAATCCTGCAAAATTCAGCATAGCAGCGCCACCTGTTGGAAGATTTAGAACAAAACCTAATCAACAACAACTTATGTTAACGTCTAACTGAATCTGAAGTTATATTAAAACCCGTGCATTAGTTCTTGAGATATAGTTATTGTGATAATAATGAAAAAAGTAGCATAGCAGCGCCACCTGTTGGACTATTTACACCAAAACGTCAGAAGCATCTATTTATGTCAAGGTCTAACAGAATCTGAAGTTTGATGAAATTCCGTGCATTAGTTTTTGAGATATAGCTATCGTAAAAATCGAGAAAAAAGTGGTATAGCAGCGCCACCTGTTGGGATATTTACACCAAAACGTAATCAGCGTCTATTTATGTCAAGATCTAATTGAACCTGTAGTTTTATGAAAATAAGTGCATTAGTTCTTGAAATAGAGCTATTGCGGAAATCGCGAAAAATGCAGTATGGCAACGCCACCTGTTGGGCGATTTTTACCAAAAACTAATCAGCACCCATTTATATCAGGAACTAACTGAATATAAAGTTTTATTATATTTCGTGCATTAGTTCTAGCGCCCACAAATTTTTTGTCACATATCAGACAGACAGACAAAGTCATAGACAGACATTTTCTAAAAAAGGTCAAATCGTGTTCAGGACCTTCTAAAACGTATAAATCCGTCGAAAACCGGAAGTCGAAAATTTTCATGAATCCAATGCTTTCTTCTTGTAAAGATAGAAGAAAGTAATAATAATAATCTCTATTCACAATTTAAAAAATATATATTTCTCCAAGTCAAACAAGATGCGTGTATTTAATATACTGTTTGTTGAACACAATATTTATAAAACAATTTTTAACTCCCCAACTTTTCCACGAAGTTTAGTCATTTCTCGTAAATTACTGTTCAGTTTTAACTTTTTCTTTAACGAAATTCGAAAACTTCTAAGTTAGAAAAAAAAAAAGAAGTTTAAAAAAATTGTTTATAACAAGCCAATTATTGTAGCTGAAAGAATTTTTGAAATGTCCTTAATTAAACGTCAGAGCACAATATTGATCATGACATTACCGGAATGAATTTCCAGGATTCATCCATGATTGTTCATAATTTTCTTCTTATTGTTGTGGCTACTTTGCGTGGGAAACGAAATTAATTCTTTGAAAGACTAATACCTGGTGGGTGGTTGCTTTTCTCGGTAATGCTTGTTTATTCCACAAAATCGATCGATCCTCAGAATGGAAGATTATTTTAAATATTTAACTTTGCGTGAGCAAAATGTATTCTAACGAGTATTTTTCTCTAAATATTATAAATTAATGAAAGTTTCATGAACTTATTGAAGTAGCTGTGAAAGTTAAAAGATTTTTTTTTTTTTTAGGATATACAGGATAGCCTCGAAATCTTGCTTCAGATAAAAAAAATTGAGCACACAGAAAGGCGAACCATGTTTGGCATGTAATCTAACGTCGTAATCCACTTACTCAGTCAAAAATACAGGGTATCCCAAATTAAGACTCCCCATCCCAGCCGAATACAGGTTTTCGTTCATAAGTTTAACAATAATGATTTTCATTTTATTTTTGTACTCTTTTTTATTTAATTCAACTTGTTACTTTCTTCTATCTTTACAAGAACAAAGTATTGGGGATTCATGAAAATTTTCGATTTCCGGTTTTCAACAGATTTATACGTTTTAGAAGGTCCTGAATGCGATTTGACGGTTTTTAGAAACTGTCTGTCTGCGACTCTGTCTGTCTGTATGTGACAAAAATTTTGTGGGCACTCTACCTCAAGAACTAATGCACGGAATTTAATAAAACTTTATATTCAGTTAGCCCCTGATATAAATTGGTGCTGATTAGTTTTTGGTGAAAATCGCCCAATAGGTGGCGCTGCTATGCTGCATTTTTCGCGATTTCCGCAATAGCTCTATCTCAAGAACTAATGCACTTATTTTCATCAAACTTCAGATTCAGTTAGACCTTGACATAAATAGACGCTGATTACGTTTTGGTGTAGGTATCCCAACAGGTTGCGCTGCTACACCACTTTTTTCATGATATTTACGATAGCTATATCTCAAGAACTAATGCACGGAATTTCATCATACTTCAGAATTTGTTAGACCTTGACATAAATAGTTGCTGCTTACGTTTTGGTGTAACTAGCTCAACAGGTGGCGCTGCTATGTTACTTTTTTCATTATTATCACGATAACTATATCTCAAGAACTAACTCATCAAATCTCAGATTCAGTTAGACGTTGACATAGGTTGTTGTTGATTAGGTTTTAACCTAAATCTCCCAACAGGTGGCGCTGTTATGCTACATTTTACAGGATTTACACGATTTTAGCAATAGTCATATCTCAAGAACTCATGCACGGAATTTAATAAAACTTTAGATTCAGTTAGACTTTGATATAAATTGGTGCTGATTCTTCTTAGTTAATGCGAAACATGTGTGAGATAAAAGAAAGTTTTGGGGTTGGCACATTCGATTAGTTTTTTGTATGTAAAGATGGAATTTGTAATCAATTTTTAACTCACTCCCTGATAGGCTAGAATTATAAAAATTATGTACCAAGGTGTGTTTCTGTTGACAATACAACATTTTAATATTTTTTTAACTTATTTTATAAATTAATACATTAATTTTCAGGCTTTTTTTCGTTAGTCCACCACAGGTGATAAATTGCAATAAAAAATATAGAGAAACATGGATACATCTGTCTTTCTTATATTTCATTGCATAAAAATTCTGAAATTCGATTATCACCAGAAAAGCTTTTAAAAAACTTATATAATATATGAATAAAAATTAGCAATTATGAATGAGTCCAACAGCCAGATATTATATAAAAATCCATTTTCCATATTGCTACTGAATAAGTATTTGTTTAATAATTTTCGAAGTATTCTTTACTAAACTATATTGGAAATAAAGAAACAAGTAGTAATTAGTAGTAAATAACATGTATAGGTGACAATAATAAGTCTTTGCAATATTTTTCACCCAAGCATGGAGAAAGAATCTCTAAATATAAGGAAGAAATGGAGTTTTTTTTACTTTTTTAAGGACTTGAAACAGCTTCTAGCTTTTCTGAAGCACAATCTCGAACAACTACGGTATAAAAGCTAAAAAGGTTTGTTTTATTAAAATGTTCGATCTAATTGCTTGTCCTATTCATTGTAAAAGTAATGTTGCGCGAATGATGGCTTACATATATCGTATTTTTTTCGATCGGTCGTTAGAAGGAGAAAGTTGCTATAATGAACTGTCGTTATATCGAACATCTTCTGTATATGTATACTGTTGTGTTGGTCTTTGTTCTGGAGGATTGTAAATCATCCTTACGTGGAAATTCCAAGTTTGTAATACTCCCTTGTACTGGTAATTCCCTTGAAGACTCTCTAAGATCCTCCCTTGTATATTGATTTGAACAGACAACCTCTTTCTAAAATTTATTTAAAGACTGCACAAATCTTTTAATGCATTTTCAAATGATCAGGAAGATGCTTTGCAAATTGAAGTTTTTCTCATTTCATAAGTTGGGACATAAAAGGTTAAAATAACAAATCGAATTTTCTCTGAGAAATTTTTAATCTTCTAAATGTTCTCTGATGCTTTAAAAGCTTTTCCTCGAAATAGTAATCTTCAAAGTGACGCGCATAATTTTTATGAAACTATACTTAAGATTTAAGAAACTACTCTCCTACTTATTAATATTGAAAGAGAATATGACCGCAAACTGGAATCATGTTCAGTAACAACAAAATAAATTTTTCATGGACAATTTTGAAGGAGTTTCGTTTTAACAAAAGTGCTCTTCATTGTCTCTTATTAAGCTGCAGAAATTGAAACATTAGTTCGTATTATTTAAAGCTTCAATATTAATAAGTGGAGAAAATTGCGAGCAAATTCATACTAATAAATTTCAAAAAAGTAAATATATAAATAAATAGATTGAGGCTTCAAACCAGAAACGAACAGAAAACTGAAAAAAAAGCCTTTAATTTTTATGGTAAAAAAATTCCAAAATATTGGAATTATAAATAATACTAGCAGAGCTTCGCCCGTTCGCTGGTCGGTTTATTTAGTAAGAAAATTTCCTTTAGAATCCTGCAGAAACTGCATCAACGTATTTTTAAAACCTCTGATTGTTGATTTATTTTTTCACAGGTGAAACTCAGAACTAAAATCGATAAGTTCTATCGATATCGAGTCGAATGAGCCAAACCGCGTCTTGATCGGACCCATAGAACCTGAGATAATTTGAAATGAAAAACGCAAAATCCTTAGCGTTTAATTTCTTTTTCTGTATAAAAGTCGGGATGTTGCTAAACTAAAAATTTATGGACCGAATTCGAAAAAAATTTGAAACTCTAACATCCCAGCCCACTTTAAGCAACGAAGCATACTTTTCAAATCCAAAAATCCGATACTTTTTAAAATTTTTATAGGGCTCTGAAATTTTCCAGTATAAAAATTTTCAATCTGTCCCCCTTTCCGATTGAACACCAACGAATGGGATTCTCATTGTTCAAGAAGGCTCATCGATGACGATCAAGGCGCTCAGGGAAGGGGTACAAAAAGTAGAAGTCGTAGAGGGAGTGGCTAAAGTTGCGAGCAGTAAGCCAATAGGCGAGCTATTCTTTCCCCACCCCTGTTGATTCTTGTTAATTCTATGATCTCCTTTATTCAACGTTCAAAAGAAAAAGGTGAAGCATGCGCAGAAAGATCAATTTTGTGCTGAAATTTTTGGCTCGTTGCTTTAATATATAAGGATGATTATTGAAATGAATACATGATAAATTTAACCTCTGATTTAACCATCATCTATTAAAACGTATTGGCAAACGTAGCTCGTAGGGAGCAGACCCCCTAGTAATAAATAAATAAATAAAAATAAACGAATAAAACACTGATCAACTGCAATGTTTTTAATAAAAGTAAATGATTATTTACTGGAAATAGTAAAACATTAAAACAATAAATTATTATTATTAAATATTATTATTATTAAAGAAAAGGTTCAATTAGTCAATAGTGGAAATAGTGGTATTCAAATTGAAAGGACAGCATGAATTCTATGTAACTACTCATTGAATATTGTAAGTAAATATGAAAATAACGTATTAGATATGGAGTATTCAGCATGAAAAAATTAAATATAAAGGGAAAATTCCACTTTCTGGGGACAAATATTTGATTTTTATTTATTTACTTATTTTCATTTTTTTTTGCATGTGAATGAGTTCAATATGTGCCTAATACGATTTGGGAATATTCGAATTATTTACAAAGTTAGTCATTTCAACGGAAAAAAGTAAAATTTGTTAGTTCTTTTTCAAAGTAATATAGTGTGGTGTCTCCGGTATTGGATGGGAATAAGTTGTTGGGGTAGCGAAGCTGTAATTACCGAATCATCACTTTTTTCAGTTGTTAGATAAAATTTTATTTCAGTTGAACTTACAACACGGTAAAGCTTACATCCAAGCAATTATAAAGTTAATATTGATATAGAGTTTATGAGTATTATAAAACTGAAATTATTGAGTTAACAATCAGTTTAACAGAAAGAGTTCTCTATTCGTATTTTGGGTCGGATAACTAGCACAGAGGTCAATCAGTCATTGATTGGGCAGAGTTTGTCACACTAAAAGTACTTCTTCCGTACTTTTCTATCGTTCATAAGTAGTAGGGGTGCTTCTAGAGGTTTCTCTGGCGAGTCCTCACAAATAAGGAGCAGAGCGCTCCTCTTTTCCTTTCTCTTGCTGGGTCCCTTCACACAAGAACCGATCTCAAACCCCGTTGCACTTCTTTCTCTCGGGGTCGGAATAAGGTAGAAGAACACTCACCTTACCGCTCTCTCTAAAACCAGAAAGACTCATCTTCCTTCTTCGCTTTCCACTTCCTCTGGGTGGGTGGGGGGGGGGGGGAGACATGGGAGGTCAATTTCGTAACTCTTCGCCTATGGGACCGAATTCTCGTCTCCATTGGATCATTGGAGTTGCATCACGGGCCAAGCATGTTTGGTACGAAACTCTGCAATATGAAAGTCTGGGTGATCAAACGTAAACAATTATCAACAGACGAGGGCGCCTCGGAGTCTGGGTCTATTCAGGACAGTAGTCGAACTTTTCATCCAGAATAGACTAATGGGTGTCTTTGGTCTCACCGTCCCCTCAGGTGGCTTTCTCAAGCGTGGGAAACTGATGTCATACGAGAAGCTATACTAGCTGAGATAGTCAAGTCTTTGAAAATATCACAATAGTTTTTCTCAAAACCATGTTATTCAACACGCAATGCAGCATAGCGTTCGAACCAATCAACCAATTATCAAAAGATTAGTCAGGTTTGAAAGATAATTGGTTTTTGGGAGGGGCATGAACCTATTTAATGTTTAAAAAATAACTGTTAAATATATTTTTTTTAACGAAAAAACTCAAAATTTGATTATAAAACAAGCGCCATTTTGTTTTATGTATGTCAATTTCAATGAAAAAAAAGTTTATGGCTTCGCAAAATTAATTTTGCGATTCAATTTAATTTATTTTATATTTCATATCCCGTATTGTTTTTGTGCTTCAGATGACTCTATAGGAGGATCAATCCTGCATCGTGCTAAGTCGTGCACGCTGCGCGCTCACAAATATTTTTAAATAAGGATTCCGCCAACAATTTGTATATTTTTTTACACACAAAATTTTTATCAAAATATACAAAAATATAGTTTAATGGGAAAAATACGGTTTCATTTTATTGGTGTTTTATTTTGTAAAAAATTTAAAACATCTTTTTTTTTCCTTTTTTGGTTTTACACAGTGGAATTTCCCCTTAAAAGTATTTATTTATCTGAACATTCTTACATAAATAAAATTTGTGAATAAGTTGGTGGTTTTTTTTATATTATTATTATTATAGGAATTTTTGTACCGGGTTTTAAAAAATCCATCTCATAATTTACTTAATTAAAATATAAAAGTAAAATAGTTTTTTTCTATTATTATTATTATTTTATAAACATTCAATGTTCATCTTGAAAAGCACGCCTAATTTTATGACTAATTCATGTTTTATCCCAAAAAATTCCGTTACAATACGTTAATTTGACGTGGACACCGAACCCGATTATTGAAAATCCACTGCCTGTTTTACGCATCGTAAAAAGCGTGAGCTAGTGAATTAAAAAATATATATATATTTTTTTTTTTACTCTGTTTCCTTTTTTAAGATATGGCAACAGGAAAGAGAAACAGACATTATTTAAACTATATTTTTAGTCTTTCTGAATTGATTTTCCATGATATAATCATAATTTAATTAATATGAAATTATTAATTGAATAAAGCGTATTTAAGAAATATATGTTACACTCTTATATATCTTATATATATATATATGCATATTCTGCTTTTTAGGTGCGTTCGTAATTATATAAATACGTAGCACCTACAGTCGTCTTCTGATTCGTCCGTCTGTCCGCATATAACAGCGCAAAAACTACCTAACCAAATGGTTTGGAATTTAAGATATATTATCTTTGCAGAATTTTGTCGAGACATTTCAAACTTTATCAAAATCGAATCAAAATTTTAGAAGGTATTAATAAAAATATTTATTAAGTAATTTGAATTTTAAAAAAAAGGTGCTTTCCTGTTATAGGAGCTTCCGAGGTTTAATGTCAAGCGACCAAGATACTTATTTTATTACAGAAATTAATCTGCAGACAATATAATTCATTTCACAAAATTAAAAATCATCAAGATCTGAATATTTATATAAATAGCTATAGTACGAACACACCTCGTTTATCGCGTTTGATGCACAATCTCCAACTTATTAATGTTTAAAATTGTTCGTTGTTGCAGTTTTGCAGCCAGTTGGCTTGTTTTGGCGCATCATTAAATTCAATGTTGTTGTAACTCGTATACGATTGGAACCATAAAGAATATTTAAACCATGAAATAAACCATTGATCACCTTTGGCTAGATAATGGAAAAATGTCTTAACTTAATGTATTGATTTATAATTAAGTTCTAAAAATATTAAAATGCTGTATTGTCATCGGAAACACATCTGTGAATATAATTTTTATAGTTCTAGCCTATCAGGAAGTGAGTGAAAAATTTCATTATTAAATACAAAAAACAGGTTGAGTTCAATAACCTGGTTGTAACCTATTGTTGTAACTCGTATGCAATTGGAATCATAAAGAATAAAGAACAATAAATTAATAACTATACAATAATTTAAAATAAAAAACTTTAATAAATACTAACTTAAAATGAACGATAAACAAAAAAAAAAAAAAAAGAAAAAAGAAAAGAAAAGAAAAACTATTTGTTTAACCTTAAGACGTACAATTATATATTCATAAAATAAATGCAAAACGTAAACGCATATAATATCATAGAATAAATAATATTCTTTCTAAATAAACAGCGTTATATAATTATTTATTTATTCAAGAGCATTTATTTTAAATTCTTCAAAAGTCGTTTTTTTTTTCTTTTAGAGTAATTTATTTTCGTCAAACTCAGATTACAGCAGTTATGTCAAATAAAATTGCACTATTACAAACATAGAGAGAAGGAATGGGGGAAGGAATGGGGATGAAATCTGCTTCAACTTACTAGACTTACTTCCAGACAGTCTATTGATCTGCGAATGAAAAGAGTCGTTTGCAGAGTTTCCAACTAAACGACCAACTCGGGTCGAATTCTAGCTTTCACAAAGGCATGTAAAATATGCATCATGTTATGAAGAGAGATTCATCATTATTTGATGTTGGCGTTATTGTTTTAAAAGCAACTTAACTTAAAAATCTCAGTATTGTTTTGAGTAATTAGAAATTAAACTGATAATAAACAAGATTAAATTTTTAATAGTAATTTGTATTTATAATATTTTTTTAAATGCAAACAAAATATATTTAATATTTTTTTTTTTTTTTTTTTTTTTTTAAATAAGGAATTTTAAACTTAATTTATATTTTAAAAAGTCTCATCATCATCCTACTTTTTTTTTTTTTTTTTACTCAATTTTTCGCTTTGTTACTTCGGGAAATCTAAAAAGTAAAGTTATTAAACATTCCTACTTAATTAACTTTAATTTTCATTTTGAAAATAATCAAAATTTAATAAATGAGGTAATTGAAAAAAAAAAAAAAAGCATAGCTGCCAACTTCTACAGCTTTTTAGCACTACTATTTTAAAATAAAGCGAAAAATATTTCTCTTAAATAGTGGTGCCAAAATATTCATACAATTGCCAGTTTTGAAAAAGCTTCAAACCCGTTCTATACTTTAAAGAGGACATTGTCATTTGATTGAATTAGTTTTGTTTTGATTAAAATGTTGATTTAGGTCACCGGTTCCCAACCAGGGGTACGTAGTGAAACAGTTGGGGGTACGTGAAAAATATATTGGTAATGGCGGATAACGTAACAAATAAAACTTAAAATGCAAACAGAAAAATTTTTCGTGGTAATATAAACTGGTAATAATCGTAGTAATATCATGGTAATATTCGTGGTAAAATAAAAACTTTTCATGGTTAGACGCGTGCCTCTGGGGGTACGTGGTAAAACAGTTGGGTTTACGTGAAAATTATTTTGGTAATGGCGGATAACGCAAAAAATAAAACTTAAAATGGAAACAGAAAAACTTTTCGTTTACAAAGAGAGACACTTGTGTAAAATTAAAATAGGCTATTCGCATAAATAAAGAAAAATGCCGTAGTACGTGGGATTACGTCGGAAAACAGTTGGGGGTACGTGAAAATTATATTGGTAATGGCGGATAACGGTAAAAATACAACAGAAAATGAAAACAGAAAAACTTTTCGTTTACAAAGATAGACACTTGTGTAAAATTAAATTAGGCTATTCGCATAAAATAAAGTCAAATGCCGTGGTACGTGGGGTTACGTGGGGAAACAGTTGTGGGCAGTGGCGTAGCTAGGATGAGTGACACCCGGGGCGTATGTAAATGGTGTCCCCCCCACACACACACCGCCATCATCAATACGAGTAGAAAGAAAAGAATTATTTTTTATTTTTTAAATTTCATGTACAGTAAAAATGTATCTGTTACATATTAGCCTTACAATAATTAATACTACATAGTAATGTAACTATTTATAATAAAAATAAAAGTAAACCTTTTTGTTTTATTAATGTAAATATTTATAACAAAAATAAAAGTAAAACCTAAACTTTAACAATTTTTATTTATGTTTACTTTCCCTTTACACAATAATCAAATTAACAGCAGTAAACACAGTTTAACTAAACTTAAATAAAAAATAATTAACTGTACACAACTTACTATATTTTAAAATTTCCCTTTCATCGTTTTCATAGAAACAAAGTTGGATATTACGTCGTCGAAGTCTGTATTTTGTGTGGCCTCGTGCTGTATGATCACCGTAGCAAGGTTACTAAATGCTCAACCGGCTATCACTCATTATTAACTGCAAATAGTTTTTAACTAGCTTCATTTTACTAAAACTCGTCTCACAAAATGCGACTGACACGCAAACCGTTAAAAATAACTTTAACGATAAAACTAAGTTTGGAAGCGATTCTATAAAATCCCATTCAACAATAAAAATTCAAAACTCAACTGTAAGGCAAATTTTCTAATTCAACTGTAAGGCAACCCAATCTTTGGTTTTTGAAACATCAAGATTGGCAGCTTTCAAGTGTCTTCTTAACCTTGGTGTTTTTAGGAAAATTTCTCTTTCAGACACTTCGTCATAAAAGGAAATTAGTTTTGGTACAGGGATTTTTAACTGTTTCTCACTTGTCAGTAATAAATTGTTAGTTTTTGGTACTTCTTCAAATCTTCCAGCAACATCTTGAATGCCATTTGAACGAATCTGAATTTCAGAATCGAGGTATTCCAACATTTTTTTTCTGTTTTCATCTAGCAGAGATAATCAATCCTTTATCTGTAACTTGCTCTCCAGCCATTTTCATTTGGCGGCGAATTCTGCGCCCAACAGGAATGTCATTATCTTCAGCTGTCTTGAGTGCATTTTCAAACGCTCTTTCTATACAATTTCAGTCGTCTTTCTGTATATATATATACAGACGAAGTGCTTCTAATTTTACTAATGTTTCATCCAGGCTTAAGGCTTTAGCTTGCAATGACACCTGGGTACAATTCATTTCCTTTAATACATCATTCCAGAAAATCAGACAGCACAGGAAAGTGAAATTGAGGAGAGCAGACAAAAGGTTTTGTACAACTCCTGTTTATGTCCAAATATTCTCGTGAATCACGGAATTCTTTAATTGCTGCTATAACTTTATCAAAATTTTCTGCCGTTACTTTAACGGCAGCATAATGAGCACTCCATCGTGTTGTTGAAACTCTCTTAACTGATATTCCACTGTGTTTAATCAACACTTCCCACCGAGTAGTAGTTACAGAGAAAAATGAATAAACTGCTTCCAAAGTTTAAAAAAAAAACGAACACAAGCGGGAAAAATTCTACCTTACAGCAGAATATAGATTGGCCACCCACGGCTTTTATCATTGAGATATTTTCAGCCAAGTCTAACTCGTCACAGAAAAAAAAATGGAACTGGAAAGCTACGTCCGCTACACTGGTCAATTTCTCTTAATGCACCTTTAATCAAACGAAATATTGACCTTGAATTTGACCTCGTGTTTTAAAACCATATGGACCTTTACTTGGAATGTCCTTCTGCATTTCTGAAAACGATACGAACGCCATTGCGTTATTACATTTTTAAAGTGTCAGACAAAATTTGGGCTGTTAAGGACAAACTCTTTTAGTTGATGATTTACAAGGATTTGGTAAAGAACAATAAAACCATATGCTATATACTATAACCATCCTTGAAAACTCATCTAAATAACAGTGAAGGTTCCGTCAAAATCCATTCGCCAGAATATTTTTTAAAAGGCTAAGCTTTCATAACCGGGTTCATCTGATTGTAAAACTTTCCCCCATAATTCTATTATGACTAAACAAAGTAGAACAATATGCGAGATACTAAAACCATCTTTGATAAATTATATAACTAAGAGTGCAAAATCCATTCATGCCAAAATCCATTCCACAAGGTTAGTAAACATTTCCTTTTTGAATCGCCGAAAAATGTAAGTTATAACTTAATAAAAAGTAGGGGAGATGGGGGATGAATGGGACAAGGGATGGATGGGACGCTCTCAATATTTCAGGCAATAAACATTTTTTTTTAGTTGCATCCTATCCTCATAGATTTCACTGCCATAGTGTGCTTCAGAACCAAAAGCAAGAGCACATGGCTGTTTTCAGTTATCTTCAAATTTGCATTTCCTGAAAACTCTGCTTAAAAGTAAATGTTTTTTAATTTGAAGTTACTTAAATATCTTATGCAATATAAACAATTAAGATATGTTGTAGTTTTTTATTTAAAGCCACAATATTGGTAATTAAAATGAATGCATATTAACCATTGTGACAAAATAATTTCTGAGACAAAATAGCTGACAATTGAATATATGCATCATGGGGATGATTGGGACATTTCAAATGGGGATGAATGGGACTGCTTCACTCGTCCCTAGAGGATACTGAAAATTTTTTATTAACTAAATAATATTATATAGGTTGATAAATTAATACTTTATGGTAATTATTCTTTTAACATTTCATCCTCTTTGTAGCCATTGTCTTCAGTCCACCGTTTATGGGCCTTTTAAGGCAAAGCTGAGATGAGTACAAGATCATTGACTAACAAATAATCCTGGAGATCATATTACAATTTATAATCTCTCAGCTTTTGCCAAGGCGGCATTTTTGTCAGCTTTTAGTCCTTAACATTGAATACGGGGAGAGAAATGTTTGTGTCCCATTCATCCCTGCTGAGGGGATGATTGGGACATAGAAGAACTTTTTTTTAAATTTAATTTATATATCTGTATAATAATAATCTTGAACAAATATTGTGCATAAGATGTAGCCAAACACTTAAAGTTTGACGTGTGATATATAATATTGATAATAACTTATATATAAAATATTTGAAATAAATATTTTTGTGAAAATGTTCTTTCATCCCCCATCTCCCCTATTTACGATTCATAAAACAGTATATTAAAATGTTTTTCATGCTTACGATTAAATAATAATTTAAAAAAAAAAGAGGTTCGTGTTGAATAAATAGCGAGTCACCAGCGCTTGGCACGGTTTGAAATAAAAATTATTTGTACATTCAGGGTTGAAATAAATGGCGCATTAGCATACATTTTGGCATGATGTTGGTATAACGGAAAAGTACCGAAATATATCCAAAAACTTCGTTCCAAATTAGGCCAATTCTCTTTAGACTGTATTATGGAATAGGTCGGCTTAAAAAAAAAAAAAAAATGAATAATTGTGTTACATTATGGTGTCTATGGGGTTTACATTATGGAGACTATGGAGAAAAATAATTTCCGTTGGATTTTAATGAAGAAACAATACTTCAAATATAATGGAATTGATATACCTCACTGAGGTGGACTAAAATATGCTATTTCTCGATAATTAAATAAAAATCATGCACTCGTGATATCATAATTCACTTTTATATTTTAACAGAATAATAAGTCTACTATAATTTATTACTCATGCTATAGACAGTATACACGATACACGCCGGGACACATTGCAGTTATCATTATCTTTTTACGCGTGAAGGTTTCGCTATGGTACTTCATTGTGAAGTTTGGTAATTTTTGAAATTCAATATTTGAAAAACGGCATAATCATTAGATTCGAAATTTATATCCAGAAAAATACAGTTTTTAGGGTTTCGTTCATCTCACGAAACCTTATTACTTCCGCTCCGTTGTCTGTCCGTCGCAGAGCCGTTCTCAGAACCTATATAACTTACAGAGTTGAAACTGAAACCTTGTGTATATATAACTGAATAGCTGCTATGAAGCTCAAAATATTAAAATTTGAAAAAATCGCATTATTTTAATAAATAGAGGTAAAAAACCAAAATTCTAACAGACTTTTCCTATTAAATTTAAACATTTTTCGTTATAGTAGTAGCCAACAATTAAAAACCCACAATAAAATTCTTTCTACAATAATTAATTTTCTATTGAACGATTTCCATGTGAAAAATGAAAATGAAATATAAAGTTTCACCAATTGAAAAAAAAAAAAAAAAAAAAGATTATGACGTCATATGAGTAATAAAACGGAAAATTTCAAAGATTTCTCAATAATACAAGGAGTATGAGTATGTGTATGTACAGAAAGCAGATTAATATCACGTCATTAGAGAATTAAAAAGAAAATTAATCTGACGTCTATCTGAAGTTTAACGGATTTCTCAAATGTTTGAGAATAATACAAAGCGAGTATCAATATGAGTAATAGAGAATAGTAAATATATGAGTTTGAGGAACGTATTGAATCATGATAATAAAAAGAAAACTGCCCAGTTAAACTGAGGGCATTGAGCTCACAGGCTATTCACACTAATTGTATATTATACTCTTATTTCAAAGAATTTGAAATATGCCCCTCGAAAAATAAAGAAATCAACAATATATTATGGGGGGGGGGGTGTCATCCCCCCGTTACCCCCCTCATAGTTAACTAATGAACCCCTTAAACTAATCAGGGAAGTCTCTAATTACAATGAATATATATACAAAATTTGAAGAAAATCGGATAATTCTGCAAGAAAAACCCATTTATCTAAATTAAGGGGGATTAGCCCCCCTTTCTCCCTTTATACTTAACCAATGAACCCCCCAAAACTATTCAGAGAAGCGCATTATCACAATGAACCTATATACAAAATTTGAAGAAAATCGGATAATTCTGCATGAAAAACCCATTTATCTAAATTAGGGTGTTATCCCCCCTTTCCCCCTTTATACTTAACCAATGAACCCCCAAAATTATTGACAGAAGCGCATTATCAAAATGAACCTATATACAAAATTTGAAGAAAATGGGATAATTCTTCATGAAAAACCCATTTATCTAAATTAAGGGGGGATTAGCCCCCCCTTTCCCCCTTTATACTTAACCAATGAACCCCCAAAACTATTCAGAGAAACGCATTATCACAATGAACCTATATACAAAATTTGAAGAAAATCGGATAATTCTGCATGAAAAACTCATTTATCTAAATTAGGGGGGGTTATCCTCTCTATCCCCCTTTATACTTAACCAATGAAACCACCAAAACTATTGACAGAAGCACATTATCAAAATGAACCTATATACAAAATTTGAAGAAAATCGGATAATTCTGCATGAATGAAAAACTCATTTATCTAAGTTATGGGGGATTAGCCCCCCGTTTCCCCCCTTTATGCTTAACCACTGATCCTCCAAAACTAATCAGGGAAGCGCCTTATCACAAGGAACCTATAAACAAAATTTAAAGTAAAACGGTTAGTTCTATCAAGAGTTATCGCGTTACGTACATACATACATACGTACGTACATACAGAACCGGCGGGCACATAAGCTCTCAGGCTTTGATAGCCTGTGAGCTAAAAACTAGATTATGGAAATATTCACATATTTTAACATTTTGATATCGGGCTGGTTTAGATATTCGAAAAAACGAGGAAAATAGACCGGTAAAATTATTTTACTTTATAAAAAACAGGAGTCTTTTTTTTTTTTTTTTTTTTTTTTTTGCTAAATGAAATTTATTTGGACTTATTAAAGAAAGGATAAAGTGTTTTGAAAGGAATATTAAACGAAACCGTTTGTGCGATCTTAGATCACACTTACCCACTTGTTTACCTTTCTAACGCAGTTTGTCTAACAATTTTGTGCCAAATACTTTTCGAGCTTTTAATTTTTTCAGTCACTTCAAATGTTTCATTTTCCGAGATTAACCTGTGGCAACGATGGATGGCTGTGACTTTTCATAAACATGAATTTTACTGTAGACTGAAAGAATTAGCCGTGTGTGGCTAACAAGAGGCATTTTGTGCAAAAGTATTTTGGCCACAGAAGTTAAGGGAATGATTAATACATCCGAAGAAAACAACTTTTTTATTTTTATACTTGATAATGGCTTGTAAACCCCCCCCCCCCCCATATTCCACTCATATTAGCTGCATTGCCATAACCTTGAGAGCGGCACCTCATAATATCTAAACCATCATTATCAAGTTTTTTTAGAATTTCTTTACTAAGATCAACAGATTTTTTACTTTTCAAGGGGAAAATCTTAAAAATGTTTCTTTTATTTCAACTTTTCTCTCACCAATTTTCACATAACGAATCACCCGAGATATTTGATCAGTATAAGCAACGAGAAATGACTAAAAACTTTCGACCCCCATTTAACCCCTTAGTGGTTGAATTTTTAAAATCGCTGAAATCTGTGTTTAATTAACTTTTAGTAAATTTGTTATCCCGAATTTTGCGCTTTTAACTAAAACTGCTGATGAGATATGGTGAAAATGCGAAATCCCTGAAAATTTTCGACCCCCTTTTAACCACTTAGTGGTTGAATTTCTAAAATCGCTTGAAATACATGTTTAACTATTCTTTAGTAGAAATGTTATTCCGAATTTCACGCTCCTGCTTAAAACTCCTGCTGAGATATGCCGAAAAGACGAAATTATCCAAAACTTTCGACCCCCCCCCATTTAACCCCCTTAGGGTGTGAATTTTCAAAAATCCTTTCTTGTGTGGGTGCCTACATTGTGTAAAGAACATGTCTTCTAAATTTCATTATTCTAGGACAAACGGTTGAGGCTCGGCGTTGATTATGAGAAAATCAAGCAACTCTTTTATAAGTATAGATATCTGGTGTACTATCAAACACCGTGCCAAAATATACAGCGAATTTTATCTTTTCAAGAAGTTTGCTTTTAATGTAGTTTGATAAAATACTTATGAATTGATTTTGTATAACTGGCGACAGATAAGAAAATTTTGAGACGAACAATGTTCCAAATTCAATAGATGTTCTTTCAATACAGCATCATACTTTGAAAACAACTGCACCAATTCAAGAAAATTACCGCTATTTCAGGAAGTATTAAGTATTGCTTTTATCGTGTCCACATGAAGTGGCAGATTTTGTTTAGCTAAAAATAGTGTGATATCCAATAATCTAGTCAACTGATACTTCCATTTCTTTCTTTAAGCATTCATTTGTTGCAAGGTTGTAAGATCTATTTTTGAATGAAATCTGACTAACCAAATAAGGTAATCCCAAATCAAAGCGCTTTGTCGAAAAGTTCTCTTCAGATTCTTCCGTTTTCTAAATTGCTGAAATAAACTTTTCTGACCACACGTGTCTCATACGTCACAGCCGCCTTCTCCTGGTGGTTGAATATTACAATGATTGTGATCATGAAGGATTTTGTTCAGTAGTGCATACCTAATTTAGACACCCCATTCTGTGTAAAATTTCAGATTCTCCAAGAAGAGAAAATTAACTCTGTTGCGTGATGCGCTAGAAATTTCATTTTATGGTCAGAATTATTTTCCAAAATCTTATAAGATTATATATATTTTTTTGCAAACAAAGATCGGGTGTCACCCCTTAGAGGGTGTGGACCGCCCCCCCCCCCCCTCCCTTAGCTACGCCACTGGTTGTGGGTACGTGAAAATTATATTGGTAATAGCGGATAATGCAAAAAATACAATTTAAAATGAAAACCGAAAAACTTTTCGTTTACAAAGAGAGATTTGTGTAAAATTAAAATAGGATATTCGCATAAAATACAGGAAAACTCTTAAACTTAGCAATTGGCTGATTATATGTCGCCATTATCGCTGCAAACTCCCAATAATATCTTGCGGCTTCGCGTGCGTCCGTTCTTTTCTTTTGTTTTTTTTCTTTTTAGTAATTCTAGAAATACCCAGAAAAAACATGAATCGCATCGAGGCTTCTCTACGATTTCATTTGAAAGCAGGCCATCAATCATCATTTTAGTGTGCGACTGGTCAGCATTAGCATAAACTCATTAACTTGTAATAACGGGTGTAAGAGCTTCATCTCTTCTTTGCCAGTGTTTAATCTGAAATATTTAGCTAATATTTACTGCTTTGAGTGACATTATCCTGATATTATATTGTGGTTCAAAATGGATAAGTGGTTGAAAATTGTAATTCTGAAGAGAACAGCATCTACTGTTGGTAATAGCATAAGAACATTACTAATAAAAGAAATACAAAAAAATGTTTGGAATGGGTTTATGTGAGAAGGGATACGCATAAATGAAAAGTTTTATAAGGGGTATACGTGAGAGAAAAAAAGGTTGGGAACCGCTGATTTAGGTAATGTAGCAAGTAAAATAACGAAAGCATAATTAATTAATGTTAATTTGTATTCAAAATAAAATTATGGAGTTGAAAATTTATGCTATTATAGGATAATTCTGAGAGACTTTGCATCACGTTATTTTCGTCTTATTTGTAGAATTTGTAGTTTTTAAAGATAAGAATTTTTATATTGATTCTATATTTTGTATATGTAATCTATAATAATAAAGACAAAAGTTTGTGAGTGTGTCTGTCCACAAAAATAACTAGAAAATACTTGTACCAGTTGATTAGCATAATCAAAGATGTGGCCATTTGCCCATTTTACATCACTAATATAATGAAGAAGCACTTTTGCTTTCTCTCATTAAATAAAGATAATTAGATATCTAAGCCTAAATTGAAAATACAACCGACTTCTCCTGAAAATTTGTTTTAATAATAATCTCATCTGTCATTCGTGGACCGTGAATCTATGAGACTCGAGAATCTTAATACTCTACTGAAGCAGGGGCGCTATTTAGGAAGGGGGGGGGGCTGGGAGGCACCCCCCCCCCAAGGAATTTGAGATTTTAGAAAATTTATCCGTCATCACAGGTCAGACAAAAAAAAAATTTCAAAAATTGCTCAAAAGCTAAAATAACTTATCAAATTTGATTACAATGAAAAACATAAGCATTAAATAAGCACTTTAATCGCAGAAGCTAATAAATATCAAAAATGTTTTCTAAAGTCTTACTATTCTAACATTCTCAAAATGAGACATTTATCATTGATGAGTATTTTGACTAATTTTTAAAATATATGTGAGAAAAAACTCTATCAATTGCTTCTCAACTAATATACAGGGTGATTATAAAAAAACTATCCCGATATATGAGTCCCTAACTATCATACCGTTCACAGAAACTGAATGAAACTTTGGTTTAAAGTATTTTGAGGTATGCGCTCAAGAATCATATGAAAGACAACAGTTAAATTCTAACAGTTACGGTTACAGTGACAAAATTTTGAAAATTTCAAATGGCAACACCTACTTTTTTTTTTATTGGAATGTGATCTTCATAGTGAAAAACCATAAAAAGCGTTGGAACGGTACCTGTAGCACGAAAATCGCCGGCGCTAGACAGACTAAGAAGAATAGTGAAAATAACCAATAAGGACAGAGAAGCAACAGAAAACAAAACATTTTATTGTGTTTCATACATTTTCCATTTTACACACGACGACACTTTACATGCGGCAGATGGTGGATAGCACTGAACAACAAAATGTTTTACTTTCTGTTGCTTTTCTGTCCTTTATTGGTTGTTTTCACTTTTCTTCTGTCTAGCGCCGGCGATTTTCGTGCTACAGGTACCGTTCCAACGCTTTTTATAATTTTTCACTACGAAGATCACATTCCAATAAAGAAAAGTAGGTGTTGTCATTTGAAATTTTCGAAATTTTGTCACTGTAACCGTAACTGTTAGAATTTAACTGTTATTTTTTACGTGATTCTTGAGCGCATACCTCAAAATACTTTAGGCCAGAATTTCATTCAGTTTCTGTGAACGGTATGACAGTTATGGGCTCATATATCGGGATAGTTTTTTATAATCACCCTGTACTTGTACAACATGGTCAAAAGAAAACTCGTCCCCTCAGGGTTAAAATTTTAGAAGTGAATGTTTAGCCCAAAATTTAGGGGAATTTTTCTTTTTTGGGGAAGGGAGGTAGTAGTGCGTTAATCAACGTTCTTAAATATTTGATTTTTCAATTTTGCATTATTGATGTCACATTATAGTATTTTCTGCAATCATTACAATACTATCAAATGAATTGCTTTGTTAAATCATATTATATACTCATACTGTACACTCTTAATAATCTCCACAGCCTGACACTTGAGTCTTGCGCTGATCAGGTTGTACCCGACAGGCTTTAACCCAAATCCGAAATAGTCTTACCCGAACCCGAAGTGAAAGCAACTGAATCTATATTTTAATACATTTATGGAAAAGTAGTCTACAATTTTATCGCTTGTGTACAAAAATGAACACATACATGCCCATTAATGTTCAAATATATAGTTTTATTCATCTGAAAAATATTCAGAATTTCTTTGAAAAATTGGGTCAACACGAAATAGTGAAAACCCAACCCGAACCCGAAACAATTAACCCTTTGATTACGGGCCAGGATCGGCGACTATTTTTATATGCAATATCCTACCCCAATTTCCAAAAAAAAATTGTTTGTGGCAGATCTCTTTTGAAAATATCCTAATATAAATATATGGTAGAGTTTAGTTTTCAAAAAGTGGTACTAATAGAAGAAAAAAAATAGTCCACTTCCACTGGGACGTATATGTCCCGACCGTAGTCAAACGCAAACGGCCAAAGCTAACCTGACACGCCTTGAAAAAAAGCAGCGTGAGCCCGGCCACGGCTTTTCTGAAGGTAGCCGTGGCCCGGCTCGATCCGTACCGGGGAACGAATTGTGTCGGTTTCAGGTAAAATCGGTTTGCCCGGTCCAATGCAGGACTTTACCTGAGACCAGGGATTTTGCATATTTCTGAATTGTATGGAATTTAGCTCATAGTCGGAAGAGGAAGGCAGAAAATGATTAAGGAAAATTTTTATTGACAGAAAATCATTAATGAAAATTATCTTATTCCCATGGATCACAAAATTTGTAAATTTCGTGACATATTGGTGATGTTTGTGGTGCTGATTACCTCATGACCAGTTGAATTTCACGATTTTCTTTTCCACTAACAGTTGACGAAATATGCGATTTTTTTTCAGTGATCGTTTCACGGAAATCATTTGTTTTTCTTTTTCATTTTCCGAAATTTGCGATTTTTTTCTGCGGCCGATTGACGAAATAATTTTTTTCCCGCGACCATTTGTCAAAATTCAAGATTTTTTTTTTTTGCACCCGATTTGCGAAATTAAATACTTGTTTTCTGTTATCTTTTGACGAAATTCGCAACTCTTTTCTACGGTCGTTTGTTGAAATTCGGGATTTATTTTTTCGAAACTGACAGACAAAATTTGCGATTATTTTGCGCGATCGTTTGATGAAATTCTCGGGGTTTTTTTTGTGCGATTATTTGACAAAATTCGTGATTTGTTGCGGAACCCCCGCCACCTGCGGACCCTCCAACCTTAAACCCACGCGTCGACGACATAAGTCGTTGCGATATGCGGTGAAACCCAGTACGGGAGTCACCACGAAACACTTGGGGATGGGCCAGCGTCATAGACCTTCAATATACTAGACCCCACATTGGTAACCTTTTCGTTGAAAGACATCAGTGGTGGTGGTGGTAGATTTATTCCGCCAAACTGGTTTTTCTCCCGCCAAAATCTATGTGGAATTTCCCCGAATTTCCCGCCGAAACTTTATATTGTGTCTGTGCCTGTCTGTGCTGTTGTTGTTTTTCTAGAGATTGACTAATATTTTAAATTCAAAACAGTTCTTTTAAGAACTTATTAAATCAGTTCGTTTATATATATATATATTTTTTATATATAACAATATAGTTTGTTAATTTTCGAAATAATTTGGAATGTTTTCTTGGGAGTGGGGGGGGGGGGATTATTCTTTTTGTAAGATTTCTCATGTGAAATTGAGTTTATTACCTAAATATTGATTATTTATACATTTTTTTTTAAACCCATTGATATTGTACCTGGCAAAAGCATGAGCTTCATTTTTACAGATTTTCTTATCATAATAAAATTTTAGAATATCTACATAATTTTTTAAATGTTTTTAGGTTAGACCATTAATAGGTAATAAAATGCATCATTTTCAGCTGATTACATCAGGTTTTTTTTTTTTTTTTTTTTTTTTTTTAATAACATGGGTTACTTTTTAGAAAAGTTTTTTTTTTTTTTTCAAATAAGAATTTGTGATTAAGCAATAGCTTAATTGTCTGCCATTTTGTAATAAAGTGATAAAATGTAAAATACTCAATATATTAAAATCATCGAACAAGCTGTAAAAATTTAGCTATGTTTAATTTTTAAAATTCTTTATTATACTTTATTATAAAGAAAATTTCAAAAAAAAAAATTTTTTTTAAGAGGACAGTACAATAAGTGATTCCTGTCATGTGACAACATTTTTCTTCTTTCAAGTGCTGCGGCATCGGAAATTCGGTTCAAAATGCTGACGGACTTTTCTGAAATATCTTCTGCTTTTATTGAAAGCCTCTTTTGATAGCAAACTAAATAAGAACACCTGCCAATTTCATACATTTCCGATCACAAATTAATGAAACAATTTCCTGACGGCTCGGCCTACAGGCACAGGTAGATTTTGAAAATACAGATAGTGGGGCACCTGTTTATTGGGAATTGCATAAGAAATGACCTTTTTGCCATGATTCGGCAGTTTAGACCACCCACTTCAAAATCTACCTGTGTCTGTAGACAGGATTTTTTTTCTTTCTTTCGGGCTATAAGAGTTGGTCTTATAAAAAAACTTGTCAAAGTAAAAGTTGTAGATACTATTAAGAGGATTTATAATAAATTTAAGCAGATTTGATATCTTGTGAATTGACGAAGTTTTGAATTCTTTTATTCTTAAACCCTATCCCCCCCCCCCCCCCTTGAGGTCATTTTTAATTATAGCAAAAATCTGTCATACATAAATTTTCGGCCGTTTTTCTAGAAGTATTAATAACTTTAAACGGATTCTATACGTATCATAATTAAGAAGCTATGGGGATTTTTCTGTTTTCACCCCCCCCCCCCCCACCTCCCTTTGGTTCGATTTTGCCCATTATCGAACTTGACCAATATATTATGCACTTTAATTTTGTGTATCAGTTTGGAAGAGATTTGTGCAGAATTATTGAAGTTATCGTGTCCATAAAAAAGTGATCTAGATAGATACATAGATAAAAGTTTGAATTGGGGGTGGTTTTGGGTTCTGGAAGTGATGATCGGCGTAGATCTGCAAAAACTTTTCAGAAAGTCCAACATAGGGGAGAATGTAATAGGTAGTATTTCTTACGAAATCTACCTAAAATCATAAATTAGCCATTTTGTATTTGAGAAGGTTTTATAGCATCTAATTATGACAGCAAGTATTGTTTAGAAGTCCATATCTTCAATAGTTGCCGGTGGTTATTATTTTCAATAATTGTAAAGAAAAAAAAAACACTTGAGAGTTAAACTTAATTTTTTATAGCATCCAAAAGTTGCAAATTATTTCTTCTCAGAAACTTATGCAAAATAATAGTTATTTTAACAGAGAAAAAATTACACAAGTTCTAACTTAGTAGATATAAAATATCCTGGAATTTTTATTTTTCATACAAAAAAAAAAAAAAAAAAAATACTGTACATTTGTATTTTTTTTTTTTCTATTACATGCGTATAATGTTATCGTTATCTATCGATGTTTTCCTTTTGATTAAAAATATTGTAATACATTTATACTTTCAATTATATATATATATATATATATATATATATATGTATATATGAAAGATTGCCAAAAATATGCCTTTAAATTGGAACATCAAAAGCAAAACAAAAATTCTGGATTGCAGCAAAAATATGTTCTATAGAATGTATTGTTACATAAAGACAGTATGTGATTTCCAGTTTTCAAAACCTATAAAATACATTATCAAATCAAATAATATTTTATAACATGCCACTGCTAACTTTCCACAAATTCTTCACTTTTGTAAGAAAAAAAAAAGATACTTTAAATACTGTTCGATTTTCTGTTATTTTAATAATGCCTGCTAAATTTAATGCATTTTAGAATTAAAAAAAAAATCTGACATTAATTTGTTACATTTCGTGAAATGATTGTGTCAGATTGAAGCTTTCCAAGCAGAAATCTCGAAATAATTTGTGTTATCGTACTTAATATCTTATATCACTAATAAAAAAAATATAATTTAAGTAACATTTATTACAAGGACAAAGCCATTTTATAACATTAAAATAAAATACAGCAGCAAAAACAGAAAAAGAAAATCCATCCAAAAGATTAAACAATCCTTTTTTCACCATGGGTGGGACTCTCATAACTTATTTCTATCCTTCCTCTTTGACATTAAATCCTAGAAGGAGCAACAGTTTCGTTTTGGTTTGTTTACGTTTATTTTTATTGCGAAAATGAAATCGAAGTTGCCAAGAAAGCGATCACCGCCAAAACAGACATTTTTAAAGCGCCAATCCGAGCTGATCCTGAAACCGGATTTTCAACAATATAACAAAGAGATGTGGCCTCTAGTAGATTATTCCTCTGAGGCCAGCGTCCCCTAACAGCTTCGGAGCTGGACACTTTTAGAAGGGAACCAGGCCCTAGGCCTAGGCCTTAAGTCGGGTTTTTCCGACCCGTGCTTGCTTTACCATAACTCGAGGGATGTGAAAACCTACAAAGGTAGTCACAATTCCCTCTCGTAGTGAACCGTCTTAGCAGGTACAATTTTATGGTGCTTTCTCGTCGTAATTTTTTTCCGGTTGAGAAGAATTATGTTATAGACAGGTTTCGTTTTCACAAGTTTCTTTGTAACACACCTAATGCTCTTCAGAGTTGCAATATAGAAATAATGTTTTTCAGTCTTAGAGTCTACCTTTGAAAAAGTTAACAAAACCTCTCTATAACGGAAAACTTTCATAATCAATATCTTGAAATTATACCTGCTAAGATGGAATTTTTCACCGTTTTTTGCGATTTCATATTCGAAGTTTTTATTTCTTTTGTATCCATGATTCAGTAAATATTTCTCGCTCGGAAGTAAAGGTTTCTCGTTCGGCTTCCCCCCTCCCCCGAACTCCACCCTTGGTTATGCCACTGCCGTTAAATAATAGTTCCCCCCCCCCCTCCAACAAAGTTCTGAAATGGCGCCCCTGCGCTATATTATACATATTTAAACGTTGCTCATTTACTCACACACATATACAGTAATCCCTCAAAATTCGCGGTTTTAACATTCGCGAGTTTTGATTATTCGCGAACATAAAAATGTGGAAAAACTTATTAAGGTTTTCCACATTTCGCGAATAATCAAATCGCGAATATTTGATTATTCGCGATTTCTTTTATTATATCTTTCTTTTTTAGAATTTATAGTTGTTAAATATCATTTCCCCTGTGTTTTCATAGTATCTATTTACAAATAAAATTTCAGTTCTCAACTGAAAAAGGAGCCAATGTTGTAAGAAAGCAAAATAATAACAACAGCAGAATACTCATTGCAACAGTGATAAGGTAACGGCATCTTCAATCTATTAATTAAAAATGTGCAGGTTCTCGTAGAAATGGAGCTGGGGATGCACTTAGATAGAAAATAAAAGCATTTAGATATTTTTAAATATTGTACTTTAATATTGTAACTGTAACGCATACTGACACACTAATAAATTATCATCTTTTTGCGAATAGAGAGAGTCGAACTTACTTTATACGAAAATCTATTCTTTTTTGGCTGTAATTATTTCTTCAGTCAGTTAATTTGAATTATCTTCAATAAATAAATTTCATATTTATGAATATGTTCATCCATTTAACTTCTACATATATGTTACGCATACCGTATTGTTAATACATATATCCTTTAGTTCTTTGAATTGCTGTGCCACTCTAATTAAAATTTTATAGAACGTAACTCCTTTTTTTAGTGAAGAGAAATAGACTCAACATTCGCAGATTTGACATTCGCGAGGTTTTCCTGGAACGTAACCCTAGCGAATGTTAAGGGATTACTGTATATATAGGGGAGAGCAGTGTAAAACCAGGTTGGCGGATCAAACTGGGTACACTGTTTTCTCGCTGATGGGTGCTGTCATGTGGACAGAAGTTCTCTCAAATATATTCCCCTAGCAATGTGCCATCCGCTTTTGAAGTGAGTTAATTTCTGTGTCCCTGAAGTGCTATCGAAAAGAAATTCATATAAAAAGTTTTAATTTTTTGCCGTCTGTTCTGTTTTTTAAATAAAATATCGGATAGATTTAGGTAAGTAAACCACTGATTTCACACTGATGCTAAGTAGAAGTGTGTTCGTCCAGCTATCCAAAAGAACGACCCTGTTGATTTTTGGTCGTCCGTTGGGCCAAAACCGGGTATCCATGATTTTGCATTGAATTCTGCAGTGAATTGTTCCCTCACTCAACAAGTGATAAAGGACGGATACAATGTTCAGTCTGCAAGTAGTGAACACATGAGGAGTGCAGCGGATACGAGAAGTAAAAGTTGAGAAACCTATTAGATAACAAAATAAAAAATTTCTTGAAAACCTGAAAAATAGTTTCTGACATTGAAAAATTTATATAAATTTTCAAGTTTGATTAAATTTTTTTTTTTTACAATAAAGCCTTTCTGTTACTGGAAGTGTGAAAACTTAATTTCTGATTAGTACCCAGTTTTACCCAGCGGAAATTCAGAGAAGTTTCAGATGGTCCACGCCTTTTCCTAAGAAGAGACGAATTTTCCTGTGGCAACAGGTGTGATTTTTCGATAGCTCAGATCCAAACACTTTTGTGAGGTGCTCCGATTTTCCCACCCTTCTAGGCTTTCGTCAACAAAGGTCAACAAAAGAAAACCGTTAGGTACCCGGTATTACCCTACTTTCCCCTATCATAGCAAACGTGGTAGCGTTTGCTATAATATATTTATATATAAATGTTTTAAACAAAATTAGAGATTTTCTAAACTTCCCCCAAAATATGGGGGAATAATCCTAATGTCTTTGGACATAATAAAGCTGCTAAATTATTAGTTTTAGAATCATATAAAAAAAGAGTAAAAATGCCATTCTTCTACGACCAAAACTTATCGAGTTATATGATATGATATTTTTAATTTTATGAAGTTTCAGAAGTTTCTGGCACTAAAAGCGGAAGAACGCACTTTCTGTGCCAGAAAACGCAATCAATACCCAATAAACTCAAGCAATTATAATTGTGTAAGCTCCTGAAATTTAAACTTGCATCCCTCTATTTTTTTATTATTTCTCAGAAAAGGTTTTGAATTAAAATTCTGGAAAATTGCAACCTTTCATCTGCTCTAAACCTTTTGCGAAACCTTTTGATTTATCAGTTATTTCGTTCTTACATACGAGGAGAAAAGAGAGTTTCGAAATTGAAATATTGCTTCCGCTTCCGTTCCACATCATATCATTCTTGGACTATGATATAAAGAAAAAACTCTCTTCAGTGTTATGTTTTACGAGAACAAATTCTAAGAACTTTAAAAGCATTTATGGCGTTCCCAAACAATATTTTTTACAACGCGAAACTTCTGACACATTTTATGACTAATTTTTAAACGTAAAAACATGACTCACTGAAAAAAAAAAAAGTGTTGATTTTACAGTATAATACTGGCATTAATACTGGCAGCTGGGGTGTCAGTATTATACTGTAAAATCAACAATTTTTTTTTTCAGTACTTTGTTAACAAGGGGAGATTGAGACTTGGCAAATGAAATTTTCATTTGATGCTTAGGGCATCTGATACTTTAAAATGTGAAAATGATTTTATTTTACAAGCATTTTATTAACTTGAGGTGGCATGAGAGTTTTTTGGCTTCAAAAAATGCATTCATTTATCTATTTTCTTTTCATTTTATGAATGTCTGACATTTTACGGATGTTCTCTGGAAGCCGTTTTTACACTCTTTTATTAGGTTTGTTCGTAATTATATAAAGACGTAGCTCCTATTGTCGTCGTCTGGTCCGTCCGTCCGCATATAACAGCGCATAAACTATCCAACCGAAAGGTTTGAAATTTAATGTATATAATCGCGCATGAGCGGTAGCATATTACTGCCTATTTTACTGTTTATTACTGTTAATTATACTGTAAAATTATAGTATTGTACTGTAATTTTTTTTTTTTTGCAGTGCAGTTGCAGACATGGTTATTGAAGTCATTTGTAATCGAACAGTGTTTTCATTTTTCGTTAAATGAATTGGAACTTTCTTTATAAGCAATTGTTGCCTCAGGGCGACAGTTTTTATTTCTTGACAATGATGTCGCGTCTGCGATTTCGGCTCAAAACGCCAACTTTGGCAGCATCTTCTAGAAGATTTTCTGCCTTTACCAAAAAAAAAAAAAAAAAAAAAAAAAAGAGTTACATAGTCATTACATAGTTTTAAAATAAGAGAACCTGCTAATTTGATGCGTTTGAGAACAAAAATGAATTAAAAAATGTGCCAGAAAGAAGGCAGTTTGGATTTGAATAAATATTTTTCCAAGCTCAACTACGCGAAACTTTCGAGCTCATTTTTAAACGAAAAAGTTTGACATTTGCAGGCATTATTATTGAAGAGATTTGTAATCGAATAGTTCTTTCATTTTTTGATAAATTAATCACATACTGTGTTATTAGCGACTGTAGTTTCACGACTGCAGGTTTTTTTTTTCTTTTTTGTTGCTTTCGCATTCGTAAATTCAGTTGGAAACGCCAACTTACACAGCAATTTCTGAAGAATCTACCTTTACCGAAAAATGCGAAAAACAGTTGGATTTCAAAGTTTTTGAATAAGTGGACGTGCCAATTACTTACAGTGGCGCCAACTTTTGAAAAATATTGGGTGGGCAGTCACGTATCACGCTCTTAGTGAAACATCATTGTTGTATTGACATAAAGTGAACATGAGCAATAAATATGTTAAATTGAATAATTGAATTAAAAGAGACAATCCCCATTACATCTATTTAGCAACCACCACCTTGCGAAAAAGAGGTAAAATGTATTCTATACTGAAAAAAAAATTGTTGATTTTACACTATATTACTGGCATCCCAGCTGCCAATAGTATACCGTAAAAATAACAGTAATAAACAGTAAAATAAGCAGTAATACGCTACCGCGCAGCGCGGTATAATACTGGTAGCTGGAATGTCAGTATTATACTGTAAAATCAACATTTTTTTTTTTCAGTTTGTATTTGTAAAATCCGTCCTAGTCTACAGTGAAAGAATTTTTAAAATCGTTTTCAGTAGCGTCTAAGATCACTTCTTACAGACAGACAAACTTCTTTATAATATTACCATAGAAAGAATCACCATAAGTATCCAAATATAGTTAAATGTTAATTTGGAAAACATTGATTTAGTATATTTAACCCTCGTTTTTGTACGTATGGCAAAAAGCAAAATTTGAAGTATTTCTTTACCAAATTGTCAATTATTTTTCTTCATTACTATTATTTTAATTAATTATAGCAGTTACTGGTACTTGCGTTTTATCTCACTGCCCCTCAAAACATTGGAGCGAAGAGATTGCATCCAACAGCAGGATGACAAAAAAGCGAATTTTTTCTAATTTAAATTGTTAAAATGTGAATTTTAAAAAATTCATTGTTAGTGCCTCATTTATAAATATTAAAAGTTATGTATATGCCAAATTTAAAGTTTCTAGGTCTGACAATTTTAGAGAAACCTTAGTGAAAATATCAGTGTAGAACTTTTTCCTATCATTTGAACCATTTACAATTCGAATTTTTTATAAGCTATTCTTTGGAAGCATACTCTAAAAATAACCTGAAAATCAAATTTAAAGTTTCTAATTCCGATAGTTTCAGAGTAATCAGAATTTTAGAACGTTTTCCAACTATTTCAACCCTTTAAATTTAGAATAGTTTAACAATCATTCTTAGGGAGTATTTACGTCTTAAAAGTAATCGCTATGTCAACTTCCAAGTACATATATCTAAGTCCCAACAGTTTCAAAGAAATCATAATTTTAGAACGTTTTCCGCACTGAACCCCCTGGAACGCGGGGATTCCGACATAAAGCACAGCCTTTGTTTATGTAGAGATAGCTACCATTAAATTTTGAAAAAAAATTTGAAATCAGTTTGGTATGTTAAAACAGAATGTGAATTTAGAAAGTTTTCCGTCCTTTTCACAATTTAAATTTCGAGTTTTCGGTAGATTTCGTAAGAAATACTACCTATTACATTCTCTACAGATCTACGCCGATCATGACTCCCAGAACCGAAAACCACCCCCAGTTCAAAACTTTATCTATCTATCTGTCTATCTATCTATATCACTTTTTTATGGACACGATAACTTCAATAATTCTGCACAAATCTCTCCCAAACTGATACATAAAATCAAGGGGCATAAAATCTCGGTCAAGTTCGTTAATGGGGAAAATTGCACCAAGAAAGGGGAGGGGGTGGCTTTTTGTGAAGACAGAAACAAACCCATAACTTCTTAATTATGATACGTATCGAATCCGTTTAAAGTTATTATTACTTCTAGGAAAAGGGCCGAAAATTTATGTGACAGAATTTTGATATCATTAAAAATGGCCTCCAGGGGGGGGGGGGGATAGGGGTTTAAGAAGAAAAATATTCGCAACTTCGTTAATTCACAAGATATTAAATCCGCTTAAATTTATTATAAATCCTCTTAATAGTATCTACAACTTTTATATTGACAAGTTTTTTATAGAACCAACTCTTACAGCAAAGAAAAAAAAAATCCCCGCCGGCTCCGCTTACAAATACATTTAGATTTCGAAGTGGGCGGTCCCAACTGCCAAATCATGGCAAAAAGGTCATTTCTTCTGCAATTCTCAATAAACAGGCGCCCCACCGTCCGCGTCTTCGAAATCTACCTGTGCCTCTAGGCTGAGCCGTCAGGGATTTTTTTAAATGCCACTCTTAACGAAAATTTTCGTCTTAAAAACCGTGTCAAATTTCGTGTTTCTAATCATTTCACAGAAATAATAATTTTATAACCTTTTTAGGTAGATTTCGTAAGAAATACTACCTATTACATTCTCACCTAAGTTGGAAATTTTGAAAAATTTTTGCAGATCTACGCCGATCATGACTCCCAGAACCCAAACACACCCCCAGTTCAAAAGTTTATCTATCTATCTATCTATCTATCTATCTATCTATCTATCTATCCATCTATCTATGTATGTCACTTTTTTCTGACCACGATAACTGGAAAAATTCTGCATAAATCTCTTCCAAACTGATACATAAAATCAAGGGTCATAAAATCTCGGTCAAGTTCGTTAATGGGCAGAATCGAACCAAGGGGGGGGGGAATGGGGGGGCTTTTTGTGAAAACAGAAAAATCCTCATAATTTCTTTATTATTATACGTATCGAATCCGTTTAAAGTTATTATTACTTCTAGGAAAAGGGCCGAAAATTTATGTAGGACAGATTTTTGATATAATTAAAAATGGCCCCAAGGGGGGGAAAAAAGGGGGGTTTTAGAAGAAAAAAAAATCATAGCTTCGTCAATTCACAAGATATCAAATCCGCGTAAATTTATTATTAATCCTCTTAGTATTATCTAAAACTTTTATATTGACAAGTTTTTTATAGGACCAACCGTTATAGCAAAAAAAAATTTAAAACAAAAAAATCCCTGCCGGCTCCGCATGCAAACAAGTTATTTTTCGAAGTAGGTTCCAACTCCCGCATCTTTTCGAAACTGATACATAAAATCAAGGGGCATAAAATCTCGGTCAAGTTCGTTAATGGGCAAAATCGAACCAGGGGGGGGGGGCTTTTTGTGAAAACAGAAAAAAACCCATAATTTCTTAATTATGATACGTATCGAATCCGTTTAAAGTTGTTATTACTTCTAGGAACAGGGCCAAAAACTTATGTATGACAGATTTTTGATATAATTAAAAATTGCCTTAAGGGGGAGGGGGAGGGAAGGGGAGTTTTAGAAGAAAAAAATTCATAACTTCGTCAATTCCCAAGATTTCAAATCCGCTTAAATTTATTATAAATCTTCTTAATATTATCTAAAACTTTTATGTTGACAATTTTTTTATAGGACTAACCGTTATAGCAAAACAAAAATTAAAAACAAAAAAATCCCTGCCGGCTCCGCCCTCAAACAAGTTATTTTTCGAAGTAGGCGGTTCCAACTCCCGCATCTTTTCGAAACTGATACATAAAATCAAGGGGCATAAAATCTCGGTCAAGTTCGATAATAGGCAAAATCGAACCAAGGAGGGGGGGGATGGGGGGGGGGGACTTTTTGTGAAAACAGAAAAAAACCCATAATTTCTTAATTATGATACGTATCGAATCCGTTTGAAGTTATTATTACTTCTAGGAGAAGGGCCGAAAATTTATGTATGGCAGATTTTTGATATAATTAAAAATTGCCTTAAGGGGGGGAAGGGGGGTTTTAGAAGAAAAAAATTCATAACTTCGTTAATTCCCAAGATTTCAAATCCGCTTAAATTTATTATAAGTCCCCTTAATATTATCTAAAATTTTCATATTGACATGTTTTTTATAGGACCAACTCTTATAGCAAAAAAAAAAAAAAATCCTTGCTGGCTCCGCCTGCAAACAAGTTTGGTTTCGAAGCAGGTGGTTCCAACTGCAGCATCATCGCAATAAGGTCATTTCTTCCGCAATTCCCGACAAACAGACGCCCCACGTTCTGCGTCTTCGAAATCTACCTGTGCCTGTAGGCCGAGCCGTGAGGGATTTTTTTACTCTTACAAAACCTTCGGAGCAAGAGTACCAAAGATGTAAAGAGATTTATTTTTAAGCAGAGACTGCCCCATTATTAAACCAAATAAACTTTGGAAATCGATTCAGTAGTCCCCCCTCACTGTACGTGGTTTCGAATTCCGCTCTTGGAATATTTGTCTAATACTGCCTGTGTTCTGTTAAGTCAGTTCAATAATGTAAATTTTATTTTATATCAGGAAGAAATGTTAAGGAATTTTTTTTTCTTCATTATTATTAAGGAAAATTTGCCATCTCCAATATATATTTTTAATGAATCATTTTGTATTTAAAAATTTTAATTAAAAGCGTTGGCATCTAATTATCGATTAAATAAATTAAAATGATCTACAGTTTTTGATATGTTTTTTATTATAACTAGGGTATCCAACCCGGGCTTCCCGGGACAGAGAATACATGTAAATATCATCTTTTTTTTTTTTTTTTTTTTTGAAAACTCTAATAGATTTTTTACATTTTTTTTCCTTAGATTAAACCCTTAACAACACCAAAGAGCATTTTTATACGAAATATGTCAATTATATATTCAAATCAAATTTTGAAAATTATTAAAAGAGGTAATTTCGTACGTGCCAGAACTTAATAGCCGAAGAAATCGCTAAAAATTTCGCTATAGAGCAGTTTTTAAAAATTATTCTGATAATTTCAGCGGTTTTAAATGCTTATTTCGATGACATGTCTGTAAAATTTGTGCTATTTTATTTATTGCTTAATGAAGTTTTAATTTCGTTTAGGAATATTAGCTGGAAACAAATGTTAAACTTTTAATATTATTTAAAGTGTAAATGGATTAATATTTCGTAATCGTCTTGCAAGCGATATATATATTTTTTAAATAATGCTTGAAATTTAATTTAAATGCTATAATAAATGAGTCAATTGCGATACAGTTTTCAAACAAATTGCATTTGAAAGTAGATTTTTTTCCCCATATAACGGTGTAAAAATTTAAAATATGCGATGTTTAAGAATTAAAAAAAAATTGCAGTAGCAAAAATCGCAAAACCGAAATTTCATTGTCAAGTGTTGCCATTCGCAGAATAACGTCAGCGTTACGCACAGACACGTTTGCCCTTTATAGTATAGATTGATCGATAAGGCTATAATTATACAAAGGCTATATACTAAGAAAAGAAGGTATACTTCATTTTCCGTAAAAAAGAAAAGAAAAGAAAAAAGGAAAACTATTTATATAAAAAAACTGTGTACTATCTACTGGTATTGTAATGCATTTAAAATATTTATATTTGAAAAAACTAATATTAACTTCAAAAATGTCTTTATTTAAAAAAAAATTAAGAAAAAAAAACTTGGAGTTGTGCTCTTTTTTTTCGGATCTGAAAATTGAATTATCTGGAAAATGTTCTGTTGTCTGTATCCGTGTAAAGAGAATTAATATGCAGCCGGTCCCTAGCTCGGTTATAAGATGAGAGGGTTTTTATTTCTTTTAACTGTTGCTAACAAATATTCTGTACAAATTTAAGACATTTCAATGGAGCTTTTATTTTCGGGGAATCTTTAAGTTGTGTATCGTCAAGTTTGACGAATAGTATTTGGTTTAAAATAAATTTCCAATAATTTGAACCGCCTCGCAGTAATTAGTTCTCTTTCAGTGCTTTTCGGAACAAAAAGAAGCCATTTCCAAGAAGTGACTTTCTCTATTAGCACATCATAAGGCTTCGGGCAGATTGAAAAGCGCCGAGGTCTTATGAAAAACATACGCTCAGATTTTTATTTTAAAAAGCGTTATTCACTTTATTTTGAACTAGCTGACTGGATCGGCGTTGCCCAGGTCCATATGATAATAATCGTAAACAAACCTTAAGTTTGTATGATTCTATACCTTTAACCAGATTTTGTATGAATTTATATTTTTAAATGAAAAATTCGCGAAAAGATATTGATATTTAGTGGTCAAAGCGCTTGCAAAAAAACTTTTTCTTGATTTTTCGGGTATGGTCGTTTCATAGTTAAAAAACAGCTCTTGTTGTCCGAACTTTTTGAAATTTTAATCGGTTATAAATATGACAGTTTTACAGTCCGTGTAAAATTTCGTGAGAATATGTTGTTATCTGGTTGTAAAAGAAATATGTTTTTTTCTCGCTATTTTTTGTTGTTTTTATTTTCGCCTCACGTCTTTTAATAGACCAAAACAAAATTAGTTATCTTCTTCTGAACTCTCTAAAATTTTATTCGATTATAAATATAACTGTATCTAAGCTCTCTTTAAAATTTCGTGAAAAGATATGCATATTTAGTAGTGAAAACATGAGCTGAAGCTGCGCCGAAACAGCCCTCGTTTTGCCGTTGCCATAAAAAAATTCCCAGATTTTTTTTTTTTTTTTTTAATATTTCTACTCGTCCGAACGTTTCGAAATTTGTGTAGGTCATGTAAATCTGGTCTTCCCAGATGTTCTAAGAAGATTGTGTCGAAATACTGACGTTTAGCTACTTTTAGCATAGAAAAAAGATCGTCTCAGGGAGACGCGAAGTGACCTGCTATCGCCAATGTTTTTGAAAGGGTTAAAATTCGTATTTTTGAAAAACAATATCATCTTCGAAAAGACAAAGCTCTCAGCTTTAAGATAATTTTGTTTGTTTGTTTGTCAGTACCTAACAAAATCGCGGCTTGGGAGAGCGGTTCAGTAAGGGAGAAAACATTAACTACGAAAAAGGACCTTTTTGAAAAAAAAATTTCAAAGGGTTAACAACGATATTCTTTCGAACTGATTGTGGCGTTTGGTTTAAAACGTAAGAGTACAAACTTTAAGAATATGAGCAATTTCAATTAATTTTTCAGTTAATTTTCAGCAGTGAAATTTGCCCGTAATCATTGAATAATAAACATGTGAATTTTTGCCTTGCTAACTAAGCGTAAACCGACAGAGTGAAAAATGTGCAAGCCGGGAATCGAACCCAGACCCTTGGAACAACGCTCCAATACTCTACCATTGAGCTACCAGGACGATATCCAGCTTGGCCTCTCCCACTTATATATGTCGGTAAGGCTGATGGAAATGTCATCATGAACGCGCAACTTCTGCGGCAAACTTGAGACGACATACAAAGCCACACAAAGCCCAGCATACGACAACACATAAGCAATTTAAATTAATAAATAAGTGAGAAATGCCAAGCTTGGTATCGTCCTCGTAGCACGATGGTAGAGTATTGGAGCGTTATTCCAAGGGTCCGGGTTCAATTCCCGGCTTGGACATTTTTCACTCTGTCGGTTTACGCTTAGTTAGCAAGATAAAAAGTTACACGTTTATCATTTAAGAATATGTCTTCCATTTTTCCGTGTCCCGAAAGGTTTGGCCTGTAAGGTTAAAAAAAAAAAGGTCAAAAAATAACAAAATATGGTTGTATGGGGAATGACACGCTGTTTTTCCGGTAAAACAATAAGAAATACTGTCACTTAAAATATCAACATGTTAATCAGCACGTCAAGTTTTATACGTTATAAGAAGAAATAAGGCTCTTTAAGAAGAAATGTTTAAGCACATGTTTCTTAAAGGGACCAGCTACTGATTATTTTTCGAAAACTCTCGAAAATATCGATTTTCCAATTTTCAGGGTATACTCCGAAAAATCAGGGTAAAAATCCAATGATTATAAATATGCATAGCAGCCAACCTTCAAGCGAAATACTCCTATTTGAACCAGAAATTTCATTTAATAAATGAAATCAAATTTAAATCAAGTGACTACCACATAGAAACAAAACACATTTAATTGAATAAATTTTCTAGTTCAACAGGTTGGTAGGTATAAATATGTGAAAAAGGTATCTTATTGCAGCTATTTTCTTTGACTGTATCCGAGTTGGCAATCTTTAAATTCAATTTTCTCAGTTTGTGTGTTTTCTTTTTTTTTTCCAATTAGTATGATTAAAATGGTAAAACTTCAATTGACTTGCTGTTTTTTTAGGCGATTCTTAAAGTGCATTTCATAAAATTAGGAATAGAATTTTCAGTAATTAAAATTGTTTATTTTTAAAAAATAAACATTTTAAGTATATAGTCATTTTTACGGTATTTTTTACGTATGTGTAAGACATTGTATTTATTTTTTTTCTTAAAGTACGCAATTAACTTTTTAGAAAATAAACATTTTAAGTATATAGTCATTTTTACGGTATTTTTTACATATGTGTAAGACATTGTGTTTATTTTTTTTCTTAAAGTACGCAATTAACTTTTTAGAAATCCAATCCTGTTATGTCCACTTGTAAAAAAAAAAAAAAGTTTCAAAAAGTTCAAAATTGCAAGAGAAGACAAATTTTAAAATTAACTTAAATATTAAGAAAAAGAAAGAAAAATATAAAAAAAGAACGAAAAATTATGCGTCAAGCATAGATTATGAAACACTTTCCAACTCTTCCAGAATACTGTAACAAAACTCCACCGCCTTATAACGTGAAAGATGGTTGTAAGTAAACAATTTGTAAACCCAATTTCAGGAATTACCATCAATAAGTCGGAAAAATATCCGAATTATTTTGTGCAGTCCTGTATCTATACTAATAAGAGAAAGTTTCGCTATGTGTGTGTGTGTGTCTCTCTGTCTGTGATGGCCAGCAAAATCTAGCGCACCTAGAAGTCTGAAAATTTAGATGTAGGTAGTCCAAAGCCTGATCTGATGCACCTGGGATTCAGAATTTTAATATTTTGATAATTACCCAAGATATTAATTAGAATCTCATTAAACATCGCATCGGAAATGCCATCTTTTTTTTATCAAAATGGCTAAAGAAAAGAACACCTGCTCTTGATTTGCAAGCAGAAATGAACAAATTCGAAATTTATTTACTAATTAGCGAATTTTAAGAAAACTAATTAAGATATTAATTTGAAAATTTCTCAGCATATGTAGAAAAATTTTCTGCATCTGACAATGCAATTTTTGAATTTTTTCGGTAATTTTTCTTAATTTTTGCAAAAAACTACCAAAATTCTGATGGCGCCAGTCAAAAAAAAATCGAGAAAGCTTCCGACAGGGATCGGCTTTTATTAAAAACTGAACTACAAAGAGATCTGTTTCTCTGGCCGATCCCTCCATTTAGTTTGCAAAAATGAAAGGAAGTAATTGACAATTTTTACTAATGAACAAAAATTAAGATAACTAATTAAGATATAGGTTTGAATTTGAGGATGGGAAGGGGCGCCATCCGGCGGCTATTTTAGCGTAACGACTTTGTTATATTCTAATTATTAGAAAAATATAATTATTTTTTTAATGATTGTGTTAATTTAGGGGAAGGTGGTTTTCTTGAACAAATTACTTGTTATATTTGCGGGTATGGGGAGGGAGGGGGTTAACGCCTTGCTCTGATTTACACAAAACAAATTCCATTGAAGAAATTTAACATTTTTAACTTATCCCGTTGCATTTTATAAATGTTATATACACTGGCGAGAAAAATTAAAGGAACAACCATAAAAAGGTGCTTTATGTTAATTCTATTGCGGGAACTTCAATGAAAGGTGATTGATTTGTAACTCAATGTTAACGTTATCACGTAGTCCAATGAGATTAACCTTTGCTACAGAAAAATATGCAAATTTTTGAGCCCGTTCTTTCATCACGTTTGAAAAGGAGTACACGTGGATGATTTGAAGTCTAATTTCGAGGAGTTTTACGTGTAGTTGCATAAAAATTTTGCTTGTTGTTGGTGGAATATGTCCTCCAGAAGACATTTGACCGATTGAGAGAAACGTCGTGCGAAAGGGAGAATGGAAGCAGGACAGACACTGACAGAGGACTGGAAAGACTTAAAAATAGCCAAAAGCTCCATGTCAAGACCCTGTAAACGGTTTAAAGACACTGGTAATGTCAGGTCAACGTCGAAAACGTGCCACAACAGACTGTCAGGACCGTTACTTGGCAATAATTGCTAAAAGAAACAGGCAACTGACGTCAGTTCAGATTGCAAGAGAGTTCGCCGCAGCAACAGGAACTTGACTATCCAGATTTACTGTGAGGTAGGCTGCATAAAAGAGGGCTGTATGCAAGGAAACCCATGATTTGTATTCCGTTAGCTCTGGCAGCGAAATGCGCCCGGTTAAAGTGGTGCAGAGATCATCGTTATTGGAGTACCACGCACTGGAGCCGAGTTCTCTGTACGAATGAATCCCGATTTTATTTGGAGAGTAATTTCAGAGTTGTTACCATATGGAGGGAGAAAAACACAAGCAATAAGGCTGCAAACATCCATGAAAGATATCGATACAAAGATCCTGGAATCATGGTATGGGCGGGCATTATTTTGAATGGCCGCACTGACCTACACATTTTTATCAGTGCAACTGTGAATGCTAAAATATACAGAAATGAGGTTTTTGATCCTCATGTTAAGTTGCTTAGGGGTGCAATCGTAATAACTTCTTTTAAATGGATGATAATGTGCGACCTGATAGTGCTGCACTTGTGACTGATTATCTGATGGATGGCGAAGGAATCCAGCGAATGGAGTGGTCTGCATATTCTCCGGATTTAAATTCGATAGAACGTGTGGGACGCACCAGTACGGCGACTTGCATCTCGGCAACCCCCAACTAGCACTCTCCAGGAGTTTAGGAGCACTATTCATCTTGCATACACATTGTTATCGCAAGCACTTCTGGTTAATCTAATCCACAGTATGGAAAATCACTGCAAAACTTACATTTCGGTCAGGAGTGACCACATACCTTATTGATTTTTTCATGTGTGTCTCTAAAATATTGTAACAGTACAATTTCGTTATCCAGTCTTATATCACACAGTCCTATGTTTTTATGTAAATTTATTTTTTGCAGAAATAAGCAGTTATGCATTTTGAATATATGTCAGGCATAACAAAATACAGGTGGTTATCAAAACAGTGGAAACACCTGTGAATAAAAGCGACATTTAAGAATGCGCTTTGTAAGCATATAATAAGTAATATAATTCTAGCTACCAGTTTTTAAAAATATAATCAGTATATATCATAGTAGTATGAGGTAGCTTTCGGTGAAGTTGTATACGTCTTGGATTTTTGTTAAACGTGTAAAATGTCAGACCTCATAGACTTTCAAAGAGGCCAAATTGTAGGAGGCGGACTAGCTGGAGCAACTGTGATCGATACATCCCAGACTTTAGGCGTGTTTAAACTTTAAAGGTACGGTGTCTAAAGTCATGACAGCGTATACACAGCGCGGCAAGACAAATTTGGCAAAGCAAAATAGTAGACGGAAGGAGAAGCTGAGTGAAAGAGACCGACGGGTATAGAAGCGGATTATAGTATCTAAAAAGAAACGACTGCAGCCAAAGTGACCGCAGAGCTCAATCAGCATCTGGATTCTCCAGTGTCAGTCATTACAGTTAGGAGGCAGCTTCATAAACAGAACATTTACGGCAGAGCAGCAATTCCCAAGCCACTTGTCACAGCTGTTAATGCCAAACGTCGTCTACAGTGGTGCCACAACCACAAAATCTGATCGATTGATAATTGGAAGACAGTGATATGGTCAGACGAATCACTTTTCTCCACAACAGGACGGGTGCACGTTTGGAGGACACCTGCACAGGCAAATGATCGTTATTGTCTCCTTCAAACTGTCAAGCATGGAGGTGGATCTGTTATGGTATGGACAGCCGTGTCGTGATTTTCTGCTGACCCAATCGTAACCCTGAAAGGAAGGATCACTGGGGAGAAGTATAGAGATTTTTTAGCCGACCAGGTCCATCCTATGATGCAAACTTTGTGTCCTGCAGGAGCTGGAATTTTCCAGGATGATAATGCTCCTATTCATGCAGAGGGACATATCCAATCATGGTTGGATGAAAACGAGGATGAAGTGCAACATCTACCGTGGCCCGCACACTTCCCCGACCTCAATGTAATTGAACCATTATAGCATATTTTAGAGCGTTCAATCCAGAATCGATATTCTCCGCTGGCATCTCTCCCGAAAATTTCACAATATCTCCACGAATTATGGTACAATATTCCTCTAAACACTGTTCAGCACTTGTATGACACGATTCCCAGACGAATCCAAGCTGTATTGCATGCCAAAGGCGGTGGTTCTACGCCATATTAGTAAAGGATTCCTGATAAACCTAGGGTGTTTACATTATTTTGATAACCACCTGTATATATCTTGTGCAAGTTTCATGTTCTTATCTGCAAGAAATTTCAAATGACTTCGATTTCCGTAAAAGTTAAATTGATGTTCCTAATAAAAGTACACAACCCGTATTTACTTGATGCATACCAACAATCAATGTTAGTGTTGAGCACGTGACAAAGCGCCCCCTGGCGGGCAATCCTATAAGTTTTTTTCTCTAGCTGTGTATTCTTATCTCGGGTTCTATGACCCGGTCACAACGGGGTTTGTGTGATTCGAATTGGTTTTCGTTCGCGTTACAGATTTTAGTTCCACCTTCCACGGCCAGGGGGTGCATTATTTTCTCGATTTCTATGGGCCCGATTTCGACGGGAATTGGTTCATTCAACTCCCTTGATACAACGGGTACCCGTGTTGGATGTTCATACAGAACAAATTGCGCCCCCTGGGAGTGGAAAATTGGCACTAAAGGATATTGCAGGGCGTGCGCAGTACGTCTGCTATGGGGTGCCGGAAGCAGCGGGGACACGTGTGGGAGTTTCGTTCAGAAAGTGGTTTGTTTGGAACAGGGCGTGCGATTTCCCCCCTGGCGGCGGAAGGTAGAATTAAAAGATTTTGCAGCGCCTGCACTGCACGCAGCGGGAACACGTGTCGGAGGTTCGTTTATATCAAAATGCGCCCCCTATCGACGGAAAGTGGAAATAAAGGATCTTTAGTCGTGTGCGCAGCACTTTTAAATAAATGATTTCATACGAAATCGGTTTAAAAATATAAAATCGTACAAACTTTAGGTTTGTTTAATTTTATTATCACGGGTCCGGGCAAAGCCGGGCGGGTCAGCTAGTATGATCTATATATTTGTATATATACTACATAGTACGCTAAATTTCAGTTCGGATAGGAAATGCATAGCACAGTTGAACATCACCCTTCATAAATCTCCGCCAACAATAAACGGAAATGTACTCGAGATCTTTAACTGCGGGATTTGCAGAATGGTTGACGGTAATACAATCTTAGTATGTTGTTGAAGTCACCTACAGCATTTTTTTTTTCAAAGAAAGTGTTTTTTACAAGGTCACACAAAAGAATACGAATATATATGAAATTGTTTGTTGAACGCTGACTGTAATGTATTTTTCGTTGTCAGTAGTTGTTACAGTCAGACAGACAGGCAGACAGCAGAGAGTTAGCAGGCAAACAGGAAACAGACAGACAGACAGGCAGCCGATAGAGTATAGTCAGATAGCAGACAGACATGACACAGTTGGCAAACAGAGAGCAGACAATCGGACAGCAGACAGACAGCCAACAAAGTGTAGGCAGACAGCAGACAGGGATACAGTAAACGGCAGACAGTTCGAAGGCTGCTAGTAGACCGACAACTGATTACAGACAGAAGACAGACAGGAAACAACATATAAGTAGCCGAAAAAGTGTAGACAGACATACAGCAGATATAAAACAGACAGATAGACAGCAGAGTGAGCAGGCAGATAGACAACAAATAGGCAGCAAACAGACAGAGAGGAAACAGACACACAACAAACAGGCAGACAGACAGCAGATAACAGAGAGAAGACAGCATACAAACAGCTGACAAAGTATAGGCAGACAGACAGCAGATAGACATACAGCAGACATACATACAGAAGATAGCAGTCAGACAGACCGACAGCATATAGACAGCCGACATGCTGTAGACATGCAGCATAATGATAGACAGGTAGATAGCAGTCAGACAGTCAGCAGACAGACATACAGGAGATAGCAGACATACAAATTGCAGAGAGACCTGGGAGATAGAAAGCAGACAGACAGACAACCGACAGCTTGTAGGCAGACAACAAATAGCAACCAGACATACAGCAGAATGCACATAGTTAGCAGGCAGACAGCAGACAGACAAACAGCAGAAAGAGCAAGGCATACAGACAGCAGACAAACATACAGCGGACAGACATACATCAGACGGTCAAACAGACAAGAAACAGACAACAAACAAACATAAACATAGACAGATAGCAGATACGTGATAGCATACAGAAAAAAGACAAACAGCATACAAACAGAAGACAGAAAGCAAACAGAGTGTAGACAGACAACAGGTAGCAGGCAGACAGCATATAGACAGTCGAGAGAGTGTAGATAAGGTCTATGGTGTAGACAGTCAGGCAGACAGCAGACAATTGGCAAACAAACAGGAAACAGACAACTGACCGGCAATCAGGAAACAGACAGACTGCAGACAAACAGGCAGTCGAAATATGGTAGACATACATCAAACAGATAAAGAGAGAGACAGACAATAAGACATACAGACATAAAAAACAAAAACAAAAAAAAACGGGGGTTGTCGGCGGTTGTTGTACGAAGTTCGCAGGGGGCAGAACCCCTTATTAAATAAATAAATAAATATAAAAGCAAAAATAGCTTTAAAAAAACACTCATTTATACGCATTCAATGTTTATCTTGAAAAATCACGCTTAATTCCATGACTGCAATCCATGATTTTTCCAAAAAAATTCCGCTAAAATGCGTGAATATGACGTGGGCCCCAAACCCGAGAATTCGGCGCTTTGATTTACATTTGATAAAAAAGCGCGAGCTCCTGAATTTATTTTTTAAAAACTAGAATCTTCGCCTTTTTTTTATGTATATATTTTTATTATTTTAAGGATAGGACATGAATGAAAAGCAAACAATATTTAAACTAATCATAATTTAATTAATTTAAAACTATTAATTCATAAAAGCATATTTTTCTAATTATTTCACGCTATTTTTTTTATTTACATTTTAATTTCTACTTTTTAATGTTTAAAATTGAATCGTTGCAGTTTCACAGCCATTTGGCCTTTACTGACGAGCGTGTTTTGGCAATTGAGGGGGTCGGGGCAAGAAAGTGCCAAGCCACATTTTTGGTGAAATAAATCTAACACAATAATCTGTTACTTAATGTTGTAAGCTAGGACTTCCCTCAAAGGGATTAGTCTGAGTGATATTTCTCAGAACATAGGGTTAACAATTACGATATGAAGAAGATACAATATGTGAAAAAGAGCAAATTAAATGATAGAATTACAAAATATCATATATAAATTCATATATACTGTTATGTTTTCATATATATTTATATATATATATAATTTGGCAAATAATCTCATTTTCTTAAGTTGGAATAGCTCAAAACTTTAAAAAACAAACAAACAAACCAAACAAACAACAACAACAACAAAAAAGCCGGATTTTTTTTAAAAAAGCCAAGCTTTTTAAAGTCACGTAATCAGATTTGCAGCCGAGAGCGTATTTTAGCAAGCGTAGTTTAACGCAAATTTAATTTCATTGTTGAAACATTTTCTTTGTGACAAATATTTACATTTGAATTAAAAAAATTTCCTCCTTGTTTATTTGTATAACTATTTATAGAAACTAGTACACTTCAAACCACATTGATAACATGCTTTGCTACAAACCTGATTACGAAACTGTTGTCTAAATTCCTACTAATCTTTCGATGACTTCTGTAAAAATCAAATTGAAAAAAATACATATATTTCAAAGATAATACTTCTTGATTATTTTCTAGGAGACTCTACCCCATGCGCTTTTACTGCTTCAAACCTCAGACTTTTTTTCTGCCTGTCTGTCTGTCTCTCTCTACAATCTGTTTGTTTCCCTATCCGTTTTTCTACCCATCTCCATACCCGATTGACTGTCTCTCTACACGTCTCGCTACATGTCGTATATTTCCCTACTGGTCTCACTACCCATCTATCTGTTTCTCTAACCGTCTGTCTAACTACTTTTATGTCTAGCCGTGTCTCTATACTGTGTTTCTCTCCGTACCCATCTGTCTACTGCCTCTCTACTCGTCTATATACCCGTCTCACTATCCATGTGTCTTTCCACCGCATCTTTAAGCGTCTCGCTACCCATCTGTCTATCCGTCTCTCTAACTGTCTCGCTTCCCGTTTCACTACCCGTCTCTCGTTACGTCTGTCTGTCTATATACCCCCTCTCTCTACCCGTCTGTCAACTCGTCGTTGTACTCATCTCTGTACTCGTCTCGCTATCTACCACGCTACCCGTCTCGCAACCTTTCCCCCTACATGCCTGTCTACCGGTCTGGCTACTCGTGTCTCTACCCGTCTGTCAACTCGTTGCTGTACTCATCTCTGTATTCGTCTTTCTATCTACCACACTACCCGTCTCGCAACCTTTCCCCCTACATGCCTGTCTACCGGTCTGGCTACTCGTGTCTCTACCCGTCTCCCTACCTATCTCGCTACTCCTCTGTCAACCCTCTTTTGTCTCAGTACCCGTCATTCTATTCGTTTCGCTACCCGTTAGCTTATCTATGTCGCTATCCGTCTCTCTACCCGTCTCTCTACCCATCTCACTACCCGTCTGTCTACCCGTTCGTTTACACGTCTCTGTACCTCTCGCCACCTTCCCAATATTTAAACAATTTAGTATACAGAAGCCGTTCATCTGTTATTAAATGCAAACAGGAGTAATTTATCTAATAAGTGTAATCAGATGCAATTTTTTTTAAATACATACATAAACCAGCCTAATAATTCATCAGGTTTATTTTCATTGTAGTTTATGTCATTTGGCAGTAAATCTCAACTTCTTAAAACCGAACTGCTAAAAAAGCCCCAAGGTCCGTATAACTGGGAAGTAAAAGTACTCTAAGGGCTATTATATACATGTTATTAAGTTAAGTGAAAGTTTCGTAATCGAGTTCGCAGCCAATTGCTTATGTCAGAAAGCGTGGCTTAACGCCATCTTAAATTCATTTTTGTAAATTTCTTTTTCTTTTTTTTTTGAGTGGGGGTGGGGGGGGGAGGGTTCCAAATATTTACACTTAAATTCAAAGTTTTACCCCCATGTTAATATTAGTGTTGTTTGAATTATTATGACCACGCTTCATTCAAAACAAATGTAAAAGACTTCTTCCACAGTTTTTTGTTTTCTAGGAGAAACTTCCGTAAACGGGCCCAAAGCTAATCGGAGAATTTAATATCATTATTGTTTGTAACTCTTATAGAGTTAAAACAATATTGTTGCTAGCATTACTCTTGTTTGAGACCAACCTTGTTTGTGTATCTGAATGGGGAAAAGTTCCGTATCATGTGCTGGTTGGCGCGATTGGCGAAAAAATTAAAAACGGTGCTAAAAGGCAGTTTTAGCATCTTACCAAATTTTCCTAGAGAGAGGAAAAATACGTTTTTCAAGTATTTACAAATATACATTTATTAAACCATGTTTTTGCGTCATCTTAAAAAAATAAGTACGATGCTAAAATAAAATTTTATTGCCATTTTCGATATTTTAATGAAAATACATAACAAACATATTTAACAAAGCTAAGAGACATTTTTGTGATAAATAATTGTTATTGTCAGGGGGGGGGAAGGAATTGTAAACAATTAATAAGCGAACTGAAAGATCACCGAAAATAACTTGTGGGAATCTCAAGGAAGAAATATCTGATATAAATAGCTTTTAAAATCTTAAAATGGAGAAGTGGTCCGTATAAAAATGCAAAACATAATACGCCTGATATAAGTATTTTTAAATTTTTTGATATTTCCGAAAGCACAGATAAAAGGGTAAAACTCCCGGCGTAGATGTCATATACTCAACACGTTGGCGCGATTTTCCCCCTGCCAATTTGGCAAAAACTGTTTGTTGTGTTTATTTACTTTTATTTTTTATTTTAATTCTTATAGATTATTTTTATATGTATATCAATATTTATTGATATCAAGCTATTATTTATTTATTTTTATTTCCTTTTTTAAAATGGTAAAATTTACATTTATTACGTTATTTTATTTTTATATTGAAATAAAAAATCACGTGCCTGAACCAAGAATCATGCCAAGAATCATTGCCTGATAATTGTAACTAAAATTCAAAAACAAAGTTTTCGCCAAATTGGTGGAGGAAAAAATCGCGCCAACGTGGTGCGTATATGACATCTGTCATTTCACTTATGTATTGGTACTTTTATATTAACTTGGCGCAGTTGATAAATCGCCAAATATTGTTCTCATAACATCTTCATATTTCATTAATTTCATTTAACTATAAACCTTTCACTCATTTCATTTGAAATACATACATTAAAAATACATGTCTTCCACTCATTTAATTTAAAATACATGCCTTTCACTAATTCCATTTAAAATACTAAAAAGGAAAAGAGAATAAGAAGAAATAATGCCACAAATCAAACCTTTTATTTACACATCATAGAATTGTTTCCTATTTACACACGCGAAATAAAAAGCTGCCAATGTTGAGATTTGCGCCAAATCTCTAATACAAAGTTATTGCGGATTTTTTTCTTTCAAACAGAAAAAATTCCAGATTAATTTTCCATTTTTATTAAATGGAAATATGTTTTATTGTACTGATATTGTATTGTATTGTGCGTGCATATTTTTTCGCTCCATGTTACTCAATGAACTTTTAAAATCTTATTATTGACGAAATTCTCCGCCGGTGAAAATGACGTATGTACTAAATTTTCGTGACGTATGTAATTTAATTGTGCTTTTTTATATATTTTTTTAAATATAATTTCCAAACGGTTTGACATTTATTTTTGGTAATAAATAGACGTCGTTGTCATCTTTATAGGTACCTGCTGTAAAAATTTGAACGAAATCCGTTAAATATTTTTTGAGTTATGCTTGACGAAATGTTTTAATATCCATCGTAGCTATATATGGGGCAAAGTAATACTGCGCTGTGTATGAGTCTTCGTTGCACTCAGACAATTATAATATCCAACATATAATTTGTTTCTAATGCCACTTAGTGGCAGCCTATGTGACAGGTTTCGTTTTTGCTCCAGACGTTTATGCCCCATTGAAGATAGCTAATTTACAAAGAACGTAATAGTAATATCATTAAAGTAATGCCATATTGTGACTCAGAATATCTCAAATGTTACTAAGACATTGGTGGAAAAACTTTAGGTTATATATCTTGATTTGAGTATTTGATCAAATTTTCAAATTGAAAATATCTCAGAAGTTCAAAAATGTGGCTTAGCACTCTCTTGCCCCGACCCCCTCAATTCATTAAATCCATTGCTGTTGTAACTCGTATAAAATTATAACCCTCAAGAATATTGGGCGATTGATCACCTGTGGCGGGTAAAAGGAAAAATGCCTTAAAATTAATGTATTCAATTACAATTTAGTTCTAAAAATATTAAAACGTTGTACTGTCATCGGAAACACACCTGTGAACATATTTTTTTTAATTCTAGCATATAAGAAATTTAGTGAAAAATCAATTACAAAATTCCATCTTTACATACAAAAATCAAGTTGAATTGCATAAAATAATGTAAAAAATAAAAATTATCTTGCTTGCTTTCACATTTTATCTAACATATGATGAAATATCTGAAATGTTCTTCGTAATAAGCAGCGTCTCACTGAACATTAGAGGCGTTTCACTATCCAAACAATTTATTTTATACATTATAAATCGTCCTAGCGTCTTAAAACTGGCGCCATGTAGCTTTATTAAAGCTTTTTATATATTAGAAACTTTGAGAAAATGTAGTACGCAAAACGGATTCGAGGGATTTATTACGACCTATTTCCAGTCCAACTTGTTGATTGCGTAAAGCGATTTATTTTCGCAAGCTATTCTTTTAATCTTTTCGCCTAAGCCTGAACTGGTGGAAATGACATCTCTTCAAATACAAAGTAATCTAAAACAAAGCTGCAAAAGAAAAAGAAAAGAAAGAAAAACTTGGGATACGATTACAAGGCAAAAATCACAATTTACAGATTGAAATTGAAATAGCGTCTTCAATAAATAAATAAATATGCAATCAACACCTTTTTTTTTCTTTTTTAAGGAACATAAAAATTAATTATTTATGAAATTTATTAAATACACTGAAGACAGCTGAAATATTTACGGTTTAGAAGATATATGGTAAACTCATGGCTCAACAAATGCAGTCTCCAGGTCGCCAATGGCGATCAAAATATTTTAACTGGCGACTGCAAGCATCAAAATTAAATGATCTAACGGCAATTCAAATAAACGGCCCTTTACGTAATGATTATAAATCATAGAAAGCTAAGGTGGTACTTGAAATTAAAAAGTAAAAATACAAACATAGTTAGAAACTAAAAAGCAAACAGTAGAAAAATGCAGAATTAGAAGAACCATGAAATATATATATATATATATTTGTAAATTTCTAATATAAGATAAGGTGTCATTAAGCTTGATACTTTAAGGATACTCGCCAGTATTTTATATAAGTAATTTCTTTCAAAATAATTTTATTGAAAAAAATAATAATAATGATGTTAGTAAAGAACAATTATTTTTCATGATATTGCACACTTTATTTATTCAAACTTTGAAATGTATTTTAATTATTTTTAGAGTTATAATATTTTTTATAGGTTTCGTTGAGAAACTTAATTTATATTATATTTCTAAATTAATTTATTACATTGAACAGTTAAGACAATATTCATGATAGACTATTACTATGATCATGATTACTATTTTTCAATCAATTCATAAAAAACTTTTATGCTTTTTGAAAATCCACGATTAAATTACAAAAATAGGACAAAACTGACAACGGTGGGAGTGGATGGAGGGAGAGGGTTTACTGGCGACTGAAAATTTTTGTTTGCTACCAGATTTTTTTCCAATTTGTACAGCCTTGTACAGCCATTTGTTTTCTGTCAATACTATAAATTACTTACCTGTACTTGTTTTCTCATCGAATTTTATTATTATTTACATCAGGAGTTCCCAAACTTTTAGACCGACGTACCTCTAAATCGAAGTTCATACTTTGGCGTATCACCAAGTAACAAACGTTAAACTAATATAGAAAACTAGTAAAAAGGAACCTGCCTAAAACGAAATATATATCCTATCTTCTGTGTTTCCGTCTTAGCAGATTTTATTATACATTTAAAAATGAATGATTACGTTACTAAATTGGTACTTAGACTGACTGAAGCTTTTCACTGTCACAAAAAGGACATTTTTCAAACTGGTTAGTGACCAATAAAATCAAGATTACATGACATAAGGTGTCAAAAAAAAATTTATTACACAGAAGGATTTTGGTTCTTTCACATAAATAAAAATAAATGTGGCGCTAACCATGAGTTCACTGCAAAAAAAATTGTTGATTTTGCGGTATAATACTGGCATGCCAGTTGCCAGTATTAAACCGTAAAATCAACAATTTTGTTTGCAGTGTGGTGCTTGATTGTTGGGAAAAATCATAAAGGCGTCTCAAGGAATTTCATAGAAACTTCCTCTAAAAATTGATTTCCACTGAGCAAGAAATTAAGCGATCCTCTGAATGTTTGTGTCTTCAACAAGTTGATCGTCTTTGAAAGTTAACGGCTAAAATAAACCCAATATTAATTGTTCAGGGAATTGTTTTCCCCGTGATAATGCACGTGACGGTCTTTACAAAATGTACTGACCAAACTGTAAAAAAAACTCCTAACATCCTTCTCAAAATTTCTTAAAATATCTAACAAGGAGTTATTCCCAAAATCAGAGGCATTTTCTCATCTACAACAACCATAGGTTTCGGTTATACTCGTAGAATTTGTTTTACCTTTAGTCCAGTAAATTAGACCAAAAAAAGCTTCTGCCTGGAACGTTTTGGCGAAGTTTTTTCTCTTTCATCTTTTACGTTTTTGGGGGTGCTGAACACGAATTTCAACTTTGCCACCTCGTAGTATGGTTTGCTTAAAAAGTTATAAGCGAAAAATCATGAAAAAATCGGGTTTTTTTTTCGGGTTTTCCCTTGGTATTTGGTAGAGGGTTAAACTTTTTTGAAAACATTATTGCGCAAAATTAAACTAGACATAATTTCCTACATTTTTCATATGCAATGTTTATTCTAAGATGAATAGTTTTGACATGCGAGTAAAAGGAATTTCAGTGATATGTTGAAATTCCATCTTCGGAGGGCGAAAACGCGATCCAATCACTGTGCATCCACTTCAGTTACCAATTTGAATCTCTTTAGTTATTTGTAGTTGCATTTCGAATGTGTTAACATTTGCGTACCAAGTTTTAAATTTTTTATAGCACTAACAAAATAAATTGAAATCAGGTGATTAGTAAAGATATAAAAACATAAACTCTTCGAATAGAGCAGAGCATCATTTTAATTTTTCTAGTAATCTGAGTTAAGTTCAATTATAACTATCCTAAGTTTAATATAATACTAACAAATGTGGAAGATTGTAAACAGGAAAAAAAAAAAAGGGAAATGCAGTATTGTTCATCAATTAATGTCGTTTTGGTCGCTTTGAAGGGCCTGGTTGATGTTCTTCGACAGGAGGCTTATCATTATCTTCTTCGTCTTCATGATCATCACTTGATGGCTCAGGTTGTGTCTCCACTTTACTTAAAATATCCTGGAGTATTGGGTCGTCATCCTCTGCTTCCAAGTCATCTTCGGCGATGAAGGAGCTGACGTTGTCGCAATGGACATCACAGTTCAGGCAGATGAGCGAACAAAACAAACCTGCTATCCTACAGCCACACTTTTCAATGCAGTTTGTTTTGCATTTCCAGGCTATTTTTCGCAGAAAAGCTTCTGGTGTGAGAGCTTTTGACAGATGTTATGGGTGTGATGCCTCGCTTGGTTTCATTCCAGCCCCATTCCTCACAGTTACCTAACCATAGCTGTACTTGGTGGTAAACTCTCAGACAGTGATATGGAGCTGCATCTTCTGTAGGAGGAAGCAATGCTATATTTGCAGCAGTCTTAAAAGTAGATTTTATGTACCACCTATACCTCAGGCTGCTTAGGGAAGATGTTGCGTTCCCGATGAATCCGTACAGGTGTACTAGAAACAACAGCCCAGATTTAATAACATCGTCAGCTACATCACCAGGGTTTTAAATATATCGACCACATGTTGCAAGTCGGCAAATTTCTTCAAAATTTGTAGGTATTTTGTTTTTTCTTAACTGTACAATGCAGAAGTGGTATCGCATCTACTCATGGCATGTAGAAATAGGATGTGTTTGGCAATTAATTTGTCGACTGCACCCAATGGTGAATAGATCTTCTGGAGACTTTTTCGTTTTTCCTGGTTTCAAGAAATAAACATTGGAAAATTGCAAAGCCCAATTAAGATTACCAGAAGGTCTACATCTTCACCAATGACTATCACGTTCTCATGGTTACGTGCCAAATTGAGACCAGTGTTGATAATGAGTGTGTCGGCATGTTCTTTTGCCTCCTTGCAAACCATATTTTCAGAGTCAAATCTATTCATCAGCAGGGCTATTAAATGGTTTTGTTCTTGTCGTTTGCAAGAAATTTCCCCTAAGAAATCGTTGACACCATAGTCTCATTAAAAACAACCTCATTAGATACCGTTTTGCGAGATCTTCTTTCACGCTCAACAAATTTAGTACTAATTTCAGTAATATTTTCTGGGTATCCATCGAAGATTACTACAGCGTTCGCTGCGTATTTCGACTTAACAAAATCCACATAGCTGTCATAAATCGATCCAAATGATTGACCACCCTGCCACACAACTCTGTGCAGTAAATGCCCGTCATCTATGACTTACATACATCTTATCCCAAAAGTGGTGTCTGGTGAGAGTGGAGTGAATTCCTTGTACAAAGAGGATTTGGTAGTTTTTCGCATTCCGGATTCGACAAAAAGAGACAATGGGTAGGCAGAGAGATCGTAAGACAAATATTCCTCAAGTTCTTGGTCAGATTGTTTTGTTACACTCATTCTTTGGAAGAGTACTGTTGGGTTGATATGAATTTTTTCTTCAGCTATCTTGACAGCGCTACTCATCACAGCTAATGGCTGCACTCTTTAATTACGCTTAAATGTAACACAATGAAAATCGCCGTTAAAGATTCTTTATGTGCCAGAAGTGCCAACTTCCTGTGCCATATGACAGTTTATTCTCTCATCTCCAACAACCCCAGTAGAGATTGAAATTAGGTCATTTGTTTCTCGGAAAGAAATGTTTTGGTGAACCCATTCCAATAATTTATTCATATCAGTGTTGTCCCTGGCCACTATGGAGTTTCTCATCTCTACATGTTGTCCAAAAGTTATAAAAGCTGTCCCGCCGAACTCTTCAATTTCTTCGCATTTCCGCTAGAGGGGCATCAAAGCGACCAAAACGACATTAATTGGAGAACAAGACTGCATTTCTCTTTTTTTCCTGTTTACAATCTTCGACATGTGTTATTATTATGTTAAACTTTTAATAGTTATAATTGTATTTAAATCAGATTACTAGAAAGAAAAATTGGTGTTCTCATCTATTCGGAAAACATGTGAATTTATATCTTTCTTAATCACCTGATTTCAATTTATTTTGTTAGTGCTTGCTATAAAAGGTTTAAAACTTGGTAAGCAAATTTTAACATATTCAAAATGCAACTATAAATAACTAAAGAGTTTCAAATTGGTGATTGAAATGGATGCGTAGTGACTGGATAGCGTATTCGCCCTCCGATGATGGAATTTCAATATATCGCTGTTGTTGTTGGCGTGCCAGTAAAAGTGCCAAGGCACTTCTCTGAAAGAAGGGGTGCCACAGCCTCAAGAGAGGTTGGACTCCTAGAGCTGGTCTCCTAATTTTGAACCAATTCCAGATGGGAGACCTGCACCTGGATTGGCACCCCCAGAGGTAACGCTTATACAAAACTTGGAGGACATTGGAGCCACGAACAGATTTTACGTGCACCAGCCCCCATTAACGTACACGGTCCCACAATAGCGGCAGTCGAGAGAGGTTGTCACCGTGGTCGATGCTGCTTCGCTTTCGGTGATCTTACGAGAACCGAGCTTATCCGTCTGCGCCACTGCGGGACTGGATCGCGTATTCACCCTCCAATGATGGAATTTCAACATATCGCTAAAATTCTTTTTAATCGTATGCCAAAACTATTCATCTCAGAAAGAAACATATTACATATGAAAAACGTAGGAAATTATGTCTAGTTTAATTTGACCCAATAATGTTTTCAAAATAGTTTAACCGTCTACCGAATACAAGGAAACCCCCGAAAAAACCGATTTTTTCAGGATTTTTCACTTATAACTTTTTAAGCAGACTAGATACGAAGCGGCAAAGTTGAAATTCTTGTTCAGCACCCCCCAAAAACATAAAGGAAGGAAGAGAAAAAAACTTCTCCAAAACTTTCCAGGCAGAATCCTAGATTGACTGGACTACTTGCCGAAATGCCAAATCGGCCACTTTTTGTAGAATTGCGCATTTAGTATACTAATGGAAGTTTGTAGAATTACATGGCTGGCTACGCAAAGAACAAGGTACATTGCCATTTATGGTTGGTAATTGCTGGAAGCATGTTTTAAGTTGTGTTATGTGTCTTTTATCTCAATTAAATTTTATCTTAATATGTAGGGGGTGTACAAAAAAATCCGAGTGCATTTTTATCAATTGGCGGAAATTGCTAATAGTGAATTTTCTAACTGCACTAAATTTTAGCATGATGTATAGTATACTATATGCAAATCTATAAATCATATACAGGGATGCACAAAATAATTCTTCTACTTTTTTGACTAAGGAAACTAATTGCTAAAACTGGATTTTTAAACGTGTTCTATGTTTTCTAAACTGTTTACTTACATATCCTCTTTCACCTTATTTAACGGCGAAGTTCAGTTGCAGTTTTTAACACTTTCCAACATAGTTGAAAAGTGTTTAGAAATTAGGTTCGTCTGTTTGCCGTCTGTCTGTCCTTGCTCTAACTCGTGTAAATATATCCGGATAGTCATGCAACTGCTATGTGTTATTGGCTCAGAGGAATAATCTACTAGAGGCCACATCTCTTTGTTATATTGTTGAAAATCCGGTTTCAGGATCAGCTCGGATTGGCGCTTTAAAAAATGTCTGTTTTGGCGGTGATAGCTTTCTTGGCAACTTCGATTTCATTCTCGCAATAAAAATAAACGTAAACAAACCAAAACGAAACTGTTGCCCCTTCTAGGATTTAATGTCAAAGAGGAAGGATAGAAATAAGTTATGAGAGTCCTACCCATGGTGGAAAAAGGATTGTTTAATCTTCTGGATGGATTTTCTTTTCCTGATTTTGCTGCTGTATTTTATTTTAATGTTATAAAATGGCTTTGTCCTTGTAATAAATGTTACTTAAATTATATTTTTTTTATTAGATATTAAGTACGATAACACAAATTATTTCGAGATTTCTGCTTGGAAAGCTTCAATCTGACACAATCATTTCACGAAATGTAACGAATTAATGTCAGATTTTTTTTTTAATTCTAAAAATGCATTAAATTTAGCAGGGATTATTAAAATAACAGAAAATCGAACAGTATTTACAGTATCTTTTTTTTTCTTACAAAAGTGAAGAATTTGTGGAAAGTTAGCAGTGGCATGTTATAAAATATTATTTGATTTGATAATGTATTTTATAGGTTTTGAAAACTTGAAATCACATACTGTCTTTATGTAACAATACATTCTAAAAAACATATTTTTGCTGCAATCCAGAATTTTTGTTTTGCTTTTGATGTTCCAATTTAAAGGCATATTTTTGGCAATCTTTCATATGTACATATATATATTTTTAATTGAAAGTATAAATGTATTACAATATTTTTAATCAAAAGGAAAACATCGATAGATAACATTATACGCATGTATAGAAAAAAAAATACAAATGCACAGTTTTTTTTTTTTTTTTTTTTTTTTTTTTTTTTTGTATGAAAAATAAAAATTCCAGGATATTTTATATCTACTAACTTAGAACTTGTGTAATTTTTTCTCTGTTAAAATAACTATTATTTTGCATAAGTTTCTGAGAAGAAATAATTTGCAACTTTTGGATGCTATAAAAAATTAAGTTTAACTCTCAAGTGTTTTTCTTTTTCTTTACAATTATTGAAAATAATAACCACCGGCAACTATTGAAGATGTTGACTTCTAAACAATACTTGCTGTCATAATTAGATGCTATAAAACCTTCTCAAATACAAAATGGCTACTTTATGATTTTAGGTAGATTTCGTAAGAAATACTACCTATTACATTCTCCCCTATGTTGGACTTTCTGAAAAGTTTTTGAAGATCTACGCCGATCATCACTTCCAGAAGCCAAAACCACCCCCAATTCAAAACTTTTATGTATCTATCTATCTAGATCACTTTTTTATGGACACGATAACTTCAATAATTCTGCACAAATCTCTTCCAAACTGATACACAAAATTAAAGTGCATAATATCTTGGTCAAGTTCGATAATGGGCAAAATCGAACCAAAGGGAGGGGGGGTGGTGAAAACAGAAAAATTCCCATAGCTTCTTAATTATGATACGTATCGAATCCGTTTAAAGTTATTAATACTTCTAGAAAAAGGGCCGAAAATTTATGTATGACAGATTTTTGATATCATTAAAAATGACCTCAAGAAGGGGGGGGGGGGGATAGGGTTTAAGAAGAAAAGAATTCAAAACTTCGTCAATTCACAAGATATCAAATCTGCTTAAATTTATTATAAATCCTCTTAATAGTATCTACAACTTTACTTTGACAAGTTTTTTTATAAGACCAACTCTTATAGCCGAAAGAAAAAAAAATCCTGTCTACAGACACAGGTAGATTTTGAAGTGGGTGGTCTAAACTGCCGAATCATGGCAAAAAGGTCATTTCTTATGCAATTCTCAATAAACAGGTGCCCCACCATCTGTATTTTCAAAATATACCTGTGCCTGTAGGCCGAGCAGTCAGGAAATTGTTTCATTAATTTGTGATCGGAAATGTATGAAATTGGCAGGTGTTCTTATTTAGTTTGCTATCAAAAGAGGCTTTCAGTAAAAGCAGAAGATATTTCAGAAAAGTCCGTCAGCATTTTGAACCGAATTTCCGATGCCGCAGCACTTGAAAGAAGAAAAATGTTGTCACATGACAGGAATCACTTATTGTACTGTCCTCTTAAAAAAATTAATTTTGAAATTTTCTTTATATAAAGTATAATAAAGAATTTTAAAAATTAAACATAGCTAAATTTTTACAGCTTGTTCGATGATTTTAATATATTGAGTATTTTACATTTTATCACTTTATTACAAAATGGCAGACAATTAAGCTCTTGCTTAATCACAAATTCTTATTTGAAAAAAAAAAAAACACTTTTCTAAAAAGTAACCCATGTTATAAAAAAAAAAAAAAAAAAAAAAAAAAAAAACCCTGATGTAATCAGTTGAAAATGATGCATTTTATTACCTATTAATGGTCTAACCTAAAAACAATTACAAAATTATGTAGATATTCTAAAATTTTATTATAATAAGAAAATCTGTAAAAATGAAGCTCATGCTTTTGCCAGGTACAATATCAATGGGTTTAAAAAAATGTATAAATAATCAATATTTAGGTAATAAACTCAATTTCACATGAGAAATCTTACAAAAAGAATAATTCCCCCCCCCCCTCTCCCAAGGAAACATTCCAAATTATTTCGAAAATTAACAAACTATATTGTTATATATAAAATATATATATATATATATATATATATATATATATATATATATAAACGAACTGATTTAATAAGTTCTTAAAAGAACTGTTTTGAATTTAAAATATTAGTCAATCTCTAGAAAAACAACAACAGCACAGACACAATATAAAATTTTGGCGGGAAATTCGACGTAGATTTTGGCGGGAGAAAAACCAGTTTGGCGGAATAAATCTACCACCACCACCACTGATGTCTGTCAACGAAAAGGTTACCAATGTGGGGTCTAGTATATTGAAGGTCTATGGTTATTGGGGTCTGCTATAGCATGTTAGGTATTGAAAATGAAGTGTGTAGCACTTATACTTTTTTTACAGGGCACTCAAAAGAATGTCGTTACATTATGGCAGTGGTTCCCAACCTGGTGTAATTGGCAGGCCTGTTGGGGATACATGAAAATAATATCGGTAATGGCAGCAATCATAATATTATTCAACTGAAAACACATAAACACAGTACATACTTTTGGATTACAAAGTTACTCTCATATGTCACTACAATATGTTACTCTCAAAATCAGGGAAAAGACCCACTAGAGCTAGTTATTTTTTGATAATTTAATGTCGCTAGCTCTGCCCATCCTTAATCATATTGCATGTTTACTTGTTTTCTTCCCATCGTCGCGGAAACTGTCATTGATCATTATGCAATATTCTTTTATCTACTTTATTCTTATTTAATGCCTGAGGAAGACCACTCAGCAAAGGCGAACCCAGCCGTTGAGCGTTTAATGTCTTCCCCGGATGGCTCTCCGGCACGCAGGGATTTGGTGGGTGACTCCAGCGGCCGTCAGGCAGAGAGGGCGCACGAAGAGGCCTCCGACGAAGCACTTGCTCGTCACTCCAAGAAGAACGCTCCCGATGAGCGGAACGTCCACCAGAGGCAAAGACACGAGCGCTTCCAGAAAAAAACAGGCAAAACGCATCACCAGCCGGCCAGCACCACCACCATTTATTAAAAGTACAAAAGGTGGCGGTACAATCTAGGCCAAAGAGGCCGGTCCTGCCGGGTAAAAAGCCCCTACACGACAGGCGGCAGGAAGTAGGATGAAATAGATGGGTACAGGATAAGGTCTGTCGCTGGGGCCAGCGCCCCTACGCGACAGGCAGCGACAGACAAAGGGTGGGGTGGCTAGGGTGCGGCTGCACCCGCAGAACAATTCGCAGTTGGGTGGGATGTGCAGTTCTTAAAACATCTGTACCAAATGTAAAGTTCATTGAAGACGGCACCAGTTGATTGCTGAATGTCAGTGTGGGATTTCTCCGCGACAAGGAGCGCCACACCAAGACGCGCTGAAACCCTACACACTGACTCAAGAATGATTGTGGTGATGGGGAGAATGATGAGGGTGGTAGTTGGTGCTACCAGTGACCAAGGAGGCCGCTCCTCTGGTCAGGCGGTGGAAAGAAGTTGGACGGCTTTGGCAAGTATGGAGAAGGGTGGAAGAATGGGTACCAGTGGTTTCTCCAGTCCTCCTGGCTTGGGATGTGTGGCGTAGTAAGTCCCTCTTGTGGTGGGCGTGCGATGTTAATGTGCTGTGGGTTTCTTAATCTTGTCTGGTCAAATTCCTTTTGCTGTTGTGGTGGTGGAATCTCACGTGTCAGGGATGCAGGTGGTGGGGGACTTGATGATGGTGCGAATTCGTTTTCCAGGTGTTGTCTTGTTTCTGTGTATATTTGTCTGTAGGTGCTACAAGACGGGTCCGATGCCTGATGATGTGTCTTGAAGTGTGTGCCATGTTGCTGGTTGTGGAAAATACAGTTGATGCAGCTTGGTGGCTTGGTGCAGTTTGGGTCTAAGTGGGCTTCCCCGCAATTGACACAAGACGGCGCCTCACGCCTGCAGTACTTCTCCACGTGCGTGAGCGCCTGGCACTTTCTGCATCTTGGGACTGTGTTGTGTGGCTTTAGGGAGTGTGTTGTCAGGTTGATGGTGAGGCCTCCATCTTCTATTATACTATAACCTAGTGATTTGGGGATGAGGAGGATAAGGTCTTTGGAGTGGCTGTTTTTTCTTTTCTTGAGTTCTTTAATTATGTTGATTTCTTGTGCTGTAATGTCGTATGTTGCGGTGATTGCTGTTTTAATTTTTTCTTCTGTTGTTGGTGTAGGGACGTCTAAGAGAATCATCTTTTGTAGTGGGAGTGGCTTGGGGATTGCGTGTAGTTTGGTTTTGAGTGCTTCATTTTTATGGATATCTTCTCTGAGTGTGAGGTCTTGGGCTGTTTTACATTCAATCTCTATGTGGTGTCTTCTGTTTGTGATTTTGTTGGGCTGTATGGGTGCTGCATAGGAATTTTGTCGGAGTGGGGTGTCTATGGCTTTACTTGTGAGTTCATCGACCCCTTTGATGATGAGTGTCTTTCGTTGTGTGTCGTCTGGGAGCTTCTTAGGTTGCTGGGATACTATATGGCTGTAGGTGGGTGCTGCGTTGCTGTTTTTGTTGTCTGTTGATACTGCTTCTGGGGTGGTCTGTGGTTTGGTGCTGTAGATTGTTGGAGTGCATCTACTATTTGTGAAGTGCCGGGGAGCTTTTGTATAAGTTGGCGGTGATTGTGAAGTAATTGCTTGTGGTTTTCTCTTGTTTCGTGTAGTTGGTCTTCTAGGCACTGGACCCGTTCTGTGAGTGCTGTGTGTGCGTTCTTCATCTCTAGCATTTCCCGGAGTGTGAGGGTGTCTGCTTCATCTATGTGTTTGAGGATTGTCTTTAGTGTTGGTAGGCTCTGTTTTTCTAAGTGTGCGTTTCTCTCCAATCTGCCGGACATTTGCAATATGATGCCTCTTGCTTTGTTGGTGAGATTGGCTATTGTTACTTTGTTCTTTTCCACCTTGTAGAGTGAGGAGTTGCTCAAGTGATGGTGCCGTAACAACAGTGTGATTTTCAGTTGGTCCTCAGAGCCGTCATCTGTGCTTGACAAATTTATCATGATTGCTGTGGGCGCGGAGTGCTGACTGTGGGAAAAAATATTTAAGATGTTCTGAGGAAATATAAAAAATACAAATCCTTGAGCACAAGCCACACTCGACCCCTCCTGTCCATAATGTCTCCAGAGGCTTGCAGCATGTTTCTAAAGAGGGAAGATGAGTGGGGAGTTTTAGGGTGTTTGAAATACATTGCTAGTGGGAGAGGTCAAAAGTGTCACAGGAAGATGAAGGGGGCAACGGTGGGGGGGGGGGAGAAAGAAGGGAGGGCGGAACCGGAACAAGAGCCAGCACCAGCAAAGCGCATGCCTGCAGAGAGACCGCTCGAACGGAGGTGGAAGGGGAGAAGGTACTTTGGGAGAGTGCTATGGGAATACGTGAGAATACGGGAATAAACATACTATGAATTGCAAGGATACTGGTTAAGTGCCAGCCCGTGAAGATGACAAAGAATGAGGAATAAAATGATAAAAGATAGTGAGACTATAATTACGTGAAGACTCTAACAAGCACCAAAAGTGCAAAAGTTGAGTGGAAAACAGTAAAGGTTTTTGTAGTGGATAAAAGTTTAAATTTTTATTGTATAAAAAGATTAAAGTTTTTATTTGTGTGAAAATAGTTAAAGTTTTTATTTGAGCAGCAAAGTTAAAGTTTTTAATTTGGGTGAAAAAAGTTTAAGTTTTTTGTAGTGTGAAAAAGTTAAAAGTTTTTATTTGAGTGAAAAAGTTTAAGTTTTTTGTTGTGAGAAAAAGTTAAAGATTTTATTTGACTGAAAAAAGTTAGAGTTTTTTATTGTGTGAAAAAGTTAAGTTTTTTGTAGTGTGAAACGGTTAAAGTTTTTATTTGAGTAGAAAAGTTTCCGTTTTTAGTAATAATTACAGAACTCCTAAATTACGTAAGAGCTTCTGGTTTCAATGTTTTTTAAACGTGTTGAAAAGAAGGTCCTTATTTTGGTTTTCGAATAGGTGGAGTTAAATCACTAATTCACAGGAAAGCTTCGTTTCTTTTGATGAACATTTAATTTGAACTATTTACTTAGTAGTTGAGTGAGTTTGTTTTCTGTTTAAAATGGATAACTAGTTTAAATCAGGAACTCTTAAGCGAACTGCAACTGGGATTGAAATTTAACCTGATGATTCGTTAACTATGAGGACTTTGAAAACAATCCAATTATTTAGAAATGCAAAAGAACCTAGGTGCAGTTGTTATTAGGCCTGTTCTGGTTTGTGATAAACTTTACACTTTACATAAAACTCAAAACATGAGTGATACTTTAAAGCAAAGAAAATATAATAATGAATACATGAAATATGGATTTTGATTCACGGGAAATAAAAACTTCCCAAAACCACTATGTGTAGGCGAGATATTGTCTAATGGTAGCATGAAACCATTTTTATCTATGCACATTTAGAGACAAAATCAAAACATCCAATCTATAAATAAAATGATGTCAGTTTCTTTTAGAGACTATCAATCGGCCTTAATGAAGCATCTTATGTGTTTTCTACAAACAAAAACGATAACGAAGTAGAAATATAATACAGAATAAGTTAACATGCTGTTAAATGGAGTAAAAATCGTGCAATCGATGAAAATTTGATATATTCTTACATTAAAAATGCTGTTTAATGTATGCTTGATGAAGACCATATGAAAATGTAAATAAATTAAGAATGTTTCTTTCACAAACAATACAGTTTGTCGAAGAATTAATGACATGTCTGATGATACAGATTTTTAAAACTCAGTCCCGTGAAACTAGCTTCAGGATAGTCAAGTTTGACAACTTGTATTTATAAAATTTTACCGTGAGTTTGTTTAAATGTCTTTTAAAGCTGCATTGGTTCCTTTTGATTTTAAGCTAATATTATAAAAGTAAAATTGACTTTAAAATGTAAGGTAAAAAATAAAAGGTAGAAATGTCAATACAATTATAGTCGATTTATTATTTAGCTATGCTTCGACGATTACTAATACAAAAGAAGCATTTTTGCATTATCGGGGTGGGTGAGGACGTGTTTATGAGAAAAGGGGGTGCTCTTAAATGAAAACCCTAATCAAGGGGTACATGAAAGAAAAAAGTTTGGGAACCGCTGTATTATGGTCTACGGAGGAAAATCCTTTGCAGTGAATTTTAATGATGTGACACTGTTTCAAATATATTGAAATTGATGTACATCACTGAAATACATTAAAAGATGCTAACTATCGAACATGGTACGTCTAGCACTTATACTTTTTTTTACAGGCGCACTCAAAAGAATGTCGTTACATTACGGTCTACGGGGAAAAATCCTTTGCAGTGCATTTTAATGATGTGACACTATTTCAAATATATTGAAATTGGTATACATCACTGAAATACATTACAAGATGCTTACTATCGAACATGGTACGTCTAGCACTTATAATTAGTTTACAGGGAAACTGAAAAGAATTCCGTTACAGTATGGTTTAAAGTGGAAAATTGTTTGCGGTGCATTTTAATCATGTTACACTATTACAAACATAAATAAAATTGATATCAATTTCTGAGATGCACTAAGACATGCTTTCTGTAAAATATGGAGTGTAAAGCTTTTTTCTTTCATGTATAGTGCCATACAAAAGTATTCTTTTACATAATGGTCTACGGGTAAAAACTGTTTGCAGAATATTTTAATTATGTTACGCCATTTCAAATACAATGAAATTGATATACATTATTGAGGTTTACTAAAAGATACTTGTTATGTGCTTAACATTTATCATTCATATACAGGGACACACAAAGTATTTCGGGTACAGTACTGTGTCCGAAGTATTATTTATAATCCATAATTGGAAGTGGAATTTTAGTAAGGTATGCGTTTAACTAAAGTTTTGAATGTTATGAGGAATATATAAATGCTAAATATACAGGACTACACAAAAAAATTCGTAAGCATTATGGTGCATCAGCGTAAATTGGTTAAAATGGGTTTTAAAGCGAGTTATGCATTTTGAATGTGAAATATATTTAGTATACCAAGAAAGGTTTGTAGAATATAAATAAAATCATATACAGGACCCCGCAAAGAACTGAATACATGGATGCCTATGCATGATAATTCCTGGAAGTGTGATTTCAGCGTGTATTTGCCTGAATTAAACTATAGCTTAATATGTGGCGCACTGTAAAAAATAATTCCTGAAAAAAAAAACGGAAATTCTACTGGCAGTCGAGACGCCAGTACTATTTCCGTATTTTAACGGAAAAAAAAATTCCGTACATTTCAGGAAATTTTCCGTGATTTCTGAAATATCCGTTTTTAAATTTCCGTTTTACAACAGATATCTTCCGTATTTTTTAGAAATTTTTATGTCGTTAAAATAAAGTTTATACGACCAAAACAGAAAGAAAACGGGACTTCACGAGGACAACCTTATAAGAGATAGATACATTTCTGCTTCTTTTTTTCATTCTTGAGTGAGTTTACAGTAATTAACTAATCCTTGCCATGAGCGGAATCGAACGCGGAATCTCCCGTTTATTAAACTGACGACCTAGACCACTGCGCTATGACTGATCACGCCTCTTTCTCAAATGTTGTTACTTATTTTATTCACTTTTTATGAGGAAAAAACTTGAGGTTTCATCTATAGATGGATTTTATCAGAGTCCCGATGTATTTAATATTTTCTTTTCATAGTTTTCAATATTTTGTGGTATTATTTGTTATTATAACAGATAAATTTTAATTTATTATGTATTATATGCATAAAACATTGTATTAAGAGTAATGATTGCTTCTTTTTGCAACAGTACCAACATTTTCTTTTTTCGAACATATACTTTTTTTAAATTATTTGCCTGATTATCTATTTATCAATTCCAATAAAAACAACAATTATCTTAATCAGACGTGCTTATTACATGCTATTAAAATATTTTTTTAATCTATTATTTTATAAAACTTATGTAAATAAACAATTTTACAATAAATTCAATTATTATATTTCAGCTATGCTAAGAGCTTTTGTATACGGTTCTTTTAAACTGAATAGTTTTAAAAATATCAAAACAAAAAAAAATTGATTTTTGGAGAAAAATTTGAAATTAATGACCTCGGGATAGGTAAGTTTAAATCTGGACTTTTTGATTTAATTTAAAATAAATTAGTTTAATTTATAAAAATATGAACTAACGAAATAAATTTAAAGCGTTATAAAGTTTAAAACTTTATTTTTATAAAAGTAAAGAAAAAAATATTTACTAATTTTATAAATTTAAGGAAAAAATTATAAACTTTGTAAAATTACAATTTATAAAATAATAAATTTTAGCGTAATTCATAAATTTGTAAGCCAAATCAGTTTAGTTTAATAGCAATTTGCATAGCTATAATTTCAAGAGATATTATGTTATGAAACCTTTAAATAACGCAATATTGCCTCACGTTAAAAAAGTTAAAATAAATTTTTAAGTGAAAAAAAAATCATAATTTTGAAGTAGTATAAAAAAAAATAATAAAAGTAGATTTTTTTTCTGTAATTTATAAAAATAAAATAAATTTCTGAATATTTCATTAAAAAATATGTATACAGGGTGATTCATAAAAGATGGGCAGAACTTTAAGGGGTTATAGTACACTTAAAGACAAATAATATTAAATAGGAGACTAAGGGTCCCAGACGTATTCCCAAGGAGATAGGGGGCATTAAAGTTTAGGGTCCGAAATTTCAAATGATTATAAAACATGGAAAAATTGGTCGATTCGTTTGCGGTTTTTGCAAAAAATTTTCTTTATGCCAGTATTTTCTTGAAATAAAATTTTAAAGTTCAATTTCAAAAAATGCCGATAGGGGGCGCTTTAGACTTTGGAGTAACAAACAACTATTTTTTAACGTTATTTTTTGTATTTCTTTAAATGATTTCGAAAGCTTAGACTTAAACTTAAATTTTGATCTAAAAATCTGAGTCCTAATGAGTAGTTAAGTAGCGTAAACTGAAATTTGAAATTTGAAACCCTTCTCCCCCCCAGAACAAAAATCAGTTATTCCCGATCTTTGTGTCGTAGATTAGGCTCTAACTACTGCCGCGTTTTGCTAAAATTATTCTTTATGTCAGTATTTTCTTGAAAATAAATTTTAAAGAAAATTTTCAAAAAATTCCGATAGAGGGCGCTTTAGACTTTGGAGTAACGAACAACTATTTTATACCGTTATTTTTTGTGTCTCATTAAATGCTTTCTAAAGCTTAGACTTAAATTTTCAGCCCAAAATCTGAATCGTTAGACGTGGTTAAGTTTCTGGGGAGAGGGGTTTGAAATTTCTACTCCTGAGCACAGTTCAGTTTACCATGTCCACACATTGTGTGCTGTGATACGAGGTAAAAAGACACAAATTAGGATTATGTTACCAAAGCATATTTATTAACATGTAATCACAATAAATGTTCAAAATTGTGACCACCAGAGGTTATGCACGCAGAACAACGGCGACGAATGGAACGGCGAACATTCGCGAAAACATCAGGCTTTTCGAGCACTTCCCCTACAGCGGCGGAAAGTCTGGCGACCAGTTCCTCGGGGGATTCAATGGGTGTCTCATACATAAGAGCCTTCAATCGTCCCCAAAAAAAGAAATCGAGGGGTGAAAGATCTGGCGAGCGAGCAGGCCAAGCAACAGGACCACCTCGACCAATCCATCTGTTCGGAAATGTGATGTCCAGATAGTTGCGGACGTCTCGTACGTAATGGGCTGGCGCTCCATCGTGCTGGAACCACATGACCCGCCGGATGCGTGGAGGAACAACGTTTAACAGGTCTGGCAGCACATGTTGCAGAAATGTGAGGTATGTTTTACCGTTGAGGCGTTCAGGAAGAAGGTACGGTCCGATTAGGTGGTCTCCGAGGATTCCTGCCCAAACATTGATGGAAAAGCGTCTCTGATGAGCATGTGGATACGTAGCATGTGGATTGACATCCGCCCATACATGTGCATTGTGTGTGTTAAATGTACCTTCACGTGTGAAGGTACATTCATCGGTGAAAAGCACAGTTCGTCCAAAATGTGGATTTAGCGCGTTCTGCTGCAGAAACCAGCGGGCGAATTCAATACGATTTGGATAATCCCCTGGAGACAGTTTCTGGACTCGTTGCACATGAAACGGGAGCAAATGTTCATCCTTCAGTACCCTCCAAGTCGTGGACTGTGAGGTATCCACCTGGCTAGCCACTGTTCGTGTACTTGTACTTGGCTGCGCCGCTACTACATCCAGAATGGCTTCTGCAACAACTACTGATTCGTCCTTTTTTGCACGACCTGCATTCGACCGGGAAGCGAGAAATGATCCCGTCGCACACAACTGTCTGTGCAAGCGCTCGAAAGTTTTGCGGTTAGGCAACCGCCTGTTAGGAAATCGCTCTCCGTACATTCGTTGTGCCTCTGCACCATTTCCATCTGCCGCTCCGTAAATTAAATGCATCTCAGCCTTTTCCTTATTCGTGAAGGGCACCATCTTCCGATTCATTACTACAGCGACTTACACTTGACTCACCGTTCAGTGGTTTTTATGCCTGAATCGTGTCGAAATTTTGCATACGTGTTCTTCTTCTTCCCCATTTGACATTTGCATACTTTCTGTTTCCTTCTTCGCCCGGTGACTAGCGTCAGGAATGGAGCTTTAACGTTTGCATGAGCGATGTTTCCAACTGTGCCAGTGCCTTTATGAGTGAATTCCGACTATGCAGTCCTTGACGAAAGTTGTATTTTTGCCTCGTATCACAGCACAGAATCGTTGGGCATGGTTAAGTAGTGCAAACTGAACTATGTTCAGAAGTTGAAATTTGAACCCCCTCCCCTCGCTACTGAACCACGCTCAGCGATTCAGATTTTGAGCTGAAAATTTAAGTTTAAGTCTAAGCTTTAGAAAGCATTTAATGAGACACAAAAAATAACGGTATAAAATAGTTGTTCGTTACTCCAAAGTCTAAAGCGCCCTCTATCGGAATATTTTGAAAATTTTCTTTAAAATTTATTTTCAAGAAAATACTGACATAAAGAATAATTTTAGCAAAACGCGGCAGTAGTTAGAGCCTAATCTACGACACAAAGATCGGGAATAACTGATTTTTGTTCTGGGGGGAGAAGGGTTTCAAATTTCAAATTTCAGTTTACGCTACTTAACTACTCGTTAGGACTCAGATTTTTAGATCAAAATTTAAGTTTAAGTCTAAGCTTTCGAAATCATTTAAAGAAATACAAAAAATAACGTTAAAAAATAGTTGTTTGTTACTCCAAAGTCTAAAGCGCCCCCTATCGGCATTTTTTGAAATTGAACTTTAAAATTTTATTTCAAGAAAATACTGGCATAAAGAAATTTTTTTGCAAAAACCGCAAACGAATCGACCAATTTTTCCATGTTTTATAATCATTTGAAATTTCGGACCCTAAACTTTAATGCCCCCTATCTCCTTGGGAATACGTCTGGGACCCTTAGTCTCCTATTTAATATTATTTGTCTTTAAGTGTACTATAACCCCTTAAAGTTCTGCCCATCTTTTATGAATCACCCTGTATATTACTATTATTTTCACAATAAAGTGACATGGCCTCGGTTAGAATGGGCCAGCGGGGGTTTAGCGGGCCAGGCCTGTATCCTAGAAGAACTCTAGTAAATACAACAATTTTAATTCGCATTTCAAGGAAGTCGATTTCTGTGCTCAACCTTTAAACGTCATTTACGGAAATTGCACTGTTTTGGAAGAAGTACGGACATTGTACTGTTTTGAAAGAAATACGGAAAATTTCCATTAAATTTACGGAAAACTTTCTGCATATTTACGCATTTGAAATCTCTTTAACGGAAATAATGTCATTTAAAGAAATTGTACTTAAATTTTGGAAAAATGAAACTTCTCCGTAAAGTTTTACGGAAAATCTCTTGTATTTTCACGGATTTTTTTTACAGTGCGTGTATAAAAAGCTTAAGGTAATATCCAGGGGTGTACAGAGTAATTCAAGTATGTTTCCGTCTATTGGTAGAAACTGCTGAAAATGAATTTCTAACTGTGTTATTTGTTTTATTATTAAACTAAATTGTAGCATACTATAGAGTACATACAAATATATAAATTATATGCAGGGCTGCAGAAAAGAATTGGGAGTACTTTTCCGGCTATGGGCGGTAATTGCTGAAATCTGGTTTTCAAATGTGTTTTGTGTTTTTCTGAAATGTTTACTTAGATACCTTATTTACTTTATTAAACAGCGATGGTTTGTTAAAGTATTCTGTTAGTGTTGGAAAGTGTTTCATAATCTATGCTTGGTGCATTATTTTTCTTTCTTGTTATGTTTTGTGAAGGAAAAAGGAAAGCGTTTGCGTTGGACATAATGGGTACGTTGGATAAATATGGGCGAAAAATGAATTCACAGAAGAATTAAAAGATTTAAAGACATTTATGGATTGGTTGACAGATTAGAAAATAATTGGTAAATTAAATGTGTAGTAGTTAGGAATTTTCCCTATCCAGTGTTGTAAACCAGAAAAAAATACATTGGGGAGTTTTTGAAATTACCCCGGACATACACTTTTAGGGTTTCTTGCTTTATAATATAGGATGATTTAACTAATTATTCTCTCAGAATTTAACTTTCATGTTTTTTGAAACTGTGCACGGAAATGTTCTACGCATTTTTAACAGTTTCTCTGAGTTTTGAAATAATTTCGCGGAACATTATGCTATTCTTAGAGAGTTCTCCAATTATTTTAGAAGTGAATGTGATATACAATTAATTCGTTCAAATTTCTGTGTGGCTGACTTATTTTCTTCTTTGGAAAACCCCCTGGAATCTCGAACTTGTTAACTACCAGAGGAGAGATTTTGCTCAAAACATCTTGAGATATTATGTCATAAAAGTATCAATCTGGTCTTGCGGGTAAAAAGTTTTATCTGTTCAGGGGCGGATCCAGAAAATTTTCACAGGGGGGTCAAGTTTCAGTGGCCAGCGTATACCTTCTACTTATAAAATTATCAGTAAAGTGGAAGAAGAATGAAGTATCATTTAAACCTGTTTTAAAATATAATATATTACACCGAAATTAATAAATTTTCATGAAATAATATTAAATTAACCATTAAAAATTATATTAATATTAAATTAATATATAAATTACAAATTATAATAAAATTATTAAATTAACTTTTAGTAACCAATTTGTTATCATTTTGTATGAAATATATAAATATACAATTTATTAATTCTATAATATGTAGTTAATACAGAAATGTTAACATTCTTCAATTAAATTAAATTAAACGTTTTCATATTTAAGATGTGGAGAACACTTTTTATTGCAATGAAAAAATTAATGATAAAACATTGCTGTATTACCTTAAAAATACTGCATTTGCAATTTCCTGTGATGCTTCATTGCGAATTTGTTTAATACTTCTTCAGGGTGAATTTCCTTATCGCGATGAATGTTAAGCATTGCTAAACCGTTTAGCCTTTCTTCTTTCATATTTGACCTCAAGTAAGTTTTTACCAGTCTTAATGTTGAGAAATACCGTTCACTGGTACAGGTTGTAACAGGAAGGACATATAAAATATGGAGAAAATCTTGATATTCGTGTAAAATTCTGAAGCGTGTAATATACTTTCACTTGCACTGCGTGGAAGTTCGGTCTCCGGTTTGTTTTTCCATTGCCGCTGCCATAAGTCTATTTCTCCTCGTAATTCAGAAAATGTTCCTGAATATCTTTCTTGTAAGGTTCAGTTGCATTAATTAAAGTTTCAGTATCCTCATTGGCAAATGCCGGGATTAATCCATGTAATGCAACGATATTTGACTGTTCAACAGTGGAAAATCTTGTTACCAACTTTGATATGATAAAATCCATAAATGGCAAAAATAAATTAAATTTGTAATATTCTTCAGGGTTTGACGCTGCAGTATTGGATCTGTGGTGCTGTGTTTTTACAATTCTCGGAATAGTAATTTCAATGGAATGTTTAGTTGCTACTTTCGATGCTTCGTCTTATATTTTCGAGTAACTTGATGATGAATTTCGATAATCATTTAAAGTATCGACAACATGCTTTACCATATCATAGCATTACTTCAAATCTAATGAAGGGCTTTGCAAATTATGAGATAAAGAAGTAGTTAAACTCAAGATTGAGGAAATGATTTACACTGCAATAAGGAAATCAAATCGCAGAACTGATGCTATTAAAGATGCGGATTTGGAGGAAGATTTTTCTGCATCTAATAATTCTAGAAAGCACACAATGGCATCGAAAACTTGTATAACTTGTGAAATTGCGTCGTGGCGTTCAATCCACCGAGTTTCACATAGTTTTGAGAGCTTCAATCGCATTTCTTGAGGATGATGCTCTTGCATTTCCTCTCGCATCCAATTCATTCTTTTAGCGGATTCCCTAATTGCATTGATGACTTCTTTCATGACACCAACAGCGTTTCTAATACTGCGTAATGAACAGGCTTTAGATATGGCGAGATTTAGTCTGTGAGACGCGCAATGTATGTAAATAGCAAGTGGCTGCTTTTCTTTTATGCGTGCTTGCACCCCTTTGAATTTTCCAGCCAAATTTAAACTATCGTCGTAACCTTGTCCTCGTATATTTTCAATTTTTAATCCTAATTTCTTTAGATTTTCTTCAATTAGGTCTGCAAGGATGAATGTCCATCTGGGAGTGAACAAAGCGCCAAGTAACAATGGTCCAGAGAACGAACCCACTCTCTTTTGTGTGACGACCTGAGCAGAGCGGGAATATATTACAGGACCAAGAAAAAAATGGTTAACATTGATTTCCTATATTAATTTTTCGGAACTGTAAAAAATGTGTAAAATAACAAAAAATAATAAGAATTAAAAAAAAAACCTTTTGCTAAAAAGTTCTGGCCGCGCCACTAATAAGAGTGTTTCTCATCACAGGGGGGGTCAGCTGACCCTTTGACCCCCCTCTGGATCCGCCACTGTATCTGTTATATGCTCACGATGTTATGTCGTTATCTGAATTAACACAATTTGTTATGGCTTAAACCTTCATGATAGCGATTATGAGAATTTATACATTTCCTAACCTGAATAAGATGCGAGAATATTTCTTTTACAAACGTGACAAAGTAATGAAGTGTTCCAGATTCGTAATATATATATATATATATATATATAGATTGTAACAATTCCTCGTTAACCAGACTTATTAAGTCTAATGAAATCTTATTCTCACTCATTTTAAATCTTACTCACACATGGAAATCTGAAGTGTAAACCAGATGTGGGCCCCTAACCTCAGAAGAAGCCGCATCCAGATGTTCAGCATAAAATTTCGTCTGTGCAGACCGCCAGATTACTTCAAGATCGCGACCATCTGTGTTTTCTAATAAACTTGAAATTCATTGCAGTTATAAATTTGTGCCGCTCCTTTTCAAGTGACGTTATATGAACATTAATGTTCACATATATTCTAGCCACTTGAGACCAGATGCTTATGTCTTTCAGGTACTACAGATATCAAAGAACTGTCCATCTCTGAGAGACTGAACACGTGCGAACACTTCAAATCTACCCAAACAGATATACTAAACGGGCGGAGGCCTGAGTACGTAGTCTGATTTCAGTTGCAGCCAAGCAACCAGCTCCTAGACTTCTCTAGTGTGAGAAGGTCTCTGTATGCGGCCCATGTGCCGGTTAGGCAAGAACCTTGCCGTTTAATTGAAAGTACTCTGATTCCAGCAGAGTAAAAGAGCGTCTTGCTCTGAAAAATCTCTCCCTTGTGAGACTATGTATTTCGGCTCCAAGTGCCGAGTAGAACTATTTGGAAATCTTGACGAAAATACCAATATAATGCCTACATGTGCTGCTTATGTAATTGTATTTAAATGTACTGAGTGATAGTGTCGTAATTAAAATCAGTGTTTGCTTAAAAAACTGTTTGATGATTTAATAATTACGCTACTATATGTATATATATATATATATATATATATATATATATATATGAAAGGATAAAAGCTAAACCCCTTTTTAAAATGCAAAATCCCTTTTTGCCCCTTTTAAAATTTTAAATTACCGTTTAAAAAAAAATAGAAATTTAAATTAAAACTTTTTAAATGCTTTAATAATTGTGTTTCAATTGATTGAAATTCCCGTTGCCCCTGTTAAATTAGTTTTCCTGCATCGCATCTTATAACTTTCAAAGATCGTTTTCTGACTCTTCATAAGAATATTTGTGCTGACGCTAACGCAACTTTAAAGTCTTGCTGCATCCCGTGAGCCGATTGAGCCAACGCCTTTATTCCGCACAATCAATCACTCAGCTCACGGCCAATTAAAATTAAAAATACGCCTCTTTTGACTTCGACGACCTCTAGCAGAAATAATGCAAAACCTCATATTTATACCATTGCACGGCTATCAGGAGCGAAGTTTTTACGATCTCCACCCTGTATTAAGTTCACGACAATCGACTCTCCACTCTCCAGGCATGCCGCGCGATTTAACGAACTTTTTACGATTTCCCTCATCTAACCAATCCACGCCAATCTGCTCTCTGGAATTGCCTCGCGATGTACGAACCTTCGATGTCCAGACAGACTTAAAAAGCAGCTCTCACGCCAATATGGGCCTGGTTTAAAAGGACTCATGTAATAAAAAGAAATAAACCAGGTTCCGTAATAAACCAGGTTCCGTGTCTTCATTTAACATCAGTATGACTATTCACTCGGACTGTGATTGAATCCCGAATAACAAATACTCACGGCCCATGACTACAGAGGAATATGCTCGTAACTTCGAGTGAGCGCTTTGACGTAAGTACGGAGCCGCCATCAGTCCGCGCAGCCACCAGTCCGGCGCCCAGCGAAGCCACGATCGAGCAACACGCTTCGTTTCAGAAGTCGAGTAGGACAGTTCATCTCAACGGGAAATCCCAAAAACTAAAAATTCACGTAATCTCTACGCCCGTCAATCCCAGCGAATACCTTCGTGAAAAATTCTTACAGCGTGTGTATACGGTGAAAGACTTACGGAATTTATCCCAAAAACTCAAAAGTACTTAATCTCCCTTCGTCAAAATAAACGTCTTTTTTACTAAAGTATATTGGAATGCTACGTTCCTGATCATCTACCAAGAAAACTTTTTTATTTCCTCGCTGTTATCGTCAAAAGGAAACTGCAGTTTTTCATTCTGCCTGCAAAAATCCAAAGACTAACAATCTCTACGCACGCGAATACCTCTGTGAAAAATTCTATCTGTGCACACCGTGAAAGACTTACGAAAGATTCCCGATTTTCTGAAGGAAACCTTCTATTTCATAAAAAGTCGTCGTCTATTATATTATTAGTAACTTTATTCTTGGAGAAAACAGACTTTAATTAATTAAAACGAGGTAATCTCCCTTTGGTTATCTGCAATTCACGAGAAACCGTTTTTTATTTTATATATTCCTTCAAAGTGAAACTTAATGTGATTTACTAAAAGATGATTAAAGCAAGAGAATCAAGTGTTTTATCAGCAAGGCTGGAATGAATCATCCAACTGAGTTCAGTGATCATGAAAGTTTTTCAGCGTTAATTGTGCTTGTATTTTGAAAGAAGGAAGAAGTAGGTCAACTACACAGATGTTTCAAGAGCGCGCTGATAAAGAACTGATTCCGCGCAGACGTTTAGTTTCGATTTCTGGACTATAGAGAAAAGGAAAGAAAAATAAATCAGTTGGTTAATGAACTGCGCTCAGCAAAAACAAAAACCACGTGACTACGGGAAGAATTATTTTCGTGTGCAGTGCAAGAAGATATAGAGATAAATCTTTCAGTGAAATTAATTTATTATTGTTTCGCGTCGCGGTGGTGAAAAAAAAAAGTAAAAGGTAAATTTTTATCATGGGTTTATTTAAAGCAAAGGCATATAAAGGTATGTACTTTTGATAGTAACCGTAAAGAGAAAAAAAACTTTTTTTAAAGATCGTTTTAGTGAGAGGCATTGGTTCTCAAACTTTTATTTTGGAATGCTTTTTGATATATTAGATGACAAGCACTGAAGGAAATTTTTTTCTTTTTTACAATTTTGGTTGTTTTAAAAGGACTGCCAAGGAATATTTTTAAAGAAATATTGTTTTTATTATTAGAAGCATAAACAAGTGGTTCTCAAACTTTTTTTTAATCTTTTATGCATGCCAAAAATAAATTAAAGATGATTATTTTTATTATGCTATTATTTGTGTGAAAATTTTAATGATTTTTTAATTCAGCTATTTAAGTTCAAATATATAATTGTTTATGTATTGTGTTTAACGTAATTTTAAAGAGATGAAAGGGTAAGAATGGTGATTTTTATGAAAATTCTTTAGTTGTGTTGAACTGATAATTACGATTTTAATGAAAACTAACGTTATATAAACCTCATATTAAAATTATTTTTCTAGATAGTTTGAAAATATTTTAGCAGAAGTGAAAATTTTATTATCATTATTATATTATTATAATATTTTTATTATTAGGTGTTAAACTTTTTAAAGGTGATTTATATGCAACGTACTTTATAGTTAGTGAGGTTATTTAAATTTTTTTATTGAATTCAAGTTATTGAAAAAAAAATGGAGTTTAACTTTAAAGAGATGATTTTAACGGATTTTTACAGATATAGTGTTACAAATTTTAAATAGTTTTGAAAGATTTTTTCATTTTTATTCTTATGTGCTTTAATTGTGTATTATATTTCTGTGTAATTCGGTGATATTTTGTATTTATATCCATCATGAGTATCCCAACCCCTCCCAAAAAAGTAACTGACTTAGCAGACAAATCAGGTGACCCTGAAAAAGACAAAAATAAGAGTCCGAGCGACGATGATAGTCCAGTTAATAATAATAATCCTGAAGAAAAAAATAATCAGAAGTCTAGTCAGGAATCTGGAGGTGCACCAGAGACATCTGGTGTAACAACGTTAGGTGGACAGACCCTGTCAGCTCAAGCTGGGTCTGGTCACACTTCAGTAGCCGCCAACCCAAAAACGTCAGTAGACCCCGATATCGTTGCTTTTTCTCCGCAAGATGGAATGTCTTGGATACCATGGTTAGCCTATTTCGAGAGTGTCTGTATAGGACAGGGAAAAGACGAGTGCTGGAAAATTAGGCACATACAGAAGTATTTAAAGGACAGTGCACTTACGTTGTACATTAATAATTGTCTAAATGTACCTCATTGGTCCGAATTTCTCACTTTGTTTAATGAACACTACGAAATTCCCGATACCCTTTCTCGCACTGATTTTTCACGTATTAGATATAAAGTTGGAGAGGACTTGAACGAATATTATCAAAAAAAGACTAAAGTAGGCCGAACCTTAGGTTTAGAGCAGAAACTTATCCTGGAAGGGTTAACGGAGGGCTTGCCATTAGAAATGCAGAAGTTAGTTATTGCAGGCAACACCTCAACTACACATTTATGGCGTGAATTAGTTTTCAGAATTAGCAAACTGCAACTGGACAGAAAGGGAAATGAGAACAAATTTGAAGCAAGCCCCCAAAACCCCAATCAGTATCGACAATGGCGACCAAGCCGACCTCCATATGAGAATGGACAGAATTTTAACAGGCAGTGGAACTACAGAGTTCCCTATCAAACACACCCCATTCGACCTTTTCCATCAAATCAAGCAAGAAATCCCCAAAATACGTTTAGACCGACTTCAAATGTTCCACCACGACCTAATGTACACCACCAGACCACTTTGCTGCCCTCTCCATGCAAAGTTTGTCTTAATATCGGAATACCAAATGCGTATCATTGGGTGGGAAACTGCCCTTTTCGACAACAAGTGTTAGCAGTACCAACCCCTAGTCACAATATGACTTAGCCGAACCCCAACCAAGATCATATAGCTAATGAGTCATCCCGAAATACATCTAGTAATCAATGACGATTTCTTATGTCCGGACATATACAAAAAGAAAAAGCTAGCTATAAAAAATCAAATAGAGATTGTCATAAAGTTACTTATGTAAAAAATGAAGACTCACTACCTTGTTTGATCGATACTGGGAGTTCGATTAGTGTTATTCCTTGTCATTTAGCCCATAAACTTAACCTAAAAATGTGTAAAGTTCAGCAGAGTATACCAGTCACCCAAACACAAGGTGTTCTTGCTTTGAAAGAAAAATGTCTTGTTAGTTTGCAATTAGGACGTATCTCTAAGAGAATTGAACTTTTTATAATTAACAATCAGTTACCTTGTGCTTTGATTGGGCTACCCCATTGCAAACTATTTAAATTAAATATTGACTGTGTTAAAATGCAAATAACTCAAGATAATAAGAAAGTACCTCTCATGGACCATATTTCGTCAAATGCATCTCACCATACTTTACATTTATCAGAAGTATATAATGGCCAGCCAGCAATTGAAAATGCAGAGATATTCGAAGAAAATTTTGAGCCGGAGTTGTTCGAGACCACTGACCATGTGCAAAATGTTCAGTCTGTCAGAGAACAATTACCTGCTCTTCTAGCCAAATATGTCTGTATTTTCGCAAAAGATAAATATGATATAGGCTGTGTAAACATGGAACCCCAGAGAATACAGTTAACATCAGATCTCCCCGTTTCTTTAAGAGCATATCGCACTTCCCCTAAGGAAGAAGAGGAAATTAAAGAACAAATTCAAAATTTATTGTGAGCCGGTATCATTAAAGAAAGCTATTCCCCTTATTCATCACCCGTAACTTTGGTGTATAAACGTGAAGAAGGGAAGAAAACCCGGTTATGTATTGACTTCAGAAAATTAAATGCCATTACAAAAACAGATGCAGAACCCTTACCTCGAATCGACACCCTGTTAGATAAATTGGCGCATGCTAAAATTTTTTCCACTCTTGACTTAGCTAGTGGATATTGGCACATTCCTATCCACCCTCGAGACACTGAGAACCTGGCATTTGCCACCACCTTTGGATTATATGAGTGGAATCGTTTACCGTTTGGATGGAAAAACGCACCTGCTTGGTTTAACCGTACCCTCCGTAGAATTCTTAATAAATACAAAATTGACTTTGCCTGTAGTTACTTTGATGATGTTATTGTATTCTCCCAAAATAAAGAGGAACATTTATGTCATTTAGAGACATTATTTAATATCTGTGTTCAAGAAAACCTTAAACTCAAATTGTCAAAGTGTAATTTTGTGAAATCCAAAATTAATTTTCTAGGATATGAAGTCTCGAACGGTTGTATCACACCTGACAACCCTAATATAGAGACGATTAAGAAATTAACACCACCAACGAATGTAAAAGAATTACAACGTTTTTTGGGATCTATAAATGTTTATCACAAATTTATTCCAAAGTATGCTAACATTCGATACCCTCTCAACAATTTGTTGAAGAAAAATGTCCCTTATGTGTGGGACCAAAATTGTCAAAATTCTTTTGAAAAATTAAAAAATGCTTTAATTGAAAAACCAATCTTAAAGTTGTTTGATCCCAAAACACCTTGTCATTTGTTTGTAGACGCATCAAGTCATGGAGTGGGATGTGTAGTGAAACAAGTTGATGAAAAAGGAACATTACATCCTATAGCATATCACTCTAGAAATCTTCGCGATTATGAAAAAAATTATGCAATTACTGAGTTAGAATGTTTGGCGATTGTGGATGCTTTAGATAAATTTTATCATTATTTACACGGTCAAAAATTTGTCATACATACAGATCATGCGGCACTTACCTGGCTCAAAAGTGTTAAAAATTTAAGAGGACGTCTTTTCCGCTGGTCTCTAAAACTTAGTATGTTTGACTATGAAATTAAATACCAGAAAGGCTCCACTAATGTTGAAACTGATATGCTATCTAGACAACCTGTTTCAGAAAATTTACCCCATATTATACATCTCCTTGACTTGAATAAAGTAAGAGACAATCAGAAGAAAGAAAATGTAACAATTGATGGTAAAAAGTACACTGAGATAAATGATGTTGTTGTGATTAATAAGAAAAGTTTGTATAAGATTGTGGTCCCCATGTCTTTACGTTTACCCCTATTAGAAAAAACCCACACACAATTTGGCCACCCTGGAATTTATAAAATGATAAATTTAATCTCTCCGCAATATTATTGGCCTAACTTTAATCAGGACATTGAAAATTTTGTAAAACACTGCCACACTTGTCAGATAAACAAAAAAATGTAGACAAAAAAGATTTGGCTTATTGCAATTAATGCCCCAACAGAGATACCTTTTGAATGTTTGGCAGTAGACTCTGTTGGCGGATTTAATTATTACAATTCTACAAAAAAATATTTGCATTTAGTCGTTGACCATGCAACTCGCTATGTGTGGGGTTTTCCGTCAAAAAGTGTAACTACCGAAACTTATACAAACATTTTGAAACAATTATTTCAAATACAAGTACCACATAGATTGTTAACCGACAGAAATGGAGCATTTACAGCTTCCAGGTTTAGGAGATTTCTTCGTAATTACAATATAAAACACAGATTGACGAGCAGCCATCACCCGGAAACGAATGGGAAAACTGAACGACTAAATCAAACTAGTGTCACTAGATTAAAATGTAAAGTCAATTTCACATCCACAAAAATACCCTGGACTAAGCTTTTAGATGAAGTCTTATATGCATATAATAACACCCCTCATTCTGTAACCCAATTCACCCCTAGCTATTTATTTTTAGAAAATTTACCATATGATCCCCCTTTACCAAATAATAGTTACTATCCCCCTGTGGAAGAAGCTAGAAAATTGGCTAAAGAGAGAACAATTGCTTACCATAAAAAGAATAAAGTCCGTTATGATGCTCGTTTCCTTCCTGTAAAGTTTAAAGTTGGTGACATTGTGATGTATGAAGAATTTCACTATCCAAATACCCGTAAATTGACTGCACCATATTCTGGCCCATACACCATTTTAAAACAACTTTCTGATGTATCCTTTGAAATTGATAAACCCAGCCCACATTTTAAGAGAAATTCCGAAATTGTCCATTCCTCCAAGTTAAGATACTACCACCCTCCTCAAAATCTTAAACTCAGCCATGAATAAACCCCATCTATCTCTTTCAGCTGTCAATTTTTTTTAAATTTTTGCTTTCCTATCGTCCCCCTTACTCGTAGCATTTGGATGAGGACCCAGCTGGGCGTGTAACCCATCTCCCCAGCAGTGTAGAATGATGGTGACAGTTTAAAAGTACTGTTAGAATTTTTATTATTTTAAAAAAAATATTATAATGACGAATTGATGACAAATGAAGGGGTCCTCCGCTCCGTGGCCACCCATCTTTAGCCGGACTGTTTTCCCAGATTCTCTTTCCAGGTTGAACGGAGAATCTGGCAAAACTGCTTCGCTTCCCCTCTGCAGGTGAATATCGATTACCCACTTTCCTTTTTCTGTCGTGCAAGTGGCACATTTTTGGGTGATATTCCCCTCAGAGTATTAAAACCCATATCGCACTGACCCTGTGCATTGTGAAAATTATAGCAAGTGTATAATTAGTTTTTATTATCTGTAGTTTTCTTTTTTTTTAAACAACTTAGTGTTGTTTTTCATGGATATAAACCTAAGACTGCATCATAGAAGTAGCTAAGTCCATACCAAAACAGAAAGGTATACGAAGAAATATAATTTGTTTTTGTTATTAGTACTTTAGGATATTTTACTGTTATTTTATCTCAGTGTGAAAATTTAGTATTTCTATAAATGCAAGCTTTTCAAATTGCATTTGATATACAATATATTTTGTCCATAATATTAGTGCATATTTTGTATTATTGAATATTTTATATTTTTGAATATTTTGTATTTGTGAATATTTTTTTACATTTGAACATTTCTTATTATTGAATATTTTTTACATTGGAATATTTTTTACATTTGCATATGTTGTATAGTTTTCAGTATGTTTACCTGTGAATATTTTAATATACTAGGATTTCCCTCAAAGGGATTAGTCTGAGTGATATTGCTGAGAACATAAAGTTAACAATTACGATATAAAGAAGATATCAACAAGAATCTAAGTGAATATACAGCATATGATAGACAAGAGATAGATAAAGATACAACATATGAAAAATAGCAAATTAAATGATATAATTACAAAATATCATATATAAATTCATATACTGTTGTGTTTTCATATGCATTTTTTTATAACATTTGGCAAATAATCTCATTTTCTTAAGCGGGAATTGCTCAAAACTTTAAAAAAAACCGCCGGATCTTTTAAAACGATATTTTTAAAGTCACATAATCAGATTTGCAGCCAATAGCGTATTTTAGCAAGCGTAGTTTACAGGAGTAAATGCAACATTTTCCTTGTGACAAATATCTAAATAAAATATTAAAAAATAAAATATTAAATATTGAAATATTAAATCAAATATTTAACATTTGAATTAAAAAAATTTCCTTTGTTTATTTGTATAAATATTTATAGAAACTCGTATACTTCAAACCACATTGATAACATGCTTTGCTACAAACGTGTCTACCAGTCTAACTACTCGTATGTCTTAGCTGTGTCTCTCTCCGAACTCATCTGTCTACTGTCTCTCTACTCTTCTGTATACCCGTCTCAGTATCCGTCTGTCTTTCTACCCGACTCTTTAATCGTGTCTCTACCTGTCTCGCTTCCCGTTACACTACTTGTCTATCAACACGTCTGTCTGTCTATATACCCCTCTCTCTACCCGTCTGTCAAGTCGTCTCTGTACTCGTCTCTCTATCCACCACGCTACCCGTCTCCCTACCCATCTCACTACCCCTCTGTCAACCCTTTTTTGCACCTGCCTCGCTACCCGTCTGTCTATTCGTTTCGCTACCCGTTAGCTTATCTCTGTCGCTATCCGTCTCTCTACCCGTCTGTCTATCCGTTTGTTTACACGTCTATCTATCTCTCGCCTACTCTTCCCAATATTTAAACAATTTAGTAAACGGAAGCCGTTTATCTGTTATTAAATGCAAACAGGAGTAATTTAACTAAAGAGTGTAATCAGATGCAATTTTTTTAAATACATACATAAACCAGCATAATAATTCACCAGTTTTATTTTCACAGTAGTTTATGTCATTTGACAGTAAATCTCAACTTCTTCAACCCGAACTGTGTCAAGCTTTTTAAAAAAGCCCCAAGGTCCGTGTAACTGGGAAGGGGAATTGTCCTCAGGGCTATTAGATACATGTTATTAAATTATGTGAAAGTTTCGTAATCGGGTTCGCAGCCAATTTCTTATGTCAGAAAGGGTGGCTTCACGCCATTTTAAATTCATTTCTGTAACTTTCTTTTTCTTTTTTTGGTGGGTGGTTGGGGGGGGGGGAGGGTTCCAAATATATACACTTAAATTCAAACTTTTGCCCCCATGTTAATATTAGTGTTGTTTGTATTATCAATTAATACTTTGTTGATCGAGCTTCATTCGAAACAAATGTAAAAGACTTCTACAGTTTTTTTTTCTAGGAGAAAGTTCCGTAATCGGGCCCTAAGCTAATCGGGGAATTTAATATCATTATTGTTTCTAACTCTTATAGAGTTAAAACAATATTGTTGCTAGCATTACTCTTGTTTGTGACCAACCTCTTCTGTGTATATGAATAGGGAAAAGTTCCGTATCATGTACTGGTTGGTGCCAAAGGCAGTTGTAGAATCTTACAAATTTTTCTAGAGAGTGGAAAAACATGTTTTTTAAAATATTTACAAATATACGTTTATTAAACCATGTTTTTGAGCCATTTTAAAAAATTAAGTACAGTGCTAAAATAAAATTTTATTGCCATTTTCGATATTTTAATAAGAAATGAAAATACATAACAAACAAATTTAACAAAACTAAGCCATTTTTGGGTACTTCTCTATTATCCCGTCGACCACTTTTCATAACAAAAAACTATCGCCAAACTAAGATTAAACGCCAAAAATACAGTCCCATTTACTTGATGCCAGAAGCATTATATGTATTTGTTATGCCATCAAGTGGTTTTTAATTCGACATTTGCGTGTATTTTTCATTATGTTTTACTGATTTATTAGTTATTTCATTCATTAAAGTAACAATTGTGTCCTTAAATTCTTATATTTTATTTATTTTGATATTTCAATGGCAACGTTCTCCCGTTTATTTAGCGTTACAGTTTGGCGATAGTTTTTTGTTATGAAAAGTGGTCGACGGGATAATAGAGAAGTACCCATTTTTTGTGATAAATAATTGTTATTGCCAGGGGGGCAAATTGTAAACAATTAATAAGCGAACTAAAAAAATTACCGGAAAAAACTTGTGGGAATCTCAAGAAAGAAATATCTGATATAAATAGCATTTAAAATCTTAAAATGGAGAAGTGGTCCGTATAAAAATGCAAAACATTATACACCTGATATAAGAATTTTTTAATTTTTTTATATTTCCGAAAGCACAGATAAAAGGGTAAAAATCCCGGCACAGATGCCATATACTCACCACGTTGGCGCGATTTTTCCCCCGCCCCTTTGGCAAAAACTGTTTGTTGTGTTTGTTTACTTTTATTTTTTATTTTAATTCTATAGATTATTTTTATATGTATATCAATATTAATTTAGGCACAGATGTCATATACGCACCAGATTGGCGCGATTTTTCCCCCGCCAATTTGGCGAAAACTTTGTTTTTGAATGTTAGTTACAAATACCATACAATAATAGCATGTAATTTTTTATTTCAATATAAAAATAAAATAACGTAATAAATGAAACAGCTCCTATTATTCAAAAATGGGAAATAAAAATAAATAAATGATAGTTTGATATAAATAAATATTGATATATATAATAAAAACAATTTATAGAATTAAAATAAAAAATAAAAGTTAATAAACAACAATTGAAACAAAATAACCGGGTGTGAGGCATAAAATTGCCATTTTGTTGCAATCGCGCCAATGTGGTGCGTATATGACATCCGCGCCTTTATTTATATCAAACTATTATTTATTTATTTTTATTTCCTTTTTTAAAATAATAGAAGCTGTTTCATTTATTACGTTATTTTATTTTTATATTGAAATAAAAAATCACGTGTACTATTTGTCACACTATTTGTAACTAATATTCAAAAACAAAGTTTTCCCCAAGCTGGTGGAGGGAAAAATCGCGCCAACGTGGTGCGTATATGACATCTGTGCCTTGTTTCATTTCACATAGAGGTACTGCTCTATTATCCCGTCGACCACTTTTCATAACAAAAAACTATCGCCAAACTGTTAGATTAAACGCCAAAAATGTAGTCCCATTTACTTGATATCATAAGCATTATACGTGTTTGTTACGTCATCAAGTGGTTTTTAACGCGACATTTGCGTGTATTTTTCATTATGTTTTACTGATTTATTAGTTATTTCATTCATTAAAATAACAATTGTGTCCTTAAATTCTTATATTTTGTTTATTTATGTATTTTGATATTTCAATGACAACGTTCTCCCGTTTATTTGGCGATAGTTTTTTGTTATGAAAAGTGGTCGACGGGATAATAGAGAAGTACCCACATATGTATTGGTACTTTTATGTTAACTTGGCGCAGTTGATAAATCGCCAAATATTTTTCTCATAACATCTTCATATTGCATTCATTTCATTTAAATATAAATCTTTCACTGATTTCGTTTGAAATACATACATTAAAAATACACGTCTTTCACTCATTTAATTTAAAATACACGCCTTTCACTAATTCCATTTAAAATACTAAAAAGGAAAAGAAAATAAGAAATAATGCCACAAATCGAAACCTTTTATTTAAACATCAAAGAATTGTTCCTAACATACACACGCGAAATAAAAAAGCTGCTAATGGTGTGATTTACGCCAAATCTCTAATACTAATACTACTCTTACTAATCTCTAATACTTTTCAAACAGAAAAAATTCCAGATTAACTTTACATTTTTATTAAATTGAAATATATTTTATTGTGCTGAATATTAGTGCTTGCATATTTTTTTGCTCCATGTATTCCATGAACTTTTCAATTCCGATTGTCTACGAAAATCTCCCGCCGGTGAAAATGCCGTACGCACAAAATTTAGTGACGTATGTACTTTAATTGTGCTTTTTTATCTATTTTTTTAATATAAATTCCAAACGGTTTGACACTTATTCTTGGTAATAAATAGACGACGTTGTCACCTTTATAGGTACCTGCTGTAAAAATTTGAACGAAATCCGTTAAATATTTTTTGAGTTATGCTTGACGAAAGGTTTTAATATCCATCGTAGCTATATATGGGGCAAAGTAACACTGCGCTGTGTATGAGTCTTCGTTGCACTCAGACAACTATATAGTTTATGGTTGCAATTTGCAATTATACACCAAAAGGATGTTTCCCAACAAACTATATCAAAAACTTTAAAACAAAAACTGGAAACGAAAGGGAAACACTACAAACACAGTTGTGTTACGATAATTGGTATAATCAAGATATGTCTCGAGACACATTATTGTTTTGCTGCAGCACCATTGAAAGAATTCCAATGTTTTAGTGTAACCAATATTTTTTGTAAATTTGATATATAAATGTAAAAATAGGTCCAATTGACTTGAGAGCTGAAGTAAATACTGAAGAGCTGGAGAAATTACTGGAGAGTTGGAGAAAATAAGAATCTAAAAAAAAAAAAAAAAAAAAAAAAAAATTAAACATGGGTTAAATTCACGAGATAAGACCCACAGGTCTTGCAGGCGAGCCCTGTGGCGCTTGTTTTAGTAAGGGGGGGGGATATGAAAGGATAAAAGATAAACCCCTTTTTAAAATGCAAAATCCCTTTTTGCCCCTTTTAAAATTTTAAATTACTGTTTTAAAAAAAATAGAAATTTAAATTAAAACTTTTTAAATGCTTTAATAATTGTGTTTCAATTGATTGAAATTCCCGTTGCCCCTGTTAAATTAGTTTTCCTGCATCGCATCTTATAACTTTCAAAGATCGTTTTCTCACTCTTCATAAGAATATTTGTGCTGACGCTAACGCAACTTTAAAGTCTTGCTGCATCCCGTGAGCCGATTGAGCCAACGCCTTTATTCCGCACAATCAATCACTCAGCTCGCGGCCAATTAAAATTAAAAATACGCCTCTTTTGACTTCGACGACCTCTAGCAGAAATAATGCAAAACCTCATATTTATACCATTGCACGGCTATCAGGAGCGAATTTTTTACGATCTCCACCCTGTATTAAGTTCACGACAATCGACTCTCCACTCTCCAGGCATGCCGCGCGATTTAACGAACTTTTTACGATTTCCCTCATCTAACCAATCCACGCCAATCTGCTCTCTCGGAATTGCCTCGCGATGTACGAACCTTCGATGTCCAGACAGACTTAAAAAGCAGCTCTCACGCCAATATGGGCCTGGTTTAAAAGGACTCATGTAATAAAAAGAAATAAACCAGGTTCCGTAATAAACTGTGTCTTCATTTAACATCAGTATGACTATTCACTCGGACTGTGATTGAATCCCGAATAACAAACACTCACGGCCCATGACTACAGAGGAATATGCTCGTAACTTCGAGTGAGCGCTTTGACGTAAGTACGGAGCCGCCATCAGTCCGCGCAGCCACCAGCCCGGCGCCCAGCGAAGCCACGATCGAGGACCCACCGAGGGAGCAACACGCTTCGTTTCATATATATATATATATATATATATATATATATATATATATATATATGGGAAGATCGGGTAAACCCGGACACTTGGATAAATTTCAAATAAGAAACAAATGAATGGAATTTCTGTCCTTATTTTATACTTAAAATAAAATTACGAACTTATTTAATGATTTTAATTAAACATTACTAATAATATCGAATTATTTAACGAAATATATTGAAAATAGTTTGGCCTTATCTTTTTGGCGTCACAAGAAACGGCGGGTAGCCCCGGACATATTAATCAATGGTGTCCCAACCGTTTTTAAGCCTTACAAACGTCACAATTATAATAAAAATCCGATACATCTATATAAACACAATCTTCATGGGCTCAGTCTTTGCCTTCCTGGCACTGAATCCAGTCTTCTTCAAATGTTTCTCCGCATATGATGAATTTTGTCTCGTTTTGTCGGAAATTTATTGACGAAAACAAAACACTCACTCACGACTTACTCGGCGCTCACGTCGCAATTAAACTGTATTTGTTTCGACTCTAGAGGGCGTTCATTTACTATAACTCTTTATTTACGTAACACTTTGAATTTCTTAGAAATTGAAATGTCCGCGATTGCCGCCTTTCCCCTATATATATATATATATAAACATTAATAAAACATTACCGAAACACCAACAAAAACTATGAAATTATGAATTAGAATGTAATAAGTAATTGACAACAATAGTGTTCCCCCAATACTATGAATATAGATTCCATATACATAGTAAAAAAACAACAACAAGAAGAAGAAAATAAATTAAAAATTGAAAAAATGAAATTTGTGGAATTTAGACAGAATCTTCAGGTCCCAAATGCCTAAATTACCACAAATAAAATGTGTGGTTTCATCATCGTATTAGCCATAACACTTCTAAAGAATATGATTTTGGGACTACCACACCAAAATAGAGAAATAAACTGTGACAAAATCATACAGTTCAAAAAATAAAAAAATATATTAAAAAGGAAAGAAACCTTACGCATAAAAAAAACTGTGAAATATAATCATAAAGTTCAAAATACAACAAGATTAAAAAGGATATAGGGAAAAGAAAACAAAAGTTACCAAATAGAATACATACAGGAAGTCAACACATAACACAGACTATGAATTGGAGAAAATCATTACATGTTGCCAAAATAAGTTTTAAAATATGATTGACCAAGGAATATTATTGTACAACAAAGCCAAACATAAACCAATATTGAACCAGCTCCCTCTGTAGAAAATTTAAAATAGAACACCAAACATGTTTTCAAATGAATTAATAAGGTGCTGCCATCTATGGGAAAAGTAGTGAATATTCTATAATTTAATAAAATCATTTTTTTTACTATTATTAGTTAAAGATTAAAACAAATACTGTCTAAAGAATGATAACTGATAGTTAAATAATAAATAAAATTATGTTGATAATTTTTTTTCAGTTACATTTAAAAAAAAAGGGATGGATGTATTAATGAAAAATTCTATTTAAAAAATGATATGTAAAATGGTGAAATTAATAATTATTGATTAATGCTTCAGTATTTGTACCCAGCAATGACATAGCCACAATTAAATACCCCTGCCAGAAATGCAACATCACGTAAATTAATTTAAAATCGAATTTAAATAAAAAATTATAAGAATTAAGATGCTAAGGATTCAATATTAATATTAATTAAATATTGAAATTAATTAGTTACATTTAATGTTTCTACAAACTTCGTTAAAAATTAAATACACATGATTTAAGTGGATTTAAGTGGCATATGTCATTATATTGTTAACACATTTAAGATTTTTCAAAATATTGACGAGTTGATAGCTATTTTTTATACAATGTGTATTATCAGTGGATGTTGTCAGTGTATAAATCTGATTGCGAATTTTTAATAGAAGTTTATTGGCTATATTATTATATGTATTGCACCCAATAGTTACAGTCCTAAATTTAATTGGTTTTTTTAATGAAATTTGGGAATAAGAACTAAATAAGGATAATTAAAGTTAGTAGAGGAAATATTTAATAGTTTATAATAACTATGAATTTTACGATTGTTTACAATTACATTTTCATTAGTTTTTTTAAAAGATTTATTAGTAGAAATACAGGATGTAAGTACTCGGTGATAATAAGATTTACATAATGATTGCATAATTATTAGGAGATTTGTCAATGTATGTGATTACATAGTTTTTTTGTAATTTAGTAATTTGCTGGAACAAATGTTTTGTGTTAATATTTACCAAATGCGAAATATTATGTTTTAAAGCCATAGTTAATTTTTCAATAACTAGTATTTTCCATTGATTAAAATATTCAATAGGTTTACTATATGAGATTGAAATTTTATAAAAAAAAAATATCTATATCGTATGTAAACTGTTTTATAATAGAATTTACGTTAAGAAAGTCTATATTTAGTACCATAACCCATTAGTTTTTTCAGTTTAAAATCATTCACAATATTAAGATTTCCAGTGGTTATATGTTATATAGATAAATAGATAGATATTATTAATAGACATATTTTAAGTTATTATAAATTAATTATTATTAGGCTTAAAAAGTAAAAACTCCAATCATCCTTACATTGTTTCTAAGTTTCATACAATCCTTTAAAATTTCGCACAGTCAATGTTGGATGTAATACTTATATTACACGTGCTAATACCCTTTTTAACACCTTCCAACATCGTTGAAAATTGTTTATGAATTCGGTTTGTCTGACTGTCTCTCCGTGCTCTAACTCTCATAAATATATTCGGACTGTCATAAAATGTTTATACATTAAATTTTACTATAGAATGTTCGGTACTGAAAATAATTGTGTAGCATTAATAGTTCATTTACAGGGACACACAAAAGAATTCCTGTTATTGATGTTACGATATTTCAAACATAATGAAATTAATATGCATTACTGGGGTGGACTACAGCATGCTTTTACCGGAGTATACAATTAGTAGTATGATGTACAGTTCAATTACAGGGACGTACAAAACAATTCCTCTACATTATGATCTATGGGGGGGGATCGTTTGCGGTACATTTTGTACATGTTGAAACATGTTGAACCTGTTTTGAACATACTTGAAACATAATAATATTTAAAAGGATCACCAAGGTTCAATACGACTTATTTTCTATAAATTATGCAGTGCGTAGGATTTATTGTTGATGTACAGAGACGCATAAGAAAAGTCGGTTAAAGGACTGACTATCATCGGTAATTGCTAGAAGTGCTCTTTCCGTTGTGATATGCAATTTAATGTAATAGATTTAATGTAATTTAGCGTATTACGTGTTGTTTTCAAGCCCCACCTGCCAGGTAAAACTGGTTACATAGGCATACCCATGTTATTGTGTCAAGTACCTCGTGTTGGTTTTCGCTTATAGACTAATAAAAAACATTTCTTGCTTGCCCACACATAAAAAAAATCTTCAAAAAGTGTTCAAAAATCCTGGAGCATATCAATTTTCGGTCAATAATGCCTTGGAAGGTTTTAACTGGTCGTTGAACGCATCAATGCATGACTCACGTTTCATCCACAAAATGTATTAGGCTTAAATTGAGTAGCAGAGACCAAAATATTAATCGTACGATCAAAACAACTGAAAAAAAAACATTCCTAATATCTCAAAACAAAAGTAAATCATCCAACAAAATGCAATAAGTCCAATGACACCAACTTATAGGGTCCCATGTGGCCCAAGACCACCCAAGTACTTACTCTGCCAGGCCACCCAACTTAATGCTTTCTTTTAAAAGTTAAAATTTGACCCATTCTTATCCTTCATCCTCAAATAAAGCAAAACAGAAAGAAAAAGAAAAAGAAAGAAAGAAAGACAGAAAGTAGCGTTCTATTTTATATAAAAAAAAAAATGTCAGACCACCCAATACTTTTCGAAAGTTGGAGCCAATGAGTAAATTTAAACATAGTAATTCAAATGATCTCTTTTCGGAAGAAAAGCATAAAAGTACCTTTAGTCTGCTTTCAAATATACATTTTCCATTCTCCCTTACTTCAAATATACGGTCATTATAAATATCATTTCACAATAAATAATCAAAACACTGATTCAGTTCCAACTTATACTTTTTTATCCTTAGTTGAAAAAAAAGGTGAAGTTGATTAAAATATGAAGAGAGACCGCAATCTTGAAACGCTCCGTTCAATAAATAAAAAAATCTCCAAAGTAGAAATAAATTGCTGTCTTGAAAAAATATCTCATTAATGAAATGCATTCGAGGTATTTATAATGTCCATTTCATTTTGTTATCTTTTATAAAAAAAAATATTATTCAGACTAATAAGTTGGAAAAAATTTGCCACACTATCAAAGCCATCTAGAAAATAATAATAGCCATTAAAATGAAAAATTAATGTGGAGAAACGGGTTGGACTTACCAAACCAGTTGTCTGCATTACAAAAAAAAAAAAAAAATTACACAGCTGTTTAAAAATTAAGGAGCGGTGACCGGACCCTTTCTCTTTTTACACTGTTTGTCGAATATCGGCTGAAATTCTTGACGAATTGACCTCGCACTTCGAGGAATTAAAGCACATGTTTGACTTCAAGAACAGTAGAAACAGTATACTGCAATTGAAAAATTAATATATTGAATATTGGATGAGATATGGACATTTATATGAAATATTTTTCAACTGTGCATGCGCGAACTATACGAAAGATTTTTTTTTATGATTTGATAGTCAATTCTATAGAGAAAAAGACCAGTCAAATATCGTGAAAACTCAAAAAGATACAGGCAATACAATGAGATAATTGATAAATTGGGGAGGAAATCTCACACAATCCAATGGGATTTCCTCCCAAATTTATCAATTAGCTCATATTATCATTATTAACATATTTGCAGCCTGTATCTTTTGGAGTTTTCACTATATTTGACTGGTATTTTTATATGAGCTACTCTATAGAATTGGCTACCAAATCATGAGAAAAAAAAATTCTTTCGTGTACTTCGCGCATGCATAGTAAAAATTTATTTCATACAAATGCCCATATCTCATCAAATATTCCATATATTAATGTTTTAGAAAGCGATTACGAGGCCATCCCATGTTTGTATTGTATTCTATCCCATAACTTCAAAGTTATTTTCCTGACTTGCCAGTAAATGATTAATATGCAAGGAAATCAATATGCTTGGACTATTATTTACAATCTTTCCAGGATTTTTCATTTCGCACGGATGTCTAATGGTTGTTTTGCGGGAACAACTGATTTAAATGTTTTCTTTATGACTCGGCCACATATCTAACGCCAATAAAAGAAATCATTACATAACAACTGAAAACCTATCGCCCCCTCAATATTACATTTGGATAAGGTAAGTCATTTTTTTTAAATAATTGATTCAGCAAATAAATTTTAATCTCTTGGAACTGGATTAAAAAAATATATTAGTAATGTTGCAATTTATGCATCAGAACCCTGTCAAAATATGTTATTTTAATTCGGACTGAAAATTAGCTTTGGTACATATGGTTTTTGTAATAATGGTTTTGTAATGCAATATGGTTTTTGCAGTGTTTTTGCTGATCATAATATTTGTTACTTGATAATAAAAACTAAATTTTGTTCCACATTCTTGTTCTTATTTCACAAGAGTATTGTTTATCTGGAAATATGCGTCATATCTTTTTTAATAATTTATTTAAAATATTTTCATTTATTGAATTATTTTATCAGGCAGAAAGTAGCGTTGCAAGTTTGTGTAATTATAATGGAACTAACATTAATTACAATAGTTAGAAACTCAATACATTTCTTAAGCATTTGAATTGAGAAAATATGTATAGGATATTAACAATAAAAAAACGAATAGAACAGATATAACAAAGACATACGTGCTATTATACAAAATAGTACTTTAGGTTTTTTAACTTTTAATCCAAACTACACAATTGTTGTGAAAATATATACAGTTAAAAGCTGCTAAAACGGAATTGCGAGAAATTGGAGAAAAATGCCGTTTCATACGTTTTCTGCCTTAGCAGGTACGTACATGTCCTGCGATTTCATGGTCGGGACGATAATCTTTCGTTTTCACAAATTTTAATGCACTTATTACTACCAAACAATAAATATTTCATTTAAAAATATAAAACAAATGCTTACATATTGTTATTGCTTTGATATTATATGTACACTATATTTCCAATGATGATCGGTCACTTGCGATTTTAGACGTTTTGTTAAATATCTGGAAAGATACATGAGGAATTATCCTGAAACTTCAGGAGTGTAAACAACATGATAGACGTCATATATTTCCGCGAAGGTTTTTTCCAGAAACCCCATAAGGGGCCGTCAACAAATTGAAGAAAAACGAATATATTTTGGATAACCCTGTAAAAACTAATATTGCAAAAGCATTCAAACTGTAGATTATGATTAAGTGGATTATTGTAATAATTTGGGTTCATTTTTATGAAGATAGCATGTATACTCGAAGAGAAATTCAGGTTTTTATAAAAACAGTCCCAAATTTTACCAAGTTTTTTGCTTATAATTTACAGAGTGTTTAATATAAAAACAAGTTTTTTTCAGAAAATATGATAAACAAAATTATACACAATACCCTGCAATCAGAATTAAAAAATAATAAAAATTGTATGAAAAATGAGCAGGTTTACTAAATATTGTTTCACTGCGCATGCGCGAATTCAATCAAAATATACTGTGCATAATATATTAGCTAAATGTATAGACCAACTTTTACGAAAGTCTCAAAAACATAGCTTTAAAATTCTGATAGTAATCGTCGATAGAATAAGCTCGAATTTCGCTGTTCCCAAAAGGAAGCAAAAAGATGAGCAAGAAAATACTAGCTTATCAAAGTGGACATAATAAGAATGAAGTGTCTCTCATTCTATATTTGATACAACCCCTCATCTTTTTGCTTCCTTTTGGGAACAGCGAATTTCGAGCTTATTCTATCGACGATTACTATTAGTCCAGTAGAAATAGCGTTTTACCTTACAAAAATTCGGGTAGTTCTGATTTTTGGATATGTTGTAAAGGTTGACCCTCTAATAAAAAAACCAAGTTTTCGACCTTCTAGACAGACCTTGTGCGTTTTTCACAATATTGAAAAAAACAATATTTTTCGGCATTTTTTTCGATTTTTCTTAAATAACTCAATTTTAGTACATTTTACAGAAAAAGCACTTTTACCATTTTGTAGAGCATAAAATTCTCTACAACATGCAGTATTCATGTTTGTAAATTGTCCAAATAGGGGTAAGATACGGAGCCGGGAAAACAAGGTAAAATTTGCAAAAAGTGCAAAAATCCACAAATGACGTTAGTTTTTGCTTAATATCCTACTTTTAGTGCGTTTTAGAGACAAAAGTGTCAATATAAAGTTTGAAAAGCATGAAGTAGTCTATAAGTTTCATTTATTAGATCATTAAATATCTATAATAGACTCTAAAAATCAGAATAATACAATTTATGGTTAAAAAAAAAAATACCGCCTGACGAGTCATTAATTTAAAAACGAGATTTTATTTTTGATATTGATTAAATGATGCAATTAATTAATTATAGTATGTACAATAATAGGTAACTGTTGAACAGTTGAGGGGGGGGAGCGAAGTTAACCAAAAAACCTAGTCGGTAGACAATAGACATAGGTGCAGGGCCAAGAATTCAAAGTCGAAAGTAAAATTAATAGCTGGGAATAATGTAAAAAAATACTTGAAAGATAAATAAGTTATAATTTAGAAATTTTAAAAAGGAAAAGGAGTAGCTAAGTGCTAAGGCCAAAACTAAGGGAGGTGGGAGCAAAAGGAGCATGTGGTCCGGGCGCTAGAATGGAATCTATTTTTCTTAAATAACTCAATTTCAGTGCATTTTACAGAAAAAGCATTTTCACCATTTTGTAGAAGATAAAATTCTCTACAACATGCAGTATTCATGTTTGTAAATTGTCCAAATACGGAGTGAGATACGGGGCTGGGAAAATAGGGTTAAATTTGGAAAAAATGCAAAAATCCACAAATGACGTTATTTTTTGTTAATAACCCACTTTTAGTGCATTTTAGAAACAAAACTGTCATAACCAACTTTTTAGAGCGTGAGATAGTCTCTATAGTTTCATTTATTAGATAATTAAATTTTGGTAATAGACCTTAAAAATCACAGCAAAAATATTTTGGGTGAAAACAGGAAAATACCGCCTGACAAGTTATTAATTTAAAAAACGAGCTGTTATTTTTGATATTGAAAACACGATGTGGTTAATTAATTATAGAATGCACAATAAATTAATCAACAAATCCATAGTAAGTATTATATAAGTCGCTTTGTCATATATGTTTCCTTTTTCTGCTGCTTGGCCCTGGTAATGATACCATCGTCTCAGATACTTCATCGTCCGTCTCTGTACTTGACTCGATTGGTTGTTCTAGGTCATCAAAGTCCTCAAGGTCCAGTATAATATCAGGAGCGTTGCCACATGGTTGTGGCACTTCACACAGATAACTGAGCACTTCAAGCCTGCCTTTCTAGAACTGCAATTCGTACTACATTTTTTTTTTTTTTTGCATTGGCAAGATATGAAATCGAGTAGAGTATGAGGAGCTGGTCCATTCATCATGGTGACTGGAATGAGCCCATGACCACCCCACTTCCAGCCGCATTCGGGAGGATCCTTTTCGTTTCCCAGCTATGTCTGAATGCATGATATTCAGCAGCATCACGAGTAGGTGGTAGTCTAGCTAAATTTAATTTAATATTGTTAGCTGCTCTAGCGAAGCTGACATTACCGCAATACATTCAAGTTTTGGTTGGGATCACCTCCATACAGGGCAAGAAGTACACCTTCTGTGGCTTCAACAAGTTTGTGCCTCTCTGCATTTGAGTCTTTAAAGATTTGAACTTTTTGGTTCAGGGATGGGTTCTGAAGAATTCTGCAATATTTCATTTTCCCATGGCTGTAGAGCACAGAAGTGGTGTCAAAACCACTTACTGCATGAAGAAAAAGAATATTCCGTGCGACTTCCTTAAATTTGAAACACTCTTTAGAGTAGAGATCGTCAAGCAGTTTCCCTCTCCTGGCCCTTCGGAAATAAACATTGTCTGCAGCTAGAGAAGTCACAAGAAGGTCCATGTCTTCACCATTGACAATGACAGCATCTTAATCACGGGCTTAGGAAATAGCTGTGTTCACTATTAGCACATCTGCATCTTCAGTGGCCTGCGTAGTGATCATTTGTGCTTTTTCAAATTCATTTCGAAGCATATAAATGAAAAGTTCTTTATTTTTTTGCATTCCCCAACAATTTTTCTTGTGGCATCTGTGGAAACATAGTCTTATTGAACTTAACCTCAGCAGAAGTATGAATCTTCAAGCGACGAGCACTTTCTGCCCTTTTTATACTTTTTTGATTATGTTCATTTTAAAATTTAAAACTGAATTCAAAACACCGGAAAACAATTCTCCTTTATACAGGTTTCCATCTTATCAGGTATAATTGTTGGTATTCTTTCTGTTGGGACTAACATTCTCAAAATGAGATACATTTACCATCAATGTAAACTTTGACTAACAAAAATATGTGGGACAAATGAATACAAACACGACAAACCAAATCTTCATTGTGCGCCCTTTTCTCCTTCCATTCTAGCGCCCGGGCCACATGCTCCTTTTGCTCCCACCTCCCTTAGTTTCGGCCTTAGATACTCCTTTTCCTTTTTAAAATTTCTAAATTATAACTTATATATCTTTCAAGTATTTTTTTACATTATTCCCAGCTATTAATTTTCGACTATTAATTTAATAAAATTATATAATAAAATAAATTAAATTTTTATAAAATAATATAATTTTACTTTCGACTGCACCTATGTCTACCGACTAGGTTTTTTGGTTAACTTCGCCCCCCCCCCCTCAACTATTCAACAGTTACTTATTATTGTACATACTATAATTAATTAATTGCATCGTTTAATCAATATCAAAAATAAAAGCTCGATTTTAAATTAATGACTTGTCAGGCAATATTTTTTTGTTTTAACCATAAATTGTACTATTTTGATTTTTAAAGTCTATTATAGATATTTAATGATGTAATAAATGAAACTTATAGACTACTTCATGCTTTACAAACTTTATAATGACACTTTTGTCTCTAAAATGCACTAAAAGTGGGTTATTAAGCAAAAACTAACGTCATTTGTGGATTTTTGCACTTTTTGAAAATTTTAAACTATTTTCCCGGCTCCGTATCTCACCCCCTATTTGGACAATTTACAAACATGAATACTGCATGTTGTAGAGAATTTTATGGTCTACAAAATGGTGAAAATGCTTTTTCTGTAAAATGCACTAAAATTGAGTTATTTAAGAAAAATAGAAAAAAGTGCCGAAAAATATTGGTTTTTTCAATATTGTTAAAAACGCACAAGGTCTACAAGGTCGAAAACTTGGTTTTCTTATTAGAGGGTCAATCTTTATAACATATCCAAAAATCAGAACTACCCGAATGTTTGCAAGGCAAGGCCCTTTTTTACGCTATTTCTACTGGACTATATCAGAATTTTCAAGCTAAGTTTTTGAGACTTTCATAAAAGTTGGTCTATACATTTAGCTAATATATTATGCACAGTATATTTTGATTGAATTCACGCATGCGCAGTGAAACAATATTTAGTAAACCTGCTCATTTTTCATACAATTTTTATTATTTTTTAATTCTGATTGCAGGGTATTGTGTATAATTTTGTTTGTCATATTTTCTGAAAAAAACTTGTTTTTATATTAAAAACTCTGCAAATTATAAACAAAACACTTGGTAAAATTTGGGACTGTTTTTATAAAAACCTGAATTTCTCTTCGAGTATACATGCTATCTTCATATAAATGAACCCAACTTATTACAATAATCCACTTAATCATAATCTACAGTTTGAATGCTTTTGCAATATTAGTTTTTACAGGGTTATCCAAAATATATTCGTTTTTCTCCAATTTGTTGACGGCCGCTTATGTGGTTTCGGGAAAAAATCTTCGCGGAAATATATGACGTCCATCATGTTGTTTACACTCCTGAAGTTTCAGGATAATTCTTCATGTATCTTTCCAGATATTTAACAAAACGTCTAAAATCGCAAGTGACCGATCATCATTAGAAATATAGTGTATGTGTATTTGTGTACGCAGTTCAAATTAGCAAAAGTAAACAATTTATAATATATTTTCGTCTGTACGTTCTTTTAATAATAAATAATTTAATCTTCTAATTGTAATTAGACTCAAACAAGACTTACCCTATACTACGTATGATATGTAAGTAATAAAAAGTGAAAATAAGCGTTTTTATATGGCGAATAAGTACATTTATGAGTCTTTTTTTAATAAAAACTATATATCCCTCTCTCTTATCCGGATGACTCCAGTCGACATTAGTTCGGTTATTGGAGAGTCTACTGTATTTAGAGGGGAAAAAATAGATTACGAGAAAAAATTCGTTAAATAGAGAATGCATTTCGTTATTTGGAGTTTATTTTACAAGGAAATCCGTGAAATGTTCTTGATTAGAAGGAAAATTTCGTTAAATAAATGAATTCTCAAAATTGTTGTTCGTTAAATAGAGCCGACTGTATATATGAAAAGGTAATAAAATGAAATCTTTTAAAATTCAAAATTTAAATTAACATTTTCAGATTATTTTTCTAACTTTAAAATCTAGTAATAAAAAATAAATTTGCCCCTGTTATGTTTGTTTCTCAGCCTAGCACTTATTACTTCCAGACTTAGTCAAAGTTTTACTAAACTGTCATACATATGTTTGAAGTTTCTTGTGATAACTTTTTATATAAATATATATACAGGATGATTATAATTAAAGTCCCGCTTTCAAAATGCTGTAAAAAAAGAACCACTGATCAGAATGACTTCAAATTTGAACTGAATATATCTGAAGAATGGGTAAACGGTATGGCATAAGAAAAAAAAGTTCCAAAGTGTAGCAATAGATGGCGCTGTAAGCGGCATACTATGTAAATTAAAAGACAATCATACGCAATTAAAAACCGAATCATTATGTGGCCTTTTTATGCGGTTTTTGGCCCAAGGACAATTAAAAACCGATTTTTCCCATCCAATGTGTACGACCTTGCCGTGGTGGATGGGCTTTCCACTAACAGTACGACAACTGTTGACTGATTCGGAAGTCATTTTTTCCGTCAAACAACCGAAACACTCATGCACATTGAACAGTACGGTTGGTTTACTGTGCAACTCATGCCAAAGCCGTCGTATTTCGATTAAAAATGTCACTTGCAGCCGAATCCATTTTCGTTATATAGAGAACCTACTAAGTTGTAGGATATCTATGCCGCTTACAGCGCCATCTATTGATACACTTTGGAACTTTTTCCTTTTTATGCCATACCATTTCCCCCTTCTTCCAGTATATTCAATTCAAATTTGAAGTCATTCTGAGTAGTGGTTCTTTTTTTACAGCATTTTGAAAGTGAGACTTTAATTATAATCACCCTGTATATAGCTCTTTTAGAGCTGAGCGATGTCTGGAATTGAATATCATGATATATCGACATCTTTATATCACGATATTACGATATATCGATTAGGGATGCACCAAATATTCGGTATGTATTTGGCTTATTTGACCACAATACCGAATATACCGTTTGGTCAAATAACAAAATATCTATCACTGTGCTCAATTAGATGGTCATCGGCGAATAGTTTAGGATAAGTAGAGTCAAAAAGAAAAAAAAAAAAAAACATTGGAATCGGCGCAAAAGGATTATGGATTTGGACCACTCTGTGCAGAAGTTCCCGGGAGTAGTTTCCAGGCAGAACTGACCACAGAAAAGGGGGAGTTGCGTTTACTTCAGAAATATTTAGCTTAAAGTTAGTTAAAATGTGAAGTCTGGAAGTAATAAGTGCTAGGCTGAGAAACAAACATAACAGAGGCAAATTTATTTATTTTTTATTTCTAAATTTTAAAGTTAGAAAAATAATCTGGAAATGTTAATTTAAATTTTGAATTTTAAAAAATTTGATTTTATTACCTTTTCATATATACACTCGGACATCTATTTCCCGAACATCTATTTTGCGAATTCATTTATTTAACGAAATTTTCCTTAGAATCAAGAACATTTTACGGATTTCCTTGTAAAATAAACTCCAAATAACGAAGTGCATTTTCTATTTAACGCTCTTAATCTAATTTTTCCCCTTCTAAATGCAGTACACTTCCCATAACCGAATTAATGTGGACTGGAGTAATCCGGATAAGAGAGAGGGATATATAGTTTTTATTTTAAAAAAAAAGAGTCATAAATGTACCTATTCGACATATAAAAACGTTTATTTTCACTTTTTATTATATTTACACATAATTTTTGCAATTGCAATTCGAAGTACATAAATTTATCTAATTATAGCATTAAATTTGTATGATTTGTTCTTCGCTCGACTAGCTGACGAGCTGCTACCTCACGCCAATGCCTCATTATAATTAAGTCAGACGGAGTTGATACGCTGTGCTGTTTTAAGAATTGAAAGGCAATCATCATTATTATTAATGTTGTCAACATCCCCTTCTCTATGCATTTACAAAACTCACAATAACGAATGAGGTATCATTCGAAAGGTTTTTGAATCGGCTTCTGACATATCACACTCATATTTCTTTAAAACATGTATTTTGATTAAAAATTGTAGTTAATTAAAAATTAAATCAGCATTGTTTTCATCAAGACACCTTTATCATATTAACGAAGTATGATAAGGGGGTGGGGGGGGGGGGGGGGAGGGGTCTTGGTTTTCATAAATGAAATGAAAAGTTTTTCTCACATCAATGTTACCACAAACATAAAATACCGTATTATATAATGCTCAGCAATGATTATAAAAAAATAAATAGTACAAATAAGACAAAGTGTGATGTATCCGTACGGGTTTATTTTATGCTTAGAAAACAATGCTATTTTAAATGAAATGTTAAATGAAATGTTTCAATGTTATTTTATGCTTTGAAATTGAAATGTTTAGAAAAAAATACACCATCGATCAATCAAAGCAGTGGTATTTCACGTATAAAAGGTATGCTTTGTTATATTAGATTAAATTGTATTTTATGTATGTATGCAATCTTTTTTTCTTCGTCCCATGTTTTTCTCAAAGCGGATGACGCCATCCTCAAAGGCAGTTTAAAATACGATTGTTATTTTTTTTTTCTCGCGCGTGCCCTTTGCTATCTTCGATCAGTTTTACTGTAACTTTGATCGAATAAATGAGATGATATTCTGGCTTGACTAATGCTGTTTACATATATTTTTAACTTTAATTTTTTTAGAAGTTTAAACCTGTATCTAAAAAATATTAGATATTGCTAAAAAATATTCGACTACAGTGCGAAATCCTCGCACGTTTCCTTTATAAAACTTATACTGGCCTTTATAAAACGACATTAAAAAGGTATAAAATTCAGTGACATCTTTAAAAAGTTTAGAAATCTATGGGAAAATATGCATGCCTCTAATCCTTAAAATGTTTCCTCCGATGAAACGCGTTTCTTTTCAACGGGTACTTCATCGTCACTGTTTATATCCATTTCCTTTTCATTTACGAAATTAAATGTTATTTGTTGATCAGCTGGTTATCTACATCACTATTTACCCAGTCAAACACCTCTGTTTCTGTGGTATTTTCACAACCAAAAACTTTTCCCACTGTATCTGTTAAATCTAGGTCTTCTGAATTTTCACAACTTTCATTGATTGCTAACATTGAACATTTGTTTGGAGTTTGGATATATTTCGTGAATACGTCGAACGAGTAGGCGGAATTCTAAGAACATTAAAAAAAATGAATTTACAAGCAGGTTATACATTTTGCGCTTTTATCAGTCCGGATATGGAAGAGTCCGTTTACGAGAGGGCCGGATATGGGAGTGTCTACTGATCTCAAAATTTTTCTGGACATTTCAAATTTACTCTTTCTTTTTACACATTTTATTACGCTCTCCGAAGTTCTCAAATTGCTGTCATTCTTTGGATTTCATCCACGCAGTGCAATTTTCATGCACACCACTTCATTAGAGCAAAATTCAATGTCCCTTTTCGTAAATTGTTAAAATCATTTGAAACAATCCTTTGTGATTTACAGTTTGAAGAAAATACATCCGAAGAGGCTTTTAGAGCATTCGGAATATGTATTATGGGAGAAAAGCTTTTTCAAACAAAATTAAGGCATTTTCAGTAATTAAATAGCAAAATGCAGCCGATAATGTATGCTTAAAATTACTCTGATATATATATATATATATATATATATATATATTAATTGTAAGTGTAAAATTATTTTCTTAAACTAAAAATACCTTGTCTTCCTATACATTAATGCTGTTTTATTCTTGTTTTCTCTACAATTTTTTTTTATGAATAAAATAACTAAAATCAATATAATTTATGAAAAAGTGAACTTTTTATATGATATGACATTTAATGTTTATAAAGGATTAGGGTCCATAAGCCGTGTTTTTGGCCCATGAAATAGACTAAAATTCGATTTTGTTATACTGATTTAATTATTTCACTTTTTAAAATTAGAAGGTTTATCCTGTACGATTTCAACAATATTTTTTGAATTTTGTTCGGATTTATATGACTTACACAAGCTCAAAGTTCGTGTTATTTCTTGTTTTTGATTAAAAATACGCAATTTCTCCTAGTTTTACATCAATTATTTATATGAGCGCAATCGTGCGACACTTTTTTCTTTACATCCTAATCCTAATAATATTATAAATCTGATTGTGTGCAAATGTTAGGCTGTAGCCAGCGTCAAAATGGAGCATTTAATGATCCTGTGTTTTTGCATATAGGTGGATTATAACCCTCTTATGAACATAGGCTGGCTTTTGTTTATTTTATTCAAATATTTTTCTTAACAATTCCAAATTTCGTTATTTTCATACAGAATAAATGGAAATTTTTTCGTATAATATTTTAAAATGGTTAAATTTACTTTACCGTTGCTAATACTTCATCGTTGCCAAAACTAATTAAAAACCCGGAATAATAATTTTTACTCAACAATTTAGATTCAATTGAAAACTTTTCACGTGAAAAATGAAAATTAAAGAATTAAAAAGATTAAATAATATTATTAGAAATAAAAAGTACTTTTTTTAGTTTATGATAATAATACAAGGTTTCAATATGCGTAACCATAGGAAACAGGTTAATATGACGTCATACATGGAAAATAAAGAAGATATGCTTTGATTGGTGAAATAAAATTATCTTAGGTTTTTTTCTTCACTTTTTTTCTTTTTTTTTTCTTTTGTAGGGTAATAATATGTGGCGTTTTACCGTCTGCGCACGGCTAATATAACTATATCGTATTTTTTATTTAAATTTTAAACAAGAACGAAAAATCATGCGTCAAGCATAGATTATGTAACACTTTCCAACGCTTCCAAAATAATTTTACGAATCATACTCTTTTATAAGCTAAAAGATAACATCTAAGTAATCCGAATACTTTATTCAGCCCTGTATAGGATCTATAGATTTGTATATATACTACATAGGATGCTAAATTTTAGTTCAGTTAGGAAACACGTAGCACAGTTTAAAATTCTCCGTCTGGAGTTAAATAATACGGAAATGTGTTCCCGAACTTTTGTACTTCCCTGTATAGGATCTACAGAATTTATACACACCACGTAATATACAAAAAGCGATTTAAAATTAAAATCGCATTCAGTAACTTAAAACGCACTTCCAGGAATTATTGTTAACATACAGTAGAGAATTCTTTTGTGTGTCCCTGTAAATGAACGATGACTGCTATACACACAATATTCTGTAGTAAATCTCTTGTAATGAACCTTATATAAATTTCAATGCGTTTAAAATAGTGAAACATTATTTAAATAAACCGCAGACGATTTTTCTCCATAGACGTAATGTAACGGAATTCTTTTGACTGTCCCTGTAAAGTAAGTATAAGTGCTATGCACACCCTATTCCATATTAAGCTTCTTCTAATGCACCTTAGTGATATATATAAATTTCAATGCGTTTAAAGTATTGAAACATTATTTAAATAAACCGCAAATGATTTTTCCCCATAGACCGCAATGTAACGGAATTCTTTTGAGTGTCCCTGTAAAAAAACTATAAGTGCTACACACTTCCGTTGAAATAGGGAACATGCTGTAGATAACGATTATAACATATAAAATTTGCAGGGCAATCCGAGCATATTTACGGGAGTTAGAGCACGGACAGACGGCAGACGGCAGACGGCAGACGGCCAGACGGCCAGACGGCAGACGGCCAGACGGCCAGACAAACCGAAGTCATAAACACTTTTCAACTAGGTTGGAAAGTGTTAAAAAGTAAAAAGAAATTTCAAAAGAAAATGGTTAGCAAATGTCAATAATGTGCTCCGCAATATTATCCATGTCGAAAATGATGTGATGGATAGCGAAAAATAGATATTTTCATTCTTAAAACTAAAAGAAATACTTCGATTACCTAAAAAAAAAATGACGAATGTTAATAGTTCCATTTTTGTTGATAAAACCTAAAGATTTAATATTATTTCGTTAAAATAACATAATTTCCCCTATGCCAGTATTGAAATTAATTGCCTGGAAAAGAAAATTAACAAGTATTATGTCATTAAACATGGATTTCTCTGGGGAAATATATATTTGAAATAAAACGGAATTTTCCGATATGTTTTAAAATGAATGGCAATCAATTCCTTACATTAATAATATAAGGATCAGTAAGCATATAAAGTAGATGAGTTTCACGCCATATTTATAACGAAAAATTTAAATGTTTTTTTTTTAATGTAAATATACGGGTTATTAAGCATGAGTATCCATTATATTACAGATGAGAGTTTTCTGCTAAAAATCACATCATAATTTTAAGAAAAGGAAAATGAACACGAATCTATTATATTAAAATCTGACCGTGTGTTTATATTTCGAAACTACTAGACTATCGAACGCAACGCGATGTATTTAATACCGGTTATCATTGATACGAAGACTTAACTCTCAGAATAAATAAATTAGATACCAAGATTTTTTTTTTTTTTTTTTTTTTTTTTTGTATTTTTTGTAAATTTTAATGAAGTTTCTCTAAAACCGGAAAGTAACATACTCCATATTTGTGTATGAAAAAGGAGAAATAAAACAGATCAGTATAGTTTTTACACCATTTTCTCATTAAAACTGAAAAACAGAATTTATTTTCACTTTGAATAGATGGTAAAAACAAAATCTTGATTTCAGTAAATTATCCGAAAAATAAAAACATATTTTCACATATTCAAACTTCATGAATCAATTTATTCGGGAAAACAAAAATTGCCTGTCAACATACTGTCATTTAGAAAACAAGATTTGTTTCAGCTGTACATTAAACCAAGGAGGCAGAATTGAATTTAAAGAAAAAGCATATACTATTTCCAATTAATGTTTTTTTGAAGGATGGATGTTAAAACGTTTCACAAAGGCATTAAAAGTAAAATTGTTTATAATTGGTAAAATTGACATTTGTTTTTGCCCATTTCGTCTATTTCCATGTTTTTATTTGGCTCTCCTTTTTGCATTGGTTGCAATTTCATTTTCGCGATTATTTGGCACAAAATTTCACTTTTTTAAGACTGAGTTTTGTCAAGGTCCCTATAACAAAAAATACCGTAAAAAATACCGTAAGCAATTCATATGAAATGTGATAAAGAGTTAGTTAATTATTAACGTTTTTAATTAACGGGAGTGAAATATTTTGCTTAATTAAAGTATTTATTATTATTTTAATGTTGCGTGAACGAAGTCACGGGTAACAGCTAGTAATATTATAAATCCGATTGTGTGCAAATGTTTGGCTGAAGCCAGCGTCAAAATGGAGAATTTAATGATCCTGTATCTTTGCATATAGGTTGATTATAACCCATAAATGAACATAGGCTAGATTTTATTTATTTTATTCAAATATTTTCTTTAATATTTAAAAATTTCATTATTTTCATAGAGAATAAATGGACATTTTTCCATAAAATTTAACCATTTTACTTTATCGTTGTTGGGGCTTTGATCATTGCCAATAAATAAAAACACGGCAAAATAATTTTTCCTCAACAATTAATTTTCAATTGAACGATTTTCACATAAAAAATGAAAATTAAAAAGAATTCAAAAGAAGATGATTTTCCGTGATATTTGAAACAAAAATATGGAGTATTTGTTATCATACATGAAGTATGAATATCGGTTACATTAAAAAGATCTTTTTCTGTTAAAACCTGCGGTATAATTAGAAGGAAAAATGAACAATAATTATATTATTAAAAATAGATTTCGCTTGGACCATGGAACTATGAAAAGGATCCTCCTCCGATTGGACAAATATGACGTCATAAATAAAACATGTATTTTCAAATATTCGTAATAATACAAGGAGCATGAATATCAATGTATAATGAAAGTAGATAGATAATGGACGTAATATTTAAGATGTAAAACTGAAATATTTTTTATCGATACTGATTAATAATTAGTTTGAATACCAGTCACATACAAATGTGAATTTTCCGCTAAAATTTAAGTCCTGATTGCCAGAAAAAGAAAATTAACAAGAATTATGCCATTGAAAAGAGATTTTTCTGAGGAAAAAGTGAAGTCATATTTGAAATAAAACGGGAATTTTCAAATGTGTTTTACAAAGAGCGTGAATCAATTTCTTACATTAATAATACAAAGATCGATAAGTTTAGAAAGTAGATGAGTTTCCCGCCATATTTAAAACGAAAAATTTAATATTTTTTATCTATACCGATTATTAAGCATGAATATCAGTTACATACAGACAGATTTTTACCGAAAACCACACCATTATTATTAGGAAAAGAAAATTAAATACGAATCTATTATATTAAAATCTGACCGCCTGTTTGTATTTCGCAAATACTCCTTTCAGATTGTCGAATGCAACGTGATTTACTTAACACCGGTTATCATTGATCCGAGGATGTCATAAACTCTCAGAATTAAAAAAAATGATTTAAATTCCAAGATATTATTATTATTATTATTATTATCATTATTTTGTAAATTTTAACGAAGTTTTTCTTAAAATGGTAACTAAATTATTCCATTTTTGTGGATAAAAAAGAAGAAATAAAACAGATTAATATATTTTTTCTCATTAAAACTGAAAAAAATATATATTTTCAATTTGAATAGATGGTGAAAGAAAAAAAAATCTTTATTACAGTAAAATTTTAGAAAAATAAAAACGTATTTTTACATATTCAAACTTCATGAATCAATTTATTCTGGAGTACAAAAATCGTCTGTAAACATATTTTCATTTATAAATAAAGATTTTTGTTTTCGGTTAGAGATTAAATCAAGGAGGCAAATTTAAGCTTCTTGCATTTAGGTCTACAAGTATTGCTCCCTATTCACAAGAATTGAATTTAATGAAAAAGAATATACTATTTCCATTATCTTTGAAGGATGGCTATTAAAACGTTTCACAAAGGCGTTAAAAGTAAAATGGTTTACCAAGTAAACTTGACATATGTTTGTACACAATTCGCCGATTTCCACGACTTTATTTGGCCCGCCTTTTTTCATTGGTTGCAGTTTCCTTTTCGTGATTATTTGTCACAAAATTTCACTTTTTTAAAACTTAGTTATGTCAAGGCCTCTATAACATAGAAATACTGTATTGTCTCCAATGGAATGTGATAAAGAGGGAATGAAATATTTTGCTTAATTAATGCATTTACTCTTCTTTTAATGATATGTGAACGAAGTCACGGGTAACAGCTAGTATATTATAAAATACATCAAAATTTACAATATAAGTAAAAATAAAACTGTTGCAAAGCTGCGCTCATAGCAAAATATTTTTAAAAAAAATTAAAAATTGAGGTAAAATTAGGAGAAATTGCGTATTTTTCATCAAAAACTACGAACAGTACGAACTTTGAGCTTATGTAAGTCATATAAATCCGAACAAAATGCAAAAAATATTGTTGAAATCGTACAGGATAAACACCTTCTAATATTAAAAAGTGAAATAATTAAGTCAGTATAACAAAATCAATTTTTTTTTTTTTTTTTTTTTTTTTTAAATGGATATTTAACAGTGCCCAAAATGGATACACAGTGGTAACCAAAACAGGCATGACCCAATTTGGGCACATACCTAAGAATCTTTCAACCCAAATTGGGTTTTATTTTTTTCTGTGTACTTCAGACACTGCTTGTTGGTGCACTTAAAAAATTGAGTACATTTTGAATAAATTATTTTATAAATGAAATTTCAATTTTTCCAAATGGGAAAAAGCTCCTTCGCGAGAAAACCGGAATAGACTGTTTTTTTCTCGAGCATTCCCATCTCTTCTCCAGCCATTGCTCGCTTGTGCACTTAAAACTTTACTTACATATATTTTCTCTCCAGTTATTGTATTATCACAAGAGTGGGAAGGTTTCCTTTGTTGAGTTGCCATCATTTTAATGGATTTTTACTCTTTTTGTCCGTACCTGAAATCCCCCTTCTAATTTCATTTAGTTAGTCATAAATTAGCTTAGAGAGAGGAGAGAGGAAATGATTACTAAAAACCGCGACTGATTTAGATGGAACAAAATTTCTCCTATGATTTTAAAATACTGCTTTTAGAATGTAGGAAAATTTTATCAATTTATTTTAATTCACAGAAGGAGCCATGAAGGCTACAGATCCTAAAGTTTTATTATTTAAAAAAAGTTTTAAGACTAATCTCTTTTTAAATAATAACTCAAAGGATATATTTATTTATTTGGTAGATTATTGTGCGTAATTCACTGATGTAACGGCGACGTTCACCAAAAGGTAAGAATCGGTTAAATTGATTTAAAATTAAGTTGTTTAATATTTTTAATTCCAGGAATTTTGAATTATATAGGAAAAATGGCTAATTGAATATTCGGCAAAAATTGCTAATCGGCTCATCCCTAATAACGATAGTGTGACGTATGCAGAATATAATAAAATAGCAAGTTATTTGTGAATCTGATCAAATATATTTTTTAATAAATTGATATTAGAGTCGGGTCGGGCCTGATTTCATTGATGTTTTGCTCGGGCCGAAGTTTTAGCTGTCACACCTGGCCAAGTCGGCCCATGATTGCTTTCTTTTGGATCGGGCTTAGGCCTGAAAATTTCGGTCCATGCAAACCTCTAGTCTGTACCATATTTATGGCAAATGAAATAGGGGAATGAAATAGAAGGAAAGAAAAAAAAAACTGTGTCAATTTCATTCACTGTTTATTTTTATTTGTTTATCATACTCCACAAAATAAATACAGTAACCTCCATTAAATCGTGCATTCCAGAAGACACAAAAATATGCGATATATCCGAATTATAGGTCTGCACGGGCCGGAAATTTCAAACCGGGCCCGAACGAAACCTACCTCGGCCCAGCCCGACGTAAAAGCTAAAAGTTCGGCCGAGACCTGGTCCGATCAGTTTTCTTTGTCAGTTCATGGCCCGGTCCCGTAATTTTCTTTGACCGAAGCCGACACACTTCGACCTGATACCCGAAACGAAACAAAATTGATTCATGATTTAATGCAAATGTAGCAAAGTAGTGTACAATTATACATCTTTATCTTTTATGTTAAAAGTTGCTCTAGTTTAGTACATATTGTGCTTATGCTTATTTGTGTTTAGTTCTAGTTTGATATATATATTATTCTCAGGCGGAATTTGCTTGTTTATAGCTCATATGATTAGGCTTAATTTGATCACATTTGATCTTATGTTTAATTATAGTTGCCGCCTAAAATTAAAGGTGGGAGTATGTTGGGGAATGATATGTGATTTTAGATGTTTCGCAGGTTCCCAATCATGTGAGACGAAAACTTAGAGGAAAGTTAATTGGCTGGTGCCTCTATTATTTATTTATTTATTTATTTTCCATTTAGTGCGGAAGGAGAAACTCTGTGCTGAGTTGTGGAATAAAAAAGCAGATACTCTATAAACGACATTTTCAAAACTGAGTAAAAAATACTCAAATCTGAGTATGCCGCATAATCAAAATGGCTCCGAATCAAAATTACTCAAGTTTGAAACATGTATACACTCATTTCTGAAAACATACACACAGTCAAGAAACATCATGTGCTCATATCTGAGTATTTCCATGTTTCAAAAATGAGTATGAACTGACTTCTTTATGCTCATTTTTGAGTATTTCCGTGTTTCAAAAATGAGTTTGAACTGATTCTAATCATTTTTTATTACGTCCATTTTTCAAAAATGAGTATTAACTGACCTCTATGTGCTCAGTTTTGAATATGTCCATGTTTCAATATTCTGAGTATTTATACAGTATTTCAAAATTGAAAGCATTGGGTCGTCATATTTGAAACAAAAAGTGTCATAACAAAATTAAAACATCGATTTATGCAGATTTGAAAGTGTCATTTTTCTCAGTGGAGATGTCATAAAAAAATAGTGATCTGAGTGATGTAATCGGATGGTGAAGAAACCGAGATTTTTTTGTCTTTTTAAAAGTTTTAGAACGGAGATAAAATTTAGTAAAAAGTAAAAGAATCGTTTATCCAGTTTATGGTACAACGACTGAAAAATAAGAAATGAAGACTCGCATAATTGACGGATCGTGTTTTTTTTTTTTTTTTTTTTACGATAAAATTTTTAAAATGTCCAACTAGTACATTATACATCGTAAATAGATAAGTTGCTAGAGAAAAAATTCCCTTTTTAGTGTGTTAGTGTGGATTACAGCATTGTTATGGATTGTGAATATATACATAGCCATTTGTGTATAGTCATACATTTTAATTAGTGTTCATATTTTGTCTGCTCTATATTAGTTAAATAAACTATATAAAAAGAAAAAATGATCTGATTTATACTCAAGAAATATATATATATATATATATATATATATATATATATAGGATAAATCAAACCCTTTTATTGGGAGAATACAGGTAAGAATTTCTTTACCTATTATATTTAAAAGTGTGAAGAAATAAAAGGTTTAAAAGTAGATAAAATGAAAGAATTTGAAAATAAAAATAAAGATTAAAAGTTTCGAACCTGCATGCCAATTGAAATTATTACCTATATAGAAATCCTGCCTTAAACAAAGAAATTCATTGGTGCCGGCGAAAATATTACCATACAATTACACCTGCTAAGACAAAAGTCTGTCTAAAACGGAATTTTTCACCGGTCTTTTACAATTCGTCTTAGCAGATTTTACAGTGCATAGTATAATCTGAAGAAAAATTCTGGACCCTGCTTTCCCTGGAAAGAAATCTTCGTCACGCCACTCCTTCATTTAGTTACTAAAGAAAAAAGTATAGTAATATTAGGAAAATTCTTCGCAAAATCCTCGTTTTTATTTATACAATTTCGAATTCCCGGGATTTGAAAGACTTGGGATTGGATTCTCTACATGTGCTTTAGTATTAAGGGGACTCGTAGCTCTCATTTTGACAAAAAATGACAAAATGTCGCATTTCAGACTTTTATCCTAAAATGAATCTTAAACATCTCTAGAACATTGCACCCAAATTGCTTGACGATCTGACATAAGGAGATACGGTTAATTTTACTTAGCTCTTCTTTATAATATCTCTCTTCTTCTTCTTTTTATATTTTTATTTATTTATTTATTTATTTTTTGTAAATGAAATGTTTAAACTCAATTTTCTCAGTTCGTATTTTTTCGTTTTCTCATGTAATCAGAATGCTAAGCAGTGGTGTAGTGGAGGGTAGACGGAGGTATACTTGGTATACCTTCTGGTTTTTTTTAATAAGTTCCGTATACCCTCTGTTTCTCAAGTAAATGTATAGCGTATACTATGATGTTCTTATTGCTCATGGGAATAAAGCAGGATATGCATCCAGATAGTTTTAGGAAGATCTATGAAACAGGATTTTGGGAAATGCTGCACGGCCGGATAATTTGGTACATTGTCCCTCTAGCATTGTGTCCACAAAACCGACAAGTTCGTAATCCTTTGTTGAAAAAAGAAGTAGCAGAGAGAAGGAATAAACAGCCAGCATATACTTGCAAGTTTCATTTTATTGGCCATAAGAAGACATCAAGATGTTATATAGGAGAGGTGGTCTGTACTTAACCCTTTGAGGGGTCGTGGTATATATTATATACCACCTAATTTTAATCCGATTCAAACCAGAAACTTTTAATTAAATTTTATTTTTTTAACTTTGACGAGAAAAAGTTTAAAAATTGCTTATTCTTATTTTGAACTAAATTCTTTCCTAAATTCCGGTGGGAAATCAACGTTACAGGAGCACAACTGCTTGCCCCTGAAAGGGTTAATCCATTAAAAAGTGTTAGGGTAGGTTTTTTCATTTATTCTAAATTTTCCATATTTTCTTTATTTTTTCTATATAAGTTGTAGCCCCCCCCTCCTTTTATAATAATCGTAATGTTTTTCATTTAATATTCTCTTTATTTTAGTCTGAAATAATGGAGTTAAAATACCTTTCCTTTCTTTTAAATGTCTAAGCTAAAACAAATTCATTGTCTCTTTTACTTAAAATTATAATTTTTATATTTCCCCTGTAAGTTATAATTTCACTGGGGTGGTCCTTGTTACCATGGGAAATTTCCAAATGCTCTCGGGCACTTGGGCAATAAAAAAAATCCATTTCCCAGACAACGTATATTAGCTTGTATTGTCAGGAGTTTTATGACTCCATTTATGCTGTTTTTTCGTAAACAACTTTAGCGGTGTTGCTCGCCTTAATCTGCTCTGTAGATCTTTCGTGGAAAAAGCAGGACTCGGGCGGCAGATAGTGGCCCGTATTGTTAAAGTTTTATTATTCGTTTTTACGAGCCCAATTATTCCGTTTTATGTAAACAACAGTTCACGTGGGAGGTCGAAAGAAGGAGCAGCAGACCCTTTTTACCTTCGTGGAAAGGGGAGTGAAAACGGAACAGCTGTACACATGCCATCACCCCTATGCGAAGTAGTTCCACCCGCAAGAGAGCGACGACCAATGGTTTTACGTAACGTATTCGCGGGGAATGTTTTTTTCCCTGGTATAGTTTAGCGCGGGAGATTGTAGCCTGGGATATACTGTATATGAGTTTTTTAGGGGAAGGCTGAGGCCTTTCCTCTCTCCCCCCCCCCCCCTCCTGGAGTTTTCCTGGTGGTGGTCAGAGAATTTGAGAGGCATTCGAAGTTTTACCGGTGAGTGAGATGCCTGCTTAAAAAAAAAAAAAAGCGTCTGGTGCTTCAAGATAGAAATAAGCTCTGACCGACAAGACAGTGAGTCACTATAATAGTTATGTTTGAATAAGATCCTACGACCGAGAGCTGTGACGGCTGAGAGCATTTTTTTGTTGGAGCCAATGCTCTTCGATGGCAGTTAAGCATAGATTAGATAAATTGGAGGACTGTCGCTTGTAAAAAGAGTATGTCGAAAGCTTTGATCGGAAGTGCAGTCGGAGCATTCGGGAGAAAAAAAAAAGGGTAATCCTAGCCCCTTACAGCTGACACCGTTCAACTACAGAGCATAACGCCGAAACATATCTTCAAAAAAAATCGTATAGCTGGTTACCTGCTCCATATTCCATACAGAAGAGATACTTAAATATTCAATGATGCCTAAAGTCTCTTCGTGTAGTGCCCCATGTTTGTGAAAGTAAGACGGTTAACCCTGGGACATTACTAATATGTTTACCAGGACTGTTAAATCTCAGCGTAACGAGTGTTGAATCTGCCAGTGAGCTTTTGGTAAATATTTTCCAGGTTAATGAATAAGTGCCTTTTATTATTATTATTATTTTACCATGAATATATATATATATATATACTTTGATGCATATATATGTGTGATTAAATCACCTGTTACCAACTAACCTTATACCTATAAATCTGGATATGTTGGCGTTTCATTTATCTGATTATGTTGGTGTTTTATCTAACAATTCTTTTTTCATAAGTTAATAAAAAATCAAATTCGTGGTGATATTCTGTCTGTGACTTATTTGTATGCATCATAGAAATTCATTTGTTTTTTTTCTAAATTTAACATTACTATTTAATGGATAATGAATTTTGTTTAATTATTTAAACAATCAGAGAAAGTAATTATTTAATATTTAAACCTTGCTAATTTTAATTTACTTTGATTGTGACTTCATTTAATTTTCCTTCATCAATTAAAATTAAATAAGTAAAATTTAAATCCTTGATTTGTTTCTGAAAATGCTTATTAATTTGGTTTTCTTTAAATATTAAATTGCTTCTTAAAAATATTGTGAAGTACTTTTATTTTCCTTTATAGAGAAAATGATTTAATAAATAAGGTAAATTTAACCTATTCTTAATTGAAGTAAATGAATTGAAGATGAATGTAAAAGAAAAATTTTATATTAACTATGTTTAATCCTTAAAGTTTATTAGCTGCATTTAAGGTAATTAAGTTACACCAAATTCTTATTAAAAAGGAAAACTATGTTTTATCTAGCTACTATTGGTTTGTTACTAGCCACTATACAAAATCACTCGCATGGTTCTGGCAAATTGGTACATTGATATGAACATGTTTTGTAACTTTAATTAATTATCTGTATCCTTATTTTAATTAACTTCTTTCCCCTTTTTTTGTGCCTTTCAAATTCTGGAAGGATTACAGGACCCCTTTTTTATGTCTTTCTTATTCAAAATCTGTTCTATAAAGTTTTAATGAATTTCATTTATTTTACCATAACAATGTTCCAATTCGTCAAACCACTTGTTGGGTATAAGCGGTATGGTGATAAATGAGAATTTTGTTGATACCTTTTGGCAAATTTATTCATTTACTTAATTAATTTTTTAGTTATTCAAAATTTATTTGGTTTGTTTTGTTTATTGCATCTCTCTGTTCATTTTTTTTAATTAGTATTTGTGAAAAATTGTTTTAATTTCCAAAAATCAACAAAATTCATTCTTTTGGTTATTTATCACTTTATCAAATACCCCAACAAGAAAATGGTGCCGTGTAGAAACATTCCTGCGGTTACCAAGAAGTAAAACTTTTGTTTTTGACTGTAAATTTTGTTTTACATTATATGATTGGAGCAACTGGGTATCGGTTTTTACTTATTATGAAATTGTTTACATATATTTGCCTAGTAAAAGTTTTCTCTATATATTTTTAAATATCTAGTCAACTATAATATTGATATTTTTTAAAATTTGTATAATGAAACTGGTGATGTTCTTGTGCTACAGAGTTTTATAATCTCCATTTTTCCCCTTTTCTGCCTTCTATTTTTATTTTTTTGGGAGTTCTGTGTATCTATCTGACTTAATTATGGCCAAAGGAGATCCTACTAAGGAGCTGGTAGAGCTCCAGAAAAAAAATTCGTTAGTTGAAAACTTGTGCAACATACCACCATTTAATGGAGAGGCTAGCTCAGTCTCATTTACTGACTTTTCAGAGAAACTGGATAGTCTCTCCACCCTTTTTGCTTGGGATGATAGTGAGAAAAAATTTGCCCTCCTTAACCGCTTAAATGGTACTGCGGCGAGATTAGTTAAGCCCCACAAAGATAAAACTAGTGCGGAATTATTAAGTATTTTAAAAAATAAATTTGTCCAAACACCTACTCCTGATGTTGCACTTGCCAAATTTCTCAACTTTAAGCAAACTCCAGGTATGTCAGTGCAAGAGTTTTTTGATGCTGCATCTGACCTCTCATCAAAGGCACTCGTTATTGATGGAGTAGCTGATGCCATTGTCAACAAAAGCCGTGAAGCCATGCTTCACTCTATGCTTTTAAACAACCTTGCACCTGAGATCAGAAAGGGTGTCATCACCAAAGATCCCAAAACCCCACAGCAAATTTTAACTTTTGCTCTCCTGGAGGAAAGAGCGTGCCGCAGTGTAAATCCTTTTTACACTTTACATGAAGAACCAAACCCCCTTTTATATCAACAAAATTTCCCGCAGAATCTAGCTTGTGCAGCTACTCAGCCAACTAGGGACAACAATGCAGAAATAGAAACTCTTAGAATACAGATTGAGGCTCTAAATTCCAAACTTGACAACCTAATAAGTGATAAAAGCAGAGAGAGAGAGGTGCAGAGCCAGGAAATAGTGCCCAGTAGAAATGTTACTTGTTTTTATTGTTCCCAACCCGGTCATTATGCTAGAGAGTGCCCCCAATATGTGTATAATTTTAATAGGAGCAGAGGCAATAATTTTAGGAGCAGGGGAGGATATGAAAATAGTTACCGGGGAAGTTACAACAGGAGAGGAAACTTCAGGGGAAACAGAGGAAATAATTACAACAGCAACAGAAGTGGTAGAAACAGAGTACAAAATTATGCAGAGGGTCAGCAAGCAAATGATGCAACTAATAATCCCACTGTTACTGAGAATGTTCATTTAAACGGGGATCGGCTGAATCAGAGGTTGTCGAACTGATTCCAAAAAAGGCCACCGACCCACCTGCGGTATATAGTGTTTTTTCTCCGCAGTCTTATAACTTGCCAACTGCCAGTATACTTATAGGTGATACTAACATAACTGCCCTCTGTGACTCAGGTTCTGCGATTAATCTCTTAAGCAGTGTAATTTTGAACTCACTCACAGACTATAATGTGCAACAATGTTATACGCCTATTCTGACAGTAACTGGAGAACAAGTTCCTCTTACTGAAAAAGTAGTTATGAATTTTAAATTCCATAACACCCAATGCCAAACTGTTTTTTTTGTAGTGCAGGGCAAGTTGGCGAAGGAATTTGATGCCATTCTAGGTATGCCCTTTTTGAAACAATACAATGCAATCATTGATTGTGCCACAAATACTGTTTCTCTTCGGGCTTCGGATCAAACACTATGTAAACAAACCCTGCTTACCCCTCCTTGTACCAAAAACAGTAATGTGTGTTTAGAGGAAACAAAGGTAAACAAACAAGGTAAGAGTAGTGACCCATGCATGCAATGTTATGAATTACCTGTATATAATAATCCTATTAATGTGTATAATTGTGCTAAATGTAAATGTATGTGTAATGTAAATAATAACAATTCTAGTGTAAATACTTGCAAAAATAACTATCCCATAGATCATAAAGTTGAAACTGAGGCTAAATTGATAGCAAAAAGTAGTACCCCTGACTATTCGAAAGATATTGAAATAAGAAACTGTGCAGAGAAAATAAAATTAGGGAATAGTAGGGAGATAAGGAAGGTTCATCACAGTCAGAATAGTAGTGACGAAGAAAATAATGTTGATAAAAGGTGTAACAGAGTATGTGATGAAAGTAATAGTGATTGCCAGGTTTTTATGATGGAAGAATTACCGGGTGGTACTACTGTTGATAAAATTGCTTCGGGAAATAGTAAACAATGTGAGGAAAATTTTCAAAATTTTGAACAATGTATTTCTCAAATCAAATCAGAATTTTATAGTGTAAATAATGTAAATGCAAATGTTGGGGAGCAGTTTAGTGATAATTCTGAAAATTCTGAAATGGGTAGTTATGAATTTACTGAAAATGAGGAAATGCAAGCAAATAATATTAGTGAAAATACAGGTAAACATGATGTTGAGAAAAAGGCGTGTAATATCAGTATGGCATCTTTGTGTAATAAACTTGAAATCCCAGCCCAGTCTAAAATTTTAGCTAAAGTCAGATGTACGAAGGAAAATTTCAATGACAAGGATAGTATTTTAATGTTAGAGCCCTTTGCTAAGAATTTACATGCAGGCCTCTTAATTTCTAGATCCATTTGTACCCAAGAACATGGCCTATTTCTATCCTTTGCTAACTTTTCTGATAACAATATAGTATTAAATAAGGGTACTTTAGTAGCAAAAGTTCAAAAATGTATTGATAATTCTAACGTAACCCCAGATAATTGTAATTTAGCCTGTAATATCAATACTCCCCCTCCAATTGCAGATTTTGACCATGCTGACCTTAGTTGGAGTTCCGAAATTAATTTAGACCACTTAGAACCGCCCTTAAAATTAAAAATGCAAGAATTTTTACAAGAAAATAAAGATGTTTTTGCAGCGTCTGTCTTAGACTTACCCGGCTGTGACACCATACCCCATTCAATTAATCTAACTTCAGAAAAACCGGTTAAATGTAAAGCATATAGAGTCCCCCATAACTTACGACAGGAAATGGAAGATCAATTAAATATTTTACTACAGGCCAATATAATTTCCCCGTCTATTTCAGAATTTGCTTCGCCGGTCATTTTTGTGAAAAAATCAGACGGATCTTACAGACTGGCTGTTGACTTTAGAAAATTAAATAAAAATCTAATGAAAGATGCCTACCCCATACCAAACATCACAGACTCAGTTGACGCCTTATCAGGCTCAAATTTTTTTTCCACATTAGACTTAACTAGTGGATTTTTTCAACAAACTATCCGTCCCGAGGATAAATATAAAACAGCTATTATTACTCACAAAGGGTTATTTGAGTGGAATCGAAACTGTTTCGGACTTTCGAATTCGGGAAACAGTTTTCAACGTCTTATGTCTGCAATTTTTGGTGACCTAGGAAATTTGGGAATTTTAGTATACATCGACGATATAGTAATAGCTTCTAAAGATGTCGAATCCCATATAAATAAACTTAAGCTTGTTTTTGAAAGGCTTCGGCAACACAAGCTTAAACTCAAACCCAGTAAGTGTACATTTTTATCCGACAAGATCCAATACTTGGGCTTTGAAATCCAAAAAGGACGAGTGTCACCAATCAACAAAAATATTGAAGTAATAAGGAAATTCCAACCTCCTAACACCCGAAAGGCTGTCAGATCCTTCATCGGTGCACTCTCCTTCTATAGGCGATTTTTGCCAGATTTTTCTAAAAGAGCGAGAAATCTTATCAACCTCACTAAAGATACGGGTCGATTCACTTGGAACCAAGCAGCACAGGAGGAATTTGAGGATTTAAAATCTGCACTAATATCCAAACCTTGTCTTACCCTTCCTAATTTTGATAAGGAGTTTTACCTTTATACTGATGCGAGTGGCGAAGCACTCGGGGCAGTACTATCACAACTAGATGAAAATGAGATGCTCCACCCTGTCGCATTTGCTAGTAGGAAACTCAAAGACGCTGAGACGAGATACTCCGCCACTGAGAGAGAGTTATTGGCATTAGTATGGGCCACTGCACACTTCAAGTGCTACCTTGCCAATACTCATTTTTATATATACACTGATCATGCACCTCTTACGTACATGCTCAAAATTCAGGATCCCACATCACGTATGGCTAAGTGGATCTGTACACTTTCTGATTTTACATTTACCATCAGATATATTAAGGGAAAATGTAATAGCGTTGCAGACTTTCTTTCAAGGTTCACCACAGATAGCAAACCGGATAATGTCACCAATTGCAACTTTTCTATACAAGTAGCGAAGGAGACAACTTTTATGCCACATTCCAACCTTTTAGAAAAGATAGGTGAATTACAGAAAACAGATAAAAAGTGCTGTGAAATTGCTCGCAAAATTAGTGAAAATCTTGAAGTTGCACCCAAGTATTTGAGATTTTTCTTTAGGGATGATCTTCTTGTATGCGAGGATACACGGGAGTCACCCTTATTGAATAATCCTATCAAACTTGTGGTGCCGAAGAAAATGGTTGAGCAAGTGTTTGCACTAACCCACGAATCCCTAGCTGCTTGTCACCAAGCTTTTCAAAAGACAATAGACCGCATTCGTGAGCACTTTTATTGGCCAGGAATGTCGGCAGATGTCAAGCACCTAGTGGAGTCGTGCGTTAGCTGTCAAGAAAAAAGAGTTTACAAAGCAAATCAACTTGCACCCCTCCAACGTGTACCCACACCTCATTTCCCTATGAATAAAGTGAACCTCGATGTTATAGGGCCTCTTCCTGTTACCTTTTCGGGTAACAAATTTATAATTACATACATTGATGCATTTTCAAAGTGGCCTGAAGCTTATGCGGTATCCTCAATCACATCTGATGTGGTAGCCGATACTCTCGCGGACTTCATTTCACGTTATGGAGCTCCATGTTATATCTCAACCGACAGAGGACCCAATTTAATTTCTGCAGCTATCGAGCATGTGTACAAAATGTTTGGAATAAAACATCCCAAAACCACGGCATATCACCCAGCCGGAAATGCTCGGATAGAACGCCAGAACAGGACTTTAAAAAACGCCCTGTGTCATATTGTGAATGAGAATCAATCAGACTGGGACACCAAGCTTAAATTTGCACTTTTAGCCATGCGCACGGCTGTGCACTCATCTACCAAACTAACTCCAGCAGCTGTTATGTATGGCAGAAACCTTAACCTACCTTATAATTTATTTTCTCAACCCCCCCCCAATTTAGTTATAATGATGCCCCCTCTTTTTGTGAACTTTTGATACCAGCTCTGCAAAAGGTGTACGCTGAAGTGCACAATCATTTAATAAAAGTATCAGAGAATCAAGAAAAGTATAGAGAAAAGACAGCTGTTGACAAGAAACTAAAAGTTGGTGATCTGGTTTGGCTTTTCACTCCAGCAATTGCACCTGGTACAACAAAAAAATTATGTAAGTTGAATAATGGCCCCTTCACTATCTTGGAAAAATTAAATGAGGTAAATTTTAAAATCGCCCTTGTTGCAAATCCCAAAAACGTTCAAGTTGTCCATGTGGATCGCCTCTCTGCCTTTAAAAACAGACTCCCGATTTGGTCCGACGACCCACAACAACAACAGAGTGTTCCAGATTCGATTGACGATCCACCTATCGATGTGCAGCAATCGATTCCCCATGCAGAGCAATTCGCTCAGCGCAGACGCCATCGCGATTACTGTATTATACCAAGTTCTGACACTCAAGAGAGCAACCCTGGTACGATTACTCAAAATGAATTCAGCACTCACGGAAGCCAAGCGAATTCAGCTAGCGATCCAGCCGAGATCGACCCCCCTCCTCCTCACTCAAACAAAACTCCGGAGGTTGAAAATTCAGCTGATAACCATCAGCAGAAAAGTGAATCAGCGGAGGAAGCTCTATCGGAGGAGAACAATGAATCGGAAAGGGAAGTACAGGAGTGTGAAATAGCAGCAACGACCAGCGAAGCTAGCGTTGCCGAAAATTCGATTAACAAACCAAATAAGTCGAAATCATTGAATCGACCGCAGCCGACTTCGCAGCTACGTGAAAGACGAACTCGCCCTATTTATAAAATTTAGTTTCCTTATATTCTTTTATCTATGTGTATTTATAGTTTTATTTCGTAATATTTATATGTGTTTATGTGTTGCAATGTATTTTATAGTAAATTTATGTATTTTTCGTCGTATATATTAGCGTTTTCTGACCCAAACATGGTTTGTTTTGGTTCACTTAGCGAAAATCGGAAACCCGATTTCGTGTTTTTTATACACCCTGTGTCGTGTATACAAAATTTTTCTGTGGTATTTAGCTACTTGTATTAGTAAATACCCCTCCGCACACCTTTTTGTGCAGTTTTTTCTTCAAATTTAAGATGTATTCTGGGTACTTTGAAAATGGCAGATTTTTTTTTCCTCCTTGTTTTAACAGCAAGTGTTAGGCTGTGTCGGCTGGCACTTTTCATCGTATGCACGCAAGTACGATATTATAGATTCCTAATTATGTATATAAATTTTTTTTTCATGTGTTTTTATACCACTTTTAGTCTAGGAATGTAGTTTGGCATATTATAGTTTTTATTTTGATACTTAGGTGTGACATACCAATTTACCCCTTTGGTTTCGTTCATGAAATTCCTTTTTGTTTTTTTTTCTAGTGCAATGTCAACAGAGTAGTATTTTATCTAATCCTAGTGGGTAGTGATTTTTTTTTGTAAATATTTTTTTTTCTTCTTCCTGAAAATTCTACCTTCTAAAATTTGTGATTATCTTAAATTTACTTTCTGCTTCTAAATTGTGTTTTTTTTGTATGTATGTCTTCAAAATTAGTAATTATATATACTCTATACACATAAGCCTTTGTATTTCTATGGGAATTGTGACCTTGTTTTGTTGTGACTATGTGTTATGAGTCACTTCTGTTTTCATTTGGCTATGGGTAGGTAAATTGGGTAGTCTGATGATACTGCATCATCACTGACTGGGTTTTCTTTGGAAAACCATGTTTCCAGTAAAAAAAAAAAAAATTCTAGGCTGGTTCAGTCTACGTGTGGGTAGCACAAGAACATAACAACTTTTCCCATGCACAGTGTTTTCTTGTTGTAACTGCATTTATATACATTTATTCTACACCCCAAACACCACTTTTACAGACTTTAACTTTATTCCGGGGTTCATTTTGCATTTGTTATCCTATTTTAAACTTTGGTATATTGTTACTCGATTACTTTGATGAAATGCGTTGTGTCATAAATCCGTTACATGTGTAAATACCCAGTTGCTTATTTATTATTTTTTTTTGGCTATTGTATGTGCCAGTAGTACTGATATAGGTAAATGTATGTTGTAATTTGATTTTGTTTTCACATCGAACTGGCCAATTTATCATGGTTTTATGCAAATGTTGTATATATTATTATGAGTAATGTATTGTTTTTCAGTTGGCAGTCTCAACACTCTTGCAATCTTTTTCCAAAATTAAAAAAAAAAAAAAACTTGTAAATAATTTAGTTTGTTTTTTGGCAAAATTTTGGTCATATAGGTAGATAGGTTAACGTATTATAAGTAGAACCTGCTAGGAGTTGCAATATACAGTGACAGTAATGGCATTCGGAGCATGCACCGGTATGTTTATAGGTGGGATTCGGTATCAGGAGTTAGAAATGGTTATGCAGCGAAGGTGTCCTATGTAGAAACAAAGTGCAGTTTTCCCCGCCTTAGAAGGCAGTACTCCTTAGGTGTCTTGTTACCCCCTTGTGGTTTTCCCAGTTCTAGTCGTCAGGTATTTCAGCAGTTACTTGGGAGTGGCTCATGGTGGGCAGCTCTTAGTGTACATTCCGGAGTGTATATCTGACAGCGGCGACTTCACTCTATAATTCATGATTGTTCTTCGGACCGATGTCTGGCCTGCTCGAACGGTTAGGTCTTATATTGTGGAATCTCCAGCGTACTGTGAACTACCTCTCAGCCCGGTAACCCTTGCGAAATTTTTTTTTTCTGTTTCGGTCTGCACGTTTCAAAAAATTAAATTTTTTTTTTATCAAAAAAATTTTATTTTTTTGCGGTAAAGGGAGAGTCATGTTAGGGTAGGTTTTTTCATTTATTCTAAATTTTCCATATTTTCTTTATATTTTCTATATAAGTTGTAGCCCCCCCCCCTCCTTTTATAATAATCGTAATGTTTTTCATTTAATATTCTCTTTATTTTAGTCTGAAATAATGGAGTTAAAATACCTTTCCTTTCTTTTAAATGTCTAAGCTAAAACAAATTCATTGTCTCTTTTACTTAAAATTATAATTTTTATATTTCCCCTGTAAGTTATAATTTCACTGGGGTGGTCCTTGTTACCATGGGAAATTTCCAAATGCTCTCGGACACTTGGGCAATAAAAAAAATCCATTTCCCAGACAACGTATATTAGCTTGTATTGTCAGGAGTTTTATGACTCCATTTATGCTGTTTTTTCGTAAACAACTTTAGCGGTGTTGCTCGCCTTAATCTGCTCTGTAGATCTTTCGTGGAAAAAGCAGGACTCGGGCGGCAGATAGTGGCCCGTATTGTTAAAGTTTTATTATTCGTTTTTACGAGCCCAATTATTCCGTTTTATGTAAACAACAGTTCACGTGGGAGGTCGAAAGAAGGAGCAGCAGACCCTTTTTACCTTCGTGGAAAGGGGAGTGAAAACGGAACAGCTGTACACATGCCATCACCCCTATGCGAAGTAGTTCCACCCGCAAGAGAGCGACGACCAATGGTTTTACGTAACGTATTCGCGGGGAATGTTTTTTTCCCTGGTATAGTTTAGCGCGGGAGATTGTAGCCTGGGATATACTGTATATGAGTTTTTTAGGGGAAGGCTGAGGCCTTTCCTCTCTCCCCCCCCCTCCTGGAGTTTTCCTGGTGGTGGTCAGAGAATTTGAGAGGCATTCGAAGTTTTACCGGTGAGTGAGATGCCTGCTTAAAAAAAAAAAAAGCGTCTGGTGCTTCAAGATAGAAATAAGCTCTGACCGACAAGACAGTGAGTCACTATAATAGTTATGTTTGAATAAGATCCTACGACCGAGAGCTGTGACGGCTGAGAGCATTTTTTTGTTGGAGCCAATGCTCTTCGATGGCAGTTAAGCATAGATTAGATAAATTGGAGGACTGTCGCTTGTAAAAAGAGTATGTCGAAAGCTTTGATCGGAAGTGCAGTCGGAGCATTCGGGAGAAAAAAAAAGGGTAATCCTAGCCCCTTACAGCTGACACCGTTCAACTACAGAGCATAACGCCGAAACATATCTTCAAAGAAAATCGTATAGCTGGTTACCTGCTCCATATTCCATACAGAAGAGATACTTAAATATTCAATGATGCCTAAAGTCTCTTCGTGTAGTGCCCCATGTTTGTGAAAGTAAGACGGCTAACCCTGGGACATTACTAATATGTTTACCAGGACTGTTAAATCTCAGCGTAATGAGTGTTGAATCTGCCAGTGAGCTTTTGGTAAATATTTTCCAGGTTAATGAATAAGTGCCTTTTATTATTATTATTATTTTACCATGAATATATATATATATATATATATATATACCTTGATGCATATATATGTGTGATTAAATCACCTGTTACCAACTAACCTTATACCTATAAATCTGGATATGTTGGCGTTTCATTTATCTGATTATGTTGGTGTTTTATCTAACAATTATTTTTTCATAAGTTAATAAAAAATCAAATTCGTGGTGATATTCTGTCTGTGACTTATTTGTATGCATCATAGAAATTCATTTGTTTTTTTTTTCTAAATTTAACATTACTATTTAATGGATAATGAATTTTGTTTAATTATTTAAACAATCAGAGAAAGTAATTATTTAATATTTAAACCTTGCTAATTTTAATTTACTTTGATTGTGACTTCATTTAATTTTCCTTCATCAATTAAAATTAAATAAGTAAAATTTAAATCCTTGATTTGTTTCTGAAAATGCTTGTTAATTTGGTTTTCTTTAAATATTAAATTGCTTCTTAAAAATATTGTGAAGTACTTTTATTTTCCTTTATAGAGAAAAGGATTTAATAAAAAAGGTAAATTTAACCTATTCTTAATTGAAGTAAATGAATTGAAGATGAATGTAAAAGAAAAATTTTATATTAACTATGTTTAATCCTTAAAGTTTATTAGCTGCATTTAAGGTAATTAAGTTACACCAAATTCTTATTAAAAAGGAAAACTATGTTTTATCTAGCTACTCTTGGTTTGTTACTAGCCACTATACAAAATCACTCGCATGGTTCTGGCAAATTGGTACATTGATATGAACATGTTTTGTAACTTTAATTAATTATCTGTATCCTTATTTTAATTAACTTCTTTCCCCTTTTTTTTGTGCCTTTCAAATTCTGGAAGTATTACAGGACCCCTTTTTTATGTCTTTCTTATTCAAAATCTGTTCTATAAAGTTTTAATGAATTTCATTTATTTTACCATAACAATGTTCCAATTCGTCAAACCACTTGTTGGGTATAAGCGGTATGGTGATAAATGAGAATTTTGTTGATACCTTTTGGCAAATTTATTCATTTACTTAATTAATTTTTTAGTTATTCAAAATTTATTTGGTTTGTTTTGTTTATTGCATCTCTCTGTTCATTTTTTTAAATTAGTATTTGTGAAAAATTGTTTTAATTTCCAAAAATCAACAAACTTCATTCTTTTGGTTATTTATCACTTTATCAAATACCCCAACAAAAGTAACCTTCTTGTTCGATTGCCAGATAAGATCTGGGAGTAATTAGCTCAGTTTGTGTTTCCACAATTTTCCTTGCGAATCGGCGCTCCACAAATTTTCTACGTTTTATTGGGATAAATACATATTACATTTTTGAACGATGTAAACGCCAAGCGCATTCCAGATTGGTGACTTATCAATTAAGAACCTTAAAAATATAACCCCGTTATTATTTGGGATAGGCTTTAAAAATAACGGATGTGAGTGATTTATTAGCCTTTGATTATAATATTGCATTGCGATAGGAAACTGATGATATATTGATATAACTGATTTGATATATTGAACTAAAATGATTGTCTATATAATTAGAATCTGTCAACACTTAAAAGCTTAATGTTTTTTAAAGCAACGTTAAAAAATTGCATGTACTCATGAAAGCATATTATTTGAAGATTGATTTTGAAAGAAATAAATCATTAAGATTGATTTACGCGCCTGTAATGTGTATTATCCTCTGGTTTGTATACGACTACAACACTGATTTTAAGGCTTCCACAATAATGGAGCAAATCGTCTGAAAAAATTTTAATGTATCTTTAGATTCTAAGAGAGATAACTAAGTATAAATTTTTTGATTTCGAAATTTTTGTTTAAAAAACAATACGAACTTAAATACATACGATTTTCACAGGTTTATTTCATATACATCCAATTATTAATTTTTTTCTTCTGATCTAACCTTTGTATAAAAAATCCTATACTTATGTTTATAGAATAAAGTACCCTAAATCTAAGATTTAAAAGAAAAATCTAGTTTTAAAATACCAAAATTGGAAAAGAAGAAAATATTTTTAAATTGGTAACTTTTCTTAAATAAATTTTAAAAAAAATTATAAATTTATTAGCAGTTTAAGGCCTTTTATTATCTGTAATGATTTTCTTTTATCGAAACACTAGCTCACAAGCTGACCTACCCGACGTTTCCCGGTACCATCAAAAAATAGAATGAAACGCGAAAAAATCCTGATAATCACAATAAAAAACCTCGAAAAATATATAAATTACTGCACAAATTCCGAATAAACTTTATAGGAAAGAAAAGAAAATTTACTATAGTGGGCTAGAAGATTGAAACCGAATTCCTTTTACTAATGTGGATAAAACGCAGCGAATCGCGAAAAAACGTTAAAATATCAAAAATCCCAGAGTATAAAATTTACTATTATTGGGCTAAAAGATTAAAAGAGGATTTCTTACACGAATGTCGAAAAATCTTTGCGAAACGCGAAAAAAAGTGTAAAATTCGCGAAAAATTCAAAAAGTGCTCCATGAACTCCGAATAAACTTTATTGAAAAGATTACAAAATTTACTATGTTGGGCTAAAACATCAAGAACGGATGTATTTTACTAATGAGGAAAATTGCCACGAATTGCAAAAATCCTCCCAAAAATTGCATGAAAAATTGCAAAAAATACAAGAATCCTAAGTGGTCTAAAACATTATAACCGAAATTCGTTCACAAACGTCAAAAAATCAACACAAAACTTTAAAAAAAAAGAAAAGAAAAAAAAATTGCTAAAAACCGCACTGAAACTCGCGGATGACAAAATGTTGAAAACCGCGAATTTCTTTTACGAATGTAAAAAACTCGCCGCGGAACACCCTGTAACGTTTCTCAAAACCAGATGGTTTCTAAGTGCTAATAAACATTCTAATTGCATCTGCCGAGTCCCATGTGGGCACTCTAAAATCTTACAAAATCCAGCTGGATGACGTTATAAACAATTTTAAGGAGATACTTATTTTTCAGGCCAAAGTGGATTGGTGACAGTTTAGCACTAAACCTTGTTAATAAGACCCCAGATATACCACGTGGTCATCCAATTAAAAAACTCAGAGAATATGAATCGAAGCAGCCTGTGTGAGATGTGCTTTTGAAACGACAGAGTTCGGTCGCTTTTGGTTTTAGCACCGAAAAGTGTGTGGGGGCGCCATGCTCCTAGAAACTCTAAAACATTAATTTTCATGTAAATATATTTGTGTGTGGTTTGTGTGTGTTTGAATGTATTGTAAAATAAAAGTGATTTGAAAAGAACTCTTAGTTCTCCATTAGTAATTAAGATTACTGTTAGTTAAGGAATTTTACGGTACAGATGGTTGTCAGAAGCGGGATGCGAGTTTGGTTAAGAAAGTTTTGAAGGAAATACACACACACACACTTGGAACTGCGTCAGCGGAAAGAAGAAGCGAAGCAAGCATTCGTCTTATGAGAGAAGTATAATCGCGCCAGCGAAGAAATTAGCTAATCATTAGTTAAGAAGACCCACGAAGAAAAAAACAAGCTCTGTTTTTTTTTTTTTTGAGAAAAAGTGGTGGATGAAGTATTTGTTTCGAGAAAAAAGAATTATCCTGGACATTCGTGGATCAGAAGGAAAGAAAGAATCTTGTTGTTGGGACATCCCTTTAAGAAGAAGAAGAAAACGGAAGTTCCGAGATTTTCTAGTGGACACCGAAGCAAGTTCTGAGGTCGTTGGCCCTGACTCCCCGTTTGACAAGTAACGGAACCTGAGATGTTGTCCCCCTAACAAGAAGTTAAGAGGAAATAAAAGTTTTGGTTTCGACGCGTCTCTTTATCGGAAAGGAAAAAGACGGAAGGGTTACCAGTGCTAATAATAAGAAGAAAAAGAGGGTTGGATTCGGGTCAGTGTTACGTGTGATAATAGTGGTGGGCAATAAATTGCCAAATGTGTGGTGAGCCGGAAAGTTAAAATTGTGTGGTGAAAAAGCTGAAGTTTGTGCCAATTGGATTTACTACTCATCAGAAGGGGTAAGTCAAAACTTTAATTAATCTAGGAGATTTTTAATTTTTGTAATTTTGGAAAAATTACGGGTTGTTGATTTTTTGGTTTAAATTCAGAATTTTTGAAAGTACTGTTGTATTTGGGAGTGACTCAGCAATTATATTGTCTGTGATATATTTTTTTAGTGTATATATATATATATGTAATATATTTATATTTTATCTAAAGAATTTTTTTTCGGGTAGAAAAAAAGCGATTTAGAATGGCGTTCCTCGGGAAGGGAAAAAAAGAAAATCTGGTACAATTAGTTGACGAGTTAGAAATTGTTCGTGCAGGGAACGAAACTCGAAGCCAGCTAAAACATTTAATTATGGAATCTGACGATTATGATGAGGCATACGTACAAACGGTTTATGAGACCATATTGTTAGCCGCGCAGGAAGAGTTAGAAAGGCAAGAAAATGCACAGGCCCGTTTAGAGGCAATAGCACGCGAGGATGCGTTGCGTAAAGAGAGATTTCTTCAAGAGAAGGAATTAAAGGAAAAAGAGAAGGAATTAAAGGAAAAACAGATGCAGTTAGATTTTGAGCTTGAAAAACTCAGAATTGAGAAAGGTCTGCCCCAGGCCGCGGCAAGTTCAGCAAATGTCAATTCGCGTTCCCCTGATCATAATTTAAAGAAATTAATTCCGGAATTTAACCCTGAAAAAACCGACATTAGTTTGTATTTGGTTTTATTTGAACGCCAAGCAAAACGAGTTGGGATACCGAAGGAAAATTGGGTCTCACATTTAATCGGCCTTTTACCAGTGGACATCATTTCAATCATTGCTAGACAGCCAGAAACTGAATCCGAGGATTATGATAATATAAAAGGTATTTTATTTAAAAAATTTAAATTAAATCCAGAAACCTTTCGTCAGAAATTTGTGAATCATCAGAAATTACCGTCTTTGACTTTGCCTTTGAACTAAGAAATTATCTACAGGGATGGTTGGAGGGCCTAGCCATAACGAATTTCGAGTAATTAAAAGATCTGTTGGTAGTTGACCAGATCAAAAGACGAGCGAAGTCTGAAGTACGCGAGCACTTTATAGATAAACTAGTATATAACCCCGTCAAAAATGACGGATTGTTGATCTGCGTTTCATTTTCATAAGACTTCATACAAACAAACAGCATGGAAATTTATTATTGAAAGGTTTGTATTGTAGAGAAATACATTTTAAAAAGGACAAATGATTTCTACAAATAAAATGATTTCTACAAATAAAAATAATAAGGATATATATATATATATATATATATATATATTATTTTTTTATTTATTTATTTTTTTACTTAGTATTAAATTTCTGAAATAGTTCAACGATTGGACAAAATCAAATATTAACAAATAATCCATGTGCGAAAGTTTTTGTAAAAAAGTGTTATCAATGAGTTTTTAAACATCTTGACTTACCATATAACTCATTGTTTGATTACATAAGCAAAATTAAATGGAAATTACGCTGTACTATGCATTTCTTATATTTTAATTACGTTTGATAAGAAAGAATCATTTTACAGTATATGACCCATTATCCGAAAATCCAAAATCCGGAAAAACCGGAAGTCCGGAAAGAAAAATTCGAAAATTTTCTAAATTTGTAAATTTTTACTAAAATTTTAGATTTTCTGAAATTTTTCGAAAATTTCACCGATTTCTAATTTTTTTTTCAGTCCATTGTGTTTCAATGTTTAATCACTAAAATATTGTTACTTCAGTGGCGGGTGAACACGGCCCCCCCCCCCTTCTCTTCCCGAAATTAAAAACAAATCATTTTTCTCTCAAATTTTAGTTTAAAATTAATTTATATTACGATTCGTTAGAAACAAAAAATAGTTATGTATTTATTTCATCAGGGGTGATTCTGTTCAAGTTTTCCTAAAAATTTAAGGCATTCGATTTCGAAAATTTAAGTCTTCAGTCCAAAATTTCGAACATAAATATCTCGAATTTTGAACGATAGTCGCCGAAAAAAATCAGTTATGTCTATCGTTCGCAGAAAAAATAGAAAATGTCATCAAAGGATTGTGGAAACAACGTGAATTTCGTCAAAGTACCGAAAATAAAAACGCAAATTTCGTTGCAGGATTGCAAAAAAAAAAAGAAAAAAAAAGAAAACGCTAATTTTGTTAACAAATTGCAGAAAAACGTGATTTCCGTCAAAGGCTTACGAAGAAGACGCAAATTTCTTCCAAGGACTCCGAAAAAATGTAAAATTTCATCAAGGGATCACAAAAAAAAAAAAAAAAAAAAAAAAAAAAAAAGGTTAAAGGATCGCAAAAAAAAAAACTGTGAATTTCGTCAAATAATCGCGGAAAAACATGAATTTCTTCAAAGGGTCTAGAAAAAAAAAACACAAATTTCTTCAAAGCACTGCGAAAAAATTTCTAATTTCGTTAAGCGATCGCGAAAAAAGTGAAATTTCGTCAAAGGATCGAAAAAAAACAACCGCTAATTTCGTCACTCTCAGAAAAAACTCGAATTTTGTCAAAGGATCGTGAATAAAAGGCAAATTTCGTCAAATAATAGTAAAAAACGCAAATTTCCTCAAAGGATCGCAAAAAGAAAACGCAAATTTCTTCAAAGGACTACGAAAAAATGAAATTTTGTCAAAGAACAGCAGAAAAAATGCAAATTTTGTCAAAGAATCACGAAAAAAAAACATGAATTTTGTCAAATAATCGTGAATTTCGGGAGGACCCGAAATCCGGAACGATTGAAGCAAATTTCAATATCCGCCAGTAGATGGCGACACTATACTGAATCAACCTCAAATCTCTCCCAAGGAAATAAATCACCGCATTCTGAAAAAAAAAGTGCTTACAGAATTTTTTTTTTTACAGAAATGTTAATATACAATTTTTTTTATGAAATAGTGTTTTAAGGTTTTAAACAAAATTAAAAGATTTAAAAGCTTGAATATGCTTTTACAAATATTTAAACGACGAAAGTAGATAATATAACTTCTTTTTCAGTAAGCCTAACATGGCGTTTAACTACGGTCGAATCGCAGAGTGGTACAGCCCGGTACCGTTACAGACACTTTCTCGCCTTTGGATTTTATTATAAGTAAGATGGCCGCTGCTGAAAACGGAAGCCGAAATAGTTGACCTATTAGATGGATATGAAAGTGTCAGAGCAGGAATAAAAAAATTTAAGGAGAATAAGTACGAGTGTGGGGAAGATAAGAGTAAATTACCGGACCCAGTACAAAATTCGGAAAGAAATCTGCGGTTTAACTCCAATGTTTCATCTCCGTACAATGCGAAAAATCAAGCTAAAGCATTCGAACGTAGGGTAAATCCTCGTTGTTTTCATTGTAATTCGCAAACGCATTTACGAAATTCTTGCCAAGAATTACGTCAAAATCGTAATTCTAGAGATGCAGTGAATCAAATAGAAAGTGAGGAAACGTTTGTAAAAGGTAGGGCTAGTCATGTTAGGATGGGAAGGCTAACTAATAATAATTTGCATATTAATCAAAGTAAATTCAGTAAAGATAAATTACCCATAGTTAATTTAAATGTTTTAGGAAAAAAAGTCCAGTGCATTAAAGATTCTGGAACGGAATTATCGATTTTCCATAGTAAGTTTGTTCCAAGTAAATATAAAACGGGAGAACAGATAGAATTAATTCCGGCTATAGGTAATATAACAAAAGCGGATTTTGTTAAAATACCAATTTCTCTTTAATGCGAAAAGACTTTAAATTCGCCAAAGTTACATATTACGGCCGCAGTAGTCAGTAATCTAAATTGTGATGCGCTAGTTACACCATCCGTGTGCAAACGATTGAATAACTTGACGACAGTAGATTATGGAAGAGCGAATTGGAGAAATTTCCCGGAAAAGTTGCGCACATCAAACTCATATGCAGAAAACAATCGCGAAGTTAAAAGGATTCAGAGATTGAACTCGGTTGAAGAATGGCGTGTTAGCAAGGGCAAAATTGTACCAGAATCGTATAAAAATGAAAGAGTTAAGAGTTTGGATAAGGGTAAAACTGAGTTACGTTTAGAAAAAATTGAAAATTGTGGACGAATGGTAACAGAAAAAAGGGAAAAAGATAAAGTTACCTTTTCTGGAGCAGAAAAGATATGTAACGTATCAGAAAATGAGTTAGTTAAATCGGAAAGTAATGGAGAAATATATCCAGGAGATAAGCTACCAGAAGTGAGTTCAGAAAAAAATGTCTCTAAAATGGTGACCTTATCTAAGGAGGTTGAGAAAATTAGAGAAAGGAATGCTTATTCAGAGGGAAAAAAGGTTTCATTAGCTAACATTATACATTGTGTAATTTACCTGTTAATGATAATTCGTTGCTCTCCCTCGCGTCGAAAACAAATTGAGGAAGTCTTATCATAAGCATGACTTTTGAAAGAGGATCACTAATATATTTCTTTTTTTGTTTTTGTTTTTTGTAGTCTTATGTGAAAAGTGAAGAAAACTGTTAGAGATAAAATAATCCTATCTCTGTTTGTATGTTAAATGTTGGTAAAAATATATGTTTTGTTTAAAAAGAACAAAGGTTATTAAGCGTAAAGATTTTATTATATTTGTAAAAGTTATTGTATCCAAGAAATCTGGAAACTTGAAGTAAAAAGAGTATATTTCTATTTAGTTGGTCGAGAGATTTAGGATTATAATTTTCATAACATTAAGAATAATTTAAGTATATTTGTTTTATTATGGTGTTAAAATTCTTTAAATTAAGTATCCTTTAATAGAAATTATTGTTTGTTGTTGTTGAAATAGGTAATTGTGTGAAATAGAAGTCTTCTTTAAAATACTTGTAATGTTTACTTTTAATACTGAGTAATATTAAAAGGAAGTCCTTTAACGAAATTACGGGATTGTCATGTTTATTGAAATGCATATATCATATTATTATATAATTATTGTTAAAATTGTATTGTGTTTATTTTGTAACTGCTGAATCCCTCTCATACTATTGGAGTACTTTCGGATATAAATGGTTTTAATTTTGAAAAAAAAAACTTTTAAAATGGGATTAGGTTGCTTTGTTTTGAATAAACATTGACTCCTGGATTAATTCTGTTTTGCAGCATAGTTAGGAAAATTTTCCCTGTAAGAAAATTTTTCCTTGGGGCCCGGAGAAGCTGTAACGTTTCTCGAAACCAGATGGTTTCTAAGTGCTAATAAACATTCTAATTGCATCTGTCGAGTCCCATGTGGGCACTCTAAAATCTTACAAAATCCAGCTGGATGACGTTATAAACAATTTTAAGGAGATACTTATTTTTCAGGCCAAAGTGGATTGGTGACAGTTTAGCACTAAACCTTGTTAATAAGACCTCAGATATACCACGTGGTCATCCAATTAAAAAACTCAGAGAATATGAATCGAAGCAGCCCGTGTGAGATGTGCTTTTGAAACGACAGAGTTCGGTCGCTTTTGGTTTTAGCACCGAAAAGTGTGTGGGGGCGCCATGCTCCTAGAAACTCTAAAACATTGATTTTCATGTAAATATATTTGTGTGTGTTTGAATGTATTGTAAAATAAAAGTGATTAGAAAAGAACTCTTAGTTCTCCATTAGTAATTAAGATTACTGTTTGTTTAAGAAATTTTACGGTACAGCCCGCAAATGATACAAAACGCATTGACAATCGCCAAAAAGTCAAAAATCGCAGAGGATAAAAATTATTATATTAGACTAAAAATTTGAAACCTAATTCTATTTTCAAAAGTAAAAAAAAAAAAAAAATCACAGAGGATGGCGAAAAAACGCTAAAAGTTGCATTAAAAGTAGCTAAATTATCAAAAGTAGCACAAAACGCTAAAAATCATATTAAAAATCGCTAAGAAATCAAAATTTGCGAAGGACAAAATTTTCAATTGTTGGCTAAATGTTTGAAACCGAATTCCTTGATGAATCTCAAAAAATCGCTTCCGAAAGTGAAAATACTGTAAATATCGCATTAAAAATAGCTAAAAAAAAATCAAAAAACGTGAAGGATAAAATTTACCACATAAGGCTAAAGTTTGAAACCTAATTCCTTTTTCGTACGTCAAAAAATCGCCGCAGAACGTAAAAAAAAAAAAAAAAAAAAAAAAAAACTTCTTAGAGAACAAAATTTTTTGTAGTAGACTAAAAGTTTGAAGATAAATTCCTTTCACGGATGTCAAATATTCGCCATGAAACGCAAAAAAGCGCTATAAATCGCATTAAAAATAGCATTAAAAACCTCTAAGAATCAAAAATCGTGGAGGACAAAATTTACTAATATAGGCTAAAAGTTTGAAACCGAATTCATTTTACTAATGTCAAAAAATCAAAGCACAACACGAAAAATTGCTAAAAATTCACAAATCGCAGTGAGCAATATTTACTATATTAGGCTAAAAGTTTGAAACCAAATTCCTTGTCCTAATGTAAAAAAAAAAATTGCTACGGAACGCAAATATTCTCAGTTCAAAATCGCATTGAAATTTGGTAAAATTTAAAAATCGTAGATAACAAAATTTACTACATTAGGCTTAAAGTTTGAAACCAAATTCCTCTTACCAATAAAAATCGCCGCGAAATGTGAAAAACTAAAAATCGCATAGAAAAATTCCCGAACATTCAATAATCGCTGCACGAATTCCGAATAAACTATTGAAAAGAGGACAAACTTTGCTATATTATAGCCTAAAAGGTTGAAACAGGATTATTTTTATTAATGTAGAAAAATCGCCTCAAAATGTGAAAAAAAGGACAAAAATTGCATAAAAATCAAATTAACAAAATCTAACCAAAATATCAAAAACCAGGCTTCGAGGTGCATTGCGACTGGTGTATAGGTTATCTTCCCACCAAATATTGTAGCTCCTGCGTGCAGCGGTCTCTTCAGAACACAGCACACACACGCAAACTTCTTTCCTTATTATCTAGAAGAAAAAAATACCTCAAAATGTGAAAAAAACTATAAAAATCGCACACAAAATTAAATTTAAAAAACATCTAATCAAAATATCCTAAATCAGGCTTCGAGGTGCATTACGAGTGATATAGAGGTACCTTCACACCAAATATTGTCGCTCTTGTGTGCAGCGGTTTCTTCAGAACACAGCACTCATACACAAATACACACACACACAAACTTCTTTCCTTATTATTATAGATGATCTATAGAAACTTTAATACTAGTGTTATTTACAGAATAAATTTTTTGGCACCGAGTCTCCGTAAGAAGAAGAATGTACACTGCAAAAAATAATTGTTGATTTTACAGTATAAAACTGGCACCCCAGCTGCCAGTATTATACCGTAAAATTAACAGTATTAAGCAGTAAAATAAACAGTAATACGCTGTCGCGCAAGCAGTAATACTGTTTATTTTACTGTTTAATACTGTTAATTTTACGGTATAATACTGGCAGCTGGGGTGCCAGTTTTATACTGTAAAATCAACAATTATTTTTTGCAGTGTATTGTTGGCTTTGACAATGTTTTACAGAAAGGCATTTTATCAATTAAATTGTGAAAATGCGTGATTTTATAACTATCGATTTCGCGTTGAAGAAAACACATTTTGATCTTTCATAGTTTCGACTTTAGTAAACGTAAAGAAGAATTTCTTAAAATTCTTCTCTGTGATGATTTAAATTCTTTGCCACAATAATTTTTAAAAATACTCAACACTAAAGTTTCTCTTTTTTCTGATTACCGTCAACCTGACTACCGTGACTTTTGTCCCACCCCGCATTAAAAGACAAAATGTGTAATAAATAAAATTTGTTTGAATAAAACTAATTAGTAATTCCGAATTCTGATAGATTGGACAGCATTTTACAAATTGGCATCACTTTCGATGATGTTTTGTTTACTTTTTTTGCGCGAGATTTTACTCTGAGAAACTTTTGATTGGAAAAGTTATTTATACTTGATGCTGTAAAGTGGTAAGTACACCCCCCCCCCCCTTAATATGTTATCTTAACAAATCAATGATATATACAAATATGTATTAATTTGATATTTTAGATTTTACAATGACTTTATTCACAACCGGCATTTTGAATGCCAATCTGTGACATTGCCGCAGTTCAAACACGTCAAAGTCACCATAAATTTAGATTATTTATTATATTTAACTTTTCTGAAAATATAATCATAAAAGTAAAAATGTTCTACAAATTTAAACGTTGTACGTATATATATTTATTATTTTTTTGCACAAGTGCTGGTGTAATAATGCCTCGTACGCATGAAACCACTGTAGATAGTCGTAATTATAAAAACTATACCGATAAAACGCTGAAGAAAGCGGTAGATGTTGGTCTACGAGTTGTGGTTTGATAAGTTCTCTGCCTGACTGTGGGAACACAAGATTTTTGACATAATTTCATATTATTTTTCAATGTAGTCCCCTTGCAACTCAATACATTTAAGATACACTCTTGTGTGCGAAATCTTTTGTGCAGCCCTGTACGAGGGTGGTTCGAAAAGTTCCCGGCCCGAAAAAGAAAATAGAAGATTTTTGACAGTATTTCATTTTATTTTTCAACTTGCAACACAATACATTTTAGAAGATTCTTGAGAAATGTTCACTCTTTGGCGTTTTTGGTCGACGTTCAACAAGTGCGGCACACAAGTGCGGCAAGTACAGGCACAGGGCTGTAGCTAGAAGTAAACAAAAGGGGGTGCTCAAGAAAATGTAGGGAGGCTCATACTATTTCTTTCTCTCCGACACATGCACGCACAAACACAGATATATATGTTCAAAGTATTATATAGAAAGGTAAATTAGTGAATATTCATATTATAGGCACTATACTTCTTATTAAACTGTTTATAATAACTTTATTAGATACTAAGAAAAGTAAAGGCTGCAGACCGGGATGTAATAGAGGATATACGGTGGATACGCCGTATACCTTTTCGATTATTTTGAGGAATACTGTATTACCCTATTCTCAAAAACACTATAGCATATACTCTTTAGGGTATACCCTCTGCTTACACCGTATGCCCTCTGGTTTTTTGACGACTACATCACTGGCAGCAGAATGAAAAGAATTCAGTGTATAATTATACTAGCGAAGTAATAAGTGATGTTGTCAATAAGGAAATAAAAAGCTGACCGTTCACCTCTTTCAAAAGAGTTGCAACCTTTAATTTTTTTCTGAATATTCCCTGCCCTTAAGGATTCGAAAGTTATGTTTTTATATGATAAAAAACATTAGAAAAATCAAGGATGTATTTTGCATTTTAAAATTATTTTTGTGTCTAGTCAAATACTAAAACCACTTGTATTTAAATTGGCTATTAGCATCTCCACTGTCAAAGTTCTCTCCGAATCAGGATGTGCGAGAGTTTTTAAACTTAATTGCGAAAGAACACAACACACGTCACGTGACCGACTTTCATCAAATCACAAGGATTTTTAAAGAACTCTATTAGTATTTCCGGTGGAATTATCTTGTCGAAAAACGGTTTCCTTAGCGTTTTTCCTTAGTCACCCCAAGCCAAAGTGACTTTGTCCCACTTTTTAAAATAATAATTAAAAATAAAATAAAATAAATAAATAAAAACTATTCTTTAAAAATACTTAAATGAGAATTTTGAAATTTACAATTGATATCTTAGAACTAGAAAAAAAATAATTAGAAATTGTTTAAAGGAAAATTTCAATAAGTTTTGTATCTTTAAAGACACCAATAGGTAAGACTAGTAATAAGGTAAGACAAAGGTAAGGTAATAGGTAAGACAAAGTAAAAAAAAAAAAAAAAAAAAAAAAAAAGAAAAAAAAAGTTAAACACGTTTGCGAATTTTACATAACTAGAAAAAAAATCAACGCAACGTTTTACTTTGATCATTATTATAATACCTAACCCATTTCCAGGCTGAAATTATACAGCAATTGCAAATATTTTGTCTTTTAAAGAAGGAAAACAAGAAAATACCCGGAATTGTATAGATATAGATTAACCTACTTCAGTGGCAATAAAAAAATACTATATAATAATCGAATTCTGAAATACTTTGTATTTAGATAAAAATTGGCAATGAAATTACTAGCAATAGAAAAAGAAGAAATAAAGAAGAAAAAGACAGCTGAGTCATACATAGTGATTAAAAGCGAAAGACAATAACCATTTCGAAATACGTAAAATTACCAAGAAAAGTAATTAAGTTTTGGGATTTGCTATATACGTATACCATTCTGAAAAGAAATAAAAAAGAAAAGATATTCTACTTAAATTATTTCTTTAGTCTTCTTGTAAGTTGTTTTAAAAAATAATTTAACTTTGTTTTTTGCTCTGTATCATTCGCAATAAACAATCAGTTTATTTCTCTATGTACACAAAGTATTTCCTTGAGTTTTGTAATATATATATATATATATATATATATATATATATATATATATATAAACATATTAACTTTAGATTTTGATTATATATCACTTGCAAAAATAATTCGTTTACTTATTTTTCCTGATATTGTTTTCATGCACTGTAAAAAAAAAAAAAAAAAAAAAAAAAAAAAACTACATCTTTATACAACACAAACTGCTGTTCAATTCGCATGCAGTTGAATGTACTGTAGCTTATTTTTGGTTAGCTTAAAGGAAGTTAACTTAACTGCAGCACGTACCCGCCATTTTTTCTCGCTTGTTCTCTGTGGCTTGTTTGACAACGAATGCTGTGTTTCTGTCTTTAGCAAAGTAAGTAAAACGTTAAAAAACAAGTATAATGCAGTATGTACTTAAAATGTTTGTTCCCTTCTTTTCATAACATGTTTTATTTTTTTCTAGCCGTGAACTAGGAAACCACATTTTACAGATATAGTAGATTGGATACCGTAAGCCTAATTTTAAACGTAACAGCAGTTGCGTAAACTTAACAGTACAAACTATTGTAAATTTAACCACACAATGGACTGTTGAAATAACAGCAGTTGCGTAAAATTAATGTCACAAACTACTGTCAAATTAACAACACAATGTGCTGCTGAAAAATAACAGCAGTTGCATAAAATTAACAGCACAAACTGCTGGCGTCCGAATTGACAGCACACTGTGCTGTTAAATCTACAGTAATTATTTTTACAGATGTTTGAGTAAATTACGGTTAATGTGGTAAACATAGAAAAATAAAGAAATAAGTGCCCAGTTAAACTGATGGCATTGAGCTCACAGGCTATTCACACTAATTGTATATTATACTCGTATTTCAAAGAATAAAGTCCTTCTAAAAATAAAGAAATCGACAATAAACCTGTATACCAAATTTAAAGCAAATCGGATAATTTTGCATGAAAAACACATTTATCTAAATTAAGGGGGGGGGGTATTAGCTCCCAGTCCCCCCCCTTTATATTTAACCAATGAACCCCCAAAACTAATTAGGGAAGCGTCTTATCAGAACGAACCTATATGCAAAATTTGAAGCAAATCGGATATTTCTATCAAGAGTTATCGCGTTATGTACATACATACATACAGAACCTGCGGGCACATTAGCTCTCTCAGGCTTTGATAGCCTGTGAGCTAAAAAAGGGGGAAAAAAAGAAAAACTTTAAGAGAAAATATTACGCAGATGATACGTATCTCTAAATTCCCCATAATGAAGTTATTTAAATATATGTTCTTTTTAACACTTTCCAACATAGTGTTTATGACTTCGGTTTGTCTGCTGTCGTCCGCCGCGCCGTTTGACCGTGCTCTCTCTTAACTCCAGTAAATATACTCAGACTGCCATGTAACGTTACCGGCGCTATTCGCGACCTACGTTATACTAGAACTCCTATAATAGGAGTCTTACGTTATACACGGCCGGTATACACGGCCATGTTTTTTATAAAGTAAAAATTTACCGGTCTATTTTTTCATTTTTTCGAATATCTAAACTAGCCCGATAGCGGGCGCAGCCCGCTATTATATTCTGTCATAATAATATCTATCTGTCATGCGGACTAAATGCGATATTAAAAAAAAATAATTTCAAAATTAAACATGTTGTACACTTTCAAAATGTTAAAATATGCGAATATTTCCATAATCGGATTTTTATCACGATTCAATATGTTTCTCAAACTCATATATTTACTATTCTCTATTACTCATATTGATACTCGCTTTGTATTATTCTCAAACATTTGAAAAATTCGTTAAACTTCCAATATGACGTCAGATTTTCTTATTAATTATCTAATGACGTGATATTAATCGGCTTTGTGTACATACACATACTCATACTCCTTGTATTATTGAGAAATGTTTGAAAATTTCCGTTTTCTTACCACTATGATGTCAATCATTTTTATTTCGAGGCTAACGAAAAAGAAAGGTTACCGCGGTGCCTTACGCGTATCTTTTTTTACAGACCGCCGGAGTCATATGATGCTCGAATGCACACGAAATGCAGGTACACGAAAAGAGCATCACGTCACTCTAGCGGTCTGTAAAAAAAGATAAGTGGAATGCACCGCGGTAGCTTGTCTTTTTCGTTAGCCTCGTTTTTATTTCATATTAATCTTTGTTTTTTTTCATTTGGTGAAACTTTTTATTTCATTTTCATTTTTCACGTGGAAATCGTCTGATAGAATATTAATTATTGTAGAAAGAATTTTACTGTGGATTTTTAATTTTTGGCATCTGCTATAACGAAAAATGTTTAAATTTAATAGGAAAAGGCTGTTAGAATTTTGGTTTTTCATCTCTATTTATTAAAATAATACGAATTTTTCAAATTTTAATATTTTGAGCTCTTCATAGCTGGTATTCAGCTATATACACAAAGTTTCAACTCTGTAAGTTACATAGTTTCTGAGAATATCTCTGTGACAGACAGACAACGGAGCGGGAGTAATAGGTTTTCGTGAGATGAACGAAACCCTAAAAAATTAACTTCGGAAATAAATAATTTTAAACTAAATAAAGGCGAATATACTAAAACAAATGAAAAATTTTGAGAAATATATAAAGTAAAATCTCGCAAATTAGAAGATTGCTTTTATAACATGTAAGGCAGAAATAGAACTCAAAATTCAAATAAACCTTATGTACCTAAGTATGCAAACAAGAATAATTCTGCCAGATTTTTTTTTTCCAAGGGAAAATTATCAAGGGTTTAATAAAGGTATGGAACCACCCCTTTTCCCAAGTTGTTATAATTATGGTAATGGATGCCAAAATTTCACCCCCCCCCCCCCATCCTAATTATTTGTATAACTCTCATATGGTAAATCAATTCCCAGAGAATTTACAGTATTCAGGGCAGTTTCATCAACGAAATGGGAATTTTAAAAGTAGGGATAATTCGCGTAATTTTAAAGACAAGTCCCACAATTATGGTAATTACAAAGGAAATTTTACAAATGAGCAAAAAGGCCATAACAGAGATTCAGGTGACAAAAATAATAAGGGTGGCGGAAACCCAGCACATGGGAATAACAAACGAAAGTTTAAAAAGTAGAAATATTTTTCTCTTTTACCAGGGTTATCACAAAGGTGGTGATAAACCTGTCAGGTATTTATCACCAAACAAAAAGCATTCTACTTAAATATAATACGTAGTATTTGTGTATATTATTTTAGTATATTGCATATGTATCAGCAAGATTTAACGCATTCCTTCAACTAAATAACAGCTACAAAAAAGATTATCTGTTTCCCATTTCTTGTAATTATTTTTCCTAAGAATTAGTTTTAATTACATTAATTTTAAAAATATATAATCCTAAACAGATTATTACTAAATGGGTGACAGTTAAAATGTTTAAGTTTAAATTGACATTTATTAGCGACAAACTCCTAGTTCTGTCATAACAGACGTTACTCGTCAGAAATGCATAGGCCACTTTTTGGACGTCTGCCAAAAACAGGTTGCTATTTTATCGCTCGTACGTCGCTTCTACACTGCAAAAAACAAAAAACAAAAAGTGTTGGTTTTACAGTGTAAATATCGCCTACTTTCAATTTTTACATAATCGACTAGGGAAAAAAAAATGTAATTTCGAGCGAAATATTTTTGAAAAACTGTAGTTCAATTTAGTGAATTTTTGTGTCTTTAAAAAAGGACATAAAAAGTCCAAATAATTTTCAAAACATATATATATATTTTTTTAAATATCTATTTTAACAAGATTTCATTTGCTTGTTATAATAATGCAAAGTTATTAGCAGCAGAGTTACTACCATTGACAATTGATTGCCCAGAGCAAATTAAACAAGAACGAAAAATCATGTAACACTTTCCAACGCTTCCAAAAATGCAATACAAATCATTACCGTTTAATAAGCAGAAAGATAACATCTAAGTAAACAATTTGGAAAACGCATAACATATTTAAAAACGTAATTTCAGGAATTTCCAACATATATTTCCAACATATACAATATTCGGAAAAATATCCGAATACTTTTATTCAGCCCTGTATATGATCTATAGATTTGTATACATACTACATAGGATGCTAAAATTTAGTTTAGTTAGGAAACGCGTAGCACAGTTTAAAATTCTCCTTCTGGAGTTTCTGTCAATAAACGGAAATGTGTTCGCGAAATTTTGTGCTGCCCTGTATATGAAATACAGAATTTATACACACCAAGTAATAGACAAAAAGTGAGTTAAATTTAAAATTGCGTTCAACAACTTAAAACGCACTTCCAGGAATTATTGTTAACAGACAGTAGAGAATTCTTTTGTGTATCCCTGTAAATGAACGATGACTGCTATACACACCAGATTCTGTAGTAAGCCTCTTGTAATGCACCTTAGTGATATATATAAATTTCAACGCGTTTAAAATAGTGAAACATTATTTAATTAAACCGCAAACGATTTTTCTCCATAGAAGTAATGTAACGGAATTCTTTTGACTGTCCCTGTAAAGTAACTATAAGTGCTATGCACACCCTATTCCATATTAAGCTTCTTGTAATGCACCTTAGTGATATATATCAATTACAATGTATTTGAAATTGTGTAACATCATTAAAATAAACTGCAAATGATTTTTCCCCATAGATTGTAATGTAACGTAATACTTTTGAGTGTCCCTGTAAAAAAACTATAAGTGCTACACACTTCAGTTGAAATAGGAAACATGCTATAGATAACTACAATAACATATAAAAATTGCAGAGCAATTCGAGCATATTTACGGGAGTTAGAGCACGGACAGACGGCAGACGGCCAGACAAACCGAAGTCATATACACTTTTCAACTAGGTTGGAAAGTGTTAAAAGAACGAAAAATCATGCATCAGGCACAGATTATGATATACCTTTCAACACTAATAGAATTTTATTTAGAAATTCCATTTTTCATACAATTTGATGAGATATCTAAATAAGCAATTTAAACAGCACATAACTCTGTAAAAATCAATTTTATACAATTGCTCTGACCATATCCAATAATGTGTGCGAATTCTTCCATGCAGTTCTGTATATGATCTATAAAATTTATACACACCACATAATACACTAAAATTTAAATATTTAAAAGTACATACCATAGCGGAAAACGCACTTCTAGTAATTCTTACACAGTCAGTCCTGCCACCAAATTATTTTGTGCATCCCTGTAAATGCACCCCATAATCAATGAAAATAGTAGTAAGGCAAATGTTGTAAAGGGCAACCTCAGTGATCCTATTTAATTTCGTTATGCTTGAAATATTATAAAATCAACAAAATGCACCATAAACAATTTTTCCCCATAGATCATGTTCTATCGAAATTCTTTTGAATGCCCCTGTAAACGAAGTACTACACGCTTCATTTTCTATATCGAACATTTTATAGTAAACTTCAATAACATATCAAAATTACAAGGCAATCCGAGTACGTTTACGGTCAGTCGGCCAGACAGACAGAGAAACCGAATTCATAAACACTTTTCAATAATGTTGGAAAGTGATAAAAATAAAAAAGATTAGCGATAACATCAGATTAACCCAGTACGTCCCGCAGGGTGGGAGGGGGGACAATTTGATTTTTAGCGGTGCAATTTGGTTTTTAAGAGGGGGCATTTCCATATTAGAGCAATTAAACCATTTCTTGTTAGTTTTTAGGGTTTCGTTCATTTCACGAAACCCTATTACTTCCGCTTCGTTGTCTGTCCGTCACAGAGCCGGTTCTCAGAAACTATTTAACTTACAGAGTTGAAACTTTGTGTATACTTATAGCTGAATGCCTGCTAAGAAGCTCAAAATCATAAAATTTGAAAAAATCGTTATTATTTTAATATAGAGAGATAAAAAACCACAAATTTAATAGCCTTTTCCTATTAAATTTAAACATTTTTCGTTATAGCAGTTGCCAAGGATTAAAATCCACAGTAAAATTCTTTCTACAATAATTAATTTTCTATTGAAAGATAGATTTCCACGTGAAAAATGAAAATGAAATAAAAAGTTTCTCCAATTGATAAAAAAATTAACATGACGTCATATTGGTAATAAAACGGAAATTTTCAAACATTTCTCAATAATACAAGGAGTAAGAGTATCTGTAAATACAGAAAGCAGCTTAATAGGATGTCATTAGAGAATTAAAAAGAAAATTAATCTGACGTCATAACGGATTTTTCAAATGTTTGAGAATAATACAAAGAAGAGTATCAATATGAGTAATAGAGAATAGTAAATATATAAGTTTGAGGAACGTATTGCATCATGATAAAAACTGGATTATGGAAATATTGGCATATTTTAACATTTTGAAGGTCTCTATACAACATGTTTAATTTTGAAATTGATTTTCTTTTAAATATCGCATTTAGTCCACATGACAGATGTTATTATGACAGAGTATAATAGCGGGCGAAGCCCGCTATCGGACAGGTTCAGATTTTCGAAAAAACGATATAAATAGTAGACCGGAAATTTTTTACTTTATTAAAAACATGAGGTTTTGTTTTTCTTTTTTGGAAAATGAAATTTATTTGTATTTGTTAAAGAAAGGATAAAGTGTTTTGAAAGGAATATTAAACGAAACCCTTTATGCGGTCTTCGATCACACTTACCCACTTGTTTTTATTTGTCTTTATTAGAAAAGTAATGTTGTAAAATTTTAATAAAAATTATCCATGGAAATTTTACAAATTAACTGAAAAACAAGTTTTTATTCAATTTAACCCTTTTTATCCTGTCGGTACTTATAAGTACCACTTTAACACCTTCGCGACGAGCGCCTTTTACAGAATTTTTAATCTGTTACCCCCGGTTTTTCAAATGAGAAATTTTCACCTAATTGAATCGCAAAAATGCTATGATTAGATAAGGAAAACTTTACAAAAAAAAAAATAACTGGTGGGAATAATCGAGGATTCTGAGCATCTAAACAGTAGCTGGAAAAATAATTCAGGATATAAAGGGTTAAAAAAGTTTTATTTAAAAGTGCAAAATACAACTATTACCGGAAAAATTATGCAAAAATTTTTATAAGTAAAATATACATGTGTTAACATATGTAATTTTTCTGGTTATTACCACATTTTAGAGTTTTACATTTTTTGACTACTTGTTGAATGAGCCTTGTAATTCTATTCGCTGTGCAATGTATGGTTCCCATAACTTCTCCGCTTTTATTTAACATATTTGAACCAGAAATGTTAAAGAATAAATAAAATGAAATATATACTACATTTCATTGAATAAATGCCGTAAACATTTTACTAAATAATATATATATTTTTTTTCGTTCAAAGCACGTTTATATGATTTTAAAAAGCGTAGAAGTTGACAGTTATAAATATGTCTCACAAATAAACTTTTACACATGGAATTACTTAAAGAGACTTAAGCCCATTTAACCTCAAATAATATTTTCGATATCTAAACCAGCTATTACTAATTTTATAAAGTAATAAATATTATGACGTATCAAAAGAATTTTCGTTTTTTGAATGCTTTTATACCAGAGCATCTAGCTGGCACTTTCTCACCCCTATTGTTGAACATAAAATGTTATTTAAGAGGACACCATGTCCCTCTATATTCTATATATCATGCATACTTCTTTCTTTCATTTTTAGGTACATATACAGAATGATACAAATGTTGAGATTGTATGAATCTTAAGACATTATTTTAAACTATAGGCCTTAAAACCAATAAAGCTGTCCGCAAAACTCGTGCAGTTGGAGGCCAGGAGAAGAGTAATGCGCGGACAGTTAAAAAAAATCCAAACGTTTTAATAAAGGGGACGCGAAATTCTAAAAGATAGTCACGTTTTAGCATTATTAGCAAATGCAGCCACCTCATTGGTCATTTAGTCGTGTCCTTCTCAGAGAGTAATCCCTTGGCGGTAGGGAAAACGTCGCCAACTGGTTTGTCTATTTCGATGGTTATAAAAGCGAAGAGGAAAAAATTAAGTTGGTAATTTTGAAGCTATTGTTATCTTCAGCTTTCATTTAAAATAAACCATTGAAAATAACTTAAGATAGTTCGATGACATTTTATAAAAGTATAGTGGAACGGTTTAGATTTTAAGCTGTATAAAGGTTTTAAAATGATATGACAAAGTACTTTTTCAGAAAACGGAAATAAAAAATGATATTTTGCTTTTTTTTACTTTTTAAATCAAAATAAATATATGAAAATTCCCACATTGCTCTAGAAAATCTAATAACTATCGTTAGAAAAACCTTTTCTACAGTTTAAGATAGTATACAAAAAATTAAAAAAATATATATAAGCTCTTATTAAATAAATACACAATGTCCCAAAAGTTTAGACAATCAATAAAATTTGCATTAACGTAAAAAGTAATGAGGTACAATTAAAATTTGTGAGATAGGTAATAAATAAAAGCAATTTTGCTGATATACACATATATAAATTATGATCAAAAGTTTGAAATTATAAAACATACATTAAATCATATAACAATGTGCTGTCCCAAAAGTATAAACACAATACAGCATTACATGTTTTCTTTTACAATTTTGTTCACAAAATAAAATATTTTTATTTTCGTCTGCTTCTATAAATGCAGAATATTTTGTTTTTCTTTAATTGAAATATCGTCTGCTGTATTTTTAGCATAATAATTTATTGACATTTTGTGGAATCAAATGAGTTCAATGTATTGTTTTGTTTGTGATTCGGAAAAGACATTTCCTGCGTATTTTGATAAAAATGCCACGTTCTAAAGAAATTTCTAAATATGAAATTATTAAGATTTTACATTTAAAAGCGCAAGAACAAAATCCTGTACAAATATCGAGAAGAATCCTTGAACAGTATTTATACATGGTGGTTCAAAACTATATGTCAAAAATGTAAAGGTAGGTAGAGGGGACCTAGATAAAAAGATTTCGTATAAGAATATGGGTGCGGAAATGCAGCGTTGAGGCAGTAGAGAGCGCTGTTGAGTTCACCGGATGAAAGCGCTTCGCAGGCTCGAATCGTCATTCCCCATACGGATTTCGAGTAACATGAATCGTTACATCAATACGGAGCTTACCGACATGCATTTCATGTATGAGGCTGCGCAAGGAAATGATTCACACCCAATGCACGTCCTAAAGCTCTCGAGCTTGTTGAAGGACTATCCTCTACTGTGCTAATTACTGTTTCTTCCACACCAGGAATTCTGTTATATCTTTCGCTGCCCGTATCAACCCTGAAAACATAAAACGGTCTATTCGTGCACAGCTCCCATGAAGACGCTCAAATGTTTGCCGATCCGGCAGATTCCTACCCGGGAACCATGTACATCCTTTGAGCAGCTGTTCTATTTTCTTGCGCAACCCCATACATGAAACGTAATGGTCGGCAAGCTTCGTATTGGTGTAACGATGCATGTTGCTCGAAATCTGTACGGGGAATGACGATTCAAGCTAGCGAAGCGCTTTCACCCGGCGAATTCAACAGCACCCTCTATTTCCTCAACGCTGCATTTTCGCACCCATATTCCTATACGAAATCTTCTTATCTAGGTCCCCTCTACCTACCTTTACATTTTTGACATATAGTTTTGAATCACCCTGTAGAGTTTTGAGATCAGGTGGAACATGGAATAGTAGAAAGCGAGTCGGAAGACCAAAGAAAACAATGTTACGTGAGGATAGAATGTTATTAAAAATGGCTTCAGTTGATAATTTATGTGTGCGTGAAATTGCTTTAATTTCCTGAATTTCAAAAAGTACTGTACACAGAAGAATTAAAGCTTAAACAAATATTGTTTACAGGAGAATGAAAGCAAAACCTTGCTTAAAGCAGAGACATAAAGATGCACGTCAAAAGTGGGCTAGAAAGCATAAGTCATACGGTGAAAAATGGACTTCTGTCATCTTCAGTGATGAAAAAAAATGGAATTTAGACGGCCCTGATGGTCATACATTTTACTGGCATGACCTAAGAAAAGAACCCAATAACTGTTTCAGCAGGCAACAAAGCGGAGAATCCGTAATGACCTGGGGAGGGTTTTCTTTCAATGGCCAAACATTTCTAGGATTTGTGGACAAAAAAATGAAATCAGAGGAATATCAGGATATTTTACGTACCAATTTGCTGCTAGTTATAGATTTGGTACCAGGAACGGACTGTGTTTTCCAACAAGATGGGGCATCCATCCATACCTTCACATCATCGAAAACATGGTTTAGGCAAAACAATATCACACTATTAGACTGGGCAGCACTTAGTCCAGATTTGAATCCCATGGAGAACATATCGGGCATCTTATCTCGTAAAATATGTGAAAACGAAAAGCAATATACATATGTAAATGACTTAAAAATTGCAATTGACAAAGCGTGGTATGAAATACCTCCTTCTGTAATGCAATGCTTAGTTAATTCTATGGAATAACGTGTATTTGATGTTAAAAGCAGACATGTCAAACACGTAACCCGCGGGCCACAACTGGCCCGCCGACAACTTATCTGTGGCCCGCGAAGCCTTCGGCATTTTGCTTGTGTTTAATTAAATTACTAGAGTTGTTTCAGTTGTTATTTAATTCAGAATGCTACAACTATTTTTGAATAGTAATATTTTTCTTATTTATTCTGTCATTAAATAAGGAAAATATTTATCTTCAGAATGTGGTAGCATTCTAAATTTTAAAAATCCCGCCCATCTGGCAACAGTGATATATATAGACATATATAACTCAATTATACACTCTAGCACAAAAAAATTGTGAATACAATGATAACCAATCGGAACGTTCCGCAGCACGGAATCTCGAGTCTGAAGATTTAAAAAAATGTAAAATTTGTACAGCATTTTACATATAAATGTTATTTGTTGTATGTCGAAACTAATACTTTATTTACTTCGATTTTACATCTCTTTAAAAAATAAAGTGTTGTATTTATTAAATACTAAGAAATCATTAAAATTTCAAAAAATCGGGGTTAATTAAGATCAGTTAAAATTAAAAAAAATAATAAAATCAAAATATAAAATTAAACAGCTTTAAATGAGTCGCTTTAAAAGTGATACAAATTATCACATTTGTGCTTGACACAAAACACCGAATATACCATCCAGGACCTTCACTTGGGCTTTAGTCGAACATATTGATTTTGCATTTGAGTTCTTTAATTTCTTTCATTACTTATGTTAGTAAAGTACTTACTTAGGTTGCGTCCATTCGTTAATCAATAATGCGTGATCTTTCTTTCTCTTCTTTCATTTATTATTGATATACACATATTTTATTGACATGCTCTCATACATTCCAGGATTTATATACCATATATATACTTGTGTATAAGTCGACCCCCCAATTCTTAGGCAAAATTTTGAAAAAAATTGAATTTTCGTGTATAAGTCGAACCACATTTCTGGTAGTATGTCGAAAAAGGATTTGTAATCGAGGATAAAAAAAAAAATAATTATTATTATTATTATTATAAATTTTCATTAAATTAGTAAACATTTTTTTTAAAACTTTTTCTGTCAGACTTATTTATCTATATATTTAAAACGCTAAGCGATTTCTTTCGACAATCCGTGAGAACAAACTACCGAATCAAATTACATCATTCTTTTTTTAAATGAAAGATATTTGGACACAGATTTGTTATCGTGCATTCGTTTGTTCGATTTTAATTTAACGTTTTAAAACTGAAGAAGCTTAAACTATTTCGAAACCTATTCACATCAATTTAATGATACTTAAAGAGAAAAATTCTTTGAAAATTCTATTCAAGCCTTATTTACAAGGGTAAAGAACTTCTTAGACTGCTAAAATATAGTACTTCTTTGTATTGTAGGACTTTTAGGAGAGAAATCTAGAAGCATTCTCAAGTTGAACTCTTTCTAAAAGGTGTTTAAAATGTTGAAAGGAATGCACCTGTATTGAAGGGAATTCTATCCCAAGAGTAAATGGGTCAGAACAATTACAGGGACAATATTGTTGAACTTTTTTTGTCAATCACAGGGAAATGACCACTGTCTGCTTTTATCACTCTCTACAAACTAGACCCGGTGACTCCGGTATTTCACACTTCTTCCGGAGTGTGGAATATTCTTTATGTATTTATTCATTTTACTTTCTCGTATAATAAGTCGAACCCCCAATTTCAACTGCCGAATTTTGTCAAAAATTCTTCGACTTATACACGAGTATATACGGTATATATATATATATATATATATATGTATGTATAAATGTTACAGCTCTTTACCACTATGAATAAATATGATTAACTGATGAGGAACTTCGCAGATGTTTTAAAGATGATTTACAATGCGATTATATTCAAAAGAAAACTAGAGTTTTATGTTTGATATATAAGACACTGTTGTGGTTTGTGTAACATTAAGCAGACATTACACACAAAGTATAAAGAAAACTCACAAAAATCTGGCTAAAAATAGAAAAGGTAAACTGTCAGAATTGAAACTGATACTGCTTAAAAGAAAATCAAAGTGCTTTCACCAAGTCTAATTGCAGAAATTACATTGGAGTTAACAAACTAATTATTGTCGTTTTTACATTACATATCCCGCGAGCAGAGCAGTCCTTAGCGAAAGCGAGGCCGGGTGCAAAAACTTTTGCGAGGCGCTTTCATTCCGACCAATATTGCCTATTTAGCTGTATTTTTATTCATCTACCAGAAATTGTTTATAGTAATTTTTGCATTATTTAATGACAGATATTATGTGATTAAATAAAGTGAAGGTCACTATTTGGAAATCCTGGTAGATATTTTGAATTAAAAAATCCCTGACGGCTTGGCCTACAGGCACAGGTAGCTATCGAAAACGCAGACCGTGGGGCGCCTGTTTGTTGGGAATTGCGGAAGAAATGACCTTTTTGCCATGATGCGATAGTTGGAACCGCGCACTTCGAAACTTAACTTGTTTTCACACGGAGCCGGCAGGGATTTTTTTTATTTATTTTTTTTTTTTGCTATAAGGGTTGGTCCTGTAAAAAACTTGTCAATATAAAAGTTTTAGATAATATTAAGAGGATTTATAATAAATTTAAGCGGATTTGATATCTTCTGAATTGACGAAGTTATGGCTTTTTTTTCTACCCCCCCCCCCTTTTTTTTTCTTAATGATATAAAAAATCTGTCCTACATAAATTTTCGATTCGATACGTATCATAATTAAGAAGTTATGGGTTTTTGTCTGTTTTCACAAAAAGTCCCCCCCCCCCCTGGTTCGATTTTGCCCATTAACGAACTTGACCGAGATTTTATGCCCCTTGATTTTATGTTTCAGTTTGGAAGAGATTTGTGCAGAATTTTTCAAGTTATCGTGTCCATAAAAAAGTGACATAGATATAGATAGATAGATTAGATAAAGTTTTGGAATGGGGGTGGTTTTGGGTTCTGGGAATCATAATCGGCGTAGATCTGCAAAAAATTTTCAAAAATTCTAACTTAAGGGATAATGTAATAGGTAGTATTTCTTACGAAATCTACCTAAAATCCTCTAATCTGGCAACATTACTCCTCACAACATAATCGGCTTTTGAAAAAACTCGCGCTCAAATGATATACAGCGGCGCGTCAAGGATTATGCTTTTTTTTTAGGGATGCGTGTGAGAGGTTTATAGAGACTTATAGTAGAGACTTATAGTAGAGGTTTATAGAGACTTGGACCAATTTCCTTTAATAATACTTGTACTGGTCTCGGTCTATTCTTTTTTCAGCAGATTTGGAATGGGTGGAGAATTCATTCTGGCCGTGTCATGTCGGAGCAGATTTTTCTTTTCTCTGAGTGGGGAGGGTAAATTATTAATATTGTACAGTCTATATAATAAATTATAACACCTTGTAATACAATATTTATTTTAATTGTTAAAAGGTGTAAATTAACAACATAATATAAATTAAAATAACTTTTATTAGATTTTTTTTTTTTTTTTTTTTTTTTTGGAAAATGAGTTGGGGTGAGTTGAAACATGTAAAACAATCTAATAAAAGTTATTTTAATTTATATTATGTTGTTAATTTACACCTTTTAGCATTTAAAATAAATATTGTACAGTCGTTAAAAAAAAGAGAGAGACAAAGAGAGATAGGACATCCTTATACTTTTTAATCCTCAAATTGCCGCAGAGTGATGCGAAAAATACTATTTGACTGCGAATTGCGTCTATTTTTCGAATTTGAATACAAAATTTGAAAGAGGAGACATCTGCATATTAAAAATTATATCGACTTCGAAATAAAAATATTTTTATCAGCCAACCGTCATCTCCCTGACTCTGTCAATTTTTTTAACGAAACCCCCCTCCCTATATTTTAATTTATCATAAGTATAAAGGGCTGAGAATTTAAAACACTTATAACGCGATCTGTAATTATCGTTAGAATACTAACATATTTTGTATGATAAATAAAGAAAGGACTTTGTCGGTTTTTTTAACCGAAGCCCCTAAATTTTAGTATAGCACAAATATAAGAGCTCGTTAACCAAAAACACTTATAAATCAGATCCAAATTGTCGCAGCTAAAACAAATATTTTAATGGCTTTATTGTTTTAGCTACGGCAAATATTGGTAAACATTGTATATGGCAAATATTGTATAAACTTTTCTGGAGGAGGTAAAATTAAACAATTATAACTCGAGATGTAGTTGTCGTAGTACACTCATATTGTGTGTGGCATTTTTTATTTATTATTTATTATATTAAAGCGGAAAAGTCCCCACTTCCTTTATAAAGATTACGTTTACCATACAAAATAAGAGTGTTCTACAATAATTACAGCTAGAGTTATAAGTGTTTTAAGTTGTTGGCACTTTATATTTAAGATACACTAAAATATGGGGGCTTTTATAAAAATTCGACCCTCCTTTAAAACGATTACGTTTTTAATACAAAATTTGTATGTACTGTGACAATTTCAATCAGAGTTATAAGTGTTTGTGGTTACCGGGCCCCCTTATATTCACGCTATACTAACCTTTAGGGGGCTTCTGTTAAAAAACTGATAAAGTCCCCCCCCCCCCACTCTCCGTATAAAAATTAAATTTACTGTACAAAATATGAATGTTCTACGATAACACTGGTAGGCACCAAAATCCCCCTTGTAAAAATAATCATTGATTCTTATAGATTTCATGCTACTAAATCAAAATATGGCAATGAAATTATTGTATCACGGACACATTTTCTAGGTTAGGATGGTTAGTTTTTAAAATTAAGGTATTTTATTTCTTGCTAAAACATAAGTGTAAATTGTGTCAGTAGTGGAAAAGACGCTAACCTACGCAGCACCGGTTTGGGGACACTGCCTCAGCAAAAGGTGCATACAGATATTGTCAAGCTGCCAGCGACATTTTGCACTGGCCATAGTCAGGGCCTATAGAACGGCCCCAACCTCGGCACTTCTGGTACTCTCAGGCCTGATTCCAATCCATCTTAAAGTCTACTACGAAGCAGCGTACGGCACAGTCTCAAGATTAAGGAAAAATGCAACAATACACAATGAAACTTTACACCACATCGAATACGACAAAAAAATAAACATATGGGAGAATCATCCAGCAGACACGATAGAACCTAGGATAGGGTACAAGACACAAGACACAACGATATACACGGACGGCTCTAAATTGGAATCAGGTGCTACAGGTTCGGCCTTTGTAGCATATAAAAATAATCAAAAGATAAAAACATGGTCAGTGCCGTTAAGGAACAGCAACAGCGTCTTCCAGGCCGAACTACTGGCAATACAAGAAGCAGCAAAATGGGGCAACACCACGGGTGAGTCATATAGCATCCGCTCGGACTGCAAATCGGCCATCGAATCACTTAGTAAACCATTCAACGTAAACAAAACAGTAGACACAATCCAAAAACTAATAAAAGAAGCTAACAACAAATTTAAAATCAGCTGGGTTAAGGCGCATGTAGGCATCCAAGGAAACGAAGAGGCAGACATGTTAGCCAAAACCGCAGCTCTAAATGTAAACAACAAAAGCAAATACAACCTGACTAAACCAATCTCAAAACTTAAAAGAACACTAAAAGATATAACACTAAAACAATGGCAGTTCGAGTGGGACTATGGGGACACAGGTAGGGAAACACACAGGTACTTCCCAAAAGTAGATAAAAATAGACTAATAAGCGATTACCTGCTAGCACAGCTATACACAGCTCACGGAGCTTTTCCAGCATACCTACACAGGTTTAAGAAAGCGGACACACCGGACTGCGAATGCGGAACGGTGGGTTCATCAAAACATTACCTAATTCAATGTCCACTCACCCAAGCACACCACCTGGCACAAATAACAACAGACAACGAGAAATTATGGTATGAACAATTAGCGAAAAACAAACACGTACAAAACAAGGCAAAGACAGTAATCAGGTGGCTCCAAGAAAACTGCGACAGCATCACGACACTAATACAAAACAACACACAATAATATTTAGCACCCCAGCAGCAGTCGAAGGTGGAAGGTAACACAACGATAAAATGAATATGTATATGTGTTTATGTGTTATATGTTAAAAAAAAAAAAAAGGCCTAGGAGCAATCCAAAGCCACCAAAAAAATTATAAAATTGTCCATGGGTATTGTCCAATGGCAGTGTCCGGTAGTCGCACAACATCAGCTGCTTCCAAGGCCCGAAAAAGGAGCCCCGTAATCACAGAATTACCAGCACGACGTTCGTCACCAACGGATCAGCAAGTTGTGCATTATGACACAGTAAGAAGCTTATAATAGCCCCCGGCACTGTCTGTCATCCGTCCTAGTGTAAAAGAAAAAAAAAGTGTCTATTTATGTGCTTATGTGTTATATGTTAAAAAAAAAAAAAAAGGCCCAGGAGCAATCCAAAGCCACCAAAAAAAAATATAAAATGTCTATGTGTTTTGTCCTAGTAGCAGTGTGCGGTAGTCGCACAATATCAGCTGGCACCACGGCCCGAAACAAGAGCCCCGTAATCACAGTATTACCAGCACGACGCATGTCATCAACGGTCCAGCAAGTTGTGCACCATGACACAGTAAGAAGCTTATAATAGCCCCCGGCACTGTTTGTCCGTCCTTGTGTTAAAAAATATTATAAAAAGAAGGGGAAGAAGACAGATGAGAAAGAAGAAGAAGAAGAACTGGAAGGAAAGAGGTGATAAGTATAAAGGATAAGTATGGAAAGTAGACCGTGTACGTTAATGGGAGCTGGTGCACGTTAAATCTGTTCGTGGCTCTAATGTCCTCCAAGTTCTATATAAGCACTACCTCTGGGGGTGCCAATCCAGATGCAGGTCTCTCATCTGGAATTGGTTCAAAATTAGGAGACTAGTTTCACAGTTATATGGATCATGTCAGCTATATAGAAATAAAAAGCTGCAAAACCGGGCTCTTGGGCCAAACCAACAACAACAACAACAACCCATTATGGTTTAGTCAGTTAACGGCAATAGTACATATTTTAAATTACAAATTGTTAATTATTTAACAACCTTTCATGGGCCCAATGGACGGGTAGCCAAGTCAATTAGCACAATAAAAGTAAATTAATTTCAATAATGTAGTTAAAGTGTAATTCAGAATAAGTTCAGTTTAAAAACACCAATTGGGGTGGTTTGGGACAGACATGGGTGCACATGGGGTGGGAATTTGTAAAGGGATATATGCTTGGAAACGGTTAGAAGTGCGGAATGGTGGACGTTTCGCCAAGCGACGCGCGGGGCATCATCAGTGCAGGGGCGATCTGTTGCATGGCGGGCCACGGAGCAGGGAGGGGGAGGGGTTTGAGGTCAGGGAAGGTTGAAGTTGTTTTAGAGGCAGATGATGTTCATTGGGGGCGGAGCGAGCTTCATTCAACGTCTGCGATCGCAATTGAGTGAACCAGCTCTCAAGGAGTGATCGACCATGGTGGCTGTTGCGGCCTGATTTCGGAATGCTGGCGTTCGCAATTGGCGGGATGTGATTCGTTTGTGAATAGGATGCAGGGTGCCATGTGGAACATCCTTCAGCGGGATGTGATTCAAACGAATCACATCCCGCTAATTGCGAGCGCCAGTGTTTTGGAATCGGGTTGTAGCGGCTGCCATGGTCGATTGCTCCTTGAGAGTTGGTTCACTCAATTGCGATCGCAGACGTTGAATGGGGCTCGTTCTGTCCCTAATGAATATTATCTGTTTTTGGGGTAGCTTCAGCTTTCCTTGATTTCAGACCTTTCCTTTTCCTTGTTCTGTGGTTTGTTGTGCAGTGGATTGTTTTTGTGCTGATGATGCCTTGCGTGTCGCTTGGCGAGGCGTCTACTGTTTTGTGTTTTTGACTGTTTTTGGGTGTATGTTTTTTTATGAATTTTTATTTTATGTGTGCTCATGTCTGTCTTAAATTGTTTTAATTGGTGTTTTTAATATTTTTCACATTCAGACGTTAAAATGTATACATTTTGCAAAGTTCAGTTTAAAATGTAACATTCTTCTCTTCCAGGTTCCCCTTGCAGTTCCTCGTGCTGACGGTTGGGACGAGCCAATGGCCGGCCCCAACTGGTAGCACAAGGGTTTTTTTTTTAGCAGCAGTTTTTTTATTCATTTTATTTTTGACTGTTCGCCTCTTTATTAGGTGCAATTGGACATTGACCGCAAAAGCTACCGGACCCGCTCTAATGGGACAGCCCACGGAGCCAGTTTTTACCAGGTGGGGTACGGTACAAAGGCGCAGTCCCGTCAGCCCCCGCAGCGTTTTCGTCTGCCTTGCAACTCGGCCCAAAAATTTTCCCCGATGGTACGACTTAGCTATTGGCTGATTATATTTTCATTTCAGTGGTTTCATTATCTAGTTAATTTCTTTATTTAGTTTCCCTCAAAATTCTCTCCCCTTTTTCAAGCTAAGTTCAGTACCAACGTTTCGGCACTAAATTGTCCAGCCCCATTTCAACTGTCATGACGAGTACGTGGTGTGCGGCGTCAGATCTCAGAACATTTAAATTTAGGAGTGAACAACACAGAAAAATCCGGACTCAGTTGATTGGCCGAACTGGGTACTTGTCTTTGTGGACCGCCCCAATAGGGCGATCAGGCGAATTTCGCCCCAATGACCAGGCACTCAAACCCGTCAAACTGGGTCGAATCCCGGTAGGTAGGGGCCTGGTCAGTGGTCTCCAAGTGTAAATTGTGTAAATATTAAAATGTATGTAATTGTATGTAAATTTACCTATAAATAAATGTATTAAAAACATTACCCGAGTTACAGTGGCACAAGGAATAAAAATATATTACACGATAGCAAATAACAAATTCGGACAAGAAGGGGGCGCGGGGGGGGGGGGGGGGGGCACAAAAAGAAAAATGCACAGTACAACATACAAGTGTCAACAATCTAGATTTCCCTGCTATATTTTATCGATTTGTTATCTAAGACAGGGAAAATACTTTTTTCATGATTCCAATTTATCTATCATTGAAAAATAATATGATAATCCTTCACTATTTGTTATTATTATAAAACTGTTTCTTGGAAAAATGATACGTGAAGGGTAAATTTGGATGTCATATTTAGATTTAGGAATATTAAATCTGTATAGTTCACATATTTTTTTTTGCAAGGAGGAGAATTTTTTTTTCTTTTTGCTGACTAGTGTAATTACAGTTCGAGTTAGAAGTGTTTTAAATTGTCAGTATACCTTATATTTATAATATACTAAAATATGGGTGTCTTCTATAAAAAAATCTTATGAACCCCACTCCCCCCTTAAAATGATTACGTTTACCATACAAAATTTGCATAGGCTGCGAAAATTTGTATCCGAATTATAAGTGTTTGTGGTTATCGAGCCCTTATATTTGGACTATACTAAAATTTAAGGCTTATGTTAAAAAAATCGACAATGTTCCCCGTAAAATTATGTCACTTTGTTCATGAACGCAAAAGAAGAGCCCGCTGTGACAATTTGATCACGAGTTATAAGAGTTTAAATTTGTTGGGCTCTTTTATTAAACATTTTATAAAATTTAGGGACTTCTGTTAAAAAAAGCCGTCAATGTCTCCTGTAAAATTATGTTACTTTGTTCACATACACAAAATTTCATCACGAGTTATAAGAGTTTAACTTTGTCGGGCACTTATATTCTGCTTTTTATAAAAATTTAAGGGTGTGATAAGAAAATGATAATGGCCCTCATGTTGAACCATACAACGTTTGGCGGAGCCTACGACAATTAAAGTCAGAGCTATAGGAAAGGGGGGGGGGGCGGCGAAATGGCATCGACGGAACCAAAGTGTCTTGAACTCTAAATTTTATTATGAAATAGATAACTCACAACAAAATAAATAATAAGCTATTTTTTCCGGGCGCGAGACCTTCCTAGGCGCGAGGCCGTGTGCGGCTGCACCTGTCACACAGCCCTAAGGGCGGCTCTGCCCGCGAGTAGAAATCATTCACTACGAAATTGAAGAAATGATGTCTAAAGCATCAGTTAAAATATTTTTTGAAAATACTATAAGCATAAGTGCCATTGATAGAAACATTTATATGTAGCCAGATAGATATATATATATAAACCAAAAATGTGCTTAAAAGCTTACAGTGCTTATAAACTTATATTCTTTCGCACATGCTTAATCTCACCACTCTAAAAAATATCTTTGACATATGGGTAATTAAGATAAACAGATCTACTTTCTTATACAGATATTTTATGGCTTTCCATCATAAAGTTTTAGCTGTTAATTTCGAACTGCTAAACAAGGTTACAATATTCATTTTAAATCGACAAAGTATGAATGAGGATTATTAAAAAACCACCAAATAATCAAAGTACTTGGAGTTGTCATGTGAAATTACAAAGCACCCGAGCTGCCAACCTTTTATTATTTTTCAAATCAAATAAACCTAATTTGAATCAGAAAATGTATTTAATAAATGAAATAAAATAAGTAGCGCATAGACACAAGACACATTTTATTAAATAAATTTTCTGATTCAAAATATGGGAACAGATGTGTTACACTGACGCTAAAATGTAAACAAAAGATTGGCGACTGTTTGGTTGGCGCGTTTTTCAAGACTGCGCCAATCTACTACAGTAACTAAATAAAAGCGTAATAGCCGGGTTGCCATAAAAGAAAAACAGTCCCCAAAGTTTGGCGACTTTTTTCTTTTTTTTTAACCGATTAATTTTTTTTTTTTTTTTAGCGTCAGTGTAAAGCATCTAAGCCAAAATATGTTTATTTTTATTTTTCACTGGAAGAAAACTCAGAAGATAGACAGCTATGGCTTTGCCAGATCAAGATTAACAGACCAGCGTGTACAAGTAATTTTTAAAATAAATAAAATTTAGAAAATTCAATTAAATTTTATAGATTTGGTTAATAAAAAGAAATTTAGGATATTTTTTCGAAAAAAAAAAAAAAAAATAAACTATGTATAATAATAACTTTGGAACTTTGGTGAATATAACTTGGGTGAATATTTCTTTAAGATGGCTGTGTTTTGTACGTACAAACATTATTCTGTGTAATGGTAATTAATATTATCTTTTTCTGTATGTGGCCCGCGGCTTTGCTCATAGTGCTTAATTTGGCCCGCGGCGGTAAACGAGTTTGACATGCCTGATCTACATCAAGGGCCGCCATTAAAACGAAACTGAAACTAATTTGTAAACAGTTCAATTTTCGAATATTTCCAATACATATAAGAGTGCGCCAAATCTAAAACGCAGACACCAACAGCGTCTATGACACGTGACTCATAACAGCGAATGAGAACGCGGTTCAATCCAATAATGCTAAAACGTGACTATCTTTTAGAATCTCGCAAAGGGGACTTCAACCTTGAAATAAAATCCAGAAATGACAGGCCATCAGTTGTGAATTTTGACCAGTTGAAGAGAAAAAAATCCCTGACGTCTCGGCCTACAGGCACAGGTAGATTTCGAAGACGCAGACCATGGGGTGTCTGTTTATTGGGAATTGCAGAAGAAGGACCGTTCTGCCATGATTCGGCAGCTGAGACCGCCCACTTCTAAATCTGCCTGTGCTTGTAGGCGGAGCTGGCAGAGATTTTTTTTTTCTGTAAGAGTTGATATAAAAAACTTGTCATTATAAAAGTTGTAGATACTATTAAGAAGATTTATAATCAATTTAAGTGGATTTGATATCTTGTGAATTGACGAAGTTGCGAATTTTTTTCTTCTTAAACCCCTATTTCCACCATTCCCCCCTCCCTCCCCACTGAGGCTATTTTTAATGATATCAAAAATCTGTCATACATAAATTTTTGGCCCTTTTCCTAGAAGTATTAATAGCTGTAAACGGATTCTATATGCATCATAATTAAGATGTTATGTGTTTTTTTTCTGTTTTCACAACCCCCCCCCCCCCTCCCTGGTCCGATTTTGCCCATTAACGAACTTGACCAAGATTTTATGCCCCTTGATTTTATGTATCAGTTTGGAAAAGATTTGTGCAGAATTATAGACGTTATCGTGTCCATAAAAAAGTGATAATATATAAGTTTTGAAGTTCTAGGAGTTCTAGGTTTTGGGTTCTAGGAGTCATAATCGGCGTAGATCCGCAAATTTTTTTCAGAAATTCCAACATAGGTGAGAAATGTAATAGGTAGTATTTCTTACGAAATTTACCTAAAAAAGGAGAATCCAACGACTTAGCATCCGAAAGCTGTCGGAGGAACTACAACTGGAGATCCTACATGAGAGAGAGGTTGGACATTGACGAAATGTCGGCCATGTAAGATCCAAAGCAGGTGGAACGCAGTAGAACGCAGTAGAACGCAATGTATTTTCATAGCCCTCTAAAACTTTTTATTGTATTAAAATCCTAGAAAATTCGTTTTAATGCTTTCAGAGAGTTATGAAAATACATTCCGTTCTACTGCGTTCCACCTGCTTTGGAACTTACATGGCGGACATTTCGCCATCTCCAATCTACAACGCACCAAGCACGCCACATGACAAGTTTTACACAAGCTTGTACAAACTTGCAAGGAGTCAAGAAAAGTCAAAAAACGAAAATTCGGTACTTCTCTATTATCCCTTCGACCACTTTTCATAACAAAAAACTATCGCCAAACTGTAAGATTAAACGCCAAAAATGCAGTCCCATTTAATTGATGTCAGAAGCATTATACGTGTTTGTTATGTCATCAAGTGGTTTTTAGTTCGACATTTACGTGTATTTTTCATTATGTTTTACTGATTTATTAGTTATTTCATTAAATAAAATAACAATTGTGTCCTTAAATTCTTATATTTTATTTATTTATTTATTTTGATATTCCAATGGCAACGTTCTCCCGTTTATTTGGCGTTACAGTTTGGCGATAGATTTTTGTTATGAAAAGTGGTCGACGGGATAATAGAGAAGTACCGAAAATTCATTTGATACAACCTAATAATACCCAACTGGATATCAGAGGAAGAAATAGGTTAGTAGAACCTTGAAGTAACTAAATTTCTTAAGATGGTGCAGTCCTCATACACAAGTATATACATGATGGTTAACTGGCAATAATGGGGTAGGGGAAAATTGCTAACCGAGAAGTGTATTGTGATGGTAAAGAAAAAGGGCTAGGTAAAATTGATAAAGATGATTATCCAAAAATGCTTTTTGTGTATTGCTTTATTCATAGAGAAATCTTACAAGAAAATCACTTTTGGTGCATCTCGCATCTAGCATTGAGACCTTAGTGCATTTTAAGGCGCTGTATTACGAAGTTTAGGAATCGATGAAATTTTTCTGTTAAAATCTTATTTTTTTTTTATTTTACCGCAGCATAACTTTCTGAAAATATAGTTTTCCAGATCACTTATCGGACTATTAACATAGAAGTTTTTTTTTTTTTTTTTTTTTTTTAAGCAGTTACAAATACAAATTAGTCCATAATAAGTATAAAATATTGAAATAAGTTTAAAAATTCCTTCAAGAACCTACGAATTTCATTTTGAAAAAATACAACATTATAACTGCATTTTTGGCGGCGCGAAATTGGCTTTATTTGTTACCGTAGAATTTTTTTCGCCAACCCTGGACAAATGTCATAGTCGTCTGCTGTGTGTGAGTGGTACTTTGGATTCTTAGCACCCTATTTGGCTACTTAACTCGCTTTTGGCATAAAATTAATAATTAAAAATCCAATAATAAAATATTAAAAGTATTAAAAAATATACAAAATATGATTTTAACAGAGAAATTTTATCGGTTCTCTAACTTTTATATATAGGGCTACAAAATACACCAGGTCTCGATGCTAGGTGCGAGCTGCACCAAATGTAGTTCCCTTGTGAGGCTTAAGTTGCCATAAAACAACAACAAAACTCATCTCAATATGAAGTACAAGATGCATTGCTTCGTTGAAATTATAGGTACTATGTTAAAAACATATTTGTGACAATTTTTTTACTTTTTAATAAGTTAAACAAAGTTGAAGTACTTGTCATTGTTCACCACTTTGCGATTAGTGGCGCGTATTACGTGATTTATAAGATGCACAAAATCCTTGAACTCTAGTATTTTCACACAGTGGTTTTCAACTTATGTGCACATCGATTTTCAGTGATTTAATAAAACGAAAATTACTTTTCGGAGAAAGTGGTGCCTAAAAATTAAAAGAAGCATACAGGGCAGGGCGTTCGGTGCGACGTCGTTTCGTTAGTGTCCTCCTTTGAAGGCTTTCTCCCTGTGAAAAAGCGTTTGCGTTTTAAATAAGAATCATATGTTGCGGGGGGATGAAAGAGGGGGGAGCATAATGATTTTAAATATGCTTAGGTGAGGAGGAAGGGCGTGGCCAAAATAAGGTTGGGAACCGCTGGATTAACCAATCAGGTGAGATACCGAATTTTGGCGCTAAGCTAAAATTTGGCAGCAAAACGATTGCATAAAGTAAATTTAATTTTGTTGAACATAAAATTAATATCATGTTAAGTTAAATTGATTAAAAGATACTATATTAAAGAGATGGCCCGAAACGGGCTCGGTCTCGACTTTTATACTAGTCTTCGGACACGCGGGCTCAAAGTGAAAATTTTAGCTATTCACAAATTGAAAAAAAGTAAAAAAGCAACTCGCTATTTGAGAAATAAGAATATAGTCTCACAAAGAGACCGCCAAACATGATTTTAAAGTATGTTGTAGGGGTCATACCCCTAACTATTCAGGTCAAAGTTTTCCTTTAAATGGGCTTTAGTTTTCTAGAAATTTCGGGTTAAAGTCCAGCATGCAATTCAAATACCTATTAGTTCGCCCTCTTGAATGAGGTCTTCGTGGCTCTGTGCTAGTGCGCGCGATTTGAGAGCCGGAGAAGAGGGTTCTGTCCTCTCACGTGACTTTTACCTTTTTTTAATCAATTTTATATGCTTTTCGCGTTATAAGTTTTATGCAGATTTATGAATTCTGCATCTTTGAACTTTTTTATATTTTCCTAAAAATTCCATTTACTTTTTCGTGAAAATTTATAGTTTTTGTGCAATTTTTATTCTAATATTTCTGTTGATGAAAATCCAAACTATTTTAAGTCTTGATATCTCGTCTTTTTAAAATGATTCTTGTTTACATTTATGTATATTTAATTATTTATTTATCGTATTTATGAAATAATGCATTTTTTTAGCTGCATTTTCTATTTAAACAAAATTTAAATGATTAAGAAAAAATTAACAAAATAATGTATCTTTTTAATATTTGATTTGTTCTAAATATATTGAAATATGTTAACTGCTGAAATACTAAAATATTTATCATTACCGACATCGACATTTTTAGTTTATTAAATATGGAACTAATTGTGTGATACATATCGCAAAAATATTCTAAACAAATTCCGCATTAAAAATCGCCTTTAAATATATTCTTTACGTAAATTGTTTTAACAATATTGGAAGAATGTATAAATTAGCATATTTTACATTATTTAAATACTTAAATTGTGATAAATATTTTTAAAAATACATTAAATTTGGAAAAGAAATTATTTCAAACGTGGTAATTTTCTTTAAAAATACTCAAATTGTGATAAATATTAAAATAAATGCATTAAATTTGGAAAAGAAATTATTTCAAAACGTGGTAATTGTCTGCAAAGGATTAAACGAAATGGATAAAAAGAAAATTTTATTTATTCTGATATTACCGTAAAAGTCATTGCAGACGATTTTTTTTCAGGTATTTTTTATATCTATTGTAATTTACAAACGATTTTTCCTTTCAAGTTGAATTTTTCTGTATGGCATCGACTTGTTAGAATTTAAAAAAAAAATAATTGTAATGTATTATTTTTTATTTGTGCAAATCAAAAATGATGTTGAGTTTGAACTTTACAGTTAAATGTATTTAAATAACAATATATATCTATGTTGTTGAAATTACCTAATCATACATACCTTTAGAAGATTTGAAATAAAAATATTTTGTATAAATTATAAAAGAATATAAAATTTTATTTAAAATTTCATAAAGTTAAAAAAAAAGTATTATTTTAGAACGGTTATTAAAATATAAAGGGTAAATAATAATAATAAAAAAATAAACAAAATCTAGACATAAATTAGTTTGGAATTTCGTGAAATATTAATTTCAAAACTGCACAAAAAAAAATGTAAATTATCACAAAAAATTCGAAAATGTAAATGGAATTTATTAGGAAAATGTCAAAAAGTTCAAAGATGCAGAATTCATAATTCTGCATAAAACTTATAACGCGACAAATATATTAAATTTATTAAAAAAAAGGTAAAAGTCACATTAGAGGACAGAACCCTCATCTCCGGCTCTCAAATTGCGCGCGCTAGCACAGAGCCACGAAGACCTCGTTCAAGATCGCGAACTAATGGGTATTTGAAATGCATGCTGAACTTTAACCCGAAATTACTCGAAAACTAAAGCCCATTTGAAGGAAACCTTTGACCTGAATAGTTAGTGGTATGACCCCTACAACATACTTTAAAATCATCAAAATCTGTGCGCATCATGTTTGGCGGTCTCCTTGTCAGTTTCTTAAAGTGTTTATAGTCTGTCTCAGTGTTAAATTCAGACATTTTTCTCCGGGAGGGACATTATCGAATTCCGGGGGTGGGGGGGTGGGGTGAACTGCACTTTTTGACCATTAAAAGCATAAAATCGCAAATCTCCCGGGAGAGGGGAGACATTTCAATCCTCTGGGGGGAATGTTCCCCTCCCCCGGGCACCCCCTGAATTCAACACTGGATCTGATTCTGTAGCCTTTGCCCGGTCAGTGTTAGTAACATGAACAAGCCGTGATATATCTCTTGTCAATCCTCTCTGTTTGAAGTCCTTTCCCAGAATTACTGAAAAACGGAACTCATGTCTTTCTGTCATAGTTGGTTATTGGGTATAAATAACAAATTTGGTAGATTGTGAGGGGCATGAAAATTACGAAACGTTGTCATGAGGGAGTATTTAGGATTAATACTTATTTATATGTAAGAATATATTTTCAAATGAGAAAATTAATCTTGAAACAAATTTTAAATGGTTTTAACAATTTTCTATTGAGTACTTTCGGTATCAGGTTCCGGCTCTGATGACACAAAATGTTTCGAGCTCGGGCTCCGAGAAAAGGATCCGAACTGAATTCTAAAAGATAACTCTCATCAGAATATGCTCTTTGAAATTTACTTTTATTTTTTTTTATTTCTAAATGCGCGATTATCGTCTCTCGATATTTTTAAAGAATGAGTGCATAAGTGCATTTTAAAATGTCTTTCTTTAATTAATTCAGAATAATAAATTTTATAAAATTTATTCCTTTTTTTTTTTTCTGTTGTTGTTTCTCTTGTTTGTTTTATTATTTTTTTTTAAGTTACAGTTCACTTACATACACTTTAAATCTGGCAACCCTTGTCCTAACCCTTCAATGTCTGATGTTTTATTTTATTTATTTTATTTTTTCTAAATCCTCCCACTGACATAAAACACAATACTTCTTAAAACTTCAACGCTCGCTATATAATTATTTAGAAGCCACATCGAGACTAAAAGAGGGAAGGGGGTTAGGGGGTGGAAAGCGAAATAATAAATACAAAGAGAGAAAACCAGACACAAGTCCAGACTAGAGCGCTTAACAGCCCTTTTCGGTTGCTATACCATATATTCTTGGAAAATAAAATAAATAGTAAATGTTATTATTAGAATACTGCATTCTCAGTGAAAAAATAAGAAAATTGAACACCAATTTAAACTAAATCTTTTTTATATATATAAACATCCGGCATATTATTTCCTTTCCCTTTGGAAGTGCCTTTTATAGTAGAAAGACCTTGAAGCTTTTAATGATGCTCCACCTGTTGAATTCGCTTTTCAGGAAGAGTGGAAGCGGTTTAATTTAATTGTGAAATATTTTCTCCAGGTTTATTTTTGAAAAGAGGTTCGCTGCTACGGCTTCTCCGAAAATTGCTGGCGGTTCAGATGTAAGTTTTCTTGTACAAAAGGTTTATTATTATGAGTATGGAGAATATTTTTTTCTGAAATTCTGGTTTTAGATTTTCGATAGAAAGTGTGTTAAAGTGAAGGCTTATAACTGTGAAGAAAAGAAATGTTTTTGGTGTTAGTGTACATGTCTGTCTTGCGATAACTCCCATAAAAAACATCCGAATAGCTTGAAATGTGGTAGATACACTGCAAAAGAAAAGTGTTGATTTTACATTATAATAGTGGCATCCCAGCAGCCAGTATTATACCGTAAAATTAACAGTAATAAACAGTAAAATAAGCAGTAATACGCTGCGCAGTAGCGTATTACTGCTTTATTACTGTTAATTTTACGGTATAATACTGGCTGCTGGGATGCCACTATTATAATGTAAAATCAACACTTTTTTTTTTCAGTGTATTTTTGCGAGATATACTAAATTAGTTGCATATTTTTTTGTATAATTTGCTTGATTCGTTCGAAAAATTCGAGCATTTTCTTTCATATCAGAATGATTTTTTGTGAAAATACGGGTGATTTTTTTAAATTTTATTATTTGCTGAAAAGAAAAGGGCACATTTGAATAATTCAATTAAATGTTAAATTACGGAAGCTATATTTTCAGGATTCTTGGCGGAAACATAATCCGATAGGTTTGAAATTTTGTCAATACATTTGAAAAATATTTGAAATTGAATGAATATCTTTTGGTGAAAATCGTTCAAAACATTTTTTTTTTTAATCATATTTAATTTTTTAGGTAGCTTTCATTACAAAAAAATAAGAAGCTACCCATTAGTGTTACCAGATTTATCTATTAAAACACGAAAGAAAAATCATGCGTCAAGCATAGATTATGAAATACTTTCCAACATTTGCAGAATATTTTAACAAAACTTCGTCATTTAATAAGGTAAAGAAGCTAAGTAGACTCTTTAGAACATATAGCATAACACATTTGAAAACCTGATTTCAGATATTACCGTTCACAGCCGGAAAGGTAATCCAATTCTTTTGAGCAGCCGTGTATATGATCTATACCAGCGTTTCTTAAACTGCGGTCCGCGGACCCCTGGGGGTCCGTGAGCTTACAGCCGGGGGTCCTCAAGCCCAATTTTCAATTTAGATTTTTTATTTCTTCGAGAGAAATTTCTGTAGCTCCAGAGGAGGGGGGGGGGATTTGCAAGACTAGGGGGATTTGCAAGAACTTTGCAAGTCTAGATCATTAATAAGCATAAAACTCCAAATGCTTTTGGGGAGACTTTTCAATGCTCCGAAGGTGGAATATGTGTGAAAATATTAAGAACTGATTGATTCTACATCTAAATAATCAGCCCTTATTACGCATTGCAACTAGATGAGCGTTTAGACATTTCTAATACTGTAAATTTGAGAGTTTTCTTTCATTATGAATTTGGTGGTAAGATATGTGAAGATTTTTTGACTTTGCATCATACTTACACAACAAGTGCAGCGCTATTCATATATTTCAACAGTTTCATACAAGAAAATTATGAAGAACAACTGTAGAACTCGACGGCATGTTGAACCAGTCTTACTTAAACATTGAACGAGATGCTGCACATCCAATAGCAAAAGATAAGCAGCATACTTCTCATAGCAAATATTACTATCTATATTTTAACTGTCTTAAAATGTAAATTATAATTATTTTTCTTGTTATTATTTATCTTTTATATATTGTTATTATTATTTTTCTTGTATAAATGTAACTGATTTTTCTAACACCTTTAACGAAATATAGAATATCTATAATGAAAAATAAATAAGGTGTATACGTTAAAATAATTTCTTATCATACATTAAGAAAAATATTGTTGGGGGTCCTCGAAATGCATATCGCGTCAAAAGGGGGTCCGCGAGATCACAAAGTTTAAGAAACGCTGATCTATACAATTGTATATTTTCTATACAGCATGCTAAACTTGAAAATTGACTTTCAGTAATTTCTACCAATGGATGGAAACGTAATGGGATTATTTTGCATAGCCCTGTGTATTACCTACAGATTTTCGTTTACACGTCACATAGTAAGCTAAAATTTAATTCAGGCAAAAATACGCCCGAAATTACTGAACTCACTTCCAAGAATTACTATTCATAGCTAGCCATGTATACAGTTCTTTGCATAGCCCTGTATATGATTTTATTTGTATTCTACAAATATCTCTTAGTATACTAAATATAAATGAGTTTGAAAATGCATGACTAAATTTAACAATTCACGCTCATGCTCTGTAATGATTACGATTACTTTTGTGTAGTCCTGTATATGATCTATTAGACCACGTAGAATGCAAAATTTAGTTAAACTTAAAAAAGCACCGAGCAATTATCTCTAATAGACAATACTTGGGATAAAGTATTGTATCGGAAATCTTTTGTGTGTCCCTGTAAAGTGTAAATGAACGATAAATGCTATGCACTTGCATATCATATTCTACAGCATCTTGTAGTAAAACTCAGTAATGTACATCAATTTCATGATGTTTGAAATAGTGCAACATAAATTAAAATACTCTGCAAAGAGTTTTTCACAATAGACCATCATATAGCCGAATTATTTTGTTTGACCCTGTAAATGAATGATAATTGCTTTGCACTCCATATTCTACAGAAATCATGTTTTAGTGCACCTGAGAAATTCATATCAATTTCATTATGTTTGTCACAGTGTAACATCATTAAAATCGGTCGAAAATAATTTTTCCTCATTGACCATAATACAATGAAATTCTTTTGGGTGCCCAAGGCCGTACAAAAAGACCGCGGGGCCCGGTAATAGTTCCAATGCGGGCCCCCCACCATAAACCTGATAAAGCAAAACCTGCTTAGACGAAATCATACAGGAGTTTCCGTTTTAAACAGGTTTTTTTTATTTAAAAGGTACAAATGCTTGGGATTTTTTCTTCTTTTATAGCAGAATTCCGTTATAAACAGCCTTTACTGTATTAGAAAATAAGTATGTTGGATAGTACTTTGTTAGAAAATCCATGTAGAAAATCCATTCTTACAATTTTATTATTTTTCTTTTATAGTATTTTACAGTAATATTACAGTTTGTGATGCATTGATAACACCTTTTCATATAAGGATTTTAAATATAAATTTAAAATATTGAAAATATAATTAAATTTTAATTCATCAGTTAAGGTGCCGATTGCCTGACGCTATTGCAACTTTTGTTATTGTGTTTTACAATTTAGAAAATATTTGTTCTATAAAACATAAATAAATAAATGCCTGCATCTTTGCTAAGTGCGTTCTGCTGATTTTTAATAAAAGCTGGATTTTGTTTGAACGTAAAATGCCTCCTAAGTACCCCTCCCTCCTCCCCCTCCTAGCCAGTCCATAAAGACGTTCAAGCAACTTCTGACTTTTGAATTTTATTATTTGTCAGTTATTTTAATTAAAATTTTTATGTAAAAAATATGTCTGTTTTTCTGGTATTTATTTAAAAACCAGTACCGAAGCCGGCCCCCCTAGGAGACCCGGGCCCTGGTAATTTGTACCGGCTCTACTCCCCTCCCTACGGGCCTGTAAGAGTGCCCTTGTAAATGAACTGTAAGTGCTACACATAACATATTATAAAATAATCTTTTTTGTAGTGCACCTCAATAATAAATATAAATTTCAATATGTTTCGAATAGTGTAACATCATTAAAATACACCGCAAATGATTTTTGTCCATAGACCATGGAATACTTTTGGAATACTTTTGAGTGTCCCTGTAAATACAGTACAATGCAAAAAAAAAAAAAAAAAAAAAAAAAAAAATGTTGATTTTACGGTATAATACTGGCATTCCAGCTGCCAGTATTGTACCGTAAAATTAACAGTAATAAACAGTAAAATAAGCAGTAATACACTTTCGCGCATATACGCGGTTAGCGTATACTGCTTATTTTGCTGTTTATTACTGTTCATTTTACGGTATAATACTGGCGAGCTGGATGCGCGGCAGTGTATTACTGCTTATTTTGCTGTTTATTATTGTTCATTTTACGGTATAATACTGGCAGCTGGGATGCCAGTGTTATACCGCAAAATAAACATTTTTTTCTGCAGTGTATAAAGGCTTCACACTTCATTTTCAAAACCGAACGTGTCATGGCAAACATCAATAACATATATTAATTTACATGACAATCCGAGTATATTTACGCGAGTTAGAGCTCGGCCAGACAAACCGAATTCATAAACACTTTTCTATGTTGGAAAGTGGCAAAAAACGGAAGATTTTCATTGACGCTAGTTTGCTTTGTTTTATCCCCCACTGCCATTTTTCATATCCCACTAAACTATGGCCGAAGCGCCGCGGGGAGACAAACCTGCTGGCGCGCTAAAAGTCCCTCAGGACTTGGGTTCGGTGGTCGTCTACGCGCCGGGCGCTCCTCTTGGCGCCTGGCGGCGCAGCTTATTTTTATCCCACTAAACTATGTTGAATGTGTCGGTGATATCTTCTTTAAGAAATTTTCCTTCAAAACAATTCTTTACTAATATTTTTTTTTTATTATTATTTTCCAATAGTATTTGTATTACCTTATTCTATCAACACGGTTTAACTAAATTTTGCAGTCATACTTTCCATTATGAATAAAAAATTAATTGTAACAACAGAAACAAATCAAAATACACTAAAAATCATTAATCATCAATGGAATCCCTTACAAAAATAAATGTTTATATTTTAATTTAAAGTAAGATGATAAAATAAGTAAAACATCAAAACTTAAGATAAAGGTATGCTAAATTAAATTTTTTTGCTTGGAGATACTTTTAGCTTAAAATAATACTACCTGATCCGCCCAGCGTTGCCCGGGCTCATGATAATAAATTAAAAAAAATACAACTTCACAAAACGAAGGCCCCTCCGCGTATTCTTTTGCTTATCACTGTAAAAAAAAATCAGGAACGTTCCTGGAAAATAATGGGCAACTAATGTGCCTAATTTATACCAGTAACATTTCTTGCAAAAAATAGAAAACTTTTTTAAGAATTCAGAAAAGTTAATATTAAAAGTCAGTAACTTTCCTGGAATTATAGTGGTAAGGTTTCTCAATTCTTCAGAAAGGTTCCAGGTTTAAGTCGGTAACCTTCCTGGAAAAAACCATGCACATACTAAAATCTTCCCAGTAAAACCCAGTAACATTCCTGGAATTATAGTGGTAAGGTTTCTCAATTCTTCAGAAAGGTTCCAGGTTTAAGTCGGTAACCTTCCTGGAAAAAACCATGCACATACTAAAATCTTCCCAGTAAAACCCAGTAACATTGCTGGAATAAATCAGCAATCTTCCAAGACAATTTAGATATGTTCACATCCTGTCATCTTCCTGGTAAAAACCCGGAACATTCTTTAAGAATTTAGAAAAGTTCCACAGAAAGCCGGTAATAGTACTTGAAAATATAAGGAAACATCCTATATATTTCAGGGATGTTTCTGATGCATCAATATGATTTTATTGATATGAAGCTCACGATTTAATTAGCTTAAAAATTTTGCAAAACAATCTTTGTATGTTTTAAGAATATTTTAAAATATTTAACTTATAAAATATATATATTTTTTTTAATTTAATATTTATCTTATAAACATATGTGTTTAAAAATAACATCAAATTTGTCTGCAATTTTTTTAATGTCACTGTATGTTTTCTTACAAAATATAGTTTGATGTTAAAAATAAACATGTTTGTAAGATAAATATATGTTGTTTCATTTTAAAATTGTATAATGTTTTCTTTTTTAAGGTAAATATTTTGAAAATTCGTGGAATGCATTAAAAATTAGTTGGCAAAACTTTATAGCTCATCGATTGCTATTCTGGTATAAGAGTAATCAATTATTCATAAAAATATTGTATTTTTATGAGTAATTGAAAATTCTCAAAAATGTAATACTTTTATGAGTAATTGACTGAGCAGTCAATTACTAAAAAATGTTAAATTTTGGATTATAAAGAAATATAATTTAGTTTTTATCCATGTAATGATATCACCCGATATTAAATGTTGAAAATTTTTGCTTTTTTTTCTGCAAATCAATGGACTCCCCCCTTTTTTTTTTGTTTATTTTGACTGGACTATTATAACTAGAATGTATTCAAGGATAAAGTCACTCAAAGCATTAACAGACTTTGTCATTTTAAAAAGACTTAAGCAGATTTGTTTGAAACCATTTTCTTTTCAACATATACCTACATTTACAAATAATTTGCTTAGTATTTGTAATCTCATGTTAAAAATCAAACACCATTTTATAAAATTTTCATTAATTTAATTTAGGTGAAGGCTGAGAAAAGTAAAATTATTATAAGAAACTATTTGATCTTTAGAAATTATTTGTTCTTGAAAGAGCTGTGATTTCCCATTTATTTTATACTCAAATGAGCCTAAGCAAGAAGCTTTAAGAACATATTATCATACTTGAAATGCTAAGTATTTTTTCTAATATTCATTCCCAGTTTAGAATTAATTATTACTTTTCTTTTTTGCTGTTTGTTAACGAGAAATAATCCCATTTTGAAAACCAAAAATTTCAATACAGGGGTAGTAACTGGTGACATTTCAGGACACAGTTTCCAACATAATCAAAAATAAAATTTTCAAACAGTATATAAAAATTAATATGTTTATGAAAATTAATAATTTCTCCAAAACAGCATTTCAACAAAACGAAAATATTGTCTGCTGTACCTTTCTCAGTTTAACAGCCTGATCACTGTGTTTGTAGTGTTTATTCTGGAACTAAAATTGTGTCAGATGTTCTTATTGTAAAAATGTTTAAAATTATACAAATTTAAAATGGTTTATCTCAAAAACGTCTTTAAAAAGAAATTGGTTAAACAAGATTTCTATTAAGCTACTTTATATTTTTTACAGATAAACTTTACGGTTTCAGAGATTATATCTATCTCTTAAGATTGGGCCAAAATTTGTTTATAATTCCAAACACAGAAAAAAAAAAAACATAGATAAACTCCGAAAAAAATATGCAACCTGTTTAAATTAATTTTTAAACAGAAATTTTACTAAAATATACACAAATTTAGGTTCAGTCTTACTATAATAAATTCACAAAAATTGCAAGTAGAAACATTACCAAATTTAATAAAATTATTGTGCACAATTTAAACAAAGTACATTTTTAACTTTTTGAGATAGACCACTTTAAAGTATCTTTTTAATCACTGCTTACAGTGAGAACAACATATATATTTTTTAGCCCTAACTCGCGTAAAAATCGGGATGTTTTAATACAGGTTATCTTAAAATGCTCAAACAATGTTGGTCTTTCGTGTGTTTTTTTTTTTTTTTTTGCGAAAAAGTTAATTTTTTGAAGATTAAAATTTAATTCCTTTTAAAAAGCAGGTATACTTCAAATATACAAACATAGTAATATTTTTCATATATGAGTAAATGTACATTTTAAAATATTACAATTCTTGCAATACAGATATAATTCTTTTTTTTTCCCCCGATTATCGGGTGATTTTTAATATGACAGAAAAGTTATTTTATACACTTATTATTTTATACAATGTTTGCATCAAATTATAAAAGTAATAATAACAATAATAATAATAATTATTATTATTATTACTATTTCATATTCCCATTTATGGATTTTATTTGGTACAAAAAGTTATATATACAACTTTAAAAGTCAGAAGCATAAAAAAAATAATACTTTTAAATAGTATGGAAAGTTTACAAATTTTAGATTGTAAAAGTTAAAAGCTTGTAACTTAAAGGAAAAAAGATAAAAAAAATCCATCAATTATTTATTTAAAATATTTTTAATTATATTAAATTACGTACATACCTTTCAACGTACCAACTGTTTTCCTGGGGAATCGCAGGAATAATATAATCCAAAAATGGAGAAGAATTAATTACATAAAGCTAAAAAGTATTCCAGGTAACAATGAAGGGATTATAATTTGCGCAAAGTTAATTTGCGTACCTTGCAAAGTTACCCAGTACCATTTGACTATTATTACGTGCAATAAGATTAAAATGCAATTTTAAAATAGTTTTCCTCCGTCTTCCTTGAGAACCTTCCTTCTAGAACGTCTTCCGCTTTGCCTTGTGCTTGCGGTTGAAATAATAAAGTGGCAGATTTTTGACACTGTCCAGACGCAGCTGTGATTTATTCATTGTTTGTCTACCGCAGATGATTTGATATTGCAATACATTTTCAGGAGAGTTTTTATTTCAAGTACCGCTTTCAATAAGATGTTTTTTAACTCAAGGCTGCTGTAAGCATAGATGCAAGGGCCCCCAAATCGGTCCTTGGATATACGTCGAGAAGCCAATATGGCGGAGCTAAACGCTAAAGCAGAGACATTGCCACGCAAAAAAGCTTGATTCCTGAATTCAGGAAACTATTCATAAAAAAACTTGTTTTTTTTTTCAGGAATCTGATAGAAACCGGTGAAAACCCGAAACGTTTCTGGAACATTTGCGTGACGATACGGAATTTTCTTACAGTGAACGTTTTTCAGTTTGTCGCTCAAACGGCGCTCAAACGAATGCCGTTTTCAGTTTTTAAATCCGAAAAGGTCGGGGGCACAACTTCACAAAATATGGGCCCCTCCGCATTTTCTTTTGCGTATAACTTTTTTCAGTTTGTCGCTCATACGACGCTCATACGACGCTCAAACGAATGCCGTTTTCAGTTTTTAAATCCAAAAAGGTCGGGGGCACAACTTCACAAAATATGGGCCCCTCCGCATTTTCTTTTGCGTATAACTTTTTTCAGTTTGTCGCTCAAACGAATGCCGTTTTCAGTTTTTAAATCCGAAAAGGTCGGGGGCACAACTTCACAAAATATGGGCCCCTCCGCATTTTCTTTTGCGTATAACTTTTTTCAGTTTGTCGCTCAAACGACGCTCAAACGAATGCCGTTTTCAGTTTTTAAATCCGAAAAGGTCGGGGGCACAACTTCACAAAATATGGGCCCCTCCGCATTTTCTTTTGCGTATAACTTTTTTCAGTTTGTCGCTCATACGACGCTCAAACGAATGCCGTTTTCAGTTTTTAAATCCAAAAAGGTCGGGGGCACAACTTCACAAAATATGGGCCCCTCCGCATTTTCTTTTGCGTATAACTTTTTTCAGTTTGTCGCTCAAACGACGCTCAAACGAATGCCGTTTTCAGTTTTTAAATCCGAAAAGGTCGGGGGCACAACTTCACAAAATATGGGCCCCTCCGCATTTTCTTTTGCGTATAACTTTTTTCAGTTTGTCGCTCAAACGAATGCCGTTTTCAGTTTTTAAATCCAAAAAGGTCGGGGGCACAACTTCACAAAATATGGGCCCCTCCGCATTTTCTTTTGCGTATAACTTTTTTCAGTTTGTCGCTCAAACGACGCTCAAACGAATGCCGTTTTCAGTTTTTAAATCCGAAAAGGTCGGGGGCACAACTTCACAAAATATGGGCCCCTCCGCATTTTCTTTTGCGTATAACTTTTTTCAGTTTGTCGCTCAAACGAATGCCGTTTTCAGTTTTTAAATCCAAAAATTTCGGGGGCACAACTTCACAAAATATGGGCCCCTCCGCATTTTCTTTTGCGTATAACTTTTTTCAGTTTGTCGCTCAAACGAATGCCGTTTTCAGTTTTTAAATCCGAAAAGGTCGGGGGCACAACTTCACAAAATATGGGCCCCTCCGCATTTTCTTTTGCGTATAACTTTTTTCAGTTTGTCGCGCAAACGACGCTCAAACGAATGCCGTTTTCAGTTTTTAAATCCGAAAAGGTCGGGGCACAACTTCACAAAATATGGGCCCCTCCGCATTTTCTTTTGCGTATAACTTTTTTCAGTTTGTCGCTCAAACGACGCTCAAACGAATGCCGTTTTCAGTTTTTAAATCCGAAAAGGTCGGGGGCACAACTTCACAAAATATGGGCCCCTCCGCATTTTCTTTTGCGTATAACTTTTTTCAGTTTGTCGCTCAAACGAATGCCGTTTTCAGTTTTTAAATCCAAAAAGGTCGGGGGCACAACTTCACAAAATATGGGCCCCTCCGCATTTTCTTTTGCGTATAACTTTTTTCAGTTTGTCGCTCAAACGAATGCCGTTTTCAGTTTTTAAATCCAAAAAGGTCGGGGGCACAACTTCACAAAATATGGGCCCTCCGCATTTTCTTTTGCGTATAACTTTTTTCAGTTTGTCGCTCAAACGAATGCCGTTTTCAGTTTTTAAATCCGAAAAGGTCGGGGGCACAACTTCACAAAATATGGGCCCCTCCGCATTTTCTTTTGCGTATAACTTTTTTCAGTTTGTTGCTCAAACGACGATCAAACGAATGCCGTTTTCAGTTTTTAAATCCGAAAAGGTCGGGGGCACAACTTCACAAAATATGGGCCCCTCCTCATTTTCTTTTGCGTATAACTTTTTTCAGTTTGTCGCTCAAACGACGCTCAAACGAATGCCGTTTTCAGTTTTTAAATCCGAAAAGGTCGGGGGCACAACTTCACAAAATATGGGCCCCTCCGCATTTTCTTTTGGGTATAACTTTTTTCAGTTTGTCGCTCAAACGAATGCCGTTTTCAGTTTTTAAATCCAAAAAGGTCGGGGGCACAACTTCACAAAATATGGGCCCCTCCGCATTTTCTTTTGCGTATAACTTTTTTCAGTTTGTCGCTCAAACGAATGTCGTTTTCAGATTTTAAATCCGAAAAGGTCGGGGGCACAACTTCACAAAATATGGGCCCCTCCGCATTTCCTTTTGCGTATAACTTTTTTCAGTTTGTCGCTCAAACGAATACCGTTTTCAGTTTTTAAATCCGAAAAGGGGGGGGGGTGCAATTTCACAAAATGAAGTCACTCCGCGTATTCTTTTACTTATAAAGTTGTTCATTTTGTCGCTCAAACGACGCTCAAACTTATGCCGTTTTCAGTTTTTAAATCCGAAAATGTCAGGGGGCCAACTTCACAAAACAAAGGCCCCGAATTTTAACTTGCTTGTAACTTTTTTCAGATTGTTTCTCAAACGAATGCCATTTTCGGTTTTTAAATCCGAAAATGTTGGGGGCACAACTTCACAAAATATGGGCCCCTCCGCATTTTCTTTTGCGTATAACTTTTTTCAGTTTGTCGCTCAAACGACGCTCAAACGAATGCCGTTTTCAGTTTTTAAATCCGAAAAGGTCGGGGGCACAACTTCACAAAATATGGGCCCCTCCGCATTTTCTTTTGCGTATAACTTTTTTCAGTTTGTCGCTCAAACGAATGCCGTTTTCAGTTTTTAAATCCAAAAAGGTCGGGGGCACAACTTCACAAAATATGGGCCCCTCCGCATTTTCTTTTGCGTATAACTTTTTTCAGTTTGTCGCTCAAACGAATGCCGTTTTCAGTTTTTAAATCCGAAAAGGTCGGGGGCACAACTTCACAAAATATGGGCCCCTCCGCATTTTCTTTTGCGTATAACTTTTTTCAGTTTGTCGCGCAAACGACGCTCAAACGAATGCCGTTTTCAGTTTTTAAATCCGAAAAGGTCGGGGCACAACTTCACAAAATATGGGCCCCTCCGCATTTTCTTTTGCGTATAACTTTTTTCAGTTTGTCGCTCAAACGAATGCCGTTTTCAGTTTTTAAATCCGAAAAGGTCGGGGGCACAACTTCACAAAATATGGGCCCCTCCGCATTTTCTTTTGCGTATAACTTTTTTCAGTTTGTCGCTCAAACGACGCTCAAACGAATGCCGTTTTCAGTTTTTAAATCCGAAAATGTCGGGGGCACAACTTCACAAAATATGGGCCCCTCCGCATTTTCTTTTGCGTATAACTTTTTTCAGTTTGTCGCTCATACGACGCTCAAACGAATGCCGTTTTCAGTTTTTAAATCCAAAAAGGTCGGGGGCACAACTTCACAAAATATGGGCCCCTCCGCATTTTCTTTTGCGTATAACTTTTTTCAGTTTGTCGCTCAAACGACGCTCAAACGAATGCCGTTTTCAGTTTTTAAATCCGAAAAGGTCGGGGGCACAACTTCACAAAATATGGGCCCCTCCGCATTTTCTTTTGCGTATAACTTTTTTCAGTTTGTCGCTCAAACGAATGCCGTTTTCAGTTTTTAAATCCAAAAAGGTCGGGGGCACAACTTCACAAAATATGGGCCCCTCCGCATTTTCTTTTGCGTATAACTTTTTTCAGTTTGTCGCTCAAACGAATGCCGTTTTCAGGTTTTAAATCCGAAAAGGTCGGGGGCACAACTTCACAAAATATGGGCCCCTCCGCATTTTCTTTTGCGTATAACTTTTTTCAGTTTGTCGCTCAAACGAATGCCGTTTTCAGTTTTTAAATCCAAAAATTTCGGGGGCACAACTTCACAAAATATGGGCCCCTCCGCATTTTCTTTTGCGTATAACTTTTTTCAGTTTGTCGCTCAAACGAATGCCGTTTTCAGTTTTTAAATCCGAAAAGGTCGGGGGCACAACTTCACAAAATATGGGCCCCTCCGCATTTTCTTTTGCGTATAACTTTTTTCAGTTTGTCGCGCAAACGACGCTCAAACGAATGCCGTTTTCAGTTTTTAAATCCGAAAAGGTCGGGGCACAACTTCACAAAATATGGGCCCCTCCGCATTTTCTTTTGCGTATAACTTTTTTCAGTTTGTCGCTCAAACGACGCTCAAACGAATGCCGTTTTCAGTTTTTAAATCCGAAAAGGTCGGGGGCACAACTTCACAAAATATGGGCCCCTCCGCATTTTCTTTTGCGTATAACTTTTTTCAGTTTGTCGCTCAAACGAATGCCGTTTTCAGTTTTTAAATCCAAAAAGGTCGGGGGCACAACTTCACAAAATATGGGCCCCTCCGCATTTTCTTTTGCGTATAACTTTTTTCAGTTTGTCGCTCAAACGAATGCCGTTTTCAGTTTTTAAATCCAAAAAGGTCGGGGGCACAACTTCACAAAATATGGGCCCCTCCGCATTTTCTTTTGCGTATAACTTTTTTCAGTTTGTCGCTCAAACGAATGCCGTTTTCAGTTTTTTAATCCAAAAAGGTCGGGGGCACAACTTCACAAAATATGGGCCCCTCCGCATTTTCTTTTGCGTATAACTTTTTTCAGTTTGTCGCTCAAACGAATGCCGTTTTCAGTTTTTAAATCCGAAAAGGTCGGGGGCACAACTTCACAAAATATGGGCCCCTCCGCATTTTCTTTTGCGTATAACTTTTTTCAGTTTGTCGCGCAAACGACGCTCAAACGAATGCCGTTTTCAGTTTTTAAATCCGAAAAGGTCGGGGCACAACTTCACAAAATATGGGCCCCTCCGCATTTTCTTTTGCGTATAACTTTTTTCAGTTTGTCGCTCAAACGAATGCCGTTTTCAGTTTTTAAATCCGAAAAGGTCGGGGGCACAACTTCACAAAATATGGGCCCCTCCGCATTTTCTTTTGCGTATAACTTTTTTCAGTTTGTCGCTCAAACGACGCTCAAACGAATGCCGTTTTCAGTTTTTAAATCCGAAAAGGTCGGGGGCACAACTTCACAAAATATGGGCCCCTCCGCATTTTCTTTTGCGTATAACTTTTTTCAGTTTGTCGCTCATACGACGCTCAAACGAATGCCGTTTTCAGTTTTTAAATCCAAAAAGGTCGGGGGCACAACTTCACAAAATATGGGCCCCTCCGCATTTTCTTTTGCGTATAACTTTTTTCAGTTTGTCGCTCAAACGAATGCCGTTTTCAGTTTTTAAATCCAAAAAGGTCGGGGGCACAACTTCACAAAATATGGGCCCCTCCGCATTTTCTTTTGCGTATAACTTTTTTCAGTTTGTCGCTCAAACGACGCTCAAACGAATGCCGTTTTCAGTTTTTAAATCCGAAAAGGTCGGGGGCACAACTTCACAAAATATGGGCCCCTCCGCATTTTCTTTTGCGTATAACTTTTTTCAGTTTGTCGCTCAAACGAATGCCGTTTTCAGTTTTTAAATCCAAAAAGGTCGGGGGCACAACTTCACAAAATATGGGCCCCTCCGCATTTTCTTTTGCGTATAACTTTTTTCAGTTTGTCGCTCAAACGAATGCCGTTTTCAGGTTTTAAATCCGAAAAGGTCGGGGGCACAACTTCACAAAATATGGGCCCCTCCGCATTTTCTTTTGCGTATAACTTTTTTCAGTTTGTCGCTCAAACGAATGCCGTTTTCAGTTTTTAAATCCAAAAATTTCGGGGGCACAACTTCACAAAATATGGGCCCCTCCGCATTTTCTTTTGCGTATAACTTTTTTCAGTTTGTCGCTCAAACGAATGCCGTTTTCAGTTTTTAAATCCGAAAAGGTCGGGGGCACAACTTCACAAAATATGGGCCCCTCCGCATTTTCTTTTGCGTATAACTTTTTTCAGTTTGTCGCGCAAACGACGCTCAAACGAATGCCGTTTTCAGTTTTTAAATCCGAAAAGGTCGGGGCACAACTTCACAAAATATGGGCCCCTCCGCATTTTCTTTTGCGTATAACTTTTTTCAGTTTGTCGCTCAAACGACGCTCAAACGAATGCCGTTTTCAGTTTTTAAATCCGAAAAGGTCGGGGGCACAACTTCACAAAATATGGGCCCCTCCGCATTTTCTTTTGCGTATAACTTTTTTCAGTTTGTCGCTCAAACGAATGCCGTTTTCAGTTTTTAAATCCAAAAAGGTCGGGGGCACAACTTCACAAAATATGGGCCCCTCCGCATTTTCTTTTGCGTATAACTTTTTTCAGTTTGTCGCTCAAACGAATGCCGTTTTCAGTTTTTAAATCCAAAAAGGTCGGGGGCACAACTTCACAAAATATGGGCCCCTCCGCATTTTCTTTTGCGTATAACTTTTTTCAGTTTGTCGCTCAAACGAATGCCGTTTTCAGTTTTTTAATCCAAAAAGGTCGGGGGCACAACTTCACAAAATATGGGCCCCTCCGCATTTTCTTTTGCGTATAACTTTTTTCAGTTTGTCGCTCAAACGAATGCCGTTTTCAGTTTTTAAATCCGAAAAGGTCGGGGGCACAACTTCACAAAATATGGGCCCCTCCGCATTTTCTTTTGCGTATAACTTTTTTCAGTTTGTCGCGCAAACGACGCTCAAACGAATGCCGTTTTCAGTTTTTAAATCCGAAAAGGTCGGGGCACAACTTCACAAAATATGGGCCCCTCCGCATTTTCTTTTGCGTATAACTTTTTTCAGTTTGTCGCTCAAACGAATGCCGTTTTCAGTTTTTAAATCCGAAAAGGTCGGGGGCACAACTTCACAAAATATGGGCCCCTCCGCATTTTCTTTTGCGTATAACTTTTTTCAGTTTGTCGCTCAAACGACGCTCAAACGAATGCCGTTTTCAGTTTTTAAATCCGAAAAGGTCGGGGGCACAACTTCACAAAATATGGGCCCCTCCGCATTTTCTTTTGCGTATAACTTTTTTCAGTTTGTCGCTCATACGACGCTCAAACGAATGCCGTTTTCAGTTTTTAAATCCAAAAAGGTCGGGGGCACAACTTCACAAAATATGGGCCCCTCCGCATTTTCTTTTGCGTATAACTTTTTTCAGTTTGTCGCTCAAACGAATGCCGTTTTCAGTTTTTAAATCCAAAAAGGTCGGGGGCACAACTTCACAAAATATGGGCCCCTCCGCATTTTCTTTTGCGTATAACTTTTTTCAGTTTGTCGCTCAAACGAATGCCGTTTTCAGTTTTTAAATCCGAAAAGGTCGGGGGCACAACTTCACAAAATATGGGCCCCTCCGCATTTTCTTTTGCGTATAACTTTTTTCAGTTTGTCGCTCAAACGAATGCCGTTTTCAGTTTTTAAATCCAAAAATTTCGGGGGCACAACTTCACAAAATATGGGCCCCTCCGCATTTTCTTTTGCGTATAACTTTTTTCAGTTTGTCGCTCAAACGAATGCCGTTTTCAGTTTTTAAATCCGAAAAGGTCGGGGGCACAACTTCACAAAATATGGGCCCCTCCGCATTTTCTTTTGCGTATAACTTTTTTCAGTTTGTCGCGCAAACGACGCTCAAACGAATGCCGTTTTCAGTTTTTAAATCCGAAAAGGTCGGGGCACAACTTCACAAAATATGGGCCCCTCCGCATTTTCTTTTGCGTATAACTTTTTTCAGTTTGTCGCTCAAACGACGCTCAAACGAATGCCGTTTTCAGTTTTTAAATCCGAAAAGGTCGGGGGCACAACTTCACAAAATATGGGCCCCTCCGCATTTTCTTTTGCGTATAACTTTTTTCAGTTTGTCGCTCAAACGAATGCCGTTTTCAGTTTTTAAATCCAAAAAGGTCGGGGGCACAACTTCACAAAATATGGGCCCCTCCGCATTTTCTTTTGCGTATAACTTTTTTCAGTTTGTCGCTCAAACGAATGCCGTTTTCAGTTTTTAAATCCAAAAAGGTCGGGGGCACAACTTCACAAAATATGGGCCCTCCGCATTTTCTTTTGCGTATAACTTTTTTCAGTTTGTCGCTCAAACGAATGCCGTTTTCAGTTTTTAAATCCGAAAAGGTCGGGGGCACAACTTCACAAAATATGGGCCCCTCCGCATTTTCTTTTGCGTATAACTTTTTTCAGTTTGTCGCTCAAACGAATGCCGTTTTCAGTTTTTAAATCCAAAAAGGTCGGGGGCACAACTTCACAAAATATGGGCCCCTCCGCATTTTCTTTTGCGTATAACTTTTTTCAGTTTGTCGCTCAAACGAATGCCGTTTTCAGATTTTAAATCCGAAAAGGTCGGGGGCACAACTTCACAAAATATGGGCCCCTCCGCATTTCCTTTTGCGTATAACTTTTTTCAGTTTGTCGCTCAAACGAATACCGTTTTCAGTTTTTAAATCCGAAAAGGGGGGGGGGGTGCAATTTCACAAAATATGGGCCCCTCCGCATTTTCTTTTGCGTATAACTTTTTTCAGTTTGTCGCTCAAACGAATGCCGTTTTCAGTTTTTAAATCCAAAAAGGTCGGGGGCACAACTTCACAAAATATGGGCCCCTCCTCATTTTCTTTTGCGTATAACTTTTTTCAGTTTGTCGCTCAAACGACGCTCAAACGAATGCCGTTTTCAGTTTTTAAATCCGAAAAGGTCGGGGGCACAACTTCACAAAATATGGGCCCCTCCGCATTTTCTTTTGCGTATAACTTTTTTCAGTTTGTCGCTCAAACGAATGCCGTTTTCAGTTTTTAAATCCAAAAAGGTCGGGGGCACAACTTCACAAAATATGGGCCCCTCCGCATTTTCTTTTGCGTATAACTTTTTTCAGTTTGTCGCTCAAACGAATGCCGTTTTCAGATTTTAAATCCGAAAAGGTCGGGGGCACAACTTCACAAAATATGGGCCCCTCCGCATTTCCTTTTGCGTATAACTTTTTTCAGTTTGTCGCTCAAACGAATACCGTTTTCAGTTTTTAAATCCGAAAAGGGGGGGGGGTGCAATTTCACAAAATATGGGCCCCTCCGCATTTTCTTTTGCGTATAACTTTTTTCAGTTTGTCGCTCAAACGAATGCCGTTTTCAGTTTTTAAATCCAAAAAGGTCGGGGGCACAACTTCACAAAATATGGGCCCCTCCGCATTTTCTTTTGCGTATAACTTTTTTCAGTTTGTCGCTCAAACGAATGCCGTTTTCAGATTTTAAATCCGAAAAGGTCGGGGGCACAACTTCACAAAATATGGGCCCCTCCTCATTTTCTTTTGCGTATAACTTTTTTCATTTTGTCGCTCAAACGACGCTCAAACTTATGCCGTTTTCAGTTTTTAAATCCGAAAATGTCAGGGGGCCAACTTCACAAAACAAAGGCCCCGAATTTTAACTTGCTTGTAACTTTTTTCAGATTGTTTCTCAAACGAATGCCATTTTCGGTTTTTAAATCCGAAAATGTTGGGGGCACAACTTCACAAAATATGGGCCCCTCCGCATTTTCTTTTGCGTATAACTTTTTTCAGTTTGTCGCTCAAACGACGCTCAAACGAATGCCGTTTTCAGTTTTTAAATCCGAAAAGGTCGGGGGCACAACTTCACAAAATATGGGCCCCTCCGCATTTTCTTTTGCGTATAACTTTTTTCAGTTTGTCGCTCAAACGAATGCCGTTTTCAGTTTTTAAATCCAAAAAGGTCGGGGGCACAACTTCACAAAATATGGGCCCCTCCGCATTTTCTTTTGCGTATAACTTTTTTCAGTTTGTCGCTCAAACGAATGCCGTTTTCAGTTTTTAAATCCGAAAAGGTCGGGGGCACAACTTTACAAAATATGGGCCCCTCCGCATTTTCTTTTGCGTATAACTTTTTTCAGTTTGTCGCGCAAACGACGCTCAAACGAATGCCGTTTTCAGTTTTTAAATCCGAAAAGGTCGGGGCACAACTTCACAAAATATGGGCCCCTCCGCATTTTCTTTTGCGTATAACTTTTTTCAGTTTGTCGCTCAAACGACGCTCAAACGAATGCCGTTTTCAGTTTTTAAATCCGAAAAGGTCGGGGGCACAACTTCACAAAATATGGGCCCCTCCGCATTTTCTTTTGCGTATAACTTTTTTCAGTTTGTCGCTCAAACGACGCTCAAACGAATGCCGTTTTCAGTTTTTAAATCCGAAAAGATCGGGGGCACAACTTCACAAAATATGGGCCCCTCCGCATTTTCTTTTGCGTATAACTTTTTTCAGTTTGTCGCTCAAACGAATGCCGTTTTCAGTTTTTAAATCCAAAAAGGTCGGGGGCACAACTTCACAAAATATGGGCCCCTCCGCATTTTCTTTTGCGTATAACTTTTTTCAGTTTGTCGCTCAAACGAATGCCGTTTTCAGTTTTTAAATCCGAAAAGGTCGGGGGCACAACTTCACAAAATATGGGCCCCTCCGCATTTTCTTTTGCGTATAACTTTTTTCAGTTTGTCGCTCAAACGACGCTCAAACGAATGCCGTTTTCAGTTTTTAAATCCGAAAAGGTCGGGGGTACAACTTCACAAAATATGGGCCCCTCCTCATTTTCTTTTGCGTATAACTTTTTTCAGTTTGTCGCTCAAACGACGCTCAAACGAATGCCGTTTTCAGTTTTTAAATCCGAAAAGGTCGGGGGCACAACTTCACAAAATATGGGCCCCTCCGCATTTTCTTTTGCGTATAACTTTTTTCAGTTTGTCGCTCAAACGAATGCCGTTTTCAGTTTTTAAATCCAAAAATGTCGGGGGCACAACTTCACAAAATATGGGCCCCTCCGCATTTTCTTTTGCGTATAACTTTTTTCAGTTTGTCGCTCAAACGAATGCCGTTTTCAGTTTTTAAATCCGAAAAGGTCGGCGTCACAGCTTCACAAAATATGGGCCCCTCCGCATTTTCTTTTGCGTATAACTTTTTTCAGTTTGTCGCTCAAACGAATACCGTTTTCAGTTTTTAAATCCGAAAAGGGGGGGGGGTGCAATTTCACAAAATGAAGTCACTCCGCGTATTCTTTTACTTATAAAGTTGTTCATTTTGTCGCTCAAACGACGCTCAAACTTATGCCGTTTTCAGTTTTTAAATCCGAAAATGTCAGGGGGCCAACTTCACAAAACAAAGGCCCCGAATTTTAACTTGCTTGTAACTTTTTTCAGATTGTTGCTCAAACGAATGCCATTTTCGGTTTTTAAATCCGAAAATGTTGGGGAGGGAGGGGCAACTTCACAGACCGCTTGGATATTTCAAACTAAAAATGTATATAGACCGACCTTTATTTTCGCAACCGTTGGTCCTAGATGCATACTTCCAATTACAAAAATGGTTTAAATAAGGTAAAGACTTATTTTTAAAGCGATTTGGATCAAGAAAAACATTTATTAAAAAAATACGAAAGTTAAATTTTTATACGGTCCCCCGGTCCTATAAGTGATATTTAGTAAAAATTTACTGTGACACTAACAAGTAAGACAAAAAAAGTCCCATTCATCTAACATTAAATTGACCGAGTTATGAAACTTTGAAATGCATGACTTATACCACTTTTTTGCATCTCAAAACAGATGATTTCGGCCATGCTTTCAGGAGTCGTATATAAAGTACTTAAACTTATTTCAAGGTATCTGCGCTTTGAAAGAAATCGTACAACTATTACGATTGAGCTAATTTTTATTAGTTGAGTTTCAGATTAATTAAAATAATTGTATTTTAACATATGTTTTATTTTGAAAGGATTTGAGGCTATGATTTCTTTTAACAAAAATTATGTTATTTTCATAAGGTTTTATTTAACTTGCAACGATCATCTTTCCAGTTTAAAATTTGTACTCTAAGTTTAACTCACTTTCAAATGTCCGATCGAAGTTAAATTTTACATACTGACTTAAATCCGATGACAATGTAATATTATTATGATTTTCGACGCTTACTATCTCATACATACTTATATTAGAGGATAACACAAAAAAAAATCGGATAGATTATCGTCAACAAGTTTAAGAAAGAGTTTTAGATTAGGTAACATAAACCTGCGATGGTTGTGTTTTTTAAGTATTTTTTAACGCTGAATATAAAAAAAAATACCTTCACTTTTAACCATCATATCAGGATTTTTCACAAATCGTAAATTTCAAGGTTAGAAAATAGCGAAAAATCTGATATTATAAAATAGATGTAAGACTTTTTTTATTCAGTTTAATTTTATTTAATTCAATAGTTTATTCAAATTTTTGGCTTATACTGGGTTTCTTACAGCTAAACAGCTCAGGGGTCCGATGAGGTTGGGAGGGGAGTAGGGACCAATTTTAACTTTGAGCTTTTTAACTTTGAAATTTGCGATTTGAGAAAAATCCTAACGTTATGGTTTAAAATGAAGGTCATTTTCAGCCCTAAAAAATACATAAGAATCAATTTTTAAAAGATAAAAAACAAGGCACAACCCAAAATTTGAAAGACAGTATAATCTAACAGCATTTTAAAATCTGTATCATTTTGTAAAGAATTGAGGCTGTTGTTTTTCATCCTTTTATTTAACAAAAATTCTGTTATTTTTATCTTCTTATATGTACAGTACAAATTGTATATTTTGTATTAATATGTCAGAATAATTATAGATTTCACAATTATATTAGATTTCAATGTTCATTTTTCTCTCACGTATTTTTTTTTATATATATATCTGACGATTATTTATATTTTTACTACATTTGTGAATGACCCCTATTTCGCAGCAAAAAATATGCTCCAACTTTAAATAGCTATTATTCGGTCAATTTTAATGTTAGATGAATGGGACTTTTTTTGTCTTACTTGTTAGTGTCACAATAAATTTTTACTAAATATCACTTATAGGACCGGGGGACCGTATAAAAATTTAACTTTCGTAATTTTTTAATAAATGTTTTTTTTGACCCAAATCACTTTAAAAATAATTCTTTACCTTATTTAAACCATTTTAGTAATTGGAATTATGCATCTAGGACCAACGGTTGCGAAAATAAAGGTCGGTCAGTTTATACGTGGACACCCTGTATAATAGTATTAGTCAAAATATTATTTTCCTTCGGTTGAAAATGCCTCTTTTTATAAAAAAGACTCTGAAGCTTTTATATTCCACCTGTTAGGATTCTCTTTCCAGGAAGAGCGAAAGTGTTTATTAATATATTATTTTCTCCAAGGTTTATTTTTGCAAAGAGCTATTGCTTCGCCGAAAATTCCGGGCGATTGAAATGTAAGTTTTCTCATACAAAAGAATAAATAACGAGTATGAGAAGGAATATTTTTCTCTGAAATTCTAGATTTAGAATTTTTTTCTACTTATTTATTTGCTTTCTTGCACAACGAGATACAATAAAGGAGACTGTACGTGCAGTGGCGGACTGGCTAAGGTTGTCCATTTGTGCAATGAGACTTAGACATTAGACAGCAAGCCCCCCCCCTCCCCCCCAGAGTATCTGTGTATATGTAAAAGAATGTTGCACCAAAATTAATAATTTTAATCAATTTTAATTAATTTAATTTTGGGGTAATTTAATGTTAATGTTAACATACCTTATAATCCCTGCTGGAACCGAAATCGATCACGTAAATTTAAAGGCTGCAATTTAGAAGTTTGTTGTAGATATTTGTATGGTTTTCCAAAATCGTAACCAGTAGCGTTCAGACTTGCCCAGATCATTCCAGCACATACAAAAAATAAGTTGAATTAAATAAACGATTGTAAAAAAAAAAAAAAAAAAAAAAAAAAAAAAAAAAAAAAAAAAATGTGTGTTTATACTGCTGACATAAAGTATATATTCTCGTCATAAATATGAAGATATTAAATTAAATGTTTAAAAAATGTTTTATGTTTTGAACTGAGTAGCTAATTTCTACAATAATATAAAATGTATTAAGATATACTTTACTTAATTTAGTTAAATAGAAAACAAGATAAACAAAGAGATTAATGTCAACAATAATTTAAAACATTAAGATACGCTTTTAATTAATTTAGTTTAGTGGAATGTAATTCGATCTAAGCTACGGTCTGTTTACCATCATTGCATTTAAAAGTTTATATTAATCAGATCTCAGCAAATCACTCGATTAAAGTACTCAAATTTTACGTAGACATTTTCTGTTTATATTATCATTCAATCATTGACTTCACTGTCCAAATAAGCAAGTCTTCGAGATAGCCTCTCTTTCCAGGAAGTTGATTATTTACTTGCGCAAATTTATTACTGTTTTCAGAGGGATTAAAAAAAAATGTGTTTAAAATATCAGCATGAATATCCGGTCGTGCTGGAAGTGAACTTGAGCAGTATTTTGCAAACATAGCCTGATGTATAGGGGAATTGGGGATGCGATGTATAGGGGAATTGGGGATGCGATGTATAGGGGAATTGGGTATGCAGAGAAGAGCCGCACCGCTTCTTATTCTAAATTAAGAATTAAAAAGCACTAAGGAAATGTGGACATCAAAGCTATTTGTGATTGCGATTGAACTGATTACTGCATGATTGCAATGTCATTGTGATGCGATTGCAATTTCATTTCATAATAGTTTTGTTTTAAGTGATTTGTTATTATTATTATTATTATTATTATTATTATCATTATTATTATTATATTTCATTACCAATATTTTAGCTTTGCCCTTTTCATCACTAACTTTTTACACTATTTGACTCAACCTGGGTTAATAAGCAAAATAAGCAGTAATAAGCAAATATTTTACTGTTTATTACTGTTAATTTTACGGTATAATACTGCCAGTATTATACTGTAAAATCAACACTTTTTCTTTTTTGCAGTGTAGTTCATCAATGTCCTCCTCATCAAATTCAAATATAGAGTTTTTAGCATTCAACTATCCGGACATTTGAATTCTGACAATCAGCATTTCCCGAACACTGACAATCAGCATTTCCCGAACATGCCGGTTAATTCAACCTTTACAGTAGTTGTTTTTGTTCAGATATATATAATTTTGATAAGTTTCATTAAAAATTTATTTTATATTATCTATCTGAATTATGTACTATTCTAAACTATTGGTGTAATTAAAAATTCTAAAATATGATTGCTTTTACTTTTCTCAATTAATTCATAAAAAGCTTTTGGGCTTTTTGAAAATGCCTCGGGTGGGGGAGGAGATTTTTTACAGGCGACTAGAATTTTTTTCTGGCTATACCAGATTTTATCAAATTTGTAAAGTCCTGCTTGCATATTATAAATTCAGTTACGCATCTGAAAATGTTTACTTGAGAATGGATTATATCCTTAAAACCGATATACGATATGAGAAAATTGATTAAATACACTAGAAAAACTACTCGGAAACGTTTCTGAAAATTAGTGGCAGCAACAGAAACTTTGTTTTTATAAATTCTTCTTTAAATCTCTAAAATATATTGATTTCTGAGGTTTTTAAAGACAAAGAATGCCTTTCGGAATCGTGGATAACTCTTCGTAAATTAAGAAACAATTGTCTTTTTTTACAGTGTTGGACAGTTTTGTGTGTTTATAAACAGTTTCACTTAAAAGTTGTAATTTTTAATATTTATTTTTTAATATGTTGACTATTAATTGTTAAATGACAAATAGTTTCAAGTTTGTACTTGTAGTGGTTTACTTCCTGTAACTTTTAAAAGAAAATATGTTAAAGAAAATCTGAAAAGTTGTTAGAAAAACAAAACAAAAACAAATTTCTGCAAATGTGAAAAAGAATTGTAAAATAAATAAAACCAAATGCAAAATGTAGCTTGCTTATAGTTTTAAAACTAATTTTCATTTAACAAAACGAAGAAAAGCACATTGAACTTAGATTTAAAAAAAAAAAAAAAAAAAAGCTGGTTTATTCGCAAATTTTGTTATTTTTAATTTAAAAAAACCTGTTATATCGAAATTTCGAAAACATATACCTCTTAATTTCCTGCTATATCCTGTATATATTTTCTTTTTACTTCAAAATAGGAGAGACAATTCATTTTCAGCATTGCGTTAGACCTTGAAAAAATAGCTTGATTGTTTATTGGAAATGAGCTCAGATTTGAAAAGAAAAGCATTTAAGGTTTATTGAAACAGCTGTCATTTGATTTATGACAATACCTGACAAGAATTTCTTGTATACTCAATCCAAAATATTTTTTAAGGTTTCCTTTGTTCCGAATTATGTCAAAAGTGACTTGCAATCACTTGAGAAATTTGAATTATTTTTTTAATGAATTTCCCACAGTTTTGCAATAGGCACAAATAAAATAAAATAAAATATATGTACGTGTACATTACTTCGCAAGTAATTCTGTTAAAAGTCTTAAGCTGCATGAATATGTTATTTCAGAGTGCATTTTCCAGTTGAATATAGTTTTTTTTTTTTTTTTTTTTGTAACCATTGGGAAAATGGCTGTTGTTTTCGGTCGAGAATGGACCTCTTGGCGTCGTCACTTTATTTTTAAGCTTTTTTAACGAAATTCTGTAACTTTAGAAGAATTTTTCTTTGAATAGGTAATAGAAATGCATAAAATCGTTACAAAAATGTTAAAGTTACAAAAAGGATAGATGCAAACTATCAGATATGAAAAAAAAAAAAAAAAACGCCGAATTCAAAAATTGCCGTGGTAGTCCAGGGGAAATGTACCAAAAAAAGGCGTTACCTTGCAAAAGGTCGGGTAGAAGATTTTTTTTTTCTGACTTGTATATAATGAGGCCAGCATGGAAAAACCAAATTATCCAACAAAATTTCTTAAGGAAGAATTTTCTGTGGCCAAAAAACAACAAATTTTTGGGACTTTTTTTGTTGTTTTTTAAATATCTCGAGACTAGCTGCCGTAGCGTATTATTTGTCAATTACAATGTTAAAGAAGACAAAATTCTCTACAACTTTCATATTTACAGCTTTTTAATACACTTAATAGCAAACGCAGTACAACATTTCAAAAATAAGACAATTTTTTCGATTTCCTTAAAAACCGTGAAAACCGTAGTTTTTTCCCGATGATTCGAATGTTCTCCACGGATTTAATCATGGATGTCAACTTATACATATTGATAAACATATAGCTAGATAAAGGTACATATGTTTTGAGGTAGTATATACATAAATGTATGCAGCAACTTGCAAGTGCTAATGCGCGATATTATTGTCGCATTTATTATTAATACAGTTGTATCGAGCCTATGTTAAATGCGCTAACTAAGATTTGTATACGTTTCTCATTTGAGACACCCTTCTACTGTATCTCACGATAGAGGAAAGAAGTGAACTTATTCAGCTCTCCTGTGATGGATTACTGGAATCCACATTCAAAAGGATGAATGTAACAGATTTTTCGTTGGCGAGAATGTGAGAGTACCATCTGATATCGTCAAAGTCTGCTTGTGTTTAGCACAACATATCTCTTTGAATGTGCTTTCCTCCCCTTCGTTATATCAAAAACAAATACAGGAATAAACTAAACATCGAATCTGACTTATGACTAAAACTACCTAATATTGAGCCACACGTGAGGAAGCTGTGCTTGATAAAACAAGTCCACCCTTTTCATTAGCGATAGAAGCAAATTAGTGTAATCCACCTACTGTAACAGTATATGAATCAGTGTGCGCCAATATGTCATTAAGTATTGAGGCTTTTTTCCTATACCAAAACATTTTTCTTTTATATTGTATACATTATTAAAATTTAATGGTGATACTACTTTTTACTTGAATGTTATTATGAAACAGTCTATCTTAGTACTAATTTAGTAATGTAATCATTAATTTTTATGTACAATAAACACTGCTATGACGGAAACACTAAAGACCGAGGATATATTTCGTTTTAGACAGGTTCCTTTTTATAGGTTTTTCTGTATTAGCTTTACGTTTGTTACCTGGTGGTACGCAGAAGTATTATGAACTTCGATTTAGTGGTACGTCGATCTAAAAGTTTGGGAACACCTGCTGTAGAGGAACACGATCCTGATATATCTTCTATTCAGGATAACTGAATGCTAATAATCCTACAACAGTCCCATCAAAGAGACAAAAATATTGTTAAATATCTTGTAGAAATTATTATTATTAAAATACATTTTTTCATTTAGCTTATGCAGTCATATAGCGTACCTTACTTTATTGTGTAGGGAAAGTGGACTTGAATGAGATAGGGGATGAATGTAACAACAAAAATGTTTATATAATCTACAATCATAAATAACTTGATATTTCATTTGATAAATGGTAGCACTGAGATCATTCAACAAATATAGTTTCAAAATAGTACATATTACAGAAGATTAGAATATTCCACAAAGTGTATTTTTCAACAACCAAAGTAAGTTTCTCTGTTTGAGCTTTAAGGCATTTAATAGATAAAATCTTAAAATTTTATATATTTTTGCACGCTAAAATGTTATAATCTCTTGTTATATTTATACAAATATTAACAATATTTACTAAAACTAATATTTTGAACATTTTTATGAAAATAGTGATCTCAAATATTTTATTGATAGAATTTTTAAGTTTTACAATAGATATAAATGCATAATATTAGTTAATGAAATAATCTGTTGTCATTTTTATTGTAGATATTTTATAAGGTAAAAGTATTTGTTACATAAGATATATTTATTTTTTGAGTCCCTCCTTTTTATATGGAACTACAATTCAATGTTTGCTATACTTAAAACAGTAAAATATTAAAACATATGTCATCAATAATTGGTAAATAAAATATACCATTGTACTATAGAATAAAATGTTTATGGAATAAAATGAACAATATCTATGCATTATAAAAATAATTATTAAAATTAAACAAGATTTTTTTAATTGAACCTGCGTGCCAATAAGTTACTAAATGGTGAAATATTATTTTAAACAATACTTTTAAATTAACAATTGTATATACTTAAAGTTACTGTCTAAATATGTCTCAGTCATCCACACTCTCCCCTAACTGCTAAATAATATAGATTTTTTGAATATAAAATATGTTTGTTGTGATGAAAATGAAGAAGAGGGTGTGCAAATAATAGATAATTTTCTGCTGTCAATCTGTAGAAGTTGACATACATCATTATATCCGTGGGGAACATTGAATCATCGGGACAAAACTACGTTTTTCACGGTTTTTAAGGCAATTGAAAAAAATGTCTTATTTTTGAAATGTCGTACTGCGCTTGCTATTGAGTGTATTAAAAAGTTGTAGGTATGAAGGTTGTAGAGAATTTTGTCTTCTTTAACATTGTAATTAACAAATAATACGCTACGACAACGAGTCTCGAGATATTAAAAAAACAACAAAAAAAGTCCCAAAAATTTGTTGTTTTTTGGCCACAGTAAATTCTCCCTTAAGAAATTTTGTTGGATAATTCGGTTTTTCTATGCTGGCCTCATCATATACAAGTAGGAAAAATAAAATCTTCTACCCGACCTTTTGCAAGGTAACATGTACATTTCCCCTGGACTATGGGATGAAAAATCGTCTTATAAAGCAAAAAACGTGGTCCTCAACTGTAATTTCCTCAAAATGCCTTTAGCTCAGACATCAATCTAAACAACAGTTGAAGTTATTGTAGGAAGGACCCGACAAAATATTAAGGTATATATTAAGGATAAGGTATAGTAAAGGAAATGCGTTTCAATAACAGCGGCGATGATTCAAACGAATATTTTTGCGAGGACAGAGAATGCCAGGATCTCTTCAACTGTACTAATGGAAAATGCGTTTATTTGTAGATGGTTCCGATAAATATTTTTGAATAATTAATATTTTTAATTAATTTGAATTTTTTTTTTCTCTTTAAGCTTTCGGAACATTTTCCCAGTGGTTGTTGTAATTTGTTAAATTACAATTTTTTTTTTCCTTTTTCAACTATTTTACGGAAAGAATTTTAAATTATTCTTAGGAAAACAGTGCCATGCTTATTGTTTTTTAAGAATAGCTTATGATGTATTACTTTTAATTTCATGATCTATCATTCTGACGTGAAAGATTGAAATTATGCATGATAAAACGAGTTTTGGTCTGGCTTAAAGTAGGTTACCGTAATCATAAAAATTTCGGTTGCAGTTACAAATATTTCAAAAATAAGGAAATTTAATTATACCTTTATTGGAATTTCACAGAATATTATAATTTGGAGAAAATCAATATTTTATTTAGTTCTAAATTTTGATTAATTACAAATTATGTAAACATTAGCAAAATCGCCACGGCGTTGTCCGACCCAAGTCTGCCGAGAAAAATTAATCTCGGGCCCAGTGACAAAGACAAAGAGGGGTTCGGGGAAGGGGTCTAGACTAGAACCCTGCATTGAGTCGGGTTACCCAATTTTATGTCAACCCGAACCGGTTGACGCTAAATTTTTTCGGTTCAGTTCGGGTTGACTTAAATGTTCGGTTCGGATTGGGTGTTAATTATTTCGCGTCGGGTAAGGGTTGACTTGACTTTTCAAAAGAAAATCTTGAATATTTTTTAATGATAAAACTATATATTTGGAAAATTAAAGAATGTGTCCATTTTTCACAAAAAATGAAAGATAAAATTGATATTAGAGTTATAATTGTAAACTTCTTTTCCATAATTATATTAAAATATGGGTTAATTTTCTTTCACTTTGGATTCGAGTGTGAATATTTATGGTTCAGGTCAGTTTCGGGTTGAAGCGTGACGGATTTCGGGTTGATTTTAAGCAGAATTTTCGTGTTCGAGTCGGGTTGAACCCGACCCGAAAGGGTTGATATGAAATATGATATTGGTTTTGATATAAAACTTATCTTTGGGTGACAAAGATTAAATACCGAGACCATTTGATAAAGCACAAAATTCTAAAAAAGTAACTTTGCAAAAAATTGTGTAAAATAAGAAAAATGCTGTACGAATACCGAATAAATTATGAGACTTGCACTGTTAGTTAGATAGGTTTTCAGGAAAAGTTCTAGTATTTTCCATATCATTCTACATTGCTGAGTGATAGAATTAAAGGGGAAAGTTCTATAATAAGGTGAACCTGAATATGAAAGATTAGTCCTTATAAAACGTTCTACTGGATGGATTCTGACGACACTTGCATTGTTAGGTAGATAATTTTCCAGGGATAGTTTTAGTATAGTGCATATTGTTCTACATTGCTTGCTTATTGAATTAATGTGGAAAGTTCTTCAATCAGGTGAACCCGATTATGAAATATTAGAAGCCTTTTTAAGAAAGTTCTACAGGACGGATTTTGATGAGGCTTGCATTGTTAATTATAACTATTACTATTAATACTATTAATTACTATAACTATTAATAATAACTATTTTTTATAGATAATTTTTACTTTCTTCTATCTTTATAAGAAGAAAGTATTGGATTCATGAAAATTTTCGACTTCCGGTTTTCGACGGATTTATACGTTTTAGAAGGTCCTGAACACGATTTGACTGTTTTTAGAAAATGTCTGTCTGTGAGTCTATCTGTCTGTCTTTCTGTCTGTCTGCATGTGACACAAATTTTGTGGGCGCTCTATCTCAAGAACTAATGCTTGGAATTTAATAAAACTTTAGATTCAGTTAGTCCCTGATATAAATTGGTGCTGATTAGTTTTTGGTAAAAATCGCCCGGCAGGTGGCGCTGCTATGCAGCATTTTTCGCGATTTCCGCAATAGCTTTATCTCCAGAACTAATGCTCGAAATTTAATAAAACTTTAGATTCAGTTAGTCCCTGATATAAATTGGTGTTGATTAGTTTTTGGTAAAAATCGCCCGGCAGGTGGCGCTGCTATGCAGCATTTTTCGCGATTTCCGCAATAGCTCTATCTCAAGAAATAATGCTCGGAATTTAATAAAACTTTAGATTCAGTTAGTCCCTGATATACATTGGTGCTGATCAGTTTTTGGTAAAAATTGCCCGGCAGGTGGCGCTGCTATGCAGCATTTTTCGCGATTTCCGCAATAGCTCTATCTCAAGAACTAATGCTCGGAATTTAATAAAACTTTAGATTCAGGTAGTCCCTGATATAAATTGGTGCTGATTAGTCTTTGGTAAAAATTGCCCAGCGGGTGCCGCTGCTATGCAGCATTTTGCAGGATTTACACGATTTTAGTGATAGTCATATCTCAAGAAATATTGCACGGAATTTAATAAAACTTGAGTTTCAGTTAGACCTTGATATAAATTGGTGCTGATTCCTTTTAGTGTATGCGAAATCTATGTGAGATAGAAGAAAGTTTTGGGATTGACACATCCGACTAGTTCAGGTATGTTTTTAGTACACTGCAAAAAAGAATTGTTGATTTTACAGTATAATACTGGCACCCCAGCCGCCAGTATTATACCATAAAATTAACAGTAATAAACAGTAAAATAAGAAGCGATGCACTACCGCGCATGCGCGGCAGTGTATTACTGCTTATTTTACTGTTTATTACTGTTAATTTTACGGTATAATACTGGCAGCTGGGGTGCCAGTATTATACTGTAAAATCAACAATTTTTTTTTGCAGTGTATATTGCATATCCTTCTACCACTCTTTACGAAAGTCTACTGTAAATGATCAACTAAAAGAGTTGGTTCTTAACAGCTCAAATTTTGTCTGCCCATTAGAAAATATAGTAGCACAATGGCGTTCATATCGTTTTTATCAATGCATTAGGACATTCCAGGTAATGGTCCATATTGCTTTAAAACGCAAGATCAAGTTCACTGATATATTTCATTTGATTCAAGGTTCATTTATAGAGAAACCGACCAGCGTAACGGGCGAAGCCTGGTAGTAAAAAATGAAATTTACTTATTCCTTTATTCCTTTATTATTATTTAAAAGCGGAAAGAAACGCAGCTTTAGAAATCAATTAAAATAAATAAACTAGCGGCGAAAACTTTTGAAAATTTAATTTTTAGATTTATTACCGTCAAAAATCGGGATCTGTCTTCCTTTATCTTAATTTATTTATTCAGCTATTTCTAGACGTCGTCTGGAAAAACTGAGTAAGTCGGTTAATAGAGGTAGCGAGGGGAGGAGGGGTGGGGGAGAAATCAATGGCAGCCTGCTCAACAATTTTACACGAAAGGAGCAGTTTGCAGACTAAATTCGCTTCTTAACAAAGTTCTTTCAGTCACTTTTGACAAATTTATTGCTTCTCAAAAACTTTGAAATTCACTGGTTAATACTTATATCCCGCTTGTTAAAAACTCGTTAATCTAAACTGATAAAACTTAAAAAAGAAAAAAAAATACTTTTGGGGATTTTTTAAGGAGCATAGTTTTTGTTTCGTTTATAAATTTAAAAAAAAAAAAAAACTTTTTTTTAAAGTAGCTTCGTGTTTCAACGAAATTATTAAAACTACCCGGGCTACCCTGGTTATAGAATATAAGTAAAAACTATTTTTTTTTCTAACTCTAATAGATTTTTTACAATTAATAGTATATATATGTATACATATTTAGATTGCCCATTAACGACACCAAAAAGCATTTTTTTAAATCAAATACATCAATTATTTATTCAAATAAAGTTTTGAAATTTATAAAAAGCGACACTTTTGTGTATTAGCTGCACGCCACGAGTTAATAGCCGAAGAATTTGCCAAAGATTTCGTTACTTAGTGCAGCTTTTTTTATTCTGATAATTTCAGTGGTTTAAGAGCACAGTTTAATTACATGTCTGTTAAATTTGTCTTTTATTTATATATTGTTTATTATTTATTGACAAAGTTTTAATTTATTAACGTTTTAATTTCGTTTTGGAGTATTAATCAAAAACAAATGTTGAACTATTTATATTATTTTAAGTGCAAACAGATTAATCTTTCGTAATCGGGCTCCACTCGAAAGAATTTTAAAGAAAATCATGCTTGAAAAGTATTTAAAGAAAGAAAACAAACTAAAACAATCAATAAACTAAGATACAGTTTTCAAACTAATTATATTTGAAAGTACATTTTTTTTACCTATTCGGCAGTTTAAAAACTGAAATTGTTCGATTATATATATATTTAAATTGTTTATTATTTTATTTTATTTATATTATATTATTTATTTATTGCTGAAGTTTTAATTTCGTTATGGACAATTTGACAGAGACAAATGCTGAGCTATTTATATTGTTTTATATGCAAAATGCAAATGGGTATTTATTCTTCCGCAATAAAGCCTGCACGCGGCGGAGAAATATTTAAAAATATTGAAAATTGTTTTAAAAACTACAGTAAATGAGTAAATTGCAATACAGTTTCCAGACAAATTGCATTTGAAAGTGCATTTCCCCCACTATACGACGGTGTAATACTTGAAAATGTGCAATGTTTAGAAGTTTAAAAAATTGCTATTGGTGTATAATCCAGTAGAAATAGCATTTTACCTTACAAAAATTCGGGTAGTTCTGGTTTTTGGGTATGTTGTAAAGGTTGACCCTCTAATAAAAAAACCAAGTTTTCGACCTTCTAGACCTTGTGCGTTTTTCACAATAATGAAAAAACCAATATTTTTCGGCACTTTTTTCGATTTTTCTTAAATAACTCAATTTTAATGCATTTTACAGAAAAAAGCACTGTTACCATTTTGTAGAGCATAAAATTCTCTACAACATGCAGTATTCAGGTTTGTAAATTGTCCAAATAGGGGGTAAGATACGGAGCCGGGAAAATAGGGTAAAATTTGCAAAAATGTAAAAATCTACAAATGACGTTCGTTTTTGCTTAATAACCCACTTTTAGTGCATTTTAGAAACAAAATTGTCATAATCAACTTTTTAGAGCATGAGATAGTCGATAGTTTCATTTATTAGAGGTTGACCCTCTAATAAAAAAATCAATTTTTCGATCTTCTAGACCTTGTGCGTTTTTCACAATATTGAAAAAAAACAATATTTTTCGGCACTTTTTTATATTTTTCTTAAATAACTCAATTTTAGTGCATTTTACAGAAAAAGCACTTTTACCATTTTGCAGAGCATAAAATTTTCTACAACATGCAGTATTCAGATTTGTAAATTGTCTAAATAGGGGGTAAGATACGGAGCCGGGAAAATAGGGTAAAATTTGCGAAAATCCACTAAAGACGTTAGTTTTTGCTTAATAACCCACTTTTAGTGCATTTTAGAAACAAAATTGTCATAATCAACTTTTTAGAGCATGAGATAGTCGATAGTTTCATTTATTAGAGGTTGACCCTCTAATAAAAAAACCAAGTTTTCGATCTTCTAGACCTTGTGCGTTTTTCACAATATTGAAAAAAACAATATTTTACGGCACTTTTTTATATTTTTCTTAAATAACTCAATTTTAGTGCATTTCAAAGACAAAAGCACTTTCACCATTTTGTAGAGCATAAAATTCTCTACAACATGCAGTATTCATGTTTGTAAATTGTCCAAATAGGGGGTAAGATACGGAGCCGGGAAAATAGGGTTAAATTTGGAAAAAATGTAAAAATCCCCAAATGACGTTAGTTTTTTCTTAATAACCTACTTAAAAGCTCTAAAAAGTTGATTATGACAATTTTGTTTCTAAAATGCACTAAAAGTGGGTTATTAGGCAAAAACTAACGTCATTTGTGGATTTTTACATTTTTTCCAAATTTAACCCTTTTCCCGGCTCCGTATCTTACCCCCTATTTGGACAATTTACAAACATGAATACTGCATGTTGTAGAGAATTTTATGCTCTACAAAATGGTGAAAGTGCTTTTGTCTCTAAAACGCACTAAAATTGAGTTATGTAAGAAAAATCGAAAAAGTGCCGAAAAATATTGGTTTTTTCAATATTGTGAAAAACGCACAAGGTCTAGAAGGTCGAAAACTTGGTTTTTTTATTAGAGGGTCAACCTTTACAGCATACCCAAAAATCGGAACTACCCGAATTTTTGTAAGGCAAGGCCCTTTTTTGCGCTATTTCTACTGGACTAGTAACGAAAATTGCAAAACGAAATTTAATTAGCCAGATGTTGCCAACCACAGAATGACGTCAGCGTTACGCACGCGTTTGTCCTCTATAATATATACTAGGGAATCGAACCCGGGCTTCCCGGGTTACAGAACAGGTGTTAAGACTTTAGTAATTATATAGGGTAAGAAGTAAAAAAAAAAAATGTTTTTGTTGTTTTATATTCCAGTTTAAAGTAATTCTTGTTTTTCAATGTTCATTTTTTTTTCTTATATATCTTGTTCTATAGTCTATCAAGCAGAGAGAAACACAATTTTTAGCATAAAGCTAGTGTCTCTATAGAAATCGACTATTGCTTGTATATGTAGATCCTCTGGCCCTTGAAGACATGATTTACAATATAAGCTTTCATCTCTGTTTATACTCTTGTTTTTTCATTTGAATTTTATACAGGGTGTCCCAGGATTATTGGGACAAACTTTAAGGGTAGGGGACATCACAAGAATTCGGATTTGCATAGCAACCTATGGTCTGAAACGTCATGGGAAAGTAGTATGAAAGGTACCAGTAATGAAGAGATAAAAGACAGAGATCATCTGAAATAATTTACTGGTCAAAAATATTACATGTTCTGTGGTAGATGATTTGTAAAAATGTCACAAAATATGTCCACATTTCCACCATTGCTAGAGATGCTTGTATTACACCCATGGATTGGCGGACTCGATCAAATACACCTGGATTTTGTTGGATATCAGCAGAAGTACAGACGAGTCTTGTTACCAGATACATATCGGATACACAGCACTTTCCAGTGCACACCAAAGAAAGAAATCTATGTTGTTTAAATTAGGAGAGCGTGGTGGCTAGGGAACCGGTCCACCACGGCCAATCCATCGGTGACCGAACACCTGATTCAAATGTTCGCGAACACATCTGCCATAATGGGGAAGTACCCTATCATGTTGAAACCACATATGGCGTCTGACATGTTGTGGCATACTGTCAAGTAAATTTGGTAGCATCTCTTGCTAAAAGATGCGATACTCTGCAGATGTTAGAGGTGCTCCAATGCTCTTGTGAACAACACCATCTAACGGCGAACGAAGCCGTTTCCGACCATGGGTTGCTATGCAAATCTGAATCCTTGTGATGCCCCCTACCTCCCCTTAAAGTTTGTCCCAATAATCCTGGGACACCCTGTATATTTCATTTCTTAGGACTAGATAATTTAAGTTGTAATTTGACTCTGCTATTTGGTATAGTGATTTCATAATATTTGGCCAATATCTGATGCTTCAATGGTTTACTTGTACAGATAGCTTATATAGCTTATATATAAACAGAAACAGTAGGTTGTTCCAAGGGGATTCCTTAGTTGATATCAACTCCACTCCCTGAATATATATATAAAACAAAATTGTATATAAAAGGAAGTTCTCTGGAATTTTCCCTGTTACTCTCTATTTTTTTCTCCTTTTTTAACTGTAAATACAAACGATAACAGGAGTACACGCTTATTCGCTTCGACCGTCGGTCGTGGGAAAGTAAAAGTTTTTATATCGTAAAAACTAATAATAGGAATAACCTGTAAAAACTTATAGTCATGTTTTTGACGATGTTTATTCTTTTTATATAAAAAATAATGGAGGTTATAACTCATATTTTTAATGTGAATTTATTAATAATTTTCATAATTAAAACTATGGTTTTAAATAAAAAAGAGCCTAAGATTATCTTTGGATAGATTCAGTTATCGCATTAAAAAATAAACATTTCAATGGGATGATTTTTTGGGGGAAGATATAAATTAACGTACATTTAAGAATAGCATCCTCAAATTTTGACCTCTTATAATTCTATGAAGATTTAAGGAAAAGTACATAAACAATGTACAGTTTTGGACTGTTTTGATCAAGGAATTCAAGTAAAATGTCAAAAGTGAGTGTTGCCATTGAAAAAAATAAAGTTGGTATAATTTTAAATATGTGGATGACTCCTATTTCAAAAATTGTATTCATATTCGGAAAGAAGGCACAATTTCCAGTCGAATGGTACCTCTCACATCTCTTTGCGATAATTTTTTGATAAAACAGTAGAGAGTGGTGTATTTGTTGTGTCTCTGAAATTGGGGTATTTTAACATAATTTCAAATTATCTTTTATTAATTGTAATTTCGAATTAATTATTATTTAAAACAGTTTTATTGCATTTTGGCGCGAAATTTACAAATCAAATTACTTTAAAAATGCAGGAACATATAATTTTTAGATTTGACCCGAGTCAAATCTAAATCTAAATCTTTTAATAATTTTTCATAATTATGAAAATAAAATTAACATTTGATTTGCCTGGTAAAATGCAATATTATAAATAATTAAAATTTCATTTAAAACCTAACTTGCATCTTGCCTGGTACAAGCATAAATTAATTTAAAATAAGTATTATTGAACTTTGCATCTGAATTTAGTTAAAATTATACATTATTTGATTAATTACTTCTTTAAATTGGTAAATAAAATCGAACACAATTTATTCTTAACAACTAAAAATTGCTGAACTGCATTGTGTGCATAATTCAATCCAAAAAGATCCATTTACAAAGAAAAAAAAATGCATTCCCAATTCATTTATCTATTAAGTACATAAAATCTTAACAAAAAATATTTTTCATAATTATAATTAACTCAGGTCAATTCTAAGAATTACATTTTCCTGCATGTTTAAACTAAAATTATTTGTAATTTTCGTGCCAAAATGTAATAAAACTGCTTTAACTAATAATTAATTAGAAATTACAATTAATAAAAGATAATTTGAAATTATGTTAAAATACCCCAATTTTAGAGACTTCACTTTTTCCCCCCACGCCTATACCTCTTTATTGAATAAATTGGAAATTGTACGTTACTAGTGACAAATTGGGCTTGTTCGTTTCGTGCTATAACTAGTTTTACAACGTAAAAAAAATCATCGTTATTATTTCAGTGAAATAAATTATATCGATTGCTAAGAGCGAAATCAGGATGCCTTTTTTTTAATTATTATTACGTATGCCATGTTTACAGATGTGAATTTTTTTTTTCGACATCAGACCTCAAAGTAAAATTTACCATGGAGATCTTGCTTTGCGAATGATTACCGCGCATGCGCGGTAGCGTATTACTGCTTGCACGGCAGCGTATTACTGCTTATTTTACTGTTTAATACTGTTAATTTTACGGTATAATACTGGCAGCTGGGTGCCAGTTTTATACTGTAAAATCAACAATTATTTTTTGTAGTGTAGGTTAGGTAGTTTTTGCGCTGTTATATGCGGACGGGCGGACCAGACATCGACTATAGGTGCTACGCATTTATATAATTACAAACGCACCTAAAAACAGTAAGCTGTTATATTTCTTATGCCATATTTGATAGTTTGACTTGTAAAAATTTTGTACTTCTCCCAGGCTCGTTGTTTCAAAGTAACGAATGTGCCACATTCGATAGTTGGACTTGTAAAATTTTTGGTATTTACACATTAATAATTTTAATAACGAATAACGAATAAAGAGTAAATTTTAATTAAAAAAATATCTTTAAAAGATATGTAAATTTTATAAAATGTAAGAAAACTGAGATATAACCCTTTAATAGAAGATTGGGTAACCACGGGCTGTTTCTTATACCGTTTCTGAATAGTAACCATTTCCTTATTTAATCGCAGAAACAGTTGGGGCACTTGCTACCACTTTTTTCGGATAGAAGTCTTCACCTTATTTGATCGCCTTTAAAATAACTTGGAACAAATACTATTGAAGAATATTTGGAAGTAATTTCATAGTAATTCATCTTAGGCTCTGTTAATACAATAATTTCAAATGTTCTCCCCGACGTGGAAGGTTAACACCACTTTGACCGATTCAATGTATTTCGATTTTTGTTTTTGTTGTTGTTACTTAAAGAACTCTTTATACACAAGAAAATACTATTTTATTAGTTCGAAATCGATGTCTAAAATTAAAGGGCAATTCTGGAAATATAAGAAATAGAGCCCATCACAGTCAGTAAACATAAACAAAAACTTTAAACGCGTTTTTTTTTTTTCCTTTCTGTAGACACTTTAATTCTGCCAATTTTCAATCATCAATCATCTTGGTATTTCTGGAAATTAATAGTAACATATCTTTCTAGTGAAATGCGTCGCTACCACGTCAAAATATCAAATATGAAAATAACCACTTTCCGGGAGAGCGAAAAACCTGTTTTAGTTATGGATTCAGAATCAATGCCAGGAAGAAGTAGCATGTTATATTTTTTCTAGTCTGTTTTCTATGCTATTTAAGCATGAGACCGAAATGTACCATTTGATTGTTTTTAGTCGCAAGAAAAAAAAATTACATCCGTTAGTTTAAATTATTAACCTAATTTGTACTTTTTTCAGGTTCCTAAAGTGCTATATTTGATAGTTTGACTTGTAAATATTTTATATTTGCATATTGGAAATACAACAGTTTCCCTTAATAATTTTAATTGTAAATGCACTAATACACACTATAAATTAATAGAGAAAAATAATATACTTTTAAACGTTAGGTACATAAGTTTTATTTAACTAAAAATTAAAACAAAAAATGTTGATCTAAATTTAGAGGAGCAAATCAGTATCTACCACAGATGAGTTTTAATTTAACGGAATATATTATAAGTATGTTCTATTATTAAAGTTTATTAATTAATAAACAAAACAAAAAAACTGAAGAAAATAATATAAATTTTATAAAAATTGTTATAATATACAGGAAATTATTTTTACACTATAGATTAAATTAAAATTATAAAAATTACATGCGAAAAGTAAGTGGTTTCTTCGTACTATTACGGAAAAATGCTGAATCTTTACTCACTGAAAATGCACTACTTTAACGACGTCATAATTCAAAAGCGACGCAATTTGTTAATTGGATTTTGTCCTTAGATAATTTTTGTCTTTTTCTCACAACACTAGAATAACCCAATTTCTACCCCATTACAATAAATAAATTAGAAATTAAAACAAGAAAGAAAAATCATGCGTCAAGCATAGATTATGAAACACTTTAGAACACTTCCAGAATACTATAACGAAAATTCACCATTTAATAATTTGAAATAAGATATCTAAGTAAACATTTTATAAAACGTATAACACATTTGAAACTCAGATTTACCGTCCCTAGCCGAAAAGGTACTTGAATTTGCTTGTGCAGCCCTGTATATGATCTATATATTTGTATATATTCTACATAGTATGCTAAACATGTATGAACTCTGATAGGTTGAATCAGGTATGTCGGCTCCTATTGGGAATTTCTAAAAAGTTCCTTCACATTCTGAAAGCCAATTATTTCGCCAAATATCACCTACATTTGGCGAAAAATTTAAAACTTGGCGACAGACTTCCATTTGGCTCCAAGCATGTGTGTTGGCACTGATAATCTTCAAAGTTGATTTTCTCCACAATGTCGCCAACATGTCACCAAGTATCGCAAATGTTGCCAAATTTGCGACTTCGTTTACTGTCAACTGTTCAACAACTTAATAACTGTTTCACGTTTCAACCTTTATTTTCACTGAAATGCATTGACCCGTCGTGATCCCAAAATGATCCACTAATCGAATTTTATAAAACATGTGACCTGGCCCAATGGTTTTCTCATAACCCAAAACGGTAGGATACAAAATTTAGACAAAATCATTAGAGCCATCTTTTAGATAAAATTAGCCTGACCCGTACTGACCCAAAATGACCCACTAATCGAATTTTCTCGTACATGTGACCTAGCTTAATGGTCTTCTCGTAACCCAAAACGGTAGGCTACAAAATTTAATCAAAATCGTTACAGCTGTTTTTTAGATAAAATTAGCTTGATCCTTAGTGACCCAAAAATGACCCGTGACCCAAAATGACCCACTAATTGAATTTTCTCGAACATTTGTGACCCAGTCCAATGGTCTTCTCGTACCCCAAAATGATAGGATTATAGGATTATTTCGTGGTTATATTATACAGTATTTTCATAGATTAAGAAACATCTGTCCTTTTTTTACAGCGTTACTTTACGTGAAAGTGGCGGACTGTTTTGAGTACGTTCCCGAAATAAGCATTAAAAAAATACACCAGAAACATCCTTCACTTTGTAGGGGGGAAAAATCATTGTAGGCCTCTGTAATTGGGGGGCATTCTCGCCAAATAGGAGGATATTATCCTGTTACATCAGCATTACCGATTTTAACTTCCATGCTAAATACGCATCTCTATTAGACGCTGAAAGACGTATGCTAAACATCCTAACCGAAACTTATTTTTAGAACAGTGAACGTCATTTCTCTATTTTTCTCTACTGATGTAGATATTTGAATCCATCTTATTTAGTTTCGTCATGGATCAATACCCTATTTTTATTCTAGTACAGTAAGCAATAAAAAAGGTTATTTATATTTTTGGTTGTATAAGAAAAGCTTTTACATGCGGTCAACAACCTTATTAATTCAAATGTTGTCTTCAGCAAGTGACACTGAATTACAGTAGAACCTTTATTTAACGAACTTCTATTTAGCAAATTCCTCTATTTAGCGAATTTGTTTCTGGAACATTGAAAATTGAAGAAAATTACGCGTCAAATAACTTTCAGATAGCAAAGTAAAATCGCAATTAACGAAGCCGCGCGACGACTATTCAGAAAAGATTTTTTTTTTTTTTCACTTATAAAGCAGCCCAATTTACTATATCACTCTCTGCCATCAAATTATACACATTTCACGAAAAAGTACCTCATTACTTGGGGTCAAATTCTCTTTGTTAGCTTTTAAATTGCTTTTGCTATTGGTCTCTGCTCCCAAACGGGGCATGATCAACCAGTTTGAAACAATTAGACGTGGATTTCAATTTTAAGAAAATGTACCAGATAACGTATTCAATTCCTTATAAAGATGTGAGTTTTTTTTTTTTTTTTTTTTTTTTTTTTAAATACGAAAGTGCTTCGAAAATCTATCAGAGAATAACCGAATATTTTTCAGCAGAAAAACATTTTCATCTCTAATTGTACACGAACACTATTTCTGATGCTTTCCTTTATCTTTATCATTATGTAAGTTTTTATGTTTATTTTAATAATTTAAATATTGTTTAACCCTTTATATCCTGAATTAATTTTCCAGCTACTTTTTAGATACTCAGAATCCTCGATTATTCCCACCAGTTATTATTATTATTTTTTTTTGTAAAGTTTTCCTCATCTGATCATAGCTTTTTTGCGATTCTATTAGGTGAAAATTTCTCATATGAAAAACTGGTGGTAACAGATTAAAAATTCTGTAAAAGATGCTCGTCGCGAAGGGGTTAAAGTGGTACTTATAAGTACCGTCAGGATAAAAAGGGTTAATCCATTCTGGAAGATTAATCGGCAAATAGTAGTACTCCTACATTAAATGCGTCTGTTGATTTTAATACTATAAATCAAGTTAAAGCAAATTATTTGAGCAAATATCCACTTTTAATAACAAACTTCTATTTTACGAAGTCCTCGATGTAACGAAGTTTTGGTCGTGATTTAGCGACTTCGTTAATTAGAGGTTCTGCTGTATTTCTGGTAAATCCATGCTTTATATACAGGGTGAACACATAGTCTTGCCTTGATTTCCCTCAAATCCGCAACCCTAAAATCCACAATTTCCTACAATACACACATTGTTTCAGATGTAAACAGCAAAACATACAGTTAAGATATAGGGGGAAAATTCAAGATTTTTTTAAATTTTTATATTATTCCGTACACATTTTATTATATAATTCTGGTTATTATCATTGAACTCTTGCTTTCTCATAAAGGAAGTATAAATTTATCTCCGAAAAATTCAAGATAGCACTGATATTAGTGGTGATCGTGATCTTTTAATCAAATACATTTATGTATTAATCAAGCTTTTTTGGATATTAAATCTGTTCAAACATCAAATAAAATTTCGCTATTTTATGGATTTGGTGTAAATTACTAGTGTACCTTTATGAGGCGAGTTTCATTGAATAATTCAAGAAAACAGCCAAAAGTCCCACATCATAGGAGTTTTTTAATTTTTTGTTTTAATTTGTAGGTGAAAGTTTCCTATGATGCGGGACTTTTTTTAAATTATAGAGAGATGATTTAAACATTACAGTAATTCGTAGTAATTCATAAAAAACTTTCACCTACAAATTAAAAAAATAAAAAATAAAATTCCTACATTTGGCCCACCCTGTATATTATCAAATCAAACAGAAGCGGATCAACTACCTCCCGGGCCCATAGGCTAGATCTTTTTACCTCTTCCCCTTCAAAGAAATATATACCAGGTGATTCAAAAGACATGTTTGCTTATTTATCTCCTAAACCACTAATTATAGAAACATACTTCCAGTTACAAAAAGATACACAAATCAAGCACAGATTTTAGGCGATTTAAGCACAGATTTTAAAAGGGATTGTATACATATTAACATACGAAATTAAACTTTTATACGTCACCTGGGGTCCTATAAGGTATATTTCGAAAAATGTCCTTCGTTTACAAAGGAGATAAAAGAATCCTATTATTTTACGACCAAAACTTGCTAAATTATGATACTTCAAATTTTATAAAATTTCAGTGCTTCCTGGCACTAATAACGGAAAGCAGCACTTTTAGTGCAAGTAAACACTGAATTTTCATGAACTTCAAAATGTCATACTTCGGTAAGCTTTGGTCCTTAAAGAATGTAATTTTTTAAATATTCTTCCTAAGACGAAGGATATTTTTTTCTAAAAAGTAAGTTATTAGGACCCAGAGATCATGTACAAAAATAAAATTTAGTTTTTTAATGTAATATAGCCGTTTATAAAACAAATGCCTTATCTGAAAGCAATACTGGATTTTTATAATTTTTTAAATTCGAAGTACATTTCTATCAACACCAGTTTAAGAGATAATCAAAGAGACTAAAATAATGATAAAATTTTTTAATCTTTTGCATTAATTTTCTTTCAGAATGGATTTACATCAAGCAATTTTACAAATTAAAGGATATAGATATGTATATGGAGTCTCTAGCCTCAAAAGGACTTTCTTAATTTAACAACGAATTTTACGGGAATAAATGGGCGACGTCGGATGACCGCCCAGGGCGCTAAAAACTAAGGGGTGAAAAATAGGCAGAATGCTTCATTAAAATTTGATAGCTTCTTTAAAAAATATCATTCGTAGAGGTGCTGACAAAATCTCGCTCAGGTCGCCGTGGTTACAAAAGCCGCCTCTGCTTAAACCCATCACAAACTCGAAGCTGAAAATTTTCATGATCCAGTACTTTCTTCTTGTGAATATACACTATACTGCCAAAGGTGATTGGTCACTTGCGATTTTAGACGTTTTGTTAACTATCTAGAAAATTACATGAGGAATTAATCTGAAACTGCAGGTGTGTAAACAGTATAGTATAGGTTATATATTTCCGCGAAGATTTTTTCACGAAACCCCATAGGGGACTGTCAACAAATTGAAAAAGAACGAATATCTTTTGGATAACCTTGTAAAAACTAATGTAGCAAAGGCGTTCAAACTCGAGATTATTAATAAGTGGCTTATTGTAATATACTATGTCCACTTGTATGAGGATAGCATGTATACTCGTAGAGAAATTAAGGTTTTTATAAAACAGTCCCAAATTTCGCCTAGTTTTTTGCTTCTAATTTGCAGAGTTCTTAACATAAAAAAAAGTTATTTTCAGAAAATATGACTAATAACATTGTACATATAACTCTGCAATCAGAATTAAAAAACAGTAAAAATTAGATGAAAAATGAGCAGGTTTACTAAAAAAGGTTTCACTGCGCATGCGCGAATGCAATCAAAATATAATATGCATAATGTATTTATAGCTAAGTATATAGAGCAACTTTTGTGCAAGTCTCAAAATCATAGCTTGAAAATTCTGAAAATTATCGTCGATAGAATAAGCTCAAAATCCGTTGTTCCCAAAAAGAAGCAAAAAGATGAGGGGTGTGATATAGAATCATTTATACATATCTTTATTCTAAATTATTATCTTCCTAACTTATTTTTTAACATATTAATTAATATTCTCGTCGCTAAAATATCTCTTATTCTAAAACCTCAAATGTTACTTCATTTTCTCATATGAAATACTATCTTTATTAAATGCAGCATGTACGTTATAAATCTATTTTAATTCCAATGCGGTTATAACAGATGTAATGTTTTTGATCTATACTAGGACACTACAGGTAAATTTTTATATGTTTCAGGATAAAGCATTGACAAATATTATGATTTATGGTAATGCTCATTCTCATATTTTAAAAACTTTAAATATTTTAAAATTTTTGTGTTTATATTTTTGGCCTATTATTTCTATAAAATCTGTGATGGGATAAATATTTATGTAATTTCTTTCATAGTGATTTGCTAGGCTTTGTCCCTCTTCTTGTATGTACTTTTCAGATTTGTCAATATCTCGATTTTCCCCACTTAAATTTTTCACTATCAAGATATCTTTGATGGAAAAGAAAAGGTAAATTGGTATTTCAAAAGTATTTTAATTCATGATTTTTTGCTCAAGCTAGTAACTGAGAAATTATAATACTTCTTCACATTTTAAAGAGTTCAGATATATATGTGTAAAGTTATACTTCAAAATAATGATAATAATAATAATAATAATAATAATAATAATAAATTAAAATTAATTACATCAGTGTTGCCATGTATATTTTTGTTTTTAAATATTTTGGTCACTTTTAGGGATGTTTTTATCTACACACACGATTATTTTTCTTCCCACAGATATTAATTACGATTTTTAGATATATTTGCTGGTCATGTCATAGTGCTATCTACTTAACTTTTAAAATATTATGTACTTTATAATATTTACATCAGTTTTCTAAACATTCTTCTTATTTATGCTCATCTTCGTGCAGTTCTGATATTATAATTTATTTTACTGAAAGACATTCATGTTTTAAACATTTCCATAGGCAATATTAACTTTTAGGTAGAATAAGTCTTTCGGCATACTTACATACTTGGAATATGATTTTTTTCAACGTCTTGTTACATTTTTACACAAGTTTGATTTTAAAATGTAGGTTCATGATTTATATTTTTTCTTTATGTTTTATGTATTTGTATAATTCTCGATTCAAGGAGCTCATATATATTTCATGGAATAATTTAAAATTCCACTTTTAATTTTGGCAGCTACTTTAAGTGTAAGTACATCTTTTCGTTGGTTAATTTCTGCAGGATTAGTGAACGATAATTTGATTATTTCGCATTCAATCATGGTGACCGGCCAATCACTGTGTTTATGTGTGAGATATTTTTTACACTTTTCAAAAATTTTGATGTCATATGCTTTCATTTTAATTTCTAGTGTAAAATTTGTTTTAATGTGCTCAATTCTGAAAAAGTTCTCCATTTTAGATAGGGTTCCTCACTTCGCACAATATATTTTTATGCTGTTAAAATTTTTGCACACGCCTTAATTTTATTTTGGTCGTGATATTTTGTACTTTCATGTACTCAGTTTGTACGCTTTTTTTTACTTCTCTCTCATCGATTTATATATGTTCAATGTGTTCTGAAAGTCATCGTATTCAGGTAATTTACATATTTCACATTGTTCATCGAAACTAGTACAGTAACTAGTATTTTCCTTCATCGTACATTCTAAATTCTTAAGTAATCGTCATCCTAGGTACAAAGAGTTTGTCGGGTATGCACACACACACACTGTTGATTTTTTTTATTGCTGTTTCATATTTAATTTTTTTGCATTTCTTTTTTTTTATTTTAAAAACTGGCTCTATTATCTAGTGTACACAGAAATCTTGGCATTTCTTTTCATGTTTTCGTTGTGTAACAAGACGCATTTTTTTTATTATTTTGTCAGGACACATATTCAGGTAATATTTAAAATTTCAATATTTATTCTCATGTTTTGTGATTAACAGTTTTCTTGGCAGGTAATACAAATATTGTTTATCTTCTTTTGTCAACGTTTACATTTTACAGGTATCTTACTTGATACAAGGTTCAAAAATTAAAAAATAAAAAATAAAAAATCTGCTTACATAACAATTTAACTTCACATCATGGAATTCATCAGTTCAATATTTTTGAATTGAAATTTTAATAATGGTATATGTAAGTTTTAATACATTTTTCACGCATTTACTTCATGTTCTCTCATCAACGTACAATGTTTACACATTTACAAAACATTTTTCTTTCATTTATAGGATTTAATTTTTATAAACATGTCTTGTAAATGGCATTCTGGTAAATGTATTTTTCAGAAGTACTCTACACTACACACATACAAAATATAGATATACTAGATAGATAAAATTTTCTTTTTGCATTCATGTCATATGACATGTCTATGAGTCATATGGTAGACGATAGGACTGCTTTTTCAACATTTTACACACGTACTTTCTGATAGCGCGTAGTACCATAGGTATTATACCTATGGTGTTTACTTTTCAGTTTATATGATTACTAGCTAACCGGCCCGGCGTTGCCCGGGCCCGAGATAATTACAGTCTCAGAGAAAGGCGTTAACTCCCTCCCTCCCCATACCCGCAAATATAATGAATAATTTGTTCAAGAGAACCACCGTCACCTACATTAACGCGATCATTAAAAAAAGAATTACATTTTTCTGATAATTAGAACATAACGAAGACGCTACGCTAAAATAGCCGGCAGATGACACCCTTTCCCGACCTCAATTTCAAATCTATATCTTAATTAGTTACCTAAATTTTTGTTCATTAGTAAAAATTGGCAATTATTTCCTTTCATTTTCGCAAACTAAATGGAGGGTTCGGCCCGAGAAACAGATCTCTTTGTAGTTCAGTTTTTAATGAAAGCAGATCCCTGTCTGAAACTTTCTCGGATCGTTTTCACTGGCGCCGGCAGATTTTTGGCAGTTTTTTGCATAAATAAAAAAAAATTACCAACCGAATTTTTCAAAAATCACATATTCAGAAACAGAATATTTTTTTTACATATGCTCAGAAATTTTCAAATTGATATCTCAATTAGTTTTCTTAAAATTCGCTAATTAGTAAAATAATTTCGAATTTGTTCATTTCCGCTTGCAAATCCAACGCGCCAGTTCGTTTCTTTCGCCATTTTGATTTAAAAGATGACATTTTAGAAGCGATGGTTAATGAGAATCTAATTAATATCTAGACTAATTATCAAAATATTAAAATTCTGAGGCTCAGGTGCACATGGCCAGACCTTGGACTATCCACACCTAAATTTCCAGACTTCTAGGTGGGCTAGATTTTGCTAGCCATCGCCAACAGACACACACATAGAGCGAAACTTTCTTTTATTAATATAGATATAAAATATTAATATTAATAAATTTGCAATAGAAAGTTTCAAGAATTCTCGCTAAACTATCCGTAGCTCAAGCAAGAACTTAAGAATTGCCAATTTGTAGTGACAAAATTGCCTGTTAGAAGTGTTCTAATTTTTTATTTAATATTTAAAAAAAAATCTTATTATCCAAATTTTTATGAGTATTAAAAAAAAAAATGTTTCCTAAGCATGGGTATAATTTTTGTGTGAAAATATTAATATTTAGCTGAAAAAAAAAACCAGTAATTCATGAAACACTCGACTTTCATCCAAAGATTTCTAACGAAAAACGTCCCTCTAAAATGTTTCAAATAGATGGTGATGGCGTTCGAGTAGGACAGTTGTATCAGTTCTTCTGCGTTAATGACACTTTCAGTTTCGCGTCGGCAGATGGCGCTACGTGTGCACGGTTGTATGTTTGTAACGGCAGAGCCGTGCGACCACTATTTCCTTAGAAATCCTTATTTTTGCATCGCACTCTGGTTTATTTAATTACTTCTGTGAAGAATCGATACAACCAACCAGTGAACCAACCAACCCAAGAGAATAAAAGCGTATTTTTAATGAGAGTGCTTTGTTCATTTTAATTAATATTTCAGAAAGTAATTAAAATATTAAAATTCTGAAGTAATGTTGCACCAGGAGAGGGTTTGGACTACCTAAATCTAAATTTCCAGCCTTCTAGGTGGGCTAAATTTTCTTAGCCATCGCCAACAGACACACACACACACAGAGCGAAACAAATCATATTTGTGGACACTACAATTTAATGGATAAAAATGTTATAAGCAATTTTTAATCCAATTTTTGCTTATATGCACCAGTTCTTTTGCCATGTGTTTACAAATTTTTATGATATTACTTTTATGCAATATTCATAATTTTGCACGTTAAATTTATTTCCCATTGTCATTATTCATACTTTGCACAGTATCACTCTATTTTTAACATAATTTTGCCTAATAGATTTTTATTTTCACTTGAATAAAGGAAAACACTTGCTTATATTCAACTTTTATCTATATGCATAATTATTGTTTATATATATACATTTGCATTTGTTTATATTTACTTTTGAATTTAAACTAGTTTTCGTTGTCATATTATATTTCTATATTAATGTTTATTATGATAAGCATTTTTTTTTTTTTTTTTTTTTTTTTTTTAAGTGAAGCTAGCTAAAATCAAAGAAATCTGAAGATATGTATGTTTATGTTACCATCATTATGAGAATTGCCAGCATTGAAAATTTTGATAATTGTGCACACATACATGTATATACATATGTATGAAAAATATATAGGCCTCCGTCAATTATGACGAGTATTATTGAAATGATAATTATGATATTGTTCTGTATTTTTAAATGCTGCAGCTGTTTGGATTAAAAAAGAAAAATGAAACAAAACATTTGTATGATTTAAAAAAAAAAAAAAAAGAAATCATTTTAGGTACCTTTGCACATATACTGAAAGTGCAACATTTTGAAAACAAGTACTTGTATATTTTTATTTCTATATGTTTGTTTGTATTTTTGTTTTATTATGTACTTTTGGGTGGTCTCCAAGTGTAATTGAGTACTGAACTTTTTGCAGGTACGTATAACAGTTTGTACCGATGTACATTGAGCCAGCGTCATTTTTTTTCATTTTGTCGAAGGGGAGAATATGTATATGATATAGAATCATTTATACATATCTTTATTCTAAATTATTATCTTCCTAACTTAATTTTTAACATATTAATTAATATTCTCGTCGCTAAAATATCTCTTATTCTAAAACCTCAAATGTTACTTCCTTTTCTCATATGAAATACTGTCTTTATTAAATGCAGCATGTACGTTATAAATCTATTTTAATTCCAATGCGGTTATAACAGATGTAATGTTTTGTGTTCCGGACACTCATTGACAGCTGCTTGGGCGCCCAACCTTTTTCTGTTCATAAACAAATTGTGCATGTAATGTAATTTCCCAGATACAATGTTTAGCTCTTTCCTTTGACTAAAATTCCTTTCCCACCGGGTTGCCCGCATGTGTCCTCTAAAATTCACAAAAAATACGGGTTCGCTAAATGTGGTAGCCTATTCATTATATCCTCCCAAAACATTTATATTAATTATCCTTAACGTACATATAAATTCTTTTGCGCGTCTGCGGTCTGTTGGCTCAATGTATTATCGAATCTTGGCGAGACAATCTAATGCCCAAAGGGCAGATCACTCCTAACTCTTGATCTGTCAACAACTGTTTTAAGCCTCTAACATCCGAGACCACCCCATTCTTACATCTTATGCTTGCTATATATCGATAAATAACGTCAGCTGAGATGTTTTCGTTCATTGGATATTCTTATTTCTGCCTTCCTGGATTCGAACTATGGGGTATTTGTTTACAACGCAAATTATACGAACGAACGGCCCAAAAACTATCTCAATTCATGCGTTATGCATTAAAATATTTCAGCCCAACATCATTCATCACCATAAGGGGTTGTATCAAATATCTGTTGATTAGTGCCAAGATAGCGTACACAATATTTCACGTACTACTATATTTGGATACAACCCCTCATATTTTTGCTTCCCTTAGGGAACAACGAATTTCGATCTTATTCTATCGACGATAATTTTCAGAATTTTCAAGCTATGATTTTGAGACTTTCACAAAAGTTACTCTATATACTTAGCTAATACATTATGCATATTATATTTTGATTGCATTCGCGCATGCGCAGTGAAACATTTTTTAGTAAACCTGCTCATTTTTCATCTAATTTTTACTATTTTTTAATTCTGATTGCAGAGTTATATGTACTGATGCACCACGCTTGATAGACACCTGGAGCGAACTGCGCATGGGCGAAAATGGCTAGTCCACGTCGAAAATGGGGAAGTACGTCAGCCGTAAGTACGCTGCCTAAGATAAAGAGTGGTGATTTCAGCTTCTTTTGCCGGTGCTATTCTCCCTACAGTGTGAATGGAATCGGCTTGGCATTCTGCCAACCGGGGTTCTTAGAAGCGTGGTTGAACAGTACAATGTTATTTGTCATATTTTCTGAAAAAAACTTTTTTTTATGTTAAGAACTCTGCAAATTATAAGCAAAAAACTAAGCGAAATTTGGGACTGTTTTTATAAAAACCTTAATTTCTCTACGAGTATACATGCTATCCTCATACAAATGAACATAGTATATTACAATAAGCCACTTATTAATAATCTCGAGTTTGAACGCCTTTTCTACATTAGTTTTTACAGGGTTATCCAAAAGATATTCGTTCTTTTTCAATTTGTTGACAGTCCCCTATGGGGTTTCGTGAAAAAATCTTCGCGGAAATATATAACCTATACTATACTGTTTACACACCTGCAGTTCCAGGTTAATTCCTCATGTATTTTTCTAGATAGTTAACAAAACGTCTAAAATCGCAAGTGACCAATCACCTTTGGCAATATAGTGTAGAAGAAATTAAAAGCGAAATAGCATTTGAAATAACATCTATATGTTAACTAGCTTACCCGCCCGGCGTTGCCCGTGCCAACAACCTTAAATGTACCTGATGTCAGTGTTGAACATTTTTTCATTTTTAAACAAATCTAATGTTGGGGCCCCACTACCTTAGACAGCAAACACTGGGCGTGCCATACACACTCCCATATATTACCGTAAGTCGAGTCGAAAGAGCCATACCCCTTCATGCTCCAACCCATAGAACCAGAGATAGAAAAGCGTCCCTGGTGGTGAAAATCGATAAGCTCTATCTATGTAGAATCGAATGAGCCATATCCCGTCGTGATCCAGCCCATAGAACCAGATATAGGAAAGCACCCCTGGTGGTGAAAATCCGAACGAAAATCAGTCAGCTCTATGGATGTCAAGTGGAAAGAGCCATACCCCATTGTGATCCAGCTCATAGAAACAGAGATAGGAAAGCACCCCTTGATGGTGAAATTTAGAACTAAAATAGGTAAGCTCTATTGATGGTGTGTCGAATGAGCCAAACCGTGTCGTGATGTGACCCATAGAACCCGAGTTAGCTGCAAAATCCTTTAGTTACACCTTCCACCACCAGGGGGCACAATATGCTCTATACGAACATAACTGAAATCATTAAGGTTATCGATGTCAAGTCGAATGAGGCATACCCCGTCATGATCCAGCCCATAGAACCAGAGATACGAAAGCGCCCCTTGGTGGTGAAACTCGGAACTAAAATCGGTAAGCTCTATTGATGTTGAGTCGAATGAGCCAAAGCGTGTCGTAATGTGACCCATAGAACCCGAGTTAGCTGCAAAATCCTTTAGTTACACCTTCCACCGCCAGGGGGTACAATATGTTCTATACGAACATAACTGAATTCATTAAGGTTATCGATGTCGAGTCGAATGAGGCATACACCGTCATGATCGCGAACGAAGTCGTCGGGGGTTCCTCGGCGGTTCATCAGGTGTTCGTTCCACGCGGAAGTTTTCCATGAATGGGATTACTGGCGCAACGACCTAGAGGTCGACACCTGGTAGAATGACCTGGGGGTCCACAGTGGGGAGCGGCCCTAGGCCGATCGCAGTGCCGGGCGAGACAAAGCCCTGGTGCGTTATAAGCCCTTCAGAGGCTTGGGCGCGATGGTCGTTATCGTGACGCCGGTGACCCCGTGGGAGTCTGGCGGCGCAAGCTAGTTTTATACCCCGTCATGATCCAGCCCATAGAACCAAAGATACGAAAGCGCCTCCTGTGGTAAAAATCCGAACTAAAATCAGTAAGCTCTATTGATATCGGGTGGAAAGAGCCATACCCCGTCGTGATCCAGCCCATAGAAACAGAGATAGCAAAGCACCCCCTGGTGGTGAGAGGAAGTTGATGTAGAATAAATGCGATATTTAATCAAAAGTCGTTCCCACCCCACCCCCCTACAAACACCCCCTCATCCCTACATTAATCTACAAAGAGATAAATAATGATATTGTGTAAACAGAATACCACATATCTAATAATTAACATGTGCAATCATAATTTTACCATAGCATGTGCTTCAATGGTAATTGGCCAAATTTACTCATACCTGAATAACATTTTAAAAAGAAAGAGAGAGAAAGGGAAAAAAAAATTATAGATTGGAGTTGCTACTAAGTAAACACAAATGGATTAATAAATCAAATATGAACATTATACAATGGAAAACTGGACCACAAGAGAACAAACAAGAATTGGATATAAAAACACATGTAGATGTACTCGTCAGCTTGGTTGCACCCACATGTGTTTTAAAAATAATTCAGTATTTCATAATTCTACTGGCATGATGCTAAGAGCAGTAGAATCAACCAAGTATACTGAATTATTACCAGATAACAATTGGAAAAAATAAGATTGGAAATATTTAAATTGGAAATAAAAAACCATTAAGAATATATAATATAATTCACTTACATCGATGATCCCAAAAACATTATAAATCACCTCACCAAATTACCACTAGATATCATTTTGAAATAATATTGGAAATTAGAACCTTTAAATTGTAGATAAAATATTTTTACTCACAATAATTATCCTGAATGCACAAAATATAGAAACTTCTGTATAATATCCACGTCCACATGGCACGCACATAATTTTGACAATCGAGTTGAGAGAAATAATTTGAAAGACAAGTTGAGAGCACATTTTTTTTTTTTAAACACAACTCCATCGATGACACACCAACACAAAATGATTCAAAAACACACAAAATTATTCTGGTGATAATACACTTATAACAAAATTATATCCGTGAATATATAATTACTCCATCTAATTTTAATTCCTGAAAGTAAAATTAATATACAAGCAATAGCTCCCTCTATAGTTAAATTAAAAATAATATTAATAATATTATCATATCTACCTGACACGTAAAGTGTCGCCATCTGTTGGTGTTATAATTATTCATAATTAATATCTATTTGCATATCCACTTTATTAGTTACATATACATTTTATTAGATTTAATTATATAAATAAATTTAAAAAAAACAATACTACCTAATAGTTTTACATTAAATTCGAATAAAATCTTACAATATGAATAAATCTACACAGAATTTATTCATCCTGCACAGCATTTCATATATACTTAATAAGAGTATATTATGTAAAATAGATATTATTTTTTTAAAAAAATGTGTTTTGCTGCCAGCTGTATTAATCTACTGATATATATTATAGACTTATAATTAAATAATTAATGTTATTGTTACTACTACTTAAATATATTTTAGACTTGATATTAAATAATTAATGTATTATTTATACTAATACTTAATTATATTATATATATATATATATATATATATTATTATAATGTCATACATGCTTTATAATTTGGCGATAAATCTTGGTCGCTTGGCGATTCATCCTTGGGGGCCGCTATAACATCACGAAAGTACCAAATTTACAATATATTAATGAAAACAGAAACAACAAAAGTTTGGTACCATTTCTATTTGTAGACCATCCCCTAAGCAAAATTTAAGTATTGCTTTAGCTCTTGTTTAGATTGATGTCTGAGCTAAAGGTATTTTGAGGAAATTAAAGTTGAAGACCACGTTTTTTGCTTTATAAGACGATTTCTCATCCGACGTCAATTTTCGAATTCGTCTTTTTTTCATATCTGATAATTTGCATCTATCCTTTCTGTAACTTTAACATTTTTATAACGATTTTAAGCATTTCTGTTGCCTATTCAAAGAAAAATTCTTCTAAAGTTGCAGAATTTCGTTAAAAACGCTTAAAAATTCTAAAGTTACAGAATTTCGTTAAAAACGGTTAAAAGAGTAAAGTGCGTACATCATTATTTAGTCCATTCTCGACCGAAAGTAACAACCATTTCCCCAATGGTTAATAAAGTGCGTACATCATTTGGTCCATTCTCGACCGAAAGTAACAACCATTTTCCCAATGGTTAAAAAAAAAACCTTATTCAAAGTCAACCTTTGTTGTCATTTTATTATAAACGATCAGTGAATATCAGCGAGTATCATTTTATAAACGGGTCTGTACATTCGAATTTTTATATTGTCTTAATGTTTTATTTAACTTGTGATTATTTATCAATTATTATACGATTATGTTTAATTCCTTTAAAAGGAAGTTAAAGTATTTTATACAGCTTAAAATCTAAACCATTCCATTTCCACTCTCGTTTTATAAAATGTCATCAAACTATCTTAAGTTATTTTCAATGGTTTATATTAAATGAAAGCTGAAGATAATCGCTTCAAAATTACCAACTTCATTTTTTCCTCTTCGTTTTTCTAGAAGACAAACAAGTTGGCGACGTTTTCCCTAATGCCAAGGGATTGCTCAATGAAAAAGACACTGCTAAATGACCAATGAGGTGGCTGCATTTGCCAATAATGCTAAAACGTGACTATCTTCAGGGCCTATTTACCGAATAGGCCCGTGAAGTGCTTACCCACTGAAATACAAAGGGGCCCCCCAAATTTACTTTTCAAAACTCATTTTTAGGTGAAAAAATTCAGTCGGGGTAAAAAATGTATTTTATTTTCTTAATTATAGCTACTAAATTTTTCCTCAGACTATTACTGACACACTTATACTCCAATTTTTTTTTTCTGTTGATGTAATAAATAGTATAAAAACAGTGATTAAATGCAACCTATTTTCATTTTTCTTACGTTTTACATTTTAATTTCAAACGTTCTAAAAATAACAGAAAATTTAATTTGTATAATTATATCTCATCAAAAAGTCACCTGTAAAAAATGCAGCCAAGTCTCGTAACTCATTTACAGTAAAAAGTACTGAGATCGTATAAAGCCAAGTTTAACTATCTTATTAACTCTGAAATTTTCATTCAAAAATCACTCCTAGTCTCTACATCTTTCGTTAATTATTATTTTGTGACTTGGCAATTACGCAGCACAGGGAAGTTATTACACCTTAATATGTTATAGTATTATTTGATTAAGACTAACTATATAGTACATCACATTCTCGTGCTACGTAATTGCCAAGTCACAAAATAATAATTAACGAAAGATGTAGAGACGTGATTTGTGAATGAAAATTTCAGAGTTAATAAGATAGTGTGACAACTCCTCGTTAACAGGACTCTAATAAGTCCAATTAAAACCATTCTCACTCATAAATGGAAGTCTGGAGTGGTATACCATATGTTAAGCATTAATTCCTTCAGTGGAAACCGCAAGGTCGCTTCCAGATGTAAGTGCTAGAAATCTCAAGAATAATTACCTTCTCAAGGAGTTATAATTTTTAGACGATTCCTTTGATCTGACGTTACACGGTAATTTTTTCTTATTTTGTATCCTAAATACTACCTTTATTCCGAATTCCAAGTTTCTATCGCAACAAAATCGGATTCTTTTCAAATTTTTGATTTTTTTCGATTTTTTTATTTTATTTTTTATTTTTATTGTGTTTTTGATATTTTTTTTCTGAATTCTAAACACTACCTTTACACCAAATTTTAAGTTTCTACGACCACAAGATCGTATTATTTTCGATTTTCAATTTTGTTGGAATTTGTTGAAATTTCGAGTTTTTTGGATTTTATAATTTTTTCTTTCTTTGTAGCCTAAACACTACCTTTATTCCAAATTTCAAGTTTCTAGGCCTACGGGATCCACCTAATCTTTTTGATGACGCGTGAGTGAGTGAGTGACAAAAAATTGAAACTTTCAGTTCATATATCGTTTGCACTAGAAAAGACAGAAATGTGACATTTTAAGTTTTGGTCTTATTTGTCACATACTCTATATAAACGAAGTTTCTGGTTTTTGGGATACACCAACTCAAAGTTATGGGGAGGTCAAATGTGCCCTGAGTTGCTTCAAGAAAAGGATGCTTACGGCTGTGTCTCTCGACTGCCGTGCCTCCAGATACAAAATTAAAAAATTCAGGAAAATTCCAACAAATCAATCTTTTTTCAATTTTTTTTTTCGATTTTTTCAAATTTTCGATTTTTTTTTTAATTTTTTGGATTTTTTAATTTTTTTTCTATCCTAAGTACTACCTATATTCCAGATTTCAAGTTTCTAGTTCTACAAAATCGAATTATTTTCAAATTTTCGATGTGTTTCGATTTTTTAATTTTATTTTCGGTTTTTATTGTGTTTTTAATTTTTTCTTATTCTGAATTCCAAACACTACCTTTACGCCGAATTTTAAGTTTCTAAGGCTAAAAGATCAAATTATTTTCCTTTTTTTAATTTTTTTCGAATTTTTCATTTTTTTTTCGAATTTTCTGAGGGTTTTTTTAATTTTATCTTTTTCTGTATCCTAAATACTACCTTTATTCCAAATTTGAAGTTCCTAGCGCAACAAAATCGGATTGTCTTCAAATTTTCGTTTTTTTTCAATTTTTTCAATTTTGCTTTCGATTTTTTTTTGGTGTTTTCGATGTTTTCTTTTTCTGGATGCTAAACACTACCTTCACACCAAATTTTAAATTTCTAAGACTACAAGATCGTATTATTGTCAATTTTCAATTTTGATGAAATTTGTTGAATTTTCGAATGTTTTTTTTTTCGAATTTTCCGGATTTTGTAATTTTTTCTTTCTTTGTATCCTAAACACTACCCTTTTTCCAAATGTCAAGTTTCTAGGGCTACGGGATCTACCTAATCTTTTTGATGACGCGTCAATGAGTGACAAAAAATCGAATGTTGGAGTTCATATATCGTCTGAACTAGAAAAGACAGAAACTTGTAATTTTAAATTTTGGTTCTGTGTGCCAAATACTCTAGAAAAACGAAGTTCCGGGTTTTTGGGAAACTCCAGCGCAGAGATAGGGGGGGGGGGGTCAAATGTGCCCTAAGTTGCTTCCAGAAAAGGATGCTTACGGCTGTGCTCTCTCGACTTGGTGGAGGCACAGCCGTGCCTCCAAATTTTGTTTATATTAATAAAGAGTGGATTAATTATATAAAATATGAAGAATAGGGTATTTAAATAAAGGAGAAAGTAATTAGAATTCAGTGATACCAAATTTTTGTTCATAAAATAGAAGCAAAATTGTGTTGCTGCCAAATTCCCTGCATTGTTCTTAGCACTGGCAAATCCTGCAATTTGTAAAGCGTAAAATATATTTTGGAGTTCAAATATTCGCACCTGTTCCATATTTGTAAATTCATTTACAAAATTAATTTGTTGTGTATAATTATGTATATAATAAAATATTTCTTATATGTGTATAGGTAGTTAGTTTTAGTTTAATATTAAAAGTGTTGTTTACTGTTTACTCGAAATTTTGATGGTAAAATTTCAAATTGTTGAAGCATAATTGGCCTATTTGGTAATCCACCTCTGCTTACAGGGCTCCCAAATGAATACCAATATTTTTTAACAGAAAGTTTCATGGTAGATTTCTACAACATTTCCGCAAAAACTTACCTCCGACAGTGGTTTCTGCAAAATTTGCAAGAAATATCTAAAAATAAAATTTTTCTAATAAAATACTGATATTCAAAAAGCGGACCATTTGGGAGCCCTGCGCTTCGTATACAGTTTTAAAGTTGCTCATGCATTTTCTCACATTTTGTTAGTTTGGAAATTTAGTGCTTTAAAACTTTTTAACTATTTTGAATTCATATTAATACATGAAGAACAACTAACATTTAGTATAAATAAGTAAAGTATATATGTAGGATTATGTATATTTCTCAAATTAATAATAATAAATATATAGTTATTCATAGTAATAGTAGTTAGCAGAAGTTGTAGACGCCACGCTTAATTGCAGGACTTGTGATACTTTTCTGCTTTTACATTATACTATAAATTATAACTAATGATAATATCAAAATACAATGGAATAAATAAATATATTAATCCGAAGATACTGGAAATTATAAACTCCTGAATTTATTATTAGAATTCTTGTTAACGATGTAAAAGTACCTACAAATTGGAATTTCATTTAAAAAGTATTTTATTAATCTGAACTTTAGATACTGGAAATTACAAACTCATAAATTTTAATTGAAAAATCTTGTATTAATCTGAACTTAAGATACCTAAATCATTAATTGACGAATTAAGAGCTTATGAATTTGTAATTTCAATTCTTGATCTTTCAAATTTTAAAGTTCAGTGTTTAAAGTCTGCAGTCTAGGCACAGCCGTCAAAAATACTAGAGGGGGCTGTGGTCTAGGTGGCCATGACTAAGGCTCCTATTATAGGAGCTCTAGCCATGACGTTTCAATTGTGGGAGGAGCCTAATTGAAACAGCACAGAGCTTTGTGCGATTTAGCGCCGACCGTCATATCCTGTTCTATTGCGCATTCCATTGCACATCTTTTCCACAGAATTAACTAATCAGTAGAGCCTATTCTGCCTACAGTGATATCACGTGCACAGCACATTTCGAAAAGTTTTCTTTGAATGGCAACAGTTGTTTTATTATTGTTTCGAAGCTGAGCGAACAGAGATCGCTGCTTTCAGTTGTCGTTATTGCCCGGTTGATTTGGATGTGAGTGAGTGGAGCGAATTTTTGTCGATAGGACATTTTGGTTTCATATTTTTTAATGATTGTGCTGTATTTTACTGATAGTTCACATTTTGTTAAAGATGCCCCCAAGACCAGCCGTTCACCCTTCTAAAAAAGAAGCAGTATTTCAGTTGGTAAGTAGTTTGTATTAGTTTCATTGTTTACTTATGTTAGTCTTACATTTCTAGTCATGGTGACATTTTTCATTTTTTTATGTCATATCTTTCGTCGTTTTCAACTGTATTGTAATTACATGTTTGTTTTAGTAACTCATTATAATCTCTTTTGAATTAAATTGTTACACTCAATTACAATTATGCGTATTTTTTTTATATGCGGTTTATTCAAATTTCAGCAGTTTAATTACGATTTTACATTTTATATTTTCAGGTTTTCACTATCTATATTAGTTAAGAATCCTTTTAATGTGTTTAATAGTTGATTTGTTAATCGTAATTTGTGTCATTTTCAGTTACGCAATATATACAGTATAGAACCATTTGTCCAGAATAAAGAGATCCTGGATTGATAACTGGTTGGACATCAAAGCATACCTGTTAAATGTGTGTGGCTGTGCCATCGTTTCGGATATTTAATTTATTATTAGTAGATTAATAAGAACCAATCAAAATCGAAAATAGATCAGAGTTTCAAAGAGAACAGTTTTTCCAAGGGTCGATGCAGGATTTTTTTTTCTTGGGACCCATTTTGTGAAATGTAAAAGTTATTTTTGTGAAATTTATTATATTTTTGTGAAAAATAACATTCTATAACGAAAGTTGAAATCCACTTACTCAAATTCGAACCAAGCATTTATTAACAAAAACTTTTTAAAATCCTTTTGCTGAAGTTTTCCTCTCTGGTGAACGTGTTTGTTTACAAATTGCACATTTTGAAAGCCACAAAATAATAAATAATTAGTAAATAGTAAGTTTTTGTGGAATCGAATTTTGTGAAAGGGCCTATTTTAGGAAAAGGAATTTTGTGAAGGGACCTGTTTTATTATAAAGAATTTTGTGAAGGGACCCATTTTATAAAATTGATTTTTCTGAAGGGGCCCATTTTATTAAATATATATTTGGGAAGGGGCCCTAAATAGGTCCCAAATTTTGCCTGGATTGACCCTTGTTTTGAGAATCCCTTAGCAATACTAATTCTGCATAAAAGTAAAAACGCCGAATATGTAAATGTTTCCATTTCAAATCCTAGTTGTTGGCATCAAGTTGTGCATGCATAAATGTATCGAGCAACTCGCATGCCAAACTGGCACTGTATTGCACTTTTTTTCTGGAAAGATTCTGAAGTCAATTTAGAAATATCAAGGGTTGATGCAGGTTTTTTTTTTCTTGGGGCCCATTTTATGAAAAGTAAAAGTTGTGAAAATTTAACATTTGAACGAAAGAGGAAATCCAGGGTTACTCAAATTCGAACCAGGCATTTATTAATAACAACTTCAAGTGTTTCTGCTAAAGTTTTCCTTTTTGGTGAACTTGTTTTGTTTGATAATTCAGCATTTTAAAACCTAACAAAATAAAAATAATGAAGAGTACATTATTATAAAATTGAATTTGGTACTTTTTTGTTATAAGCAGTTCCTGCATTTACGATTATGCCAAGTTGCATTCAATTTCATGAAGTGCACACACAGCATGAATGCATAATAGTGATATAAAAATAAATACTATTGCACAAAATATAATATTTTATGTTAATAAGGGTCATTCCATGGTAACCACATATTACATTTAGAATAATTAACTTCAGTAATTTTAGTAATATAACATTAAAAAATATTCGGAACAGATGCTTTACACTCACACAGAGATGTTTGGCGACTTTTTGGTTGGCGCAATTTTCAAGCCCACGCCAAACCAATAACTTAATACAATAGCTAGGTTGCCATTAAAGGAAAAAATCCCCTAAATTTGGTGACTTTTTTTCCTTTTTATAACCGATAACCAAAAAAAAAAAAAAAAAACTGTGTGTGAGTGTATGACATCATAGCCAAATATTCAAAATGTAATGACTTCTTCTAGACATTTTACTGGCTGTTGTGAACAAAACTGACAACAATAGTTCGAATACAACAAAACTTACACACGAAATTACAAAAGCTTCGTAATTGCATATTTTTCTCTCATTCACAAATACCTATTCTTTTCTATAAAATAAAAGTGGTAGCTGTAATTTTTGCGTAAGTTTTTTTAAAGCTTATTGTCATTCATATAAACTATGAAGTTTAATCTGACTGCCATTTTTTGTCTGGTGAGCTTCGAAAAACATGTTGCACCTTAACTTTTGGAGGCCAGTGTATATGTATATATATAATTTTGAACTGGGGTTGGTTTTGGGTTCTGAGAGTCATGATCGGTGTAGATCTGCAAAATTTTTTCAAAAATTCCAACTTGGGAGAGAATGTAATAGTTAGTATTTCTTACAAAATCTACCTAAACAGAATGTGTTCTGCCATAATGCAAATTAAATATGATTATGATAAAATTTTATATGTTAACCTTTTTAAAATAAAACATTCCAATTGTGCATCACGATGAATTCTGGTCTATTGGGATCTGAAAACCACAAGCCTCCCGTATTCTGGTCTCTCAGGATCTGAAAACCACAAGCCTCCGCACGTATACCAGTCGCTCGTCCCGAAGGGGTTAAATGAAAATTGACCCCTAATTGGGACAGGCAAGGAAATTTTCTTAACAATATTTTCCTGTGTATAAAAAAATTTTGTCCTCAACTTTTGGCCACTTAAAATGGCCTTCAGCCTTGCGCATCACAGAAACCTCAAATTCTTTTCCATTTACCTTGATGAATGCATCCTGGATAAAGTCTAGATTGATATTTGACAACTACCCAGTCATGTAATTCTAAATGCAAGGGGCCTGACATATTATCAGAGTAATCAGACATTTCGCTGTCAGATAATGCCTCAGTAAATAAAATTAGTCTTCTTTTCTGACACAATATGTGTCAGAAACAATAATTTTAGTTGATGCAATTACTTTGACATAAAGCACAGAATGGATACTCTCTAGGAACTGGAAAGATTTTTTTCCAATATTCATGTAAACTGCTGAATTATACATGATCTCATCTGATGATAATATTTCACATTTGAGATAAATTCTGAAGCCATTGAAGCATACTCTTTTGGTGTATTTGTATACACCTTCCCAACCTTCATGTCACCAGTTTTTTTTATTGTACCACTGATGCCACATACTATCCCTTAGACTTACAAGGAGAGTGCCAAGCTTGGTTAATCACAGATTTTGATTATTTTTATATATGTTGTAGGGTAGAAGCCCCTTAGTCTCATGTTCAATGGATTTTATACAATGCTCCTTAGTTCTCGAGAAATGGGGGGGGGGGGGTCTAATAATATAATACAACTTAAATACTTACTTTGCAATGAAATAACTGCGTTGGCCGTAGCTCAATTGGTATTGCGCCTGCTCGCTGTTTCGAGGGCCCGGGTTCGAGGCCGGAACACGCTACGTTTGTTTTTCTCATTTTTTTTTTTTTATAAATATACGTGTAATTATAATTTAATAATCTCAATTAAAATATAATTTAGCATTTTTGATTTTTTTAAAAATTACTTTTAAAATGTATTTCATGTATGCTCTATCAATGTGACGATATTGAACAATTGTGTCGACGTGGTTGTAAAGAAACATCATTTATAAATTGCCTTAACAAAGGAAATCAATGCGATGATAATACTACACTGTTTTTAAAGTAAGAAGCATAATTATATTCAAATTTAGCATAAGAATTAAATTACACCATATTTATGTTTCATTTTATTGTAACTAGAGGGTGCCACAACAGACTTTGGTAACTTTGGTTATTTCTTTTTTTTAGTTTAGTTTGGTGCAGTTAAGTTGTTTTTCTTTTTAATCTTTATCGCACAGGTGCGTATCATTCTATAACAGTTTATAATCGTATAAAAATGGGAGAAGCAAGCTGTAGTTCACAAGAAGATCAATCTGAAGTGTCGGGATTCGATTAAAAATCAGAAAAGTGATGTCATAAATGGGTCATTCCATTTCAAATCATCCACCCAAACACAAAAATGAAACCCGTGGTCTCCGATTTTGTTGAAAATTTCTGTAGTTGTTCTTTTTACCATCCTTATTAGTAAAATGAAATGATACTTAAAAAAAAAAAAAATGTTGAAATAAACAGAATAGTTGCATAAATGGCACTTTGAAGGCTCTATGTTTAAAAGGCATTGTTTCAGAAAAAAATTCATAATTTTACTCATTTTTAACGTATAAAGTTTAAATTTTCACTAAAATGTACACAAAAGGATGCAGATATAAGAAAAAAATAGTTTGATGATATTTTATTTTAAGACCCCCCCCCAAAAGATGTCGGAAATTTGTTTTTATAGAAAGTTTTGTAAGAAAAACAATGATTTTTCAAATATCATTTTTCTAAAGAGGCATAGGAGTTAACCAAGTAATTTTTTTTTTAATTACACGTAAATGTATAAACTAAAAGACTGTGAAAAAAAAAAAATTATGGGTTTTTGTGTTAATACATTTATTTCATCATAAACCGAAAAAAAGTATGATGCATTTTGCTGAAAAAGCAATTGTGTGTGAAAATGGCATTGGGGATCCAAAATAGCGTTAAAATTATTATTTATATTATTAGTGATCACTAAAAAAAGACTTCTTTATTTATTTAGCTTTTTTCTTATATTACCTGATAATTGTAAATAATTTTGTTGTAATGTGATTTACTTACAAGGTATGGCATGTATATAAATGTCAATAAAATTTTAAAACAACATAAAACAAATTTGTAAAATAAAAGAATGACTTTTTGAGCACTAATCAAAGCTGACTTGAGAGAAAATTATGGAGGGGGGGGGGTAGGCATAGGTATGACTGGGGGCCACTATACACATCTTTTCTTAAATAAATTGTCTGATTGATATGATATCAACAAATAATCTATACACATAACCAAGGTCCACAGTCCTAGGTGAAAGTTAGACCCTGTTTCTGGTCCATAAGTCATTTTTAATAGCCACAATTTAGTTACAAATTATTGCTATCAATAACTAATTTATTGTTTAAATCCTTTTTTTTTTTTTTAAGTTGAAAAACTGCTTTATTCACATATTCATCAAAACAAAGCATTGGCATGAGATATTTTTAAATGGAGATGTTCTTGGATATTATTTTCAATTTAAGTGATTTTTTATTTATTTTCTTTTCTTTTGTCCCAAGAAATTTAAAATAAACTTGTGATATATTTCTCATTCTAAAACTTTAGTTTTATAATTCTTTTTATAATTTTAAATTTTGTACAATAAGCTGTACTCTGAGATTAAATGTATTGTTTCTGTGTCACAACATCTTTACTTTTAGTCACCATTGGGTTTAGTATTAGTTCTCCAGATGGGTGAATCATATGGGGCCATGTGGTTTTTTTTCTATGGAGTCATTAAACTTGGCAACCCTTTGAAGGGGTTGGTTGATAAAAGGTGGAGAGTAAACTGGTAAGGGATCAGGCCAGTTTCTTAGATTTTGAGTGTAGAGTCAAAACTTAAATACCCAGTTCTTAATATTGTTAGTAAAGCTTAGTAATATTTTATTTTGCTTATTGCTTTGAGATTTAAATCTGCTTTAACAATGGATACTCCTGGTAATTATTTTTTAATTAGACAAATGTACTAAGCAATTTTTTGAGCAAACATTTAAATAGTCAAATAGTTTTTTTGTATAGTGTTATTTTTTTATTTAATTATTTCTTGTTAATGCAAACTAGTTAAAAGTCTAGTTCTTCTTTAAATTGGAATGGTTATACTTTAGTTTTACTACTAAATATAAATTTCATTTAAAATGTCAAAAACTTGAAGTTTGCAGCATTGGTAAAGAAAATGGAACAGGGTGTCATAAAAAAAGTTACACAGTAGTAGAAAGTCTATCAAACATTGCATTATTAAATCCATCAGAAATTAGTCTTTTAAGTTTGAGAAATGGGGCGAGTTCTGCACTATTGTTTACTGTTTGTGAACATCATAAAATACTTTTCTTAAATAAATATGAAATATATCAATCATCATGTTTTGATCCGTTTAAATGTCACAAAAAGAAAATTACAACATCCTTGAGAAATGTGAGTGTAAATTTTTCATGAAAGATTAACAAAATACCAAATTATGAAAACTCAGTTCCTGGACAAAAAATATGTAATGCTCGTAGGAATAAAGTGGATAAGTACACTTCGGAATTAGGTGAAAAAGCTGAACCTGAAGAAGCTATGGCAATTGATAGTGATGAAGAAATTACAAATTTAGAATTGTCTGTTTCCAAACAAGAGGTACTTGAAGAAATTAATGCATCATTACAAGACATAGGAGAATCTCCTTTGAAATTTCATGGAATAGCTCCACACCGGAAATCTAGCTATACTAAAGGAAAAGTTGAATCTGCATGTAATACTTTAAAATCAAAGGTTTGTAAGGTATTAGAAACAGAATTTCCAACAGAAAGTGGATCTCAAAAGGTCCTTCCTCAAGATATTGTACAAAAGGCAAATGATATGGATAATCTAATAGAATTAATTAGAACAAAACTTGACATTGCTAATACAAAAAGAGAAAAAATACAGATTTTAACTCTTGTGCCTGTCTCATGGAGCAGAAAAAAAGTATGTGAAGAACTCAATGTCAGTGACTATGCTATGCGGAAAGCGAGAGAACTTTTTAGATAAAAAGGCATAATAGCGCTGCCTGAACCTAGGAAAGGGCACTCGATTAAAACGTGATTGCTACTGTCAAGAGTTTTTACCAAAGTCATGAATTTTCCTGAATTATGCCAGGATCAAAGGATAAAGTGAGCATTTCAAAAAATGAATATATGCAAAATCAATTATTGTTAGGAAACTTAAATGAATTATATGCAGCTTTTACTCATTCATACATAACAAAATTGCAAGCCTAAGCAAAGATATTTGCATAGATAAATTTGCATAGATAATTTGCAAAGATATCTCAAAGATATTAAAGCAAAGTTGAAGCTGATACTGCTATAGCCCTACTCGACTTCAGTGAAAATTATTCGTTTGTAATTCAAGATGAAGTGCAAGGGTATCACTGGACATGTGGCAGCAGTTCACTTCATCCGGTAGTAATTTACACTCGTGATGAGGAATCTGGAAATCTTATCAACACAAGTTTATGCATGTTATCAGATGATTGTGAACACAATGTTGCATTTGTCTACGAAACCCAAAAAATAATTGTAAATTATATTCAAGAAGCATTTTCAACTGTAAAATACATTACTTTAGTGATGGGTGTACAGCGCAATACAAGAACTGTAAAAACTTCATCAATCTTTGTCATCACAAGAAAGACTTTCAACTAACTGCAACATGGTCTTTTTTTTTTGAACTAGCCATGGAAAATCCCCCTTGTGATGGTATTGGTGGGACTGTAAAGCACCTAGTTACAAAAGCAAGTCTGCAAATGAGTCCCAGTAATGCCATTAATTCTATTGGAAAAATTTCTCCTTTTGCAAGACTAAAATTAATAAGGTTAATAAAAAAAGCACTTTTAGAAGCTTGCCAGCAATTGGAAGATCGTTTTTCTAAAGCAAAAACAGTTCCTGGTACATGCAGTTTTCATCATTTTGTGCCTATATCAGAAGATGTCATTGGGACAAAAAGAGTTAGTTATGATAAAAATTTTTGCACTGTATATCATTTTTTTGATGATCACCTCAGTGCCGAAACTAGCCTTTTTGGCGCCCGAGGCAAACATGGATTTTGGCGCCCCCTCCCCCTCCGAAAAGAAAATTTCAAAAGCGAATTTTTGCTAAGTTTCTAAAATTTAAAGTATATAATCAGATAATCTGTAATACTGAACTAAGTAATCAGCTTTGTCAAATACTGATTCATTAAAACCTTGAAAATGGAATCGAAAGGAACCGAAAACTATTCCGCTTTATACAGGTTTTCATCTTAGGAAGTATAATTATTGATATTCTCAGGGGCGAAATTTAAGGGGTCACGATGGTCTTGATCGCAAGGGGCCCCGCATCCAAAGGGCCCCCAAAATCCTCTTTTGAGTTCAACGAGAAAAATTATTTTTTGATCAAAGGATTTTCTTAGCACTTTTTTTTAATTAGTATTACTACATAATTTTCATGTAATTTAAATAGAATATTTTTTATACCATTTGCTATTCCCAGAAATGTTTTAGTTATGTTTAAATGTTTTTCCTTCTCTTCTTTTCTATTATTATTTATCAGAATTGTGAACTGTTGTGGAGGGTTGGGGGTAAGACTCAAACTTGGATCTGAGCTGAAAGGAACCCTGTTACTGTTAGAGACTTTTATGACGATTTAATTACACAGATTCAGAGTCTAATTAAATCAGATCTGATAAATCTAAATCTGGATCGTGACACTAGGGCCCCTGATTTAGGGGTGCCCCATACTTGGTATGCTGTTTATATAAAGCTGATATTTAGCATTTGATATTGTTACTGATTATAATCGATATTTTGCAGTTTTAGAGTATGATAATTTTAAAAAACAAAAAGAAATTCAGCTTGACTATTACAGGGGCACATGATGTATTTGTCCCGGAAATTTACATCTGGATCTAAAAAAATAATTACATCTAAAGGATGGGGCGGCAAAACATGGGTAAAAGACGAATATATATATATATATATATATATATATATTTGCAAAGATAAAGGCAGAGACGACTTTATTATCCATGTCACCCTGTGCGAGGTTCTTTTCTGCGTCTCTACAAATGCTATATTCTTAAGAAAGAAAAAATGGGAGGAGAGGTTACTATTTTATCTTGCATATGTTTCGTCCCCTTAGTTTTTAGTGTCATTAGCAATAGCCAACTTCGCACCCTTTAAAGCCGGATCTGTATGTAAAAAAGTAATTGTAACAAATGGTATGGCGGCATTTTTCATTTATCTGGAAATGGCCAAAGGACGAGAAAATAATTTGAGAGGATAGAGGCAGGGGCGGCTGCGGTTTTATTAGTCATAGAAACTTGGGTATGGTTTTCTCCCTGCACCCTTACAAACAACAATTTTTTTTTCAAAAAAAGTTTTATTTTGCGTATTTTTCAAATTATTCTTTCAAATATTATTTGTTTTTAGTATCCAAGGCAGTCGCCCAACCTCGCCCCCTCTAATAATGCTAGATTGGATCTGGATAAAAAAGTAATTTCAGCAAAATTAACAGGCCGGCATATTCCAGTTGCCGACAAGGGTGGCAAAACGCTTAGAAAACTTTCGCAATAAGGCGAGTAAAAAACTTTTTGGAAGATAAAGCCAGGAGCAGCTCCGGCTTTACCAGCCATGGCGCGCTCTACGAGATTTTTTTACTGTACCTCTACCAGGGTTGGCACGGTTTAAACCATGGTTTAAACCACATGGTTTTTTTCTGAAAAAAACCAATTGGTTTTTTTGTTAATTTTTTTAAAAAATTTTTTCTTAAATTATTAAGTTTTCAAATTATTTGATGTACAAATAACTTCTACTTCTAACTGAACAGCTCAACTCATTTCAGCAGTCAACCTGCATAAGTCACAGTTGCATCATAGTTGCACCTGTGTATGAATGGTCCAAGAGTTAGCATTTGAGAACAAAAAATGTCTAATTTTGGTAGAAGAAAAGATTTAGTTTGGTTATATTTTAATGAAGTAAAAAATGATAAAAGGAAAGGTTGTAGAGCTAGATGCAAAAATTGTAATAAAGAAATGGAAGGTCAAGTAGCTAGGATGAAGAAACACATTGAAACTTGTAATAATTCTCATCATCATTCTGATTCTGTTGATAATGGTAAGTACTTATTTTATCATTATTATTGCTGCTATTATTTTTAATTTTGAAAGAAAATTGTTAAAAATTTATTAATAAGTTAATTTGTTAAATTAAAAATTTTTAATTTATCTGTAAAATTACAAGTAATGCATATTGAGAACACATTATGTATATCTTCATTCAGATGATTCTAAACTCTTATAAAAAATTACATTATTATTTGAAATGCTATTTGATTGAGAAGATAAATTATAAAAATCACATATATTATTATTTAATTTGCATATGCTATTTGATTTTAGAAAGTTATATTCTATGAAATAAAAAATATTTATGTAATTCTAAGTAATGAAATTTTGGAAAAAACAAGAAAATTTTAAATAGACATTTTTTTGTTAGAGAACTTTATTTTGATAATCTTAAAATTACATTTGATAAAAGTTTGAAAGTTTTACAAATTAATCATATTATTAAGAACAAGTTATGTGATCAGAACTGTTATTAAATGAAATTGTTAATTTTTAATTTATGCATGGCTCTTAGAGATTAACTAAGTTTTCACCAATCATAAATATCCAAAATTATAAAAGACATGGTAATTTTATCTCTAGTATTAAATAAATTATCAAAAATAAATATATCAATATGATAGAGATGTTTACTTTGCAGTAAAACAAAGAAAAAAAAATGTCTTTGTATTGAATTATTGTTAATTATATGATTATGAATTTTTAAGTAATATGTTCTGTATCATTAAGCAATTCTTATTTTTATTTTTGTGTAGATGATGTGTCAGTGTCACTATCCAGTATTTCAAGTTCTTTGGATTCAGCAATAACACAAAGAGCAACAAGTGAAATTGGTTCTTTAAAAAGGAAAAGAGATACTATGGACTTTTTTGTCAGTAAATCAACACCATCTCAAAAGCAAATGTTTGATGAACAAGTTGCTAGGTTTATATATGCTACAAATACGGCATTTAGCACTGTAGAGCATCCTGAGTTTATTAAAATGGTTCAGAGTTTCCGCCCAGAATATTCTCCACCATCAAGAAAACAAATTGCTGGGGATTTATTAGATCATACTTACAGCAAAGAAAAAGAAAAATGTGCAAATATATTAAAAAATGAAGTTGTCACATTAGGATTAGATGGATGGTCAAACATTCACAACGAACCTGTGATCTGTGTTACTTTAACAACAAAAGACGGGAATACATACTTAGCAGACACTATTGATACATCGGGAATTGCTCATACAAGTGAAAATCTGTATGATATTGCGACTACAACCATTAATAAATGCCAATCGGAATTTCAATGTTTAATACAAGCATTAGTGACAGACAATACTGGAAATGTCCGAAAAATGAGGGATATGTTTGATGAAAAAGAAGAGTTTAATATTATTACTTATGGATGTGCAGCCCATATTTTAAATTTACTGGCAAATGATATAAGTTATCCAAATGTAAAAGAACAAATTTTGCATGTAATCAAATACTTCAGAAACAACCAATATGCAAATGCGTGCTTCAGAAAAGATGCAAGTACATCAAAACTAATAATGCCTTGTGAAGTTCGCTGGAACTCATTTGCTGACGCTTTAGACAGCTATCTGAAATCATGGTCAGTTCTTGTAACTATATGCGAAAATAATAAAGACAAAATTGATAAAAATATCCAAAGTCTAGTTTCAAACATTTCATTGAAAAGAAATGCTGAAGACTATTTTCAACAATTAAAGCCAATTAGTGTAGCTTTAGATAAAGTACAAAGACAAAATTGTACAATTGGAGAAACTGTTTTTCTTTTTAAAAATTTAAAAAAACAGATGGAAGATTTGAAACTGAATAAAGACATTATGAAAAAACTAGATACTCGTTATAAAATGGCAATAACACCAGCCCATCTTCTTGCTTATCTGTTGGATCCAAGAGCCAAGGATGCTGATCTCGAATTGTCATCGGAGGAAAAAAAAGAAGCATTGGAATATGCTAAAACAAAATTTCCCCAAAACAATTTATTATCTCTGACACTAAAATTTTGTGCCAAAAGTTCTCCATTTCAAAGATATCTTTTTGAGAATGATTTTAGTAAAGATGTATCAGCTATAGAATGGTGGCATATTCAAGAAAATGAAATCAAAAAGTTCAATGATGGTGTGTTGAAAGAAGTTGAAACGATTCTTACTGCAAAAGCGACTACTGCAAATGTAGAGAGAATTTTTTCTTCATTTGGTGTTGTACAATCAAAGTTATGCAACAGACTGGGTTTACAAAAAGCGGCAAAACTTGTTTTTTTGTTTAAAACATTAAACCCTAATAATCCTGTTTATTAACATAGAATCTTTATAGACATGTGTCGTACTTCCATTTTTTAAAAATTTATTCAATTTCCATGTTTTTAAAATGTTTCTTTTATATATATTTTTTAAATATATTTTAATTTAATTTTCTTACTGAAATTCAATTTGTTTTTTTAAATTGAATAAAAAAGTAAGTCTCACTTTCTTTTCTTTACATTATTTTTATTTAAAAAAAAATTATTATAGCATACCAAGGTAAAATTCTACATTATATCTTTATATTCTTATGTAACACAACTAAGTGTTGCTTATTAAAATGAAAAAATATAGGAAGGCAATAGATTAAGTCTTTAAAGAATTTAATATAAATCTTGCAATTAAGTACTATTAAAAACTTTTAAGTATCAACATTAAGATACAGAATCCATTCTATGAATGCAATATGAAATACATAAACATATTAATATGTTTTATAAGTGTGCTAAATCATTTGGTAAACATGAATTACAGGTTGCATTTGGAAATATGTATATATAAAACAGCAATTATTTCTTCAACTTTTTTAAAAAGTAATCTTTAAAAATTATTTAAAACTTATCACCATTACTGTAGAACCTGACGGCACGTAAGTGATCATGTTCTATGTATTACATAGGAAACTTTTGTATATATATAACTGTTTTGAATTTGAATGTAAATGATGTTAGCTCAGCTCTAAATAAAATTTAATGATTTGAATTTGTACATAATTAATAACAATTGTTTATTTATTTTGTTTAAACTGTTTTCAGAATATATATATATATATATATTGTTATTGTAATATTAATCATTCTTGTCAATGTTAAATTTTATTTACTGATGTGCATATATGTAATTAAAAAAGATACAAAAATACCCGGTTTAAACCAAAAAAAACCTGGTTTAAACCAAAAAAACCGGTTTTTTTGTTTTTTTAAAAAAAAAACCCGGTTTTTTGCCAACCCTGACCTCTACAAAGGCTTTCTTAAAAGAAAAAGATTTTACTGATAATTTTACTTTGGGCATTCATCTTTCAATTTGTGTTTATTGTCTTGGGCAGTCACCCCTCGCTCATGACAAAATGGAAAAAGAAGAAAGCTCCACGCTGGGAGAAAAGGGAAAAAATAGAACAGCCTTCATGGAATATTTTTATCTAATAGAAAATCAAAGTGAAGGAATCGTTTGCCAATTATCCATGCTGGACAGTGTAGCACCGTATCCAGACAATGTTGAACAGTGTCATATACAGATACGAGTAGGGACTGAACTTGAAAAATGTTAGTGATTCTCCTAAACCACAGGAAGAGATACAAATGATAGACGACATAGACATGATACTTTTGGAATGGGAGAAAGAAAATAGCCTAAGAGAACAGTTCGTTTTTTATTCATTTGCTATCTTGTAATGTAGACGAATCTTTTTGTCTATTTTAATGCATTTGGTTCATTTTTCTTTTGGATTTTCCGGCTGCGAGACTTTTTATACAAATTTCATATATATATATACATTTCTACATCAAACAAAACCTGCATTTGGCGCCCCCTCCACCTTCAGTTTTGCTAGCGCCCGGGGCACGTGCCCCCTCTGCCCCCCCTTAGTTTCGGCCCTGGATCACCTCATACTGAAGATGTCAGATATATGTGTACATAATTCTGTCTCTTGCATTTATCATAATCAGTGGTTTTACTGTTTAGTTTTATCAAAACATGAGGATGAAGGTGATATTAAAGTAAAATTTTTGCATCCTTCTGGTCCTGCTCCATCTTTCCATTGGCCTTCTAAAGAAGACATCTGTTTTATCCCCATAACAAACATCATAGCTTGTTTTAGTGCCCCACAAGAAAAGGATCTGGGAGGGTATATTATTTTCCTGAGAAAGATACTATTTACATTCAACAACATTTCACCATGTTATTGAAGAAAACACGTCAGCACAACTAAAAGATAATGCATTTAAAATTTTCTTATGGATTTAAAATAATATCACTGTTTTAAAGCTTAATTAGTTGTTTATTTTGATTTAAATAATTATTGGGAGAATTTATATACAATACATTTATTGCCATACACCTACTATGTAAATAAATAAGATTTCATCTATTAAATTATTCAGAATTATGCTATATCAAAAAAAATTTTAATCAAAATATGATAAATGGAAATAGGAATGTCTTTTTAAAATGATCTCTTGTAATATAAACAGTTACAGTAGAAGATCTTTATAACACAAACCTTAAAACACGAGGTTGTGCATTATATAGAATTTTGCGTTATATAGATCACATTTCACACATCATTAAATTTAGCATGTAAGACATGGCCAAATATGTGTGAAACATACCAAAATACATTAGAGCATTCATTATCTTGCATTCTTTATTACCAGGAGTTGTGCAGATTATAATTTTTTGCATAATATAGATCATTCCACTCATTGTTAAATTTACTTTATAAACATTGTCCAAACATACCTGTATCAAATCATAGCAATTTTTTCAGTAATTGGCTCTGAATTAAGGAGATAAAGTTAAACTAATGAACCAAATTTAGTCCTCTAGAGAATAACAACTATTTATAATGTGGGAATTCAGGTGTTTCTTAACTGAAAATTCATTGTTTACATCTGAGAAGTTGTGTGTTATATGGAGAATTGTGTTGTATAGAATTGCGTTATAAAGATCTTCTACTGTATTTTAATGCTATTTTGGATCCCCAATGCCACTTTCACACACAATTGCTTTTTCGGCAAAATGCATACTTTTTATCGGTTTATGATGGAATAAATATATTTGCACTCAAAAAGCCATTAATTTTTTTTTCACAGTCCGTTAGTTTATACATTTATGTGTAATTAAAAAAAAATTGCTTGGTTAACTCTTATGCCTCTTTACAAATATGACATTTGAAAAATCATCATTTTTGTAAAGATAAGATGATAGATACTGCTGAACCACTTTTAAAAGACTGACCTTGGCATGCTGCCAAAAAAATAAAGCCTTCCGAAGGGAGGAAAGCATTGGATTAGGAGGAGACAAAATTCAGGTTTTGCTTAACCCGTCTGACCGCTTGTCATTTCTTCACTGGCTGTTCTTGTACTATTAGTGTCATTTTTCTCTCTTCCTATTTTGTTTGATATTTTCTCTAAAGAAGTGCGTTTTATATTAATTTTGTATTTGTTTCTACTTCTATAAAATGGATTTAAAAGAATCTAAAAGCTCTCAAGGCAAACATTTTCACAGTGCAGTGAAAAATATTTTAAACCATGTAAAATATTGTGATAATGAAGTAGATAAAGTTTGCGTAACTATTCCATTAGCACGTGCAACAAAAAGAGCTAGCGCAATTGCCGGTGTTTCGGATAGCACTATAAGATAATTCAAAATGAAGCTGTTAACAATGCAAATAATTTTGCTTCTTCTAAAAAGAAAAAAGCGAAAACAACCATAGAGAATGTCAATTTGGATAATTTCAACTTTGATGTAATTCGAAGAACTATCCAGGAATTCTACACTAAACATAAAAGAGTGCCTACTGTTCCGAAATTGGTAGCTAAGTTGAAAGAAAACATACAATTTTCAAAAGAAAAAGAAACGTTGCGAAAAATTCTTCATAAAATGGGATTTCGCTGGAAAAAATGTTAAAATAAGAGGAAACTACTTTTGGAACGAAGTGATATTGTTCTGTCTTGCACGAAATATTTAACGGACTATTCACTAGTTCCGAAAAGGTAGAAGACCCCCAGGGCCTGATTACTAACGGACAGTCTTCCGCCAGTAAATTTTAATGGAAATTTTTGTCTTATTTGAATGCCGTATTCATGTAAAATTAGTGTCATGAATAAGTAAAAAATTTCTATTCCTCTTTACTTGTGGAAGTTTGCCCCGCTAATCAGGCCCTGAGAAGACATATAATTTTTGTTGACGAAACATGGATTGACAGCAATTTAACTGTCAGGAAATGCTGGCAGTCTGAAGAGACATATATTTTAACATATATTTTTAAGTTATTTCATCTCAATTTGACAATAATTTAATTCCTATTTGCCTGATTTTTTTCAAGAATTAACATTCAAGTAACTTAAAAATCGAACAGCGTCTTTAATTTGTCTATAAATTCGGTAAATTGGGAGTTACAATTAAATAGATCCCTATGACTATCATTTTTACATGAACTTATCTGAAAAATAGGTTCAAAGCACGACCTTCAATGACATTTTCAGTAAGATTAGTTGCTTTTATAATAAAACGAAAAATGCTGTTCGATTTCCTGTTATCTGAATAAGAAGGTCTGAAACTTTTGCGCATTTATGAATAAAAACGGCTTGGTTAAGGTATCAGAAAATTGAATTTGAATTCGAGAACATTTTTTTTAACTATTTGAGTGTAAAACATTTTTCATCCTTTAGTGTGACTCTGTACTCTTTGAACTATTTTCTTTTATTATTAAGTGAGTATTTTGTTATACATTTTCGACATATTATTAAATGATTTCACATAGGAAAATGAACATTGGAAATCATGGAAAAATTGAATTCTTGCGGTAAAATTAAAAAATATATATATTGATAATCATAATAATAAAAGAACATTTTAAAACCACACTTCTCCTACAATTACATAAGTATGCCCTATAACTGTAAGGAACAGATATTTAAAATAGTAATTTATTTAAGAAAACACTAAATTGCAATGTCATGTGTAAAAATACAGGAAAAAATAGTATTTACTTAACATGTTTATATCCAATAATTAAATAATCTAAATTATCATAACATGTTTCTTTAGATTGAAGATATCCCCTTCATCGAAGAGAAAACTACAGTTTTTATGTGCTATTATTACATAAGAACAAAAATCCTTTTTATAATCTTGGAGCAAGTAAATAAGAAACTATCTGAAATCAACTCATCCCCTCATGAAAGCAAAACTAGGGGAGACTCCCTTTCATTACCTTGATCCCTATTATGAAGAATAGACTGGTCTTATTTTGACCTGTTACTCATGTGACCAGTCTTTAAAGCTTGGCTGAGCAGTAGGATGATAGGATAGGAAGATGTTTTGTACTTTCTATAAAAACAGGTTTTGGACATCTTTTGGGAGATCTTAAAATAAAATATCATCATCAAAAAATTTTTTTCTTATATCTGTATCCTTTTGTGTACATTTTAGTGAAAATTTCAACTTTATATACGTTGAAAATGAGTAAAATTATGAATTTTTTTCTGAAACAATGCCTCTTAAACACGGAGCCTTCAAACTGCCATTATGCAGCTATTCTGTTTCAGGCATGTGATTTTTCAGCAAATTAGCTGAATTCAGCTAATTTTTTTTCCCTAATTAGCTGAATTCAGCTAATTTTTGTTTCCTAATTTGCAGAATTCCGCGAATTGTAATTCTATTAATCTGGTATTTACATTATATCTGAAGTCCGCGAAAATGTATAAAATCAGTTACAAACACGCGATCACCAGACGTGATGGGCAGGCATCTTTGCCCATCAATTTTGATCCAAACAATCTTAAATAATCGTCAATCTGTAGCCAGTATTTTGAGCCAGTCAATCACAAGCCACCACATCTTTCAACTTCGGGAATATGCTTAACGCCTCCTTCCACGCCACAGGATAAGAAACGAAGGCAAAGGCAACACGTTTTGTCATTCGCTAGTTTCAGTATTTGCGATTGCGAGCGAGAGCATACATAGATTTTGCACTCAGAAATCCATTAGTTGATGCTTACCAACTGTAATAAATATATTTTTTTAAACTAATGTATTGAGAAAGAATCCTGATTTTTGGTTATGGATGGTATTATATTAATTTAAGAATAATTAATATATATATATATATATATATATATATTCAGTAGAAAATCATTATAATGCAAACCTAAAAGCAAGGAGTTGTGTGTTATATAGAATTTTGCATTATATAAATCATTTCTCCTATCCTTAAAATTTATCTTGTAAATATGACCAAGTATGTATGTATGGATATATATAACTGTTTAGGTTTCAAATTAAAAGTGAGATTATTAATGTTCAACCAACCAACCAACTATAAAAGGGAAAAAAAATTCAGCTAATTTCAAATTTTAGCAATCACATGTCTGCTGTTTATTTCAACATTTTTTTTTCTCAAAAAGTACTCAAGATATTGAAGTATCATTTTATTTTATTAATAAGGATAATAAAAAGAACAACTACAAAAATTTTCAAGAAAATCTGAGACCATGGGTTTCATGGTCTGGATGAAGTGACATGGAATGATCTAAATGCATTGAAGCACTGTAAAATTTTATTGCAAAACAATGGATTTTTAAGCATCTGAAATATCTTGCAATAAATTGCAATTGGAGCAGAATTCTGTAATTCTATAGTAAATATGCTGGTTTTGTGAAGATTTTTGAATTTTTACCAGTCAATAATAGATCCAAATTTTTAAAGCTCTTTAAATGATGAGAAATGTTTAATAATGGTTTAAAAATCAAAAATGCTAAATTAAAATTTAATTATTTTTAAAATTTTTTTATTGAGATTATTAAATTATAATAACAAGTATATTTATTTTTAAAAAAAAGAGAAAAACAAACGTAGCACGTTCCAGCCTCGAACCCGGGCCCTCGAAACAGCGAGCAGACACCATACCAACTGAGCTACGACCAACGCAGTTATTTCGTTTCAAAGTAAGTATCTATGTTGTGTTGTAATATTAGACCTCCCATTTCTCGAGAACTAAGGAGCGTTGTATTAAAATCCATTGAACCTGAGACTAAGGGGCTTCTACCCTACAACATATATAAAAATAATCAAAATCTGTGTCCTCGTTAGACTGAAAGAACCTAGCACTGCGACCAGAGGTCTATTGTACTAACCCCAGAAAATAGTCCTAAAAAAGGCCAGTAGTTGAAGCAAAATTCAGCAGACATCTCAAAGAAATGGCATAAAGCTTCCAAGGCTCAATTATATGACGAACAAGGTGCTCAAACCTATAGGCAGAAAACCCCTCACACTCACATAAAACATGCATGGTCGTTTCCTCCATATAAAGGCAACCCCTACACGTTGGGTCATTTTTTACACCCATAACTGTAAGGTGCCTTTTCAAAGGGCAATGCAACGTTAAAAGACAATGGCTTTCCTAATGCCATTCCTACTCAGCATTAAAAGTTCCTTATGCCTAACACTAGGACAACCACGGTTAAGTTCCTTTGCTTGCTGCTGTCCTTTAATTTTACGCCAGTCATGATACTGCTTCTTTCTAAAGATCTTAAAGACAGTAGTAGACCTTAATAAGATTACTCGAAATCCCAATAGCTGGTTCTGGACGAGCAAAAGGGGTAGCAGATACCTTCCTTGCCAATTCATCAGCCAACTCATTACCAGAAACACCTGAATGCCCAGGTACCCAGTAGAGAGTGACCCTGTTGTCAATTGCCAGTTGGCAGAGTAAAATATAACATTCCCAAACTATATGGGAGGAAATAATGGTTTTATTTAAAGCAAGTAATGCCGCTTGACTATCAGAACAAATGTGAACACATCTATTCCTACAGCCAATGTCTAAATAAATTCTACAGCACATCAGAATGGCAAAGACTTCAGCCTGAAAGACAGTAGAAAAATTGCCCAAAGAACATGATACATGAGTACTTATTACTTAATGCCATCACCAGGGCAACACACCAGCACCAGTGTTCTTGTTCATCTTTGAACCATCCGTATACCAAATAGAGCACTTCCTACCAATATGGGTAGGAACTGAATCCCAATCACCACATGAGGGCAAAAGAATTTGATAAGGTTTATCAAAGGCTTACTTTACAGGCATGCCATCACTAGGCATGCCAAAAAGAGGATACCTAAGAACATCACCATCAAAATTTTTCCAAGACAAATAGTCTGAATAAGACTTCCAATGACCTAAATACTTAAGCCTCTTCATGCATATGATAGCCTCAGCTTATATACACATAAAGAGAGGATGCAGCCCAAGCAGAAGCTCAAGAGAAGCTGTAGGAGTGGTTCTGATACAGCCAGTCATAGCAATACAGACCATCCGCTGGAGCTTTTTTAATTTTTTTTTAGCTGAATCCAGCTTTGTCCTAGACCACCACACAATGGAACCATAAGTAATTATAGGACAAATGATCATCCTATAAATCCAGAGGATAGTCTTCAGACGTAAACCCCAGGTTCTGCCAATAGCACTTCTACAGGTCCAAAAGACTTTTTTTGCCTTATTCACACTAAAGTCAAAGTGCTTCTTCCAACTAAGTTTAGAGTCAAAGTAGATGCCAAGATACTTGACATCCTGAGACGTAAAGGTGAAAATAAGCAGTCGCCACTTGTCGATTACACTTGAAAAACTGGCGATTAAAAATATGGAAAGAACCGGCCAAATTCAGAATTTTCAGATTTCCAATTTTCCCTAAAATTCATGATTTTTCTGCACCTGCTTGCCGAAATTCATGATTTTTCTGCGCCTGATTGCCGAAATTCATGATTTTTCTGCACCTGATCGCCGAAATTATTGATTTTTTCGCGTCCGATGAACGAAATTAAAGATTTTTCTGCACCCGATCGCCGAAATTCTTGATTTTTTTCGCGTTTGATTGACGAGATTCATGATTTTTTTTGCGTCCGATCGACGAACTTCGTGATTTTTCCGCAACCGATCGTCAAAATTAATGATTTTTCCGTGTCAGAACGACAAAATTTCTGTTTTTTCTGCACCCGATCGCCGAAATTCAGGACTTTACTGCGTCCGATCGCCGAAATTCTTCATTTTTTCGCATCCGATCGACGAGCTTCGTGATTTTTTTCGTGTCCGATCGCTGAAATTTATGATTTTTCCATACCCGATCGCCAGAATTCATGATTTTCCCGCGCCCGATTGCCGAAATTCTTGATTTTTGTTGCTTCCGGTCGACGAGCTCCGTGATTATTTCGCGTCCAATCGACGAACTTCGTGATTTTTCAGCACTCGATCATCGAAATTAATAATTTTTCCGGGTCAGGTCAACGAAATTTGATTTTTCCGCACCCGATCGCCAAAATTCTTGATTTTTGTCGCGTCAGGTCGACGAGCTTCGTGATTATTTCGCGTCCAATCGACCAACTTTGTGATTTTTCCGCACCCGATCGTCGAAATTATTTTTCTGGCTCAGATCAACGAAATTTGTGATTTTTCCAGCACTGATCGCCAAAATTTTTGATTTTTTTACGTCCGATCAACAAAATTCAAGATTTTTCCGCATTGATCGCCAAAATTTGATTTTTCCGCACCCGATCGCCGAAATTCTTGATTTTTTCGCGTCCGATCGACAAGCTTCGTGGTTTTGTTAGTGTCCAATTGCCGAAATTCATGATTTTTGTGCACCCGATCGTCAAAATTCATGATTTTTCCGCACCCGATCGCCGTAATTAATGATTTTTCCGCACCCGATCGCCGGAATTAATGATTTTTCCGCACCCGATCACCAAAATTCATGATTTTTCCGCGCCCGCTCGCCGAAATTCTTGATTTTTTACATTTCTACTATTAGCTCACACTCTCTATGTATATGTTGGATTTTTCAATCGTTAATAAAATATTTTCTATTCATCCATTCAAGTTCAAATAATTTTTTTTAAACTTGTACTTGATGACAAGTGATGTTAGTACAGTTTTTTCAAATATCAATTCATTAATTAAATTTAATTAATTAATTTTAATTTTTATATGGGAGAAAAAAATTTCTCCTATTGTTTTCATAAATGAAATGAAAGATTTATCTCAAATGACTGATGCCAACAAAAAATAAAATGCCGCAACGATGATTATAAAATAATGTTCAATAAAGATAACGTGGGACATTAATGCTGCACGGGTTTATTTTATATATTTATGATTAAAAAGTAGGAATTGACTTTAAAAAAAGTTTTTATATTACTCGTTTCGCGTTTGATTGACGAGCTTCGTGATTTTTTTTGCGTCCGATCGACGAACTTCGTGATTTTTCTGCACCCGATCATCGAAATGAATGATTTTTCTGCACCCGAACGCCGAAATTTGATTTTTCCGCGCTGATCATCAAAATTCTTGATTTTTGTTGCGTCCGGTCAACGAGCTTTGTATTATTTCACGTCCAATCGACGAACTTCATGATTTTTCTGCAACCGATCGTCAAAATTAATGATTTTTCCGCACCTGATCGCCGAAATTTGGGATTTTTCCACACCCGATCGCCGAAATTCAGGACTTTTCCGCACCTGATCGCCGAAATTTATGATTTTTCTGCGCTTATCGCCAAAATTCTTGATTTTTTGTCGCGTCCGGTCGACGAGCTTCGTGATTATTTCGTGTCCGATCGACGAACTTCATGATTTTTCCGCACCCGATTGTCGAAATTAATGATTTTTCCGTGTCAGATCGACAAAATTTGTGATTTTCCTCACCAGATCGCCGAAATTCAGGACTTTTCCGCACCCAATCGCCAAAATTTGATTTTTCTGCGCTGATCGCCGAAATTCTTGATTTTTGTTGCATCCGGTCGACGAGCTTCGTATTATTTCGCGTCCAATCGACGAACTTCGTGATTTTTCCGCAACCGATCGTCGAAATTAATGATTTTTGTCGTGTCCGGTCGTCGAACGTCGTGATTTTTTCACACTTGTGATTTTCCCGTATCGTACGCCGAAATTTGTGATTTTTACGCTCCCGGATGATGGAAATTCATGATTTTTACACTTCCGGATGACTAAATTTGCAATTTTTCCCGGACTTAATTGACGAAATACACATTTTCTGAATTTCTGAAGACGTTAGCCACTTTTGGTCTGCTGGCTAGAGGTTGTGCAGTGCATGTGTAATGTATATCATGTTGTGGGTTATTACTTAGTGTATAAACATACCTATTTTATTATTGTCAGATCTTAATTCTAGACATTTTTTTTTTTTTTTTTAAAGATACTTATGTAGTTAGCTACATAAGCATGTTGTGTATAACTTTGCTGTTAACTTATTTTAAAACTTAAAATAGATTGGAAATTAGTATTTCAAGGTTATTCAAAGCAATATAAATTAAAATATTTTTATTTAGTACGTAAATTACTTTACTTAAACTAATTATATATTTTAAAAATTAAATATTCAGTGACATAAATGTACTTACTGGCTACTAAAGAGATTATTGATAATTCTCATTCGCCACTCACTGGCTACTAAAGAGATTATTCTCACTCGCCACTCACTGGCTACTAAAAAAAAATCAACCTACTGGCCAGTGGCTACTAAGCAAAATTCCTATTTTCACCTTTACCCGAGGGCATGTGAGTGCCTGACCAAAGAAGACAATATTTTGCACATCAAGATCTCTCATACTTGTAAAGGCAACCATTGTGGTTTTATGTGGATTAACTGAAAGCCCTTCAGTATAGTACCACTTTTCAATACGCCTAAGTGCATCAGACATAATGGAACAAATAGTTTTTATAAATTTGCCTCTAACAATGACAACAATATCATCAGCATAGCTAATAGAAGACAAGCCTGAAGAAGTTATGTCATTCAAAAGAGAATCAACAATTAGGCACCAAAGAACAGGCGAGAGAACACCCCCCTGTGGACACCCAGCATTTGCATGGACAGTGTAACTGTCACCACTAAGAGAAGCATTAATGTACCTAAAAGATAACAGAACCTTGATCCAGTTGATGATAGTTGTATCAATGCTCCTCCTATTTAGGGCCCGAAGGACAGTGTCAATAGGGACCTTGTCAAAAGCGCCCTCAATATCTAAGAAAATTGCCAACACAACTTCTTTGGATTTCAAAGTCTTTTCCAAAATGAATGAAAGACTATACAGAGCAGTATCGGTAGATCTGCCAGGCTGATAGGCATGCTGAGAGTCTGAAAGCGGAAAAGCATTCAGCACAGTTTCCCTAATAAACCTATCAATAAGCTTCTCCATTGTTTTTAACAGAAAAGAAGTGAGACTAATAGGTCTAAAAGATTTAGCCTCATAATAGTTATCTTTCCCTGCTTTTGGAATAAAAATAACCTTAGTATGCCTCCAGGCACTTGGAATATGTCCATAGGCAATACATGCCTTGAAAATTCTACTAAGTACCGGAGCAAGGAGCTGAACATCTTCCTGAAGAAGGGCAGGAAAAATGCCATCCATGCCAGGCGTTTTGAAAGGCTTGAAAGACTTAATAGCCCAAACAATCTTATCATAGGTAACAACCTTCTTTGCAGTATCCCACTTTCTCCTCCCACAACTGTTTGTTGAGATAGGAGAAAGGGGAGTAGCACCAGTGACAACACGAGAACCTGGAAAATGAACACTCAGCATTTCAGCTAATGTTTCCTTTCTAGTATTAGTAAAGTTGCCATTTGAAAGCTTAACAGTATTTAAGCTACAGTTCCTGTTCTTGGCCATAATCTTTACAATTTTTGCCGTCGTAGAAACATCATTAATGCCAATGCCATTACAAAAATTCCTCTAAGAATTTCTCTTGGCATCCCTAATGGCTTTATAATATGTGGTGAGAGAAGCTTTATAGGGTTCCCAATCACCACTCTTTTTAGCTCTATTAAAGAGCTTTCTGCACTTGCTACGTAAAATACTGAGCTCTTTAGACCACCAAGGAACTAACCTTGGTGAGTCAGTAACAGTAGCATTACAATTTTGATAATACGACTGGAGGATGGCATGTTGCAACTGGTCAATGGCCAGCTCCAAATTGGCTATCGAGGACAACTTACCAACTAGGTTGTTCAAGGAGCCCTCTAGATCTTCATAATAGGAACCCCAGTTAGTCTGCCTTTCTGGGGTTTCTACCTTCTGTTGCAAATCTTGTATACTACCCCTTTCCCATGGGACGTAGCAAAAAAATTCCACGTTAACTTTACATCGTGGTCTTGCTCGAACAAATATAAGTTTGTTCATATTAAGTTTGTTCTCAATTTAAACAACAGATATTGTTGTTTAAATTGGGAACTGGGCCTATCTGAAAACAGTTGAATGTTTTTAATACTTGGACTTCTTGTTATAAATATTCAAGAAGGTAACTAAAAAACTTATATGCAGTGAGTTTTGTGTGCCCCAAAGTATCAGAAATTACTGCAAAACTTTTAGATATTTCATCAGAAATCCATACATATGCTGGAAGAATTGTGGCTTGGGAGTGTACCCCCAATATGCTGATTGGATTTCAATTTGCTGTAAAATTCCTGCATTTTTGGAGAAATTCACCTGTATTACAATATTTCCTGTATTAACTTGTGATTTTAACTGCTCAAATGCCATGGCCTGCACCCTTTTGATCCCAAATATATCTTTAATTATACTTAATATTTCCACCTTTGACATTTTATCACTTTTTCGCCACTGAAGATGCCTTTCTGTGGTATTAAATTCAATGCCAGCGTGTGGCTTGAATGAAAGAATTTTATTCATGCAAACCTCACATTCAGAATACATGTAGCTTTTTTCAGAGGGATTGCAAACAATTTGCCTTATGCAGGGCTCAAATTTTCCTAGGAGGGGAGCCTCCCTCCCAACATTTATAAATGGAGGGGAGTTGAACGTTTGGGAGGGAGTAAAATTTGTTTTAAACCCCACTATTATTTTATGTACTATTTAAAGAATTACATTAATATATTAGGCAGGACAAAATAGCATTGAAAAAAATTTAAATCGACAACTCAGAATAATTATGCAAAATGTTTATTTTTATTTTTTTAAAGAAAGGAAATTGGCTTTATAATACACAACATCTAATATTTTTCAACTTTACCAAATGTTAGGGACCCTTAACAATTGGGCTGTTAAATGAATTTCTGAATTTAGAGTTAGTTGAATTTTGGGTACTGAAGGTTCTTTCACAAGGTATGCTTGTAATCAGCAGCACAAGAGCAAGTATTATATAACTTTGGAAAATATTGGAAATTTATGGTTATGCTCTCTTAAAAGCTTTTCAGAAAAATTTTCAAAATCTTACGTGCTTTCATTTTTAAAACTACTTGCATGAACAATGCATATTTGGGAGGCATTATCAAGATCCATTCCATTTCTGAACAGAATTGTTTTGGCCAAAACCAGAAATCCCTAGTATTTTCTGTGGTTAAACTGGGATCTATGCATTGAAATTTTAAATCCATGTCCAAGATTTGAAAGGAAAACCGTCATTTCTTCTATTACACAAGAAATGTACGTTGAAGTTAAAATGTCAAGCCTTAATTTCTCTCAATTGCAAAGATCAATGTTTGTTTGTAAATATGCTTCCTTGAAGTTCAGGAAAAAAAAAATGTCTACATGTGCACAAGAAGTTTTTTGCAGTTCTGTTCTCTTTTTTGTTTATTGCTGGCTCTAAGACAATTTGGTAGGGTGCAACGCATGGTGGCCCTTACTCCCTTTTGGTTCTTTTCCTTTTTTGATTGCTTTAATAAATACCGCAGTAATATGTCCATGGATCGTAGGGAAAAAATCACGAAATTCGCCGATCGTTCTCAGAAAAAAAATCACTAATTTCATCAATCTGTCGTAGAAAAAAAATCCGCAAAGTTCGTCAATCAGTCTCCAGAAAATATCACGAAATCCGTCAACTGGTCGTGGGAAAATATCGCAAAATTCGTATAACGTTCACCAGAATAGGTCGTGAAGTTCGCAAACGGCCTCTGAAAAATCTTGCGAAATTCGTCAAACAGTCACGAAGAAAAATCGAGAGATTTTTCAGTCTGGTGCTAGTTGTGAATTTCGTCAATCTGTCACAGAAAAAAAAATCCTGAATAATGTCATTCTGTCACCGGGAAAAAATCGTAAAATTTCTGGTTTGGGCAATCGAAAAAAACCCCTCGCTAATCGGTCGCAGGAAAATTTGTCAATAGGTCGTGGGAAAATATTGCATAGTTTGTCAAACGGTTCCTGTGAAAATATCGCAAAATTCATCATATGATCGCAAGAAACTATCTCGGGAAAAAAAATTGCAAAAAATTTCAGTCGGATTTGAGAAAAATATCGTTAATTTCGTCAATCTCTTGCTAGAAGAAACTGTGAAATTAGAAAAATTGGTCACGAAATTTGTCAGTTGGTTGCAGAAAAAAATTGCGAAATTTGTTGATTGATCGCGGAAAAAAATAGTAAATTTCGTCTATCTGTCGGGGGGGAAAATCATAAACTCCGTTGATCTGTTGAGGGAAAATGGTGTGAAATTCGTTAGTCGGTTGCAAGAAGAAACCATGAAATTTGCCAATCTGTGGCAGAAAATATCTCTAAATTTGTCTGTTAAGATGGAAACTGCTTCACTTAATGTTTAGAGGATCTTGTAGGTTAATTTAAATGATGACTATTGTTCTTTAAGTTATACAGGCTGATTATACTTTGAAGGTGAAGCAAAGAAGAAACGTGATCATATATATATTATCAGGTTCAATACGTCATTTTAATGTTAAATTATAAGAGAGAAGTTTACCTTGAATCCAAGAGTGATGTGTCATAAAGAATGAGCAAAAATACTGTAGAATACTTCCATGATTTTATTATGAAAAACTTCCGTGGACTTGGGAAAAGGTGCTGTCTTTTTTTCAGGTGTTGAATGCTCACAAACGCTATAAACTTCAGATATCTGTATAATAGGATATGATGCTGGAAGATGTTAATTACTACTGATTAAATGAATGAAGGTAAATCACTTTACTATTTAAATAAACTAATATGGAATTGGAATTAGAAAGACGAATGGATCGGACACCAAGTCCGGCCATCGTGAGAACACTCACCACGAACAACGGTCGAACAAGCGACCTACTCTGAACTCTACAATCACTAGAACTGAACTTAAACAGCGCGCGACCATGGCGAGCGTGCGTAAAAGCACGTCTCAAAAACTCGCCGTGCGGAGATGAATGCGCCAAACTGGTAGACTCAATGAAGAGTTAACACACGAAGGAGAAACAGTGAAACGCTGCCGTTCCGCGGCCGTACGCACAATAAGACCAACAAATATTCTGGAGGCATGTGATTTTCCTGACATGTGCCCCCCCTCTTATTGTCTCAACGCAACTATCAGCCAATTGTCCAAAGAATATGGAAATGACTTGAAAAAGTCAGAAAAGACTAGAAAAATGGATTTAATATCCAAAAGACTTCACTATACACATCTCAGCTGAACTGAACAAATTAACTTTAAAAATCACCCATGTTTGATTTTTTTCATATAGTTAAAAACAATGTTAAAACAATTTAAACACTTAAAAAAAAAATTTGGATCCTCGATCAATTAGCATAACTCTCCAACAACATTAATGAAACTCCCACAAACGACCATAACAATTTTAACCTTACAATAATTTAATTTTAAAACAATGTTCAACACTTGAAAATTTAAATTTAAACTAACTGCCTCAAAGATTAATATATTGCAACTTTCCCATTTATACTAGTACGACCAAAATTTAACTTCTCAGCTTAAGTCAAATTTTGGTTAAATAATATAGGTAGTCTATTTCGAAGTAAGCAGAGTATAACTTTTAGTTATAGCGTAGTGAGAAGCTTTTGCTGGTTTTTAGATAGATCATCATATAAAAGTTAAAATAGTGAAATAGTGAAATGCAGAATATATATAGAATTCAATGAAGACAAAAAGTTATTCAAACACAGGAGATTTATTCAAAGTACTCACATATTATAATACAGCATCTTGATTCTAATAACTTGATATGACACAGTTTCGTTTTGAAGACAGTAACGTTTTCACTTTTCACAGAACACGGATATTCAGTAAATAGACGTAAACAGAACAAGATAAACTTACTAAACACATCAAATATATTTATACTTTAATGTACCAAGCTGCTCGAACTTTAAATACTACCGCCATCAACCACAACGATCATCGTTTACTTTTATATCACATTAACAAGCCAGATATTCCAATACTACGACGATGTCTATTGAAAGAACACCGCCGATCACTTGATCAATCGATTTCCAATATACGCCCTATGCAGATTTATGCAGTTAAATTTTCACACAAAGCCCCAAAGAAAATTTTCAAAAAAAAATTTTCAACCCATGGACTTAAGGACTAGCCGGAAAAACGTTGCAAAAATACTAACAGCAGCTTAATACATTACAATTTTTAATACAAACAATTTTAAACAATTTAACAAGAAAAATATTGCAAATACGTACCAACAATTTAATCTTCAATTTGAAAGATTAAAACAAGTTTTCCAATAACAAGAAATTTTTCCAACTGCAATCCAACATACACATATTTAACACTAGAAAAATTCTTTATTTATAACATCAAAGAGAAAAATTTAATTTGAAAAAACTTTGAAGAATTTAAAAGACTTGACTCCTTGGGACATTAACTCAATATCCAAAACAAAATAGTAACTTTTGAAGAACTTTCAGCATCTGAGTTAGGATAAAACTATTGACTACAATCAACTACTTTCTTACATAACACTCAGCGTCAATTACTCTCCACGCCTGGATTCCATTCATACCGATTGAAGTCTCAGATGCCTAAAAGAGATCAGAATTAGATATCTACATTTATAACAAGGTAAAGAAAAATATATGTACCATATTTTTGACATTAATTTTAACAGATTATTCAACAGACAATTTCAAAGAAAAAAACATTTAACTTTAAAAAAAATTAGATAAGTTCATATACTGTTATCCCCTTGGAGTCAGCCAAAAATTTAATTTTTCAATTTTTACAGATCTAATTATCAAAAACATTTCTTCATCTGGTTATCCATGGATAAACGGGATCCCTCCCAGACATAGAAAAAATGCAAAACTTTCATTACCCATATAACTCTATCTCTACACTACATTACAATAATATTATCAAAAAGAACTTTATATCTTCTATCATCATTTCCCATCCGGTATACGGGAAAAAAGTGACACTCCCATTAATAAACTAAATAAAACTGGACTTACTGACTTAAAAAATTTAACGTGCCCGCGGAAAGGCCCTGATGTGGCAGTTACCCCCAACACAACCCCCCGAAAGAGTTCTCTGTCACTTACCGGTCAAGGGTCACCCTCCCGAGACGGTACTGAGGGCTGATCGAACTCCTCGAGAGGAAGTATTAAAGGGCACCATCTCCACACCAAAGCGGGAATTTAAATGTATACCGAATGAGAAACTTGCAGTTTGAAAAAAAAACCTTTTACCTTACACACAATTTTCCATAAAAATTCTATATTTAAAATTACTTTAAACACACAATCTTCAATATATCACTAAAAATTCAAGAATTATTCTAAAAAAATATATATTGCACAATTTCCTTACACTTATAAAATTTACAAAAAGAATAGGTACGTATTTGACTAGAGAAGTAATTAATCTATTTTAAACAAGATTTTTACAAATCTCAGAAGATCATATTTGGTGAGGGGTTTGGTAAACACGTCTGCGAGGTTAGCCTTGCTACGGACAAAAGTTAAATCAAAAAGATTTTTATAAACCAAATCCCTGACAAAAAACAGTTTAACGTCGATGTGCTTACTACGGTGATTTTCAATTGGGGACTTAACGAAATCTATGGCCGCCTGGTTGTCAACGTATAATTGAGATTTAACATCGCATTCACGAATGATCTGCCTACTCCGGCATTCCCGCAGGATCCGGTCATACCAGACTATATTCTTGGTAGCTTCAGTCAAGGCCACAAACTCTGACTCCATGGTAGACAGGCTTACACATTTCTCCTTGAAGGTTCGCCAATCCACGGGTGAGTTTCCCAAAAGAACGAGCTGGCCACCAATAGAAGTCCGGTCATCCCGGTTCGCTGCAAAGTCTGCATCAGAGTAAGCGATCAACTGCTCCTGATTACATGATAATCGGAGGCGATAATTTCTAGTATATTTTACGTAACCTAGCAGCCGTAGAAGTCCGCCCCAATGAAACAATCCTGGATTACTCTGAAATTGACTAAAAATATTAACTGCATATGATATGTCAGGCCTAGTACGATTTGCTAAGAATGACAGACAACCTAGCACATTCCTATATGGTATGGATTTCATGACATCAATATCTGACTGTGAGGTTGGGCAATCAACTTTAGAAAAAATTATACCCTTGCTAATTGGGAGTGAAGATATAGGTATTTTAAAGCTTTTAAATTTATTACAAATTTCATCAATATAATGAGATTGATGAATCTCTAAGCCATTCCTTTCTTCGAATTCTACCCCCAAAAGCTTTTTGGTTTTTTCCCAATACTTTCAAGTCGAAAAATTTCCCCAACATTTGTAAAGCATTATCTATGACAGTCTGATTTTTCCCAAACAACACTATGTCATCTACATACAACAAGAGTACTATTTCAGATTTAAAGATATATACACAGTTACAGCTATCCAATTTGATGAAACCAGTATTAATTAAGACTTCGTGTATCTCAAAAAACCATTCTCTACCACTTTGATGTAGTCCATACAAAGCTCGATCCAGCTTGCAGTACAAATGAGACTTCTCAGGTATGGTGAAACCGGGCGGTTGTAGCATATACACGTCTTCTCTCAATGGTGCGTAAAGGTAGGCGCTGGTTACATCACACTGAATGTGACGCCATCCGCTACACGATACCAAGAGAGAGAAAAAGAATCGGATTACACCAAAATTGACCACAGGGCTAAAGGTCTCATCGTAAGATTCCCCTTTGATTTGTTTATAGCCCTGGGCAACTAAACGAGCTTTAAAGCGGGCAATCCTCCCTAATTCATCTCTCTTGATAGTGAAAACCCACCTACATCCCACTGGAGTTACGTTGGCAGGTAAAGGAGCCAAATGCCAAACCTTCCGTTCACGCATAACACTGAGTTCGCTCTGCATTGCAGCAAGCCATTTCTCACGTTGCACGGACTCCATCGCTTGTTTAAATGTTTTGGGTATTGTCGGACCATATAGTCATGATTCAGGATTGACTTGATTAGATTCAGGAGCACTAGATTCTTCATCTTCACTATCAGAGTTGTCTACACTTGAAACAGGACCAGAATAAAGATTATTACCCTTAAAATCAAATATGTCAGGATTATATTTTATTTGATGTCTATCACAATATCTTTCAACATCCATTATTGATCTCAAACGATCAGTTTTCCCAGTTTCATAATAATAGACATCTACCCGTTTTCCGGTAGGCCTAGGTACTGCTTTACGAATCCAGCTAACATCTCTAAGTGAGGAAATAGTCGGACTGGAACTGTCAATGGACTCGGAATCGGACTCCTCCTCCCCAGATGCCTGTGGATCACTTGCTTCGTTGGAGGGACCAGGGATGACCTCTGGTTCTACCTCTACAACGGTATCATTTTGATTACTCACAAGGCTATCCGGAAAGAAGTCAACCTCCTCCGGGCCCATCACTGCTCCACTGTTGTCTGGATCAAACCTGGATTTTTCGTCAAATGTGACGTCAATGGATTCTATTATACTATCTGTTTCAGGTATCCAAATTCGATAACCCTTAGTTTTAAAAGCATATCCAACCAGAATTCCCCGTTTCGCCCTTGGACCGAGTTTCCCATCCCGCTTTTGTCTTGGGATTCCCACAAAAGCTACAGACCCAAAAGGTTTTAGATGTTTAACTGAAGGTTTATTACCTCCATACAACTCAAAAGGAGTCTTACATGAAGTTTTGGGACATACTTGATTCCAGGTGTACACGAAGAATTTTACGGCCTCTGGCCAAAAACTTAAGTCTAAGTTGCTCTCTGATAGTAAGGTACGGGCTCCATTTATAACAGTCTGCATAAATCGCTCGGCCGTTCCATTTTGCTGTGGAGTATATGGATTTGTAAGCTCATGCATAATACCCTTGGATTTAAAAAATTCGTCAAGGTCATCATTGACAAATTCCCCCCCCATTATCCGTCCGTACATTTTTGACTTTCCTTCCCATGAAAGTTTCAGCTCTAGTAATATGGTTACGAACAATTTCATAGGAATCTGACTTCATTCTCATAGGATAAATGGACACACGGCGGGAATAGTCATCGATAATAGTGAGAAAATATTTCTCGCCATTTCTACCTTGTACTTGGCAAGGACCCCAGACATCAGCAAAAATAAGTTCCAAAGGGTACTGCGAGCGTCTTTGACCTATTGCCTTAAATGATACCTTTTTATGTTTACTTATTTTACATTTTTCACATTTAAAGTTAAGATCTTTAAGCTTTGGCATTCCCCGGACTCCCTCTTCATTACAAGTATGCACTAGTATGGCTGGACTTATATGTCCGAACCGCCTATGCCAAATCTCCATTTCTGAAAACTTTGAAAGAGAATTTGTTTCAATTTTTAACGATTTTGGAATCCTAGGAAAAACCTGGTATACTCCCTTTTTAAGATAAGCATTAAATAAAAAATGTCCTTCCCTCGAGACGGTTACCTTCCCTCTTCCACCAATAAAAGTTGCCCCGTTTTTATCCAATTGAGGACCAGATATGAGACTACGACGTAATTTACTTGAATACATAACATTCTTTAGTAAAACATGGCGTTTGCCAAATAACAATTTTACATCACCTCGGCCCTCAATTGGGAAAGATATGTTTTTAACAGCAACAGTCATTTCTTGATCTATTAAAGGAAAAAATTTTACAAAAATGGATTTATCATTAGTGAAATGGTGCGTCGCACCAGTGTCCAGGATCCACCTGGCCTCTACATTTATACAATTTACATTAACATTTGATATAAAAATATTAGAGGACTTACAAAAATTTACTGGACTCTCTGAATGTCCTGGCGACTCATTCCACCTTTGATTATTCCTTCTGTATCGGGGTCGGTTACGGGGCATGTTTCCTCCAGGAGAGTTGCAGTTTCCTTTCTCAGGTCGGCGACTTCTTGATTGACATCTGGACGATGACGGTGAAACCCTTCCATAGTCAGGTGCTTGGGCATGACAGGATGGTGAACCAGTATGGCGAGAAGTTGAACGAGCTTGACAAGATGGTGAATTTCCACGAAAAGAGTTCCTATTCGGTGTATTCCTTCTGTAAAACGGGGAGGAAAAGCGAGATCTTGAAAAACCAGATTGTTCATATTTACTATTGGCCTTACTTAAACAATTTTTCTGTAAATGACCGGATTGACCACATTTCCAACACTTCCTCTTCTTAAACCCCTTGAAATTCTCTTGCTTCCTTCTAAAATTCAATTGATTTGCTTGGAGATTACCCTTACCGGAATCTGAATCTCTTACATTCAAACGAGTTTCTTCTGCTACTAGTTCTTCTACTATTTTAGAGAACTGAAAATCAGATTTTCCCCATCGCAAAATATTTTGTACTATTGCATCGAATTTCCTGGGAAGAAACCGGAGAAGCTGAAAATTTGCATAACATTCGTTAAAATTTTCATCTATCTGTTTTATATCTCTGGTAATTCGTGCCAATCTTGCCGCAAAAAGATTTATAGTTTCATTTGTTTTAATCTTGCACTCCATTAGATCCGTGAATATCTTCATATGGTGGGAACGGGAATCTGGACAGTAATTTAATTTTAACTTATTCCATGCTTCAACGGGATTTTTGCAATTCTCGATTAGTCTTTTAAATTCCACACTTATATTCAAATAGATAATGGATAGTGCTTGATTAGATTTTGCTTTAAATGCTTCAATTTCCTCAGCAGTTGGCTTTTCTTTAGTTGGTGCTACCAAATTATCTTCTATTATATACCAGAGATTTTTATCCAATAGAATGTATTTAATATCATTACACCAATTTCTATAGTTTGATGAATTCAATTTCTCAATCAATATGTTAGCCATTTCCCTTTTTTTTTTCTTTCTCTCTTTTTCTTTTTTTTTTTTTTTTTTTTTTTTTTCCTCAACTCCTCGTTTTTGTATTAAAAGATATGTATGTATATGGTTAAAAACTGATAAAACTCTTAAATTTCATTCAAATTATGTTAAAATTTATCATAATTAAAACTTCAACTGCAAAAATAAAGGTGTATAATTTAAAATTCAGTCTAGATTTGTTAAAAATTTCAAAGTTAAAAGCCAGTTCTCTTATAAAAAAAAAATTTCTTATACTTCAAACAGAAACCTCTTCACTTATTTTGATACTATCTTTCGTTAATCATCTATTTCTCCATATTTTCTTTCACTCATGTCTCCAATGATCTCATTTCATACTATAATACAGGCAAACCGCCCCCCCCCTCTCTTATTTTCGTTGCCGGGACTTACGTTATTACGATCGGGAGCGTTTGTTTACCTTTTTAATCTTCCATTTTTTTCAGCATTTTCACTTTATCAAATCATAAATAGCTTCATTATATGAGCTCTATCGCCCATAACCGCTTGTTTAAATAATATAGGTAGTCTATTTCGAAGTAAGCAGAGTATAACTTTTAGTTATAGCGTAGTGAGAAGCTTTTGCTGGTTTTTAGATAGATCATCATATAAAAGTTAAAATAGTGAAATAGTGAAATGCAGAATATATATAGAATTCAATGAAGACAAAAAGTTATTCAAACACAGGAGATTTATTCAAAGTACTCACATATTATAATACAGCATCTTGATTCTAATAACTTGATATGACACAGTTTCGTTTTGAAGACAGTAACGTTTTCACTTTTCACAGAACACGGATATTCAGTAAATAGACGTAAACAGAACAAGATAAACTTACTAAACACATCAAATATATTTATACTTTAATGTACCAAGCTGCTCGAACTTTAAATACTACCGCCATCAACCACAACGATCATCGTTTACTTTTATATCACATTAACAAGCCAGATATTCCAATACTACGACGATGTCTATTGAAAGAACACCGCCGATCACTTGATCAATCGATTTCCAATATACGCCCTATGCAGAGATATAGCAACTATTTATACTGGTAGAATGTCGGCTAATCACTAGAAACACCCACTTTACTAGAACGATCCATCGAAATTTGCATACACGTGCCATTGTTGATTCATCGTTCGGTCTTCCAATCCGAACGGTCTACGTGTGCCGCCATCTAGTGAGTGGCAGAGGCACTACCTCAGAAGTGCTTACGATGTTCACGATGTAGTGCGGTTCTCGTTAGAAGTAAAAATGTGTTTGTGTTTCTGTAGTTACGTTTTAATGATGGACTAAATAAAAAGTATTTGTTCCTGAAAACAGCTCAAATTATGGAAAGAATAAAATGCAAAAGGTAAGTAAAAACGATGTATTTACAAAAGTAAATTATATTTATGAAGTGTATTTTATATTTAATAAAGGTAAAACTTTAATGTTTATTACTTAATATGAAGAATACTAAGAGTGCATGAGTGATAATGAATGGTAGTTTTTATGTGTTGCTTGAGTCAATAAGACCAACAAATATTCTGGAGGCATGTGATTTTCCTGACAATGCGCAAAGAGTGCCGGCTGCCTAGCCGCAAAAGCTCGTGATCCGAGGAGGAAGGCTACGAAACAAGCTGGCACGCGGCCAAGGGCGAAACAGGATGGATAAATGAATGGAAAAAGAGAGACTTTACGAAATAAATGAGATGAAAGATGATCGCTTGATTAAACTTAAAATAATGAACGTAAAAAGAGGGAAAACGTAAGATTAATTAAATATAATATGTTACAGTTAAAGATTGAATAATTAAGAATATGGATTTAAAATATTGAAATACAGATGTGAATTAGGGAAATTCAAAACAAAATATATCAACACGATATATTACTCCACCACAAATAGGGAAAAAAACTGAAAGATCCACATGAAAAGGAAATTCACAACTTACCACTGAATCAGATAAGCTGGAATGCAAAAATGGATTACAAGGAACATTGGGAAAGGACATGAACAATCAATCGAAAACATTAAATATCAATAAAACACTCATTACTATTAGAGAACTCCAAATGTCGATTGAGAACATGTAAAAAAAAGTCATTTAAAATGCAAAAAAATTAGAAAGTGTGAAAAAAGGCAAAAATTGCATAAGAATATCAAATATTAATTGGAAAAACAAAAAAAACTCACAAAATTTACAAAAAGCTCTAAAGAAAAACTTAGCAATAAAAATGTACTCTATTGAGAGTGTAAATAACCTATAAGGAATATCCCAATACCAAGAGCAAAAACTGATCCAAGAATGACCACTACTTACCAAGAACATCAACAACCGATCAAGACAGCACGGGATTACATACTATACCCAACAGACGGGTATCTGAGATTATATCAACAATCAATATAAAATTTCAGTACAGCTGCTATCATGATGATACAAGTCATATATATATAGAAATATTAAATTCAAACAGACAAATAAAAGGGTAAGAAAAAGTTACGGGGAAATGAGTGGCGCCACAAAAAAAATAGGGACAAAAAATAAAATATATATACATTGCAATCTTGTAACACTTGATATTATACACTGCATGCTGAAAGAAAACTTTCAAGTAAACCTTGCATTACTTTATATGCAAAGATGATCATGATCATGAAAAAATTTATGTATACGTATACTGTTAAATGATGTTTACATATCCATGGAATAAAAATTTTACGTGAGTATTCATAAAAGATTGTATTAAAAAATGTATTCTAATTACACAAAGTATATAAAATTTTACCATAAATTGAAAAATTAATACAACACACCTCTGAATTTTTTAGAATGGTGTATTACTGAAAAATTTGTCAACATCAACATTGACCACAAAAAAAATTGTAAGTAAAGTATTTACACAGGATACCTTTATTTTATTGAATGAAATTGCAAATGCTTGCACTGTGAATATGAAGATTCAAAACTAAAAAAATATGAAGGAAGAGCCTATCATACTATAAAAAAAACATCATTTTAAGTCTGAAAAGACTGATATGTGAACTGAATCACAAAATTGAATTTTTATCCACTTGTCAAAATTTTAAAGTTGAATTAAAAAATTAAAGTTAGATTAAAATGTTTAGAAAAACAAAAGATAATTATATGTACATTAAATGCAAAAAATTTATATACCACAACATAACTAACACATACATATCTGAAAATTGTACTATGTAAACATATTACATATAATTTCAAAAGGATTTTTGAAAAAAAAGGTTTTTTTTTTATATTTGAAATATTCTAAAAGTAAGAGGCATATCTTTGTATGCATTTGCTTAAAACACTGAAAAACTACTTTGAAATTATGCTACAATACTTTCGAAAATGCCAAAAAATTTAAAAATATTAGTTGTAAATAATTACTGAAGCATAAATTACATGTACACAACAAATGAAATATATATTAAAAACAATAAACTAGAAAAGAAATTTCTCTAAAATTTTGTTATCTCATGAACAAAATTATGCTAAAAAGAAATTATTTTGAAAAATGAATTTAAACAGTCAACTGAACACAATTACCTGTAAAGCTGAAAAAAACTTATATAAAAACCAACTTGAAAAAGGAAAAAAATCAGGTAAGATATGAAAAAATCTATTATTGTTATTATTGTAAAAGTTAAAAATATTATGAACATATGTATCTGTCGGGTTAGGGTTAAAGAAGTGTCAAGAAAATATCTTGACAGTACCACTCCATTGGGTACCGAAATCTTATTTTCCTCCGACAAGACACCAAAAAACTTACAAAATTAATATATATAATGCATGAAAAGAAATTAAAACACAGACGTATCAGTTATGTTTGATGTGGCACAAAAATTTATGTAACTCGATTATTGAGTTTAAGTCTTATTTTATATAAGCACAGTCTGTATGATTCACAGTCTCTAGAAAAGGCTGGATGATCTGTTCGAAAGTTGTGTCCATTTTGATTATTATGAACACAGTTTCTGCAATTGGCAGGTTTCTCACAAAATCCAGGTGCGTGATGCTCACCTCACCATACACAACATCTTGAATTTTTGCACTGATTTGCTACGTGATGGAAAGCCTGACAATTGAAACATCTTTTAATTTTTACGAATTTCTTTGCTGTAAAGAGTTTATCCTTGATCTGGAGTTTACGCCGCATTAGGCAGTAGGCAATGTTGCTTGGAAGTTCTAAAATGTGGTTGAGGTTATTGCTGAATTTATTTTTGTATGTTTTTACCACATTTATATGGGATGTTTCCTTGAATTTAGTGATTGCTTCAATTATTTCGTGAGTGTGAAAACATTCAGGTACATCATAAATTATCTTGCTTAAATGAGTTGAGGATGATTGTGAATTTAATGTGGAGTTGAAAAAAGATTGATTTACGGTGTCGTCTATATGACTTGATGAGAGAATTGAAGACTGTGTATAAGAATCAGATATTGAGATGTTATTAGTAGATGGAATGCTCTGCTCTTCCGTTTGTGTAAATGAATCTCTAGTTGTAATGCTTTGTACTTTGGTTGATTCTTTTACTTTCACCAACAGTTTCTGATTAAGCTCTTTAAGGTTGGAGATATCTTTGAGTGTATTACTGAACGTATCTTTAATAAAGCATTTGTGCATCTCAATCATGTTATTTCCTGTAAACTGTAGTGTTTTAGTTATAATGGAAAATATGTCAGAGTCAAATGTGGTATCACCACTACTGCTTTCAACGAGATACTTAATTGTATCTGGAATACTCTGTACAAAATCTGAGAGTGCCTCAGTAAATATATTTATACGATTCATTACTTGAGTATTTTGATCCATGATTATGATAATAGAAATTGATGAAATAGAAATTAAAATGTGTAAGTTTATTGATTAGAAATTAAAAAATTATTGATTATTCACAATTATATCTTCCAGAAATATCTTCAAAAATATATCTCTTCAAACAAAATATCTTCAAAGATTTTCAAAAAAAAAACATCTTCAAAAAAAATATTCTTCTTCATACACTTATTTAAATATTATATGCAATGAAAATTTAAATATTATATGCAATGAAAAATTATATACAAACACGATAGATAAACTTCAGAAATTTGAAAAGAAAATGAATTTTATATATATATACCAAAAAAAACTTCCATGTGCTTAAAAAAAATCTTCTATGTATATTTATATTTTTCAATCTTCTAACATCCTTTATAATTTTTATGCAAAATTGATAAAAACTGCACTATACATTTTAATCTTGCATATTTCTAAAAAGGATTGCTTATTTTATAAAATTATGAATATTAAGATGGCAGAAAAAAAAAGCACATGTCTGCAAATATATCTTGAAAAACGACGTATTACGCACTTATTGTGCACTGGAACAAAGCACCATATTTGTTAAGAAGAGATTGCTTCACTAAATGTTTAGAGGATCTTGTAGGTTAACTTAAATGATGACTATTGTTCTTTAAGTTATACAGGCTGATTATACTTTGAAGGTGAAGCAAAGAAGAAACGTGCTCGTATATATATTATCAGGTTCAATAAGTCATTTTAATGTTAAATTATAAGAGAGAAGTTTACCTTGAATCCAAGAGTGATGTGTCATAAAGAATGAGCAAAAATACTGTAGAATACTTCCATGATTTTATTATGAAAAACTTCCGTGGACTTGGGAAAAGGTGCTGTCTTTTTTTCAGGTGTTGAATGCTCACAAACGCTATAAACTTCAGATATCTGTATAATAGGATATGATGCTGGAAGATGTTAATTACTACTGATTAAATGAATGAAGGTAAATCACTTTACTATTTAAATAAACTAATATGGAATTGGAATGACGAATGGATCGGACACCAAGTCCGGCCATCGTGAGAACACGCACCACAAACAACGGTCGAACAAGCGACCTACTCTGAACTCTACAATCACTAGAACTGAACTTGAACAGCGCGCGACCATGGCGAGCGTGCGTAAAAGCACGTCTCAAAAACTCGCCGCGCGGAGATGAATGCGCCAAACTGGTAGACTCAATGAAGAGTTAACGCACAAAGGAGAAACAGTGAAACGCTGCCGTTCCGCGGCCGTACGCACATGCGCAAAGAGTGCCGGCTGCCTAGCCGCAAAAGCTCGTGATCCGAGGAGGAAGGCTACGAAACAAGCTGGCACGCGGCCAAGGGCGAAACGGGATGGATAAATGAATGGAAAAAGAGAGACTTTACGAAATAAATGAGATGAAAGATGATCGCTTGATTAAACTTAAAATAATGAACGTAAAAAGAGGGAAAACGTAAGATTAATTAAATATAATATGTTACAATTAAAGATTGAATAATTAAGAATATGGATTTAAAATATTGAAATACAGATGTGAATTAGGGAAATTCAAAACAAAATATATCAACACGATATTGTCAATTGGTCGCTGGAAAAAAAATGTGAAATTTGCCGATCTGCTGCGGGAAAACCCTGCAAATTTCGCTGATCGGTTGCGGGACTTGATCGTCGTTTCAAAAAACAAAATTCTCCGAAAATGGTGTAATTTTTTGGATTGGAGACTCCTGCCTATGATGTTGAATCATATATATCTTAAATTTATATTCTAAATTTTATTTTCATCCCTTCTTTCCAAATTCGAATCCTATTATTTTTAAAAAATAAGGTCATTTTATTTAAACTCATTTTATTCTGCTAGGCAATCTCTCATATCCGTTCTTCTATCAAGGCGACCACATGGTAACAAAAAAAATAATAAAAAAGGAAAGAAAAGCGCAATAGTCATTAAGTATTGATATCGACATTCATATGTCTGCTCTGCGTTCAAAATGAAATAATTTATAAAGACAAAGGATGCTGTGGCACGTCACTTATATGTAATAACCTAAACATTAAAGATCGCAGACGCCTGCTTTCAATAAACATTCATGTAATTGCAGATGTTCTTTTGACCTTTCCCATAAGGGTTAATGTTATAAAATTCATGGTTTTCAGCGCTCCTGGTAGCTCAATATCGCACCAAGCAAATTCAAACCACCCCCATTTTATTAACATTAACGAATCTTTATCTGTTGTTTTTTGGCATATTTTCGCAATCGCCCTCACGCAATGACTGTATATTCTAATCTTGGCTGTTAAAATGTAACCGCAATCCAAGTATCACTTTACCGTTTCTGCTCATAGAGTAAGACTTAATTAAAAATCGACTGCGAGGCCATCCCATGTTTTTCAGTTGTTCCATCCCATATATTTGTGAAGTATTCTTGTCTTGGAGAAATAAAGCCTACAGTATGCAATGAATACAATGACTGGACTTATTATGGACTATTATTTACATCTTTCCAGTATTATTCATTTTCAGGATCTACAGACGTCTGGTGGTTAGTTGCGGGAACAACTACAGCGCTAATGTACTCCTGCCACAATGCTTTACGATCACCTCGGATCTATATTAGATACAAACGATCCTTCAAATAAAAACTACATTTACATATTTATACCAAAATCGGCTCTGTACCACACTGCCCACGACATTGTTTTCCACAGGATTTCAAAATTTTCCGCCCTGAAATGAATCCAGAAAATTCAGTACTTAGATTAGTGCATGTTTTAATGTTTGTAAAATTAGCCTAATGCTTTCATGATAAATACAGATACATACATTATGCAGTATTTTGTCAAATAGACGATTGGGACGCAAACTAAACTTGAAAATTTTTTAGATATACCAATTTTAGCGTCAGAATAATCTTGCGAAACTCTTCATAGGCCTCACATTTTTATACTTTTGCAAAATGTCATACGTTTAAATAAAAAATTGAATTTTACAAATTTTTAACAACTAAGAACCTTGGAAATAACTATGGTTGCTTTAGTTTTCCTTATATTTTTGGAAATTAAACATATCGTGCAATACGTAAAATTTCGGACATAAAAAATATTTTACGTCCAACACTGTGAATTAAAAGAAATTTTTTTTTTTTTTAAATCCAATTTGATTACACATTTTCAATAGTAGGTAAAATCATTATTTGTAGGATTTTTTTTGTAAAATACTCCAACCAATTTTATATAATATGAACTTTTAAGCAATTTGGTGTTGGACGTAATTTTACTTACCCATCATACGTAGTATAGGGTAAGTCTTGTAATCGTTTTGAAAATAGAATTTTTTTTTTTTGACGGATTTACACGTTTCAGACACTGGAGATTCCGAAACATATTTTTAGAAAAAAAATTTTGCCGTCCGTCTGTGTGTCTGTAAACGCTCTATCTCCTGAAAAAATTGAGATAGAGACTTGCAATTTGGTCAGGGTTGGCAAGTTTTTGACAGTGTGACGGTTTTATCCGGTTATAACCATGGTTTTAACCGTCATGTCAAAAACCCCTTTTTGACATAGTTTTTGACAATGACTGTCAAAAACCTAAAATTGAGCCCAAAAACTGTTTATAGTTATTTTTAAAACATTAAATTTACAATTTTTCATAATTTTTAGTGTTAGACACATAGGTAAACTTTTTGACAGTTTTAGACAGTAAAAACCACATATCCTGTATAAAACCAGTGGTCGATCCAGGAGAAAGTTGGGACCTATCAATAGGCCCCTTCACAAAAATAGATTTAATAAATCAGGCCCCTTCACAAAATTCATCTTAATAAGACAGGTACCTTCACAAATATTCCTCTTAATAAAATATGCCCCTTCACAAAATTCTATTCCATAAAATCATATCCTTTATGGATTATTTTTATTTTATTAGGTTTTAAAATGTATAATTCACAACGAAAACAAGTTCACAAGAAAGGAAAACTTCAGCAGAATAAAAAGTTAAAGAAGTTATTATTAAATGCTTGGTTTGAATTTGAGCAGCTTTCATCTTTCATAACAAAATGATAATTTTCACAAAAATAATTTATTTTTCACAAAATGCGCCCCAAGAAAAAAAATCTTCAACCCATGAAAACTTAAAACATGACTTTGGTTTAACAAGTTGCTTAGAAAATAGAAAATAATAGTAAGCTATAAATATAGAATAAAAAATTAATTAAAAGTATCATTACATTGGAAATATAAACTAATCAAACTATTAAATACTTGTATAGTTTAATGTATAAAATTTCATATAATTTTCATATTGTTTTAATGTTTGTCCCAGGTTCATAGAATCCAAACAAAGAAAAAATGTTACACCTGTTCTTTGCTTGTAAATGCACATTCCACAAACAAATGATTAAGGCTAGACTTACAGCTACAAATTTGAAATAATATGCTCCAATAAATAAATAGGCACTATTTTATAATATATAAAAATTAAATTTAACATAAACAAATTGTTCTAAATAATTAAGCTGAAACTAACATAATAAAACGAAAATATATTATATATGTGTAAATATTGAAAATAACAAACAACTTCTTTTAAGTTATTGATTTAAAGAACGTTTAAGTATACTGATTTCATATTATAAATTAATTTAATAACTCAAAGAACATTTGTGTTGCAATTGTGGTTTATATCTAATGTTTATGTATAAAAACAAACATTTAGAAGTATTAAAAGTCTAGGTAATTTATGATCAGTATTTGAATAGTATTGGCCACTTTAGCTTTACACAAGATTTTTAAGCATAAATTAGACTGGTAAATTTTTTTTATAATAAACTGAACACTTAATAGTACTTTGAAAAGTAGATAATTAGTACTTTGAAAAATGCACTTAATAGTAGTTTCAATATTTTTAGCTATTTTTCCTAGCATGACAATTAAGAGAAAAAATTTGAATTATGATATATAATTTTATTACAACTTAATTAGCATAACTAAATAAAAAAATATTTATATAACATAAAATTATTATTTAATCAGTTTTTAGCTTGATTTAATATAAAATATCACTAATAATTACTAAAAAAAAAAATGTGTAAAAGGTTTTTGACACTTTTCGACAGTTCTTGACACTTTTCGACAGTTTTTGACACTTTTCGACAGGTATTTGATATGTCATGTCAAAAACCACTTTTTGACGTCAAAAACCCAACCCTGAATTTGGTATGTACTTAGTATGTAATAATGGGAAGAAGCCTATTTCATTTCAATAACCTCGATTAACCGGAACAATTTTTTTCGGACTCTCGAAATATTCGTTCTGATGAAAGGTATATAAAAATTTTCGAAATTGTTTATTTTAAGAAATGAATATAAAAGACAATAAAAAAACAAATTTTGCATAAAGCATGAAGTCGATCGGATAATGAGTTGCCGAGATATTTGGAATCCTATTTTCCACACTCTTCGATTTTTCATGACCCTGTATTTCATCCAAATTTCACTTCAAAGATATATTTTAATTGGAAATTTGACGCTTAATCAGATGCAATAAACTGCTAGTTAATAGGATTATTATTTTTGGAGTTATAAGGATGTTTCTTTCAAGCAATTCAGTAATCGAGCCTTTAAAGTTTGTGACGTCATCAAGCCACGATTTTATTTGAATTGCAATGCATTTTATAAGTAGTTTACACATTTTTATTTTAATATTTTACATTATGCATATCCATGATGGGTAAGTATTACGGTGGCCCCCAACGACTAGTTTCAAAAGTGCCCAGTATAAAAAAACTTTAAAAAACAAAGATATTCAATTTGGACATAATTTGTATATACTACACTCTTCCAAAGTGTTTTAGCAGGTGTCTGAAGTCTGAATTGATTACAATTTAAAAAATACTCCAATTTCACTTCAAAATACCAGTTTCTAAAATATGTTAAAAAATGAGTCATGGAGCATGCTTATATAATGCCTTATAACTCAGAAGCATTATAACTCAGTTGCTGCAGTGGCAAACTTACAACAGTTTTTTGTGTAAAAAGTTTCACCTTTTTTAAATGCAGAATTTTTTTTTAATAAGGCAAAAATACCCTTATAAAATGCCTGTGGAAATTTGCCCCTGTATTAATCCGCTCTGGTCAAGACTAAAAATGTTTTGAAAACATCCCCCTTCCCCCCACCTTCCAGATACTCTATGCACACTTGCACAAAAACACAAAATGCATTAAATTTCATATGTGGTAAACTTTAATTATGTCAAAACTGTATGTAAAATATTTATATACATATAAATTGCAATAGGAAAGTTAAATTTGAAGCTATTAGATAAGATAGAAACAACAGTTGAAATCTAATAAATCTCCAAAATTTACTTTGAACAACACCCACAAATATCTATCACTTGAGTCTAAACAGCAAAAATTATGTTGGTATGTCATTTTAAGATAATAACCAAAATATTGTATTCCAAATATGGGGGGCAACTATAGGTGCAGATTCATGGTCGCCAGTCGCCACGTGGCGACTCAATTTTTTGCTATGGCCACTAACTTTCGGTGTTTAAGTCGCCATGTGATTTAAAAGTGATCAATTTCTGGTATTTCCAGTCACCATCGTGAAATTTTGATTTTTTTTTTAAATTAAGACCAAAACACAACAAACTTTATTAGTATCTTTTTAATAACATTTTAATATTATCTGTTTAACACAGCAAACTATTAAATATATTCGAATAGCAATGTTATTCGTAACAGTTTGAGTCTGATAATTTTACATAGTCTGTGATTTAAAAAAATATATATAGAAAAACAAATGTTTCAAGTGTGTTTTGATTTTAACAGTCAAAATAATCTCATACATTCAGATTTTCTTTTATATGTACTTTTATATGGCAAAATCAAAATAAGAAATATTGTTTTTCTAATATTCCCCGCTATCATGATTGCTTAGCTTTATACAATTTTTTTTTTAAATCGTATCTTGCCCAACTTTATCTATTGACTGTACACGATTTAAGATTTATATTACACTTAATAGTTAAATTTTGTTGTACATGTGTGTATATTAAATAAATTACTTTACACTTTGAATTCCTGAGTTTTTTGCTTAGTTTTTTATGAAGTCAATCGGATGATGAGTTGCCGAGATATTTGTCATCCTATTGTCCACACGCTTCGATTTTTCATGACCCTGTATTTCATTCCAATTTCCATTCATAGATATATTTCATTTGGAAATGAGACTCTTCATCTGACGAAGTAAACCGTTAGTTAATAGGATTATCAGTTTTGGAGTTATAAAGGTGTTTCTTTTACGCAATTCAGTTATAGAGCATTTAAAGTTTAGGACGTCATCATGCCATGATTTTATTCGAATTGCAATGCATTTCGTAAACAGTTTACACATGTTTTATTTTCATATTTTATATTATGCAACTCCATATAAATGCTATTGTTTTTATGCGTTTGTTTCACAATTGTGGCCACTGGATTTTTTGGGTTTAGGAGCCACTGGCTCCTTCCAAATTTTAGGAATCTGCACCTATAGGGGCAACATCAAATATATATTATACCAAAATATGGGCGAAAAGATGTTTAACTTTGGTTTTATATCCCAGGAAGAGATTGGAATGCTCTGGAAAAAAACCAGAAACTTTGGGGGGGAAAAAAACTTTTTTTTTTCCTAAGGGGCATTTTGTATTTTTTAATTTTTCCAATTTGAAAAAAAATTAATTTAATTTATAAAATAATATATTCAAAAAGTTATTATGGCTGCATTCTGATATTTTTTCTTTATATTTTTTCATGTTCAGTTTTTCATTTTCAGTTCATAAAGTTATGATATTCTAATTTAGATGTAGTAAATTTGTTTTATCATCCATTTGCGTTTAATTCTTTTTCCTTTTAAAAATACTAGGGGCTCTGCCCCTTACGAGCTACACTTGCCAACAATTAACGACCAGTGGCGATCTCCTGTAATCTGGTTTCCATTCATTTCCCTTTGAAGGATTTTTAGGCCGATTCAACTGCTGTCGAGACAGCTAACGATTGTTTATCATTTCCAGTATGACGTAATTTTCACCAAAGTTTTCTTCCTATTATTAAGCATAAAAATAGTTTTTAATTGGAGGGAAATATTATTAGTATTTGTGCTGTTTTAAAATTTTCAACAATAGGTAGAAGATTTTTTTTAAATGAATGAATCTCTCGTGTAAATATATTTTTTAATATATTTACATTTAACCTTTTGGAAATATTATTTGAGCATTTTAAATATGGCGTAATTTTCCCCACTTATTGCGTTTGTTTTAACGCATAATTTAATTCTTAGTTTCGAGTATTATTTATCTTTTTAATATTCACGTGCAAGTACATTTTTTGACGTAATTTTTCCCTTTTACTGCTTTTAACACCTGATCATTTAACCCTCCAGCCGCGGGAAACGCTTGTATCTCGTTTCACTTAATCTATAAAATTCTGCGAGGACCGTTTTTTCTGGCTTATTTTTTCTACCTTAAAATTTTGATTTTGCACTTATAATTTTTGTCTTTCTTTATACAATCCTCATAACTATTATAAATAGCGAATAAAAATAATGTGCAGTTTTTTCAAGAAAGTGTAAAAAACCACCCGCAGTTGGAGGGTTAATTATTATTTTAGTTTTATTTTTGTTTTTAATAGTCATATGTAAATTGTACATACATTTTTTAATTGAAAAGGAATATTATTATATGCACTATTTTAGAAATTGTCAACAATATAAAAACAGGCTTTTTCAAAATATGAAATAAATCTCTATTAAAATAATGAAAATTGAATAAAAAATTAAAAAAAAACTCTCAAAAAATTAGTTAAATAATAAAAAAAGCACACTGCGCACCATAAACTTATCAACTACTATATCTCTTCAAATTATGGTTAAATTATTACTTATAGTTTTTGTTCCTATAAAACTTTAACAGAACTATTTTGACCGACTTCAATATTAAATATCTCTAAAAATAATTCTTCGATTTAAAAACTGTCTACTTCAGCGTGTTTATCAAAAATTTTTCTATTTAACTACACACTTTTATATTTTAATGTGCAATAGTTTTCTTAATATTAGCCTAGAAAGACCTCCGGACACAAAATATTTATTTATAGTGGTGAATACTGTTTTTTAGAATATATATCGGAGTTTCCCCTAGGTTTTAAAAGGGGCAGGGTGCTGCTGGTAGGAAAGGGCACTTTTTTGGATTCTTGAGGGCACTTTTCAGATTTTTAAGGGTACTTTTTTTTTAAATTCTTAAATGCACTCTTTTGGTTTTTAAAAGCCACTTTTAATATTTAAAAGTCAGTTCACTTTTTTAAAGATAACATTGAGTCAGTTTTTAATATGAAAGCAAATTTTTTAATGCAAAAAGAAGAAAGGACACTTCTTTACTGAGGGGCAAGAAGGGTGCTAATTATTCAAATGGGGGGCAAGAAGGGTGTTATTTTGTAAACCAAAGGGCAGGCAGGGTGGAGCGCCTTTCGGAAACTGTCTGGGGGAAACACTGATATATGCAGTACATCTTGTGAATAAGTTACTTTCTTACTTTGAATTATTGTTTTATGCTTTATCTTTTGAAAAAAAAAAAAATATATATATATATACTTATTTACTATTCTTATTTTCAGTGCAACTTCCTGTGCACGGATTCTATAGAAAAACTACAAGATTTAGCAGATGGAAAAATTTTGCTGGAAACAATACAAACTAAGTAAGTGTTTAAATAAACATATGTATATATATATATATATATATATATATATATATAATCTTCCTAGAAAAAAAGACAGAAGGACACAGCATCCTGTCTGCCTTTTGAAATTTATGTCCTTGTTCTAAAACAGCATTCTTTTCATTTAAAAGACACAGAGCACTTCTCTGAATTAGTACAGGTTTTTCCGTATTAAAATTTTTCTTGCATTAGTAAGTGGTATTGGTGTTGATTTTTTTTTTTATCTCTGAATTTGTTTTTAATTTCTAGGAGAGTGTAAAAATAATTATATTTTTTCCTATTAATCGGAACCTTTTATTGAAAATTAAAATAAAATATTTTGGGTACTTTTCTTTTATCTGGGTGCAAATGATAAATCACCAAATATTGAGCTTCACTCATCATAATTTAAATTGCCAACCATGTTCCGCAAAGATTTCTAACAACTGATCTTTGATTATTACAAGGTTTTATTAAACTCCCTTTGTATGTATGGTACAAATCTTGCAATGTTAACTTCACCCACTTATAATTAAGATATTGACCTGAAATTTGGCACACTTATAGATCTTGCATGGCAATATAATTAAAGAAAAAAAAATTGGCCAGTTCCATGCATTAGAACATCCTAACATGTCGGTCCAAAACTTGCATTTTCCCTATAGGAATAACACTGCGATTGTTAATTTTAATTAAGAAAAAATAAGCTCCATTATTGCAACTATCATACATTTTAACCACATTGTTGTATGCTTCATTATGACGTCAATGTTGTGGTACACACACATTTGTGCTTTATAATGGAGGTTGATATTAGAAGTTTCCCTTCTAACATATGTTTGTTGTAACCATTGTCCCAACTGAAGTTCAACACATCCATTAAATTCAACCTGTGCATTTATTGTGGAAATTTTAACTTTTCTGGGCATTCTATACTTGAATTTATGTTTCTTTGCATCAAAAAGTTTTTTATATATACGAAATTCAGCAAATTATTTTTAAATTTTAGATTTGAAGGTTTCACTAACTATGTCGGTATATGATTAAAAAAAAAAAAAAAAAAATCTGTGACTATTCTGCAACACCCATTGGTTGAATTTGTATGGAATGACTCATATGAGTGAAAAAGAGCTTCCTGTAATGAGAAATTGAGTACACTATCATTACAGAGTTAGATTTGACTTTAGCTGATTCGCCAGCATTTCCGGTCCTGTCAAAAAATAACACAAAATGCAAAAGCACTCTAAAAATTGCTGCATGAATTCCGAATAAACTTTATTGAAAAGAGAACAAAATTTACTATGTTGGGCTAGAAGATTGAAACTGTGTTCCTTTTAATAATGTGGAAAAATCACAGCAAATCACAAAAAAAAAAAAAGCTAAAAGTCATGGAAATGTATAATGCATTTAAAAAGTCGCAAAGGACAAAATTTACTATATTGGGCCAAAATATTAAAACAGGATTTCTTTTATGAATGTCAAAAAATTGCTGCAAAACACAAAAAAAAAAAAAACCCTCTAAAAATCACAAAAATTCAAAAATTGCTGTCTGAATACCAAATAAGGTTTATCTTTCCTATGTTTAGCCAGATTTTTGTGAGTTTTATATATATCATATGTTTTGCTGTAGCGGCTCTTTATGTTACATTCTTTCCAAACTCCAACAAAGTCTACAAATCAAATACAAAATTTCAGTTTTCCTTTGAATATAATTGCATTGTAAATCACCTTTTTAAAAACATCTGAATCTTCAATCTCTATAATAAAACCGTAAGTCATGTGACTGTCATCAACAATTCCGGAATGCCCGCTTCACGTTTTCATATGCCAGGCGGCCATTTTTATTAAAAATTATATTTTCGAATAAAACTTAATAAATGGTACATTTTTAGAAAGATCGTTCAAAATAAATTAATATTTGAGAGATGACGACTTACGTTCAATTATGTATATATTCTTCATAACTTCAGTTGAAATTAGCCTCGCAATTCAAATTCTCTATCCATGAAAGTAAACAAAAAAAAAAAAAAAAGATTCATTCGTCGTGAAGGTTTAAAGTATTAAACCATTAAACCACGGATATAATCGTTCGTAAAGTAACTTTTCCGTGAAAGATTTTTTGGAGCGCTGCCTGGTGTCAAAAACATAATTCGTACCAGTGACACAATCAAAGTTTACCATAATTATGTGCTATACAACTCACCTTCATTCTTTATCTTTTCTTAGCTGAATGTAAACAAATACAACTCCTGTAATGATATTTAATGAATCAAATTTCGAAACAAATTGTCAGTTAATTTGGTATTTATGTATTATATGTGCAAGGAAGAGAGACCACTGAAAATGATTGTTAATCGCCAATCATATTTACCATTATTAATGACCAATCGCTTTCAAAACAGTAATTTAATATACATTTACAAAATACATAACATCATTAAGTACTTTTGTGTTATTTGGGCGCAAATCTCGCCAATAGCATATTTAAAATCGCCAATACCAGCTTTTATTTTTCGCGTGTGCTAATTAGAAACGATACTTTGATTTTGAAATCAAATGTTCTGATGGAACAGCTGTCGTTGACGCACCGGGGCACTATATTAACAGGGTTCATACTCTGCTTGAAAGTGCTTGAAAGTCCTTGAATTTTTAAGAGAGAAAAAAGGTCCTTGAAAGTGCTTGAATTTGCTTATATTTTAATGAAGGTGCTTAATTTTCATTATTTTTTTATAGGTGCTTAATTTTTCTTATTCAGATATTCGAAATAAAATATAATTGCAAGCTTTAAAAAAAAATCTGTTAAAATATTTGTTCAGAGATTTTCTTTTTAGGGGTTCAGAGTTCAAGCATTTGTCCCTTTTCCCTTCCCTCTATAGCAGCCATACTCAACCTGCGGCCCGCGGGCCGCATGTGGCCTGGCGACCTTTTATGTGCGGCCCGAGACACATAATCATTAATACCTATTTATAAAATTAATTGAGATGTGTGTAAAAAGCTTAATATTTTCACTGCTCTTTTATATATTTTCATGGGAGGACAATTTCCTGTTACTTATAATTACTAATTTTAAATTATCTTAAAATATCTTAAATAACGTTTCCTTAGTCAAAGTTATTTTTACATGTAGTTTTACTTGTGCTATAGTTAAACACACATTATTCCAAATTAATTTACTTTGCTATATTTATTTCTACATTTAAAAAAAAAAAAGTTTTTGAATTGAGAAAAAACTGATTTGTTATTTATTTATTTTTTTTTTTTTGAGAATTTGGAATTGCTGCATTGATATATTGTTACGTTCTATACTTATCATATAGCTAATAAGGGTTAAATATTTGTCGCAGAAAAAGTTGGCAGCAAAAAGTTTTATACCACTATTTCAAAACAACAATCTTCGCGGCATTTGCAATAGAAATTTATATTTTTTTACATTATTATACAAGTGTGTTACGGCCCGCCTAACGTCGCAAATATATGTTTGCGGCCCGCGAGAAAAAAAGGTTGAGTACGGCTGCTCTATAGGATTAAGTTAACAAAAAAAAAAAGAAAAGAGGGGTAACTTGTTGCTACTACCGACTGCAAGATCGGAAATTCCGTTCTTATCTGAGGAATGTGAGGAAGATTGGAGGCGATGTGATAGCAATGTTATTCATGTGTGGTGAATCCATGGATACCAGCAAATGGGAGCCGGGAAAGGTCATCGCCCTTGTTGAAATTCTAATTTTTTAAATTAAATAATTTAAATTATTTGGATTTACTTTAACTGGAAGGTATATAAAAAACTCCAAAAAGACCTTAAAAAACAGTATGATCATGGTAAACTAAATATAGGTAGCTGCGGCTTGCATGTGTTACATAATGCATTTAAAGCTAGTGGAGCTTCTTCAAATTGGCAAATGGATGTTTTTTTGATTAATTTGCATAGGCTATTCAAGGACTCTCCAGCAAGGCTTCAAGATTATTATGAAGTATCATCAACTGGCAAGACTGCCTTGAAGTTTTGCAGACATAGATGGCTTGACAGCCTACCAACTATAAAAAGAGCCATTGATATCTTGGAAGATTTAAAGTCATTTATCTCTTGTGTTGAAAAAAAAAAAAATCCAATCGCACATATGACTCCAGAAAATCTTTTTTAAAAGATGAATTGTTAAATGTTAAGTTGCATTTTCTCTCATCAGTTACATCTTTGGTGCAGCCTTTCATGACAAAATATCAAACTGAAAAACCTGTGCTGCCATTTTTTGCCGCTGATTTAACAAAGTTAATTCGGTCATGCTTATTGAATTACAAAATTCTTAAGGATGGTGAAATAAAAAATGTAACAGTTTTGAAACTTTGTTGATTTGAATTCAAAACTGTTATGTTGAATTCCATTGCTAAAATAGAAACTATTCACTGGGGAAAAATTGCTCAAAAATCTAACAGAGCAGAAATCTGTGAAAGAAAGTGACGTTATTGCTCTGAAGCAAGAAATAAGGGACTGCATTTGTGCAATGATGAAAAAAATCCTCGGAAAAAGCTCAATAAATTATAGTATTGTACGCAATTCATCTTGTTTGAATCCGGGTAAAATTGCACGGAATAAAGAAAACTGCATTTCATAAATGCCTTTCAAGAAAATTTTTGGATCCCAGAAGATGACTGTAAAACCACTCTTCAGGATTATCAAGATTTCCTTGGAACAACAAACTTATCAGTTTTCATGAGCTTTAATAAATTGACAGATTGGATGATTTTTTTTATGATCATATGTGTGTTAAAGGACACATTAAAGCCTTCCATGTAACCAAACTTGTGTTGATTTTGTCCCATGGACAAGCTTCTGTCGAGAGAAGATTCTCTATTAACAAAAATATGGAAGTGGAAAACCTTAAAGAACATTCTTATATTTCGTTAAGAATTATAAAAGATCATATAGAGTATACAATAAAATTCAACGTTTAACACACAATATCAAACTGTAGCACAATAAACAGATGTACGTTTCGTGAGTAACTTGGACTCATATCATCAGTGTCAGTAAAAATAAAAATTATTATATCTCCCCAAAGACATGAAACTGAATCAAAAACCCAAATGACAGACAATAACACACCGAAAGTTCATCACGCACGAGCAACCAATAAGATTAAGCCGGAAGTGATACACTATGACACAGTAAATCAACCCAGAAAGGTAAGATGTAAAGTAAGCTTGAAAAATCGTTGACCAAGGAGTTACCAAATCTATGAATATAAACTGCTTCAAAAAAATTTAAATCTAAAGGAGTATTACATTTCTTAATAATAGTGGCTGAATCAAAATTGAAATTATGTTCCTCCCTCCAACAATGATAAGCAATAGAGGATTTTTGTAATTCCTTTTTCTTAACTTAGTTTCTGTGTTCATTGATTCTGAAATGGAGTTGTCGTTTAGTCTGTCCTATGTAGGACAAACCACATTGACATTGGATATTGTAAATATCCCTGAAGTTTTGATATGTCATTGATTCTGAAACGGAGTTGTCGTTTAGTCTGTCCTATATAGGACAAACCACATTGACATTGGATATTGTAAATACCCCTGAAGTTTTGATATGTCATTGATTCTGAAACGGAGTTGTTGTTCAGTCTGTCCTATATAGGACAGACTAAACGACAACTCCATTTCAGAATCAATGAACACAGAAACTACGTTTAGAAAAAGGAATTACAAAAATCCTCTATTGCTTGTCATTGTTGGAGGGAGGGAGATACAGTGAAACTTCAATTTAACGAAGTCTCATCGTCACACTTAAAAACTTCGTTATGAAGAAAATTCGTTAAATAGAAATCAACTTAAATTCACGAAAATTTCCCTTCGGATATGACAACCAGATATTGGATTCAGAAGCCTTTTATTCTGTTTCAATTTTGAAGCCGTCTTTAAAAAAAAAACAGTTGTGTATGGTCGATGGAATCACATCACATTCCCAAGCTTTCATCAGCTCTGATACACAGATTATCAAACTAAAGTTTTCACTATATTGTCCTTTTTCTGTCTTTTTGTTATAGTATTCTTCAGGATTTTTTATTATTCCTTAAACTAATTGCTGAAGTTTAGAAGTTGTATTGGCAGGAACAAAAATAACTTTGATGTTCTTCGATTTGCATTTTGAAGGACATTCTTGTGGATGTACAAAGCAATTGCCTATAAGCAATGGAAGGTCAGAAAGGTAACTGCCTGACTCTAATTGATATTTTTTGCTTCAATGCATCTGGTGGTATTGCATCGCTGCATCTTCTATGTCATTGAAATTAAAAAGGGCGATTTTGATTTTTCCCAACTGTCAGCACAGGGATCTCGGTGTGGTAGAGTGGTGAAAACAATAGTTTTTCTTAGTGTGAAAAAATTGTTTTATTTAGCACCAAGCAGAATGGAAATTATTTAAATGTGTTCATTTTCATACAATCCACTGAAATAATTTTGCATATCCATTGCAACAGCAACCTCTTAGTTTGAATTCTGTATATACCTACAAAAGTGAAAGAAACTTCATTATATAGAATATATTTTTCGTAATAAGGAGATTAATTTCCATGTTAATGGTGTTCAAAGTTTTGCAGAAAATTTCGTTAAGTAGAAAACTTTGTTAAATAGGGACTTCATTAAAGGGAAGTTCCACTGTAATTTCAATTTTGATTCAGCCACTATTATTAAGAAATGCAATACTCCTTTAGATTTAGATTTTTTTTGAAGCAGTTTATATTCATAGATTCGGTAACTCCTTGGTCAAAGATTTTTCAAGCATACCTTACATCTCACCTTTCTGAGTTGATTTACTGTTCCATAGTGCATCACTTCCGGCTTAATCTTATTGGTTACTCGTGTGTGATGAGCTTTCGGTGTGTTATTGTCTGTCATTTGGGTTTTTGTTTCTGTTTCATGTCTTTAGGGGGATATAATAATTTTTATTTTTACTGACACTGATGATGTGAGTCTAAGTTACTCACGAAACGTATGTCTGTTTATTGTGCTACAGTTTGATATTGTGTGTTAAACGTTGAATTTTATTGTATATTTATCCACACAAGATTTTCTTCATTATATGATTATGTATTAGTATGATTAGTATTGTGGTAGTGTGCTTAAAGTACCTATAAATAAAGAGTTACTTTCGTCTGCATCCAGTGGTAGACAAAGGTACATGATGTACCTAAAAGATCAGCAAAAAGAGAAGGAAAAATGTCTCACTGAGAACAAGAAAAAAAAACTTGAAGATGATTTAGATGACTTAAAGAAAAAATGCCTGGAAGTTGACATCAAAGAACTTCTGGCTTCAGTGGATGAGCTGTCTTTGAAGGCAGAGTCTACAAAAAAAAATGACTCTGCATACAGTCAAACAGCCAGAAAAGAACCGTAAAAGAAAAACAGGCTGAAGTTAAAAAGCTTAAAGGCTGAAAAAAGTCCTGTATTTAAAATGCAATAAATTATTCACGCTGAAATATGCAAATTTTTCTTTGTGTGTGATTTAATATACCTTTTTGTAAAATGATGTTTTCAAATTTAGGTAAGGTATGAAAAATTGTTTAGTTTCTTTTTAAATTGTGTGTATTATAGCGGTGCAGAATTATCAAGTGTCTACTTTTGTCTGGTGTTAGCACAGATAACTTTCAAAGTATACTGCAAAAATATTTTCTGTATTTTTCTGAGACTTTCTCATAACATTTCACATTTAAAACTTTGCTACTATATGTTATGTATGGCATTCACCTGAAAACATATGAAAATGAATTTTTTTTTTCCTCTTTATACATTTGCAATTATACAAACAGACATAGTATTTTGTAACGTTAAAATTTTCATTTCTGAAAAAGTGCTTGAATTTTGGGTAAGGTGCTTGAATTTTATCATGTAAAGAGAGTATGAACCTTGTATTAACAATAGAGTTGCAATATAGAGAGAAAAAACAGATTGCTGTAATTAGAATTATAGGCGGTAATGTTGGCGTGGCGTATTTACAAGTTAGGGATCTTAATAGTCAGTAGACATTAAGCAGAAATGCCAAAGTAAGGGAATTATGCAGTTATGAAAACTCCTGAACTATATCAAAATAGGAGAGCAGAGAAAAACAGAGTCGAACAGAGATCGGCATCTAGAAGGAAGTTCGTGAATTTTAATGAGATTCTACGCCACGGGTCAAAAGTGCTGACAGTAAATATGGTTTAAAAGAAATGTGATTATCAAAACTGGCTTCCAAAAGTTCAATGTTTCACCAAACCATACTCGAAAATTACGTGTTATAATATGCACCCCGATTATGTCACATTATTCAAGACGTTTTAAATGAGAATAATGATAGATTTTCTAATCTCCCGTAATAAAGTCTACAGCCAAAGGTAGCGAGAAACAAACAAACAAACAAAAAAATATTGGCAACAATATGGTTCAGTGTAAATGTGGATATCATTAAAGACTTTCACAAAATAGACTTCAATGCACCAAATCGTATTAACTAAAATACGCCATTTGGCAATGGATCCAATTACGGAAAACTACTTAATATGTTTAAGAATCTCCTCATTAGCAAACATATTGCAACTGATAAGCAAACGGATATGAAGCATAAACGCTTAAGTTGGTTAAGCGGTTTTTGTCAAGAAAGATGAAATACATAACAACAAAAAATATGCGAAATGCTACCATGATCGCAAAAGTTTTTGATTTGTCTATTAGAATATTCCGGTTTGGCGAAGGATTACGGAAAAAAATAAATTATGAATAAAAGTAACGTGTTATAGTGCTTTTAACATACATTTAAGGGAGACCAAACTGGTCGCCAGTGGCGGCTAGTTTATCATATTTATTCATAGTGGTAAAGAGTTTTAGCATATTTTTTTTTATAAATCCAGGAATGTATGAGAGATAAAATGTGTGTATATTAAAGGTGAAAATAAGGAATTTTGCTTAGTAGCCGCTGGCCGGTAAATTGATTTTTTTTTTAGTAGCCAGTTTCTGGCTAGTGAGAATAATTTCTTTATTAGCCAGTAAGTACATTTATGTCACTGAATATTTAATTAAAAAATTATTTATAATGACTTTTCAGTAAACATGTAATTTATGTACTAAATAAATGAAAATATTTTAATTTGTATTGTTTTGAATAAACTTGAGATATTAATTTCCAATCTTAAATTTAAAAATAAGTTAACAGCTAAGTTATACAGAACATGCTTATGTAGCTAACTAAATAAGTCACAGTAAGCTTAGGTACCTTTTTTTTTTAAATTTTTTGTTTAGAATTAAGATCTGACAATAATTAAATAGGTATGTTTGTGCATTAAATAACTCACAGCATGATATACATTACACATGCACAGGGTATCTGTTTATTGCAGGATGTTTAGACTTTTTTTAAACTTAAAAAGTTCTGCTATTTCACTTGGGCGACTTTAGTAATTTTCTGTATGGTTCTTTAACAGATCCTCATACTTGATTTCTTTTAAAGTACTTGGAACAATGATATTTCTTACTATCGCAAATGTTGAGATTCCAACAGAGTTTAAAAACATGATTTTCTTCTTTTCATCTTCTTTTATGTTATTCGCTGAAAAATAAGTGCATCTTTTCAATGTAAATATTCCACGGTATGTTCAAATAATATTCCTCCAATCAGCCCAAAGTTTCTAAGACATTTTATTTTTAAGTATTTCTTCATATTTTTTCGAAATCAAACCCAATTCATTGCCACTAATATAACTTTTTAATTACTTGACAACAAGGAGCCATCACTTTTTTACAATATAGATGCTTTATTTACATATATACAAAACTTGGTGAAAGCTGTCCAATTGACATACAAATCTACAATAATGGTGATAAGATTTAGTGCTACTGACTTGCTACTGTCTTACAAACATCTGTGTAGTGGTGCAATTTTTAGTTATAAGCCATTATTAATACCATTGGGATATGACAAAACTGAACTGACTGTGCACTTTATAAACTGAACAGTATGAATGACAACTAGCACAGGGTATCTGTTTATTGCAGGATGTTTAGACTTTTTTTAAACTTAAAAAGTTCTGCTATTTCACTTGGGCGACTTTAGTAATTTTCTGTATGGTTCTTTAACAGATCCTCATACTTGATTTCTCTAGCATTAAGTCAGCAAGGAAGGAAAGAGTTGAAAGACCACCGTTATTGTAAAGTTTTATTGAAGAGCATTATTGTAAAATTACATACAACAGGGTTGCTGCTGATGGCAATTTTTCTATTCTATTCATACCACTATTTCTAAAATATTGTCTTGGTGGTAGATTTATTTTGCAATTGTTGTAGAAGTCTAAGGCAAAGATTTATTTGTATTTTTTATTTTTGAAAAATGGTACTTAATAGTATTAAAGAAAAATCACCTGTGACAACCCTGAAATAACTGCCAGCAGTACAGGCTCCAGCCAAAGTGTTAATGAAATTGATTATTTAAATTTTGTTCATTGTTATTTCTCTAATTACTGATTATAATTTCATTAATTAAGGTATAAATATAGATTATGATTCTTAATATCTTCTAATTCCAGATTTAATTATTTTTTAAATGTGCAATTCTTGATAACCATTTAGTATCTTAATACAGGGAAAAAATCATAAAAGTCAGTTTTAAATTAAAAACATAATCAGATCATTTTTAATAAAAAAAAAAATCATGACTTCTCTTTTTTTTTCACACCTTGATGCTAATTCATAATAAAGAATAACCAGAGGGCCCGTGTGAAGATTTCGCACTGAAATCTAATATTTTGTAGGTACTTATCTATTAACCCGTCGACCGCTTTTCATAACAAAAAACTACCGCCAAACTGTAAGATTAAACGCCAAAAATGCAGTTCCATTTACTTGATGTCAGAATCATTATGCATGTTTGTTACGTCATCTAGTGGTATTACATTTGACATTTGCATGTATTTTTCATTATGTTTTACTGATTTAGTAGTTATTTTATTAATTAAAAATAACAATTGTGTCCTTAAATTCTTATATTTTATTTATTTTTTTATATTCCAATGACAACGTTGTCCCGTTTATTTGGCGATAGTTTTTTGTTGACGGGATAATAGAGAAGTATCATTTTTTATCAATATGTAATATATATTAGATGCAGGTTTAAACTTCTAAAGAAAAAGCAAGGATAAAAATATCTGCAAACAACATTTAGTTGTTAGTCAAGCCAGAATATCATCTAATTTATTCCATCAAATTTAGACTAAAAACTGATCCAAGATTGCTAAAGGCACGCACGAGAATAAAAAAATTAACAATCTTATTTTGACTGCATTAGAGGATGACGTCATCCGCTTTGGGAAAACCATGGGACTTAGAAATATAAAGCTAAACCTTTCAATTTCAATTTCGCTTTTTATAATAGTTGCTATGAGCATCATATAATGTGGTATTTTATTTTTTTGGCAACAATAATTTCAGGAAAACCTTTCATTTCTTTCATGAAAACAATGCCGATTTAATTTTTTAATTTCAGCAAATTTTAATCAAAAACATGTTTTAACGAATTGTTAAGTGGGCTATGTCAGAAGCCTGTTCTAAAACCTTTCATATGGTATCTCATTCGTTGTTCTGCGTTTCATATTTTCTGAGTAAGAGGGATGTTGACAGGAGAAATAATATATAAGGATGATTTAATGTTAAATATTTATTTATGTGTTTCTATTATAGGTTTTCACTATTTTCTAATGATTGTCCTAGTACCAGCTCTGCAGAAGAAATTAAAATAAGTGAAGATAAAGTGGATTTTATTCAAATCAAGGAAGAACCTAGTGATGTTAACTCAAAGAATGAAGAAACTAACTTTAATCCTGCCAAAGAAGAAAATGATATTTTGTTAAGATTTAATACTATACAGAAGTTTATAGATGGTGAGTACAATTTATGTTTTTTGCATTTGGTTTATTTTAATTAATGTGAGGTATTTTAAATGAATAGAGTCCGGTGGAGTAAAATAGTTATAAAAAAAAACTTTTTATTCATACTGTTTGTCAAAAATATATTTTAATCTGCCAAAAGAAAAAAAAATTACATAGAACATGCAAATGAAATAACTCTTAACCAGGGCTTTACAAATTTTAATAAAATCTGGTAGCGAGCAAAAATTTCTAGTAAAAAATATTTACCCCTCCCTCACCCTGTCATTGTTTTTCACAAAGCACAAACATTTTCTATAAATTGTTTAAAAAAAAAATACAAGCAGAGCTTAGAATAATTAGTTGCACAGTTTAGGATAGTACATAATTATGCTAACATATAAACTAAGAACACACTAACATTTGACACTGCAGCTGGCCCAAAACAAAGACCGATATAAAAATCGAGCCTGCTTCATCTCCATCTCTTATGTGAGCGACACATTACATCACTTATAAGTGCTTTGATATAAAAGATTGGAGATGGGAGGGAATGGATAGGATAATTTAGAATTTGTTTTTCGGAAGTGTTATTGCACTGGGCTCCGGAGCACAGTGTTTATGAGCTCTGGTGAATTCTGGCCAGTATTTAAATATTTACTGAAAACAGAAGCACTGCAGCTGAGCTCCGGTGGGCTCCGGCACTAATTAACCCCTTCGGGACGAGTGCCCTGTATATGTGACGAGGCTTGTGGTTTTCAGATCCCGAGAGACATAAATTCGTGACTCGGACTTGGAACGTTTTTTCTTTTATAATTTAACGTACACATTTTTATAATAATCATATTTGAATATGCATAAACATAGAACACAAAAGGTAGAACACATTTATTTTCAACTAGGGAAACAAATGGAATCAATATTTTTTTAATCCATGATAATTTAATTTGTCAAACAAATACTGTAATGAAATAAAATTGCGTTTTCTTCACTACATATAGTGATTTCTGAATAGTGACTCATTTCTATCATGACTTTTTAAAAGTGAATCTTTTCTATCATGAAAATTTTCTACTATTGGAAAATGTTTTACAGCTCTGATCACTGATAAACATTAGGGATGCAACGGATATCCGGCGAACATACTGTATCCGGCTGATCCGGCCACTATGCCGGATATTATGATTATCCGGCAGTACATCCAGCCTGAAATTATTTCATTAAACTCATTGTTAAAATTTCCAGATTATAAGGCCTAGAGTTTAATCTTGAAAAATACAAAGCATTAATTTATTAAACTAAAAATAATTTACTTATATTTGTGGCAAATTGTGTTTCTAACCTATAAAAGAGCAAACATGCAGACAACTATAACTATACATACACATGTGCCGGCATATATGAGCAACAGACACAGTTAAAAAGGAAAAAGTGGCAGAATGACTCGGCAAATAAGAACGTTTTTTGGCTGTGTTGTGTGTTAGTAGCAAGCAAGAAGTTTTCTGTTCCCATAACACAAAAATTTTTATAAGGTAAAGTTATAAGATATTAAATAAAACATTTTGCTACAAAAATATTCAGTTGTAAGTTATTTTCGTGAAAATAATCTACTATCACTAAACTAATAGTTTACTATTAAAATACCAATTCTGTTGTTATGCTATTCAGTTTATGTTAGTAGCAACAGGCTAAAACAAGTTTTTGTTATCACAACACAATTTTTTTTTAAAGTATTACAGTATTTAAAAAAAAGATAACGAGGGGAGTTTACAGTTGAACATCATACTGTTAAAGAAAAAGGGGAAGATAAAAGTATTAAATATTGTCTTTCCAAAGTATTCAGTATTAAGTTTTACTCATAAAATTAATTTATTATTACTAAACTATTTAGCTGATACTATTATAACTAAAAATTTAAAATATTGTAATTATAATACTGGTATTAAAACTAAAATTATCATACAAATAATTGTTAATAGGAAATTTAAAAATTAGATAAAAAAGAAAATAACATAGTGATGGCTAACTAATCTAAATCGACGTTTAATTTCTTTAAAATTAAATAAAACTTTAAAAAGCACAGATCAAAACATACTGCAGCCGGATATCCGGCCAAATTGGCATCCGTTGCATCTCTAATAAACATATGACGTATGCCTCACACTCGCGCATGACTACCGTAAAATACCGTTAATCCGCCCTTCCCGATTAAGCGCCCCCTTCCCACTTTGTAAACAAATTGGAAAATTCAAAAAATCCCGAGAAAGCGCCCTCCCCCAAAAGAAATTTCGCCGTGCACGTCAAGATCAACACAAAAAATTTTATCTCCGGAGTGTTTTTTTTTTTTTTTTTTTTTTTTTTTTTTCTGATGGATCAGAAAGGCGTGACGATTGTTTGATATATCGCAAACATGTACAAACACATTGTCGATCTGAAAAAGCAATATAACCAAACATTAGTTTTGCTGTAAATTTATCTCCATGGTGATATGAAGGTAATAAAAATATCGATAGTGAAAGTTTCTCATGAAATAAGTTTAAAAAATGTGTGTTTGATGCTGTGTGGAAAATATTTTGATTAAAAGAGAATCTATTTATTTTATTAAAGAATTTATAGTCGTATTTAACATTATTATGAAAACGAATAACAAAAATATCGATTTATTGATTAGATCAATCGATTTGTCGATACACAATCTAATTTATAGTGCAATTTGTGCTATTTTTGTGGTAGTAATGTTTTTTGTTTTAATAATCTGACAACACTACCAATTCGTTCTATATGTTCTCAATTTTTGTGATTTGTATTATTTATTTAACATTTATAGATATGAAATCATGATTAAAAAAAAATGGTTATTTAATCTCCCTAACTTACAACAGATGGCGACACCATATAAAATGTTACTAGTTCTCGAAATTACTTCAGGACATTTTCAACTGCAATTTCTCAGTGTTTTTTAATTATTTTAAATTATTAAGTTCCTTTTATTTTTCTGTTACCATATTAATGACAGGTGTTATTATTTATCTAAATGCATTCCAGTTTAAAAGCTTCTGAAATCCAGAATTTTCTATAATCTGAAATCGCCATTAATCCTGAAGTTATACTGTTTTTCTATTTTGTCTATCATTTTGTTTTCAAAATGTTTTTCTTTTGTTACTTTATTAAAATAATGCATGCTTTGTGATGATCAGCCATTTGCATCTCCCCCCTCCCCCCCCACCACCCATAAATATCATATACTACAGTTTTAATACCGTGTAAGCGCCCCCCCCCCTGCCTATTTTACGATTTTTCGTCATGTTTAGGGGGCCGGATTAACGGGATTTTACGGTAAGCTAATTATTTTTCCCCATTACTTTTATTTTTTATTTTTATCTCGATCGGAATTTGTTTATTTGTATCCTAGCGTCAAAAACCAGACTTTGTAAAAGGAAGGCGGGTATTCTATTTTGTACTTTTATTTTGGTTCGGCTAATCAAGAACAAAAAAATCAAGTTAAGAAGTCTTTTCTGGCTTTTATTTTGTTCTTTTCCGTTAATAATTTTTTCAGAACGTTTTAAATTACTTTATTTTAAATTAAATTATCTTATAACAAAATAGCTGCCTTTCCCTAAATGAAACAACATATAGATGGCGCTATTGCCACTTTTGGCAGATATTTTGCCAAGTCCGAACTGAACTGAAGAGAGCGAATAACTTTTCGCGGTTCTGTAACTCGGTGGATGTAGTTGAGTTGTGACATGTAGTTAGTTTTGAGAATGGATTTCGTCCCGAGACCAAATGTTGTTTTTTTTTCTATTGTGTTTTGTGTGTACGCGCCTTCTGCGAAGTATGTGTATTTGTTTTTGTCGTTTGTGCTGAATATTAAAACTGTGATGTCTTAAAATGTGTGAGTCCTTGACAAAACCCACACCAGACCAGCACAAACATTACAAATGGCGCCCAACGTAAAAGAAGAGAAAATCGTCTGGTTTCGAATGAAAGAATCGTCCTGATTCTGTATCTCTGTGAAATCTTTCAGTGCCGTCCTGTATCCGTTTTGTTTGTGAAATTAAAAGGGCCAACTTGGTTCTGTTTTTGAAAGAATCGTCCCGATTCTGAAGGTCTGTGGAATCTTTTAGTGCCGTCCTGGATCCGTTTTGTTTGTGAAATCGAAAGAGCCGGCCTGGTTCTGTGTTTCAAGGAATCATCCTGATTCGAGTGTTTGTGAGGTCTTTCAGTGCCATGCTGATTGGTTCTGTGTGAAATTAAAATAGTCATTGTGTGTTATTTGTGAAATCAAAAGTGAGATTAAAAAAAACAAGTTGGAAATTGTACGTCAAACGTTACAAACGAGGTGCGTTCGTACGCACGTTTTAGAATTAAATTCATGATATCCCGTGCGTGGAACGGGTTAAACAGCTAGTTAAGTATATATTTTATGACACTGTTCATACAAATATCTTAACTAGTTATATAAATATTCAGATATATATGTATCAGCTAGTTATATAAATATTCAGATCTTGATGATTTTTAATTCTGTGAAATGAATTATATCGTCTGCAGATTAATTTCTGTCATAAAATAAGTATCTCGGTCGCTTGACGATTAAACATCCATCGGAAGCTCCTCTAACAAAAAAGCACCGATTTAAAAAAAAAATTCAAATTTCTTAATAAATATTTTTATTAATATCTCCTAAAGTTTTGATTCGATTTTAATAAAATTTGAAATGTCTCGACAAAATTCTGCAAAGATAATATATTTTAAATTGCAAACCATTTGGTTGGGTAGTTTTTGCGTTGTTATATGCGGACGGACAGATAGACGGACGGACAGACAGACAGACGGACAGACAGACGGACGGACCAAACGACGACTATAGGTGCTACGTATTTATATAATTACGAACGCACCTAAAAAAAAAAAAAAAAAAAAAAATCCCGGTTTCAAAGCTTTAAAAATCAACCTGTTTTACAAGTTTTATAGTGAAACATTTCAAGAAGTGCGACAGATCTGTCTTGTGTGCATGTTTTTTTTTTTCTCAGCAGAAAAAAAAAGTTTAGTGATAATCAAGTGTACATTTTTTTTATCGAGAAAAAGAAAAAGACCACAGTGATTTATTCCCTTTGAATGTTGCCTAAAGTGTGGATTAGATTTTTTTTTGTTTATTTTATGGGATGATCATCTATTTCTAATTTATTTATTCTGTTTATATAAGTTTGAAAGATTTTTTTTGCTGGATCCAGAGCTTAGTGTTTTTTTTTTTTTTTTTTTTTTTAAATTTCTTTCTTTAAATGGTGTATATATTTTTTTTGTTTTGTTCATTAGTTTTGTTAAGTTACGAAAGATTAATTACATAAAAGATTTATATTATTCTTTTGGTACTATATACATTTTTTTTAATGAAATGTTCTTTAAGTAAAATACATTTTATCTTTATTTCGCTGTATAAAATAGCGTATAAAATACATCATTTCAATAACTTTCTATAATTATTTCTCATATTATTTTTTTAAGATGTAAAGTAAGTATCTTATTTATAAACTGTGTTGCTTTTATCTTTATTGGTGATAAATTCAGATTATCTATAATACTTGTGTTTGAATTGAAAGTTTTATATACGGTAAGTTAAATTGGTAAATGGCTGAATATTAATATTTCGTATAGAGATTTAAATGAGCTCATGGTTAATTGCTAGTAAATTTTAGTATGTTATTAAATTATTTCCTATATGTTTTATCAAGTGGTTATAAAAGTTTGATATATTTATCTGTTTATATTTACCTGCTTATAGTTACCTGTAAAGGGAAGGTAGTTGTTTTGTTAGTGATTTTAGGTCAAGAATTACATATAATTTTGCAATTTAAGTATTCTGGGTATAGATAATTGAAATAACTGCTTTGAGAAAAATGACGTTTCTGGCAAAGGGAAAAAAAATTGATTTGTATAATTTAGCTATCGAATTAGACATTGCTCCGGATACAGGTGATACAATTGCGGTCTTACGTGATAAAATTATAAAGTGCACTCTATTTAAAGATGATGAGCAATTTGTGAAAGAGGCATTCCTTACTATAGTGGATGATAGAAAGAAACAGGAAAGTGCAGAAGAACGAAGGTTAGATGAGACGCGTGTCGCGGAAGAACGAAAGTTGGAGGAGAAGCGTGTCGTGGATGAGAGAGCGTATGAACTAGTAAAACTTAAACTACAAGCTCAAACCCCTAACACGACAACTGTTCCACAGAATCAACTGGATTTCAATCAAATGCGCATAGATATTAAAAATATCCTACCAATATTTATTCCCGAAAAAGATGATATGTCGTTGTTTTTGACAATGTTTGAACGTCAGATGAAATTGCTAAGTGTCCCTAAAGACTTCTGGGTTTTCACAATTACTTGGCGTTCTTCCAAACGATATTGCTAAACTTATAGCAAGAGAGCCTGAAACAATGTTTAAAAATATGAACATATTCGCGACATACTGTTAAATAGATTTAGGTTAACAGCAGAGAGGTTTAGGGTATTGTTCACCCGTAATTAGAAAAGAGAAAATTCTACATGGAAAGATTTTTACTTTGAAATTCGAAATTATTTTGAGGGTTGGTTATCGGAATTGGAAATTGATTCATTTGAAAAGTTAAAAGAACTTATAATTGCTGATCAGATTAAAAGAAAGTGCCCACCAGAATATAAAAATCATTATTTAGATGGTTGGGACGAACTAAATGATACCGTCGTGTTGGCAGAAAAGCTTGACATATACGAAAATATCAAACCACATTCTCAAAAATCAGCAAGTAATTCAAAAATGCGTGAAACACAGAAATATGTTTTCCCGAAAACTTCAAATGGTCAGGAATTCTCTAAAAATCAAATAGAGAAAAATGAAGCTAACGAACATTTTGGAAATTATAAAAATAGTACCCCTTCCCCAAAATATATAAACTCGCGATATGCAAACAATGACAAACATGCAACTGTAACTTGTTATGGATGTGGGAATCCCGGAGTTATTCGTTCGAAATGTCCTAAGTGTAATCCCTCTCTTAAAACAAAATCTAAAGAGTTTAATAGCGTAGATCTGTATACCTGTGTAGCAGACTCTGCCCACCTTCCCATCTTGGATGTTCATATAAATGAATTTTACGGTACAGCGTGTACCGATACAGTTGCAACTAACTCTATTGCTGGAGAAACTTTGTATAATTTATTAAAAGGCCAAGGAGTTTCTTTTAAGTCCAAAGTGATAACAATGACTCTAGCTAATGGAGGTAAACTGGATGGTGAAGTTCTATACACTGAAGTAACTATCCAAGTTAAAGGAAAATCTTTTCAAACTGAATTAATTGTTTTGCCCAAAGCAAAAGGAAATCGCACTTTGTTGGGTATAGATTTTTTACAAAAAGCAGGAATTGTCCTGTCAGGAATAGTCCTGATATAAAGAACCGGAAATGGTATTTTAATGATTTTCCTCATCAAGTATATGACTTTTCTTCTGATGATGACCCAGTGCTTCTGCAGAAAATACCAAACGAGTTTAATTCATGCGTGTTACGTGTAGAAGAGGGGAATCAGCTACCTGAAAACCAAAGAGAAGAATTAAGCGAATTGTTACGAGAATATGAAGATGTGTTCAAACCAGGGGGAGAGCCCACTCCTTTTATAGAACACCATATTCCTACAGGGGACCATGCACCAGTAGCTGGTCCACCCTATCGAATGCCACCTATGAAGAAAGAATTATTAGAGAAAGAATTGGAAGTTTTACAAGAAAACTGTATTATTGAAGAATGTGAATCCCCATACGCAGCTCCTGTTGTTCTTATACCAAAACTTAATGGTGAAATGCGTCTATGCATAGATTACCGAAAGCTGAATGCAATTACGACTCCGGATACTTATCCACTCCCCAGATTGGATGATTTATTACAGGATGCTACTCCTACAGCTTACATGTCAACCATTGACCTAAAATCTGGTTACCACCAAGTTAATGTGACTGCCGCTGATAGAGATAAAACAGCTTTCATTTGTCCATTTGGAACATTTCGCTTTGTTAGAATGCCTGTTGGATTACGCAATGCTCCTGCAACGTTTCAGAGACTAATGGATAAATTCTGGTATGGATTTAACAACGTTAAAATTTTGACATACTTGGATGATATCATTGTTCTGTCATCGACTTTTGAGCAACATCTTTCCGATTTAAGATTAGTGTTTGAGAGACTATCCAAGTTTAAACTTCATGCTAACCGTGAAAAATGTTACTTTTTTCGTTCGCGAGTCAAGTATCTTTGACATTGGATTACAAGCAAAGGCATTGAAGTTGACCAAGAGAAAGTTGCAGCCATTATGAAAATACCCTCCAAAGACTGTAAAACAGGTACAATCATTCTTACAAACTTGTTCATGGTACCGTAGATTTATCGAACATTTTTCTGATATTTCACGTCCACTGAGTAATCTTACTAAAAAGAAAGTTCAGTGGAAATGGGGAACTGAAGAAGAAAAAGCTTTTGCCACTCTAAAGCAATGCCTCGTCACCACTCCTATATTGCATCAAGCTGATATGACAAAGCCATTCATTCTTCGAACAGATGTCAGTGCATATGCTCTCGGAGCAGTTCTACTCCAGGGCCAAGGATCTGAGGAACATCCTGTCGAGTATGCCAGCAGACTTCTTAATCCTGCTGAGCGAAACTATTCTACCACAGAGCATGAAGCCTTAGCCGTTGTATGGGCTCTAAATAAATTTCGAGGCTATATTGAAGAAATCACCGTAGCCTCGGACCATCAACCTCTCTAATGGTTGATGAGCCTAAAATCTCCATCAGGTAGATTGGCCAGATGGGCGTTGCAGATACAAGCCTACAATCTAAACATAGAGTATATCCCAGGAAAAGCAAATGTAGTTGCGGATATGCTATCCCGCCCAGATTGTACAGAAGATTCATGTGAAATGAATACTGTCATAGTGGACTTTCCCATTAAAAGTTCTAAAGACATTCGAGAAGAACAGTTGAAAGATCCAGAACTGAAGAAAATTATAGATGGTTTTGAAACTAAACCCCCTACTACGGATTTAGTTAATTGGACTGAAAGAGGCTATCTAATGAATCAGGGTGTACTGTATCGATATGCCCCTGACTCTGAAGTCGAAGAAGCTCAGTTGGTAATTCCATCTCATGACCGTGAAAGGATCCTAAAAGAATACCATGATGCTCCAACCGCTGGACACTATGGCGCCGAAGGAACTTTCCGTCGAATTGTTAAAAGATATTACTGGACCGGCATGAGAAAATTCATATCAGATTATGTTAAAGCTTGTCCTGATTGCAACCGGTATAAAGCCTCAAATCAAAAACCAGCTGGACTGCTGCAAACTCCAATTTATGCTCAAAGGCTAGAAACTCTCTATAGATTTGTTTGGGCCTCTTCCAGAAAGTAAAACTGGAAAACGGTGGATTTTTATTGTTGAGGATTGTGCAACACGGTGGGTGGAGCTGTTTGCATTATCACAGGCTACTGCTAGGGAATGTGCATTAACTCTCCTTTATGAAATATTTTTACGTTATGGCTTACCCAGAAGAATAGTTAATGATAATGGACCCCAATTTGTGAGCGATGTCATGCAACAATTATGTCATCTGTTGGACATTAAACAAAGTCTAACACCTGTTTACCACCCTCAAGCGAACCCTGTTGAGCGTAAAAATCGCGATTTAAAACCTCGACTTGCCATTTTAGTAGGAGACGACCATAGCTCCTGGGAAGAGCGCTTACCAGCTGTTAGGTTTGCAATGAATTCCGCAAAATGTGAAACTACCGGTCAAACGGCCGCATATTTGCAATTTGCGCGTGAGATGCGTACACTCAACGATGTTACGCATGATTTAAGAACTGTGATTAATAACGATAATTTCGTTCCTGAAATTACCCCATACTTTAAAAATTTCGCAAACTTTTCATCTAGAGTACATGATCTAGTTGAAGAAAAGCAAGATAAACGTAAATTCTATGCGGATAGGAAGCGTAGAGCAGGTCCAAATTACAATCCTGGAGATCAGGTGTGGGTGACTTTACATCCACTTAGTAACGCTAAACAAAAAAGGAGTGCTAAATTCATGCCGCGCCGTGATGGTCCGTATACCATTTTAACTCAAAAATCATTAACAACGTATGAAATTTCTCATCCAAATAATCCTAACATTTCGGTAGGCACTTACCACACATCCGCACTCAGTCCATATCGAGGTGCTGATGAATTGCCCGTGCAACCGCTACGGATGCGTGGTCGACCGCCTAAAATTTCTGATTCCTCGTCGGGACGACTTCGGAACCAGAGGGGGAGGCTATAACAAAATAGCTGGCTTTCCCTAAATGAAACAACGTATAGATGGCGCTATTGCCACTTTTGGCAGATGTTTTGCCAAGTCCAAACTGAACTGAAGAGAGCGAATAACTTTTCGCGGTTCTGTAAGTCGGTAGATGTACTTGAGTTGTGACATGTAGTTAGTTTTGAGAATGGATCTCGTCCCAAGACCAAATGTTGTTTTTTTTCTATTGTGTTTTGTGTGTACGCGCCTTCTGCGAAGTATGTGTATTTGTTTTTGTCGTTTGTGCTGAATATTAAAACTGTGATGTCTTAAAATGTGTGAGTCCTTGACAAAACCCACACCAGACCAGCACAAACATTACAATCTATATTTACGTATAATTTTTCTAAGGTTTTCAGTTATTTGCTTTGATAAAAGTTTAAAGGCAATTGAAATAAAAAAAATCATACTCGCAATAATTTCCCCCCTATTACAGTAGAGTCCCGCTATTCCGAAAATCCGCCTATTCAGAACAGAGTTCAGAAAAAATACCAATTTTTTTTAAAACTTATAAACAGGAAAAATTAAAAAGACGTTCGTGAAAAAACGGACATTTATTGTTATACAAAGAAGTTAAATAGAGACATACATATAAAGCCTAAGCTTGATGAAAATGCCTGAAACTAAATTGGAATGAGTTACATTGGAATGTATTGTATTTTTGGTGGAATAAGTGAATTGAAATGTTGTTTCTTTTTCAAAAATATTTGTCTTGACCACATTATTTCCCTTGAAAGTTTGTTACAATATTTGTATATTTTTTATATAACACTTTGTAAATTTCATACCTCTGAAAATAATCGCCCACTCCAGACACTGCTCTTTGATGCATTTAAAAACTTTGTTTCTAAATCAAAAGGAACAGAAACGTTATTCTTGCTGAGCTGTCGTCATTTGAATAGAGTGTATTATTATTATTTTTTTTTTTTACTTTAGTCCCTTCCTGATAAATATTATGACTAAAATTTTTCTTCCAATTCTTTCAAAATTTCTCTTTGATTTAAAAATATTTATTTTAAAATATAAGAAAAAATTATTTATTTGTTTAAATTCACAGACTAAGCGATGAAATTTAAAATTTTATTAATTAAAAAAGTTGAAACTATTTTCTTCTTAAATAATAACTCAAAGCATATTTTTTTTAGTGTAAAGTTTACTTATAAAAAGTTTATGTTTATCAGAATGGAAGTATCGATGTTAAATATCATATAGAATTAAGGAGTTTATAAGGAGTATTTTGTATATCTAAGAAGTTCTAAGCACTGCTTAGAAACTTTTTCCTTTCTAAGGAGTTTCAAAGTAGTCTATTACTTAGAAACTCCTTAGAAATGAAAAAGTTTCTAAGCAGTGCTTAGAACTTCTTAGATATACAAAATACTCCTTATAAACTCCTTAGAATTATCGCGAAGCAAAATTAAGTGACTTCATGCTCTTAATTGAAGTATACAAGATTAGAAAATAGAGACATGAGGATATTGCCTGTATATAATGATCTTTCTTAGGTAGGGCATGAAGTAAAATAAAATAAAAATAAAATTTTATGTTTACAAAAGAAAAATTAAAGTGATTACAGGTGATTTTCTTACCATTCTAAAAAGAAAGCAATACATTGTGAATACTGTGCAGTTGTAACACTGACCCATTAGATTTTAATAGTATAAGATCTGTTTGAAAGTCTTTTCTGTTAATTTTCTTAATTAAAAATTGTGCATGTTACAGTGCAAGGTACAGTAATACTAAAAAAAAAATATGGTAAGTTCTTTAAAATTTTTGGACTCTTTAGATACTCCTTGGATTTTTTCTTCTGAATTCTGTACGAACCCTGTTTTTAATACCTTCAAACTCTGAAATAAAAATATATGTCCAGCCAAATATTCGGTATTCGGCTTGCGGCTTACCTGTATGCAGAATATTTAACATTCGGTATTCGGTGCATCCCTAATGGAGACATATATATATATCAGGGTTCTCACAGACTCCTTAGACTCCTTGGAAACTCCTTAGAAATGAAAACATTCCCAAGTAGTACTTAGAACTACTTAGATAAGCAAACCACTCCTTAGAAACTCCTTAAATTGTATTGCAGCTTCGGACGCAAGCGATATTGCTGCCGAGGGAAAAAAATCGGGATTGTAAAACGCACAGTAAATCCTTTATACACGTCATTTATCTGAAGCACAGCATTGATTGGTTAGGATAATCTTATAGCAGGGCTCCCACTAGGTCCGTTTTTCAATTATTAGGTCCGTAAAGTCCGTTTTTCAACACTGTACTTTACTTTAAATTTTATCAATGTTTGGCATTTAGCCAAAAATCTCGGAAAAATCGCGTTTTTCGCAAATATATCCCAAAAAATACTGTCAAATTTCGTCAATCGATCGCGGAAAAAATGAGTAAATTTTGTCAAAGGATTGTGAAAAAACTCTAATTTCTCCACCAGATTGAGAAAAATGTGGATTTCCTCAAAAGATCGAGAAAAATGCGGATTTCCTCAAAAGATCGCCAAAAACTTGCGAATTTCCTCAAAAAAGTGCAAAAAACACGTAAATTTCGTTAAAGGATCGTGAAAAACACGTAAATTTTGTCAAAGGATCAGGAAAAACACGCAGTTTCCATCAAAAGATTGCGAAAAAAAAGTCAATTTCGTCAAACGATAGAAGTAAAATGTGAATTCCCTCAAAAGATCGTGAAAAAAACGCGAATTTCCTCAAAAGATCGCGAAATACGTGGTTTCCATTAAAAGATCGCGAAAAAACGTCAGTTTCGTCAAACGATCGAAAAAAAACGCGATTTCCATCAAAAGATCGCGAAAAAACACGAATGTCTTCCAGAAGATCGCGAATTTACCCCCAGAAGATCATGGAAAAAAAAAAACAGAAACTAATTTCTCCCAGAATATAGCGAAAAACACGCGAATTTCCTCAAAAGATCATGAAAAATGTGAATTTCCTCGAAAGATCACAAAAAACATGCGAATTTCCTCGAAAGATCGAAAAAACACACAAATTTCCTCAAATAATCGCGAAAAACACGCCAACTTCGTCAAAGGATCGCGAAAAACATTCAGTTTCCATCAAAAGATCTGGAAAAAACGTCAGTTTCGTCAAACGATCGAAATAAAACACGAATTCCATTAAAAGATCGTGAAAAAAGATGCGAATTTCCCCCAGAAGATCGCGAAAAAAGACGCGAATTTCCCCCACAAGATCGTGAAAAAAAGACACGAATTTCCTCAAAAGATCGCAAAAGACATGCGAATTTTCTCAAATAATCGCAAAAAACATGAAAATTTTCTCAAAAGATCGCAGAAAGCACGCGAATTTCGTCAAAAGATCGCTAAAAACACGCAGTTTTCATCAAAAGATCGTGAAAAAACACTAATTTCTCCCAGAAGATCGCGAATTTCCCCAAGAAGGTCGCAAAAAACACGTGAATTTCGCCAAAGTTTCACCTTCAACGAAATCGATTACAGCTGTTCTAAAAGTATAAATTCAAAACTTGTTATATTTTTTCTTGTATGTTGCGTTTAGCTTTTTTTTTTTTTTTTTTTTTTTTACCTTTTTAAAATTTTTTTAAAGATGTATCATGTATGTGATATACATAATAAGTGTTTGAGGTTTGACTAATCTCTGTTTATATGATCATTGGTTGCTGCATAAAAAAGTTGATTGTCTATTTTGTATTTAAACTTACGAAATCAGTAAGCAATATTTTGTGAATACTGTGCAATTCCAGCACTAACAATTAGATTCCAATAGAGTAAAATTTGTTTTTGTCTCCAAATTGGCCATTAAGAATTGGAGTGTGCATACCACATAACGATGCAGCACATAAAAACAACAACAACAAAAAATTAGAAATCCTTAACATTTTTTGGACTTCTTGGATTTTTTCAGTACTCCTTGGATTTTTTCTTCCCAACTCTATATGAACCCTGATATATATATATATATATATATATATATATATATATATATATATATATATATATATATATATATATACACAATACCTTAGAAAACAAAATCAAAAGATAATGAACAAGTTCTTTTATTAAATTTGACCTTATCTTTATATATATATATATATATATATATATTATAAGAATTTTATGTTTATCTCAGAAATAACGCCTATTTCATGACTGTGATTCACACTGTGAAAAATAGATTACTAAATTCCATCTTTACATATGTGAATCAAGTTAAGTAAAATAGAGTAAAAAATGACGTTTCTTTGACACAATCGTGGTAAAATCCCTTAGCTTTATAAATGAGAATGATGCTTTCTTTGGCATGTGTAACAGAAAAATATACAATTTCCCTGACAATATGGGGAAAAAATACAAAAATTTCAGACAAATGGAATAGCATGTATTGAAATTCTATTTTGTATGGCATTATTTTAAAAGGAAATACTCTTACATTCATAAAAACTAAATCTAGAATTATTGCATGAAAAGTGAAATTGACATCGTTTCAGACGTTTCAGTCGTGATGTCAGTCATGAAATTTTGTTTGAAAAGAAAAAGAACTGACCCTAAAGAAATGGTTGCTATGTTTCTGTAACGTCTCTATGATAGCAGATATTTTAATTTCAAATACATTTAAATGAAGGTACTGCATCATTTTAAAATACTTAAAAGTTTTTTATTTTATATATGAAAAAAAAAATGCAAATTTTTTGTTCAGAATGACATTATTTTTGGATGCAAGTTGAAAGTAATTACTTACCCATCATAATACGTAGTATAGGGTAAATCTTGTAATCATTTTGGGGAAAAAAAAAATTGACAGATTTATACATTTCAGACACTGGAGATTCCGAAAAACATATTTTTAGAAAAAATATTTTGCTGTCTGTGTGTGTGTCTGTGTCTGTGTCTGTAAACGCTCTATCCCAAACAAATTGAGATAGAGACGATAGAGACTTGAAATTTGGTATATACTTGGTATGTAATAATGGGAAGTAGCTTATTGAATTTCAGTAACCTCGATTATCCGGAACTATTTCTTTCGCACTCTCGAAATATTCGTTCTGATAAAAGGTATATAAAATTTTTCAAAATTGTTTATTCTAAGGAGTGAATATAAAAGACAATAAAAAAACATAAATTTTGCATAAAGAATGAAGTCGATCGGATAATGAGTTGCCGAGATATTTGTAATCCTATTTTCCACACTCTTCGATTTTTCATGACCCTGTATTTCATTCAAATTCCAATACAATGATATATTTTAATTGGAAAAGAGACAGTTAATCCAACGTAGTAAACTGTTAGTTAATATGATTATCAATTTTGGACTTCTAAGGATGTTTCTTTTACGCAATTCAGTAATAGAGCATTTAAAGTTTATGACATCATCAAGCCACGATTTTATTCGAATTGCAAGGCATTTTATAAATAGTTTACACAGGTTTTATTTTCATATTTTATATTATGCATATCCATGATGGGTAAGTATTATGGTGGCCCCCAACGACTATTTTTACTCATGTTCTAAAACATATGTATAGAAAGTTTCGTGCATATCTGTCAAAAACTAGATTTGTATAAGGAACATACAAATAAACAATTACTTTTATATAATATAGAATTTGAATGCTTATTTTACAATTTAATTATCTATCATTAGTTATTTTATAGAATAACTAGATAATGTGTGAAATTACACACTCATTAACTTTAATCATTTTTCCATCTAATGACTAAGTATTTTATTATTAACTGAATTGCACTTTAATGGTAATATTAATATATATTTATTTATAAGTATGTAATTTTTAATATGTAATAATTTATAAATTAGTGATTTTATATATTATATATAGTGATATATATATATATATATTTTTTTTTTTTCAGATCATTATGAAATTGACAGTGAAACTATCATTTCATATGATGAATGTAGAAAGTCCTCCGAGCTTGAACTTATAAAAGTTACAGTGTTTGTGTTGTCTGAGATCGTAAAGAATCTTAATGATGTCAATAATGAACATCTGCAAACCCTGTTCCATCTGGACATTAAATTTCAAATAGAATTAGAGGACATTTTTAAAGTTTTCATTACTGAAAGAGATACATTACAAAAAAATGAAATTGAAAAGCTTCTGTCCAAAAGTGCTAAAAATAGTAAGTTTTTGTAATATATTTTAAAATCATTTCTTTTAAATTTGCTTCCAAAAATATATATATATATATATATATATATATATATATATATATATATATTACTGGTTAATTTTTGTGATTTTCATTTCCAATAATATTAATAATTATTACTATAAGCTTTTTTTTGTTCCCACCCCCATCCCTTTTTTTTTCTCAGAAGGTCCACATATCGGTAGAGTGTAATATTCTATATTTTGTCTGGTTATTGCAATTTTTTCCTTGATCAATTATTATCTTTAGGGATTATCTTCCTAGCTTCTAAGGTTAGTCCTTTCATTAATTTTATATGTGCCATAATCTACTTTTCTATTGGCTTAGGATCAAAGTCTTCTTCTGTTTGTCTTTCTTAATTAGATAAGGTTGTTCATGATTAATTTATATCATGAATATTCAAAAACAACTAGTTTTAAATTGTTTTCTCTACCATTTATGACATTATTTACAATTAGGAGTGATACAGAATAGAGATGAGTTTGGACTATTTGTTTCTGGAGTCAGAGCCCAATTGTTCAAAATCTGAACCTGAAGCATTTCATGTAATCAAAGCCCAATACCGAAAGTATACAGTAGAAAATTGTTAATATCATTGAAAAATTATTTCAAGATTAATTTTCTCATTTGAAAATTTCTTCTGACATAATCATAAATACTAACTCATGACACTGTTTCATGATTCTCATATCCCTGAAAATCTGTTTAAAACAGGAAATTTGTTATTTATACCCAGCCACTGGCAGAAATCTGCAAAAGTCTCAATTCTTATTCATTTAAAATATCATTGTGCAAATATGGCAGAATAACTTGAGTTTTGTTTTCTAGTAATTTTGGAAAAGAACTTCAAACTGAAAGCAAGAATAGACAAGAGATATCCCACACCTACTTTATGTTAGCATCACTGACCAACTATGGCAGGGAGTCATGAGTTCTGTTTTTTAATAATTCTGGAAAAGGACTTCAAACAGAAAGAGAGGATAGGCAAGGAATATCCCATGGCATTTTTATGTTGTTAACACTGACCGTGCAAAACCTTCAGAATCAGATAGAATATTTTTCCTTACATTCCATCAATAACAGAAATTTCTACCACCTTTTTTACAAAATAAATAATTCAAACAGTTCATCTTCTTTTTTTCTTCCTTCCTTTCTTTTTTTTTTTTTTTTTTTTTTTTTTTTTTTGTCAGGAAGGCAGATACCCATAAACATCCTAAAGATAAATTTGAAACACATTAGATTAACCTAAAAAGAAATACAATTAAAAATTGTCTTTCATGGGGGTTCAGGGAGGACAGAGTCCCCTCTTCCTGATGAATTAAACTTATATACGCTTTTCTCGTAGTGTTAAACTATTCTAGAATACTTAAGAAGTATAAATTTTATCATTTTTTTTGTAAATAATCAGATGCAAAAAGAAAATTTAATTAAATTTCAAAATCCATGGAGGGGCAATGTCTCTCCCTTGACCCCTCTTGTTTGCCCTATGCTAAGTTGCCAACTAGGTACCACTCTCCTACTCTAATGAAAATGTTCTATTTGCCAATGGAGGTGTTGTGTGGATAGAAATCATTGATTGTGTGGTGCAGGGATATTTTATATTGTTAATTCACATAATTGCTTGTGTTTTCTTAATTTATTTATGTATAATAGTTAAAAACTAAAATACCCAGTAATAGTAACAGTTTCATTGTTGTATGTAGTAAAATCCCAATCTCCATTCAGTCAGATTTGCCTAGCTCACCAGGTAATTTAGCAAACAATTTTTATCATTTGACAAAGGTATCTAGTCTAAAATTGAAGTTTTATTAATGATATTAATAACTAGTTACAATCACACAGTATTTTTTTTTTTTTTCATGTAATGCTTTTCTTTTTGTCTTTTAATTAAGCCTGCCAAAATTAATATCTTGACTTGTTTTATAGTTTTATTTTGCTTTGTTTAATAATTCTAAAATTTTCCAACAGCAAGCCCTATTGTTACACCTAGACGAGCCTCTTCTAGACTAACTTCTTTGAAGGAGCTGAAATCTGTCTCTGTACTAGAATGCTCCTCAGCACCAAATGAAGACGTCTTCACAAACTCCCCTTTAAAAGCATATTTTGAATCGCCAATTTTTAAAAAGGAAGTTAGTAATATTTTTGTCTGTTGTTATTATTAGTTTATAAGTCATGTAAAATGTTTATCTATTGTATAAATAGGTATTCTATTTTGTATGGTTAGATCATGGCTTACATAATATAGAAGGCTAGACCATTTCCATAAAATGTGTGAAGCCAATCCCTAGAGGATAGAAGTCAGCACAGGCTGGAATTTCCGGGCCCAGGCCCGACCTTGCCTGAACGAAAGCTATCTTGGCCCAGCCCGTTCAAAAATCAGTGAAAACATGCCCGAGCCAGCCTGTGCAAAAATTAATAAATCAGGGCCAACCCAACTCAATTTCTACAAAAAAAAAAAAAAAAGACTCGCCTAGCTTGTTTATGATTTTTAATCGGCCTGGCCTATTCATTATTATTTCTTTATTCTGCTGGCCCATTTAAAAATTTACCTTCATTTTGCCGGGCTGGGTACTGGCCTATGCAGACCTCTACTAGAGGGCACTGAAACCCTGCACCAAAATTGAAGTTCTGACCAAGGCTTAGCAATAGTGGTAATTGGGGAAGTTCTATAAGTGGATATATTGTCAATTGGGATGTTTTGTTAAGCGTGGGCATGGCAAAAATTGAATTTCAGTATTGTAACCTTTTTTCTTTTTCCCTTTTTCCCAGAAGATTATGTAATAAACTAGCTGACCTGCCCGGCGTCGCCCGGGCCTGGGACAATCTATTCTATACGAACATGACTGAAATTTGTAAGGCTTTCGAAATCAAATTGAATGTGGCAAACCCCGTCGTAATCAGGCCCATAAAACCAGAGATCTGAAAGCTCCACCTGGCGGTAGAAAGTGTAACTAAATTATTTAAAGCTATCGATATCAAGTCGAATGAACCAAACCCTGTCGTAATCGGGTCCATAGAACTCGCGATACTCTTGGTAGTTCCACCTTCGTTAAAACAACTGTTTAAAAAAATTAACACAGGAAATCACGTTTAAAAGATATAGCATAGCTTCCTATAAAAACATTGCTGACATCGATAAAAACACCACTAGACCACAAGCAAGATAACACCACAATACGAAGCTACTGAACAATCGGCAAGTGACTATAAATACACCTTGCTTCGTGAAAGCTATCATTATGCAATCTTCCATCCCGCAGCAAAAACGTCACTACCGGCACCTGGAAAGTTCAGCAACGATCTGTCAAGGTCACTAAGAACACAGATGAAGACAGATTATCAATGGCATCTGCCATCAGCCGTTGTAAACTCCCTCGATCTGTGACGTAACAGTTAGACCGGTGCTCTGTTGTTGTTGTTGTAGTGGGGCCTGAACGCCCAGATCATGGGATATAAGTCGCAGATTCTTTATCCCTGAAAATCCTACCTCAAGGAGGCAATATATAAACTAGCTGCAGGAACGACTTGTACATGAGGAGACAGTGACACGACTTCCCTGGTTTAAAAGCGGTTGGTACTCAGAAGGAAAGACACTAAAGATCGAGCTTGTGAGACTCCTGTTACCGCTAGGTCACATAGCTGACTAAAGGATATGGTGGGAGATCTAGAGATTCCAAGCCTCTGGTACAAAGTAGTATGCTGAGTGGCGTAACGTCGGCATGTCATAAGGTAGTGTTCACAAGTTTCTGGAAGAGAGCATACTGAGCATAAAGGAGAGTGGCAAAGGTTGAATCTGCGGTGCTCTGGGATTGAGAGTTAGCAAAATGTAAACAAGCTTTTGTGATTCCTGTGTAAGTAAAAACGTGATGCGGTGGAAAGGAGAGCGGGAAAAATCTGGAGATTTAAACAATTAATATGGCTGGATAGTAAGTATAAATAAAGATATTCAAGTTAAAACATATTAAAATACTTTAAATAAATATACAGCCATAAGTAAAACTTAAGTTACTATACTCAGAGTTGCCAACTGCTACGAAAAAATCGTAGTTGCTACGATTTTGAGCCACAAACTACGATGCTACGAAAATCTGTCTAAAACTACAATTTTCTGAAAAAAAAAAAAAAAAAAAAGCGAATTTTGTCACAGGATCACTCAAACAATCACGAATTTCGTCACAGGATTGCGCGAAAAATCATGAATTTCATTCAACTGATTGCTGAAAAAATGCGAATTTCGTCAAAAGATCGTTCAGGGGTGATTCTGGTCCGAATTTTCCGAAAAATTAAGGCAATGATTTCCGGGAAAAAAAAAAAAAATCTGTCATAAATCCGAAAATTCGGACATTAAATGTATCGGTATTTCGGCAAATGATCGCCGAAAAAAATCATTCTCATCTTTCGTTCGAAGAAAAGTCACCAATTTTGTCAAAGGATCGTGGGAAAAACGTGACTTTCGTTAGAGAATCGCGAAAAAATGGCAAATTTCGTCAAAAACATTGCCAAAAGCAGCAAATTCCGTTAAAAGATCGCGAAAAAACAGCAAATTTTGTCAACAGATCGCGGGAAAAATGTGACTTTCGTTAATCACGAAAAAATGGCAAATTTTGTCAAAAAACATTGTGAAAAACAACAAATTTCGTCAAAAGATCGCGAAAAAACGGCAAATTTCGTCATAAACATTGCGAAAAACGGCAAATTTCGTCAAAAGATCGCGAAAAAAACGGTAAATTTCGTCAAAAGCATTGCGAAAAAATGACAAATTTCGTGAAAAACATTGCAAAAAATGGCAGATTTCGTCAAAAGATCACGAAAAACGACAAATTTTGTCAACAGATCGTGGGAAAAACGTGACTTCGTCAGAGAATCGCTTAAAAACGGCAAATTCCGTCAAAAATATTGCAAAAAACGACAAATTTCATCAAAAAATATTGAAAAAAAAAAAACGCAAATTTTATCAACAGATCTCGAAAAAAACTGCAAATTTCGTCAAAAGATCGCGAAAAAACGCAAATTTCGTCAAATGGACGCAAAAAAAAGTGGCGGGAGTGGACACCCCCACTCCCGGTTGTATCAGCTTACTCGACCTGATGAAGTGACTCTAATTCAGACATTTTTCTCTGGAAGATATACCCATAGTTCCATCACCCCCTCCCCCCAACCGCCTTGGAATCTTTCAGAAAATTCACTGTGAAGTTCAGAAATTTGGCTTTGGAGTGGACAGAGCATTAATTGAATAGGAATAATTATGTTTAATCAATCCCACCAGCAACAAAAAAATTAGCAAAAACAAAAGTCTCCTACTTTGTGTGCTTATGGATATACACATGTGTTTAATTGATTAGTATTTGCTCGCTTAAAATTTACAGCGTAAGAAACAGCCACCAACCAACCAACCTTCAGATAAATTTGAATTTGGTGTGCTACTATTTCTCATTTTCAAAGGTTGGCAGGTCTGTATACTGAAAGTTTAACTATTGGAAAATAAATATGTATGAAATTATATATACTTATCTATGAATGTAAATGAATGAAATTAAAAGTAAACAGGTTGAAAGGTTGAGTGAACCGAATAAGTTAAATAAGTAAAATGAGTGATAAGAATACTTGGAGTCACAGTTGAGGAAAATGTCTGTTTTTCCCAACAATCTTTTCGTGCCGGTACAGACCAGAAAGACTTTTCGTAGTTTAGTATAATACATCGGCTGATCGTATCCAGGTAACCCACAAGCAGCTAACTTACAACAGAATGACGAAAAATATTGATTTTTCTTTTTTTTTTTTTGGCGGTGTGATAGTGAATTTTGAAACATTAATGTGTATGAGATAGAAGAAAGTTTTGGGATTGGCATATCCAACCAGTTTTACTTCCTCTCATATTTGGAACAATTGATATTTTTTTATATTACACATAATATTTGAGTTATTTTGTATGTCCTTCAGACTTCAATCAAGAGCTTCTATTGCATGTTTGTACAGCATTGTGCACTCGTCCCACACTAACAGTTTACAACATCGAAACATTTTACCCCAACCGCTGTGTTTGGTAATGTTGCACATTGGGGTTTCTTAATTTGCCAAATTCAACGGTAATTTTAAGACTGAGTGTGCAGTCGTTCAACGTTCAGTAGAGTGGTAGCAATACCAGATGACGCAACAAAGGTCGGTATCTTTGCGAACTTTACCGAGCAGTAAAGTGAGTAAAAAGGTTTTTCCAGTCCTATCTGGTGCGTCCGAGAAAAAATAATGCACCTTTTTTTCTGTTAATATGCCCTAAAATTTTATCAATTACTTGCTTTTGCTCTGGAAGAAGTTTCGGTTTTACTGATGTCACATAATTCTGAAGTGCTGTTGTGTCATAATTGAGTTCCCTGCTAATAGCATCACATATTTCATTAATTATTAGCGGTGTAGTCATTTCATATTCATTCAGTGCTTTACTGGTGATAGAAAACACTTTGTCTTCAGTTAGAGCTTTATTGTAAATTTTGTTGTTAAATGTCAAATTGAATGTGATTTTTAACATATTTTCAGTATGTCTTCATATAGAACATCTTTGTACTTTTCCCACATTTCTGTTGGATTTGACAGCCCACATGTGCTTATTAAAGTGAAAAACAATTCCCATATATTTGCTGGTGACCGACATTGAGCAGCTTCTTCCAATGTAGAATCCCAATTGTTGTCCTTTTCGAGTAAACCTAACAACTCGCATGTCTCTCTGTAGCTTGCTCGTTCCTGTCCGTCCACCATTCTGAGGTCAGAAAATTTTGTAAACCCACACACTTTGTTAAGCAGTAACCATAAACAGAAACATTTGAAATTACTTATGTGTACGGTGAAACATGCCCAAATGCATCACCTGCTTTTATATTTGGCCAATTTTTGACTGTTGTGCCTTTCTTACGTCGTTCCCAATCTCTTTCTTTCATATCCCATGTGTAATAAATAGCGTGGAATTCAGACTATAAAAGCATCCTTTGAAATTTATCAGTTTGGCAGAGCGTGAAAAAAGCTGTTAATATTGGGGAAGGCATTTTTAAAATAGTTTACATGTTTTATTTTCATATTTTATATTATGCATATCTATGATGGGTAAGTATTACGGTGGCCCCCAACGACTAGTTTTCAAAAGCAAGGGCTTTGACCTAACAAACAACTATGCAAAAAGGGCCGTGAAAGAGAATGCCTAAGTAAACAATTTGGAAAATGCATAACACATTAGAAAACATGATGTCAGGAATTACCACCGATAGTCTGAAAAGCATCTGAATTCTTTTGTGCAGTCCTATATAGGATCTATACGTTTGTATATATACTACATAGTATTCTACAATTACTTCAGTTAGGAAATGCATAGCACAGTTAAAAATTCCCCTACAGTAAATTCTGCCAATAAACGGAAATGTACTCTATATCTTTTGTGCAGTACTGTATAGGAACTTTTAGAATTTGTACACACTCAGTAATATGCAAAGAAATGGTTAAATTAAACACGTACCACAACTGAAAACTCACTTCCAGTAATTATTTTTAATAGACGGTACAGTAACCAAATTCTTTTGTGTGTCCCTTTAAATGTACGATGAATGTTATGCATACCTTGTTCTATTCTAAACATCTTGTAGTCACTTCAATGATAGATATCACTTTTAATATGTTTGAGATAATTTAACATCATTAAAATATGTCACAAACTATTTTTCTCCATAGACCGTAACATAACAAAATTCTTTTGAGCGTCCCTGTAAATAAACTATATATGCTATACACTTCATTTTCAATTTTGAACAAGCCATAGTGAACATCAATATCATATATCAATTGCATGGCAATCAGAGTATATTTATGCGAGAGCAAGCAGACGGCAGACAGGCAAACCAAATTCATAAACACTTTTCAACTATGTTGGAAAATGTTGAAAAAAGGCTTCCATGTTAGAAATTGGTTTAGTGGTCCTAGAATACCGTTCGTAATTGCTTTATGGTTTATGACTGTTGGGCAGAAGAATATTTATGTGGCAGAGGGATATTTATAATATCTATAAAATGATGTAAGATACAACTGTAAGTAGATGAAAATGTGACACTTGATTAGAACAGTTTCCTGAGATAAGTGAATTAAAAAGTTGTTATTCTTGTGAAGCATTGTAAGAATATGAAACATTAGTATGAATTTGTTATGAAACATTAGTATGAATTTGTTTTGAAACATTGTAATATATTTTTGATTAACATAAAATTATATTATTTAATGCAGTGGTATTTACTTTTATGCCTCTGTGAGATTACTTTCACATTTCTTTTAATTTCGTATGTTTCGTTCTTGTTTAGAGTGCGCGATGTTGCTAAGCCTAACATTGACATCTTTCCCTGGCCGCTGGGATCGTTCTTTTCTGAACCTACTATGGCATTTTTGAGAGCGCTTTTCGCTTTCATTCTGCGTACAGCCAGAGGCGTGGCTTTGTAGTTGATGTTTCCTCTGCGTTAGCGCTGCTGTAGAGGGTGTGTTTATGCTGCACAAATTGAGAGTTGAGTTTTTGTTTCGATTTAAATCATTTGTCTTTTAATAATTGTCACTTTTTAATTAACTAATAAATTTAAATTTTCTTGTGATATTACTTTTGAGCACCCCTTTCCTTTAGTATTTATATCTGTGCAACGTAAATTTAATCAGAATTCCAGTAAAAGTTATAGGTTAATGAAGGTGTATTCTTTTTAGTTGCTACGGCACATATTTCGGGTCATAGTACCTGCTTCGGAACGCCAGCAATGATATTTTTTTAAATGCTTCCTTCAAATGACTTATTATATTAAAGTGATGTATTATTTTTAAAATTTTAAGATTGCCTGGATTTGATTAATAATTCTCAAGAACAGGGCTTTACAAAAAAAATCCCCCCACCCCCCCACCCCCGAAATTTTTTTTTATGAATTAAGTGAGAAAAAATAACAAACATAGTTCAGAATAGTACATAACTACTAAAAGATAAGTTTTCTAACACTAAGTTTTCTAAAAGGAACTTATCAAAATTATATATCTCTCGATGGGAAAAAAAAAGAGGAATATTGTAAATTCTGAATTAACCGGCATGTTCGGGAAATGCTGATTGCCGAATGCTTCAAATGTCCGAATAGTTGAGTACTACAAAATTTCTATCTAATGAGAGGGCATCAATAAAATAGTGAAGCTGGAAAACGATTTTTTGCCTATTTAGCCTATTGAATTTAGTCAAATAATTATGATTTTATTATTTTAAAATTTGTATTTGATGACCTCACTTAGTTTTGCCAAATTAAAAATAAAAGTTTAATTTTTAATATGTTTGAATATGATTTCAAGTTTTATTTCTTAATATTTTGTAACTTTGCAGCATCTGTAATAAGACATCTTACAAGAAATTTAATTAAACATTGTGATGTTCGCAAAATAACTCAAGGGCCATTACATAATATGCATTGCTAAAAAGCAGGGTTGCTATTTTGTCCACTTTTTTTGTAAAAAGTCTGGGACGCCGGAAGAAATTGGACAAAATGAAAATCTGCTGATTTTCCATATGTTTGACATGTAAAATTATTGCTGTGATGTCATAAAATTATATTTCTACATTATTTATCAATAATAAAATATATTTTTTCAATTAATCATTTAATTAAAATAGAATGACTGCATATTAATCATAATCTAATAAATCCCCAAAGAAAATGTTTTAATTACATGTTGGTACAATTAATTTTAGACAATATTTTACTGTAAAAATAATCTTATGCTGCATACGTCAAACAGTTTTGATTAAGTTGAATCAGAACCTAAACCAAAACTGAAAACAAACCAAAACTAAAAATGAAAACTAAAGAAGCTGAACTTAAACTGAGGCTCTCTTATATTCATAATGAATTTTATCAGAGGTGGAGTTGATTGTCTTTTATTTTAGCCTATAGTTCTGTCTAAGAATTCCAGTCATTACTTAGATAAAGGTTTCTAAATTCTTATGGTGGTGTAATGCCTCAACTTCCTAACAAAACTCGATGGAACAGTCACAGTAAATGCTTGGAGATGTATGTGTTAAACAAAGGTGCTCTCTTGAAAATTATTGATGAACATGAAGAAGTAGATACAAACATAAGGAATATAATTAACAATATTTCTTTATATAAAGAAGTGAAACATCTGATCAGTCTGTTGAAACCCATCAGTATTTCACTGGATGTGCTACAGAGAGATTCCTCTACTATTGCAGATGTAACCAATGAATTCTTGACACTTTTGAAATCTGAATAACTTGGAATTTATAATAATAAATGTTTACAGAAAAGATTGATGACTGTATCATGCCAGCTCACATTTTATCATACATGCTGCATCCAAATTACATAGGTGAGGGACTTACTAATGACCAAGAAGAAATAGCAAGGAAATGGGTGAATGACATTGATAAAAATATTTTGCCATTGATTGTTAAATTTTGCATTAAGGCATTTCCATTTCCTGATACATATTTTTCTGATGCAATCATAAATAATCTATCACTTGCAGAATGATGGGAATCACTGAAAAGATACATCGACTTAGAAAATATTTCAAATTTTTCATGTCATCTTTTTCATTGCATAGCCTCACCAGCAAGCATTGAACGATTTTTTTCCAATTCAGCATGATTCAAAACAAGCTTAGAAATAAGCTTGGATTACAAACTGGTACAAAATTTTTAACTGCTTATAAAATGTTAAATTCTAAAGACAAACAACGTGCTCCTAATCCTGAAGCATTTGACGACTATTAAATATTTTACAACCTTTATGTATCTTGAATAACAAAATTTCTTTGTATGCATTTTATGCATTTCTGTTAATTTCTCTATTATTTCCTGGTTATTTTGCATTTGATATTTTAACTTAAAGAAAATTTTTATCATTATATTTTTCTACTTCTTATTGATGTTCCCCCGATAGTAAAATGTGTATATTGAATGTTTTTATGCATATATTAAATTATTAATGTCATTACAAGCACAAGTTTCATTTCAATGTAATGTTTTCTTAATTAACATTAACTTGTTATTTCATAATATGACTTCTTTTTTAAATAAGATTTGAGGCTGTCAAACATTTTAAATTTTTTTATTTCTATTTTTAATTTTGTAAATTGATTATTAATTGCAATGGAATTGCCATATGACAGATTAACAAGTTAAAATTTGCTGCAAATGTATATGTTTGACAATTGCTATTTAATACATTATAACTTAATATTGATATACATTTTATTTATAAACATGTTTGTATAAAAAAGCTTCTAGATGAATTGAACTTAGTTTTTCATTTCCATGCAAAATATTTCACATACTGTTGTGTATACAAATATGTGTATATGATATTCTGATTTAAAAGAAGTTTCTTGAATGGGAAGAATCAATATATTTATTTATTATTGTTAAATTCTACACTTTTAATTTAAAATTTTCAATTTATTAAAAGTGCACAAAATGGATGAAATGGACAAAATGATATTTTGTCCAGGACGTTTTGAAAAAACCGGACAACCCTACTAAAAAGAAAAGAAAAACATTTTCCCTCACTGGGATTACATAATCAGGATCAATAGCCGGCTGAGGTTTATTTATTTTGATCCAACGATTTACGATAAGAATTTATAATATAATATTGTAATAATAAAAAATAAATATAATAATAATAAATAATAATAAAAAAATAAATAAATAATAATAAAAAAATAAATAAATAATAAAAAAATACCTTACCCTTCTGAATTGCAATCAATGATTTTTTTATTTTCATTTACTACAGATAATTAATCCCAACAATGTAATTATAAAATATTCTTGAGTAACAACCCAGTACCAGACACTTTGTCTCCAAGACAGAATGACGCCAAACTATTTTCCAACGTGTGTGGCGCACACAGGTGCTAGGCACCTGTTAAGTTTGGCACCTGTTTAAGTTATAATGTCTATTTTACGTGGGGAAGAAATATTAAAAAAAAAATACCTATTTTTATTTAAATGAATTATTCTTGAAATTCTCATTAAGTTTTATAGATTTACTTCAAATGAATTATTTATAATCATTTATATGTTATTATTCTTTAAAACTAGTCGCCACCGGCGACCAGTTTGGTCGCCCTTAAATGTATGTTAAGCATTGTAACAAATTATTTTTATTCATAAAAATTTATTTTTTTCCTTAATCCCTGGCATAACTGGAAAAATCTAATAGACAAATCAAGAACTTTTGCGATCGCGGTAGCATTTCGCATATTTTTTGTTGTTATGTATTTCATCTTTCTTGACAAAAACCACTTAACCCACTTAAGAATTTATGCTTCATGTCCGTTTGCTTATCACTTGCAATATTTTCGCTAATGCGGAGATTCTTAAACATATTTGGAGCAAAACAAAAATCGCGCCAACCCCGGTGCATCCGTGACAGCTGTTTCAATTTAAAATACATGACGTTCATATTTTTCATTTAAAATAGAAAATAGAAAAATAATAATTATCATAAATCAAAACATTTGATTTCAAATTAAAGTATCGTTTCTAATTTGCACGCGCAAAAAATAAAAGCTGACAATTCTTTTCGAAATTTGATCCATTAAATATTATTACATGAGTTCAACTTACGTCAAAAAAAGATCCGGAAGTTGAGTTGTATGGAACAGAATTAAGGTAAACTTTGACTGTCTCACTGGTGCGGATTATTTTTTTTATGCCAGGCAGCGATCCAAAAATTCATGGTTTAATATTTTAAACATTCACAACGAATGAATCTTTTTTCTTTGTTTACTTTCATAAATAGAGAATTTTAACTGCGAACCTAATTTAAACTGAAGTTATTGCAGAATGTATACATAATTGAACGTAAGTCATCTCTCAAATATTAATTTATTTTGAACGATCTTTCTAAAAATGTAATTTTTATGCAGTTTTATTTGCAAAAATAATTTTGAATAAAAATGGCCGCCTGGCATAAGAAAAAGTGAAACGGACATCCCGGAACTGTTGATGACAGTCACATGACTTACGGTTTTATTATATAGATGAAAGTGTTAGGTTAATCAGTTTTAGCACAAAAATCTGATTTGAACTTGCAAAAAATGTAAGCCATTTTCATCATTGCATCCAATTTTTAGATGCCACATAGATTGGATTGACAATATTTCTTACTTCTGTATCTCTCCCCACATTCTAATCACATGACATGTTAATCGACTAGAGCAGAAAAGAATTGCATTTTATGTGCATGAAATGGGAGTGAAAAGAGAGATCACAAGTAGGGATGTTGGAGAGACAATTGTTCTCATTTCTTAGTTCAACTTTTGTTAAGAAAAAAAAAAAGATTCAGATGAAATAACTTAGTCGCCAGGTAAAAAAATTTATCGCCAGTGGCGATCTGATGGCTGCATTTGTCAAGCCCTGCTCAAGAATATGATTTTAATTATCATGGATTCTTCAAACAATCGCCAGCCATCTAAAATATTGCTGTTTTGAAATATATTAAATAAAAAGATTTTTTGTTGAGTAATTTCGCTCCTAAGAACAGTGTACCAAATGGGAAAACATGATGTTCTGCCTTCCTTTATAGATGAAATTTCAAGAAAATAAAAAGATCTTTCTCCACGATCTTTCTCCTCATTGATGTATCTTCATAAAGTAAGATCTAATTTAATCTATAATTTTCTCTTCTCCAACTTCTGACCGTAAAGAACTCCTCACGGGTTTATTGTGGTTCTCAACGCAAACCATTTCTTAATTCTACTAAAAATCACAATCAATTATAAATCAATTATAAATTATTAATTACAATATTCAACAAGTAATTATTTACACCACAGCCTCTATTATATGTGCGTGCTACGTTAGCGATTCACGAGCTTGGCGAAATTAACTACAAATTGCTGTAATCACTAATTGTAATTGTGGAGGCCGCTATAGCAAAGTTTTTGTTTGTTTCAGATGACTTTGAGAAGCTGTGCAGGGTGATGCACACGTAGTATACCCATATGCAACTGACAATATCTCCAACAATTTAAATAATTGTTGTGCAGTTAAAAAAAAATTATAGTAAAAAAACAATGAATAATAAGTGGGTAAATTCAGTTTATGTGTTACTTTATTCTTTCTATAAGAGAAAAACAAAGATAAGTTGAGTTACTTTTCAGGTCGAATGGTAATCTCCCCTTAATACTATTAAAACAAGTGGGTAAGTGTGATCAAAGATCGCACAAAGGCTTTTAATATTCCTTTCAAAACACTTTATCCTTTCTTTAATAAATCCAAATAAATTTCATCCCCCCCCCCCCCAAAAAAAAAAAAAAAAATATATGAAAGGATATAAATAAACCCTTTTTAAAATGCAAAATTAAAATTTTAAATCCCAAAACATTTTTTCTAACTTATAAATATAATGCTTAAATCTAATCTGCCCCTGTGATCTTTTTTTCTCAGCCTCACAAATATTACTTTCATCTATCAATTTCGACATCTCTTTAAGTTTTAAAAGTGATGAGTTTGCATTTCTTGCAGCAATCTGTGGGGTGCGGCTCCCAGGCACGGCCAAGCCTTGGTGTCGGCATAAGACCCCAGACATCAATCAAAAGCTAATTGACCAATTAAAATAAATGATCCTCCCAATTTGACTCTTTCTCCCTCTGCTGGAAAATATCCTAAATTCTGATTAAAACCTCATGCAAGGTCGAAGAAGACAGTTTTTGGCACATTTGAGCGGTCAGCCAAACCCTCGGCCATGTAGTTCTCAAACTTTAACGTAAATGGCTCACGGGACCTCCGACTGAACGCGCGAAGATGTCTGTACGAAGAAATGCTTCAATAAACGAGTTCGATGTGTCTAGAGGTCCCGAGTCCAACTTATTTCTCTGTTTCTCTCAAATTATTAGTCTCCCAAGTCGTCCTCGGATAAATTCCTTACATTTTATAAAGTCGGTAGGATTCGAAACTACGCGGGAAAATCCCAGCCTTTCCACGATAAAAGAACTTAAAAAATGAAAAATTCCACTTGTGCCATGAAAATTTCGAATAGTATCTGTGTTGTGTCAGTGCAATCGGCCCACGAACAATCTCAAAAGATTGCCAGCAATTAATGAGACTTCGATTAGTCTTTCAAGAAAGTGCATTTTACCATCATGAACTTTTATTGTGTATAAAAGTTGAATATAGTCACCTAGAAAAGAAAATACATTTCCTCCCGATGGCCGGTAAAAAAGAACTTTTTTTTTTCTCCAAATCAAATTATTTTACTTGGTGTGCTTACTCGCCAGATAAACTTAAAATAATTTTCGTGATCATCTGAGAAAAACCGAAAATAAACATCCTTTATGCTGAAATTTATTTGCTATATTTCCGGTCCTCAACCAAGAAACTTTTTTTTTTTTTCCTCACTCTGTTATCGTCAAAAAGAAACTTATCTATTGGCAAACCGCATCAATTTATTAACTTTAGACTCACTGAAGATCAAACTGAATCTTTCGAAAAACTCTTTTATACCTCATCCTCAACATATGTAGGTCATAGAGACAGCTGATTTTCAAGATCGTGCAAACTCTGATACAGAACTGAAATATTTATCTGTGTCCTTCGTGATCTGTGCGATCCCGACTTTAAATTTTTGTGGTTAGAACTGAGTAAGAAAAGGAAAAAACATTCAGTGTTCATTTATATTTTAAAGTTTTTCTTTTCTTTCAGTTGAGCACGTTAAACTAAAGTGATTCATGATGCACTGTGAACCGACCACCGGAAAATGTTATTTATTTACCTTTAGTGAACAAATAACGATAATGATCTGGGTCAGAAAAAGCCCTGTGTTTTATTTTATTTTATTTTATTTTTTGTATGTGTGTGTGGGTGTGTTAAAGTAAATTGGATATTTTAATTCACAGGTAAGTTTTATTGCTATTAAAATTTCCGTTTTAATAGTTTTGTAGGAAAAAAATATAAAGCTTCATTACATTCTTTTTACTTTCTTCATTTTAGTGTTTGAAAGTATGATATTTTTTAATTGAAGCTTAATTTTTTAAATATTTTAAGAAGTTTTTGTATTAAAAGTAATTAATCCACAATACAGATTTCTTTTGCGTTATTTCTATTATGAAAAGGTGTTATTGAAAATCAATTTTGTTAAATGAAGCAATATTTTACTTTATTTATTTGCTTAAAGAATTAATATTAAAGTTATTCCTGGAAATATCAAAAGTTAAAAAAAAAAAAAAAAATGCTGTTATCAATGTGTAGTTTTTGAAAGTTTAAAAGTAGATTTTTCTAAAATATCACAGTTGGGTTAAAGGGATTTTAGAAGTCTTAAGCAAATTTAAACTTATTATTTTAACATTTTATTAGCTTTATTTTTTTTTGTAAAGTGCAAATTTATTAAAGTTATAAGAAATTTGGGAATGACCAGCTATGCACATTAATTGTGATAAGTTTTGATAACAGTAGTTTTCTTTTCTTTTTCATGGGGTGAAGCATACGTGCGATCACCAAAAAATAACTGCCGTTGAATTTAATGTTTATGGTGTTATAAAAAATGGGTTGAACTAGTTACTTTTATGAATGCTTTCCAGTAAAAACATTTAAACAAACAACAATTTTGTTTATTTTTACAACTTTTTCCATATAAGAGTGAAACAGAAAAGAAAATAGCTATAAAACTATTAAATGATACATTTACACATTGATCGTTCAGTTTTTCATCATTTTATTCACTAAGTATTTTTCATCAAGTTTTTACCCAATTTTTCCAGGTGAATTTTTTTTTTAATTTGTAAATATATTATTATTATTATTTTTAGATTTTGTGTGTGTTTAATTATTACCTATTTTACTTATTCATTATTATTATTTGTTTCTTTTTATATGAAAATATATTTTTACACAACTGGTAGCCATACAATTCAAATTGCCAGTATTTTTTCTTATATTTCATGTAAATAAGCATTAATGTTGTGTTTTTCCGTACATTTATTCAGTATTTTTAGATGTTATATTATTATTTTTGCCATTTCCTCTTGTGCAATTTTATTATCTCTATCACTTTTTTAATTAAAATGTCACACCCCATCATTCTCTAAACAACCCCCATGTGTTGGTTAAACCCCAACCAGTTTTTTTAAAAAAAATTTGAAGGCCCCGTCCTTACCATTTTAAATATTCAAAATAAATTCAATTCATTAACCAATCGGTTTAGGCATGACCTTGGTGAATCCACTTTTACCGTGGTAAGTCCAATAGTGTCTGAATCCACCCATTCAATTTTTAAAGATGACCATGGTTCCATTCCATTAAATCTTTAAGCCCACAATTTTTTTTAAGTTTTTGAGTTGGTTAAACTCCAACCAAAAACACCCCTGTGCAATCAAAGAGGATTCAGTTATGTACATGTGCAAATGTGGCGACTGCTGATATTTTTGTAAGAATAGATCCATTAGTAAACAGAATTATCACCAGGTTGCCATGCACTTCTGAAACACTGTCCTTTTTTATTCATACCAGGTTTATTATTTTTTTTGTTTTATTAATTAATTTTTCCTTTGCCAGTAGTAAAACCCTTAAAAATAAAAAAGATTTTGCTATTTGCGTAAAAACTAGCAAGGAAAATTCGGAGCGTTCTGGCCTCAATCTTAAGGGGAAAATGTTCTGTGATTTATACTTGTTTAGAACAGGAATTTATTATTTTTTTCTTTGAGCTAACAGTGAGGTGTAGTTCTAATTTATTATATTGCTGATCGGATTTATTGATGCCACTGGGGAAAACAAATACACCTCAGTTTGCAAAACAGTAAATTCCATTGCTTACAATTAAATTGCATCTACATCCAAAATAAAAATATCATGCTCAATTTTTTTTTTTTTTTTTTTTTTTTTGCTAAAACCTCCCCGAGGTTTAGGATCTGCTAAAACCTCCAAAGGTTTAGGATACAAATAAAACTACTTACCTAACCAGTAGTCCCTGTAAATAAACTCTATATCTTACACTTGTTATGTCCACACCTGTTTTGTCCATTTTACAGTATATTCCATTATTTTTAAATATTTATATAATCTTTTAATTTTAACAATTTTACATTACTGCGATTTTAGTATTTTCACGTTTTGAAAAAAATGTGAATAAACAATTTCAAGTTTTTCCATAATTTCACATTTCTAACTAGTTGTCTAATGTGAATATAAAGAACATATATTTTTCAAACCAATTTCTGACGTTTATTATTATTATTTTATTTTATTGATACCATATGTTTATATATTTTTGCATAACTATTTTTTATATTTAATTTTTGCACTTTTCACCTTAAATTTATAATTTTCACAAAACTATATATTTTTTATAAAATATTTTGAAATTTTGTGCTGTAAGGACTTGAACAAAAATAGCACAAAAATGGCCAAAAAACTTTTAATCCATACAATTATGGCCAAAAGATAAACAACAAATTTATGGCTATTATTTTCTTTATCTTATTAGTATTTTTTTCATATAGTTTTGTGGTAATATTACTGTATTATTGTTTTCATAGATTCTGTATGTTTTGTGGTATAATTATTATATTTTTCAAGTTTTTAATGTAAAGTTCGGTCAGATTGTCCCGAGAGCCATATCCCAAACTTGGAAATTTTTAGCATAAAAACATAAAATCTTTCATTTTTCCTTAATTTTTATGCGTCAAAACGTGAACTTTTCATATTTTTCCAGCAGCAAAATTTTCCAGCAGCCCTCACTTTTTAACAATCTTAGTTGTAAATTTAACTTTAACGTTAACTTATTTTGAAGCCTTACTCAATTAAACACTTCTTTTTAATTCATTTTGGCATTCTCGGTCTTCCGGGTGAGCCCCCCCAGCTTTGCAGGCAAATCTGGTGGATCTCATCTTGGAGGGGGGGGATGTGAAAGGATATAAATAAACCCTTTTTAAAATGCAAAATTAAAATTTTAAATCCCAAAACATTTTTTCTAACTTATAAATATAATGCTTAAATCTAATCTGCCCCTGTGATCTTTTTTTCTCAGCCTCACAAATATTACTTTCATCTATCAATTTCGACATCTCTTTAAGTTTTAAAAGTGATGAGTTTGCATTTCTTGCAGCAATCTGTGGGGTGCGGCTCCCAGGCACGGCCAAGCCTTGGTGTCGGCATAAGACCCCAGACATCAATCAAAAGCTAATTGACCAATTAAAATAAATGATCCTCCCAATTTGACTCTTTCTCCCTCTGCTGGAAAATATCCTAAATTCTGATTAAAACCTCATGCAAGGTCGAAGAAGACAGTTTTTGGCACATTTGAGCGGTCAGCCAAACCCTCGGCCATGTAGTTCTCAAACTTTAACGTAAATGGCTCACGGGACCTCCGACTGAACGCGCGAAGATGTCTGTACGAAGAAATGCTTCAATAAACGAGTTCGATGTGTCTAGAGGTCCCGAGTCCAACTTATTTCTCTGTTTCTCTCAAATTATTAGTCTCCCAAGTCGTCCTCGGATAAATTCCTTACATATATATATATATATATATATATATATATATATATATATATATATATATATATATATATATCCTGTTTTTTTTATAAAGTTTATTGGTCTATTTTTCTCATTTTCTCGAAAATCTGAACTGGTCCGATAGCAGGCGAAACCCTGTCATGTGGACTAAATGCGATATTAAAAAAAAATAAATTTCAAAATTAAACATGTTGTATAGAGAGAAACCTTCAAAATGTTAAAATATGTCAATATTTCCATAATCTGGTTTTTATCATGATTCATTATGTTCCTCAAACTTATATGACGAAAATTAATTATTGTAGAAAGAAATTTATTGTGGATTTTTAATTGTTGGAACTGCTATAACGAAAAATGTTTAAATTTAATAGGAAAAGGCTGTTAGATTTTTGGTTTTTTATCTCTCTATCTATATTAATAAAAGAAAGTTTCACTCTGTGTGTGTTTGTTTGTCTGTCTGCGATGGCTAGCAAAATCTAGCCCTCCTAGAAGTCTGAAAATTTAGGTGTGGATAGTCCAAGTCTGGCCGTGGCCATGTGCACCTGAGTCTCGGAATTTTAATATTTTGATAATTACCCAAGATATTAATTAGATTCTCATTAACCATCGCTCCTAAAATGACATCTTTTAAATCAAAATGGCGAAAGAAATGCACAGGTGCATTGGATTTGCAAGCGGAAAGGAACGAATTCGAAATTATTTTACTAATTAGCGAATTTTAAGAAAACTAATTGAGATATCAATTAAAAAATTTCTGAGCATATGTAAAAAAAAAAAAATCTGCATCTGACTATGTGATTTTTGAAAAATTCGGTTGGTAAATTTTTTAAATTTATGCAAAAAACTGCCAAAAATCTGCCAGCGTCCGTGAAAACAATCTGAGAAAGTTTCAGACAGGGATCTGCTTTCATTAAAACTGAACTACAAAGAGATCTGTTTCTCTGGCCGATCCCTTCATTTAGTTTGCGAAAATGAAAGGAAATAACTGCCAATTTTTACTAATGAACAAAAATTTAGGTAACTAATTAAGATATAGATTTGAAATTGACGTCTGGAAGGGGTGTCATCTGCTGGCTATTTTAGTGCAGCGTCTTCGTTATGTTCTAATTATCAGAAAAATGTAATTCTCTTTTAGGTAGATTTCGTAAGAAATACTACCTATTACATTCTCAACTAAGTTGGAAATTTTGAAAAATTTTTGCAGATCTACGCCGATCATGACTCCCAGAACCCAAAAACACCCCCAGTTCAAAAGTTTATCTATCTATCTATCTATCTATCTATCTATCTATGTCACTTTTTTCTGACCACGATAACTGGAAAAATTCTGCATAAATCTCTTCCAAACTGATACATAAAATCTCGGTCAAGTTCGTTAATGGGCAAAATCGAACCAAGGGTGGGAGGGTGGGGGGGCTTTTTGTGAAAACAGAAAAAACCCCATAATTTCTTAATTATTATACGTATCGAATCCGTTTAAAGTTATTATTACTTCTAGGATAAGGGCCGAAAATTTATGTATGACAGATTTTTGATATAAATAAAAATGGCCCCAAGGGGGGGGGAAAAGGACGGGTTTTAGAAGAAAAAAAAATCGTAGCTTCGTCAATTCACAAGATATCAAATCCACGTAAATTTATCATTAATCCTCTTAATATTATCTAAAACTTCTATATTGACAAGTTTTTTATAGGACCAACCGTTGTAGCAAAAAAAAATTAAAAACAAAAAAAATCCCTGCCGGCTCCGCCTGCAAACAAGTTATTTTTCGAAGTAGGCGGCTCCAACTCCCGCATCTTTTCGAAACTGATACATAAAATAGAGGGGCATAAAATCTCTGTCAAGTTCGTTAATGGGCAAAATCAAACCAGGGGGGGGGGGGGGGGGGGCTTTTTGTGAAAACAGAAAAAAAAATCCATAATTTCTTAATTATGATACATATCGAATCCGTTTGAAGTTATTATTACTTCTAGGAGAAGGGCCGAAAATTTATGTATGACAGATTTTTGATATAATTAAAAATTGCCTTAAGGGGGGGGGGGAAGGGGGGGTTTTAGAAGAAAAAAAATTCATAACTTCGGCAATTCCCAAGATTTCAAATCCGCTTAAATTTATTATAAATCCTCTTAATATTATCTAAAACTTTTATATTGACAAGTTTTTTATAGGACCAACCGTTACAGCAAAAAAAAAATTAAAAACAAAAAAATCCCTGCCGGCTCCGCCTGCAAACAAGTTATTTTTCGAAGTAGGCGGTTCCAACTCCCGCATGTTTTCGAAACCGATACATAAAATCAAGGGCATAAAATCTCGGTCATGTTCGTTAATGGGCAAAATCGAACCAAGTGGGGGGGGGGGGGGGGGGGGGCTGTTGGAGGATGTACAACCATATTCCTGTTTAACCAACTGTTTTTAATGGACATCTAAAGAGTGTTGAGATGATTGTACCACTGTATGTTGAGATAAGTCAGTTAAGCAGTGAAACCTTCTTTATAACTAACAACACTTTATTAACAGATTAGTAAAAACACATCCTTAAGAACATTATTATTAAACTTATTAGAAGAACACAGGAAAAACATTTAAACTTATTGACTGCCTGCAGCCTCATCATAAATAAACTAAAACTCCTTTTGAGCATTGGAGTTAACTGCTGGCCAAGCAAGTACACACCACACAACATCTATCCCATATCCTTTTAAACTAACAAGTGAGGTTACAGTCACAGGCAATTGAAAAACATTAGCATAATACAAGAAATAAAATAAAAGGTTATGGTTGCAGGTTAACAAATATTCAAAAGTTCAAAAACAGTTTAAGATGTCATCATTAACTTTAGCACATGACACCAACCAACCTACCACTACTGGTAACTGTTGACATGGCAGTTTAAGCTGCTGAAATGAAGTTACTTTCTTCACAGCTAAAGCATTCAGGATATATCATTTATAAGTAACTATCAAAACAGTTCTTAATTAAAGAGACAGCAATATATATATGCATTTAAACCACATTAATTTTACTTTATGTTTACTTTAAGTTTACTTTATGATAGATGTTTGTTTACATTTAATTTTATTAACTATACTTAACTTTAAACCTTTTTCAAAATTATTAAAATGAACTTTAAGATAAATAGTATCAATTTTAAATATATGTATTTAAAAGATTTAACAACATAGAGTGGGGGTGAGTGAAAGAGATGGGGGAAAACTTACTGGGAAAATTTAACCAAAGTTAAAACAAAAATTGCAAATTCCAACAGGGGGGGGGGGGCTTTTTGCGAAAACAGAAAAAACCCCATAATTTCTTAATTATGATACGCATCGAATCCGTTTGAAGTTATTATTACTTCTAGGAGAAGGGCCGAAAATTTATGTATGACAGATTTTTGATATAATTAAAAATTGCCTTAGGGGGGGAAGAGAGGTTTTAGAAGAAAAAAAATTCATAACTTCGCAATTCCCAAGATTTCAAATCCGCTTAAATTTATTATAAATTCTCTTAATATAATCTAAAACTTTTATATTGACAAGTTTTTTATAAGACCAACTCTTATAAATAATAATAATAAAAAAAAATCCCTGCTGGCTCCGCTTGCAAACAAGTTAGGTTTCGAAGTAGGCGGTTCCAACTGCCGCATCATCACAAAAAGGTCATTTCTTCCGCAATTCCCGACAAACAGGCGCCCCACGGTCTGCATCTTCGAAATCTACCTGTGCCTGTAGGCCGAGCCATCAGGGATTTTTTAATGATCGTGTGGTTCTTTTGAACAAATTATTCATTATATTTGCGGGTATGGTGAGGTAGGGGGTTAATGCCTTTCTCTGAGATTGTAATTATCTCGGCCCGGGCAACGCCGGGCGGGTTAGCTAGTCTATATATATATGTCACGTTTTCACTTGTATCACCATATTTTTTGTAGATCATTAATCCGGGCAAGGGTTTCCACCGAGGAATTTGCAGTCGGACGCCGAGAATCCAATTTACAGTGTGCGTACAGAATGCAAATAAGAGGCAGTCTGTTCCAGTTCACTTTTTATTCGAATTCAAAGGAAAATGGTCATGGTTTACTAATTGCAATGCTAATTCCGTACATGATGATTTTAATACTGTGAGAAACTTGGTGAATTAATTTAATATTTTAAGAAGACATTTTGTTCTTGCAGGCAGTCGTTTTTTTCTATCGGCAGCCAAGGAGATTTATTCCACCATCGTGAAGTACGCTTTGGGGTTACATGTACAACTGGCTCCAGGAATATAACTGATGCTACGCGGGAAAACTCTGCATATAACTATTATCTAACGCCACAGAATACAGTTTCACTAAACAGTCTTTCTACCAATCACCGCTAAGGGACTAAATTCTCTGGCGGTATAATTTTGAAGTTATCAGACCGTAGATTGAAAAAATGCGGGAAAAATATTTCTAGAACATTACCGAACAATCTAATTCCTTCGAATAAATAAAAAGAAACAAAAATACGTAGGTTTTACCGAGAATGGGCAAGATGCCAAGGTAAGATTTTACATTGAACTGAAGTTAGCTTTCATAATTTTGAGAAAGAATATTGTTTTGTCAGAAAACATAGGGAAATAAAAATAAAAGAAATAAAAAGACATAGGTTGTTATTTCAAGAGAGTTAAAATATTTTTAGCTGGGAGATTGATGTTTAAAAGAATTAAATTCTAGGATGCATTTATTTAATGAAACAAAAGTGCGTAATTTTAATATAACAGCGATCAGATCCATTTTTTTAAGAGAATGAATTTAGAATAAAGTATTTTTAGCTAGGTGGAATTTTGACAGTCGAAATACTAGAACGAAACAATAATTTAGAATAATGGGATTTACAGAGGTATAGCTTTGATGGCGAAATTTTTTTAAATTTGTTTCATATATAAAAGCCGTTCTTGGTACGTATGTTCCTTATACAAATCTACAGTTTTTGTCTGATGGGAATGAAATTTTATGTACATATGTTTTAGAACACGAGTAAAATCACTGTCAACTTTAAAATTTTCTCAGATCATTCTTTACCACTTTTTTCAAACATCTCCCATAGTTTATCATTTCAGAATTTTTTTTCTCTCAATTTCTAATGCATTTTCTTTCTTGTTGCCAAAAAAGAAACTGCGTATGGACAATATTTTTATAAACCAATAAAAAATTAGACTCTCTCACTATAATTTGAAATACGAAACTGATGTCATTTTAGGAAGATAATGTGATTTTTTTCGTTTATTACAATCATTACTATAAGTGTGTTTAAATGACATAGAACATTTATTTAAATGCGTTTGGAGATAACAATAAATAACGTAGCTCCTAATTTTACAAAGGTAAATTGTTTCCACTGGTTTGTTAATATTAAAGTAATTTTTTCAAGAAATAAAAAAATATTTTTGCGTATTCAAACTTCCTGATTAAATTTTTTCTACGTAATCAAAAATAGTCTATCAAATATTGATATTTAGAAATCATTACATCGTAGCTTTTTTCAGCTTGAGCTTCAACCAAGGAGGCAGATTTAATCTCCTTGGATTTAGGTGGAGAATAATTGCCCACTATTAATAAAAATTGGATTTAAAGAAAACAATGCAATATTTTCTATTAATTCTTTAAAGATGTGTAAGTAAAGATTAAAAGTAAAATAGTTTATTGTAAAAAAATGACTTAATTTTTTTAATATAAAACATTTATTTTAATTTTAAAAAAACTAATATATTTTTTATAAGTTCGACAAAGTGGCGACATTTTTATTTCACCAGCTTCAAAATTATCCATTTCTTAAAAGAACAATATATTTTTGAGAAATAATGTTTTGCATCAAAAATCACATAATTTTAAAACTTAATTTTAGAAAATTCTGTTTAAATTACATTGTAAATATAATTTCTGAGTTAAATTTAATATTTAATGTTTAAATTTTTTTTAGTACAATTATGAGTACAGTAGTATTGGATTTCTTTAAACGCATTTATGTTTTAAATAGATAATGTGCATGTGACGTCACACACTCAAGTAAAAGTGCTTTTCTCAACTGGTTGTAGGCGAAAAGTAACAATTCTTGCAGATTTAGTAATTCATAATGTATTATTTCCTACACATAATATAATGTATTCAAATTACTTGAAAATTATGAGAAACTTAGCGAAACTTCAAGCAATTTAGCTTAACGTTTTGCCTACGTTAAATTGACAAACCGTGCATATTATCTATAAATATAAATACATATTTGTACATGATTCATGAAGTGAAAGAAATTTTTTTTAATTAGACAAGTATCGTTTCATAGGAAAATCTATCCCCGATGAAAGTGTAGTCATATTTTAAATCATTGCCGGTTTTCATTCAAAAAATATTATTTTTGTGATTTCACAAAGTAGCGTAATTTCCACAGAATGTATTGGTCGCCAAAGCATAAGTTTAACATCTTTTTACCGTACAATCTTCCAGAATATTAAATTTCCATAAAATTTAATAAATATATTAAAGTTGATGTAAAAGTTGTTAGCATATGCAATTTTCATTGGAGAATGAATTTGCATTTGACATTACTCACATGAAATTTAAAGAAGAGTCGACGCCACTAATTAAACAAAAAAATTCCACTCCTATTTTTTAAAGGCACCATAATTATGGAAAAGAGCAAGAGAAAAGCAATTAAAAATCTAGGTATTATTAGTTATCTTTCTTTGATACTTATATAATTCCTTATAATTTTAAAATATCTAAATCTATCGTTGAAAATGTCCCTGCATGGTAATTTTTGCCCCTCATTAGAATACATTCCTGTTGAATTTCGAAACTATCATAATCCTAAACTACAACACAAAAATCAATATGACCATGCTCCATTATTGGGGTTCTTTTTCAGATTGTTTTCGCCATTCAAATAAATAAGCAACTCTTGCTTAACAAATAAGCATTTAGGCCTTGAATGTTTTTGGAGCATGATAAACATTTTGATTTTATTGGTAGATCTAAAGCTGTTAAAAGTGTGGCACTGTGAAATAAAAATACCAAAAATATATGAGGCTTAAAGGTATTTTTTTACTTATTTTATTTATTTTTAAACTTTTATGCTCCACCACGTTTAAATTAATTTTTTTAAATATATAACTTAAAATATCACATAATAATATCAAATCATAAACTGTTTTGGAAAAGAAAGATAATTTATCTTGATTTTTAGATTATTCTAATCAAATAAAAATCTTATCTAAAGTGACATGTTAATTAACAAATTTACTAAAAAATATTTACTAATATAATCACTTCGAAAAATATTCTTTGACACGAAAACTTAAATTAAATCAATTTCTATGAACAGAATAAATGTAAAATATGATAAATAGGAATGCTAAAATAGAATAAATTAATAAACAAATAAAAAAAAAAGTGTTCCACACTTAATCTTAGCGAAGAAGTATGAAATTTTAAGCTCATGAAAGAAATTTAATTGATCATATATATACAAACAGAAATATGCAAATTGTGATTATCAGAAGTATTATATACTATAAAATATGATAAAGAGTTTGTTAATTGTATATGTTGCTTAATTAATGCATTAATTTTCTTTAAATGTTATGTGAACAAAGTCACGGGTAACAGTTAGTATTAAAATAATAAGATTTTTTCAAAATTTTATGATTTTCAGCATGACAGTAGGTATTCAGCTGTAAGTACACAAAATTTCAACTCTGTAAGTTATACAGTTTCTGAGAACCGTCTCTGTGACCGACAGACAGAGAAGCGGGACGAATAGGGTTTCGTGAGATGAACGAAACCTTAAAAACATATTCCTTTTACTCCCTAGTTTTAGAACTGAAGAAATGGTTAAAAGATTGCACTACATAAGTGAGCAAATACAGCAATTACTTGAAGGCAATTTCAAGCGCAAAATATGCTTATTGCAAACAAGCCGAAAACATTAAAAAATATATCTAATCATTTTACTCACTTTTTATTATATTCTTTTAAGATATTTTCTCAAAATCATATATTTGATCAGTCAAAAATTTCAAGTATAGAATAGTTTACGGAATAAAAATTTTTGATCAGTCAAAAAGTTCAAGTATAGAAAGTTTACGGAATAAAAATTTTTGTAAGTGGAATTCATTGTGTAATGTAGTGTTTATATTTTCAGAGAAACTTTCTTCTAATTAATTCTAAAATTCAAATTGTTTTGCTTATCCAAAATAGTTGAGAAGCACCGTTTTTCTTTATAGAATCAATTTTTATGTTATGTTTTTTTTACTTCAAAAATATTAATTGAAAGTTACATATATATTTATCCCTTATTTTTTGACAGGATATGCTAAAAAAAAATAAAGAAATCAAAGATCTGCAAGAAATGATGTATGCAGAAGATGATGCGAAACAATGTCGAATATCTGAAATGGAAAAAGAGCTTGATAAGAAAGGTATATTATAAAAGGCACATTTTTTTCATTAAAGCATAATTTTTAATTGGGATTTGTATGTTGACTTAATAATCAACCCTCTCCCCTCACCCCCTTTATAGAGCTTAAGGAGATATCAAATTAAAAATATAAATATAAAAGTAAAAGTAGTTTTTTAAAAACCACACTTTTATAAGCATTCAATGTTTATCTTTAAAATCCTGCATAATTTCATGACTGCAATTCCAGTTGTTTCAAACATGACCATTGCGATACGTGAATTTGGCATGAGTCCTGATTATAAAAAAATCATTAATTTTTTATGGTTTCAGTAGAAAGCACAAAGATTAGAGAATTTATTTAAAAAAAAATAATTTCTGATCACTTACTTTTTTAAATGTGTATCAGGAAAGGAAGAACACATTTTTATATTACTGCAATTGGTGCATTATTGTAACAAACAAATCAAATATCTGTTGTTGAATCACATGGTAATTATTTAAAAAAATATATTTTTTTGCCCAGTTTCTTTTTAAGATATTGTTGTGTCGTACCTAAAACTTATCCTAGGCAGACACAAACACGTAGTAGATAAAAATAATCTACTGAACTATTGAAATTTATTCATACTTGAATTTAGAGGTTAATATAATAAAACATGATCATATAGAATTTTCTTAAAATTCATCCTAAAAACCAAGAAAAAAAGGAGAATAAAATATTTATTGCTGCTGTGGGAAAATAGTAAAAGATGACAGAGATTTATGGCTTCATGAAAAAAAATAAAGGTTATTTAAAAGGTAATCAAAATATTTTATAGGATTAATTATTCACATTACAAAATTATATTCTTTGTTTGTTCTACAACAGACTATTTAATTTTAAACATATTAAAACTTTAATCAGAGATGCGATTCATTGAAGATTTTCACTGAAGATTTAGGAGTAAAAAGTGAAAATACCTTAAGTTAAAAGAGTTCGTGGATAGTGGTCGACCACATTGATAGACTCTTGATTATGCTTCCGATCACCTAAGGATCTTCCTTGCAACAATCTTGGCTTCCCCCCCCATTTCGTAGTGGCCCACTCTCCGAGGTGCACTTCCGTCGACGATCCACATTCTGCTTCTGACACACTCTCTCTCTCAACTGCCTCCAGCCAGTTCCCGTACAAAAAGCTTCGATTCTCCGTGAACGCTGTTCTTTATTCGCTTGCTTCAGTGCATTTTCTCCTGCCGCATCGTTAAAAAGTCTGATTGCGCCCCGAAAATAATGTTACAACTTGTTGTTTATTTACAAACTTTTTAAAAATTGATTAATTGATGCACAGTTTACACATTGTATACTTTCTTTTACAGTAGTTTTTAATTTAAAAATGGAGTAAAATAACTTGTAAAACATGGTCTGATTGCCGCGGATGAATACGATAACATCCGCACTCGGGACCATGTGATTCATAAAATATAGAATGATAAGTTAGACTTACATTTTTTCAAACAGAACATCTCTAAAAACTTTTAAAATCATATTTCATTTAAATACATATTTTCAAAATTAAATTACTAACTAGCTGTAACTTTTAACTATTTTTTTAAGACATTTTGAAACATTATAAACTTTAATTTTACACACATATAATATTCATAAATATCCAAGGAAAAAGTCTTTACATCGGTAGGTGCCAAGCCAATACAAAAAAATTCTCTTCAAAAAGTTATTAAACACTACAATATACAGTACAAAGTCTCAAATCCGGACATCCGAAATTCGGAATTCTCCAAAATCCGGACATTTTGGAAACTAGCTTTTTTTTTTTTTTTTTTTTTTTTTTTTTTTTTTTTTAATATTTCGTTTTTTAATATTTCGTTTTTTTTTTTTTTTTTTTTTTTTTATATTTATTTATATATGCCTTGGACTGAATCGTTTTTCACCCTTCTGTTATATTTGTCTCCATATATTTTCCAATTTGATATCTTTACGCTTTTATTCGATCATTCCTTACTCAACGCTCTCCCCTCCCCACCAATCTCCAAAAATTGCATCAATTTATTCAATAAATTGAAGCCGTGATATAGATGTCTGATAATCTTTATTGGCGACTTCCCAATATTCCATAGGAAGCGCCGCATTCATAGTTGTATTTAGCTGCAGGAAAACAGAAAAAAGTAATTAAAAGAAAAGAATGAAAAAAACCATTTTCCTTACCATAAAAAATAAATAAATAAATAAATATCTCCGTCGTTATTTGACGAATTATGTTCAAATTTACAGCAAGTTGCAATAATAGCAAATTAGGCTGTTTTCCCAAATTTTATCAAAATATGACAATTTATTCCAAAATCGGAGCACCACACAAAAAAGGCCACTAGAGTAACTGAAAAGAAAAAGAAAGGAAGTCGAAATCGAAAAAGGAAAAAGAAGTTATCGGAATGAGATCGAATGAGATCAGTTATGGGGAATGAGATCGTTAGCTTTCAGTAGATACTATGTTTCGTTATGCAGAAAGAAACCATGCACAGATTTTTTTTTTTTTATTATTAGGCTAGGCTTGTTGAGCGGATTAGGAATGATGACATGTGAGTCAAAGCTTCTGTTTTCTTCTATTTTTGCACGAAAAAAATAAAGGAAAAATATTTTTAAAGGGAAAAAAAATAGACAACGTAAAGAAGATAATATGGAAAAGGGGCAGAGCAGGGTGCATCGGCACTTAAAAAAAAAGGGCAGTGCGCAGCACCCTTTGAGAACATCAAATGGGAACAATAGGGAGCATAAAAACAAATAATAACGGTTTTTTTTAAACCTTTTAAAAAATATATTATTTTATTGGAATATCGTATTAGTGTGTATCTTTATACAGCATTGCAAATGCCTTCCTGACGTAAATAAATCGGTGTGTGTGTGTGTGTGTGTGTGTGGGGGGGGGGGGTGATTAGTTTTTTAATAACTGCAAATGATTTATAATTGATAAAGCAGCGTAAAATAACGGACATATTCAATTACCTAACAGAAAAATTTCATTTTGTAAGTAAAATTTCCTGAAATTGTGATAATTAAAAAAAAAAAATATTCCTCTATTGAAATATTTGCTTTATTATTACCTTATTTCAGTAAAATAAACGGGGGTGGGGTGTAGATTATTATTATTTTTTTACCTTTTTAAAAATATATTCATTTTTTAAAATATTTAATTTGCTTCAGTATAATATTTTTCAGTATTGAAATGCGTTCGTCATAAATAAATAACGGGGGGGGGCAAACTGCAAATGATCCGAAATTCGGAAAAATCCAAAATCCGGAATCGCTGAAGTCCGGAGGATTCCGGATTTTGGACTTTGTACTGTATAATATAATATGGAGTAATTTGCAACAATTGCCTGACAGAAATTAGAGATATCCTAAAGTTAAAAATAAAAAAAAGAAAACTGCCCAGTTAAACTGAGGTCATTGAGCTCACAGGCTATTCATACTAATTGTATATTATACTCTTATTTCAAATTTGTGGCCTTACCACAATGAACCTATATACAAAATTTAAAGAAAATCTGATAATTCTGCATGAAAATCCCATTTAACTAAATTAAGGGGAGGGTTTCCCCCCTTTATACTTAACCAGTGAACCCACCCCCAAACTAATCAGGGAAGTTCCTTACCACAATGAACCTATACACAAAATTTGAAGCAAATCGGAAAATTCTGCATGAAAACTCCATTTAACTAAATTGAGGGGGGGGTTAGCCCCCCGTTTCCCCTCTATATACTTAACCAATGGGCCCCAAAACTAATCAGGGATGAGCCTTACCACAATGAACCTATATACAAAATTTAAAGAAAATCTGATAATTCAACATGAAAACCCCATTTATCTAAATTGTGGGGGGTGCTCGCCCCCCGTTTCCCCTCTTTATACTTAACCAATGGACCCCCAAAACTAATCAGGAAAGCTCCTTACCACAATGAACCTATATACAAAATTTAAAGGAAATCGGGAAAATTCTGCATGAAAACCCATATATCTAATTTGAGGGGGGGGGGTTAGTCCCCCGTTTTCCCCTTTATACTTAACCAATGAACCCCCAAAACTAATCAGGGAAGCGCCTTATCACAATGAACCTAAAAACAAAATTTGAAGCAAAACGGATATTTCTATCAAGAGTTATCGCGTTACGTACATACATACATACAGATCGTGCGGGCACTCAGGCTTTGATAGCCTGTGAGCTAAAAAAACTACTTAAATAAAACAGCCTAAAGATAACATAACCCCTTTTATTTTTATTTTATTTATTTATTTATTTATTTATTTTTACTTATTTAATTACTTATTTAGAAAAACACAAATTATCAACATAACAATATGGTAACAGGAAAGGGAAAAAAAAAGCAAAATTTAACAGTAATTTATTAATTAATAATAAAGTTCTGAATTTATGAAAATATTGTATTCTCATCCAGACACAACTGTGTACTTACATGTGTATTGCATGCATTTTGAAAAAGAGCATCATAGTGGTCCATCTACTTCCACCACTGATAAAGACATTGAATGCATTCAACAAATTATCCATGCAAACAGAAGTTTAACAATTGATCAAATTCAGTTTGTAGTAGGGATGCACCGAATAGTGATTTTGGCCGAATACCGAATATTCGGCCCACAAGTAAACCGAATACCGAATATTCGGCTAGCCGAATAGTAACATTGAGGCCGAATATTCGGCCAACCGAATAGTAACTATTCGGCCGAATACCGAATATTCGGCTGGCCAAATATTTTTATATTTCAGAGTTTAAAAGTATTAAAAGTTAAATTATAAAAGAATTTCATTTTTATGAACTAGACCGTTTTACAAGAAACCGTTACATTAAAAAAAAAAAAAAAAAAAAAAAAAAAAAAAAAAAAAAAAATCTGTGCTTTGAATTATAACTTAAAGAGAGGATAGTCTTAAAACTTTTTTAATTAATAAAGCTTACTTCATAGCTTATTCTGTGAATTAAAATAAATTTATAAAATGTTCTTATATTCTATAACAAATACTTTAAAATCAAAGAAATTTTTTGAATGATTAGAAAAAATATTTTGCAGTGTTTATTTGTCAGGAAGGGTAGCTCAGTGTTGTTTAGATATGAATGGTGGAAATTTCCAGTACTTATCGTGATTCACAGAAATCAAAGTAACTATGTTGAAAATATAGTTACAATATCTTCAATATTATTAAAGTAACAAACGAAAATTCTAATTTGACCTGGAGTGAGATGCACTTTATTTTTGATTGAATAAGTGTGTTGCGATTCTGGTTTCCTGGACAAAAATTGCCTGTCTTTGGTGGCAGTGAAATTTTTTTTTCATTTTGCTTAGAAACATGATGTTTGCAAAAAAGCAAGAAACAGATTATTTACTAGACAATATTCAGGAACTTGCATTTATTTGTGCATCATTAATTCATTTGAAGGGCATCATTAATGGTTAATTTTCTTAAGTGACACTTTTCAAACAGGGAATAAATAATGTAAAAGCATTATCTTTCATTGAAATATGATTTTATTTCTAATTATTTTGAATATCTTTATTAATTGACAGTTAAAAGTAGAAATTATGGTTTTTAAAAAATATTAAAAAAAAAAAAAAAGTTTTTTTAAGTATTCGGCTTGGCCAAATATTTCGATATTCGGCCAAACCGAATATTCGGCAAACCGAATATTCAGCAAGCCGAATAGTTTGATATTCGGCAGACCGAATAGTTAGATATTCGGCCTAACCGAATATTCGGTAATATGGCCGAATACCGAATAGATACCGAATATTCGGTGCATCCCTAGTTTGTAGTATGTTTATCACAGAGAAGTGTTCACAGAATTCTTCCTTATTCAAGTATGTGCATCATGTCTGTTGGCACATTGTTTGAAAAATGTTGTTCGCTAAACAAAAAGAGCCTCAGGTTTCAATGACTAGTGATGTCATTGATATGGCAGATACAATTCAGAACTTTCTGAAAACATCTGCAGGGTTCGTACAGACTCCTTAGACTACTTAGAAACTTCTTAGAAATGAAAAAGTTTCTAAGCAGTGCTTAGAACTCCTTAGATATACAAAATAATCCTTATAAACTCCTTAGAATTATCGAGAAGCAAAATTAAGTGACTTCATGAAGTATACAAGATTAGAAAATAGAGACATGAGGATTAATATAGCCTGTATATAATGATCTTTCTTAGCTAGGGCATGAAGTAAAATAAAATAAAAATATAATTTTATGTTTACAAAAGAAAAATTAGTAATTACAGGTGATTTTCTTACCATTCTAAATAGAAAGCAATACATTGATTGTGAATACTGTGCAGTTGTAACACTGACTCATTAGATTTTAATAGTATAAAATCTGTTTGAAAGTCTTTTCTGTTAATTTTCTTAATTAAAAATTGTGCATGTTACAGTGCCAAGGTACAGTAATACTAAAAAAAAAAAAAAAAAAAAAAAAAAAAATATGGTAAGTTTTTTAAAATTTTTGCACTCCTTAGATACTCCTTGAATTTTTTCTTCTGAATTCTGTACGAACCCTGCAGCTGTGAGTGGTGATGTGACACTCTTCGCTTTGATCCTCTGCTTAAATGTCAGTTTGCTGAATAAAAGCAAAAATAATAATTTCATAATACTCTGACTGAAGTCGGTCTATTATTTTTTTCTGCAGATTTGAAACAGGCAGAAAATTCATTCTGGCCGTGTCATGTCGAAGCGGCTTTTTCTTTCTTTTCTCTTTTGGGGAGTGGAGGGAGGTAAATTAGTAATACTGTACAGCCGTTAAAAGAGAGAGAGAGAACATCCTGATAGTTTTTAATCGTGAAATTGCCGCTGAGTGATGTGAAAGGTACTGTTAGACTGCGAATTGTGTCTATTTTTCGAAGTTTAATACAAACTTTGTAAGAATCTATACTATTAAAATCCGTTCGTGTATCTATGTAACCTCAAAAACTCGGAAACCACAGGGCGCAGGGCTAAGAAATTTTGCACACGTGTTGCTGGTTGGGGGCCCCATGAATGATTGGGGCAAAAAATTCGAAATTTTTAAATAGATTTTTGTTAGATTAAATATTAATTAAAATCCATCTACAAAGAGATCTCATCAAAAATACGCTTTTTTATCTTCGGTTGGTTGGTTGCATGGTTGTATAAAATCTCCGCAGAAGTCATTAAATAAATCAAGGCAGGAATCCAGAAAACTTTATTTAGCAGATTATTTGTTAAATATCTTGGCTGCGCACGACCTCACGGGTAATTATTTAATTGCACTTAATTATTACATTTTTTTTTTTAAAATAAAGAAAAACATCACAAACATCAACAAAACTTTTAATTCTATTTATATTCCCTTATTACAAAGATATTGTTTTATTGTCTGCTGCCATAGCAACACGATAAATCTAATTTCATTAAAAAAAATTGCACAGTAATAGGAAAATATTTTCTAAATCCAATAGTTATTGAACAACTCAACACTTTAACAGGGGAATTCTTATTTCTTATTTAGATATTACATAATTGTTTGTTGTCATTGCGTTGTTTTGTTAAGTTTTGTACTTTTTACTACGGATTTTAATTTAAAAATAACATTGTGAAAAAGGGATCATAGACTTTTACATATATTTTACTTTTGAAAACAGTAACAAACCGCTCACGGATTTTTACATATTTCTTTATTTAATATTGACATATTTTTTACTTTTGAAAACAGTGACAAACCGCTCATGGATGTTTACATATTTCTTTATTTAATATTGGCATATTTTTTAATATTTGATCACAATCTTGGAAATTGAAATTTTGAAACTAAGATGCCTAAGCGCAAACAGTCAATAACTGGCAATTCCTCACGAAAACAGAGGGCTATAAGGCAGCGTGAAAGGCGAGATAATGACAGAGGAAGAAGCTGCTGCAAGAAGATATGAAGCTGCACTGCGAGCACAACAAAGACGTCACGATGAGGGTACCCAGCTACTGGCTGTGAGGGAAAATCGCTTACAATGTATTGCTCGACGTCGAACAACGAATAGCACAAATAATGTCGGAAGGTGCAGATTACACCCAACAGTTGAAGAACAACAATGTGGTGATATGGACAATGTTTGCATCAAGTGTAATGCATTTTATTTCAATGCACAGAAGAATAAAAGAGGAATTTATACTGAATGCCATTGTCACAACGGCAAAACAGTTTTGGAACCTCTTCAACCATATCCAGATGAGATGAGACAGCTTATAGATGGCAGGGATAGATTGTCAGCTCACTTTAAGGAACACATAAGGTCATATAACAGTGCGTTGTCTTTTGCCTCTATGGATGCTCAAGTTACACCGCCCCCAGGTACCGGCACGTATTGTTTTAGAATCCATGGACCAATTTATCATAATACTTCCCATCTTCATCCAGCTGAAGTAGGGCAGGAAAAATATGCTCAATTGTATGTATTGGATTCTGATATAGCACTGCGGCAGCGTATGAAAAGGAGAGAAAATTTACAATCTATACTATTAAAATCCGTTCGTTATCTATGTAACCTCAAAAACTCGAAAACCACAGGGCGCCGAGCTACGAAATTTTGCACATGGGTAGCTGGTAAGGCGGCCATGAACGATTGGGGCAAAAAATTCGAAATTTTTAAATAGATTTTTGATAGATTAAATATTAATTAAAATACATCCACAATGAGATCTCATCAAAAATATGCTTTTTTATCTTCGGTTGGTTGGTTGTATAAAATCTCTTCAGAAGTCATTAAATAAATCAAGGTAGGGATCATTGCAATTACGAGTCGAGTGTTTAAAATTGATGGATCAGAGATTATATGACATGTAGACAATCAACTTATTTATTAACCGTTGCCAAATGCTAAAAACTTATTTTTAAAGGATTTTATCAACTTAATGAATGATAATTAGCTGCGTTTAAGGGTTTTTTTACATGACATATATTAGTATGATAGCGATTATTAATACAGAAAACTTTAACAGATTTTTTGTTAAATTTGCGGGTATGGGGAGGGGTGGGGGTAAACGACTTTTTATTAAAATATTACATTTATTTTACTTGACCTCGCGCCACCTGGCGGTGGTTTTTTCATTAATTGACACTCCTTATTAATAAATCCAAATCTACTGCTCTGATTTCAACAGAACTAATTACATTTAACAAATTTAGCATTTTTAGCTTCACCTGTAATGTTTAATCGCTGTTTTATATAGATAATACCGCTATTTTAGAACAACAGCTTTCGCAAAAACTAAATTTATGTTCAAACAATAAATTATGTCCAATTTATGTTTCATAACAAATTTGTATATTCATAAACTTTAGTTTGGTTGTACTGATTTTTATTTTTTATTGTGGTTTTCGAATTAAATTCATGAACTCCCATGAGTAGAACGGGTTAAACAGCTAGTCTACATATTAAAAATTGTATCGACTTAGAAATAAAAATCCTTTCATCAGCCAGCTGTCAAACCAACTCTCAGATCCCTAGAGTTGGCTCTGTCAATTTTTTATCGAAGCCCCTCCCCCTATATTTTAGTGTATCATAAATGTAAGAGGCTAACAATTTAAAACCCTTACAACGCGATCCGTAATTATCGTAGAATACTGTTCTATTTTGCATGATAAATATAATCTTTATAAAGGAGGGACTTTGTCGGGTTTTTTTAACCGAAGCCACTAAATTTTAGTATAGCATGAATATAAGGGCTCGTTAACAGAGAATACTTATAAATCAGATCCGAATTGTCGCAGCTCAAACAAATTTTGTATGGTAAACCTTTTTTTTTTTTTTTTGGGGGGGGGGGGGGGGGGGGGGGGGAGGTGCTCTGTTGATTTTTTATCAAAGCTGGATATATTTTAGTGCATTATAAATATAAGGTGGTAACAAATTAAACATTTATAACTCGAGCTGTAGTTGTCGTAGTACTCTCATATTTTTGTGTGGTATTTTTTAATTTATTATATCAAAATGACAAAGTTCCCCCCCCCTTCTGTTTTTATCAGAATTATTTTTTATAAAGGGTAATTGTATTAAAAATTTTTATAAACCATGTGAAAGAAATTCTCAATTGCTCGCTTATTTGATTGATAAAATTCTTCAGTCTTTTTACTCTTACAGAAAATATCCATAGCTTCTCTGAGATATTGTTCAGCCACATTATAACTTTTATAGCATACTCCAATCGAAACTAAATTTGAAAGATTAAAAAAAAAAAAAAAAAAAAAAAAAAAAAAAAAAATTTTTTTTAAGTTCATTAATGAGAAGTGTCTCTATAGCAAGTATTTTTTTTCCTTGAATTGTATTAAATAATTAAAGCATCTCAAAGTAAGGTTATAATTTAATTAACTGTTTTATACTTTAAATTTTAAAATAACTTTTCTGTGCTTTAAATGGTTATAAGTATTCCTACTATTAAGATACACCCTAGAACTCTTTCTAAAAACAATTTTTACAACAACTGCATCCATTATTTCAATAACTAAAGAATGTTCTGAAAACTTCCAGAACATGAATTTAAGAATAAAAAACAAATGTATAAACTAACAATTTTTTTAATGCAACTTGCACTTTCTTTGTTCCACCATATATAATAAGTATTTTGAAGATGCTATTTCTGGAAACATTGACTATATAACAAAAACTCATGCATCAAGCATCATTTCTTATGAAACATTTTACAACACATTCAGAATATTGTAACAAAACTTTACCGTTTAATGAGGTGAAAAATACCTAAGTAAACAATTTGGAAAACTCATAATACACAAATTTCAGCAATTACCATCTATAGTCAGAAAAATATCCAAATTCTTTTGTGCAGCCCTGTATATGATCGACAGATTTGTGTATATATATATATATATATATACTACATAGTATGCTAAAATTTTGTTCAGTTAGGAAATGCTTAACACAGTTGAAATTTCTCCTTCGGCAATTTTTGTCAATAAACTGAAATGTACTGTTAATTTTTTTTTTTGTGCAATCCTGTATATGACCTATAGAATTTATACACACCAAGTAATATGCAAAAAAATTAGTTAAATTTAAAAACTGTTACCACAATTGAACCATCAATTGGAAGAAGGGAATAAATCCAAAAAATAAGAATGGAGATAATTAAAAAAAAACTTTATAACTTTTTACTTTGAACTTATAGGCTCATGTGATATCAATGATAATGAAGAAAATATAAATTCTGATTTATTTACTAATAGAGCTGGCTGAAGTATATAATATTCATTTATATATGTAAATGTATTGGATGTATTCCTTTCTTCCAATTTATCATATACTATATACAAAATAATTTGAAATAATAAACAATATAATGACAAAAACTACTTATTTATTAGAAAAAACGTAAGGACACTCTATTATTCATCTATTTCTTCCCTTTCGGATCTTGTAGTTGGCCAGGTCAGAATAATATCGTAAAAATCTTTGAATTCGTCAGGAATATATTGGATTATTTTTTGTATGTCGTTCATTTTTTTCACATTTATGGGTATTTTAGTAACATATGCCGAAGTTTCTGATATTTTCAGGTTTGTAGAAGGTTTTTGGAGCAAAAATGTAGCTTTAATGAAACCATCAATAAATTCAGAACATATCAAGTAACCTTTATGACCTTGAACTATACTCAAAGCTTCTATATTGCGAAGTCTTGAATATTGTTGCCTTGTCTAATGACTTACAGCTTTTCTTGAAACATCGCTGCCATGAGTTTTTAAAATCAAGTATGTCATTAGAAGTAATGGGTTTAACTTAAAAAACCCTGATTTTTGCTGCCAAAATAAGATTATTATATTCATTTGGAATGTAAATTCTGTCCTTTCTCCTAATGAGTCTTTTAGCGGTCCCAAAATTTCTATCACACTGTAAAAACGAATGGCCACACACAGGAAAGTATTGATATATTTTCTCAAAACGATTCATTGCAACAAGAGTGAGAAAGAATCTTGTAAGGATGTTATTTCTATTTTGTCCCCCGCAAGCATCGCTAAAAACGTATAGTTCTTTGACAGAGGGTTCCATGTTCTGCATAGTTTTCCACAATAAACTGCATACTTCATCCCGGCCCCGTTTAGCTTCACTCTCATGGTAAGTGTAGAAATCAGCTGAGTTAGTCTTTAATTCGTGAACACAAAACTCATACAGCCAAAAAACAGGCAAAAAGACACCATTTCTATACTCGTACAGTTGATAGTTGGAAGAAGGGAATAAAGGATGGATCTGTTTCCTTCTTTCAACTAACTATTTTTATGGCCGTATCAGAGTACGCCGATTTAAATCAGCTTGATTTTAATCATGATTTAAATCACTTGATTTTTTTAAAAAAAATCATTGATTTAAATCACACTAATTTTTTTGTTAAGTAATTTTTAACTATACTCCAAATTTTAAAAAAAATCTTGAAAAGAGTACATGTTTATTTAAATCAAACAAAACAAGCAAAATATAAAAATATATACAGTATGGAACCATTTATCCGAAAACCAGTTAACTGGAAAACCAGTTATCCAGAATATTTCCGACTGTCCAATTTCAGAATCTTTCCAGTAAAAAAGTGCCTTTTGGTACCAGTTTGACAAATGCATTTCTTGAAACATTACAACATGCATGGTATAACTTCATACTAACATATAGGATTTGAAATGGAAGCATATTTAGTTAGATATTGGACATTTTGATTTTTATGCAGAGGAATTTTTATTTCCAAAGGTTTTTCACAAATTGCCTTCTTTTAAACTCTGATTAATCTTTGATCTTGTTTGCATCTGATTCTTAATATGAGCAATCTAATAATTAATTTGAAATCTGAAACAATATCACAACCACAAATATTCTACAAATCTGATCAAATAGATGTTTTAAATTTAATATTTTAAGTTGCTATGCCCAACCAGTTATCCAGAAAAAACAGTTATCCGGAATACGTCTGACCCCAACCATTCCGGATAAATGGTTCAGTACTGTATTCTCAATGCACTCCAAGAATGATCTCATTTTCAACAGAAATCCTCTGGTTACTTTTCTTTGTAGACACCTGGAGAGATAATGGACTTTATTGAATGGAATAACAAAGGTAACCCATACCATAGTAAATAGATAACAAGGAAGAATTCCTTTTGTCCACTGGCCAATAGGGGTTAGTTACAAACCGGTTTTGCATCCACTCTTGATGTCAAATACTTGAATCAACTATCTCAAGTATAAAAATAGGTAAATCTAATATGTATATATAGGGGAAAACTGGGAAATTTAGTAGCCAGTGGCCGGTAGACTCAGTTTCATTAGTGGCCACTATTATGTTTCAAACTTTCTTGGCATCTAGATAAATTATAATCGTTGTATATAAACATATATTTCTATAAGAGTTTTATACCTATTGTATGAGTATGAGTGTATTTCGCATGTAGTATGAGTAGTATTTTGCATGATTAAACAGTATCTCTTGAAGAAACAATCCAACTGGTGAACAAGTGGCAGGAGTCGAAATATTGAAGATACTGAAACGTCCTTAAATTCCGCTTGTAAATTAAAGCAATTACTTACGCGGTAGCTACTTCTGCTTCTGTAGAAAGAATATTTTCTACTTATGGCTTAGTGCACTCCAAACTTCGAAACAAGTTGGGTAACGAAAAAGCAGGAAAATTAGTTTTTCTCTACAAAGCACTACATTTGTCTTAGCTAACCATTTCGTGGTTACATTTCCTGATTTAAAATAATCAGTTACCTTGACACCTTGTCCATTTTTTTCTTTCAAAATGTCAGTATAAAGAATTTGTACTTTAAAAGAACCTAGTTTTTTATTGAAAATTTCATGATTATATTTCTTGATTTAAAATAAATAATTGATTACCCTGATACCTTGTCGATTTTTTCTTCAAAATGTCAGTATGAGGAATTTTTATTATAAAAAAAATTTAAAAGAACTTAGTTTATTATTATTTTAGCTAACACTGATTTATGACTATACATTTATACCATGACTAATTATAAAATTATATTTTTAATTTTATTTTGACCTTTCGAGTTATTAATGGACTTTCTGTTTAATCATGCAAAATACTACTCATACTACATGCAAAATACACTCATACAATAGGTATAAAACTCTTATAGAAAAATATGTTTATATACAACAATTATAATTTATCTAGATGTCAAGAAAGTTTGAAACATAATAACTTTCATATTTAGTTATATCGAACAAAGGATTCATTAGTACTACATTGGATGTTTATTCTGGGTTTAATTTTGCATTTGTCACTGATTAAACAATAATCTTTTTACATATTGTACTAATATATAAATTTTACATATTGTAACATATTTAAAATGTGTCATGATGGGGTTTGTTTTGGTGAGTGGATGGTATCTTGAATGGTATTAACACATCTTATTGACAGCTCTTAAGGTAAGTGATGTAATAATAATTATACAGAAGTATAAAAATTTATGTAACAAAATATTTTAAAATACTATTTAATCTAATTTATAAAACAATTGAAAATGGCATGCTATAGACTTGAAAGTTTAAAATAATGTTGTTAGTTAATTTAAATAAAAAAAATCCTATTTAAATAAAAAAAAAAAAAAAACTGATTTAAATAAAAAAAAATCTGATTTAAATAAAAAAAATCCGATTTTTTTGATTTAAAAAAAAAAAAATTATGATTTTTTCATACCCTGGGCCGCATGAATCTATACGAAGCGAATGGTTTTTGTTCTTTTCTTCGAACTCTCAATTAAGCGCTACTTCTAAAGAATGTAAAAGTGTAGAAAAATGAATGTGTAAAAAAGTGGCATTTATTCCCTTCTTTCAATTGGTGGTTCAATTGAAAATTCACTTCCAACAATTATTGCTTCTTGACAGTACTGTAACTGAATTCTTTTGTGTGCCCCTAGTAAATGCTATGCACACCATATTCTGTAGTAAATATCTTGTAGTGCACCTCAGCGATGTATATAAATTTCAATATGTTTGAAATAGTATAATATCCTTCAAATACACTACAAACAATCTTTCTGCATAGACCAGGGTCGGCAAACCTATGGCACGCGAGAGGATATTTTTGGCACGCCGTTGATTAAATCAAATTTAGTCAAACTCCCCAAAATACTGCACTTCATTATTTTTCTTTCTTTAATACACGACCTTGACTGGCAATAGCTTTTGATTGTTATAATAAGTACTTGTGTACTTGTCATATCAATAAATTACCCATTTCGGAATCATTTAATACTTAAATGCATAGTGATGCAAAGTTGCACCACTTTTTATTTAACTTATAATAAATAAATCAACCTCTTTGCCACCACTATATTTATATAGAAATATTAATCCTATGAAAATCACGTAAAATATGCTACTAAACAAAGTTAAAAATCTATCTTAAAATTTCTGGTGTCTAATCCGTAATATAAGCACAAAGAAATTCAATTATAAAAGAAAAAATCAAGTATTTATGGTTAAATTTATTATCTACCCAGATGTGACTCCAATTGATAAACGGATTGTATTCGATTGTTTAAAAATTTCAGAAATTAAAATATAGCTTATCGACTTCTAATCCAGCTCAATATGGACTTAGCAATTTGTCAAATTGAGAGAGGATTTGGAGATGATCGAAAAAGAAAGACTGCCAGGCATCATAAACAAAAATGTTGGTAGTAAAATTATGTAAACTTTGAATTCAATTCCAGAAGAAGTCGGCATTTGCCCCATGTTGACAATCTCTCTCTCTACTTATGCTTGTGAATCATTATTATCAGAAATGAACAATATTAAAAATTCTTATCGAATCAACTTGTCAGATGACTCCAGTTCATCACATATTTCATTAAAAATAACCAATTATGAGTCCATCACATAAGAAATCACATTAATTTGTTTAATTGCTTTACTTTCTTCTCTTTTTAATTACTTTTAAAAATGTAACTACATTTAGACATTGTTAAACCATCACTCTGCATATTATGCCAGTTTATTAAGGTTCCAACCAAAGAAGGAAATATCGGTAAAATATCGTAATAAATCTTGACTTGAAAATATGAGATCTGTTAAACCTTCACTTACTTTATCTTCGACTTACGATTTATCTTTTTTGTACAAACGATAGCAGAAAATTGATAGAAGAAACAAACATTTATGACAGTGAGTTAAATGAGAGTAATTGCAAACTTGGTGAAGAGAAACTAACACCGAAATTTCAAGATGCTATTGCTGCATTACGTACTTTACAAAGTTTTTAATTTTCTACTGAAAAAGAGAAGATTTTGAAATGCTTATGAAATTAGAAAATAAAAGTGAATCAACGAAAACCAAAGAGAAAACAGATTTCTTTCGCAGACTTTTTAGATAATGTTTTTTGTATTTGCTAATTTCTTCTTATGCATTGTAATATATTTTTAAAATGATAATTTTCCATTTAATAGCTGGTGTAAAACAAATATTTTGCAGATATTATTCGTCAATGATTTTTTTCGATGTTTCTTTTCTGATTTTATATCCTAATCCTAATAATATTATAAATCCGATTGTGTGCAAATGTTAGGCTGCAGCCAGCGTCAAAATGGAGCATTTAATGATCCTGTATTTTTGCATATAGGTTGATTATAACCCTCAAATGAACATAGACTGGTTTTTGTTCATTTTATTCAAATATTTTTCTTAATAATTCCAAATTTCGTTATTTTCATAGAGAATAAATGGACATTTTTTCGTATAATATTAAATTGTTAAATTTACTTTACCGTTGCTAATAGTTTACCGTTGCCAAAAATTAATCACAACCGGGAATAATAATCTTTACTCAACAATTTAGTTTCGATTGAAAAATTTTCACGTGCAAAATAAAAATGAAATAAAAAATTATAGAATTAAAAAGAAGATTAAATAATATTATTAGAAATTAAACGTACTTTTTTTAGTTTTTGATAACAATAAAAGGTTTCAATATGCGTAACCATAGTAAACAGGATAATATGACGTCATACATAAAAAATAAAGCGGATATTGCTTTGATGGTGAAATAAAATTATCTTGTGTTTTTTCTTAACTTTTTTTCTTTTTTTTCTTTTGTATGGTACAATACTTGGTGTTTTACCGTCTGCGCACGGCTAATATAATTATACCGTATTTTTAATTTAAATTTTAAAAAGTAAAAAGAAGTTTGAAAAGAAAATGGTTAGCAAATGTCCATAATATGCTCCGCAATATTATCCATGTCGAAAATGATGTCATGGATAGCAAGGAATAGTTATGTCATTCTTAAAACGAAAAGAAATAACTCGATTACCTAAAAAAAAAGACGAATGTTAATCGATCCATTTTTGTTAATAAAACCTAAAGATTTAAAATTATTTCGTTTAAGTAACATAATTTCCCCTATGCCAGTATTGAAATTAATTATCTAGAAAAGAAAATTAACGAGAATTATGTCATTAAAAAGGGATTTCTCTGGGGAAAAAGAAGCGTCATATTTGAAATAAAACGGGAATTTTCCAATATGTTTTAAAATGAGTGTGAATCAGTTCCTTACATTAATAATACAGGGATCAGTAAGTATAGAAAGTAGATGAGTTTCACGCCATATTTATAACGAAAAATGTAAATGTTTTTTATCTATACTGATTATTAAGCATGAGTATCCGTTATATATAGATGGGAGTTTTCAGCTAAAAATCACATATATCTGCTAAAAATCATAATTTTAAGAAAAGGAAAATGAACACGAATCTATTATATTAAAATCTGACCTTGTGTTTGTATTTCGCAACTACTCCTAGACTATCGAACGCAACGCGATTTACTTAATACCGGTTATTATTGATCTGAGGATGTCACAGAAACTCTCAGAATTAAAAAATTTAAATTAGATGCCAAGATTTTTTTTTTGTAAATTTTAACGAAGTTTCTCTAAAAACGGAAAGTAAATTACTCCATATGTGTATAAAAAAGGAGAAAAAGAAACAGATCAGTATATCTTTTACACCATTTCTCATTAAAACTGAAAAACAGAATTTATTTTCACTTTGAATAGATCGTGAAAACAAAATCTTGATTTCAGTAAATTATCCGAAAAATAAAAACATATTTTCACATATTCAAACTTCTTCATGGATCAATTTATTCTGGAGAAAAAAAATTGCCTGTCAACATTCTGTCACTTAAAAAACAAGATTTGTTTCAGCTATACATTAAACCAAGGAGGCAGAATTGAATTTAAAGAAAAAGCATATACTATTTCCAATTAATGTTTTTTTGAAGGATGGCTAACGTTTCACAAAGGCGTTAAAAGTAAAACTGCTTATCAGGTAAAATTGACATTTGTTTTTACCAAATTCGTCTATTTCCACGATTTTATTTGGCCTCCTTTATTGCATTGGTTTCAATTTCATTTTCGCGATTATTTGGCACAAAATTTCACTTTTTTCAGACTGAGTTATGTCAAGGTCCCCATAACAAAAAATACCGTATTGTCTCCTATGAAATGTGATAAACAGTTAGTTAATTATTAACGTTTTTAATTATCGGGAATGAAATATTTTGCTTAATTAATGTATTTATTCTTCTTTTAATGTTGCGTGAACGAAGTCACGGATAACAGCTAGTTTTAAAATAAAATTACATCTATTATGAAACCACCACGTTGCTTAAAATGTCAAAATCAACAGTTCCCAAGGGGCAACACTATCTATTACCATAATTTTTATAATCATTTGGCAAGTTGTTTCGATTTGAGTTTTTAATATTTTTTACAATTGCTAAAATTATTTCTTATACATATCTTCTTTCTATAATTATTACTATAATCAATTAATATTTTTATGCGACAAGTTATTTTGGTTTGAGTTTTCAATATTATACATAATTTAATTTAATATGCATGTTGATATTAATATTATGTTAATATTATTACCTGTATGTATCCATATGTGAGGTATGTTATCCATATATATCTTAATCTAATAATAATAAAAGTAGTTTTATTCATTATTTTTATAATTTTTTTTTTTTTTGGCACAGATAGGTGGGGTTTGGGGGTTGGCACGCCATGGTCACTTGAAAATTTTTTGGAAGAAAATTGGCACGCGGATGTGAAAAGATTTGCCGACCCTGGCATAGACCATTATGTAATGGAATTCTTTTGAGTGCTCCTGTAAACAAACTATAAATGCTACATACTTCATTTTTAAATACCAAACATGCCATGGTAAACCTCAATAACATTTATAAATTACATGACAATCCAAGCATATTTATGCAATTTAGAGTACAGACAGACTACCAGACAAACCAAATTCATAAACACTTTTCAACTATATTGGGAAGTGTTAAAAAGGAGCAAGTTCTCTTTAGAATATTGTTGTTTAAAAATATATATCTGATCTAAAGTAGTGGCAAGTTTCTTTTCTGTATCAAATTCCACAGCCCGTATTTCAAAAGTACGGAGAGATAATGTGTTGGAAGCAATTGCAAGTTTTTTGTTTAAAATGAGATCATATCTTAATTCAGTTCTAAATGGTGGAAAGTGGGGACATATCAAGTTTGAGCCTGAGCAGTTGGAGAGAGATATAGAGCTGTGCAAGGTGACATCACGAACAGGTTTTTGCTGCTGCTGTAGGACAGCTATCGCTACCTTTATCAATGCTTTTTCTATTTGTGTGTCCTACAGCTTTTTTCATTGTTCTCTGGTAAAAGTCACGTGATGTGAACTGCTCTATAGTTATTTAAAAGTATAGTCAGTATTCTTGTAGATCATTATTTATAAAATCAAAATACATATATCTTGTAATTAATTTTTGATTTTAAATTAGTTAAAATCCCTTCTGAGAAAATTAGAAAATATGTAAAATCTTGTATTTATTATATTATTTTTAATGGCTTATATATATATTCTATGAAAAATCTTTTATACCTTTTTATTTATCAAATTGTATACTTTTTATGTCTTAGTGGTAAGAGTACTTTTCAGATATTTGTCTCTTTTCTAAATTTTAGATAAGGACTACAAACAATTGCTGAAACAGAACATTCAATTGCAAAAGCAAAAAAACGAAGAAATAGAACTTGTTAAGAATTCATATGAAAGTCTATCTCGGGAATATGAAAAGTAATTTTCAAAATATTTCATTAAGAAAGTTTTTTATTTTTGTGTATTATAATATATGTTGCAATAGGATTTAGTGTTGGGGGATTGAATGATGTTTTAATATAAGGGTTGGGAAATTTCTTCCAAAGCTGGGGGGGGGGGGGGGGGGAAGAGAAATTCAGAAAAAGTAGGTTTTTTTCCACTAGTGGAAGTAATAGGTTTTTTAAATAATTTACTACATATGTTATAACCTATATTTTTTAGATGTAGGTATGTGTATTTTCTTATCTTATGTAAATTTAATTAGGCTTTTAAAAATGTAATTATGTATGCTAAATTTGTAATTACACCTGTTTTTCACTAAGTTCATTAATTACACTTCACAAAACTGCATTTTTCCATATGCAACTAGAGAAAGTTTAACTAAACTTTAAAAAAAAAAAAAAAAAAAAAAAAAAAAAAAAAAAAAAAAAAGTAACAGTGTTATAGTTTTGCATCAGTTTTATTTAACTTATATAATAGGGTGTATATTGGTGCTTGCCTTTGACTACAATAATATCAGTATTTTTTAATAATCTTTGACTTATTTAACGACAGAATTTCTGCAATTAAATAAAGCAAAGATTACTATTAAAAAATAATGGTATTTGACCCAAATGTAAGTATCGCTACACACTGTTTAGTACTTAATATAAAGATATCATCACAGTCTTCATTTCCATAGTGCAACATTGTAACACAAAATAAAAGTTTGCCCTCTATCCGTCATATTTTGTTTATTTGTTCAAACATCTAAGAAGTCAACAAAATCTTAATTTCTCTTTCTCAGAAACTCTGTATGCTTGTGATTCACTACATTTTTTCCTTCTAGTTTTCTGAGACAAGAGCTTTAACTATGGAAGAGAATATATCATTCCAGATTTGAAATGGGTTCAGGCTTTTTTTTTTTTTTTTTTTTTTTTGTCAGAGGCCGATCCCAAAAAGTTTTGTGTCATGAGATCTCTAGCCTGATACCGAAAGTACACAGTAGAAAATAACTTTTTAAGTTTTTCAAGATTAGTTTTTTTCCCTTTAAAAATATCTTTTTACATAGAAATAAGCATTAATCTTAATTACTCACACACGACAATGTTTTTTGATTTTCATGCCCCTTTCAAATCTTAAAATATCAAATTTTTGTTATTTATACCCAACCACTGGCAGAAATCTGCAAAAGTCACAATTCTTATTCTTTTAAAATATAATTTTACAACTATGGCAGGAAATCATGAGTTCTGTTTTCCAGTTATTCTGAAGAAAAAAAAACACACCTTCAAACAGAAAGAGAGTATGGACAAGAGGATATATCATGGCTTGTTACTTACACTGACCGTGCAAAGGCTTCATTGCCAGAAAGAATATTTCTCTATATATACCATCAATAACAATTCAATTCCCTTTCAAACAGATTTTTAAAGGATTGTAAAACATTTTAAGAAATTTAGACTACAATCTTGTTTCTCAAATAGCAAGTTTTTAAAATTTTTTAAATTCCTACTATTAGCTCACACTTTCTCTCTATAATCTTGTTAAAATTTTCAATCGTTAATAAAATATTTTCTATTCGTCCACTCAAGTTCAAATAAATTTTTTTAAACTTGTAGTGGATGACACTTTATGTTAATACAGTTTTTTCAAATATTAATTCATTAATAAATTTAATTAATTAATTTTAGTTTTAAATGGGAGAAAAAAATTCCTCCCATTGTTTTCATAAATGAAAAGGAAGATTTATCTCAAATTAGTGATGCCACAGAAATAAAATACTGCAACGATGATTATAAAATAATGTTCAATAAAGATAACGTGGGACATTAATGCTGCATGGGTTTATTTTATATATTTATGATTAAAAAGTAGGAATTGACTTTAAAAAAAAAATTATATTACTTGTTTTATATATTTATGATTAAAAAGTAGGAATTGACTTAAAATTTTGTTTTTATATTACTTGTTCAATTTGTGAATAAATAAAATTTTCACTTTGAGCTCCAGTCCAAAGGCTGATATAAAAATCGAGTCAGAACCCGTCTCATCTCTATTGCAATTAGGTTTTAAGTACAAAAGGCTTTTAGGAAGGAGGATACGAAAAAGTAAAAAAAAAATGTTTCTGGGTGCATTTTAATTAAAATCTATTCAAAATTTCTTTTTTTTAATGTTCTGTTCATTATTAGAAACATTGTTATGTGTTAACAAAAGAAAACAGGTGCATAATTAAATTCAATTAAATTAAGTACAACCCATGACATATATAAGGAAAACTGAAAACCCAATATCCCATAAAATCTTTAAGATTTAAACAATTAATTTCCCACATCAATGAAAATATTAATTTTAGCACTGCAACAAGAAAATTTAATAAACAGAAGTCCATCTTGCAAGGCTACCACCAATGCAAGAGGCCGTGCAGCATCATTTCCTCAGATGTTACCATTAGGTGCAAGCTTGGCTAGGAAACATCCCTCCTGAAGAATGGGGATGGGTTCGCAGGTCTGACTGTCTCTTTCAGCCAGTTCAAATAGGCCAAAACTCAGCACCTGAATCCTTGCTGCATGTTGTTGCATGTAGCTGTAAAAAGGGGTGCAGTAAGACATGCTCTTGTCAAAAATCAGGACTGAAGTGCTCAGCAATGTGCAAAAACTGTAACAGGGTCAACTGCGAAAATGTGAATGACATTATTTACCCAGAACAAGAGGATGATGAAGCTGATGCCTGGGAAACTATCGACCAAACCAACAACGACAATGACTTTGACGACCAGGTTGATGATGATGTCGCAAGAAGCTCGAAGAAGATAAAAACTGTTGAAGAACAAGCAACCTGCTCGTCTGCTCCTCAAGCTGAGGTTGACGAACCAGACCCATCATCCTGCAAGTGCTCCAGCCATTACTAAGTATAATAAAAATGTTACTGTACGTATTTTTTACTTACATTCATGTAAATACTACTATGATATCAACTTAAGTTCTAAATACGAAATATTTTACAATCTTTTGCAATTTTTTTTTACATTGTTACCGTTGCAATTAATCATTATAGATATCATGGAAATACCTGTAATATAAACAAGTTACGTTAAAGAGGATAAAATGAATGAAAAATGGTGTCAAAAGTTGGTTTTAGCGATTTTCCACAAATTTGAAAAAAAGTGTCATTTTCAAAAAGCCGTAGCATGTTTAGTAATGGGTTTAGAAAAAAGTTTTTATAATGAAATTTGTAAAAGATTTAATGTTCTTTCTTTTTATAATTAAGTATATCACACAAAAAGTTTATAGTTTTTGAGTTATAAGCAAAAAACTGAAGAAAGAGCCACAAGATATTTTGTTGGGAAACCATTTGTTGGTATATTTTGTAAAAAAAAAAATTGTATATTTTTTATTTGTATATTTTGTAAATAAGATTCTTTACCAAAAACTTTACATCACTTATTGTATATATTGTTGATTTTCACTTACTTATTGTGTAATTGTGTAACTTACAGAATAATTCAATCCTTCGTGTGAAAGAATGCTAGAAAATTAATTATTCATTTTTAATATCTTTAGTGCAGGCATATCAAACATGTGGCCCGCCGACAACTTATCTGTGGCCTGTGAAGCCTTTGGCAGTTTACCTATGTTTAATTTAGTTGTTAGAACACTGATTCTGAAAATACACTTTGCACGAACACACTTGCACCATTTGTGGACTTAGAGATGGCAAACATAATAAAGATATGTATATCAGTGTTACCAGTTTGGTGGGCTTTTTTACTATTCAAAATGCTATCACTATTTTTGAACAGTAATATTTGTCTTATTTATTATGTCATTAAATAAGGGGAATATTTGTCTTCAGAATGTGGTAGAATTCTGAATTAAAAAATTTCTGCTCATCTAGCAACAGTGATGTATATAGACAACATTTACATTTATATATACATATTTTATATGTATACATTTTAACACAAAAAAATATGTGGATACAAACATTACCAATCGAAACAAAGCAAAGCACAGTATCTTGAGTCTGAAAATTTAAAGATTCGTAAAATTTTTATAGCATTTTACTAATAATTTTTATTTGTTTATGTTGAAAAGATACTTTATTTTACTCCTCTCTTTGATTTTGCACCACTTTACAAAATAATATGCTGTATTTATTAAATACTAAGAAATGTATTATAAAATTAATAAAATTCAGCGCTAATTAAGAACAGTTATTTAATTTTATATTTTTATATAAAAAAATAACTTTAAACGAGTCGTTTCGAAAGTGGCACAAATTATCACAATTGTGCTTGACACAAATATCCCGAATATGCCATCCAGGTTCTTCACTTGGGCTTTAGTCAAACATAAATTTTGGATTTAAGCTCTTTAATTATTTTCATTACTTAAGTTAGTATTTATGTATGATATTTCTAGGATCCTACCTGTTCTTTCTTTTCTTTCATTCATTTTTTATTGATATACACACATTTTATTGATATACTCTCATACATCCCAAGATTTATAAAAAATATGTTAAAGCTCTTTACCCTATGAATAAATATGATAAAACTGAGCTGAGCCGCCTGGCGCCTAAGTCTACCCGTCAGGCACGTGAACCGCCGTACCCAAGTTCTCAGGAACTTTTAACGAGCACTGAAGATGGACATCGCATATTTTTTTTAAGGTGATTTACAACACAATTATATTCAAAGAAAAACTGAAATTTTATGTTTGACATGTACATGTACACACTGTTGGAGTTTAGAAAGAATGTAACTTTAAGAGGTGCTACAGCACAAAGTATAAAGAAAACTCACAAAAAATCTGGCTAGAGACCGAAAAGATAAACTGTCATAATTGAAACTGATACTTCTTAAAAGAGAATCAAATTGCTTTCACCAAGCCTATTGAATGAAATACATCTGCTTTAAAAAACTAATTATTGCCTGTATTACAAGATGTACCGCCAGTTGAAATCACTCAAAACGAAATTAAAGAAATGATGTCTAGATCAGGTAAAGACATTTGAAAACAGTGTTAGCATAAGTACCATTGCTAGAAAGAGTTTTCTGTATCTAGAGATGGGAATGCTCGGAAAAAACTGTTTTATTCTGTGTTTTTTTTCGAAGGGGTATTTTTCAATTTTTCCAATTTGGAAAAATGGAAATTTAATTTATAAAATAATATATTCAAAATGTTACTATGGCTGCATTCTGATATTTTTTCTTTATACTTTTTCATGTTCGGTCGTTCGGTGTCTCCCATGAAAATGTTAACATAGAAAATATGATCTGTAAGCAGTTTAGGAAGAACTTGAGGCCTTCAAATGATCCTGTACAATTTTTTCATCTTAAAACACAGGACCCTTCAAAAAATTCGAAATATTTTTCAATCTCCATTCTGAATCCTCCAGAAATATGATGATTTTAGAATAACAAAACATGTCACATAACAGCTGAAATCACCAATGAATCTCTTATCTAGCTGTAAATACAGTACTGGCCAAAATTGTGGAAACTTTTAAGTTTGATGGCTCATAACACCCAGTATTTCTTAGTTATACCGTAAAAGCTCTATACCACTGGAAATATAATTTAATCAAAAATATCATGCAATGCAGTTTGTTCAATTCTAATTCATTTATCAAACATTATAGCCAGATAATCAGAAAAAGGCAGTAAAGTCTGGTTAGGTTGAGGATAATGATGTTTCTTTTTCTTGAATGTAGCCAAAGCGCAGAACTGTACTTTGTTTCAGCTACCCGTTACAGTGCACCATTTCATATTGCACATACCGAGATGATTGTTTTTTGTGACTTATACGCACGCTCTTCTACCTCCAATTTCTCTCCTGCACCTTTTCCTGCCTTTACCAGTCTTGTTTTGCTTGACTTAGACATCCCTTTGTTTATTTACTTCTAATTTTACTTTAAATTTCTTCATAACCATAGCTTTCTACACTTAAAAATATTGTTACACATTGATTTCTGGATAACTAATCAACTCTTTATGATGTTTTGTTAATTTTATTATGCTTGACTAGCTCAAAAATGGAAAGGTGGAAAAAACTTTAGCAACTTGATAGCAATCATAAAAAATAGTGATAAAAGTCATCCTGTAAATACTAAAATATGGCATACTTTTTCTTTTTTTTTAATCCTACCCTAGCTTTGATTGACACATTACCAAATAAAATGGAATCTGTCTGGACACTCCAAACATTCATATGCATTAGCTGCATTCAAGAAAAATAAAAATAATTATTGTCAACCTAACCAGGTTTTACTGTCTTTTTCTGATTATTTGGCTATAACGTTTCATGAAATAATTATAATGATCAAACCCTTATGGCATGATATTCTTGAGTAAATTATCTTTCCAGTGGTACATAGATTTTATGGTATTACTATGAAGTATTAGGTGTTATGAGCCATCAAACTTCAATAAAGCATTTTTTCCAAACGGTTTCCACAATTTTGGACACTACTGTATTTATGAAAGACCTTATTAAAAATATCCAAATAAGAACCTAAATATAACGGTAATTTCTAATTCACAAAATTTTAATTAGATTTTTTATGACAATTTTATATGATTTTTTTAATAAGGCAATATTTTTTATACAAAACGTTCACAAAAACAGGATCGTGTGGGAGAAAAAAAAAAAAAGAAGTAAGCAGACCCATGTAACTTCTCTTGTTAAAAATGAAAATTTATGTGAAAAATTATTTCAATAATATACCAGAAATTTAATATAACATTTGAAATATGCATTTATTTTTATTGCCATAGCTGTGATTTTTCCTGTAATCAGATGATAATAACCAGAAGTATTTAACTATTATTAGAAACAAGTTATTTTTAATAGCATGCAATTGAAATTATTTAGTCTTTTCAAGCTTTTTTTCTGCTCTTCCTTTTCCTTAAATATAGATTTTAAGATTTGTCTAACTGTATATATATTTTTTAAATATAAATGCATACAAATAAACTTTGGAAAGAAAATGTAAATTTTCTGATTAATTTTTTTTTCAACTAAATATTTTGAAGTATTAAAAAATCCACCTATTTTACAAATTTCATTAAAGAAATATACATACACATATATATATATATATATATATATATATATATATATATATATATATTACTTTCATATTAAGAATCTGAAACTTAAACTAAAACCAAAACATAGGGTTGGTTTAGGTTTAGATTAGAAAGCTATACCAAACTGAAAACATAAGAAATAGTAACATAAGAAAATTCTAGTTGTACAATATGTATATATATATATAAATGATAATATTTATAATGTCACAACTACAATAATTTGTTTCTTTAAAATGTCGTTATTTATATGCAAAGCAATACTATTTAGAGTAGATTTAAATTTGCTCTCAAACTGCAGTGATATTGGTTGAAACTCATAAGATTTTCGGTGTTATTTTTTTAATTATCTCTACTGGTAATTGAAGAAATGGAACTGAAAAATCATTTCAACAGAGACATGATATGTTACAATTACAAACAATGGTATTAAATTAAGCAAGAAAATCTACTGTGAAAATTCTGAGATTGAAAGGCTAACTTTTAAAAGCTGACTTTTTTTTTTCTTTTTTGTAAATATATTCATGTAAAGTGAAAAAAATTTTTTTCTTTAGTATGCAGAAATTTAAAAAATGTTTATTATTTTATATTTTTTAAGAAAATGTAACTTATTTTTGAGAAACATTTCTAAAAAATCAATTTCCAATTTTTCCAGAAAAAAAAACCTGAAAAAATTCTGCCACTTCAAAATTTCCAGAAATTTTACATATCTATCTGTAACAGATTGATTTCTAAAAGCCGGATATGTGTTTATAAACTTATATTCATATGCACATGCTTAATAATTGTCAATCTAGAAAATACCTTGGAAATATGGATATGGAGATACACAGATCTACCTTCTAATACAGAATTTGATGGCTTTCCATTATAAACTTTTAACTGTTATTTTCAAACTGTTAAAAAATGTTACAATTTTCATTTTAACTCCACAAATTATGAATATTGTTTATTAAAAGTTCACCAATACACAAAGTATTGGGTTGTCCGGAAAGTTTGTGCCGGTTGGGAAAATCAATTCACACCGGAAAGTTCCGCCTGTTAATTATTAGACATTAGATATCGGAATCAATGTCTAATAATTAAATGATAGAATTTTCCGGTACGAATTGAATTTCCCAACCGGCACAAACTTTCTGGACAACCCAATATTTGAAGTTTTCACTTGAAATTACAAAGCACTTGAGTAAACTTCAACTTCAAGGCAAATTTCACAATGGTATCTTTGTTATTTGATAGTATTAGCATTTTCAAATAGAATTTATTACTTAGATAAAACAATTTTTAAAAAGAAAATGTATTTCAATTTAAATGTTGCCAGGTATTATTACAAATTATCATCGAAGTGGAAATTTTTTTAACATACAAGAAATACATTTAAAAATGAATTAAAAATAAAAGATTTTTGAATTTCAAGAAATATGAAAATCAGTTTAATCTATTTACTTCAGCTCTAATGATTGATATTGAAATTATTCTTCAGAATTCATTACTGCAGCTAATCAACCTGCAGTGCGATTTCATATTAAAGCGAAAATATATGAATATGCAGTTTCCAAATTTCTGTAACTATTCATTCAATCGACCGTTTTTTAAAGTATAGTGAGCAATTAGGCATATTTTAGCTATGTTCGGTAGCGCCCTTTTATACGACATCCTTGCATAGCTGCCAACCTTTTTTTTTTTTTTTTTTCAAATCAAATAAACATAATTTGAACCAGAAAATGTATTTAATGAATCAAATTAAATAAGTAGCACATGAACACACAACACATTTTATTAATTAACATTTCTGTTTCAAAATATGCTTATTTTTATTTTTAATCTAAGAAAACACGGAAGATTGACAAGCATGCCTTTGCTAGATCTGGATTAACAAATCAGCGTGTACAATCAATTTTTGAAAAAAATACAATTTAGAAAATTCAACTAAATTTTATAGATTTCGTTAATGGAAAGAAAACTTGAGTATTTTTTCGAAAAATAAGATAAAATATATGTGTTTTGAAACTTGGCGTGAATACTTCCTTAAAATGGTGTATTTTGTACGTACAAATTTTATCCTGTGCAATGACATTATCTTTTTTTTTTTTTTTATTTGGCCCGCGGCTTTGTATATAATGCTTAATTTGGCCCGTGGCAGTAAACCAGTTTGACATGCCTGCTTTAGTGTATGCTTCATTTTTACTTGTTTCTCAATTCCCTTTTAAAAATTTTTAGTTATATAAAAATTGTTTTTTTTTTCTATATCTACATAATTTTTAAGTACATTTTAATCATGTTTAGATTACACAAGCAATTCAACTGGGATAGAGACTATTATACTAATCGAATAATGGAACTGGTTTCCGAATTACATAATGCGCAGAAGACTCTTGAGGAGGTAATTTTCTTTTTTTAATTTTTGTAGTATCTAGTTCACTGAGCTTCACTTGGGAAAAAAGGATAAAACTTTTCCTGCAACTGTTTCTCTACGTTCCATAATTGGGTTTAAAAGCCAATTGACATAGTCTTAACGAAAAATTAATTTCATTTTTGTCACCAATGTTGTAACTCTCATGCAGTTAAAATTGTATACTGTTGTTTTATTTGATGACCATCTTGGCTAAAGATCTGATTATAGAAAATTAGTCATTGTAAAATTTTTATTTAATATCTAAATTGTAGACTTTGTAATCAGCTTGTTTAATTGCAGACTTTATAACCTTTTGCTGCAATTAAATAAGATGAACAATTCTATAAAAAAATTTGTGATAGTACTGCACACACTGATAGACAGATCTAACTCAATTTAAATTTCAACTCCAAGAAATTGTGGATACACAGATAACCAATTGGAATGTAGCAAAGCACGGGATCTTGAGTATGAAAATTTAAAAATTTGTTAATTTTTTACAGTATTTTACTTATAATATTTTATGTGTGTTATGTCTAAACTAATACTTTATTTTACTACTCTCTCCGATTTTACATCATAGTACTAAAAGTAATATGCTGTATTTATTAAATACTAGGAGATGTATTGCAAAATTAGTAATATTAAATTGTTTTTGTATGAGTTGCTTTGAAAGAGACACAAATTATTGCTTTTGTGCTTGATTCAAAACTGAATGACTTCACTTGGGCTTCAGTTCTCTTTAATTATTTAAATTTCTCAGGTTAGTAAATGTAGCATTGTTAATAAGCGCTGCATGACCTTCTTTTTTTTTTTCTCCGTACCTTTCTTACATTTTTTATTGATAACACACATTTTATTGCCATACATACATCCCAGGATTTATAAAAGTTATGTTTAAGTTCTCTACCAGTGTGAATAAATATGATTAACTGAAAATGAACATCGCAGATTTTTAGGTGGTGTACACTTTACAATACCATTACATTCAATGTTAAACTTAAATTTTATGTTAGATATGTAGAAACTGTTGGAGTTAATAAAGAATATAACATTAAGAGGAGCTACAGTATAACGTATAAAGAAAACTCTCTAAAATCTGGCCAAACATCGGAAAGATAAATTGTCAGATTTAAATCTGATACTTCTTAAAAGAAAAACAAACTGTCACAAGCCTATTGAAGATAATACATTTACTTTAAAAAATTAATTATTGGCTTTATTGCATTGAATGGTACGGAAGTCTAAATCAATCATTACAAAATGGAAGAAAAAATGCCCAGAGCAGTTAAAGAAATTTTAAAAATATATAAGCATAAGTACCATTGTTGGAAAGATCTATATGTAGCTGGATAGATTTATAAAAGCCAGATATATGTTTAAAAACTTATAGTGTTTATAAACTTATGTAGTGCTTATAAATGTATTCACATATGAATGCTTAATCATCATAAATCTAGTAAGTATCTTGGAGATATGGTATTGAAGATAAACTGATTTACCTTTCTTATATGGTATTTGACATACCTTCTGGTATTTGACATACCTTCTTATATGGTATTTGACATACCTTCTTATATGTTATTTGACATAATACCTTCTTATATGGTATTTGACATACCTTCTTATATGGTATTTGATGATTTTCCATCATAAAGTTTTAACTGTTAAATCAGAGTAAACTTCAACACAAATATCATAATGTTATCATGTTATTTGATAGTATTAGTTTTCAAATAGAATTTATTATTTTGACAAAACAATTTTTAAAAATATATATTACTTGTTTTTCAACATTTAAAATTATTACAAGAGGTATTATAATAAAAGTAATCAGAGTTAAAATTTTAAGAATATTCTAATTAAGTTTTAACCTTCTATTACTGGCTATAGAAATTAAAAACCTCATTCTCTAAGTACGGCAATATATTGGAATTTTTCCCGCACATCGGAGTGACCACTTCTTCTCAAAACCTTTGTCCGGAAGCGCAGAGTGAGAAAAATATTCGATATTTCTGGGTTTGGCAGAGTATAAAAGCAAGTTTATGACATACGTAGATTGGAAGTTTAACGCTGGCTAAACAAAGTTCCTTTGATTGCCGGAGAAGTGAAAGTTCATTAATTTAAATAGATTCAGTTCTTGTATAACAGATATGTTGTATGAAGGCAGCAGAGAAAAGACTCTCAGTTTTTATTCAAAAATATTAATAACTTGATAACAGCATAGCAGATGAAAAAGGTAAACTTACGTAACAATATAATGTTGAACATTCTCAAACATGGCGATTTCACAAGACAACATAGTGAAGCAAGACAGCACAATTTCTTAATATTGAAGATTTACACATGATGATATTTAAAATAACCCACCCCGTTCCAAAGCATTCATACTTTTAATTAAAACTGTTAATAAACAAAAAATGATTAAAAAGTTTAAAGTATAAGCTTCCATGGAATAAGGACCTGCCTTTTCAAAGTTTCACGAATATTCTCTCCATGAATGGAGATGAGAAAAGACAGCTTTGAAAGCACCGACATCGCGTATTTAAGCAATACCGCAGATGCTACAAATGGTTGATGCCTACAGGTAGAGCCAATCATAAACGAGCATCGAATTAGACTTCTCAGAATTTGATACAAGTCGGTTCAAACCAACTAAAGTGTTATATTGTCATCTGGCGGGAAGAAAATTATTTTGAATGTAATTAACGAAAGTAGGTGGGGAAAGTTTACGATATTAAATAGGGAAATGGCGAAATGCCGGAATGGCGTTTTTTAACAACTTAGGTGTTTTTATTGAATAGTAAAAGTAATATACCAAGGTAAGTTTAATTTATATTATAACATAATATATTAAATAAAGTTATATTATGTAAATGAATATTATTGAATGTCTGAACTTAGAATAAATGTATGAATTGAGTTATTGTGTGACGTGGTCAATATATTGAAAAGGGTAAGAGGCGATGAGATATGCTAATAAATAGCAATTTTTCTCATCACAGAGAAGTGTTGGGTGCGTAATGGAATCCAGGTTTGCTGTCTAATTCCAGGAAGTATTGAGTAGGTTGTTACTTTCGCCAGTTAACGTAATTCTGAATCACTTTCATTGTTATATTTAACATGACTGCTAGACCACGAGGAATGAATTAGTACATATGAATAATGAATCATTAGAAAAAACTATTTTGATAATTTTCTTGATCAACATGGTGAGATACAGATACAGTCATTAAAATATTATAGATGAACTGACATTATAAACTTATCACAAATTTGACAAATCAATTAAAATGAAATACAGTGGAACTTCCCTTTAACGAAGTCCCTATTTAACGAAGTTTTCTACTTAACGAAATTTTCTGCAGAACTTTGACTTTGCACACCATTAGCATGTAAATTAATCTCCACATTACGAAAAATATACTCTATATAACGAAGTTTATTCCACTTTTGTACGTGTACAGAATTCAAATTAAGCGATTGCTGTTCGAAGGATATGCAAATTTATTTCAGCGGATTCGATTGTATGAAAATGAACACATTTAAATAATTGCCATTCTGCCTGGTGCTAAATAAAACAATTTTTTTCACACTAAGGAAAACACTTGTTATCACTATTCTCCCACTCCGAGACTCCAGTGCTGACAGTTGGGGGAAATCAAAATCCCCTTTTTACCTTCAATGATATAGAAGATGAGGTGTCGCAATGGCGTCAGATTCATTGAAACAAAAAATATCTATTAGAGTCAGACAGGTACCATTCTGACCTTCCATTGCTGATAGACAATTGCTTTGTACATCCAAAAGAACGTGCTTCAAAATACAAATCAAAGAACATCAAAGTTATTTTTGTTCCTGCCAATACAGCTAAACTTCAATCATTAGTCTAAGGAATAATAAAAAATCTTGAAGTACATTATCGAAAAAGACAGAAAAAAGCCGATGTAGTGAAAATATTAGTTTGAGATTCTGTGTATCAGAGCTGATGAAAGCTTGGGAATGTGACGTGATTTCATCGACCGTACACAACTGTTTTGTAAAAGACGGCTTCATAATTAAAACTGAATCAAATGCTTCTGAATCCAATACCTGTTTGTCATATCTCAAGAAAAAAAAATTCATGAATTTAAGTTAATTTCTATTTAACGAATTTTCTTCATAACGAAGTTTTTAAGTGTAACGATGAGACTTCGTTAAATGGAAGTTCCACTGTATATGTACATTTATTTTAACATTTATATATAAATAATAAAAATAATATGTATAAATACAATCGATTATTATATAATATAATATTTAAGTTTAAAATAAATTTTTAAAGTGCATTATATGGTGTGTAATTAATTCTAAAGACCAGAAGGACCCATGCAAAGCTTTTGCACTGCAATCTCTGAGATTATTTCCTGGTATGTTTTACCACTAATTTTTAATTAACTGATTTTTTTTAAATCAAACAACGCATTTTAACGAAATGTGGTTGTACTATCTCAGAAACTTGTTCAAAAACTTTTCGAATAATACCTCATTCATCATTGTATGTTTTGTATGTGCATAGAAAAAAGGATATTGACAAATGAAATAATATGTATAATGATTGCTGGTGTGTAAGAAAATGGGAATAGATTGCCAGAAAATATTTTGCTAAATTTTCTTCTCTCGCCAAGGTAATTTCTCTAGGCTATATGCACCACATTAGCGTGATTTTTTCTCTCCCGCCAATTTGGCGAAAACTTTGTTTTTGAATATTAGTTACAAATAGCAATAATATCACGTGATTTTTTATTTCAATATAAATGTTAAATAACGTAATAAATAAAATAGCTTCTATTATTTTAAAAAAGGAAATGAAAAATAAATAAATGATAGTTTGATATAAATAAATATGGATATACATAATAACAATAATTTATAGAGTTAAAATACAAAATAAAAGTAAATAAACAACGTTTAAAAAGTATATAAACAAAGTAAACAAAAGTAAATAAAACAAAGTTTTCACCAAATTAGCGGGGGAAAAAAATAGCGCCAATGTGGTGCGTATACGACATCTGTGCCAAAAACATCTCTTCAGATTTTGCAAAACTTAAAGAAATGTCTTAAATACATAAATCAATATTTGGTACACCACTTTTTTGCAAGCCTATGGGAACTTAAATATGGGGTGTTCAAACTTTGTGATTCAGCAGCCATTTAAGTGACGTCAGACTTCGCTGGCGTATTAACAGCTTAATACAATATTAAAAAATTAATACTTAAAATTTTTTTGAATCCTAATGAACTGCATATCTAAATGGAAGATAATCCTTAAATTACGTAATCTACTGGTGCTCCGATACAGTACGCATATACACAGTCATGATTAAACAAAGAAAACAAACGATAGGTGACCCACGTGAAAAATTAAATAAAAATCAGATTAAAAGCTCGATATTTTTTCAAAAAGTACGCGCAATAAATAAATTAACAATCTTATTTTAATTGCATTATAGGATGACGTCATCTGATAATGCAGTATTTTATTTTTTTGGCAACACTGATTTGAGAAAAACCTTTCATTTCATTTATGAAAACAATGTCGATTTTAATTTTTAATTGTCCGCAAATTTTAATCAAAAACATGTTTTAGGAAAATGTATTTGTACTATGTCAGAAGTCTGTTCAAAATCCTTTCATATAGTATCTCATTTGTCGTTCTGCATTTCGTATTTTCTTAGAAAAAGGGATATTGACAGGAGGAATAATATATACGATCATTTTCAGGGCTTTCAGGGGAAAGAAATAACCATTATTGACTATGGGCATATATTGCTAACAAATTTTACTTTATTTAAATTGTATACCAGCTTAACTATATTTTATTTAGTATATACTAACTAAAATTTGTTTGTAAATAAATAAATTCATACACATACAAAAAAAAAAAAAAAAAAAAAAAAAAATATTACCCCCCCCATAAAAAGTAAAAGCCTTTTTCGACAAAGAGAAGACAAAATTTTTAAATGCCAAAGTAAAAATGACATAATTACTTAAATTTAGAGCCAAGAAAAGTAAATTAATTATTAATTAGTGAAATTTGATGTGATGTGCAGCGACCAAAAAGAAAAAGAGAAAAAATATACATCATTGTTGTACATTCAAAAATCTCATCACAAGTTATACAAAATGTTATTGTATACAATATAACATAGTAACAGAAGCCCCATTGCATTTTTTAGCAAAGAAAGGCATACCTTCCATTAATCTTGATCTCTAAACAAATACCATCATGTATATAAAAAAATGCTAATATTTAATTTAAATTAGCAATGAGATCATATCAAAATAGTTGCAACAGTAAAGCAACATAAAAAGAGTCGGTAATTTCTTTCTTCTTCCGACTTGTCTAGACATAAATATTTAAATTATAATAAGTTGCAATTTTAAAGCAACAAAAAGTCAAGAATACTTTAAATTCTGACTGATGCCTAGGACTTTTAAAAATAGAGCATATAAAATTAACTCTAAATAGCATAAATGTGCACAAAAACAATCCATTGTAAGGATTTTAAATTCATTTAAAGGCCTAAGTATGTACTTTTTTTAAAGTCATACATATTGCATTAGTAATAATCCAAATCATATAATCATAGTAAACAATCAATATAATGCACAAAATACTGATATCAATTCTAACAAGTATATAATAAGTGCATAACAATTATTAACCAAAATTTATATGAAATTTGCATAAAATTATGTTGCAACAAAATTTAAATTCATTTGTCATAAATAAGTAAAATCATCAAATTAGTTGGATTTAGTAAAAAAACTTTTCAAAATATAACAAAATAATGCATAAGTTTTAACCAACAAATGACACATTTCTTCATTAAAATACTTCATACTTAATGTACTCAATAAAATTTTTCTGTAAATATTCAGTAGAAATAATTTTTCATGAAATACTCAATAAAATTCTTTCTGAAATATTCAACAAAATTCTTTCAAATATACTCAATTCATTTTTCTTTTAATACTCAATAAATTTTCTCTTCATACACAATAAATTTTCTTTTTAATATACCATGGTTTTTTTTTTTGTAAAAATGAGAGAAAAAAATAAGAAAAGGTGAGGATCCTCAAAAAAAATAATTTAACCATTAACTTTCATAATGAAAGACAAGTTAAAATCAAATGACACATTTTATGAGAGTATAAAAACAAACACAGTGCACCGTTATGTAAAGCATGTTATAATCATAAATTTATATAACATTAATGAAAAGGATAATATATCCTATAGAAAAATCAGCTATTGACAATATATGAATTATTTGGGTGGTATTTACAAAACTTACCAAAAGTGTTAATAGCCTCCCTTCGGTCATGAGACCATTATCAAATCAGTAAATCAAATAAATATAAACTATTAATATGTATTCGTATCAATTCACAAAACACTAATAGCAGCCCGTTATAAACAATTAGTAGATCTGCAAACTGAACAAACACCAAAACTTACAAGACTGTCAAAGGCGATCTCCAGAACAGATGACGAATCTGTAAATCAAATAAGCATAAAACATAATATAAATTCATCACAACTTACAAAAATGCTAATAGCGATTTTCCCGTTAAACCATTAGCAAGTATGTAAACTAGACAAAAATATACAACATTCTCGCTAAAACTATTGTAAAGAAACAGATGAATATTGCTAATAAAATGCTTGAAGGAAAAAAAATTTGTTTGTTTACAGATGAAGGATATAAACATTCTGCTTTTACATAACAAATAATCAGATGTAATACCTTTAAAGAGTTCTAAAATCAGTCTGATTTTAAAAAGATGATTACACTGAGAAAAAAAGTAACTACTTGCTGAAAAGTTTGCAAGTTAAGTGGCACACTGGTTGGTTGATTGACACTATGGCAGTGTAGCAGCAAATTGGCCTTTTTGCCTGAAACACATACCACTAAAATAAAATTGAAGACTTTATAAGGACATTTTAGCACTAAAAAAATTAGCACTTAATGGCATATGAAGGGATGCACTAAATAATGATGAACATTTGAAGACACATCAGGTAAGAGCATTTGAAGACACAGCAGGTAAGAGCATTTGAAGACACAGCAGGGAATTAGCAGAGACTAAATCATGAACTGTGGTTCCATGATGTTGAAGAATAATATGACGAAGTGGTACTTAGAATAAAATAACACAAAGAGCACAAGGACTCTTGTTGAGAGGCGCTGGTAAGTCTAAGTTGCCCATATACATTTTTTGTATAGGTGTATTCAAGCAGGCAGAAAATGCAGATTTGAGGCAATACAACACTATTTGCACACTTTAGAGACAAAATTGGGATTGGTGACATTTGAAGAAAGTCACAAAGACTATAAAAACACTTTAGATTCTTAGAAAAAAATAAAATATTCACCAAAATCATTTCACAAGTGGAAGAATATTTCTTTATAATGTGCTGGTAAGTTCTAAGAATATGTGTTGCTTTGCATGTAAATTTGCAATATATTTAAATGCAACAAAAATTTTCTTCATTTATAAAGTAATTTTCTTTAAGTGAGGCATATGGTAAAAATGATTTAGAAAACATTGGGTTATGAAATAATACTAGAATAACAAGGCACTATAATTTAAGCATAATAAAAATTTTCAAATAATCATAATAATTTTTCCAAATTTGAGAAGTTCCATTTGAGGAAGCAGCAATTTCTGTAAATGCTGTGAAACTGAACTTTAAAATAAATGACAGTACACTTCCATAATCGGGTTTTGCACAGAGGGTAGAAAAAGATAGAAAACTATTGCAAATAGGCACAGCTGTAAATTTCTAATACTTTAGATCCATAAAAATGAGTAATATTGATGAGGGAGAAGCAAGATCCACAAGATGAAGAGGACTGACGAGGAGCAATCACACGGATATATTTGCCTTATATGAATGGCGACCATCAACAGTCACTTCAACTCGCAAAAGAGTGCAGGTAAGTAATTATTGTACTATCAGGAACCATCATATTTGCAAACAGCAGAGAAAATCAGCCAACAATGGATATAACACATTCTGAAGATTTTTTCCACCAGGTAAGCAAAGTCAGATGATAATAATAACCAGTTTATTGAAGTTGTCAGTATATATTCAGATTGTAGAATGTTAAAAATATAGCATGAGTAGACAGTAACTATTTCAGGAACAAGAATATGCAGCAGTTAGGTAATGGCTACTACTTCTCAAAAAAGAAAAAAATAATACCAGTCTCCTTTTTGTGATTATGGTATGAGAACTTTAATAAAAAGATGCAGATGCTGTGTAATATAAAATTTATATTAGGATGAAGCAACAATTCCTTGAAATTCAACAAAAAGAGTTCTCAAAATGTAGAACAGAAAATGCAAATTATTGTGTAATATTTTCAACATATAAATACAGTTCTTGAATTTTAATTTCTAGAAAGAACACAGACTGCTTGCACACTATAATCATTACAAACATTTGTAGGAAAATGGCGAGAGTCAGTGAACTTGGAGTGGTATTGCAATAAGTAATTTAACTTTTGTAGAAGCAACCAAGAACTCAAAAAATTTATGTATGATAAAACAACTACAAAATCACATGAAAACTTGAGCTTCTATGAGGCATTTCATACTCAGAATAAGTGCAGCAAAATTAGTAATATGATGAGAACATAAACTTCCATAAATTTAATTCCAACAAAATTTGCTTCAATTTTTTTTTTTTTTTTTAATATTCATAAAATATATCAATTTCATTTAAAAGTGCCAATAAATTAATAAAAAATTAACCCAAAATAAGAATAAGAACAACCATAGCCTCTTTAAATTTTGTTCTCAAAACTTAGAACAAGAACAATTTTTATATTTTTCAAAAAATATTTGAATTCATCATGAATTATATATATTTTTTTACTTTATATATATAAAAAGCACCATATTTTCATTTGTTAAAAAGAATGAATTCATTTTCTAAAATTTCATTCTTCAGTAAAATTTGCATAAAAGATTCAATAAATCTCATGGAAAAATACCAGAATAAAAATTAATTTCTGTTAAAATATAATTTTTCAATTATAAATAAATTATTAAATATATGCAAGCCAGTTGAGAATAAAAGTTCCGAAATTAACGATGTATTGCAAACATCGATCTTCTGTGGAAAAAAATTTCTTTAATTTCAGCAGCACAAGAATACTTTTTTTTTTTAAACTTCTAAAAATTTAATAAAAATCAGCAAATCTTCAAATTATATTCCATTTTTTAATATAAATTAATTAATAGAGCATCAAATCTTCAAATATATTCTATTTTATAAGTTTCAAATTTTCAGAATAATTTTTAAGAACAAAAAATTTTTCTTCATAAAAGAATAAACGGCGCCAAATGTGACGTTGAAAATTCTATTGATGGTATGGAAGAAGAATAAGGAATATAGTGAACTTTAAAATATTTATTTATTGCAGTTGTGATTTAAATAGCAATTAACCCTGCACAATTTGTGCATCTGTTCTTTTGGTCGATTTCTTAAGAAGAGAAATAATCATAATAATAAAATGAATTAAACGGTCTTACTTGAGTGAAATAATAGATGCAGACTATAAATGATGAATACTTCGTAAGAGTTGGATCCATAAAATCTTTATTGTAATTCTTGAGGAAGGAGGAAGGATGAGAATAAAAGCAGCTGCACATCATTGCTTTATAAAGTTCTGGCTCAATCATCATGAAATTCGAAGAATCTCTAAAATATTCCTTCTGGTCGAATCCATTAAGGGATGTAGGATTAATGAAGAATTAATTAAATTACCAGTTGATTTAAAACTTTTAAAATATTAAACTTAAAATTTACAACAGCATTTTTTATAGAATAATTAAAAACTGAAAACGCGAAATTGATCTCCAAAGAATCAGCGCCACGGCGATTCTAGGATACGAGCGCCGGCACAGGCCAGGCCTCAGATCAGACGACGTTTTGCATAAATTTACAGCATCATTTTTATTAAAATTCTGTTGGAAAAATGCGCAACATTAGTATTTATACCCATAAAAGGGGTGCACAAATGTGGCAGCAAGATTAATTTAAACTAATTTGTTGATTAGGAATTACGTGAAAATTAAAATAACAAATCAGAAACTCATTAACATTTAATAATTAAAAGAAAGAACCATTCTAATTTGTATTTGAAAGACACGCCCCTTTCGCTTGCAGCGCCAAAACAAAACAGCTCCCGAAAACATACCGAACAAGAGCGGCGGTGACGCATGCGCACAACACACGAGCGGGAAAGAGCCGCCGAATGACGATGACGTCACAGCTCAGTGCCGATTGAAGCAAACACAGGAGGGATGCTTTGCCATAGAAGCAACGTACAAGGCACGCGATCGCTGGTAAAAAGGCATTTTAAAAGAACAGAAATTAAACTGGAAAGGCTATAAAATAGAAATACGTTGAGCTGAAATATAAAGTAATTAAAAAAGATAAAACTGTGATATATCTTTATCCCCCCCCCCCAAAAAAAAAAAAAAAAAAAAAAAAAAAAAGTTACATTCTATCAAAATGTACTGAAATTGATATGGAATGTATTACAGTGAATGTATTACAGTCTTGTAGAATGTGGACTGCATAGCATTTATTTCTACATTTTTTATGGACACACAAAGAAAAAAGATGAATTCGGTTACAGTAAGTTTATGAGTGATTGTTGTTGATAGTGCTACTTTCTGTCTCAAATTTTAAACATAAAAACATGATGCTTTCGGGTATATTGATGGAAGTGTTTCGGAATAAAATAGTTTTTTTAAGGCGGTTCTTAAATAATTCACTGAACAATGGAAAACTTTCTGACTCATTTTTAAACTCAAAGGCATAAAATTGGCAGACCTGAGTATTGAAGCGATTTAGAATCTAAATGAGTTTTCCATTTTTTGATAAATTAATTACTTATCGAGTTATAAGCAATTAGTGTCTCGTGAAACACGTTTTTCTCTGTTTAGGTGCTGAAGCGTCGAGAAAGGAAGCAGAAATTTCATGCCAGGATGCGAGGCTTTCATCGAAGCTATAAAAATATGGTGGGTATTTTTGAAAGGGAGGGGCGTATAGCTTAGATTTCATAGAACTACTAGATGGAACCCGTCAAAATTTGACGGCAAAAAACTTGATAGTACCATAAAAATAAAATTCATAGCTGCTTTAAAATGTTTGAAACTTTTGCAGAATAATTCAAATAAATAAAAAACCCACTTTGAATTAAAGCTAGGTTGAAGAACAGCAATTGGCTAAGTTTCACTGGCACATGCACTCGCGGAATTTCTTTCATTTGACACATTTAGCGCTGTTGTGCAAGTAAATGGTAAGTGCCCCCTTGGGGAGGGGGAAATGGCAGGATGGACCAAGGAGATGCATAACATGAATAAGCAGTCAAAGACCTTTCAAACGATATGTAACATGAGGGGTGTGTGCAAAATTTAAAAAAGTACCCCCTTGGGGGGGGTAAAGTAGGGGATGGACACGGTACATGCATAATATGATTAAGTGGTCACAGACCTTTCCAACGATATATAACATGAGGGTTGTGTGCAAAATTTAGAAAAGTACCTCTTTGGGGGGGGGGGGGGGGCAAAGTGGGGAGATGGACATCAGAGATATGCATATGATTAAGCAGTCACAGACCTTTCCAACGATATATGACATGAGGGTTGTCTGCAAAATTTAGAAAAGTACCCCCTTGGGGGAGGGGGGGCAAAGTGGGGAAATGGACATTGGAGATATGCATATGATTAAGCAGTCACAGACCTTTCCAACGATATATGACATGAGGGTTGTCTGCAAAATTTAGAAAAGTACCCCCTTGGGGGAGGGGGAGGGCAAAGTGGGGAGATGGACATTGGAGATGCATAATATGTTTAAGCAGTCACAGACCTTTCCAACAATATATGACATGAGGGTTGTGTGCAAAATTTAGAAAAGTACCTCTTTGGGGGGGGGGGGGGGGCAAAGTGGGGAGATGGACATCAGAGATATGCATATGATTAAGCAGTCACAGACCTTTCCAACGATATATGACATGAGGGTTGTCTGCAAAATTTAGAAAAGTACCCCCTTGGGGGAGGGGGGGGACAAATTGGGGAGATGGACATTGGAGATGCATAATATCATTAAGCGGTCACAGACCTTTCCAACAATATATGACATGAGGGGTGTCAACAAAATTTAGAAAATTGCCCCCTTGGGGGGGGGGGGCAAATTGGGGAGATGGACATTGGAGATGCATATGATTAAGCGGTCACAGATCTTTCCAACAATATATGACATGAGGGGTGTCAACAAAATTTAGAAAAGTGCCCCCCTTAAAAGGGGGGAAATGGCGGGATGGACCCCGGAGATGCATAACATGAATAAGCAGTCAAAGACCTTTCCAACAATACGTAACATGAAGGGTTTGTGCAAAATTTACAAAAGTACCCCCTTGGGGGGGGGGCAAAGTGGGGGATGGACACCGGAGATGCATAATATGATTAAGCGGTCACAGATCTTTTTAACGATATATAACATGAGTGGTATGTGCAAAATTTAGAAAAGTGCCCCAATTGACGGGGGGGGGGGATGGACCACACAGATGCATAACATGAAAAGGCAGTCACAGGCCTTTCGAACGATATATCATATGAGTGGTGTCAGCAAAGAAAAGTCTCTGCCCCGTGTGGGCAAAACATACTCCCCCCCGCCGCCATAATTATTGATGCAGACTCATTTTTTAAATTCGTTCGCACCCCTCTTCTCCCGCAAAATGTGAATTTTAAAACTCCCCTTCCGAATTTTTTTATACCAAAAGCACTTATGTCCATCGTCTGCATGCAGAGTTTTGTGCTTACAGACGCCAGACACAACAACACACACACAGACAGACGTTTACCGACATTAATAGCAGTGTTTCACCCAGACAGTTTCAGAAGGGTGCTGCACCCTGCCTGCCCTTTGGTTTGCAAAATAGCACCCTTCTTGCCCCTCATAAAAATAATTAGCACCCTTCTTGCCCCCTCCAGCAAAATAATTAGCACCCTTCTTGCCCCTCATAAAAATAATTAGCACCCTTCTTGCCCCCTCCAGCAAAATAATTAGCACCCTTCTTGCCCCCTCCAGCAAAATAATTAGCACCCTTCTTGCTCTCAGTAAAAAAAGTGCCCTTTCTCCTTTTTGCATTAAAAAATTTGGTTTCATAATAAAAACTGACTCAATGTTGTCTTAAAAAGAGTGTTTTGACTTTGAAATATCAAAAGTGGCTTTAAAAACCAAAAGAATACCTTTAAGCTTTAACAATTAAAAAAGTGCCCTTAAGATTCTGAAAAGTGCCCTCAAAAATCCAAAAAGTGCCCTTAAGAATAAAAAAAGTGCCCTTTTTCTCACCAGCAGCACCTTGCCCCTTTTTAAACCTGGGGGAAACTCTGTTAATAGTATAGATGATACTCAGTGCCTACACATTTCACCCTTTAAAATTCAGCCAATGAGTTGACAGTCGTTCATTTCCAGAAACGAAACAATAATTCTTTAGGATGAATTTTGTTTGTTTGGCATCACAAACTTTTTAGGGCACCTGCAGACTAAAAACATATAATCAATATTCGCGGGAAAAAAATCCTAGATTTCGTCAAATGATCACAGGAAAAACACTAATTTCATCAAAGGATCATGTAAAACGTGAATTTTGTTAAAAGGCCACAGAAAAACGTGATTTACGCAAAAGATGAGCAAATTTTGTCAAAGAATCGCAAAACAGGAAATTCCACCAAAAGATAGCGCTTTCTTGCCAAATTTCGTCTAAAAATTTGCGGAATAAAAGGTATTTTATCAAAAAATCGCTGGAAAACGCACATTTCGTTAAAGTATCGCGAGAAAAATGCGAATTTCTTCAAAGATTGCTGAAAAAACGCGAATTTCATCGAAGGATTGCTGAAAATTCATGAATCTTATCAAAAGGCAGCAGAGAAAATGTGATTATTATCAAAGCATTGCGAAAAAAGAAAATTTCGTCTAAGGATCACAGAAAAACACAAATTTCATAAAAGAATCATGGAAAATAACGCAAATTTTGTGAAAAAAAAAAAAATCGCAGAAAAAACACAAATTTCGTCAAATTATCGCTGAAAAAAAACACGAATTACGTCATAGGATAGCTGAAAAAATTGTGAATCTCGACAAAAAAAAGATACAGAAAAAAATGCGAATTTCATTAAAGAATCACGAAAAAAAATGCAAATTTTGTTAAAGGATTGCGCAAAGAATGTGAATTTTTTGAAAGGTTCTTGTGAAAAATGAAACTGTCTTTATTAAAAACAGCACACACACAAACATCTATACAAACCTCAATACACACAAACATATTATAGGCAGGGCTTGAAATTCAATTTTTCCAAGGACGGGAGTCTCCCTACCAACATTTTTAAATGGAGGGGAGTTGTAATGTTTGGGAGGGAGAAAAAAAAATTTTAAACCCCACTATTATTTTACGTGTTATTTAAAGAATTACATAATGCAGACATGACAAAATACCATTGAAAAAATTAAGTCAACTGAGAATGATTATGTAAAATGTTTATTTTTATTATAAAAAAGGGAAGAATGTTAAGTTTTATATATGCAGTGTATTTTTCAAGTTCCATTAAATGTGTTAGGGACCCTTAACAATTAGGTTGTTAAATAAATTTCTGACTTTAGATTTTACTTGATTGAGATTCACCGATCGATCGTGGAAAAGACGCAAAGTTCATCGATCTGTCGCAGAAAAAACGCTAAGTTTGTCGATCAGTCGGGGGAAAAAAGCAAATTTCGTCAATCTGTCCCCAAAAAACGCAAGGTTCGTCGATCAGTCGCTTAAAAAACGCAATGTTCGTCTATCTGTCTCAGAAAAAACGCAAAGTTCGTTGATCTGTCGCGGAAAAAACGCAAAGTTCGTCGATCAGTTGCGGAAAAAAGCAAATTTCGTCGATCGATTGCGGAATAAATGCAAAGTTCGTCGATCAGTCAGGGAAAAAAGAAAAATTTTATCGATCGATTGTGGAATAAACGCAAACTTCGTCGATATGTCCCCAAAAAACGCAAGGTTCGTCGATCAGTCACTTAAAAAACGCAATGTTCGTCGATCTGTCGCGTTCGTTTGATGTCGTTGTTGAAAATTTATGAATTTCTATTATTAAAGTAATTTTTTCATTTTACCGTATTTATTTTATTTTTGTGTTGTATGTATTTTGCTACTTTGAATTTTTTTAAACTAACCCTTTTTTTTTTGGAGAGTGAGAGAGAGAGATTTAGTAATTTGGTGACACGAAGTTCTGCAAATTCTTAAAATCCACAAATCGTTTCCAATGTAAACAATAAAATTTACAATTAAGTTGCAAGTGCAAAATTTCAGTTTTTTAAAATTTTCATGTCATTCTGTACACATTTTAATATGTCATTCTGATCATTATACATATTTAGTTACGCATTATTAATTATTTACTTGACCTTTACTTTTAATATTTTAAATATTTCAAACTTACAGCTGAATGTAATTATTAAAACATTTGAAATACTGCATTCGAAAAATGAAATTTCAGCTTAGAAACGCGACAATTACTATTAGGTTAAAAAAATTTAAAGTAGAAAAGTACTTATAATATAAAAAGAAGAAAAAAAAATACACCAGAATTTATCTGTATTACGAAAGCGGGAGAAATGATTTTCTGTGCTATACGAAAAGATATCCAAATAACTCAATCATAAACATAGAAATAGGTATCGGTTTCTATGTTCATGTGCACTCAATCCAAACTTGAAACTTTTAAAAAGGTCATTGAATGAATGAAATTCATCTCCGCCTTTCACATCCAGAAAACTTGCTGTGTCGCCAATTATGTTTATATTTTATATATATATATAAAAAAATAATAATTCAGGCACTTTTCCGTTATACGGACACCATTGTCGCCAAACATACATACATACATACATTTTGGCATAGTGTCCATATAACAGAAAAGTACTAAAGTTCATGGTTTAAAATCACAATAAAATATCATGAAATTTATTGATTAGTTGTGGGAAAATATCGGGGAAATAATGTGTTTTTCGTGAATTTTTTGTTTTGTTAACAATGTGGTTAGAGAGCCAGGGAGAAATCCAGAAAACTTGCTGTGTCGCCAATTATGTTCATATTTTATATATATATATATAAAAATAATAATTCAGGCACTTTTCCGTTATACGTACACCATTGTCGCCAAACATACATACATACATTTACATACATACATACATACATTTTGGCATAGTGTCCGTAAAACAGAAAAGTACTAAAGTTCATGGTTTAAAATCGCAATAAAATATCATGAAATTTATTGATTAGTTGTGGGAAAATATCCGGGAAATAATGTGTTTTTGTGAAATTTTTTGTTTTGTGTTGTTGTGTTTAATTGTAAGCATTCATTATAATTTTCAGTGCATTATTAAATTGAAATTTTTGTTTAAAATATGTAAACAAAACAGTGACCAGAAACCTGCACAATTTCTAATATAGATAGATAGATAGATAGATGCATGCATGTAGTACTTTTAATTATTTGGTAAAAATACTGTGATCGTCACTGAAAAAACCTTAATTTAACCTAAAAGTAATTGTCGAGTGTTTAAGCTGAAATTTCATTTTACGAATACAGTATTTCAAATGTTTTAATAATTACATTCAGCTGTAAGTTTGAAATATTAAAAGTAAAGGCCAAGTAAATAATTAATAATGCATAACTAAAAGTAATTGTCGAGTGTTTAAGCTGAAATTTCATTTTACGAATACAATATTTCAAATGTTTTAATAGTTACATTCAACTGTAAGTTTGAAATATTAAAAGTAAAGGCCAAGTAAATAATTAATAATGCGTAACTAAATATGTATAATGATGAGATTTTTTTTTCTTGAATTATTCAGTGAAACTCGCCTTATAAATGTACGCAAATAATTCACATCAAAATCTTAAAATAACAAAGTTTTCTTTCGTGTTTAGCTATGCTTAATAACCAAAAAAGCTTGATTAATACAAAAAATTTTTCGTAAAAATACTGTGATCGTCGCTGAGAAAACCTGAATTTAATCATATCACACAGAATTACATATTAAAAGTTTAAAAAACTGAAATTTTACACTTGTTTACATCGGAAACGATTCGCGGAATTTCGTGCCACGAAATCTCTCTCTCTCTCTCAAAAAAAGGGTTAGTTATAAAAAATTCAAAGTAATAAAATACATACGACTTAAAAAGAAAATAAATACGGTAAAATGAAAAAATACCTTAATAAAAGAAATCCATAAAGTTTCAACAACCGAACAACCAAATGGAGTCGTAGTAATCCACATACGCTTCTAGAGAGAGGAAAAAGCCTTCACCTCATTGGCTGAAATATCGCGTCTGAAGATAGTAAAAGCCTCTAGCTGATTAGCTGAATGCTCGCGCATGCCTATAAAAGGCATTTTTGCACGAAAAACTAAAAAGCAGGTTAGCTTTAAGTATATGGATGATTTTTTAAAAATAATAATGTGAAGGAACAAGGAAAAGTTTCAGTATGTGTCTGTTTATTTTATTTTTTTATGTATGGTTCCAAAGAAAAGAGATGTTTGTTTTTATCCCTGAGAAGGAGATTTTTTAACATCAATGCATATTTCAGGATTCCAGCAAATTGCAAAATATTTACAGGTTGTCCGAGAAAGATCCGTACAACTTCAAAAATTTATTGAAAAAGAAACAGTAGGGTAACAGCGAAACTAATTAGGACATTAGATAGAATAACTCAAAAAGTTTTTTTCTGCAGTATGTTTCTGACCATAGATGGCGCTACATGTCTTGCAAAGGAATATTAAAGCATTTTAGTTATTTCAATGGCGGATCGCGTGAAGAAAGCACAATGTGTTGTGTGGTTTATCGAAACAAAATCCGATACGCAAACACAACGGAATTATCGAACGACGTATGGGGAATCGCCACCATCTCGGTCAAGCATTCGTGAGTGGTATCACAAATTTATGACAACGTGTAGTGTGGAACATAAAAAAGGATATGGTCGCCCTAGAACTAGCGAAGAAAGTGTGGAATGAATACGTGAAACATTTCGTAGGAGCCCTACAAAATCAGTTCGACAAGCATCCCGGGAGCTACAAATGCCAAGATCCACTGTACACGATGTGCTTCATAAACGATTGCGACTTACAGCCTACAAAGTTCAGATTCTGCATGCGTTACAACCGGATGATTATGCGAAGCGTTATGGATTTGCAGTTGACATGCTGCATCGTTTGGATGCCGATGAACATTTTCTGAAACGAATACTGTTTTCCGATGAATCAACGTTTCATGTGTCCGGAATGGTCAATAAACATAACGTTCGATTTTGGGGCTCCGAACAACCACATGCCGTACGTGAACTCCAACGGAGCAGTGAAAAGGTGAACGTGTGGTGCGGATTGCTTCACGATCGCATCCTTGGACCTTTTTTTTCTCAGAAACGACTGTGACCTCAAGTACCTTCTTAGATATGCTTGAGATTTATGCATTCCCACAACTGCAAGACCTTCAACCGAATGTCCTTCTCCAACAAGACGGTGCGCCTCCTCATTGGGGATTGACAGTTCGTGAGTCGCTGAATAATTCTTTTCCACAGCGTTGGATTGGCAGGGATGGTCCCATTGCATGGCCACCCCGGTCTCCTGACCTAACACCACTGGATTTTTTCTTTTGGGGTTATGTTAAAGATACTGTATACCGAACGAAAGTTAACAGTCTCGAAGAATTAAAGCAAAACATCCAAACAGCTGTAGCTACTGTTGATGTTAGCATGCTGAAACGGTCGTGGATGGAATTGGAATATCGTCTTGATATTGTTCGTGCTACGAAAGGGTCTCATGTAGAAATTTCCTAAGGTAATAACTTAAGTTATAGGAAAAAAAACTTTTTGAGTTATTCTATCTAATGTACTAATTAGTTGCGCTGTAACCCTATTGTTTCTTTTTCAATAAATTTTTGAAGTTGTACGGATCTTTCTCGGACACCCTGTACTTTATTGCTTTCTCCGGCTTCTTTCCATTCAAATCCTTCTATTTTATCGGCATTTCCACATCTTCATTTAAGATTTCGTCAACAGAACAATTGTCAAATTTCTCAAAATCATCAAACTCACAATCGGAATCACTGTCAGCATAATTCTCTGCATCGCATTCATTCATAAGTTTTAAAATCTCAGCTTGAGTGAGACCCTTAAATCTGGGAGCCATAACAAACAAGATTTTGAGATTATAAAATTTTCTCTAGCAAAATGTTCTGCTACCTATCTTCAAATCTATTGATAAGAACTAATTTCTGACGTGTCAAAAGAAGCTATTGCCAAATAATTAACTTTCTTCAAACGAAATATCGCCAACCGTAAAAACTCACCTCTCCGGCTAATTTTCACGTGGATGGAGAACCTGACATTTGAGTAATGACATTTCCTCCAGAAAGGGGATCGGATTGCCTCGGTAAGGAGTTTTACCAGCGCCGTACTGAAAGGATATTTTTTTTCTTGGTTAATTATTTGCTAACATCATTTTTGTTTGATGTCAACCTTGCCTGTGAATCCAATGACGGAATATTAGCTATTTTCTCTGAATACGTGTAACATACTTATTTCATTTCATATGCCACACATACTATTTGCAATTTTTTTTATGTTTCATTAAGGTTTTTCTAGACAAATTTGGATTTTTTTTTTCCCCTCAAATCTGTATGGATCTTAGGTTATTTTAAAAGATATTTTTTAAATTATTGTTTGAATCACACAATCCCATGCTGTAGTGAGAACACTGATTGATGTAATGCTTTCATCCATGAAATATGCCAATTTTAGAAGTATCATGATAATAAATTGAGAATGTGGAATAATAAAATAAGAGTATAAGGAGAGCATTGTGAATTAGTTTAATAAGGTGAGCAATCACTTATAGGATTTCTTTTTGATCAAATTGAGAGAAAATAGAATAAGATGTAACAAGTTAACCCTCCATTGAGCGCAAGTAGGGTAAAAAGCTCACTCTGTAATCTGACAGCACATGTAACATGCTGCCAAACAAGCCATGCCTCATGCTTGGAGAGTAAAGAAATGCCAATAAATGACTGAAATTCCCCCCCCCCCCCTCCCCACGCTTTCAGAGAACGGACTTTTGTTTCAGCGCCATTGCTTGTCATTGCTTGTTTACCTTTTCGCCAACACTTTTTCCAAGTTTAGATGTCTCACGATTACTTCATCGTGTGATAAGTTGTTTTTACAGGGTATATAGATGGCGCTGGTGTTCTGTAGTTGCGTGACACTGTACTTTTTATGACGCATGCTGCACTGTGATTTGTATGAATAACTCTTTGTTTCATGGGTCATATGCAAATGTCTTAGAAATTTTAACGAGTCTTTTGTCAAACGGGATCTCCCTCCCCCTTTAAAAAAAGAAAAAAAACCCAGGAGTGCTACTAGTTATGCTGATGTGGTTTCGGCAAAGTGGTTTCGTTTTTTATATATTTTTTTTTCTAGCACTTTAAGTGAAAATATTTATATGTATATATTAATAATAATAATACAATATTTCTTTATATTTAATTACTAGTTTAATTCCTTTTTTTATGGCATTTAAGTAAAAATATTTATAAATAAATTTAAATTTCTTGGGTGCGGCACTTACGTGGATATACTTAAAAAAAAAAAAAAGATTTTCATAGATGCGGCGTTTACGATGGTGCAGCGCATACGTGGATATACTTTTTTAAAAAACAGATTTTCATTGGTGCGGAGCTTACGATGGGTGTGGTGGGTATTCCCGAAAATATGGTATATGAATAACATGCGATTTTCAAAAGTGATAACACGAGAAAAATTAAATTCAGTAATTAAGAAATGACAATAAACGCTAATGAACAAATAATTTAAACCAAAACCAGAACATAACTTATAATATGTCAAAGTAAACACACCTCTAGCATCAGCTCTAACTTGGAAGGAGTAGTAAGTAATAAGCCACGCCTCTGTGTGCACGCAGAACAAAAGTGATGTCACTGGATAACATCTTCGGCTTAAAATGATCCTACAAAACACCGTAGTAGGCTTAGAAAAGAGCAATGCTGTTGGCTGGGAAAGAACGCCGATGTTAGGCTTAAGCACATTGCACGCTAATATAAGATCAAAACGTGCAATGAAAAAAGAAATGTGATAGTGATATCACATACGGCATCAAACGTTACTCTGACTGGTGGTCAAGTTCGAAGTAGAGTTCATGTGCTGCATGAAAACAAAAGCATCGATATAAATGCTAACTCGCTAAAATAGAAGCAAAGTGAGAATTTCTCACAAGTAGGAAATATTTTTCATTTTTATTCATTAAACTAAAGGTTTTTTGCTGTGATTGATTTAGTCATGTTATCTCCACTGACTTTTCATTTTCTACTTATAAAGATGAGAGCCTTTAATGTGTTACAACTGAACTGTATATTTTATTTATTTTTCTTTCATTCAACATTAAAATGTTTGTTCACAAAAAAAAAAAAAAAAAAAAAAAAAAAGAATGTGTTTTAACTTATGCTTACATTTCTGTAGATTTTTATGAAATCTTTTAAAATGCAGTTTACAAATGGAAAATAATAAACTAAAACATTATTGTGAGAAAAACTGTGGTTAACAGTGAAACTTTTCATGCTATTTAAGTTTCTGGTGTCAATTATGAAATTCGTTTAAACATTGAATAACAATAAAATTGTTTTAATTTCTTATATTAGTGTCCAGAAAAATATTTGTTGTTTACCTATCATGTTTTAAAATTGTATACATTTTGTTTTATTTATTTTTTTTTTGTTAGAAAGAGAAGCAAGAGGAACTTAACAGAATAAGAAGTAGGAAATCGTTCTCCGAGTCGCATGGAAATGTCTCAATGAGTCCTCCTAATAAAATAGAAGAGGCTCATAGAATGGAAGCCGTCCTCAAGGAAAAAATTAAAACTCTGGAGCTGAAAGTATATGCATATAGAAAACAATTATCAGAAAGAGTCTTAACAGAACTTAAAGAGAAAAAAGACCCTGGTAATATTCTTTGTTTTAAACATGTAATTTCAATGTTTATATGTGTTAGATTAGTTATCTTCAACCCATGTCCCGTGAGCCATGAGTTTCCTACCAGGGGTATTTTAGTGGCCCATTGTGTTATTTTGAATATTAAGAATTATATCGAAGGATTTCTGAATTGCTTTATTAGAGCAAATGCGTAGCTATCAACCTTTACACTGTTTTTTCTCCCTGTGTCAAATAAACTTATTTTGAACCTCCAAAAAATATTTAATAAAATGTTTCTTCTTTTTATTCTTTGATTTCAATTATTATGTAAAAGTTCTGGGTCAAAATCTTAATTTAACTTTTTAAAAAAGCTTAAAATTTGGTTTCTCTGACAATTCTGTTCTTTAGATATGAAGTGATTAAGAAACAATTAAAAAGCTACTCAGTACATGTACTTTTTACTTTCTTCTATCTTTACAAGAAGAAAGTATTGGATTCATGAAAATTTTCGACTTCCGGTTTTCGACGGATTTATACGTTTTAGAAGGTCCTGAACACGATTTGACTATTTTTAGAAAATGTCTGTCTGTCTGTATGTGACAAAAATTTTGTGGGCGCTCTATCTCAAGAACTAATGCTCGGAATTTAATAAAACTTTAGATTCAGTTAGTCCCTGATATAAATTGGTGCTGATTAGTTTTTGGTAAAAATCGCCCGGCAGGTGGCGCTGCTATGCAGTATTTTTCACGATTTCCGCAATAGCTCTATCTCAAGAACTAAGGCTCGGAATTTAATAAAACTTTAGATTTATATACTAGAGATTTTAGGGACTTATAATTTCTGGTCCGTGAATCAAACTCTTGTGTAATATTGGGGGCATGTTCTACCATGTATACTTCAAGACAAAATATCTGGCTGTATTATGCGCAAATACACGATAGTTTTCCACATGTATCTCATATGTACTGGATATTACTATCAAGATAATATGTAGTTTTTTTTTATCAAATCTACATCAATTCCTGTGATCTGAGCAGAAAGTTCTGGATTCTGAAAAAAAAAAAACGCCACGCAATGTTGCCATCGTTTGAGTTACCGAACCCTGGCTTAGGTTTGTCCACAGTTAAACCACATCGGCTTCTAAATTCTTTTTGAATTCGTATTTTATTTTGAGCTACGATTTCTTTTTCTTTTTTTTCATGAACTTGCATTTTTTAACAGGTAGATAAGACAGGCTTATAAGACATGTGCAAAAGACATTCCAATATACGTATCATCCATGGATCACTGATAGGCCGAATTCTAAATTCTCATTTTTTATATTTCTGGATATCATTATATCAATTTTATTAAATTGTTAGATTCTTTCACGAATTCTATTTTAATAAGCCTGCAATATCTGACGCAGGTCGCGGGTTTTCCCATATAACTCTTTTTTCAGATATAATTCGAAGTGGAACAAAAAGAGATGTAATAAACACGGCTGAATCACTGGCTTCCGAGTCACAGAAAACTTGTTTGTGTGAGCTATGTCCCGAAGACTCATCAAAACCCCACTTACCTGAAGATATAAAGCATAACTGCTTTAATTCTTCATTTTCAAGTGATTCGATAACAGGTTCAAGTATTTGTAACAAACATTCTGAAGTATGATCGAGAAGAGCCTATATAATGTAACTGATGCACTAATTTCTGTTACTGTGATGTTTTTAGGATAAAATTCTTTTTTTTTTGCCTCTTGCGCAGTTTTGTAAGAGGAAAATTTTTCTGGAGCACTTCTTCTTATGACATTATACTGTTCGATAGATAATTTTGCGTCTATTAATACAGCCAGAGTATCTTTTCCTGTCAAAAGCTGTTGTTGTGATTTTGCAGATTTTGTATAAGCATTTTGATATTTGATAGCTCGCTTTGGACTTGTAGTTATATATTTTAAAACTTTTGAGGCCTGAATCTGTCCTTCAGATCTTAAATTCATACATGTCGCGTACACTAACGAAGATGTAGAACTACAATCACGTAATCGTTTTGCTCATAATCTTTTTGATCGTTCAGAACACCTTTCAAACAAAATATGAGGCCGGCCACATTTGCTCTTCGATGCCACTTCTGTTTGTTTTTCAAATCGTGGAAATGAAAGCGATTTGTCATACCACTCCTTATTAATTCTAAAAAAACATTTCTTTGTCTCGACAGGCTTTTGCGCATCGGAATTTACATCGAAATTTAAAACAATTTAGCTTTTTTTTTTTTTTATGTCTATAGAACTACCACGTTCGCAGTTTGTCCGATTCTGGAGCTCTTTTACCAAAAAATCATATTGCTTTTCAAATTTTTTTTCTTTCGAACGTTTCATGATATTCAGAAGTTCTCTTCTGGTAATATATAATGTATTCCAATTCGTCCCTAAAAAAAATTAATAAAAAAAATGTAATTATGTTTATGTACGTACATTAACTAAAAATTGAGGATGATTAACTATAAAAATGACCATACAATTAAAAAAGGAGCAAAAAGGAGCAAAATTTTCTGAAATATTTACCATCCTAAAACTCGAACATAGTAAAAAAAATATAGTTGACACTTAATCTGCTTTAATTCATAACTAAAACCTTTAATGTTTGGAGACACTGCTAAAATTTTTAATAAATTTCATTACTACATATTGTAAGCGTCACTTTATCTATAAAAATCATATTAAAAACAAATTAAAAGTAAATGTATTTTTGTTACATACCTGAAGTTGAAGGTTCAATAGTCCAAAAATATTATTTTTAAATTATTACAGCGTAATTAATAAACGAAAGTTGAAACAAAATTATTATTTTTTTTTTCATTTATTTTCATCGTGCGATATGCAGTTTAACTTCTTTCATTAATGACGACCAAGATAATTTTGCACACTTTTGAATACTAGGCAGATGTTTACTGACATCTGCTCCATTAAAGTGACGTATGTCGGTAGTTCAAAATTGAATTTCATTTTTTCGATTTTTTGCCAGATTTGAAGGCTTTTTGCCCCACTGTGCAGTGTTTCAAAAATTTAATCAGAATGAGGGGGGGGGGGGGGGATTGTAATTTAACAAATTACAACAACCATTGGGAAAATGTTCCAAAAGCTAAAAAAAAATTCAAATTAATTAAAAATATTAATTATTCAAAATATTCATCGGAACCATCTACAAATAAACACATTTTTCATTACTGCAGTTGAAGAGATCCTGGCATTCTCTGTCCCAGCGACATGGAAAATCTGGAAAGTCAGTGAATTTCAAAGTAGTCAGGGAAAGTCATAGAAATTTTAAAATATATAGGAAAAGTCAGGGAATTTACAAATATTTCCTAAAAAGTCATGGAAAGGTCTGGGGGGAAAGATTTTGAATTTGATATCATTTCTTTTCAGAAAAATGTTACTATATTTCTCTCTACATGGCGCCTCTGAAAAATCTTTAGACTCTTGCCCTTGTCGGTTTAAAGATCGAGAAATTCCTTCAAATCCAATGCAGAAAAACCATAATATGGACAAAAGTTTTCTACATTTTTGAGACTTTTTCATGCATTTCCCATTTTAGACTTTGTGGTATGGCATTCATTTGCAAACTGGCAAAGATGAAGTTTTTTGCATTGCAGTATTTTATAAAATTTCATTTGCAATTTTCTTGAAAGGTCCTGGGGAAAGAGTATAATCTCTGTTATTATGATACAAACTTCTGTTTTTTAATGCTGCTTGTTATTTTGTGTTATTTTAAAGCAGATTTTATGTATGCCCGTTTGGTCATGGATTTATTTTGGATTTGGTCAGGGAAAATCATGGAAATTGTCAGACATGTTTTGCTGGGAACCCTGTTTTATATGGTACTATTTATGAATAGTAATTTCCTGGTTTGGGATAACTTCAAATAAATTGGAATAATTTTGTTTTTATGAAATCAATTGGTTTTTGAAATATTATTTGTGCCAGAGAATACTATGCTTTTTCAATGGCCATTTTTAACACTTTCTAATGAAGTCTAAAAGTGTTTGACTTCGGTTTGTCTGGCCGTGTGCCGTCTGTCTGTGCTCTAACTCACATAAATAAACTCAGATTGCCTTGAAATTTTTGTATGTTATTGTCTTTTGCTATAGCATGATCCCTATTGCAAATGAAGTATATAGTTACTTATAGTTTTATTTACATTATACTTATAGTTGCATTACAGTCAATGGGAAAAAATCGTTTGACGTGCATTTTGATGATTTTACCCCATTTGAAAATTGATAAAATTGATATACAATTATGGAGCGCACTAAAACATGCTTTTTGTAGAATATGGAGTGCAAAGCATTTATTATTCATTTATAGGGTCAAACAAAAGAATTCTGTTACACATTGTTCTGCGGTAAAAAATCGTTTGCAGTGTAATGTAATTATGTTGCACTATTTCAGACATAATGAAAATTATATGCATTACTAAGATGCATTAAAAATTGCTCACTTAAAAGTATGATGTGCATTCCATTTGAAGTTTACACCATTATCACAAGTAAATTTCTCATTCTCTGAATAAAACTTTTATTTACAACGGACTTAACATCTTGCACATACGAAGCATATCACAACACTCACTCTCTCAACAGTTCGAGAGGAAGAAAAAAAAAACCCAAAAAAACAATCAATCACTGCGCATGCATGCCCAGCTGGTGCCGTTATAATACCAGCCGGCGAATACACTCCCCACCTTGATACCCAAAGGTTTCAATTACAAAAGGTACTATTACTACATTTTCACATTATCTGAGATAGGCAAGATATATACACTTAAAATGTTCAGTTTATAAGTGCCTTTAGGCATTTTAAAAACGAACCACTTTGATTTTTTCATCATTTCCACAAATAACTCCTTCAATTCTACCAATTAACCAATTATGAGTTATCACCACATGCTCCTTTCGGGAAAAAAAATATTTGATCTTGGATCTAAAACGGCACCTGACATTACAAATGACTTGTCATAATTGGTTTCTTTCGTATTGCCATACGTACGCCCTTCTACTTTTTTATCAATATGTAAATTTGTATGATGCCGTTTCTTACAAATAGAGTAATTGAATTTGGAAGAACAATTAATAACCTTATGATGCTTAAAACAATTAAAACACAGTTGATTATTTTTAATGAACTCAATTCGTTCATTAACTAAAATTTTTTTGAAAATGGGGCACATATCAAGATAATGATTCTCATTAGACTTGCAAAGAATACATTTTGAAACCCTAACTTCTGATACAAATACCTTAGAATTATTTTGTGGACTGTACACATTACGATATTTTTGCGAACTGTTTCCAAACTGCAGACGTGAAAACGCATTATTTTCTGTTTTACATTTATTCTTAGACGCTACATAAATATCACAACATCTAGATAATTCTTGCGGTAAATACCAAGATTCTCCTTGCTTTACACCTATATGAATTTGAAGTTCACGATCTAACGAGTTAAATATTTTGTCGGAAATCATTAGTTCACACAATCCCTTAAAGTCATTCACCTTTCTTAACTGACAGTAATAATCAAATGTTATAGTTAATCGCGACACGAATTGAACATAACTTTCATTTTGAAATTTTTGCGTCCTTCAAAAATTGTGTAACACTTCTTGCGGAGTGGATTGAAATTCTTTCAACACAACGTCTTTGAGTTTATCATATTTACTTAGGTCATCCTCACTCAAATATACCATTAAATTAGTGGCCGTTTCGCTTAAGATATTTAAAAGAATTTCTGCTCTAAATTCCTCAGAAACATTCTTTGTTTTAAACGCTCTTTCCAGTGATTGAAAAAAAAGATTATATGATTCTGCACGCAACGGTACTGGAATAGTTAAGGTTTTAACACTTTTTAACAAATTTTCTAAACTACAATTTGATAGCTCAGAGTCACTTTTTCTACTGCTTCACTGAAATTATGCAGTGTTTCTTTCTGAATATTAGTAAGTTCTAATTGTTTTTCTGACTGTGCAAGTTTAATTTTTTCTAATTCCAGTGCCGAATCTCTTTCTAATCTAGCCCGCTCAGCCTGCAGTTTCGTTGTCTTTTTCCTTCTGAGTCACAGATTCAACAACCGTTTCCACAAGGTCATAATTATTCTTATAAATATCGTTCGTTTCAATTAATTCTTTTAGCGACACTATGGTCGCCCTTGTAGGTAAAACAAGCTCAAGTTCTTCTGCAACCTCGATTAAATCATTCTTTTTTAATCTTGCTAACAACATTTTGTTTGAAAAGAGAACCCAAGTAATTGCAATAAATTAAAATCCAACTCAAAACATTTAAATTAAAAAACGAAACTGAACTCAACAAAGTTATGAAACTTACACTCGGAATCAACTCACACGTTAACTATCAATAGAAACCAAAAATGACAAAGTTAATTTAAAATCGAAACAAAACACAGCAAATTTTGCGAACTCTATTAAATTAAATAAAGCATACTCACCATTACCATGGAACCACTCATCATAATTATGCATTAGTCTTTTACTTTTCACCAAATTAAACATTTCGATTAATATCTTGAAGACACAATGTAATTTTTTTTCTTTTTCTTTCCTTACTGCTTGCACAATGCATTCCAAAATCGTAGAACACGTAGACACAAAGAAAATATAAATCTTTTTAAATACACAAGCAGAAGAATAATAATATATCCATAGTCGCCTCGGGCGCGACTGGACCAACTGAAGTTTACACCATTATCACAAGTAAATTTCTCATTCTCCGAATAAAACTTTTATTTACAATGGACTTAACATCTGTAGGGTTAGATAACACCTCCCCCACAATATCTTGAGCCACACTGCTTACCATTTAATTAAAATAACTATGTGCATGATGGAGGCTAAAATAATTGCAACATTTTCTGAAGGAAACAAAAAAGGTTTATTAAAACTGTAGGTTATAGGTAGCAAACACATCTTTTAGAAGATACATCATCACAGGCACATAATAAGTCAAACTCTCAATAATTTCTGAAGTCCAAACATAGTTCATTTATACTGCATATATTAACTGAATATTTTATACACTAAAAAAAACAAGTAGTCACCTGCTACTAAATGAAACACCACCAGAAATAAGGCCTATTTGCAAAAGCTACTCACATGTTGAACTGACTTGTCAAACTACAAACTTCCCAAATATATACTTCAAACACAGTACAAAATCTGCATTTTAATGTTGCCAAATTAGTAAATATAACTTTCAATAAGTGATAGACACACCCACTAGAACAAAATGACATCACTGTGTCAGAATGACATCAGAAGAAACAACAAATCAGAAAAAGGTTAACTAAAAAGTAACAGAAAGTTAACTTCATTACCAACCACCCAACCATATGCTGAAAAAGGTAAACAAGCATGCACACTTGCTGTAAGTACCAGACTATTGAATTTAAACATTAAAAATGATTAACTAAATAAGATACTTAGAAAATAAATTAAACTAAACATAGAAGCAAGCTTTTATATGGTGGTGGTGGTTATTAAATAAAATGAGGAGCTGGGAAAACACAAAAATATAACTTTAAGCCTACAAATGCCCCCTTTTTTCCAGGTCCTCTGCCTAGCCAAACAACCATTTTCTAAAATAGAAAAATTTTTCACTTGACAATGCTTTTGTCATTACATCAGCAACATTACATTTACTAGATACATACTTAAGTTCAAAATTTCCAATATTTTCCTTTACAAAATAACTACGAGTATCAATATATTTGGTTCTTGTATTTTCTATATTGTTTTTAGAAAAACTTATAGTACTTTGATTGTCACAATGAATTGTTGGTTTAGTTAAGTTTAAGTTCAAAAAGGAAAAGTCATCAATTATTCTTGTTAACCAACACAGTTCCTTGACTGAGTCTGATAAAGCAGCATATTCAGATTCCATACTTGATAAGGCAACACATTTCTGTTTAGAAGAGTTCCATATAATAGGTACTTGGTCTACAAAAATTACCAAACCACTAACTGATTTACGATCAACTAAATCTGAAGCCCATGTAGCATCAGTATAGACATTAATATTACAATTTGAAATTCTAGATAGATTTAAACTTAATTCTTTTGTATCAATAACATATTGCAAAACCTGACACAAATTTCTCCAGTGATCCCATGATGGTTTATTAGAAAACTGAGATAAAGCAATAACCGAAAATTGAATATCAGGTCTACTTCTAGAAGCTAAGAACAACAAGCAACCTATTAACTGTCTGTAAGGGACATCTATTTGTTCCCCCTCATTTGCTAAGTTTAACACTGTTCCTGGTGTTAATGGCAATTTGCATTTTATTCTAGGAACCTTAAAAATTTCTGCAAATCTTTCAATATATTTAGTTTGATGCAGTACATAAGACCCCTCACGTTGCTCGAATTTAACTCCTAGAAAATTTCTAATTTCACCTAGAGTTTTTATTTCAAACTTAGATTTTATTAATTCAATTACTTGGTTTAATATTTTCTCATTCTCTGCAAAAATTGCTAAGTCATCAACATAAACTAGAATTACTACTTTTAATTTATAAACATATATGCAGTTGCAATTCAATGCTTTATCAAAACCTAAATCCTTAAAAGTTTTGTCTAATTCATTAAACCATTCGCAGCCAGCCTGGTGGAGTCCATATAATGCCTTGTTAAGTTTCCATACATACTTTTCATCAACTTCCCGGAAACCATCTGGCTGCTCAACATAAATTTGCTCATTTAATTTTGCATATAAGTATGCACCTTTCACGTCAATATGCTGGCTAAACCATCCCTTTAGAACTACAAGTACAATAAAGAAAAATCTAACAAGTGGAAAAGCTATGACAGGTGAAAATGTGTCAAAATAATCGATTCCCTCAACTTGTCGGAATCCCTTCGCTACTAACCTAGCTTTAAAACTTTTAATTTTACCTGACACATCCTTTTTCAGTGTATATACCCATTTTGTACCAAGAACTTTACTCTTTTCAGGACGGGTTACAAGGTCATACACTTCCCTATCTTTTAATATTTTAAGTTCAGTACTCATAGCTTTAACCCACTCTTGTTTCTCAGGAAGATTTTGGGACTCACTAAAACTAATTGGAATTTTTATTTCAGCACAATGTGCTTCTGGGTTAGATTCTAAGTCCTCTTCATCAGTTTCTATTACAGGTTTAGAATTAGAGTCACTTTTCAGTTTAACTTCAGGCTGGGAGGGATCTGAATTAGTTTTAAGTGGTTTAAAATCAAATTCCTCAGATTTAAAAACTAGACCCTTTTTCTTACAATAATCCTTCACATCATTTTTACTTCTTAACCTAATACCAGGTTCTGGATAGTAGTAAACATCTACACGACCTGCAGAACTACCTGACTCTCTAACCTTTTCAATTCTCTTCCAATCTGAAAAAGAAGTATTTTCAACTGGGTCATCTTGCACTTTAAATTTAACCATTCTATTGCTAGAGTCTTTAACTGGTTCTGAAATAAAATCATTTTCAATGATTTTCAAATGTTTAGTTTCCTGCACTTCTTTAGTCCCTTGAAACCATACTCTATAACCTCTCGTGCTCCTGGCGTAGCCAATTAAAATTCCCTTTTTAGATCTTGCCTCTAATTTATTACGATACCTTTTTGGAATATGAACAAAAACAGTACTTCCTATAACTCTTAACTACTTAACCGAAAAATTTCCACCTTTCCAAACATTCAGAGGGGCTTTCCCATGCAATTTAGTGTGAGGGTATCTATTTTTTAAGTAATTTACAGTACAAACCATTTCAGCCCATAATTCTTTAGGTAAATTTGCCTGAATTAACATTGCTCTAACTCCCTCCATTAAAGTACGGTTGTATCTTTCCACGATGCCATTCATCTGTGGCGAATACGTATTCGAGTGCTCATGTTTAATCCCCTCATCTTTTAAGAATTTCCCAAATTGATTAGAATCAAATTCTTTACCCCAATCAGAACGAAGTCTTTTAATTACATGACCTGTCTGCTTCTCAACTAAAGCTTTATAATGCTTGAAATAATCAAATGCCTGACTTTTATATTTAAGAATGTATACATGTGCATACCTAGAGAAATCATCAACTAAACTCAAGAAAAACCTAGCCCCACCTAAAGAAGGTTCAGGAGCTGGTCCCCAAATGTCGAGGTGCACTAACTCTAAAATGCCACCTGTCTTAATATCATCTATAACATGATGAGATTCTCTAGTACTTTTTGCTAAATTACAAACTTCACATGGCCCCATTTCACCGGATAAATTTTTAAGTCCAGTTACATAATTTGTTTTTGAAAATTTTATCAAGTTTTTAGCATTTAAATGACTGAAACGCCTATGCCATAGCACTAAATCATTAGAACAATTATTTAACTTACTATTTCTAACAACATAAGCACAAGATTCATTAGACGCACATTTAGCAGTAATACAATAAAATTTAGTTACTAAAGGCACTGTTAAAAATTCAGAATTATCAGGATTAAAAATTATAGCTTTACATTTCTCAAATTTTACTTTAAAATTTTTATCAGTTAATTTTCTAACAGACACAAGATTTCTCACCATATCAGGAACATAATACACATTTTTTAAAGTAAAAGTTCTTACTACAGTACCACAGTTCACTCGTAAGTCAATGTCCCCTATACCACAAATGTCAGCAATTCCTTTTGCTATAACAGCTTGACTTTCTAATTCTCTGAAATTGTAGAAGAGAGATCGATCAAAACTAAAATGATCTGTTGCTGCCGAATCCAAAATAAATTCGAGTTCAGGTCCATCAGACAATAGGGCGGATGCGAAGAAAGCTTGATTAGGCAGTTGGGATTTCCTTGAACTTGATCTGAATCTTGGTCTATACTGATTTAATCTCCTGGTTTGGGATCTATGTCTACAATTCTTGATTAAGTGGCCAACTTGACCACACCGATAGCACTTTCGGGTTTCTTGTTGCACAGTTGAATTCACAACACTAGGAGGATGGACCTTTGGTATAGTATCAGTCGAAAAATTTCTAGAAGACATTAGAGCTGTATTTTGATTTTTGAATATATCTTGGTCATCGATCTGTTTATTTTGCAAACTGTCATATTCAGCAAGCAAAAATGGTCGAAGACCTTCCACAGTGAATTCATCATCAGCCAATTGATAAAGACGAGATATAAGGGTCTCATAAGATGGCGGTAAACTTTCTAAGATTTGAAAAGCAATTTCATCTTTAGGCACACTCTTTCCTGTTTGCTCTAAATCTCTAACTATTTCCAAAACTTTTCCAATATACTGACTCATAGTATCACTGGCCTCAAACTTTGTATTTATGAACTTTCTCCGAAGGTGAGCAACTCTTGCACGTGACGTAGGTTCATAAGCACTTTTTAATAACTGCCACGCCTCAAAAGATGATTCAGCACTAAAAACTACACTTTTGATCTCTTCAGTCAAGCTTAAACATATGTATGCCAATGCCTTCTTACTTTTCTTCATATACTCCTCAAAATTTTCAATATTTCCTCCATCGGCTTTTGCTTTACCTTTTTCTTTATCAGAAGTATAAATTTCTAAGCCTTGGCTAATTAGCATCATATCCATGCTGAACCTCCATGCCTTCCAATTATCCTTACCCAATTTAGGGAAAGAGAGAGTCTGCTCAGTTATCTTACTCATTTTATCACAAAATACAGCACCACAAAATAAAAGGTAAAGCAGTAAAGGTAAGCAGAGCGCCCAACCACGCTCTGCTACCACATTGTAGGATTAGATAACACCTCCCCCACAATATCTTGAGCCACACTGCTTACCATTTAATTAAAATAACTATGTGCATGATGGAGGCTAAAATAATTGCAACATTTTCTGAAGGAAACAAAAAAGGTTTATTAAAACTGTAGGTTATAGGTAGCAAACACATCTTTTAGAAGATACATCATCACAGGCACATAATAAGTCAAACTCTCAATAATTTCTGAAGTCCAAACATAGTTCATTTATACTGCATATATTAACTGAATATTTTATACACTAAAAAAAACAAGTAGTCACCTGCTACTAAATGAAACACCACCAGAAATAAGGCCTATTTGCAAAAGCTACTCACATGTTGAACTGACTTGTCAAACTACAAACTTCCCAAATATATACTTCAAACACAGTACAAAATCTGCATTTTAATGTTGCCAAATTAGTAAATATAACTTTCAATAAGTGATAGACACACCCACTAGAACAAAATGACATCACTGTGTCAGAATGACATCAGAAGAAACAACAAATCAGAAAAAGGTTAACTAAAAAGTAACAGAAAGTTAACTTCACTACCAACCACCCAACCATATGCTGAAAAAGGTAAACAAGCATGCACACTTGCTGTAAGTACCAGACTATTGAATTTAAACATTAAAAATGATTAACTAAATAAGATACTTAGAAAATAAATTAAACTAAACATAGAAGCAAGCTTTTATATGGTGGTGGTGGTTATTAAATAAAATGAGGAGCTGGGAAAACACAAAAATATAACTTTAAGCCTACAACATCTTGCACATACGAAGCATATCACAGCACTCACTCTCTCAACAGATCAAGAAGGGGGAAAAAAAAAAAAAAAAAAAAAAACAATCACTGCGCATGCGTGCCCAGCTGGCGCCGTTATAATACCAGCCGGCGAATACACCGTTTATCGTTCATTTACAGAGATACACAAACGATATCGGTTGCAGTTTACTTGCGATATTTACAGTCTATGTGTGATAAGTATGTTTTAAACTTTGGTTTACATTTTTAAGTTTAACTAAAATTTTTTATAGTACGTGGTGTGTATAAATTCAGTTGATCATAAATACAGCGCTCCACAAGGGAATTTGTAAGCATTACAGACTATGGGAGTGAATTGCTTAGGATAGTTTTTAATTGTGGTACACATTTTCCTGCTGAATTATAGTTAGTAAACTTTTAGAAGTTTGTGGAAAATAAATTCATATACAGAGCTACTCAAAGAACAAGGTACATTGTCGTTTATGGTTGGTAATAGCTGGAAGTTTGTTTTAACTTGCCTTATGCATTTTGTACCTGAAATAAATTTTAGCTTAATATAGGGTGTGTACAAAAGTCTGGATATTATATAAGGTTGTACAAAAGATTTTGAATGCATTTCCATCGATTGGCGAAACTTTTCCTAAAAGTGAATTTTCTAACTGAACTAATTTTTATCATACTAGGTAGTATATATCCAAATCAATAGATCATATACAGGGCTATACAAAATATTTCGACTACATTTTTGACTGTGGATGGTAATTTCTAAAACTGGATTTCTTTCACCTTATTTAACAGTGAAGTTTTGTTAGTTTTCTGAATGAGTTGGAAAGTGTGTCATAATCCATGCTTGATGCATTATTTTTCGTTTTTGTTAGTTCTTTTGTAGAGTCATATTGCTTTCTATTTTGTGCACTTCATAGGCTAAGATACCCCCAATGTTCTCAATTGTGTTTGTCTCGGCTTAAACCTGACCAATCTAAAACGTTAACTTTTTGTGTGGAAAGATACAGTTTTGTACTATGTGAGTTGTGAATTGAAGTACAGTCAACTCCCTCTAATCCGCAACTCTATAATCCGCAAACGCCTATAATCCGCACACTGTTTCAGATGTAAACAATGAAAATTTGGTTACATGCGAGAGAAATTCCGGAATAGCAGTAATTTGATTGATTATTAGTAGACAGTCCCCTCCCCCTAAATTGTTGTATTTCAATGAAGTAAAACTTTATTTTTCATATTGAAAAAAAAAAGTAAAAAATCACAAGACTTTTTTCTTGCCTATTACATGTTGTAACAATAAAAATCCCTGACGGCTCGGCCTACAGGCACAGGTAGATTTCGAAGACGTAGAACGTGGAGCACCTGTTTGTCGGGAATTGCAGAAGAAATGACCTTTTTGTGATGATGCTGCAGTTGGAACTGCCTACTTCGAAACCAAACTTGTTTGCAGGCGGAGCCAGCAAGGATTTTTTGCTATAAGAGTTGGTCCTATAAAAAACACGTCAATATAAAAATTTTAGATAATATTAAGGGGATTTATAATAAATTTAAGCGGATTTGAAATCTTGGGAATTGACGAAGTTATGAATTTTTTTCTTCTAAACCCCCCCCCCCCCCCCCCCCCCTCCCCCTTAAGGCAATTTTTAATTATATCAAAAATCTGTCATACATAAATTTTCGGCCCTTCTCCTAGAAGTAATAATAACTTCAAACGGATTCGATACGTATCATAATTAAGAAATTATGGGTTTTTTCTGTTTTCACAAAAAGTCCCCCCCCCTGGTTCGATTTTGCCCATTAACGAACTTGACCGAGATTTTATGCCCCTTGATTTTATGTATCAGTTTCGAAAAGATGCGGGAATTGGAACCACTTACTTCGAAAAACAACTTGTTTGCAGACGGAGCCGGCAGGGATTTTTTTGTTTTTAATTTTTTTTTGCTATAACGGTTGGTCCTCTAAAAAACTTGTCAATATAAAAGTTTTAGATAATACTAAGAGGATTAATAATAAATTTACGCGGATTTGATATCTTGTGAATTGACGAAGCTATGATTTTTTTTCTTCTAAACCCCCCCCCCCCCCTTTTCCCCCCTTGGGGCCATTTTTAATTATATCAAAAATCTGTCCTACATAAATTTTCGGCCCTTTTCCTAGAAGTAATAATAACTTTAAACAGATTCGATACGTATAATAATAAAGAAATTATGAGGATTTTTCTGTTTTCACAAAAAGCCCCCCCCCCCGGTTCGATTTTGCCCATTAACGAACTTGACCGAGATTTTATGTCCCTTGATTTTATGTATCAGTTTGGAAGAGATTTATGCAGAATTTTTCCAGTTATCGTGGTCAGAAAAAAGTGACATATATATATATATATATATATAAACTTTTGAACTGGGGGTGTTTTTGGGTTCTGGGAGTCATAATCGGCATAGATCTGCAAAAATTTTTCAAAATTTCCAACTTAGGTGAGAATGTAATAGGTAGTATTTCTTACGAAATCTACCTAAAAAGCACTTAGACAATTGTGTTAGACATCCAAAATTGTTACAAAAAGGCAACGTATCTACATTACTTTTACCCCCGAATACAAATTCTCTTATTCAGCCAATGGATCACGGAATTATTCATAGCATGAAATGACAGTACAAAATGGAATTTATGCACAAAATTATAACCTGATTTATTGGCTAATATGGAGGAGTATAGAAGGCAATTTAGAATTAAAGGCTGCATATTTCTCTTGGCTGATGCATGAGTCTATGTATACAAAAACACTTTAGTAGGTGCAAAACAAAATTTGTGGCCAGCATCTTTAGTTATAGACAGTAATGGTGATGATGTTGACTTAGTTGGCTTCAGTTTGGTTAGTGCTAAACAGAAATCTGCAGGAAAATTCACTAACACAAAACTAAAACTAAAAATTTCACTAACTGTTGTGCTGGATTTCTTAAATGGAGAAAATATAATTGGATGGATATCCTCCCAAGATGAAGCTGCAATAAAGAGAGTTTCACAAATGACATTATGAGTACTATTATGTTAAACTCTACTGAAAATAGGATAATTCTGACACAGAAGTATGATGATGAAGGTGAAAAAGTAACTCTTGAGCAGATCTTGGATATGGGTTATAAATATCGGATTTTCTTCAAAAAAGAGTTTTGTCTCAGAACAAGAAATAATGACTATACATAGACTCCCAAGAAAAAATACTAGACCAAAAGTTCTCAAAAAAATGACAATTATTACTATATTTGAAAATTATAAAAATAAACAAAACAAATTGTAAAATAAAATTTAAAGACATTTTTTCTTAAACATAATGGGATTTTAAATTAACCCTTAAATGCTGTGTGTTGCTTTTCGGCAACATACCCAATTTTGTCCTCTAAAATACTATTAGAATAATATTATTGCTCTAACGCCTAATGTTGCCTTTAAAATACATACTGACAATATTATTAAATCAATTTTCAACGTGTAGATGACAGCACTACAGCTGTTAAGAATAAATAAAGAATTATTTTTTCAATTGTTCCTACATGTGCATTTTGTTTTATTTGGAAACTTGCGAAATACTTTATTTTGTTCTGCAGTGATGAAGTAAAAATTATCACATGAAAAAGTAAGGTATGTAGTCCATATTTATTGTTTTGTTTGGCTATTTAACTGTAAAATATTTGTTGAAAGTAGATTTTTGGGTGTGTTGCTTATTGTCAACAATAGGCATTAAGCTAAGCCTAGAGAACAATGAGCAGTTTTAGTTTTAGTTTCACATTCTTCTATATTCAATAGAAGTAGTTTATTTTTGTAGCAGTATATAAATGTAGTTTATTATTTTTAACCCTTTCGGGTACGAATTTTTTTTAAATTCTGGGGAAATTTACTTTTACGTTAGTAATTTTAAAAAGTAGCTGTTTAAATATTAAATGTTAACGTTTTCAGAAATTTAAAGAACATGTTATTTATAGAAATTTAACAAAAATAATTATTTTGTGTACTATTCGTTTGACAATAGACTAAGGTAAAAAATTTTAAGACGTTTGGGAAATGTAGTATTACAAGAGTATTAAATATGCATAACATTTTTCTGATATTTTTTATTTTTTTTTTTACAACTTATTTGTTCTGAAATGTAGCACTAATTTTAAATTTAAACAGTGAAAAATATGCTTAAAAAGATCAGTTTGAAAAAATCTGAAAATTTATTCTTTTCAATAACAACCGAAAACATCTACATCGAGATGATTCGAATCATGATAGATTACACAAACTTCGACCTATCATTGATATTTTATACAACAATTTTGCTTCTATACCTTTGGAGGAAAATCTCTCAATTAATGAGCAAATGTGTTCTACTAAGGTTCGACATTACATGAAGCAGTATATGTCGAATAAACCCCATAAATGGGGTTTTAAACTTTTTGTACTTGCGGATATTTCTGGGTATGCTTGTAATTTTGAAGTATTTTTGAAGTCATGCCAAGAAAATATGCTAACGAGACCAATTACCGAACCCGTTTTGGATCCTTCAAGCAATGTAGTCATTCGACTGTCGAGAAGAATACCAAGATCAGTAAATCATAAGTTGTATTGCGACAACTATTTACGGCATTGCCGCTGATGGTACATTTTGCACACACTGTTATCCATACATTGGGTACAGTCAGAAGAAATATAATTCCTGGATGCAAATTACCGATGAAAATTAACTTAAAAGTTCGAGATAGGGGTTCTTCATCTGAATATACTACAACTGTAGATGGCATCGACATTTCATCACTAGTCTGGAAAGACAATAAATGCGTCACGATGTTGTCTACTTTTGATGGAACAAATCCTGCAAAAATGTCAATTTTTTGACAGGATTCAAAAGAAGATCATTGAAATAGATTGCCCATACGTAATTCAGGAATACAATTGACATATGGGAGGAGTTGACCTTTGGGCTAGTTTAATTGTCTGCTACAAAATTAATATTCGTAGTCGAAAAGTGTATTTACGAATCTTTTACCATTTGCTTGACTTGACTGTAGTAAACGCATGGCTTCTCTACAAAAGAGTTTTGAATGCTAATGATCAACAATCGGAGATATTTCCTCAAGCAAAGTTCAGAGAAGAACTTGCAAGATCATTATGCATGGTGGGATGCAAATACAACCCTAAGCGTGGAAAGCCTTCATCGATGATTGAAGAAAAAATTCAGGCAAAAAAGAATAGAAGTTATTCACAGTATGTACCACCTAAAGATGTTCAACTGGACCAAATAGGACATATGTGTCTATTCACAGACAAAAAGATGAGGTGTAAATTCCCAAATTGCAAAGGATATACTTTCACAAAATGTGAAAAATGTGGTGTGGAACTGTGTTTTAATAGAAATAATAATTGTTTCAAAAATTTCCATACAATTTATTAACCATGTAATTTGTACTTGTATTGTCAAGTATCATAAATTAAACAATTTATTTTGTATTCCACGTTGAGTTTTATAATCTTTGCAATAAAATTTTGTATTTGTAATAATAAATAATTATTTTTAAAAATACTTTGCGAAAATTCCTTATCATAGTTCTTAAAATTCATATGTTTTTATTATTATAGAATTTTATCAAGGGAAATTATTTTTTCAATTAAAGCCTAGTGTTGCCGATAAGCAACAAACCGTTTTTTAGCCGTAAACCATACTTAAAACAAAATATGATTTTTTTAAGTATTTTTCCCGTAATTTACTTAAGAAAATAAAGCTGAAACATTTTTTAAAAATGATTTTTAAAAAATCAGGCATTTAAGGGTTAAATAATCCAATGTTTTACAATATATTTCTTTTCTATCAACTAATTTATGCATTAATAATTAATTTACTGTAAAATTACAGGAGAAAAAAATGTAAACAAAGCAATGACCTATAATCCGCAAAATTCTATAATCTGCACAACCTTTGGTCCCAAGCTGTGCGGATCAGAGGGAGTGGACTGTATTGCCGTGCTGAAATCTCCTCTCAGGACCCCTAATTATGTCACCAAACGACAGTTGATATTACATTAGTGTCTCTTGATACTTTGTTAAATTTTGTTTTCTAAGAAGGAAGCCCAGGAAGGTATAGCGCTTAAAGTCAATTGTTTTCCAAATCAAGAGAGACTTACCACCTGGTAGCCTACTGAAGAAAGTACGCAACGGTTTCTTGAGGTCATGCCAATAGTATTTCCATCATTAAGGCCATCCAACTTCCATTTCTGTTTGATCAATCTGAATACTTATTAGGCATGGACACCTGCATCTTGGTTTTCTTAAAAAAAAAAAAAAAAAAAAAAAAAAAAAGTACATAATTGGTGTATCTCTCACTTCAAACATTTTAAAATTCTAGAAATTTCAATAAAAATCTTACATTTTCATTGCAACTTAAAAATTAAAATTTCCTCTTATGTAAATTCCATAGCCTTTGTCATCTCTATAATAAAACCGTAAGTCATGTGACTGTCATCAACAGTTCCGGGATGCCCGCATCGCTTTTTCATATGCCAGGCGACCATTTTTATTCAAAATTATTTTTCAAAATAAAACTGCATAAAAGTTACATTTTTAGAAAGATCGTTCAAAATAAATTAATATTTGAGAGATGACTTATGTTCAATTATGTATGTATCATGCAATAACTTCAGTTGAAATTAGCTTCGCAGTTCAAATTCTCTATCCATGAAAAAAAGATTCATTCGTCGTGAAGGTTTAAAATATTAAACCATGGAGATAATCGTTCGTAAAGTAAGTTTTCCGTGAATGATTTTTTGGAGCGCTGCCTGGTGTAAAAAAAATAATTCGCACCAGGACCTGTGAGACAATTAAAGTTTCTGTTTGATGAAGTGCTTATACAACTCAATTTTCTTCAGATTCTTGACGTAAGTTGATTGTAAACAAATACAACTCATGTAATAATATTTAATGAATCAAATTTTGAAATGATCAGTTAATTTGGTATTTATGTATTATACGTGGCAGGAAGAGATATCACCGAAAATGATTGTTAATCGTCAATCATATTTACTATTGTTAATGACTAATCGTGTTCAAAACAGTAATTTAATATACATTTATGAAATGCATACTATTATTAAGTACTTTTATGTTATTTGGGTGCAAATCTTGCCAATAGCATTTTTAAAATCGCCAATACCAGCTTTTGTTTTTCGCGTGTGCAAATTAGAAACGATACTTTGATTTATGATATTATTTCTTATTTTTCTATTTTCTAGTTTAAACTAACGGCATGTATTTTAAATTCTAACATATGTCGCAGACGCACCGTGATTGGCACAATTTTTGTTTTGCACCATTTTGGCGAGAAAACCCCATTTTCAGGTACCTGTTAGAGATTGCTAAAACAGCATGATTATTTTATTTTATTATGAAATAGTTTATTTTATATTAAAAAATTAATATAGTGTACATTTATAAAACACATAAAGTCATACTGTTGGCTTTTAGCTTAGATATTTACGATGGTAGTTTTATTGGCGGTATTTTATATCCACTGGAATGAATATGAGATATATATTCTAATCACATACTATATACCTATGAATATAATATACATATCTATATCTACTATATCAATAAAAACGTCATCAATTGTCTTTTATATTTCTACTACATAATATTAACTATAGAGTTACAATATACAGAGAAAAAACGGGTTGCTATAATTCTAATTACAGCAACCCGTTTTTTCCAGGGCTGCGGAGTCAGAGTCGGAGTCGTTGAGTCTGAGTCGGGCCTATTTTTGGACAAAAGAGTCGGAGTCACTAAAAAACAGGCCGACTCCTACTCCAGCTTGTTTTTTAGACAGTTTGAAGTGAAATTAAACCAATTCTATGTAATTTTAAATTGATAAACTGAATTATTATTTTTATATTAACTATATATACAAGGAAACCCAGGTTAAACCAGGGTTGTAAAAAACCCGGGTTTTTTATAAAAAACCCAGCCCGGGCAGGTTTTATTAAAAAACCTGGGTTAAATGGGCAATTTTCCCCGGGTAAATTGGGTTAAAATGGCAAAATGTGGACTATGATTCCACCTTCCTCACAAATAATAATCTTCAGGGTTGCTACTGTATAGGGAAAACTGGAAAAACTGAGGGAATTTAAAAATGAGTATTAAAAAACAAAGAATTTTACTAAAATTTGGTATGCAGAATTTATCCATTGAAATTTTGAAAATTCTCAGAGGAATTATTCAGGGCAAATTAAATTTTTTGCTCAGGAAAGCAGAAGGAATTTGATTGCCGAAATAAGTAGCAATCCTGAACTCAAATACAATCTTTGTGAACACTTCATAGTCTAATACAGAGGTTCCCAAAGTGTGCTCCGCGGAGCCCTTGGGGCTCCGCCTATACTTTTCAGGGGCTCCGCGGCGTTCCAGGAAAATAAACAAAACATGAAAGAAATTAGCATATTGAAAGGGAATATGTTTCGAAAGTATGTAGGAATTTTCGTGTGTGTCTGTGTCAAAAATAAATACACCTATCACTGGGTTGATACTGTATATTCTTTTAAAATCATTTAAAAATTTGCATTATATATGTATCCATTTTCTATATAATATTTTTGGTTTAAACTACTTTATTTTATGTTTCTGCATTTAATGTGTTTTAAAAATTATTTAAATATGGGATGCAGTGAAAAAGATGACGATTGGCCTCTCTGTATGATTTGTGATAAAGTTTTAAACAACAGCTCAATGTGTCCGGCTAAGTGGGGCCGTCATTTCGAGGGTAATCATCCCGAATTAAAAGATAAACCATTTGATTTTTTAAGAGAAAATGCAACGGAATTTTGGTTTCAAAGAAAAGTATGGCTACAGTTGCGAAAACAAATAATGAAAAAGCGCTGGAAGCTTCCTACTTAATAAGTTACAAAGTAGCTCCAGCTGGCAAAGCCCATACCATTGCAGAAACTCTTATTAAACCTTGTGCAATTGAAATTTACAGATGTTTGTTTGATGAAAAAACTGCCAATTTAATTTCCGATATTCCTTTGTCAAATAACACTATTGTTCGACGAATCAGCGATATGGCAGATGACGTAAAAGAAACACTTATCAATCGTCTCAAACATAATAAATTTGCCCTACAAATGGATGAATCGACAGACGTCGCTGGATTGGCGATTTTAATAGTATTTGTTCGATATGTTTACTTTCAGAGCTATCAGAAGGATCTTCTTTGCAGACCACTAGAATCCAATACATCAGGGTATGAAATATTTAATCTGTTGGATGAATTTTTAATATCAGATGAAATACCATGGGAAAACTGCAAAGATATATGCTCTGATGGTGTGAAAGCAATGGTAGATCACAATGTTGGAGCTATTGCTAAAATTAAGGATAAGTCAAAGGAATTAGCAGTAGCCATTGTGTTCTTCATAGACACGCGTTAGCCTCAAGAAAAATGCCTCATGAACTTATGACAGTTCTGAATGATGCCATAAAAATAATAAACTTTAGATAATCAAGACCACTTAAAAGTAGACTCATCAGTCCCTGCTGCTGCATACTGAAGTAAGATGGTTATCCCGAGGAAAAGCGTTGACACGTTTGCTGGAGCTGAGTGCAGAGGTTGAAGACTTTTGACATTTCACAACTCTCAACTAACAATAGTTTTAAATGAAGAAGATTGGTCGTGTAAATTGGCGTATTTAGCAGACATTTTTAGTAAAATGAACGAAATGAATTTATCGTTGCAAGGAGAAAGTGTTACTGTTTTTGATACAAACTTCAAAGTGTCTGCATTTAAGAGGAAACTTACCTTCCGGTCAGAGTGTGTAGAAAAGGCATATATAAATTGCTTTCCTTTTACTAACATGTTCTTTAATGAGCATAACATCCAGTTTGAAAAAAAATTCAGAAAAGTATTCAAGATCATCTCGAAGGTCTGATAGATTCATTTGAGCATTACTTTCCAGCTGCTCAAAATAAGATTCTGAACGATTTTAAATGGGTACTAAATCCATTAAGTGTAAAAAAAACCTGCACAGCTTAAGCTCTGAGGAATACGATATAATCATTGATTTAACACCTCAAAGCGATGTAGAAATCTCTTTTCAAAACAAACGTATCACAGAATTTTTCGTGTCATTTGACAGAGGAATACAACATCTTGTAAGACAGAGTAAAATTAATTTTTCTCCCATTCTCAATTACTTATCTGTGTAAAGCTGGATTCTCCGCTTACACAAGTATGAAAACAAAGTACAGAAGCCGGTTAAGTACAGAGCAAGACATTCGCTTACAATTGTCAAAAATTGCACCAGATATAGAAAAATCTGCAAAACAATTCAACCACATTTTTCACACTAAACTTCTATACGTTATTGCTTGTCACACTTTGTGCACAATAAAACAAATTCTATCGGCATTTAATATTTGTATATATTGTGTTATTTTTATTTTTGGAATTTTAATTTCCTTAAACTGTTTATTTTATTTTTATTAAATTTTAGTTATTTAAATCTTCTATCCCATTTTTCATAATTGTATTTAATTTTTAAAACAATGTTTGTCGCATAATACTTTTTTTAATAAGATCTTGTATCATTTAAAGCCCCTCACTACATTCATTTTACATTTGTGTCGTGTATATCTACTTCTTCTTCTTTTTATAATTTTGAGTTCTGTAATCTGTTTATGTTATTTGTATTAATTTTTAGTTATTTAAATTTTCTATACTGTTTTTCATAGTAAAACAATGTTTGTCACTTAAAACATCTTTTTTTTTAACATCTTGTATCATTTAAAGCCCTCATTAGATTAATTTTACATTTGTGTGTATTGTGTCTATATATTTATTTTTTTATAACTTTAAATTTCTTTAATCTGTTTATGTTATTTGTTTATTTAAGTTTTCTATACTCTTTTTCATAGTAAAACAATGTTTGTCGATTAAAACGCCTCTTTTTTGTAACATCTTGTATCATTTAAAAAACCCTCATTAGATTAATTTAATATTTGTATACGTAATGTATATAGTTTTCGTTTTTCTTTTTGTAACTTTAATTCCTTTAATCTGTTTTATTTTTATTTATTCTTAGTTATTTAAATTTTCTATGGTGTTTTACATAATTGTACTTAATTTTTAAAACAATGTATGTTGCTGAAAACGCATTTTTTAACATCTTGTATCACTTAACAACCCCTCTTTAAAATTTTGTTTTAAGTGGTCTCGATATTGGCTAAGATTCTTATGTTATGATGTCACATTTTCCTCTCAGAAATAAGACAGTAGAAATTAAAAAATATATATATTGGTCCTTTACATTTGTGATCACATTAACAATCTAAACTTTTGTTCAGCTCCACCCCTTGCTTAGACATTTCGTCAGTGAGTAACCGCCCTGATATAAATTTAACCACACCCATATATCCTGTTTTGTTACTAAAGTTTTTCTACTAGTTGCAGTTCTTTTAACATGTGTAGTTTTTAACCGTATATCTATTTTGTGACAAAAACAATGATGAAAGAAAGTTTCTTTCAAAACTATGCTTAATTGATAAATACTTCAAATAAAACATCCAAAAAAAGTGAATGGTGCTGCACCTAACAATACAGGCTATAGATTTTGCCCCACCCACTTAAACATTAAAACGATGATCTGCTTCCAAATGTATTTTTTTAAAAATGGTTCAAAAGGAGAAGGTCAGAGACGATTCGTTTTCGTTGCATGTTTAGAAGTACTAGAAACGTAAAGAAGAACGGAAAAGAATCTGTAATCGCATGATTCTATTACGGGTGGGCGGAACTAACGAAAACGTGTTATCTAATTACTCATGGGGGACTGGGCCTACGCATTTTCTGTCTTTTCGCGAGTAGCCTATTGGGATTATACAGAAGTCTGTCTTTGTAAACGAAAACTGTAAAACTTACCTTTTTTCTGTGTGCGTGTGTGGTTTTCGCCATAAATAATAATAGTTTCACGTAAGCCTCAATGCAATACATGACCCAGACAGGGTTACCATTTTGATCTTAAATTCCGAGTTCATACAGGAAATTCCGAAAGAATATTTTTTATTTTAAAAATGGATGTCATTAACCCCTTAACACGGTTGTTCGAACATTGCTTGGGTAAAAAGAGTTTATTTTCTTTGTTACTAAAAGATTTCAGGAACCACAAAATTTGAAACTATAATTTTTGCTGTATTTTGCGGACATATCTCGATTATACAAGGCAGATAATTTTAATACAAAAAAAGTGGTTTTTAGTCCTTATTTTTAATTTATTTTGTCCAATAATAGTAATATTAAATAAAACTGTCAAGGGGTTAAATAATAGAAAATTTGATTTTCAAAATTTCTAGTATGAATTCAGAATTTCTGTATCAAGAATAGGACCAAACTGTGAACCTTGGCCCCATGTTGGAAACTACTGGTTCGGACTCTTATACAGCAGATCTTTCTCTACTCGAAAGCATATAAAAACATTAACTTGTAAACCATAGAATACCGTAGGGTTAAGGGGCTCCGCCTTAGAAATTCTTCCCAAAAAGGGCTCCGCGAGCCCAAAAGTTTGGGAACCACTGGTCTAATAGATTGCAATGACTTCATAGTCTTAATAATGATCTCAATATTTTTCTTAAAATATTTCTTAAAATACACACTATATTTCTTAAAATACATATATGATCCCTTTAATTTAAATAACAAACAAATTTTAAATTGCAAAGCTATCAATTACATGTTATTTAATAATAAAATATAAATATAACTTTAAAAAAAATTACTCCTTTGAAATTATCATAAGATTTGCAAATGTTGATAAAAGAAAATATCTTACAACAAAAATTTATCTTATATGTATGTATAATCTATTCATATATGGTTAAATTTTTAGTTTTTGATACAATTCATTTAGAAGAAATTATTCCTATTCAAAAACGTCACCTAATATTACCATGTGACCTCCATTTTGCCTTATCCTAAATGCATTTCTTTTTGAATTAAAACAGTAGCTGTGTACAACTATCCTTAATAGGCTATTCTTATTTTAATTTAAAAAAAAAATAAGTATATCCATTATAAATAATTATAAATATGATATATATATATGTATATATATTACAAACACAAAGTAGATTACTTTAATTTTTAATAGGCTGATGCAATAAGACTAAATCAAATGATCATTTGTTAAGTTTAGTTTTAAACATTTACATTTTGCCTTCACTATTCAATAAAAAACAACTAAAAAATGATGCAGTCTGTAGAAGGATTATCATCACTGCTCATTGTTATTACTTGTATTTAAAATTCCAAAACAGCTCTCTGATTGGTTAATGGCATTTATAAAATGTTTTTTAATGGTAATTCTATAACTAATTTTTTTTATTATAACTATGAATAAAATATTTTCTTTGCGTATACTATTCTAATTAATTTAACAAATATAATAAGTTTAGTAAATATAATACTCTTGAAGCTAACTGAAAAGCTTAAATTTACGTTTTAAATTAAAATCTAAAACGTTTTAAAATTACAAGGTTCCCAATCTAAAAGTGCAAGTAAATTAGTACCAACATATTTTCTAAGATTCAAAGAAGAGAATAAATAAAACAAAATAACCATAAACTGTTAACAAATACATCATTTGTTCCTTTCCAGAAATATATTTTTAAAAAAGCCCGGTTTCTTTTTTTTAAAAACCCACCCCGGGCGTACAGCTGCCCACTACAACCCTGGGTTAAACAGGTCCAATATACTGTCCAGTTTACAGTGTATATGAAAACTGCTTTTAATTGAAATCTCTAGTTTATATTTTATATTAGTATGCAGTACTTTTTCTCAGTTTTTGGGGTTTGCAGAACTCGAGGTACTGCGAAAATTGGAAGTTTCTGCTCTTTTTGGAGTCCATAGAATCCGTAATATCATTGCAATAGAAAATTTTTCACTCTTTTTTTTCTTGTTTCCCTTAGATTCTTCAGGTCTGTAGGACCAAGAGTAATGCTGAAATTGTAGTAATTTTTTCTCCTTTTTTTCGTGTGCATAGAACCTCCTTGACTACCTATCACAGCTTATACCCATAATTCATCCATAAATATACACATCATATACTTCAAGGTCAAACAGGAATATAACAGCAGATTGCAATGTTGCCAGTTGAGTTTTTTTTTAATTCTGATTGCTTGATTGCTGCCTTTTTTTTAAATAGTAATATTTCCTTTATTTAATGACAAATTTAATAAAGCGACTATTACTATTTCAAAACAAATGACAGCAATAAAGCAATCTGAATAATAGGAATCAACAGGCAATACTAGTACTTTAAACGTCCCGGAGTCGGATCCTTTGAAATTTCAGGAGTCGGAGTCGGTCATTTTTCCCACCGACTCCGCAGCCCTGGTTTTTTCTCTGTATATTGTACCTCTTGGCGCGGCGGATTTATCTGTTGCAAATCTTAATAGTCAGTAGACATTAAGCAGAAATGCCAAACTAAGAGCATTACGGAATTATGAAAACCCCTGAATGAAATCAAGAAAGGAATCAAAGGAACGAAATCAAGAGAGAAAAACAAAGTCGAACAGAGATCAGCATCTATAAGGAAATTTGTGAATATTTTCAATCAGATTGTACGCCATGGGTCAAAAGTGCTGACAGCAAATATGGGTAAAAGGGAATGTGATTATCAAAACTGCCTTCCAAAAGTTCAATGTTTCACCAAACCATACTCGAAAATTACGTGTAATAATATGCAGCCCCATTATGGCACATTATTCAAGACGTTTTAGATGAGAATAATGATAGATTTTCTAATCTTCCGTAATCGAGTCTACAGTCAAAGTGTGCGAGAAACAAAAAAAATATTAGCAACAATATGGTTCAGTGTAAATGTGGATATTATGAGAGACTTTTACAAAATAGACTTCATTGCATCAAATCGTATTAACTAAAATGCGCCAATTGGCAAGGACCCAATTACGGAAAATTACTTAATATGTTTAAGAATCATTTGCGAACATATAGCAACTGATATGCAAACGGACATGAAGCATAAATGCTTAAGTGGGTTAAGCGGTTTTTGTCAAGAAAGATGAAATATATAACAATAAAAATATGCGAAATGATACCATGATTGCAAAGTTATTGATTTTTCTATTAGAATCTTTCGGTTTGGAGAAGGATTAACGAGAAAAAATAAATAATGAATAAAAGTATAATGTGTTACAGTGCTTAACATACATTTAAGGGAGACCAAACTGGTCGCCAGTGGTGGCTAGTCTTAAATAACCAACTGAAATTGAATATTCGCTGTTATGCCATGCAGTCAAAATGGTTTGTTTGTTGGCTGAAACCAATCCAGCATTTGTCAACATTTGCATAATGTGTCTAAACTATTGAGACAGTGGTTTTTCAACAAAAATATAAAAGGTGTCACTTTTAAATAAATAGTGGTGATGTAACCATTGTAATATCTCTAACGTGTTTTATTTAAATTTCATTTTGTGTATTTATCGTGAAATCATTTCATAAATTTCTCCTTCCAATTTTGTGCTTAAACTTTTGAGACAGACTGTATCATTATGGTACTATTAGCAATACTAAGACTGTATCATTATGGTACTGTAGTAAAAATAGCAACACTAGCAAATTTTGCTTTTTTGAGTTCTATCCAACTGGTTATCTATATGTACTACTGCTATTCTTACTAAATCAAAAAATAGTATACAATTTCTGGTTTTAAAATTAAATATTGTGTGCATGGGAATATAAATAAATAAAATGTTTTTCAAAAACAATTAATCTAGGAGCAAATAGGAATTCTGTAATCCCTCAGCGCATATATACAAACAATCTGCTCCTGGTCGTGAAACATAAGCATATACACAATTATTTTGGAAGATAGCATGTGATGGGAAAAATATTGTCTGGCTGGACATGTTTTTAGATTTTTTATATATAATAATGTTACTCTTGTAAATTTATATTTTGATGATGTGTTATGATCAGGGCTCTACAAATTTGATAAAATCTGGTAGTCAGTGAAAAATTCTAGCTGCCAGTAAAAAAATATAACACCACCTTCCCTCTTCCGTCATTGATTTTCAAAAAATAAAAAGTTTTATATGAATTAATTCAGAAAAAATAATAACAAGCATGGCTTAGAATTATTAGTTGCATGATTTAGAATAGTACAAGATTTAGAATGATAATATAAATTAAGTTCCCTAATGAAACTTATCAAAGTTATATGTCGGAAAAAAATACTGTAAAGGCTGTTTTAACCGGCATGTTTGAGAAATGCTGATTGACAAATGCTTTAAATGTCCAGATAAGGGGGTGTCAATGAAATAGTGAAGCAGGAAAACAAATTTTTGTCTATTTTCCTGTTAAAGTCAGTCAAATAATTCTGATTTTATTATTTTAAAATTTGCAGATTTAAATAACTTGGTCACCAGCGGTTAACTAGTGACTGCATTTGTCAAGCTCTGTGATATATACGAATTATATGCATTTTATTAAAGTTTTATGGAGACATATCTATATTTCAGCCCTGTGAAACTTTCTGATTTTCATCCATCAGCATATCTGATAAGTCTTTTGTTTTATAAGGGAGACTCTCAAATTTTGAGGCTATCTCCTATACCTCAACATGAAAATTACCAAAAATGATAAGTAAAATAGGAATATTTTTTTAATTGTACAAATATGCCTGAGAACAGAAGATATAGCCTAAAAATATGCTAATTTTACTACCGAATATTTTTACTGCCGACTGGAATTTTTTGTTGTCTACCAGATTTTATCAAATTTGTAAAACCCTCTTAATAGCCATTTCATTTTAGTATTGTTTAATCTTCTTTTTTGAAGCTTTGAGTTTTTTCCAGTATTATGTATAAAAACATACAACTTTCTATTTTGCATTCCCTTAAATTTTTTTTTATGCACATGATTTTATTTAGGAAACTTAAGTCGGAGTTATGAAGAAGTATGGAATGAATTGCACAAAGATCGTGAAGGTAAGTTGCTTATCTAATGTGTCTTCCTGGATTATTTATTTATTTAAGATTTTTTTGGTGAAAGTCTTTTTTTTTTTTTTTTCACTCCCTTTTTTCTGCTTTGTACCTTTGTTGGACCTTCAAATTTTACGATTTAAAGAAGTGTTTTCAACTGTAGTGTGCCACGGTTATCATAGAAGGAGCTCTGATGTGCTGCAAAAGCTTTCAGTAAAATTCGATCATAATTCTACAATTTGACAGAAGCATCATTACTTTTTTCAGCAATTTACTTTGTAATGAGGTTTAGTGCCACAAAATGCATTTTTTGCAAATTTGTTTGCATTTAAATATTCTTAATAAGAGTATGGAAAGAAATTATGAATATGTGCTCACATATAAAGTTATTGCTTTCAGAAATATATATATATATATAATATACATATATTCATCCCAAAAGAAAAAGTGTACACTAGAAAATGCAGTAGAAATATTCGAACTACAACTAAACCAAAAATTAAATTAAAATCTTATTTTACAAACTTTAGATTTATGGTACACAAATTTTAAGAAAACATCCATCCACTAATGCGTTACACCGCTTTCCTGAATTCTAAGAGAAGTGTTTGGATACTTGTCAAATTTTACATATTTTTGCAAAGTTTGTCTCAATTTCTATTTTTTTTTTTTACCTCAGGGGTGCAAGACCGGCACTGATTGCACCAAACTGCAGCAAAATACATTTGTTGTGCCAAGTTGTGCTATAATGGCCAATTTTGCATCAAACATGTTCCAAAACAACATTTTGTTTTTTAATGGGAAGACTTCTAATGAGAAAAATAAGTAACTTTTAATGTTGCGATTTTGCAAGAATCACTGCTCGTCAATTCTTGAAATTTAGCACAAGGGCATGTTTGAACATCTATTGCAAATATCTATTTTCTGTTTTTTTTTAAATTAAATTTCTATTCTATTTTTTTAAAATTATATTACTAATGGCCTAATATCAAATCTTGACAAGAAAACAAAGAAATTGAAGACAAGAAACATTATTTGATAATGGGTCTTGGATTGGAAAATTATCAGAAAGAGTAAAAAAGTCACATCTATAGCAGATAACTCTCTGACCCCTCTTCTCCAGGTGTGTATGTGTATGACGGAGAAAAAAAAAAGGGAGGGGATGACATATGGGAATCTATTATGACTGAAAACAACAAAATTCACAGGATGTCTAATCTTGCATGTTTGGGGGGGGGGGGGGGGATTACTTTTTTAAAAATTTCATCTGAATGTCTTCTCCAAATTTCCATTTTCTCCCTTTTCTCCTCCCCTCTTCTTTGCATCTAAAGTTTAAAATCTTAAAAACTTTTTAATGTATTGAATTTTTCTGATCTTAGGATTGAGAATCTTCATTTCAGTGGATTTTCATTTATACAGTGCATCCCAAAAGTTTATAGTCAACAGGTTTTTTATTATTTTGCAATTGAAAAAGAGGAGTACAAATTTCAAAACAATTTATAATTATAAATAATATCAAGACAATAATAATACTATACAGAAATAATATTACACAATCACAGACTTTGTGATAAAAATTAAAACTCAAAAAATCGATCAGGCATACTCAAAAGAAGAGTTTGAAGAAATTCTGGCTTTAAAGAAAACCGACTTCGTTCAATTTGTGGTTTTAGATCGTGAACTGTTTCAAATTGAAGCCCATTAGCATATACGTCTCTAGATAATATTCCCCAGAGGTTTTTTATTGGGTTCAGGTCAGAACTTATGGTTGGCCAGTCCATAACAGTTACTTGGTTTTGTCTAAACCACTGCATTGTAGAGTTGAACACATCAATGAAGCAGTTGTCTTGCTGGTATATCCATTTGTCCCCATATCGCAACTTTCCAAATGGAAGTAACTGTACTTCAAGCATTTTCTTGTAATCTTCGATACATTGTCAAAAAAGCAACATCAGTTGTTCCATTATAAAAAAAATGCTCCCCCAACATGAGTGAACCTCCTCCTTGTTGTCTGCTGAAAAAAGTTCTTGGTTCCTTGAGAATATCGTGCCAGTAATTTGCCCAGCCATCAGAGCCATCTAAATTAAATTTTTCATCACTGAGAAGAACACTCAGCCATTCCTCTGTCCAATTCGTGTGATTTCGGGTCCACTGAACTCGAGCGTCTTTATGTCGTTTTGTAAACTGTCGAACAACGTATTTTGCAATAATCAAGAAATGTACTTGCCTACAGTCGTCGATGGACCTCTAATTTTGATACTGGAACGCTTATTTCTATAGAAACACTGTATGGGCAAGTTCTGGGTTGAAACTAATCTTAAAATCTTTCTGTGTTGTTGTTTAGTTGTTTTCTTTGGTAGTTCAGAATGAAATTTTATTTCAAAATTGTCACCTTTTGAGAGAATTCAATAAATGCCAACCCTGCTGCGTTCAATTTTTTTTTTGCAATGTCCACAACTTTCAATTTTGTTTTCTCACTTAAAATGAATCATTTGATTATGCAGTTTTGTACAAACGAAACAGTTTTTTGCTTTGCATTTCTTAACATTGCAATCTTTTGAAAAACATTTATAACACAGATTATTTTGCTTTAAAACTGCAACCCGATCATATACCGATAGTTTTTTAAAACTAGGACAAAAACTCAAAGCGCGATTCTTATCCGATTCATATAAAAAAATTTATTGTTTTTTATGCCAGAGAGATAAATATTCGAAACACTTTTTGAACTGTAATTTCGGTTTCTATTTTCATAGTTACCCTCTCTTTTGCTACCTAAAAAATATTTTACAAATGATGAGTCCGGTTTTTGCTTCCCTTTTGAAATCAAATATATGTCGCATTCTCGACCCCAAGTTCTGTGCTTCGTACCAAGACTTGCCCTGTGTGACTGCTATCAGCGTTTTTAATTCACAATCAAGTTCACTAAAAATTCTGACACCCTAAGCTCGCACAATGATTTAAAATCATTCACTTTTCTTAATTCACAATAATCAAAATTTTTACTTAGCCTAGACGCAAATTGTACGAAATTCTCAGAAGGCAACTTTTGTGCATACCGAAAATACTCCAGACACTCTTGAGGGTGTGGCCTGAAACTCTTATAAAATAATAGCTTTTACTTTATCATAATTAATAATATTTTTCTCTTTTACATAAACCATTAAATTAGTCACTGTATCCCCCAGAATATTTAACAGAATTTCAGCCCTTAAGTCTTTGGAACCTTTTTTTGTTCTAAGCGCTTTCTCAATTGATTGAAAAAAGATATTAAATGATGTATAATACTGATGTAATGGGAGGAATGGAATACCCTTCAAAATTTACCAGCAACATAAAAATTCAACAATCGCATAATACGTGACTTTCACGCCACTTCCTGATACCAAAAAATGTTTACATTTCATCACTGCTAGGAGGAGGGAAAACTAATTATTCATAACAACTCAAAATAAGAACACATTTTCATTTTGTTAAACGTGAATCATTTATTTACATGCAGCCGCTTGCTTCGACGATCAAAGACTAATATGTACAGGTAAAGAAAAACAGATAAATGAACAAAAGTGTCATCTCTTGGCATCTTTTCCATACAACGTTGTAACAAATACGTTTAAAATATATTTCAACTTAAAGAAATTTACAATGCTTACGAATGCGATCGCAAAAGAAAAGTGCTGCATACGATCCCTGATTGCGACACATTATGTAAACAAAATGCTGAATTGGCTGCTGTGCGACGATAATGATGACATATATGAGCTAAAGTTTACATTCTATTAAAATAAAAGTTGAATACAAAAAATACATGGGAAATAACACTGTTTCCCACAATTAATGCTTCATGAGTGATAGAAAATAATAGACCGAGCATTGCTGATTTTGAAAGTCTAAAGTCATCATTCTCGTAATCTGTGAATCTTGCTTTTGCATCTTATGCTTTTAAGATATGGGCTATAAATAAAAAACAGAGAGTTATTCAATTTTCTGATACATCATAAGCAAGATAAATTCAGATTCTACAGATATGTATGTATGTATATGTATGTGTGTGTGTGTGTATTTAATAAGCATTTGTGATTGCCAAAATTTCTGGTCACGCTACACCTATGATCTCAGCTCCTGTTGGGACAAATGTTTCTTGCAGGTCAGTTTTAGATTTTTGCATGTGAAGTTGTTGGGATTTTCACATATGTTTGAGTAGAATTGTTCAGATGAAAATAAATAGATATTTGAATACGAATAAATATATATTCAATTTACTGCATGAGAAATAAAATGTATATAAGAAATGTGATGATAAAAGATTGTTCTTTCTTTATGATACAATTAAGAACACCTTTTTCTTCTCTCGGAATATGAAAAATATTACCAACATTTCGTTTTTGTTACACACAAAACACATGTATCGTATTTGTGATAGATTATACATACACACATATGCATTGTGATAGTTCATGCATACGTGTGTGTAGATTCGAAGGTGTCCACTATTCAGAGGTAAAAGTGTACAAATATATATGTGTTAGGAATTGAAGTGTTAGCTAAATAGAGGTGTCTGTTATTTGGCAGCATCCTTTATGAAAAGTTTACTGTAAATAGATTTTTCACCTGAAAAAATATTTTGGACATTCTGTTGAAAAATTGTGCCAACCTGACTTGCAAGAGTCGAAAACCCAACCTGGAACAATAAAAGTCAACCCGACCTGCTGCAAAAAAGTAGACGTTAATCCAACCCATGGGTTGGGTCAGATTCAGGTAAAAGTTGGTTGGTTACCCGACCCAATGCAGGACTCTGGTATACATGTCACTTTCATCAATTTTTTAAATTAAAAATAAATGTTTTTGGAGAGTGTAGTGAACTTTCTAAATGCATCCTCAAGCCTAAAAATCAGGATTCAATTATCAGTAATTAAAAATGTGATAAAGTGGAGTACTGTAATATTTTGTGTTTTTCAATGCTTCTATAATAATTATAAATGTCATTCTTGACAATGTATAGGCATATCTAGTAATTCATTAATGATATTTTTTCAGTGAAGGGAGATATTTTGTCAAATGTTATTGAAGAAGATAACAGAAACTTGACTGCAAAACTAAATGAAGCTTATTTAACGATTCAAAATCAAAACAAAGAAATAGAAGCTCTTAAGGTAATATTTGTCGTTATGAATTTAAAAATTTGTATGACCTATTTACATTGATACTTGATTGATGATAAAATGTATTATAAAATTATAAATATTGAATTAGTTCTTTATAATTTCTAATTATGTATTGTATTTGCAAGCATATAAGATATAACTAGTATACTAATTTTAAGAGGCGAAATTTTTCATTGCATGAAGCTCAAAAACAGTTAAATCATATACTCTAATACGAGTAAATCTTGTGTGTGGTTATATATATATATATATATATATATATATATATATATACATACATACATACATACATACATACATATGCAAATTTTATCTTAAAAACGGCTCTAACGATTTTGACGAAATTTTGTGTCCTACCGTTTTGGGGCACCAGAAAACCATTGGGCTAGGTCCCGTGTTCGAGAAAATTCGATTAGTGGGTCATTTTGGGCCATCAAGGGTCAGGGTCAAGCTAATTCTATCTAAAAAATGGTTCAAATGATTTTGACTAAATTTTGTTTCTTACCATTTTCGGGCATGAGAAGACTATTGGGCTGGGTCACATGTTCAAGAACTTTTGATTAGTGGGTCAACCCGGGTCAAGTTAAATTTATCTAAAAAATGGCTCTAACGATTTTGATTAAATTTTGTATCCTACGAGTTTTGGGCACGACAAAATCATTGGTCTAGGTTACATGTCCGAGAAAATTCAATTAGTGGGTCACTGTGGGTCAAGCTAATTTTATCTAAAAAATGGCTCAGACTATTTAGACTAAATTTTGCATCCTTTGGTTTTCGGGTACGAGAAGACTGTTGTGCTAGATCACATGTTCGAGAAAATTTGATTAGTGGGTCATTTTGGTCATGAGTCATTATGGGTCAAACTATTTTTATCTTAAAATCGGCTCAGAGGATTTAAACTAAATTTAGTATCTTGCAGTTTTAGGAAATGATAAGACTATTGGGCTAGATCACTTGTTCGAGAAATTTCGATTAGTGGGTCATTTTGGTCATGGGTCATTATGGGTCAAGCTATTTTTTTCTTAAAAACGGCTCAGACGATTTGAACTAAATTTTGTATCCTGCGGTTTTTAAGCACGAGAAAATCATTTGGCTAGGTCACATGCTCGAGAAAATGAGATTAGTGGGTCACTGTGGGTCAAGCTAACTTTATCTAGAAAATGGCTCAAATTATTTTGAGTAAATGTTTTATATACTACGGGTTTCGGGACGAGAAGACAGAAGACATTTGGGCTTGGTCACATTTTCGAGAGGTCACATTTTCGGACAAAAAGCTAAAAATTCTGTAAAAATTAAAAATCCCAGAAAACGTAATTTACTTTATTGGGTTAAAAGATAGAAACATGATTCCTTTTACAAATGTAAAAAAATCGCTGTGAAATGCAAATGACTAATTTGGAAAATTTCTTATTCAAATTCAGTATTAACGAATCTTCTGTAATCAGGTTCTTTGCATTTTAGCTTGCTGTTTCGAGTAACATTAGCTAAAATTTTAAAACGAATATATAGGAAAGCTACCTTTTCCTCCCGGTACAGGTCGGAAGGACTTTTTTAAAAATATTGGAAAAATAAAATAGGTTTTAAAAAAATTCAAAATAAACACCAACTGACAAAAATTAAGGTTTATTGAAATTTAGCGAATATGTTATTTATTGAAATCTAACGAATATAATTATTTTACGTGATATTAATTACAATGGACTCTGGAAGAAGTTTTGAATATGTTTGGAAAATATATTACAACAGTATTAAATAGATAACAACTGTCCAGTATATTATCCTTTTTTATTTTCTTCTACCTACATAAGAAGGAATTGAAATTGTGAAAATATTCGACTTCTGTTTTTTTGTTGGATTTATGCATTTTTAGATGTGCTGAACGCAATTTGATTATTTTTGGTAATGCCTCTCTGTAAGTGACACAAATTTTGTGGGTGCTCTATCTCAAGTACAAAAGCATTGAATTTCATCAATTTTCATATTCTGTTAGACCTTTGAATATAAATTGTGGCTGATTAGGTATACATTGCCTGAAAGGTGGCATTGGTATGCTGTTTTTTTTATTATTTCTGTGATGGCTATATCTTGGTGTCTACGAGATGGAATTTTACCAAACTTGATATATGTTTATTAAAAATTATATTGATCCAATTTTGACTTTGTTTGTTTAACAGAGAGCGCTGGTATGCTATTTTTGTGATGAACAATTATAGCTGTATATCAGTTTCTATTGGGTAGAAATGCAAAATACACCAAATTTTATATTTGAAGTTATGCACTACACTACATAGTTGTAGATAAGTGACACACAATATAAATTAATTTATTAGAATATTGTAACTTGTAATAGAAAGTTTTTGTGATAATCACACCAAACTAGTTTCTCTTTATATTAAAAAAAAAAGTGTAACAACCGCCGCCGCAGCCGCTGTCAATGAAGATTTTGTGCCTTGAAGTCTTTCTAGACTAATATCCAGAAAACTATTGCATATGAAAATATGAAAATTGGTAGTTTTATAAATAAATGTTCGATAAACACGCTGAAGCAGACAGTTTTTAAATCGAAGAATTATTTTAAGAGATATTTAATATTAAAGTTGGTCAAAATAGTTGTCTTAAAGTTTTATAGAAACGGAAACTATGCACAGGAATTTAACCATAATTTATAAGGATATAGTTGACAAGCTTGCGATGTGCAGACTGCAGTTATTTTTTTAATTTGAGTAATTTTTTGAGGTTATATTTAAATTTTTTATTCAAAATTTTCATTATTTTGATGAAGATTTATTTCAGATTTCATAAAATCCATTATTTGAATTGTTGCCAATTAGTAAAATAGTGCACATAATAATATTCCCTTTCAATTAAGAAATGTATTTACATGTGAGTATTAAAAACAGAAGTAAAACTTTAAAATAATAATTAAATGATCACGTGTTAAACGCAGTAAATGTAGAAAATTACGTAATAAAAAATATACTTGCACGTGAATATTAAAAAGAGAAATAATTAAATTATGTGTTTTCAAATCATTAAGTACAGTAAGATTAATTTATTTTGACAAAATATTTTACCTATTATTTCAAATTTCAAAACAGCGTAATTAATAATATTTCCCTTCAATTAAAAACTATATTTTTACGTTTAATAATTAAATTTAAATCAACGAAATAACTAATAAATTGGTAAAATACAATTAAAAATACAGATAAATGTTCAATTAAAGATCACTCGATGACATTACTAACACGCGTAACGCATCTGATGTCAATTGAATGCACCTCAATCTTTTTACGATTTTTTTAAATTGTAAAGAGGAAGAATTATACAAGAATTGTAGGTATCCGATACTTCGCCACATTTTCTGATTTTTTCAGCACGTTATCGCTAACTTTGTTTAAACTTTTTGCTTGGTTTCTAAAGATATAGCTTGCTATTTTTGACTCATCACCGAATTCTACATAGCAACTGTGAACAGAGTTTCAATTGTGTTAGTCGGGTAGTAAAGTAGGGATTGTTACTTCTTTCACTTACAGATAGGGGAATTCGGAAACTCAGTTTATGTCACTGTCAATACAGTCAACCAAGTAATGGAACAATCACTTTCAAAAAAGAAATTCCTTCACCCAAATTTTCATTGTGACTCATGTGGTTAATGTGTGAACTCTTGTGCATATCAGAACTCACAGAAAAGCAGGGATTAGTCAGGAATTCAGTATTTCACAATTTCCTGAAACCCTTTTCCACTTTAGATCTTTTTTCAAACCATGAGAAAAATTCTTTTTAACACTTTCCAACCTAGTTGAAAAGTGTTTATGACTTCGGTTTGTCTGGCCGTCTGGCCGTCTGCCGTCTGCCGTCTGTCCGTGCTCTAACTCCCGTAAATATGCTCGGATTGCCCTGCAATTTTTATATGTTATAATCATTATCTATAGCATGTTCCCTATTTCAACGGAAGTATGTAGCACTTATAGTTTTTTTACAGGGACACTCAAAAGAATTCCGTTACATTGCGGTCTATGGGGAAAAATCATTTGCGGTTTATTTAAATAATGTTTCACTATTTTAAACGCATTGAAATTTATATATATCACTAAGGTGCATTAGAAGAAGCTTAATATGGAATAGGGTGTGCATAGCACTTATACTTACTTTACAGGGACAGTCAAAAGAATTCCGTTACATTACGTCTATGGAGAAAAATCGTTTGCGCTTTATTTAAACAATGTTTCCCTATTTTAAACGCATTGAAATTTATATAAGGTTCATTACAAGAGACTTACTACAGAATATTGTGTGTATAGCAGTCATCGTTCATTTACAGGGACACACAAAAGAATTCTCTACTGTATGTTAACAATAATTCCTGGAAGTGCGTTTTAAGTTACTAAACGCGATTTTAATTTTAAATCGCTTTTTGTCTATTACGTGGTGTGTATAAATTCTGTAGATCCTATACAGGGAAGCACAAAAGTTCAGGAAAACATTTCCGTATTATTTAACTCCAGACGGAGAATTTTAAACTGTGCTACGTGTTTCCTAACTGAACTAAAATTTAGCATCCTATGTAGTATATATACAAATCTATAGATCCTATACAGGGCTGAATAAAAGTATTTGGATTACTTAGATGTTATCTTTTAGCTTATTGAAGAGTATGATTCGTAAAATTATTTTGGAAGCGTTGGAAAGTGTTACATAATCTATGCTTGACGCATGATTTTTCGTTCTTGTTTTAATAAGAGGATGTGACATGTAAGTTTGAAATATTGAAAATGTTGCATAAAGAATCATGTTTTGACTGTGGAGAAGAAAAAAAATTCCTTAAGCTGGATTTTCCGAAATTCTATTTTGTGTTATGCGAATTAATTAACATTGATTTTCAGATTCATCTGATGGGACCTCAGTATTATTTTGTGTTAAGTGCAGGGTTCTCACAGACTCCTTAGACTCCTTGGAAACTCCTTAGAAATGAAAACATTCCCAAGTAGTACTTAGAACTACTTAGATAAGCAAACCACTCCTTAGAAACTCCTTAAATTGTATTGCGGCTTCGTACGCAAGCGATATTGCTGCCGAGGGGAAAAAATCGGGATTTTAAAATGCATGGTAAATCCTTTATACACGTCATTTATCTGAAGCGCAGCATTGATTGGTTAGGATTATCTTATAGCAGGGCTCCCACTAGGTCCGTTTTTCAATTATTAGGTCCGTAAAGTCCGTTCTTCAACACTGTACTTTACTTTAAATTTTATCAATGTTTGGCTTTTAGCCAAAAATCTCGGAAAAATCACGTTTTTCGCAAATATATCCAAAAAATACTGTCAAATTTTGTCAATCGATCGCGAAAAAATGAGTAAATTTTGTCAAAGGATTGTGAAAAAACTCTAATTTCTCCAACAGATTGAGAAAAATGTGGATTTCCTCAAAAGATTGAGAAAAATGCGAATTTCCTCAAAAATTGCGAAAAACACGTGAATTTCGTTAAAGGATCGCGAAAAACACGCGAATTTTGTCAAAGGATCAGGAAAAACACGCGATTTCCATCAAAAGATTGCGAAAAAAACATCAATTTCATCAAACGATAGAAATAAAATGCGAATTCCCTCAAAAGATCGTGCAAAAACACAATTTCCCCCAGAAAATCGCAAAAAAAAAACGCGAATTTCCTCAAAAGATCGTGAAACACACGTGGTTTCCATCAAAAGATCGCGGAAAAAAACGTCAGTTTCGTCAAACAATCGAAATAAAACGCGAATTCCATTAAAAGATCACAAAAAACGCGAATGTCTCCTAGAAAATCGCGAATTTACCCCCCAGAAGATCATGGAAAAAAACGTGAATTTTCCCCAGAATATAGCAAAAAACACGCGAATTTCCTCAAAAGATCGCGAAAAATGTGAATTTCCTCGAAAGATCACAAAAAACACGCGAATTTCTTCAAATCGCGAAAAACACCAATTTCGTCAAAGGATTGCGAAAAACATGCAGTTTCCATCAAAAAATCAGGAAAAAAAAATGTCAGTTTCGTCAAACGATCGAAATAAAACACTAATTCCATTAAAAGGTAGCAAAAAAACACGAATTTCTCCCACTAGATCGCGAGAAAAGATGCGAATTTCCTCCAGAAGATCGTGAAAAAAAAAACACGAATTTCCTCAAAAGATAGCAAAAAACATGTGAATTTTTTCAAAAGATCGCAAAAAACATGCAAATTTTCCCCAAAGATCTCAGAAAACATGCAAATTTCGTCAAAAGATCGCTAAAAACACGCAGTTTCCGTCAACAGATCGCAAGAAAAACGTCAGTTTCGTCAAACGATCGAAATAAAACGAGAATTCCATTAAAAGATCACGAAAAAACACTTAATTTCTCCCAGAAGATTGCGAATTTCCCCCAGAAGGTCGCAAAAAACATGTGAATTTCGTCAAAGTTTCATCTTCAACGAAATCGATTACAGCTGTTCTAGAAGTATAAATTCAAAACTTGTTATATTTTTTCTTGTATGTTGCGTTTAGCATTTTTTTTTTTTCCTTTTAAAATTTTTTTTAAAGATGTATCCTGTATGTGGTATACATAATAAGTGTTTGAGGTTTGACTAATCTCTGTTTATATGACTATTGGTCGCTGCATAAAAAAGTTAATTGTCTATTTTGTATTTAAACTTACGCAATCAGTAAGCAATATTTTGTGAATACTGTGCAATTCCAGCCCTAACAATTAGATTCTAATAGAGTAAAATTTGTTTTTGTCTCCAAATTGGCCATTAAAAATTGGAGTGTGCATACCACATAAAAACAACAACAAAAAAAAATTGCAAATCCTTAACATTTTTTGGACTCCTTGGATTTTTTCGGTACTCCTTGGATTTTTTCTTCCCAACTCTGTATGAACCCTGTAAGTGAAATTTCGCGTTAAGCGATTTCGTGTTAACGAAGTTCCACTGTGTTGTAAATGTTATTGCTTAAAGTTACTGACAGTTGAAACTTCAGTGAGCGAGGCTTTTCCGAAAGTCTTTACAATGGAAACAATCTTCCATTTGGTTATTGGCATTACAGTTTGACGATATATGTAAAGTGGTCCACAGGATAATGGACAGAGATTGTGCCAACATAACATAATTTTCACTGATTTTTCAATCGTTAATTATAAAAATTAGAATTGGAGCATTTATTGATTACTTCATCTTGATTATATACCCTGATTACATGTTAGCGATTGCTTTTAAAAAAAACTAAATTATACGTAAATGAAAAAATGAATTAATTTTTTAATAAAGAATTCAGAAAAGTAGAGGATTTCAGAAAAAATAAAATTATTAAGAGTAGTGTTATGGGAAAATAAAGCTTGAAACGATTACTGAACATTAACACGTTTGCACTTAAAACAATATGAATCGTTCAGCGTTTGTTTCCGGCTAACATACCATAATAAATTTAAGACTTCATAATAAAACGCAAATTAGGGAACAGATGTTACAGATGCACCAGGGTTGGTGAGATTTTTGTTTTGTGCCATTTTGGCGAGAAAACCCAGTTTTCTGATACCTGTTATGCCTAGCTTGCAAAAACAGCATGTTAGTTTTTTTTTATTATGAAAAAGTTTATTTTACTATGATAAACACACAACTTTATTATTAAAAATACAATTTTTATTATAAACACACACACAATCTGTTCTACCGGGTTGCCATACAAAGCAAATTTCTCGCCAAAATCACCGGGTTGCTCAGGAATAAAACCTTCATTTTGGCACCAAAAAGATACCCTGTTGCGTCTGCGACATATGTACCCAAATGAGAACTATATCTATATCTGTTTCCTCTTACTAATTAAGAAATATCTGTAATTTTTTTTTTCTGTTCTGTCATCTTATTTACAGAAAATTAAAAAATTGTTGTTAAAACTCCAGAGAATCTGAACTAATGTTTCAGGTATGTTTTCCTTATTGTCGATGAATGGTATATTTCTTAGAGTCAGGGTTAGTAAAAATCATGATATTTTCGAAAATATAAAAAATATCCGATATTTTGATATATATCCAATATTTTTGATAAATATCCGATATTTTCAAAATAGTCAACTTATTGATGATTATAAATATTTTCAGAGTTAATATAAATTAGACATTAAAACGTATATCATATATCATGAAAACTTAATAAAACAATATTCTGAATGTCTTTTCTATTTTTTTTTTTCGCTAACAAAATTTAAGATCAACTAATTGAAAACAGACACAATGCTTTTTACACTCACATTAAACAAACTATTAAGATTTAGAAATCAAGTTTTAAGAAAATTTTATATTTTGTACAACAAAATAATTTGTTTTTATTGAAAATTTTTAACATAAATTATAATAAGCTTGGTCGGCTTAACTAAACAAAACCAAAACGGGAAAAAATTATTTCTAATGAAGCTGCAAGTTTATCTAAATTAGATAGTTTATCTTTCAGTGACTTTTTTAGTAAACATTGTCCCACATAATTATTGATTCTAGATTTAAAAATTCAGTTTCAAACATAAAGCTTGGAAAAGTTTGTGGTTTTTTTGTTTGGGGGGAAGAAGGGGGGGGGGGGGTAAAATAGCCACTATAAGAACAAAAATTCTTTATCTACAGAACTGCCAATAACAGTTAAAAAATTCCTTTACACTTGTTTTGATTGAAAATATCAAAAATATACGTAATATTTTGAAAATAAATATCAAATATTGAAAATATCAAACTTCATTATATTTTGAAAATAAATATCGGATATATATCATGATATATACCAAGATATATATCCATTGATATATATCCATTGATATATATCAAGATATATACCCATTGATATATATCACTGAACCCTGCTTAGAGTACAAATCAGTCAGTAAAAACTATTTGTACTGATATTTCATTCAATATATATCTGTTTTACTAATTTAATTAAAATACATCTCGAATTTCCCCTCATCTTATTTACATCAGATTACAAATTTGTTGTTAAAATCCCAGAGGACCATGTATTAACCAGGCCCTCAACTTAACATTTTATGCCAGTTTTCTTTATTGCCAATGAATAGTATATGAATATTTTTATCAATCATTTAAAATTTTAAGTGAAAACCATGATTTCTACCCACTGTCGTAGGACGGCATTTACACTAGTCTCTATATAATAAAACACAGTGTAACGCTGCCGGTTCCGACCACTCTGGTTTGCAAATCGACCGTAGCTAAAACGCCATGTTAGGCTTAATGAAAAATATATGCTAACATATGAAGCTAAATGATAATTTCTTAAAATCATGTCTGTTCAGCATATTTTCGTATAAAACCTGTATATTATATCCAGTTATAATGTTTTAAATTAAAAATAACAGATTAAACATCGGATTACGTGATGTAAACAAACAAATACTGTTGACATTCAGAATCATAAATCCCATATCTAGAAATAAATGAATTACTCTTTGAACATTTCATTAAAATATCCAATTATGCTCTTAAAATATTTAAAGAATTTTTTTAATTTATTTCTGTAAGCATTTTATTCCTGTAAGCACTTTTCAGAAATAGCGATGATACCTTTCGAGGCTTTGTGATGATCTGCCAGTAATTTAGATTTCGTTCCTAAATACTGTTCTGCCGCCATCTATTGACAATAAATACAAATTATACCTTTCTGTTGGAAAAAAAATAACATAATAATAAAGTTGTAAAATAATATAAAATTTATAAGCATATTTTTAAAATAAGAAAAATTCAGGATGTATTGATTTATTTCAATATCAACTTTTTTTAATGATTTAAATTATTTTTATTTTTAATTTTGAAAAGGAAATATTTGAGTTTGTGTAAAAACTAATGCATTCTTTTAGATTTGGAATAAACTAAAAGATTGTTTTCGTATTATTGAGAGCGAAAATTAATACCTATAATTTACTTACCATAATTAATTATTGAAATCATTATTAATTAGGATTAAGATTTTAATTATTCAGAAAATTTTTTGGAAATTTTGAGCTGAAAAACAAAAATAAAGAGAAAGATTACGTTTCGTAAAATTTACCATTAACAGTAAAATTTACCATTAACCCTGAACTTAACGGTTCAGGTCAGTTTTCCTTATTGTCGATAAATAGTATATGAATATTTTTATCAATTATTTTAAATTTTAACTGAAACTGATTTTGTAAGTACATTTTGCTAAAGGTTTGCTACATCAGTTTACAAGAAAAAATAAGCTAAACTTCTTTTATTATATAATTAGATGTTATTACTATCATTAATGATACAAGTAGTAAGTTTCCCTGCCAAACCACAGCAATAAAGATCACCAGTTGTGATTCCACTTTCTCCTTAATTTTGTATATTTTATTGGAGTTCTATATTTATTCATGTTACTGCAAATATTTTTATACATTTTTGTAGCAAACAAATGTATATTGCATTGTCTCTTAAATTTTTTAAAAATTACATGAAAATTATTAAAAATAATAATATTAGTAATAATTTGGTAAATTAAGCTACAGTTTTCAATCAAATTTTAATTTAAAGTACAATGTTTGCTCTATTTGATCCATTAAAGATTGAATTTCTGAGATATTTAGAAGAAAAAATTTATATACTCTCAAACTGATAGCACATGTTCCGACATCTAGTACTATTTTTCATCATAATAGAGACATTTGTACATACATTTGTTACCAAGAGACACATTTGTGCTTTAAATACAGGTTTATGTATAATTGAAAATCATATAAATTAAGTTCTAAGTTGTATAAATGCAGTTCTGCCTCCAAATTTGTGTATATGTATGTAAAATTATATTTATATATTATATTTACATTTTGTATTTATATTTTTTCTATAGAAACGATTAACCAGCAAAAATAGAAATTCTAATCAACAAAAGAAAGTTGCTTCTGTTGCTACTGTGAGAGATAATGCATCAGAATTATTAGACTCTTCTAAAATTCCTGAAACAGAAAGACTTCGGAAATCATTGAGTGATTCTAAAAATGTTGAACATTATTATGATCAATCTGGTGAGTCTTGCACTATTATAGATGAATCAGATAATTCTATTCCATCTGAGCAATCTATTATCTGTTCAGAATCAGAAGTAATTATTCCATGTCCTGAAAAATCATCTGAAGGAGTCATACATTCTCTTTGGAGAATGTATGACTTAGAAAAGCCTGAAACTGGCAGCACTTGTGGCATTAATTTTAGTCATGACTCTGTTGCACCAGAAAACTCTCATGTAGATTTAATAAATGATTTGAAAATGAACAATATTAAAATAGAAAATGTTGAACCAGACATTATACCTAAGAAAGAATATAAATATGTGCTTGGGAACTTGAATTTTGATGTTTTTCTTAATGAGCTTAAAAAAATCTCTAAAAATGGATCATTTCAAAAGGTGCTACAGGTATTTGGAAGGCGGCAGAATGAAATTAATGGAACAAATAGATCTAACAGGTTAGATTTACAGGAACTGTTAAAAATGATTACAGAATGTGTGTGTGTGGCAGTGTCTTTGAATTCAGAAACATCATCTTCTAATCTCCAGGATAAATGTTGCTCTACTGATGAAAAGGAATTTTGTGGTATTAATCAGAATATTGAGTTAAATAAATTGAAAAATGAGCTAACAGCTGCTTCTCAAAAATATGAGATTGAGTTAAAAGAGCACAAAATGGAGCTTGAAGAATTAAAGAAAGTTAAAGCCGACATGGCAAATCAATGTCAGGTAATATATGTTTTCTATTACAATAGTTAACCTTGTTCTGATGCATTTAATTATGCAATAGGAGCACAACTTCATTACTTGTATTGTTTTGAACATCATGCATTTTCATAGGTTAAAATTCTATTTCTTCTAGAATGGAAGACTCCCTACCAAAATTTTTAAATGCTGTTTGGGAGGGAGAAAAAAATGCCTTTAATGCCACATTTTTTTAAATGCACTGTTTAAATAAACCCAGGGTTCGTACAGACTGAGACTACTTAGAGGCTCCTTAGAAATGAAAAAGTTTCTAAGCAGTGCTTAGAACTCCTTAGATATACAAAATACTCCTTATAAACTCCTTAGAATTATCGAGAAGCAAAATTAAGTGACTTCATGCTCTTAATTGAAGTATACAAGATTAGAAAATAGAGACATGATGATTAATATTGCCTGTATATACACTAGTGTGCAAAACTTAAGCAACAAACACAAAATGCTAATTTCTGAACATGTGAGTACTCAAAAGGAAATTTCATAAACAGCAAGTGTAGAAAATAGGTACTACCCTAACAGCACAGACAGTCGATGTGAAGTCTTCTTGACATCGCAAATGGTCACAATTGTCACAGTCACTACAATGAACAGAAATGTAATAACTTTCATTCGTCTCATTTTTACTCTCATTTGGTCACTCCACTGAACAGTCACCATGACTGCTGCTTTTTGACGCTTCACCAGGTGACTTTACAATGAAGTCATCTTGTGACTGTCATTTTGACACTCCATTGTAAAGTCATTATGATAGCTGTGCTGTGATGAGTTCCCAAGTGACAGAAAATGAAATCATCTGGTGACTTTTCACAAAGGAGTGCAATGATGACTTCACAATAGAGTGTTGATCAACGGAAAGTCACCATGCGACTTCATTGTGACATTATTTGGCGACTCATCACAATGCAATGCTCACAATGACTTCAAAGTTCAGTCTTCAACTGACAGTGACTTTAGAATCACAAGGTGACTTCATTGTAATATCACCTGGTGACCCATCACAAAGCGACAGTCACAGTGACTTTTCAGTGTTAACAATCATTTGAGAGTAATAATGAGACAGTGAAATATCCCATATTTTGATTCACCGTAGCGATTGTGACACTTCTAACCATGTGTGACGTCAAGGGGACTTCACATTGACTGGCCGTGCTGTTAGGGTAGTACCTCTTTTCTGCACTTGCTGTTTATAGAATTTCCTTTTGAGTACTCATGTGTTCAGAAATTAGCATTTTGTGTTTGTTGCTTAAGTTTTGTACACCAGTGTAATTATCTTTCTTAGGTAGGGCATGAAGTAAAATAAAATAAAAATTAAATTTTTTGTTTACAAAAGAAAAATTAAAGTGATTACAGGTGATTTTCTTACCATTCTAAAAAGAAAGCAATACTTTGTGAGTAGTGTGTAGTTGTAACACTGACCCATTAGATTTTAATTGTATAAGATCTGTTTGAAAGTCTTTTCTGTTAATTTTCTTAATTAAAAATTGTGCATGTTATAAAGGTACAGTAATACTTAAAAAAAAAAAAAGGTAAGTTCTTAAAAATTTTTGGACTCCTTAGATACTCCTTGGATTTTTTCTTCTGAATTCTGTACGAACCCTGTAAACCATAAATATTTAACATATCGTCGGTACCGTGTCAAACTATCGAATTTGAAAATAGCTACTTTTCAGGAAGGCAAAAAAACTGTTTTAATTATGGATTTTAAAATCAGCACTTGGCGGAAGTAACTAATTGTTATATTATTTCTTATTCTGTTAAATATCCTATTTAAGCTTGCTATCAAGATAAATCATTTGGCTAATTTTATTCGCCAAAAAGTCCCATTCGATACTTTGAAATGCTATGTTTATTTGTACTTTTCTCAGTTTTTGCAAAATTTTACAAGTCAAAGTAGCGAATTTGCTGTATTCGATAGTTTGACTTGTAAAATTTTGTACTTTTCTCAGTTTTTTGCAAAATTTTACAAGTCAAAGTAGCGAATATACCATATTTGTATTTGGTTTGACTTGTAAAGTTTCGCTGAAACTGAGAAAGGCTTTTAAACGTATTTGATTTGCGATAGTTTTACGTATTCAGTATAAAAAAATTAACAATTTTCTTTAATAATTTAAAAAACAAGTTTACTTAAAACTGATAAATGAAAAAGTTTATTTTTAAGCGTTATGTAAATTTTATAAAATACTAGCTAACCCGCCCGGCGTTGCCCGGGCCCGAGATGACTACAATCTCAGAGAAAGGCGTTAACCCCCTCCCTCCCCATACCCATAAATATAATGAATAATTTGTTCAAAAGAACCACAGTCACCTACATTAACGTGATCATTAAAAAAAGAATTGCATTTTTCTGATAATTAGAACATAACTAAGACGCTATGCTAAAATAGCCGGCAGATGACACCCCCTTCCCAACCTCAATTTCTAATCTATATCTTAATTAGTTACCTAAATTTTTGTTCATTAGTAAAATTTGGCAATTATTTCCTTTCATTTTCGCAAACTAAATGAGAGGGATCGGCCAGAGAAACAGATCTCTTTGTAGTTCAGTTTTTAATGAAAGCAGACCCCTGTCTGAAACTTTCTTGGATCGTTTTCAATTGCGCCGGCAGATTTTTGGCAGTTTTTTGCATAAATTAAACAAAATTATCGACCGATTTTTTCAAAAATCACATGGTCAGATGCAGAATATTTTTTTACATATGCTGAGAAGTTTTCAAATTGATATCTCAATTAGTTTTCTTAAAATTCGCTAATTAGTAAAATAATTTCGAATTTGTTCATTTCCGCTCGCAAATCCAACACACCAGTTCGTTTCATTCGCCATTTTGTTTTAAAAGATGACATTTTAGAAGTGATGGTTAATGAGAATCTAATTAATATCTAGGCTAATTATCAAAATATTAAAATTCTGAGGCTCAGGTGCACATGGCCAGACCTTGGAGTATCCACACCTAAATTTCCAGACTTCTAGGTGGGCTAGATTTTGCTAGCCATCGCCAACAGACACACACACAGAGCGAAACTTTCTTTTATTAGTATAGATAAGAAAACAAAGAAATAACCCACAAATACAGGAATGGACCTTCACGAGACTTTTTTACCGCTATTTTCGAACAGTAACCTTTCCTTTCTTTAATCGAATAAACCAATAGGACAATGTCTATCATTAATTCCGAATAAGAAACTTCGTCTTACTTAATCTCCTTAAAACAAGCTGGAAAAATTATTTTGACGTCATAATTCATGATGGGTTCTTTTAATAAAATAATTGCAAATGTTACCTCGAACGTGGAGGATCAATAAAAGGTAACACCACTTTTTTAAGACTTATAACATATGTTTAAAGGCGTTTATAATTTCGGTTTGTTTGTTTGGGTCTCACCGTGCTCTAACTGACATAAATGATCCCAGATTGTTATGTAATTGATATATGTTTTTCATGTATATTATGACATATTTTCTATTGAAAATGGAGTGTAGAATTTTTAACACTTTTCAACCTAGTTGAAAAGTGTTTGACTTTTTTGTCAGTCTGCCGTCTGTCCATGCTCTATCTCTCCTAAATGTACTCGGATTGTCCTGAAATTTTTGTACGTTATTGTCGCTTACATGCTCTCTTTTGAAAATTAAGTATGTAAAATAGTTTTTTTACAGTGACAGTCAAAATTATTCTGTTACATCACAGTCAATGGGAAAAAATCGTTTCAAGTGCATTTTGATGATGCTACGTCATTTAAAACATGATGAAATTGATATACAATTGTGAAGTGCACTGAAACATGCATTTTCTACAATATGGGGTGCAAAGCATTTATTATTCATTTACAGGGTCAAAGAAAAGAATTCTGTGACACATCGTTCTAAGGGGGAAAAATCATTTGCAGTGTAATTTAGTGATATTTCACTATTTCAAACATAATGAAAAATGTATGCATTATTGAGGTGCACTATAAATAGCTCTCTTGCGTGCATTGCGTTTATTTACAGGGACACAGAAAAGTTATTGGTTACAGTACATGTGTGATATTTACAATCTGTGATAAGTGTGTTTTCAACTTTGGTTTGTGTTTTTAAGTTTAACTAATTTTTTTGATAGTACGTGTGTTTATAAACTCGGTTGATCATATACAGTGATACACAAGGGCATTCTTAAGTATTACAGACTATGTGAGTGAATTGCTTAAGGGTAGTTTTTAATTGTGTATACACATTTTCCTGCAGAACTATAGTAGACTATTTATAGTAGAACTATTTAGTAGACTAATAGAAGTTTATGGAATATAAATAAATTCATATACAGGGCTAAGCAAAAATAAAGATACATTGTCGTTTACGGTTGGTAATAGCTGCAAGTGAGTTTTAAGTTCCCTTTTAGCTTAATATGTTTTTTGTGTCCAAAAGCCTTCAGGTAATATACAGGGCTGCACAAAAGATTTCGAGTGCATTTCCATCGATTGGCGAAAATTGCTAAATGTGAATAACTATTCTAACTGAACTAAATTTTATCATACTATATATCCACATCTACTGATCATATACTGGGCTGCACAAAATAATTCGATTACTTTTTTGACACTGGAAGGTATTTTCGAAAACTGTATTTTTCAATGTGTTATATGTTTTCTAAACTGTTTACTTACATATCTTCTTTCACCTTATTTAACGGTGTTTTCTGGCTGTGTTGGAAAGTGTTTCATAATTTATGCTTGACACATGATTTTTCGTTCTTGTTATCTTAAGAACGGCTCAGGCGATTTGAACTAAATTTTGTATCCTACAGTTTTTGGGCGCAAGAAAATTATTGGGCTAGGTCACATGCTCAAGAAAATCTGATTAGTGAGTCATTTTTTTTTTTTTTTTGTCACTGTGGGTCAAGCTAATTTTATCTAAAAAATGGCTCTAAAAAATTGACTAAATTTTATATCCTACGAGTTTTGGGCATAGTGGGTCATTTTGTTCATGGGTCACGATATTTGAACTCAAAGCTAATTTTGTTGACCAAGCATAGCTCGGCGTTTCCTGCTCGTAAAAAAAAAAAAAAAAAAATTAGAGACCCCTAAGTTCCACAGGCTTGTCTTCATAGTAATTGCACTTCATTTTCCTTGATTCAATCAGTGTTTGTATCTACAAATTTGGGAGTTCCAACAGGAATGGACGTTCATATTATAGAAACAGTTATACCTTTTTTCCTTGATTCAAGCAGCATTTATGTGCATAAGTTTATGAAGTTTCAACAGAAATGGATGTTCGGGCTAACGAAACAGTTGTATATATATATATATATATATATTTATTCGGTCATCAGTTATGTCCATAAATTTGAGGAGTTTCACCAGGAATGGATGTTTGAGCTATCAAAACAGTTATACTTTCTTTCCTTTTGCTTTTATAGCAACTAAAGTAACATTTTGGCTAGTATTACCATTGAAACTGGTTCTGCCTATACCAAATCTATTCTTTAGAGAAAAGTCTCTTTGATCCTCTCCATCCAAGAGCTAATAACCAACTGCTAAACTTTTTAAGTTTATTTTTTATGAGAAAATTTAAACAGCTATTTAGGATATTACATATTATTTAACGAAAACACTTTAATTTTAAATGGATTGATAAAAAAAGGGAGGGTGGGGGTGCTATAAGTCCACATTTGGATAGATTTGATTAAAAAAAAATATTTTTAAGGAGAATTCTGAGTAAAAATAAAAATTACATCTAACAGTAAAATTCTGATGGTTAAGATTTCAGAATTCTGGATACACAAATCTTGCATTAATTCATGTTCTGTCCCTAATATAAAAAGGCTCTTTGAGAATAAAGATTATGCAAGTTTTTTGTTACTTACCCATCATACGTAGTATAGGGTAAGTCTTGTAATTGTTTTGAAAATCGAAAAATTTTTTTTGACTGATTTACACGTTTCAGACACTGGAGATTCCGAAAAACATATTTTTAGAAAAAAAATTTTGCCGTCCGTCTGTGTGTCTGTGTGTGTGTCTGTAAACGCTCTATCTCCCGAAAAAAATGAGAAAGAGACTTGCAATTTTGTATGTACTTAGTATGTAATAATGGGAAGAAGCCTATTTCATTTCAATAACCTCGATTAACCGGAACTATTTTTTCCGGACTCTCGAAATATTCGTTCTGATAAAAGGTATATAAAAATTTTCGAAATTGTTTATTTTAAGAAATGAATATAAAAAACAATAAAAAAACATAAATTTTGCATAAAGCATGAAGTCGATCGGATAATTAGTTGCCGAGATATTTGGAATCCTATTTTCCACACTCTTCGATTTTTCATGACCCTGTATTTCATCCAAATTTCACTTTAAAGATATATTTTAATTGGAAATTTGACGCTTAATCAGATGCAATAAACCGCTAGTTAATAGGATTATTATTTTTGGAGTTATAAGGAAAAACCTCTTTCAAGCAATTCAGTAATTGAGCCTTTAAAGTTTATGACGTCATCAATCCACGATTTTATTTGAATTGCAATGCATTTTATAAGTAGTTTACACATTTTTATTTTAATATTTTACATTATGCATATCCATGATGGGTAAGTATTACGGTGGCCCCCAACGACTAGTTTTTAAAATAATTTTGCAATTTTTTTTTCTACTAAAATTTTTTATGTTCATATTAATATAAAATTATGATACCATTGTTTCAAGTGCAGCCAAGATTTCTAATTACACAAAAATGGTGTAAAAAAAAAAAAAAATAAAAAAAAAATAACCAGATGTGCCAATCCCAAAACTTTCTTCTATCTCATACATGTTAATACTCAAAATTAAACCTAGTCAAAGTCTAAAATTAGACCTGGATTGAACAGTTTGATGATGATTTAGTATGATCATCCTTAATAACTGGTTTTAAACACTCCTCCAAAATCTCTGTATAACCGGATACATTCACAGTTCGAGTAATAAGTTTCAGACATGCAATTCCTTTGCTGGATGTACATCCCCAGACCATTTGGCTCACTGGGAATTTTACAGTAGGCGAAATGCAGTCTGGATGATAGGCGTCACTTTTACGTCTCCGAACATACCGCTTACCTTCTGATCCATGTAGGTTAAACTTAGATTCGTCTGAAAAAATTACTGAATCCCACTGAGCCTTTGTCCATGAGATATGCTCTTTTGCCCAAGAAAATCGTTTCTGCATAATTTTTTTTGTAAGTAAAGGCTTTTTCTTTGGGCGATACGCATGCAAACCTTATCCCACAAGGTGTCTTTGAATAGTTCTTGCTCTTAAGTTAACATCACAGACTTTCTCAAATTCGACTTTTAAGTCAGGAGCATTTGCATGACGATTACTTAGAGACATCCATTTCAGATATCGATCATCAGAATTTGTGGTCACCATCTTTCGGCCCGATCCAGCCTTTCTCTCAACATTACCAGTTTCATGTTCTAATTTAATCGTCCTCCAAACTGTCTATTGATTGAAACCAATTTTTTTTTAGCGATCACACGTGACGAATATTCTTCTTTAACTATAGCAAGTATCACGCTTTTTTTCTTGCGTCAATTGAACATATGAAGCCATCATTTGACCACATAAAGAACAAGACAAATGACTGTTTTTCCCTTCTGCCGCACTATTTTAAAAAAATTTATGACGTAATGCTGCGTAAGGGGTATATTATCCAATAGGAATGTAGAATGATATCTTATCTTGCTTTCCAGCAACTAAGATTAATTTATTTGAACAAAATAACTCATTAGCATTACAAAATGTTATTTTTTTCTAGGTGATGCAGTTTTTTTGTCCGCCACTCTATATGAAGTGTAGTTCAATTCTATGAATAAATTTTCCCTGATGATACAATAAGGAAAATTGCTATCATAGTGCCTCCTTCTGGCGGAATTTCCCTAAACTCGACTGAGGTCGGCTGGTCATAGCCAAAAGTATATATATGAAGTTTGGTTCAATTCTATGTATAATTTCGCACACTTTCTGATGATATAATAATGAAAATGGCACAAAAATTGTTACCATAGTGCCCATTTTCGACGAAATATCCCCTAACTCAACTGAAAGATGCTTGTCATAGCCAAAAACATAAATTTGAAATTTGGTTCAATTCTATGCATAACTTCATATAAATACCTATGATATTTATTAGAGATTATATTAAGATATCTTCTCTAGGGCAATTCCATCGTTACAGACGTAACAATTGCAGACTTCAAACACACATAATTACAATTTGGTTTGATAAAAATATACAATTTTTTTTTATGATGTTCAATTTGAGGCTATTTATGCTATCCTAACTTTGGGTAAAGATTCCTTGATTAGAAAAAATAACAAAAAATAAAAACTGCCTGTTACGGACGTAACTCAGAAAACAGGCAAAATTCTACACTGCTATACAGTAATCCCTTAACATTCGCGAGGGTTAGGTTCACGGAAATCTCTGCGAATGTCAAAATCGCGAATGTTGAGACTGTTCTCCCATGTATAAAAGGGGGTTAGGTTTTACGATTTTTTTAATAGAAAAAACAATTGAAATGTAAATAGTATACTAATTAAATAATAAAAATATATACTCTAAATAAGTTTGAACAATTATAAACATAGTATTGTAAAAAGATTATTTGCTGGTTGATGGTGAAAAAAACTAGTAATATGCGATTGCTTGGTAGAAGAGATCTTTCGTTTATGGATTTCCATGTAAGGAAAAGTTGCAGCCACAATTTCTCTTTTAAATTTAAGACTCCTCACTAGCGAGGAATCACATTCTATCGCTTTATCAACAAGTTGTTATTGTAATTTTAACATTACTGCGACATTTTTTGCAGAAAATATTTCACGTGCAATAAAAAATTTTAATTTTAGAAAATTTAGTAAAAAAAAAGAAACATGAAAAAGACGCTTACCTCCAGTTTCACAATTCCTGCTCTCATCGTCTGCGTCATTGTCTGGTACAGTAATTTTTTCTTCATGGATTTTTAGAAGTTCTTCTTCAGTAAGTCCATCATCATGGGAAATTATCAGATCTTCCACATCTTCTTTCCTCATGTCGTCGAAACCATAACCTCCGACCTGATGAGCTATTTCCACAATTTCTTCAAGGGGTTTGGAAATAGAAGGCAGTTGATTTTCTTTTTGTATCACTTTGGGCCAAATATTTCGCCAAGAAGAATTGATTGAACTTTCATTAAGTTCCATCCATGCCGCATCAATTTTGGCAATTCAATCTGCTATGTTGAAAATTTTCCATCTCGATGTGACTGTGGCTTTTGATTTTATTTCAGTCGATTCTAAAATTATTTTGAAAGGTCTTCTTGTGTAGTAAGCTTTGAACGCAGCTATGATTCCTTGGTCCAAAATTTGGATGAGTGAGTTCGTATTAGGGGGTAAAAAAAAAACACTTCGACGTTGGGATGGGCATCTTTTAAACTAAGTGGATATCCAGGAGCATTATCAATGAATAGTAGAACATTAGATGACGTATTTTTTGATGAAAGGTATTTCTTCACCTCATGAATAAAACAATCATTAAACAAAACGCTTGTTACCCATGCTTTGAAATTTGCTCGCCAGAAAAAGGCAACTTGCTTTTATCTTTACTTTTGAGAGCACGAGTATTTTGCGATCTATAAATTAACATCGGCTTTATTTTAAAATTGTCTCTAGCATTGGTACACAACATAAGAAATACCCTATCTTGAAGAGATACCCTAAGAACAGAAGAGATACCTTAAAACCTGGAGCTGTGCTTTCTGTTTTGGCGAGAAAAGTTCTCTTCGGCATTTTCTTCCAGAACAAGCCTGTCTCATCGACATTAAACACTTGTTCTGGAACATATCCGCCTCTTTCAATAATTTTTGGAAGTTCTTCAGTAAATTTTTGAGCACTTTGCTAGATTTGCCAACTAACTTTATGTTCTGTAAACTATGCCTATGTTTTAAATTTTCAAACTACCCTTTACTTGCCTGGAAGTCAAATAAAGTCTCATCCTTTACTTTTATCGCTTCAAATATTTTTTTAGCCTTTGGCTCGTATTAAAGCTGAACTTAGCAGCACTTGCTTCTGGTTCAGATCTGCTACCCAAATACTTAAGGCATTTTGAGTTTCTTCCAATTACTTTTTCCGTACTTGCGCTACGGTTTTTGCACTATTTGGTGCACTTGCTGAAACGCTGTCTCTTATAGTCTTTTCGTTTCTTTTTAATTGATCGAACCGTAGATTCATTAATATTAAAATAACGACCGACCGCGCACGCTCTTTCTCCCATTCGCAACTTATCTAAAATATTCTTTATAAAACGAAATTCGTGAATAACCAAGTTAAGTATTCGCGAATGTTGAAATGTTCTTCATTTTTCATTTCGCGAATAATCAAAACTCGCGAATGTTAAATCCGCGAATGTTAAGGGATTACTGTACAATTGCAAATATTTCTGTGAACTATTCAGGATTTTTGAAAAAATTCTTTTGGATACTTGTCCTAGAGACTTTAAGCTTTCTAAAATCATAAAGCTTTTGTAGATTTTACTTGTGTAATTTATGACAGAGGTTTTTATATTTGTTACGGACGTAACAAATAGGTGTTACGGACGTAACTTCTCTGATACTTGAAATTCCCTAAGCATGTAAAATCATGGATATACACAGAATTTTTGTTAGAAGAGGGCAGTACTATCAATTTATAGTCTCTTAATATTTCAAGTTGTATCTTACTAGTTTAAAAGATTTAGGGGTGGGGGGGAGACATCACCCCCCTGCATACACCAATGTGGAAATACATAATAAATAATTAGATGCATCTAGAACTAAATCACATGTAAGAAAATATTAAAGTTAATGAAATAAAACTTTAGAAGGATCTAATTCGAAATTTATTTTTCAAATTCCTGATAAGTACATCGATAGACTTCTATAAGACTAATTCTGGGAAGGTCAATTTTTCCTTTGAATCTGTAACAGGTTCTGGGAGTACTTTTATAATTTGTGTTTTATCTATGATAGCAACATCTTCTACCACTGGCCAAACATATTTATTGCCAGATTTCTTTAAAAATTTGACAGTAGCTTTTGATTTTGTAGGATTTTTAATAACTTGTCCAACAAATTGTAAAACACTTTGTCTGTCTGACTTAAACTCTGCTAGAATCCAGTTTCCAAACTGAATTTCATCATTTCTGGTGATAATAGGTTTCGTTGGTAAGTTTGTGGTGGTTGCTGCTGCTGTTAACAGATTATTTTTAAAAACAAAAATATTTCCTTTTGTATCAGATGTTTGAGAAAATCTAACAACATTTATGTGTTCGGTTCGAACACAATGTATGTCATGTGTTTTTGGCAAATGCTCTATGTCTTCCCACCGTTCTTCTAATTTTGGCGATTCTTTTAAAATATCTTCTTGAGGAATATACATAACTTTAACTTTCTCCGTAATTGAGTCAGCACACTGGAAAAAAGAGATAGCATCGTTGACAAATGCAGTTCTAGATTTTACTCTTTGCCATACATGATGCTTTATCATTCCTCCATCAACAGGTCCTTTGCCGTGAGATGTAGCGAAAAAATGCCAGTTAAGGTATAAATTGTAATCTGTGATTCCATATGTTATGTCGCACAAAGTGTATTTTTGTTTAAAATGTTGTGTGGCACCATCAGAGAAAATATCAATGCATTCAAGTTCTGGAAGCTTTTCTTTTAGATCTTTAAACAATTTGCTATTGAATGCATGAACAGCAGTTTTATTGTGATGCATGTAATCTGAAATGATTGCATAGGAAAATGTTCCTAAAACTGTGTAAGCAACTGCTGTATGTATCGAGACTTGATCATTTGTCCAGTGCGCACTTTGAATTTCATCTTGTTGCATGATCGAGCAATTTTCACTAAAATCGACTTGGAGAACACAATTTTTTTGCGATTCATTTTTCTTACAATATTCAAAATAAATACTTTGTTTTTGCTTAATGAAACAATGCTTTAGAAATGAAGGAATTTTCCCTTCTAGGTTATTTAAAGCTTCATCAAGAGTTTCTTCTTTTGCAATCTTTAAGATTCTACCTTCCACATTATCCCAGGTATACCATATCTTTTCAGATCCATTCTGAATACTGCTTGCTAAGATATCTAAATTTTAAGCAGTAAAAATAAGCAGTGATACTGTTGCCAATTGCCAGTGTAAAATTATAAAAACAAATTCAGTTTATTGCATTACTCGAAAAAAGAAAAAAATCTTCTATTGAGAGGAAAAGATATATGCATTACAATAGTCTTAAAAAATAAAATTATTAAATACTTACTGGTATATTTAAAAATTTCAAAGACAAAGTATCTGGAAGTTTGTCAATACATTAAATAATGGCTGATTGAACTGTTTTTTTATTATTTAAATAGAGATATACATGTGTACGGACGTAACATACTATTTTTTGTTACGTCCGAAACAAAAAATGTTACGTCTGTAACACCATTTTCTAAAAAATAAAAAAGATTAAATGTTTTAATTTATGGTAAACATTTAGTCTAATGAATTGCTAAGAGCACCAGAAAGGGTTTTTTATATTTTCAATTTTTTAAGAGATAATGGTAACTTTTGTTATATTTTTGTTACGGACGTAACATCAAAATTCAGTATTTTAAATTTAAATTATAGAATTTTAATTTGTAAAAAAAAAATTTTTTTTTTTTGCATATTACGGTAGTATAATGTTAGCTGTTAAAAATTTGCAGCAATTAGTTTTGTTTATTTTTATTTTGCTATAGAAATTATGCATCTGAAAAATTGTGTTTTTTACTGATGTTATGAAAACCCAAGAGTATCCCATTTCAAACTAAAAAAAAGGCACATAAATTAAAATTTATTATAAATCTAATACTATATATTGAAAATGGACAGTTTAAGCTTTACAACAATATATAATATAGCAACATAAGTACAATATGAAATTTTGACATCCTGGTTTCACTTTTCATGGAATTGCCCTCTAATAGAAAGTAAAATAGGGGAAATTGTTGCAAATTAAAAAATATGTATATTTAGATTACTGTTATGTTGCTTCTGTAATAGATTAAGATGAATTTTTTTTCTTGTGTCAAATAACTCTGTAAGTAATACTAACTACAGACAAACTATCTTTATATGTACTAACTGACTTACCTGGCATTGCCCATGCCCGAATTCATTTCTACTAGGGATGTAATAAATAATGATTTGGCCGAATACCGAATATTTTGCAGCCAAACAGTAATGTTTTTTAAAAATATGCTTTTTGAATATATGCAGTAGATTCTTAAAAATCTGTACATCTTGAATCCAAGGACTTTGCAGATTTCGGAATTTTGTGGATTTTAGATCATTGCATTATATATAATACATAACAAATGTAAATAAAAATTAATGTATCTAATGAAGGTACAGTATAACTTTTTTAATTCAGAATTATTGCGATTACGGCAATTCCAGATTACAGAATTTTTTTAACTAGAATCCATTTTGATAAATAATAATACTAATATCTGTCATTAATATGGCCAGGGGTCGGAAAAACTACTTTTTATTTGTAGCGAACTACAACTACTTTATGAAAAATGTAGTTAACTACAACTGCTTGTTTTAAAAAGTAGCAACTACAAACTACTTTTCAAAAGTAGTCACTACTTCGCTACTTTAGTTATCATCGCTAATTAAATGCACCGCAAACGATTTTTCCCCATAGACCATAATGTAACAGAATTCTTTTGAATGTCCCTGTAAGCAAGATATAAATGCTACACACTTCATTTTCAATATCGAACATTCTATGGTAAACTTCAATAACATATAAAACTTTCATGGCAATCAGAGTATATTTACAAGAATTAGAGCACGGACAGACGAACAAAGCGAATTCATTGAAACTTTTTAATTATGTTGGAAAGTGTTAAAAAGAGGAAATTTGAAAACAAAAATTGTAATAACTTTACAAATTTATGAGAGTGATATAGCACAGTAGCGCTTAAGGTGGTTCTCAAATTCCTTGCTCAACAACGCAGAACTTTCTGACACATTATCGGATTCATTTTTAAACACAAAGACATAAAATTGGCATGCCTGACTATGGAAGCGATTTGGAATCGAAATTAGTTTTCCATTTTTTGATAAATAAATTACTTATCGGGTTATAAGCGATTCGTGTCACGTTTTTTCCCCTTTCCCCTGCTGTGGCGTCGGAAATTCGGTTGAAAACACAGACTTTGACAGTGTTTTCTGAAAAGTCTTCTGTCTTTACCAAAAAAATAAAATAAAGAATAATGGAAAACGTATTTCGGTTACAAAGTTTCTGAATAAGAACACCTGCATTTTCATGCGTTTTCGAGCAAAAATGAATTAAAGAATATGCCATAAAGTAGCCAGTTTGGATTTGAGAACAACCTTAAGAGTGGATAGCCCTTGGTAAATTTGAATATACATTATTTTTTTTAAATAGAGCTAAATAGTCCTATTTCTTTACAATTTAAATATAGTTCCTGAAAGCAATTTAAAAATTGAACAAGATCATACAGACTTGCATAAGTTAAATCCCAGCTTTTGTTTTCATTTCTATCTCTTTTTGTTTGTTTCCCTTTGAAAACCCGTATATCAACATATTTGACTTTAGGTTTATTTTGGAGACAAAGATCCAGATATTTCATTAAAACACCAAGCTAACAATATCAAATCAAATATAAAACATTACAAATAAATTATTTTAGCGATAAAAAATCTGTGCGGCTAAAGTAAAAATAAATAATTAGAGCCATAAATATGAAATTAAGTATTGTTAGGCATTTTTTAAAATAATATATTTTTATTTCCAACCACCTTTGTTTTATCTATTGGAATCTTCATAGGGAAATATGCAGTAAATTAATTTGTATGAATACATTGCACAGTGTGTATTAGTCCCAAAACCTGGCCAAAATTATTTTATACCTCTAAAAGCTATACATCTACGTTTTTATTAGCTCACAGGCTATCAAAGCCTGAGAGCTAATGTGCCCGCCGGTTTTGTACGTATGTATGTATGCACGCACGTATGTATGTACGTAACACAATAACTCTTGATAGAAATAATCGTTTTGCTTCAAATTTTGTTTATAGGTCCATTGTGATAAGGCGCTTCTCTAATTAGTTTTGGGGGTTCATTGGTTAAGTATCAGATATCTGTTTAGGAAAAAATTGGGTCCTTTAAAGGACTCTTCACAAAATTTTTCATTTCAAAACAGGACCCTTCACAAAATTATTTTCCATAAAACAGGACCCTTCACAAAATTATTTTCTCTAAAACAGGACGCTTCACAAAATTCTTAAGTCTTAAAAATAGGTTTTTCACAAATTTTTTCCATCTTTAAACCAAACATTTCACAAATTAATCGTTTAAAAGTAAAATCTGACATGTCACTTTTACATATATAAAGAAAATATATGTACTTTACATTCATATATCTTCTTAAAAATGTATAAACAAGAACCTGAATATAACGATCATTTCAAATTCACAAAATTAGGATTAGATTTTTCACAAATATAAAAAGTTGTTCACAATTTCACAAAAACAGGACCCTGGGGGAAAAAGTCTGGACAGACCCCTGAGTATAAAGGGGGGGAACGGGGGCTAACTCCCCCTTAATTTAGATAAATGAATTTTTCATGCAGAATTATCCGATTTTCTTCAAATTTTGTACATATATTCATTGTAATAAAGCACTTCTCTGGTTAGTTTTGGGGGTTCATTGGTTAAATATAAAGGGGGGAATGGGGGGCTTAACCCCCTTAATATATAGTCGATTTCCTTATTTTTCGAGAGGCTAGAGTATAATATACAATTAGTGTGAAAATCCTGGGATCTCAATGTCCTCAGTTTAACTGAACAGTTTTCTTTTTTATTTGAATTGTAGAGTGAAAACAGTAAAATAAAGTTTTATGTATAAATGAAAGCATTTATTCATCAGTTTTATCACTATTATTGTCTTTAAGAATATTAACATTTGTAATATCACTTTCTGATAACGGATGTAAAACTTTAGAAGATAAGGGCTTTCTTTTCTAGTTTGTGTTGCATTTCATGCCAGTTGTTAGGGGGTCAGAAGTTAAAAGAAGCCTATTCAGGACATCAATGTACAGGCCACTCGCGAAAACTTTCTTCTATAGTTTAATTTAAATGACCTAATATGTTTATTGCGAGCTTGTGCAGTCTTTTCAGATAATTGGCCTATTGGCAGAATAGCCTTTTTTTTTTATAATGTATGCTCCATGACGAAGTGCCTTGTGCATTGTAGGGGACACGGGATAAAAACCATATAGCGACACATACAGTTCAGCCGTCTCTCAGCAATATTTTTCAAATTCTTCTGTATAAATTTTGTATTAGTATTGTTTTCTCCAAATATTGTCCTTGTTTTTATGAGTAGCTACCCCTTTTTGTTTGAACTTATTTTTAATAACGGAGAGCTTTTGCTTCAACTCAGCTATCCTTGGATCACCTTCAGAATAATTTCTCAATAATTCTTGCTCCATAAATTGATGATTTCCATCAAATGTTGACTCATTTGAGCATTGCATGATAGTATACAACTCATTTAGAGTCATACATCTCAATTCAGAAGGCTCTGTTACCAAAATAAATAAAATAAATAGCAGTAATTTATATAAAAAATTGTAGGAACCAATAAAAAAATTTGTTAAAAATATGGAGGCGGTTTCGGGCGGCTGATTTTCTTATAATTGCCTTTTATACTAAGTACTGCATATTACACAATAGTTTTCATCGCTTAAATATGTTTAAAAATATAACAAAATTCTTTCTAAATATTATAAATAATTATTTATGCTGCTATTAACTATACCTAAGTTGTCGACCATATAGACAAAAAATCTACAGGATATTCATTAGGTAAATGTAGTGTGTATAAAGTACATACCCGGTTCAGAATAATCCATTACAACAACAACCACTAAATTGTTTAGACACAAAACTACAAGAGATTTTAAAACACTAAAATCTGAGCGCATCGTAAAATCACAGGACCACTGGAAGCGAACGGCAAGTTTGGACTGATCGCGTGGCGTGCTGTGTTGTGCTAACGCATTGCACGTTTCGCCTTTGGATGCAGTAACTATTTAACTTTTTGAGGAAAAATATACAGGGTAGGAAACCGATTTTTAAAAAAATCATTTTTGGCCATGTTTTGGGACTAAATACCACACTGTGCATTGGACAAATATTTCACGCCGATCAAAAGACATATTAATAAAATATTTTTTTGCGATAATAAACAGTTCGATAAGAATATTTTCTGTATCTTAATTCGAAAATACTCTTTTTAATGATTTATGAATTTTAATGATTAATGATTTAGATATTCGGTGCCAGATGCGTTACAGTAATTATTATTAATAAAGAAAATGCTAACTCACCTCTATGTGAAACTTCAGGTTGTAAGCAGATGATTTTGATACTGATAACTTCTTATTAATTGGACAAAGTTTACATGTTACAGAGTAATTACCACTTTCTTGTTGTTCTATAACTTCAAAATACAAAATATTCATTATATGCTGACCAGGGCAGTTCTATACTATTTTTGTCTGTCATTCTATTACACCAATCTCAAAAGAATAATCCTCACATTAAAACACTAGATCTAATAATGAGTAAGAAGACAAAGGATTGTCAGTAAGAAAATTAATTTTTTTGATGAGTGAGTACTTTGTGGTTTTATCTGCAAATCCAGCAAATAATAGCTTGACGCTTTACGTTTCAGCTGCTAGTTTGTTTGAAGGCAGAAATCATTCCTTCCTAGTGCACTTTTCTCTAATAATAATATAGTCTACTTCTTCTTTTTCGAATATATATATATATGTATATATATATATTTAATTAGAGTTTAAACGATTTTAAACTGGCAGGAAGCGAGCAGAAATTTTGTTTGAAGGGGAATATTTTCGATGATTGATTATTTATTTAATGTTACTAGATAGCAAAGAATACAGAACTTAAAAAAAAAAAAAAAAGAGTTTTAAATTTTGTATATATAGAGGTGGGGGAGATTTTAGAAGGGGAATAATTTATATTACTGATTATTTATTGTCACTACAGAGCACTATTTAGGACAGAAGATATTTTTAATATAAAAATATAAATAACTTTAAGATTTGAGATTTATTTGTATGCTGTGGGGGTGGGGGGGGGGGGGGTAGAAGAGTAAATTATGGGAGGTTAAAGGACAATTTAGATGATTACATATATATTATTATTAGGTAGAAACGAATGTGGCCATTTTTCTAAATAAAGAGTTTTAAATATTTAAAACTGTATGCTGGAGAAGGTGCAAAAAGGGAAGCGTACATTTTGGAGACAAGGCAATAATTTTTATTTATTGTCATTGGAGAGCAATAAATGGGGTGAAAGATTTTATTTTTGTATAAAAATAAAGACTTTTGTATAAAAATAAAAGTTTAAACTTCTTTGTATGCTACTAGGGGGAAGCGTGAATTTGAGAGGTTAGGAATAATTTAGATGATTTATGTTTAGATGAATCCGTTCTGTTTCTTTTTCTTTTTCTTAAAAAATAAAATAAATAAAGATTTTACATTCCTTTGCTTGCTGGGGGTGGGAGGCAAAAGAGAGAAGAAATTAGTCATATAAAAACTTAACATAGCCAGACGACTATATTTTGGTAAAAACAATCGTAATCATATAAAAATACATTATATTGAGAAGATTTCTATGGATTTAAATGACAATACACGAAGTTTCCGACTCCCAAACTGTGAAGATGACAGTTAATTTGTGACCGTTCCCGTCGTCTATGGAGAAATCTGACACTGCAACTGAGATTTGTCGTTGACATTCGAAATTGTTGCAGAGAACATATTTCACAGTAAAGAAACAAGTTATGATCAGGTGATTTGAAGATTGGCACTTTTTTCCTCCCTCCTAAAGTAGCGTCGATGCTTGCTACAAACTACTGATATTTTGTATCGCGCTACTCGCTACACTACACTTTTTTTAATGTAGCACGCTACACTACAAACTACTAGAAAAAGTAGCGGCTACTGTAGTTTCGCTATTTGTAGTGCGCTACTTCCGAGCCCTGAATATGGCAATATAAAAATGCGAGGAACTTGATAATTTAAAATAATTAAACATTGAGAAATTCCAATTTAAAATGTCCTAAAATATTTTTTAGAAATAATAATGTATATTTTCCATGGTGTTGCCATCTGTTGTAAATTATGGAAAACAATATATAAGATTTTTTTTTTTAAATGATGATTTCTGATATATATAAATACTAAATAAATAACTCAAATCACAAAAATAACAGATATAATATGAAAAATATTACAAATGAAACTAATTTTCTAAAAAAGAAAAAAAATATATATATAATAAAAAATTTAAATAAAACTTGGTAAATAAAAAAAAAAAAAAAAAATAAATAAAAAAAAAATCATTTTAACATATTTAAAATAGTGATGCATAAGGCTAATGTTATAAAATATTAAATATATAACACATAGAAATTTTGAATTGTCACAAATGCAACGCTTAAAATAATAATAATAAAATTTGATTTTGCATTGTTTTGACGCCATCTTAGCTTTAGAGAAAGATAAATAATAAAATAATAAGTTAATTCCAAAATTGTTTTCTTTTAAAAAAAACTGTAATTTTTTAATTATTACTTTAATATATTTAACAATGGTAATACACAATGTAAGGCTAATAATATTATTATGAAAAAATATAAATTGCATTTAAAACGGAAAATATTACAATTTTAAAATTGGGAAAATTATATATATTATTGAATCATTGATTATTACATTTTTATTACTTTAACAATTGTAGGCTGTTTTAACAAGGCTACTTTTTTAAAAAATCAAATAAATAATACTTTGAAATATCTAATTATGACGTAAATTGAAAGCTTTTGAGAAAAGGGAAAAATGAAATCTGATTTCCCGAATATAATGTTAAAATTTTAATATTAATTCTGAATTTACACAACTTAATATTTAAAAAAAAAAATCTGTATTAATTACATATATAGCTTGGATAGTTCTTACAAAAAAAAAAAAGTTGTAAATTAGCCTTTTCCTCTCAATCATTTTCTAAAACTCATTTATTTATGCGTGGTGGTAACATTTATGATATATAGTAATTGAAAATAAAAACAAAAAAGAATAAACATTCCGAAATGTCCAGTTTAAAGATGTTATACTGCTTAATTAATTAATTTAAACTATTTGAGATCACATGATGTAATTTCCATATTTATACACTTTATACAGCGATATCTCGGGGAAAGGTAGTAATTGACTAGAAGTATATGTTCTTTTACCTGTAATTACAAAAACTAAAAAAATTATTCTCCTTTATCTTGTCAACCACTTTCCACTTAAAAAAAAAAAAAAAAAAAAAAAAAATCTATTGCCAGACTATAACATTTAATGCCAAAAATGCATGATCATGATGTCATATTGGTTTACAGGTGTTTGTTATGTGTTATGTCATCAAATAATTAATTCAATGTTTATTGATATTTTTAACAATGTTTTATTGATTTATTAGTTCTTTCATTATCATTAATTAAATAAAATAACAATTATGTCATTAAACAGTGACATCAAGATATTCAAATTGAAAAAGCATTAAAAAAATGTTGTGATGTATAGTTACGTACAATTGATCGGTTTCAACTGATGTCACAGGCATTTACCCACAAGCCAAGAGGGATCATAATTAAGAAAACTAATGTAAATAAATAAATATCTAAGATTATTTTTTTCAGTTTTCATTAATATATTGTAAATTTTATTGTTGAAAGCTACTGAGAGTCGACTCTAATAATCTGGGCTTTTCATAATTTATTTTTTAAAGATTTCAATACAACAAAGTCGTTGCTGCATACAGTGGATGTTTTTGTTTGTTTGTTTTCACCTTCATACAGTGCTCATACAAACAAGCAGTAATAATAATCTTGACATTAATGAATTTATTATATTTTGGGGTTCTCATATACAGAAAGGTGACTACATCCAGTGATGTTGTATTTTTTTACTTTCAACCTATAATAGAAGAAAGTATTGTAATTGAAATTTTATTCGACAGATATACGCATTTTAGGGGTAGATATCCCAACAAACACATTTTTACAAAATGTCTGTCTGTCCCTGTGTGTGTCCTTCTACTGGAAAGTATATGAAGTTATTAGAGATTGGAATACTCGGAAAAAACCCAGAAACTTTGGGAAAAAAACTTTTTTTCAGTTTTTTTCCCCCGAAGGGGTGTTTTTCAATTTTTGCGAATTGGAAAAATTGAAATTTAATTTATAAAATAATATATTCAAAATGTTATTACGGCTGCATTCTGATATATTTTCTTTATGTTTTTTCATGTTTAGTGTCTCCCATGAGAATGTTAACATAGAAAATATGATCTGTACGCAGTTTAGGAAGACTTGAGTCTTTTAAAGGATGCTTTACGAATTTTTCACCTTAAAACATAGGACCCTTCAAAAAATTCAGAATATTTTTCAATCTTCATTCTGAATCATCCAGAAATGTGATGATTTTAGAATAACACATGTCACATAACAGCTGAAATCGCCAATGAATCTGTTATCTAGCTGTATATATAGTAATGGCCAAAATTGTGGAAACCTTTTGGGAAAAATGTTTTTTTTTTAAGTTTAATGGCTCATAACACCCAATATTTCTTATAATACCATAAAAGCTATATACAACTGGTAAGATAATTTAATTGAAAATATCATGCAATACAGTTTGTTCAATTCTAATTAATTTGTCAAATGTTATAGAAAAAGGCAATAAAACTGGTTAGGTTGATGATAATGGTTTTTCTTTTTCTTGAATATAGCCAATGCATATGAATGTTTGGAGTGAGAGACAGATCCCATTTTATTTGTTTAACTAACTGTTTAATCCGTTCTACGCACGGGAGTTCGTGAATTTAATTCTGAAATGTGAATAAAATGAATTTAATTCCCCTGTTAAAGTGTTGAATTGTTCAATAACTATACGATTTAGAAAAAAAAAATTACTACTGCGCACTTTTTTTAAAATGAAACTTAATTTATGTTGCTATGGCAACAGACGATAAAACGATGTGTCAATCAAAGCTAGGGTAGGATTTCAAAAATATATATATGCCATATTTTGGTACTCATAGGAAGAATTTTATCACTATTTGTTATGATTGCTTTAAAGTTACTAAAGTTCTTTGCTACCTTTGAATTTTTGTGCTAGTAAAGCATAATAAAATTAACAAAACATCACAAAGAGTTGATTAGTTACCCAGAAATCAATGTGTAACATTATTTTTAAGTGTAGACTAGAAAGCTATAGTTATGAAGAAATTTGAAGTAAAATTAGAAGTACATTAACAAAGGGATGTCTAAGTCAAGCAAAACACGACTGGTAAATCAAGGAAATGTTTAGGAGAGCAATTGGCGATAGAAGAGTAAGGTCCCTGTGTATAGGTCACAGAAAACATCATCTCAGTGAATGCAACATGAAATGGTGCACTAAAATGTGGTGTTGAATCAAAGTACTGTTCTGTAGAAAATGCAGTGTTTTGGTCTAAATGTTAGAATTTCATGAAAAACAAATTATAAATCAAATAAAGGTTGAAAATATTAAACTGAGCTAAAAGACATGTTTACTAGACAGAGAATTAGTAGGGTCATGTTATTTGGATTTATAATGTTGGAAAGCTATACGAAAACTAAATACACAATAAAGAAAATTCTAATTGTACGAAAATAAAATTGTAATATTGTAAATTATTATCCATTTTTAAGCAATAGGAGATATAAAAATGATAATATTTATTATGCCACAACTACAATAATTTGTTTCTTTAAAATATCATCATTTATATACAAAGCAATACTATTTAGAGTGGATTTAAATTTGCTCTCAAACTGCAGTGATATTGGTTGAAACTCATAAGATTTTTGTTGTTCTTTTTTTAAATTATCTCTACTGGTAATTGAAGAAATGGAACTGAAAAATCATTTCAACAGAGACATGATATGTTACAATTACAAACAATGGTATTAAATTAAGCAAGAAAATCTACTGTGAAAATTCTGAGACTAAAAGGCTAACTTTTAAAAGCTGACTTTTTTTTTTCTTTTTTGTAAATATATTCATGTAAAGTGAAAAAAAAAAATTTCTTTAGTATGCAGAAATTTAAAAATTGTTTATTATTTTATATTTTTTAAGAAAATGTAACTTATTTTTGAGAAACATTTCTAAAAAATCAAATTTTCCAAAATTTCCAGAAATTTTACATCTCTATCTGTAACAGATTGATTTCTAAAAGCCGGATATGTGTTTATAAACTTATATTCATACGCACGTGCTATAAGACATCACATTGTGACATTATGCAACGTCACATTATTACGTCTACAGTACATTGCGCATATGGTCTCAGAGATGTTCTGGTGATGCGCAAATGTCACGTTGTAACATCAATGAGATGTCACATTGTGGCATCTATGCGACATCACATTGTAACATCTACAGTACATCAGACAGATGGTCTCAGAGATGTTCTGGTGCTGTGCGAATGTCTATGGCCAGTGATGTTGCATTGTAATGTCTACAGTACATCGCACGGAACATCTATGCGACTGAGATGACAACTTATTGAATAATGAATTTATGTCATAAACTAGCTGTTATCCCTGACTTCGTTCATGCGACATTAAAAGAAGAATAAATACATTAATTAAGCAAAATATTTCACTCCCGATAATTAAAAACCTTAATAATTAACTAATTATTTATCACATTTCATTGGAGACAATACAGTATTTTTTGTTATAGGATCCTTGACATAACCCAGTCTTAAAAAAGTGAAATTTTGTGCCAAATAATCACGAAAATGAAATTGCAACCAATGCAAAAAGGAGGGCCAAATAAATTCGTGGAAAGAGACGAATTGGGTAAAAACAAATGTCAATTTTACCTGATAAACAATTTTACTTTTAATGCCTTTGTGAAACGTTTTAACAGCCATCCTTTTTAAAAAAAAAAAAAAAAAAAAAAAAACATTAATTGGAAATAGTATATGCTTTTTCTTTAAATTCAATTCTGCCTTCTTGGTGTAATGTATAGCTGAAACAAATCTTGTTTTCTAAATGACAGTATGTTGACAGGCAATTTTTGTTCTCCAGAATAAATTGATTCATGAAGTTTGAATATGTGAAAATATGTTTTTAATTTTCGGATAATTTACTGAAATCAAGATTTTGATTTAACCATCTATTCAAAGTGAAAATAAATTCTGTTTTTCAGTTTTAATGAGAAAATGGTGTAAAAAATATACTGATCTGTTTTATTTCTCCTTTTTTATACACAAATATGGAGTAATTTACTTTCCATTTTTAGAAAAACTTCGTTAAAATTTACAAAAAAAAAAAAAAAAAAAAAAACTTGGCATCTAATTTAATATTTTAAATTCTGAGAGTTTGTGCGACATCCTCGGATCAATGATAACCGGTATTAAGTAAATCGCACTGCGTTCGATAATCTAGTAGTTGTGAAATACAAACACACGGTCAGATTTTAATATAATAAATTCGTGTTCAATTTCCTTTTCTTAAAATTATGATGTGATTTTTAGCAGAAAACTCTCATCTGTATATAACGGATACTCTTGTTTAATAATCAATATAGATAAAAAAACATTTAAAATTTTCGTTATAAATATGACGTGAAACTCATCTACTTTCTATACTTACTGATCCTTGTATTATTAATGTAAGGAATTGATTCACACTCATTTTAAAACGTATTGGAAAATTCCTGTTTTATTTAAAATATGACGTCTCTTTTTCCCCAGAGAAACTCCTTTTTAATGACATAATACTTGTTAATTTTCTTTTCCAGGCAATTAATTTCAATACTGGCATAGAGGAAATTATGTTACTTTAATGAAATAATATTAAATCTTTAGGTTTTATCAACAAAAATGGAACTATTAACATTCGTCATTTTTTCTTTATGTAATCGAGTTATTTCTTTGAGTTTTAAGAATGAAAATAACTATTTCTTTCTATCCATGACATCATTTTCGACATGGATAATTTTGCGGAGCATATTATTGACATTTGCTAACCATTTTCTTTTCAAACTTCTTTTTTTTTAATTTAAATAAAAAATACAGTATAGTTATATTAGCCGCGTGCAGACGGTAAAATGCCAAGTATTGTTACCATACAAAAGAAAAAACCCAAGATCATTTTATTTCACCATCAAAACATATCCGCTTTATTTTCGATGTATGATGTCATATTCGCCTGTTTCCTATGGTTACGCATATTGAAACTTTGTATTATTATCAAAAACTAAAAAAAGTACGTTTTATTTCTAATAATATTATTTAATCTTCTTTTTAAAATTCTTTAATTTTTTTTATTTCATTTTTCATGTGAAATTTTTTCAATTGAAACTAAATTGTTGAGTAAAAATTATTATTCCATGTTTTGATTTAGTTTTGGCAATGATAAAGTATTAGCAACGGTAAAGTAAATTTAACCATTTTAAAATATTATACAAAAAAATGTCCATTTATTCTCTATGAAAATAACGAAATTTTGAATTATTAAGAAAAATATTTGAATAAAATAAACAAAAATCAGCCTATGTTCATTTGAGGGTTATAATCAGCCTATATGCAAAGATACAGGATCATTAAATGATCCATTTTGACGCTGGCTTCAGCCTAACATTTGCACACAATCAGATTTATAATATTATACCAGAAAGACCCATGCGAAGATTTCGCACTGCAATCTTTGAGATTATTTCCTAGTAAGTTTTAGCATGAATTTTTAATTAACTATTTTTTTTTTTTAATCCAACAACGCGTTTACGAAATGTGAGTGTACTATGTCAGAAGCCTGTTCAAACACTTTTCGAATGATACCTCTTTCATCGTTGTATGTTTTGTATGTGCATAGAAAAAGGAATGTTGACAACAGAAATAAGATATGTGATCTGGATTGTTTTTTCATAAATGAAATGAAAGCTTTTTTTCAAATCAATATTGCCACAAAAATAAAATACTGTATTATATGATGCTCAACAGTGATTATAAAAATAATAAATAGTACAAAACAGGTAAAATGTGACTTTTTGCACGGGTTATTTTATATTTATGACCAAAAATTTAAATTGAAACGTTTAGAAGAAATTAAATATTATTGATTGATCGAAGCAGTGATATTTTACACATGTAGCATAAAAAGTGTGATTTGTTATATTAGATTGAACTGTAATTTAAGTATATTTCAATTTATTTTTCTTCGTCCCGTATTTTTCCCGAAGAAGATGCTGTCATCCTCTAATGCAGTTAAAATACAATTGTTATTTTTTTTCCCCTCGCACAAGCCTTTTTCTATCTTTGATTGGATTTTATTGTTAGGAATAAATGAGATGATGTTCTCGCTTGACTAATGTTGTTTGAAGATATTTTTATCCTTAATTTTTCGTTAGAAGTTTAAACCTGCATCTAAAAAATATTAGATATTACTAAAAATTATTAGACTGCAGTGCGAAATCCTCGCACAGATCCGCTGGTTAAATACATAACATTGTTAAAAATGGTAAATAATCACTACATAGTATAAAACAAAGTCGCTTTTTCTGTCCCTATATCCCTATGTACGCTTAAATCTTTAAAACTATGCAACGGATTTTGATGCGGTTTTTTTTTTAATAGATAGAGTGATTCAAGAGGAAGGTTTATATGTATATCCATTAAATAGTGGAGAAATACTGTTATTTTTGAGGTTTTTAATGTGATGTCGTAAATAATTTCATTTTTTCCGATTATACATTGCAAATGCAGGCTGAACCCTACAAGATTTATCAAAATAATGTACTAATTATTGTACACATTAAAAAGGTCTACAGAAAACACAAAGAGATGAAGGTTTTCAAGGTTAACCCGAAGCAAAGCGAGGGAGGGCCGCTAGTGCAAAATAAATAAATAAATAAAATAAAGTATTGAATAAACCAGTGTGATATTATAAAAGCATAAAAAGCTATATATATATATATTTCACTGGCACCCAGCTAACCGAAAAGTACCATAAATAAACTACATACTTATTGAAAAATAAGGGTTACTATAATTAGTTAATTGACGCCATGCTTGACGCAATTGTATTTGAGCTTCCCGTATAATACGTAAGTACCCTTTTTTTTATTATCATAAAACACACTGAATGATTATTTTATCATAAAACACGCACAATGATCGATATATTATCAAACATACAATATTTAATTTAATATAAAACACACTGAATCTTCTCTACCTGGTTGCCATATGAAGCAAAATCTCGCCAAAATCGTCGTGTTGCCTAGGCATAAAATTGTCCTTTTAGCGCCAAAAATATGTCTGGTGTGTCTGCAACATCTATAGCAATATTATTTATATACAATTTACTTCTGCTTGTACATTTCAATAAGGTACAGATGTCGCAAATGCACCGGGGTATCTTTTTGGTGCCAAAAGAACGATTTTATGTCTAGGCAACCCGACGATTTTGGCGAGATTTTGCTTTGTATGGCAACCCGGTAAAGCAGATTGCGTGGGTTTTATATTACATTAAACATTCTATGTTTTATAATTTATTGGTCTTTGTTTGTGTTTTATGATAAAATAATTTTTGTGAATAAATTGCCAAAAAAAATGTTGGCCAATTTTCTTCTCTCGCCAATGTCATTTTCTTTACTTTGCCAAGATAATCATGAAATAAGTTAATGTACTATTACTCCGTTACAGTACGCACATACACAAACATGATAAATATAACAATAGATGACGCATGTATAAAAATTATAAGGCTCGATACTTTTTTTTCAAAAAGCACGCGTGAGAAAAATAATTAACAAACGTATTTTAACTGCATTAGAAGATGACGTCATCCGCTTATTCTTGAAAAACATTAAATAAATTGAATGCATTTCTAATGTAATAAAGCATATCTTTTATTTTATTTCAATTTTGCTTTTTAAAAATAAATATTAAATTAACCGGGTGGAAAAGTCATACTTTATCTTTTTTGTACGGTTTATTTCTTTTTATAATTATTTTTGAACATGATATAATGCAGTATTTTACTTTTGTGGCAACACAAATTTCAGGAAAACCTTTCATTTCATTTATAAACAATGGCAATTTAAATTTTAATTAACAGCAATTTTTAATCAAAAAGATGTTTTTACGAAATGTTAAGTGTGCTATGTCAGAAGCGTGTTAAAAATCCTTTCATATGGTATCTCATTCGTGGTTCTGCGTTTCGTATTTTCTGATAAAAAGGGATGTTGACATGAGAAATAATATATATGATTAGGATTAAATGAATATTACTAGTCGGAAATAGTGGTGACAATCGGCCTGCTGATATGCAAGTTTACCCCATGACATTTTTGTTGCTGTATTTTCCTCCAATTAAAAAAATTACTTTTAATGGCTCACTTACAAGTGGGTACCCCATGTGTCGCTGCCCCGGTGCCCTTCAAAGGTATCGCAAAATTATTTGCTTTCATATTTCTATGAATTTTCAATTGAAGATAGATTTTACGTATACAAGTGACTCTTTGAATGCGTTTTAAGTTTTTGAAAAGGAGAAAAATATTTTGTTTTAGCTTTAAGTGGACAGTTTGACTTATATAGGTAAGGTTATTGCTAGCATATGTATGAAGAACTCACTTAGTTACTTCAATGAAACTTGCACATGAATCCCAGGGTGCACCAGAATAGAAATATTTTTCTCTGATTTTAATAAAACAGCTAAGTGTATAAATGTTGAAATGAATCCTATTCCCATGAAAATGACTAATAACATTTTTTGCGTTCCACTATGCCAAATAGTGTTGAATTCAGGGGGTGGCCCAGGTGGGGGAATCCCCCCCCCCCACGAATATTATGTCTCTCTCTCTCTCCCCCCCCCCTCCCCCCACATTTCAGGGTTCATTTATTAAAAAATTGGTTAAACACTTATAAATAGAAAAGACACGTTTTTAATGCTTCGGTATGTTTTGTTCGTAAAAGAACTTATTTAATGTTATCCTTTTCCTAATTATAAGTTATACAAAAAGGCGGCCGTATAAAAATTAAAATTTGTATTTTAATGTGCATGCTGCCCCTTTTTAAATAAATGCCATATCTGAAATAGGTACTTGATTTGTATACTTTTTTGTAATTGGAAGTATCTTTCTATCATCAACTATTTAAGAAATTGCATCTATTTTGAATCACCCAGTATAGTTTAAGTAAATAGTAATATAAATACAAGCATATTTTAATGTTATTGCATTAAATGCCCATATTTTAATCTGTAGTCAAATTCATGGCATAATAGTAAATATTAGGAGTGAATAAAATGAAGACCCCCATTAGAATATAATTGAATATAAAAATATTTTAATCTGTAGTCAAATTCATGGCATAATAGTAAATATTAGGAGTGAATAAAATGAAGACCCCCATTAGAATATAATTGAATATAAAATCACAATTTTACAGTCTACTTTAAGAAATTCTAACTTGACTTACCATAACTTGAAATATCATCTTCTCTCAGACATTCAAATGAGGAATAAATTAGAAATTGTATGTTAAACGTGACAAATGAGGTGCATTCTTACTGTAACTAGTTTTACAATGTTAAAAAAATTATTGTTATTTCAATGAAATGAATTATATTGTCTATTATGAGTGAAGTAGCGATTTCTAGTCAAGATGTAAAATTTCCAGAAATTTTGAAGTGGCGGAAAAAACCGTTTTTCGGGTTTTTTTCTGGAAAAATTGATTTTTTACAAATGTTTCCCAAAAATAAGTTATATTTTCCTAAAATATATAAAATAATAAACATTTTTTAAAATTTCTGCATACTAAAGAAAATATTTTTTTTTCCTCACTTTACAGCAATATATTACCAAAAAAAATCAACTTTTAAAAGTTAGCTTTTCAGTCTCAGAATTTTCACAGTAGTTTTTCTTGCTTACTTTAACACCATTGTTTGTAATAGATCATGTCTCTGTTGAAATGAGTTTTCATTTGAATTTGTTCAATTACCAGTAGAGATAATAATAAAAAAAAAAAAATGAAAAAAAAAATCTTATATGAGTTTCAACCAGTATCACTGCAGTTTGAAAGCAAATTTAAATCCCCTCTACATAGTATTGCTTTGTATATAAATGACATCATTTTAAAAAAACTAATTATTGTAGTTGTGACATTATAAATATTATTATTTTTATATCTTCTATTGCTTAAAAATTGATAATAATTTACAATATTACAAGTTTATTTTCGTACGATTAGAATTTTAACTTATTGTGTATTTAGTTTTGGTATAGCTTTCCAGTGTAAACCAACTCTATGTTTTGGTTTTAGTTGCAGTTTTAGATTCTTAATATGAAAGAAATATATATGTATGTATATTTCTTTAATGAAATTTATAAAACAGGTGGATTTTTTAATACTTCGAAATATTTAGTTGAAAACAATTTTTATCAGAAAATTTACATTTTCTTTGCAAAGTTTATTTGCATGCATTTATATTAAAAATTATATATATATAGTTAGACAAGTCTTAAAATCTATATTTAAGGAAAAGGAAGATAAGAGAAAAAAAGCTTGCAAAGACTAAATAATTTCAATTGCACGTTATTAAAAAATAACTTGTTTTGAAAAATAGTTAAATATTTCTGGCAATTATTATCTGATTACATGAAAAATCGCAGCTATGCCAAAAAAAAATAAATGCATGTGTCAAATTTTATATTTAATTTCAGTATATTATTGAAATAATTTTGCACATGAATTTTCATTTTTAACAAGAGAAGTTGCATGGGTCTGTTTAATTTTTTTTTCACATGATCCTGTTTTTGTGAACATTTTTATAAAAAATATTGCCTTATTAAAAAAATCATATAAAATTGTCATAAAAAATCTAATTAAAATTTTGTGAATTAGAAATTATCATTATATTTATGTTCTTATTTTAGATATTTTTAATAAGGTCCTTCATAAATACAATAGTGGCCAAAATTGTGGAAACCTTTTGGGAAAAAATGCTTTTTTGAAGTTTTATTACTCATAATACCCAATTTAAGGGTGTATTCAAATCCAAACTGCTTATTTTGAGACACATTTGTAAATTCATTTTTGCTCTAAAATGCATCCAATTGGCAGGTTCTCTTATTCAGAAACTTTATAATGTCCGTATTGACTCGATTTTTTTGATAAAGTCAGAATATATTTCAAAAAATGCTGTCAAAGTGGACATTTTGAACCAAATTTCCCGAAGCGATAGCGCTGGAAACAAAAAAAATGATCGTATTGTGACAATAATTGTCTGTAAATCAATTTCTAATTCATTGAATGAAAAATAAAAACATGGGGCCCTTATAAATGTCTTTAGAAATCACGCCGCCAAGTTTCCTGTTGTTACTTTTAAAAATGAGTCTGTAAATGTGTCTTTAAATTTTGAGTTGTTGAGCGTGGAAAAATATTTTTTTTTTTAATACAGCCTTAATGCTATATACCACTGGAAAAATAATTTACTCAAGAATATCATGCAATGCAGTTTGATCAGTTATAATTATTTTATCAAAATGTTATAGCCAAATAATCAGAAAAAGACAGCAAAATCTGGTTAGGTTGATAATTATTTTTCTTTTTCTTGAATGTATCCAATGCATATATGTTTGGAGTGTCCAGAGAGATTCAATTTTATTTGGTAATGTGTCAATCAAAGCTAGGGTAGGATTTCAAAAAAAAGTATGCCATATTTTAGTATTTATAGGAAGACTTTTATCACTATTTTTTATGATTGCTATCAAGTTGCTAAAATTTTTGCCACCTTTCAATTTTTGAGTTAGTAAAGCATATTAAAATTAACAAAACATCAAGAGTTGATTAGTTACCCAAAAATCAATGTGTAATAATATTTTTATGTGTTAGAAAGCTATAGCTATGGTTATAATGAAATTGGAAGTAAATTAACAAAGTCTAAGATGTCTAAGTCAAGCAAAACAAGACTGGTAAAGGCAGGAGAGCAATTGGCAGTAGAAGAGTAAGGTCCCTGTGTATAGGTCACAGAAAACAATCGAGTAAGGTCCCTGTGTATAGGTCACAGAAAACAATAATCTCGGTATGTGCAACATGAAATCGTGCACTGTAATGGAGAGCTGAAACAAAGTATAGTTCTGTACAAACTACAGTATTTTGGTCTAATGGCTAGAATTCTATAGAAAAAACATTTTAACAATCCAAATAACATGACCCTACTATTTCTCTGTCTAGTAAACACGCCTTTTAGCTCATTTTAATATTTTCAACCTTTATTTGATTTATAATTTTTTTTTTCATGAAATTCTAGCATTTAGAGCAAATACTGCATTCTGTACAGAACTGTACTTTGATTCAACTCCACATTTCAGTGCACCATTTCAAGTTGTATTCACCGAGATGATGTTTTCTGTGACCTATACACAGGGACCTTGCTCTTCTACTGCCAATTGCTCTCCTGAACCTTTCCCTGCCTTTACCAGTTGTGTTTTGCTTGACTTAGACATCTCTTTGTTAATTTACTTATAATTTTACTTCATATTTCCTCATAACCATAGCTTTCTAAACTTAAAAATATTGTTACACATTGATTTCAGGGTAACTAATGAAAAAAAAAAAGCTCAAAAATTGAAAGTTGGCAAAGAACTTTAGTAACTTGATAGCAATCATAAACAAGAACGAAAAAACATGCGTCAAGCATAGATTATGTAGCACTTTCCAACGCTTCCAAAATAATTTTACAAATCATACCGTTTAATAAGCTAAAAGATAACTTCTAAGTAAACAATTTGGAAAACGCATAACATATTTAAAAACATAATTTCAGGTATTTCCAACATATACAATATTCTGAAAAATATCCGAATACTGTTATTCAGCCCTGTATGGGGTCTATAGAATTGTATATATACTACATAGGATGCTAAATTTTAGTTCAGTTAGGAAACGCGTAGCACAGTTTAAAATTCTCCGTCTGGAGTTTGTCAATAAACAGAAATGTGTTCGCGAACTTTTGTGCTGCCCTGTATAGGATCTACAGAATTTATACACATCACGTAATAGACAAAAAGCAAGTTAACATTAAAATCGCGTTCAGTAACTTAAAACGCACTTCCAGGAATTATTGTTAACAGGCAGTAGATAATTCTTTTGCGTGTCCCTGTAAATGAACGATGACTGCTATACACACAATATTCCGTAGTAAGTCTCTTGTAATGCACCTTAGTGATCTATATAAATTTCAATGCGTTTAAAATAGTGAAACATTATTTAAATAAACCGCAGACGATTTTTCTCCATAGACGTAATGTAACGGAATTATTTTTACTGTCCCTGTAAATTAACTATAAGTGCTATGCACACCCTGTTCCATATTAAGCTTCTTCTAATGCACCTTAGTGATATATATAAATTTCAATGCGTTTAAAATAGTGAAACATTATTTAAATAAACCGCAAATGATTTTTCCCCATAGACCGCAATGTAACGGAATTCTTTTGAGTGTCCCTGTAAAAAAACTATAAGTGCTACACACTTCCGTTGAAATAGGGAACATGCTATAGATAACGACAATAACATATAAAAATTGCAGAGCAATCCGAGCATATTTACGGGAGTTAGAGCACGGGCAGACGGCCAGACAAACCGAAGTCATAAGCACTTTTCAACTAGGTTGGAAAGTGCTAAAAATAGTGATAAAAGTCTTATAAATACCAAAATATGGCATATATATATTTTTTTAAATCCTACCCTAGCTTTAATTGACACATTACCAAATAAAATGAAATCTGTCTGACACTCCAAACATTCATATTCATTGGCTACATTCAAGAAAAAGAAATATTGTCAACATAACCAGATTTTACTGCTTTTTTCTGATTATTTGGCTATGATAAATTAGAATTGAACAAACTGATATTTTTGATTAAATTATCTTTCTAGTGGTATATACCTTTTATGGTATAACTAAGAAATAATGGATGTTAGAGCCATCAAACTTCAAAAAAACATTTTTCCCAAAAGGTTTCCACAATTTTGGCCACTACTGTATATACAGCTAGATAAGAGATTCATTGGCAATTTCAACTGTTATGTGACATGTTTTGTTATTGTAAAATCATCACATTTCTGGAGGATTCAGAATGGAGATTGAAAAATATTTCGAATTTTTTGAAGGGGTGTAATTAAGATGTGTTTTAAGATGAAAAAATTTTAAAGGATCATTTGAAGGACTCAAGTTCTTCCTAAACTTCTTACAGATCATATTTTCTATGTTAACATTTTCATGGAAGACGCTGAACATGAAAAAATATAAAGAAAAAATATCAGAATGCAGCCATAATAACATTTTGAATATAAACTAAATTTCAATTTTTCCAATTCGGAAAAATTGAAAAATACCCCTTCGGAAAAAACCGAAAAAAAAAAAACAGTTTTTTTCCCAAAGTTTCCGTTTTTTTCCCGAGCATTCCCATCTCTACTTTCTAGTATTACGTATGCTACGTTTACAGATGTAACATTTACAGATGTAATTTTTTTTTTTTTTTTTTTTGTTCGACACCAGATAGCGTTGCAAAATTTGCCATGGAGATCTTGCTTTGCGAATCATTACCTCCATGGTTTAATATTTCTGTATTCACGATGAACGAATCTCTTGTGTTTATTTATTTTAATGGATATTGGAATAAATATTGGGCTGTCAACCTAATTTTAACTGAATTTATCTCAGAATTTATAAATTTTTGAATGTAACAAACAATTTTTTTGAACGATCTTCCTAAAAATGTAACTTTTATGCAATTTTATTCGAAAAAATAATTTTGAATAAAAATGGCCGCCTGGCATATGAAAAAAAGCGGCTAGCTTGTATTTGTTTTCCTCAGTCACATGTTGTTTTTGTCGTGCCAGAGCCTCAAGAGGGTGAACTTCTAGAGCTGGTCTCCTAATTTTGAACCAATTCCAGATGAGAGACCTGCACCTGGATTGGCACTCCCAGCAGGATAGTTTTCAAACTTGAAGAACATTGGAGCCACAAACAGATTTTACGTGCACCAGCAAGCATTGACCATTGTCGATGCTGCTTCACTTTTGGTGATCTTGATGGAAACCGAGCTTAATTGTCTGTGCCACTGCACCTCAGTCACATGACATGCCCTTTTATTATATAGATTATGTATGATATGATTTAATAGAATGAGGAAAACTTTTATTAATATGTTTGTAAGTTTTGATTCAGTTTTCATAAAATATGAAATGACTTGACAAAATTCTGCAATGTTTATATATATTAAATTTCAAACCATTCGGTTGGGTAGTTTTTGTGCTGTTATATGCGGATATGATGGACAGATGGAGGGACCAAACGACGATGACTGTAGGTGCTACATATTTATATAATTACGAACGCACCTAAAAATGGCCGTGTCATTTTACCCTAAAATGGTTTTGAGCCCACCCAATACTTTACAAAAGTTGGCGTCACTGCCATGGCACGTCCCGTATTAGAAGTGAAATGTGTAGCATTTATAGTTCATTTACAGGGACACTCAAAAGTATTCCATTACAGTATAATATATGGTAAAATAATCAGTTGCAGTGTATTTTAAAGATGTTATATTATTTCAAATATAATGAAATTTGGGTGATATAATGAACTCTCACTCACTCTCTCTCTCGCTCTATTACATCATCTCATTATTATCTCAGAACTAATACTATTTCACAAATCAAATTATGTGCAGTGGACGGCAAAAGTAAAATAATCTATCGGCAATCGGTCAATTATCACGTACTGTCTAGTGATGGGCCGATTCAAGATCTTTTAAGAACCGATACCCTAATTTTCGAAAACTTTTCAGAATCGAAACCAACATTCGAATACTTCGTATTCAAACTGAAAAATACTCCATACTTTGTTCAAACTAGATGAGGAGGGGCGACATTTCATCTGTCTCACTGTCTTGGTCTACGTGAAATTGCTTCTCTCTCTCAATGATAGGAAAGATGTAATAAAACTCTCTCACACACATAGCTCTGACAGCATCTTTTTTTTGTTCGGAAGAAAATTCAGGTAGTCATAATATTTTCTTTTTTGCATAGTTTTTTCAGCAGTTGAATTTTTCTTAGAAAATTAAATGGTAACCTTTTAATAATTAATCTTCCCAGAACTTTATGAATAATCCAGAACAGGAAGCAATTTTTGTTTAATTATTGATTAAATCAAGAAAAACTTCCTTTTTTCAAACTGTGCAATTTTACTTTACAGCATGCAAAATTGATTGTTTTATTCCTGTTTTTATTTTAAAGGTTCATATGTTTATATTTCAATTAAAAAAAAATATAGTACAATGTTCAAATGGATATCATATAGGATTCAAACGAGTACCATATACGTTCAAATGGGTGCCATTGAGCACCATTGTTTCCGAACTTCCTTATTTAATGAAATAAATTCTGGGATTAAATAACGCTATTCAGTAATAATGGTACCTTAAATTGAAGGATTGTGGGAACCCTGTAGTAAACCTTGTTTTTTAAAACTTAATATCCTTTATACAGGCATCTCCCGACTTGTGTAATTAATGCATTCCGCAGACTTTTATGTAAGTCAAATGTGTAATTTGCTTAAGTAGCAGTAAAATTTCGTAAGAAACTGCAATATATATAATATATATATATATATATATATAATATATATAATATATATATATATATATATATATATATATAGATTATTTACACATTATTAATTTTTAAATAAAGCAGCATGCAGCAGTATTTACTCAGATATAAATTATACAAGTATGAAAAAATATAAAGGTAAACTGAAAAAAACACTTTTCAAATAAAAAATATCTTGTGGAATTTGGGATTTATAAATTTAACATTGATGGAGTGATTTATAACAATTTTGAGATTACTTCAAACTAGTATAAAAATAAGAAATAATTAAAGAGACTTACGTCTAAGGAGACTTACCTCTTTTCTACGAATTTTCAATGACAAGACAAATGAATAGCACTCACAAAATAAAATAATTCTTGATAAGCACAAATTGTATTTATTAAGAAAATGACAACTATGAATAACAAACAATAAAGATTCGTTGTTATGATAATAATATTTATAGTTCACATAATCAAAATTGTATCAGCATCTGTGACAGTTAATTTGGTTCTGTAGTGGGACAGTCTGCGCTGGAGATAGATGATTGTGAACAGAAATGCTGTTCTAGTAAATTCTACCCCTGTTGATGTTGAAGGCTGAGGGTTGTCGGGGTTGTCATCTTGATGTTGCTGTGGGCGGCATATCACAAACCATGCTTAAAATGATGTTTTCTAACATCTAGTAAATAATGTTCAAATTGGAGTTGTTGAGTTACAAAGGGTTAATCTTCATAATCAAGAAAAAATTTCTTTTTCGAACTGTACAAATTAATTTTCCACTATCAGTAATTACTTTCTGTTATATTTTTTAAAAATCCTAAAATTTGATATTTATGATGTTTAAATACAAATTTACAGAATTTTATGTAAGTTTAAATTCATATGCTTTTTAACAACAACAACAAAAAAAGTATACCTTAGCTGTACACACTTGAAAAATAAAACTAAAACAGTGCCGATTATCCTACTAACCTCAACATTCTGGAGAAAAGTCTCAAACAGCACCGAGTAGTCTATTATTTGAATATTAGCATTTACTGGCGCAGCTTTTGGAAACATAGAAAACTCAAGCTATAAGAACTGAAATGCAGTCGAAAACTGCAGTTTTCGATTTCGTCGCCGACACAAATGCCAGGTGTCTTGTATTCGAATGTTCGTATCCAAATCGAGATCACTTGAGAACTTGGCTGAATAGAGACCTCAGACATTTTGAATTCTAATACTCCCATCACTAGTACTGGCATTCAACTTGTATGATAGCTATAGCTTGCAATTTTGAATTACTCTATATTGGTAAATAATAAATATTGATTGGGAGTAATACTTTGTTTTATATTATTATGGATTCTGGTTGTAATAATGTATTAAAATTTTTTTGTGCTTGGTGTTTATTTGTATTGAGAAATTATTCTACCCTTTTTTATTATTATTTTTTTAAAGGCTTATGAGCAAGATAAATGTGTAAAAAGTAAAGAAATTGAGAGGCTGAATAGAAAATGCGATGATATAAAACATAAGTAAGTATTTTTTTTTGTTTGCTTGTATGTTCATTTGATGACTGATGAGTAGAATTTAAGGTAATTTAGAAAAGTCAAATGAAAACACGCATAAACATGCAAATACAGTAGTATCTGCTTAGATGGGATCACAAGCAACCAGGAAAAATTTCTATTATAAGGATTTCCATCTTAGCAGGTACACTGTCTATTATAAGTGTATTTTCCATTTAAAGCAGGATACTGTTATAGACATGCAGGGCTGGCCAAACACCGTTTTGGCAGCCGTGCGAGCTTTCACTTAGCTTACCGTGAAATAAGCTATTTGCGCAATTAAAAACGAACATGACTGATAAAGATAAGATTTTACTCTATCCAAAGATTAGTTTGAATATACCTCTGGTCATAGGTGTACTTGACAATTTTAACAAATAGTTGATTGAATGTAAGCTTACCGCCTTTATGTATATGTGTTAGAATAAGTAATTACTAGTGTAATTACTAGTAATTTAAAAGGAGCAGATTAGCAAACGCAAATGGAGCGTATATGCTGGCGATAAGTTGCCTAATTTATGCATGAGAGAAAAGCTGAAAAATAAACTAGGTGAACTGTGTCTTGAAATAAACACAACTGTTTTTAAAAAGTAACTAACGTTTATTAAAATAAAAACAGAAATAATAACTAAAAAGACAAATACAATTTCAACAAATTAAACAAATGAAAAATATACATAATATAGACTGGAGCTTAAGAAACAATATATTTTTCATAAAGGAAATTACTATTTAAATTCAATTTACTTTAAAGATTAATAAAACTTTAAACTTCAAATTAAACTTCAATAAACAAATTATAACTTTAAACAACTTAACTTTAATCTAAAACAAGATTAAATAAATTCTACATATCTCCCCCCCCCCCCCCCCTTTCAAAAACGATCCAATTTAAAAGATCATTGATCTCTGTTTCTACTTAACATCTGCCTTTCTGACATACCACGCAGTAACCGTCATTAGTATCCCGAAATTAACAAAGCTGACCAAACATGGCGAACCATACGGACCTTCACCTAAAGCAAGAGAACATGATGAATTCCGTAACACCATGATTATCTGTCAGACTCTTTAAAGCGAGAAAACGAAACGAGAGACTTAGATAGATGTTAAAACTTAAGAGGGAAGAAACGTGAACTAAAACTTTATTTAAATAAACTTAAACCATCAATTAAATAAAGTTATATGGATATAGAAGCAAACTCAAGAAACACTAATTTAAAATAAACTTACTAAGACTTCAGCATCTTCCATTAACACTATATAAATATACGAACACGACTATCTGAAAACCATCTGATAATATTCAGAGGATGAATGATAAGTCGGTTTAAAAATACAAGAAGAGGGAAAAACTACGTTGATAAAACAAACTGAACACTAAACTCAAAATATTACATGCTGAACTAAAAAATGCTACAGGCTGAACTTAAAATATTACGTGCCGAACGTGTTGCTTTATCGACAAAGACTTCAAATGCAAAGTATCGACACACCGCCATTTTTATTCCCAGCTATCCAACTTGTTTCAATAGCATAGCTAAAACCCTTTTGGAATACAAAATGCTTAAACTGTCAAATACATCTTTACTTAAACTTTATCTGGTTGTCACACTTATTAAACATAAAGTCTTTACTTTCTGAAAAGCACCATTAAAAATAAGAACAAGACATCTTTTAAAAACATATCATCATCGCTACCAGCCGTGACTCAGAGGCGGCATTATGAATGTTGCCTTTCCACAGCACACTGACACAAAGACAAAATGAAACGAAACGAAGCTGATGAGAGATATCCAAGAGCTAGTATTTAAATGTATCTCTCCAAGTAAACATCCAATCATACGGCCTTCCATATATAATGAGAATTACGTCACTGCCGGTCAACTAAAAGATCAAGAAGTTCCTAGCAGCGGTGAGAGAGAACGATGAAGGAGGAAACAGATGGTCACGCCATCTGTTGTCGACTGCCAGAGTCTCTCTGGAACATCGTAACACTTGACGTGCACGGGAGAAAAAAGCCGGTAGAATGTAAACAAAGCTACATGTGCCCTTAAAGATGCCGTGTAAGAGTCGAAATGAATATGCCAGGATAATTATAAAGATATTAAAAGGTAAGTAAACTAAATGAAATATTAATTACGATATTTAAACATTGAAATAAACAATATGCTATACTGTTTCCCGTCTTTTTCGCTTGCCTCAGATCATGTGTATTCTTATTTGAAAGCAAACTTGAACCACTTATGTCTTGTGCCTCTAGGCATTTTTATGTTTTTTCCGGACAGGAAGAAGTAGAAGAAAGGTTAGGTACCATTAGTTTTTCTTATCAGTTCTCTTTGAAGCACCTAAACTCCCTAATGATATTTTAAAGGAAGTACTCTTAAACGAAATTCATTATATGCTTTTTTGTTTACAGTCTAAATAAAAATCGATCACTTACATACACAACATTTCGATTAGCATCCCTCAATTTGGCGCCCCTTGGCAGCGACTCAATTAGTTAGTCCTATGGGGAATAGCAATAGTCATTGTGATAGTTATATAGGGGGGTGGTCCTTTTCCAGTTTCAAGGAAGGCATTTCTATCAAAGAACACATTTTATCCTCCGATAAGTTACTCTGATTATAAGTTTTTTGTTTGTATTCTCCTCAAATAAAGAATACAGACGTCATTACATGTGAAAATTTACCGCCCTTAGAATAGTCCATGCTTAACAGATCCATAGACTTACCAGATAATTCCAACCTAACATTAAAAAAAAAAAAAAAAAAAAAAAGGTAGAATATTTTTTGCTTTTCTGCCGGTTGGCACCCCTTGGGACTTAAGCCCCTGTGCAGTCACACACTTTGCACACCCTTTGGGCCGGCCCTGTAGAGATGTTTTGTTTTCAGAGATTTTACTGTGGTATTATTATTTCACTATATGAGTGATTATAATTATTTTTAAGCAAATTGCCCAATTAAATAAAAGCTTAATTGAATACAGAATATTGCTATTTATTTAATTCTGTCATATTTTCTTTCATTCGTCAAGATCAGGGGTCACTGCTAAAAAGATAGTGGCTGTCTGCAGCTTACTTAAATGTTATCTGACTCTAATTACACTTGGCAGAGTCATTGGCTTATCAACAAACACAGTTGAAAGCAAAGCTGGAAATACTCATTATAATGCACACTTTGGTGAATGACAAGATGCAAAAACTGAATGTTTTAAAACTAATGGTGGGCGAAGCAGAAATGGTACTGTAGAATAAAAATTAAGTTTTGAAGCTTAATCCACATTTATTGAAAACCTCACAGATTTTGACAAAAAAGCAAAGTTCATCTTTCATAATATTGACTGAAATATAAATTATTTCATTATGATAAAAAACAATTCATAAAAACAAACTGTAAAAATGTATGTACCAATTTATCTATACTAACCTGTTTGCACGATATATAAAACTTTACTGTAACAAACTTATGGGCAGTGGTGGGATTCAGTCGTTTCACACTGGTTCGGTAGAACCGTTACTTGCAATTTGTTGAGTTTGGCGAACCAGTTGTTAAAATGGCATTGAAATCACAAATTTACATTCCTTAAAATATCTATTTGTTCAGTATTGTATCATCTAACCCACATTTACATTTTCTCATTTTTGTTATCTTTGTGTTACAGTTTGTATTCCGACAAGATAAATATACTGGATTTCTGTAGAGTATCTTTACAAAACAATAGTCGCATACACACAAAGAGATTATTCAGATTCTAAGTTTCTTTTAATTTTCTTTTAGTTAAATAAGCATTTATAATTTTGTTATATTAAAAAATGCTTTTTATATTAATAACATTGGAAATTCTTTGACCATTATTGAACAAATGTACGTATGTTTTTAAAAGATTCTTATTAGTGGTCTGCGGGTATTAAAATTATGAATTTAGATATCCATGAGATTCAAAAAGCTTGTGACAGGGACAGTTTTTTTCCCTATAGATCAACATTTCGTAACAATGTTCTTTCAAATTGGAAACTATTTGCTAATCTATGTGTGAAAAATTATCTTTCTTTATTGTTTAAGCATGAAACAGTCATTAGGGTAGCAGTGCTCCCAAACAGTCTCCTTTTCTCCTTAAAGTCCATTTTTATGTGTTCTGGTCCATTTTCAGTAACAAAAAACTTTTCAAAGAATTTCATTAAAAAGAAAATATTTTTTTTATTATTTTTGAAAACGGCAAAATTGTGATGCATGCTAATTGTGTGTGCTTCCTTAATGTGTAAATTAGAACTGAAAATCACTACAAAAAGAAAAAAAGAAAATCTGCCCAATATTATGATTTTTAACGAAAAATGCAATTTTTTCCACCTGTTGCTTGTCTGTACATGCAGCCTATTTTTCAACTTGCACATACGTAATGCGTTTGTTTCGCACCAGGGTCTCGGAAATCTCACACAATGGCAAAATGCAAAATATCTTATAAAAATGTGAAAAACGACCATTTTCCTCATTAACTTTTACAGCATGTTGTAAAATGACCATTCTCACCATTAACTTTTACAGCATGTTGAAAAACAGATGTCTGGAAACAAATTTTGCCTTTTTTTTTTCAAGTTTACAGGACTTAAGATAACGCAGAAACTATATAATTGTTGTTTTTTTCTGCTCTCTTGGATATTTTCGGATCAGTGGTACCCAAATAAACGACAAAGATTGTAAAATTCTGCTTTGTGTGTGGGTGTGGCAACGAGGATCGAAATAGCATCAAAATATACAAATTTTCCATTTTTTTCTTCTTCCTTTCATTCAAAATTTGTCGTCCTGTATAACACTAATTAACGCAGAAATTGTAAAATTTTGCCGTTATCATTCGAGTATTCAGGACACGAAATAACACGGAAATTGTTAATTTGCACCTTTTATCCTCCGAATCCACGAGACCCAATGTAACACAGAAATAGTAAAAATTCTTTATCTCCTCCCTTCTTTTCTCTTAGATTTTTCTGTCCTGTGTGACCAAAATTAACGACGAAATTGTGAAATTTTTGTTCTTTTTTTCCCAGCGTCCGTACGGTCCGAAAATAAAGCAGCTATTATTTTAAATGATCCCCCTTTTCTTCTTTTTCTTTCCCGTGTACACTTGTTGCGGAAAAGTAAAAATTCGGCGTTTTTTATTCCTTTCCCTCGGATTTTTTCTGGTTTGCAGGACCAAAAGCAATGTCAAAATAGTAAAATTGTTGTTCTTTTTTTTTAAATTCCTACTATTAGCTCACACTCTCTCAATGTTGGAATTTTCAATTGTTAATAAAATATTTTCTATTCATCCATTCAAGTTCAAATAATTTTTTTTAAACTTGTACTGGATGACAATTGATGTTAATACTAACAGAAATGAAGTATAAAACTAAAATTAAATAATAAAATTTAATTAATATTTGAAAAAACTGTATCACTAACTGTAACATCGCTATGGCACTTTATTGTGACGTTTGGTAAATTTTGAAATTCAATACATTTGAAAAACGGCATAATCATTAAATTTTAAATTTATATCAAGAAAAATACAATTTTTTTACCTTTCTAACGCAGTTTGTCTAACAATTTTGTGAGAAATACTTTTCGAGCTATTAATTTTTGGTATTTTAGCTATTTAATTTTTAATGCATTTCAAAAATTTCTCTTATGTAAGATATTTAGCAGGATATAAATTTAGGAATAAATACCGTCAGTGGCGAAGCGTGTAGATCGCTGGAAAAAAGTTTCTATTTGACCTAAGTAGGAATTGACTTTAAAAAAAAGTTTTTATATTACTTGTTTTTATGAGACTGCAGGACCTGAAATGCTGTCGAAATCATAAAATTTTCTTTTTCTTTCTTTTCCATAGATTTTTCGGGCCTGTGGGACACAGCCGAGAAAGCACAGCCGTAATCACCCTTTCCTGAAAGCAACTTAAGGCACTTTTGCCCCCCCCCCCCCCCCCCCCCATATCTCTGCGCTGGAGTTTCCCAAAAATCTGGAACTTCGTTTTTCTAGAGTATTTGGCACACAGCACCAAAATTTAAAATTACAAGTTTCTGTCTTTTCTAGTTCAGACGATATATGAACTCAAACATTCGATGTTTTGTCACTCACTCATTAACTCATTCATGCGTCATCAAAAAGATTAGGTAGATACCGTAGCCCTAGAAACTTGACATTTGGAAAAAAGGTAGTGTTTAGGATGCAAAGAAAGAAAAAATTATAAAATCTGGAAAATTCAAAAAAAAAAACATTCGAAAATTCAACAAATTTCTTGAAAATTGAAAATAATACGATCTTGTAGTCTTAGAAACTTAAAATTTGATGTGAAGGTAGTGTTTAGCATCTAAAAAATAAAAAAAACATAAAAAAATAAATAAAAATAAAAATTTAAAAATCGAAAAAAAAAAAAAAAAAAATTTGAAGACAATCTGATTTGGTTGTGCAATGAAAATAATTTGATCTTTTTAACCTTAGAAACTTAAAATTCGGTGTAAAGGTAGTGTTTGGAATTCAGAATAAGAAAAAAATAAAAACACAATAAAAACTGAAAATAAATGGAAAAATCAAAAAACATCGAAAATTTGAAAATAATTCGATTTTGTAGAACTAGAAACTTGAAATTTGGAATATAGGTAGTACTTACGATAGAATTTTTTTTTTTTTTTATCAAGAAAATTCAAAAATTTAAAAAAATCGAAAAAAGATTGATTTTTTAGAATTTTCCTGAATTTTTAATTTTGTATCTTGAGACACGGCAGTGTCTCCGCCAAGTCGAGAAAGCACAGTTGTAAGCATCCTTTTCTGGAAACAACTAAGGGCACTTTTGACCTCCCCATATCTTTGAGCTGGTGTATCCCAAATACCTGAAACTTCGTTTATATAGAGTATGTGGCAAATAAGACCAAAATTTAAAATTTCACATTTCTGTCTTTTCTATTTAAAACGATATATGAACTGAAAGTTACGATTTTTTGTCACTCACACGTCATCAAAAAGATTAGGTGAATCCCGTAGGCCTAGAAACTTGAAAATTTGGAATAAAGGTAGTGTTTAGGATGCAAAGAAAGAAAAAAATTACAAAATCCAGAAAATTCAACCCCCCCCCCCCTATATCTGCACTGGAGTTTCCCAAAAGTCTGCAACTTCGTTTTTCTAGAGTATTTGGCACACAGGACCAAAATTTAAAATTGCAACTTTCTGTCGTTCCAAGTCGAGAAAGCATAGCCGTAAGCATACTTTTCTGGAAGCAACTCAAGGCACTTTTGACCCCCCCCCCCCCCCCCCCCCCCCCCCCCCCCCCCCCGAAAATTTAACAAATTCCAACAAAATTGAAAATTGAAAATAATACGATCTTGTAGTCTTAGAAACTTAAAATTTGGTGTAAAGGTAGTGAAAAAAAAAACATCAAAAACACAATAAAAATTGAAAATAAAATCAAAAAATCGAAAAAAATAAAAAATTAGAAAAAAATCCATTTTTTTTTTTTGGCGCTAGAAACTTGGAATTTGGAGTAAAGGTAGTATTTAGGATATAAAATAAGAAAAAAATTAAAAATCCAGAAAATTAACAAAAAGTCTGAAAATTTGAAAATAATTTGATTCTTAACTTAGAAACTTAACCTTAGAAACTTAAAATTAAAAAAAAAAATTGAAAAATTGAAAAAAAATTTGATGTTGTAGCTTTAGAAACTAAAAATTCAGCGTTAAGGTAGTGTTATACAGAAAAAGGAAAAATTAAAACACAATAAATTCGAAAATAAAATAAAATAAATCGAAAATTTGAAAATAATTTTGTAGTGCTAGAAACTTGAAAATTGTCATAAAGGTAGTATTTAGGATACAAAATAAGTAAAAATGAAAAAATCTGGAAAATTAGAAAAAATAATTCGAAAAAAATCAAAAATTTAAAATAATTTGATCTTGTAGTCTTAGAGACTGAATGTAAAAGTAATATTTACAAAAAAAAAAAAAAATTAAAAATTTGTAAAATTCGAAAATAAAATAGAAAAATTGAAATATTTATAAAAAATCAAAAATTCGAAAACAATTCGATTTTGTAGTTCTAGAAACATGAGTTTTAAGATAATTGTCCTATTAGCTAGTAAACTGCCCCTAATTGTTTTATGTTTTTATCCCCAGATTATGCTTTTTTTTTTCTTTTTGTTTACGAATTTTGGTATAGAAAAGTTCCGCTATAGACAGTCTACGTTATGGGCGATTTCTTTATAGACATCTTTGTTTTCTTACACAGGTCTTTCTTCACTCTATTTAATTTGCATATGAAATATGGATTGTTAATGATGTTAAATGATGTCAAATGATGTTAAATGATGTCAAATGATGTTAGCACCAAAAAAATTTTCCCAGCTCCCCCTCTCCTCCTGACATTACTGGCTGGTTATGGCTTGATAGTCCTTTCTAAATAAAATCATGGTGACTCTAAGATTATCTTGATTTATCTTTAAATTGAACCTAAATGAATTTAAGAAGACTGATCAAAGAATTATTATATTGGCATGACAATCGGGAAACTTAAAATCGAAAAATCAATAAATTTATAAAAAGTCGAAGTTTTGAAAATAATTTGATTTTGTAGTCCTACCAGCTTGACATTTGGCAGAAAGGTTAGGTTTAGGATACAAAGTAAGGAAAATTTTTAAAATCCGGGAAGAAAAAAAAATTGAAAAATTGAATATAGTTTGATTTATTGGAAATTTCCGGAAATTTTAATTTTAGCTTTCTTTTTATCCTAAACAGCACTTTTGTGCTAAATATCAAGTATCTAGGCTGCGAGTAATATCTCAAATGGATAGCACCTTTCCCGGAAGCAATTGAGAGTACTTTTGACTTCCTCCTCCCATAACTTAGTGCTTGCCTAGTTACCTGAAAAATTTTTAAGGTAACTTCTTCGAAAATCAGTAGATGATCTCCAAAAAGAGCCCAAAATCAAGAAAAGGAGGATTACTTATAAAAAGCTAATTCTCATCAAAAAGTCACCTGTAAAAAATGCACCTAAGTGTCGTAACTCATTTACCGTAAAAAGTACTGAGATCGTATAAAGCCAAGTTTAACTATCTTATTAACTCTGAAATTTTCATTCACAAATCACTCCTAGTCTCTACATCTTTAGTTAATTATTATTTTGTGACTTGGCAATTACGTAGCACGAGAATGTGATGTATATAGTTAGTCAATCAAATAATACTATAACATATTAAGGTGTAATAACTTCCCTGTGCATATATAATTTGCCTTAATTAAATTATCCCATCCCATCCCATAACATAGTAAGGTGTAATAACTTCCCTGTGCTGCGTAATTGCCAAGTGACAAAATAATAATTAACTAAAGATGTAGAGACTAGGAGTGATTTGTGAATGAAAATTTCAGAATTAATAAGATAGTTAAACTTGGCTTTATACGATCTCAGTACTTTTTACGGTAAATGAATTACAAGACTTGGCTGCATTTTTTACAGGTGACTTTTTGATGAGATAGACATTTCTTCGAGCGTGCGAGACCTGAAATCACTCAAAAATTGGAAAATGCTCTTTTTTTTTTTTTAAATCTTCCTCTTTCTCGGGTCTGATATATATATATATATGTGTGTGTGTGTGTGTGTGTTCTCCTTTCAGGGGGGTAAAATGTGTTGGGAAGCGAACTGGTTGTTAAATTATTTGAATCCCTCCACTGCTTGTCTGTTATGGTCTTGTGCTGTACCACAAGCAACTTTCAGGGTTAAACCTGAAAGCAACAAAATACCAAGGGAAAAGAGTTGGTTGGTTGGTTGATTGATACTAGATGAAATATCATTTGCTTAAACAAATAAATACTGGACCACATCTTTCAGAAATATAATTGATGATGTGCAAAAATGTATAAACTATGAGCTGGTTTCATGAAACTTTGGATATAAGTACTCCTAAATCTGAGATGTACTTATTCTTGAGATTCATTCTTGACATGTAGAATAAGTAAATGAAATATAATTAAAGTTGTACTTAGAGTAAACATCAGAAAATAGATATTCCAGCAAAGAGTGGATCCAACCTCTCTGTCCTTTTAAACTGCAATGAAAACGTGTCAGCCAGTCACAAGTGACTATGTGATTTGCATGCATAAGTCAAATGATAATTAACATTTACTTTTTAACTAAAATTTATTCAAACATTACTGTACATTTGGAAAAGCTATAACAAATATTTAAAAAAATGACTTAAAAGATGTTTTTACTGATTAATTGACTTGAAATATATTTAAATTCGAAATAGATTAGAATACTGGCAGATGCGATCGCAAATGAAACGGCTAAATGAGATTCACAGCCGTGAGGCAACAAAAATCCCTCATTCGAGCCATTTGAAAAAAGTAAACAAATGCTGAATGCGCCACTTAAAGTAAAGAAAACGTAAAGTCATGGAGTTCCAGTTAAATTTACAAAATAATTAATGTAATGATAAAATAAAATAGAAATGTGTGGGAACAAAACCATGGGTGTAAGACCTTCAGTCTCAGGACTGATTTCAGTCTTCTAGTCTGATTCAGTCAGCTAGATTTTTGACTGATAGTAAATTCTGCTTTATCTACTTAAATAATAGCAATTTTATTATCAAGAACTTTCAATCATTTATTGTTAGATATGAATTTTTAGCCATAATGCAAGACATAGAAATCTTCTAGCCTATTTTCATTTGGTTATTCCTAATATTCAGAAAAGTTCAGTCTTGGCTTGATTAGACTTATTTCACCCATGAACAAAACACTATAATTGTACAAAACTATTTTTAAGAAAATATTGCATTAGTAGAAAAATAACTTTAATAAAACTTATTAAATCATAAAAGTTATTTGCTGAAAACGATAAGATCATAAAAGACTTTCCATGCTCTCCCAGCAATACAATCATTACTTTGCCTGATACTTTTGTCCTGTCTAGAGCTGTTGCTAAATATGGAGTTATAATATCCATACGCTCTTCCCTCTCTTAGCTTTGGATGGACCAGGATCTCATGCTGCATCCTCTAACAGTTTTATTTCCTGATTGCGATGTTAATTTTCATTCATTTCTATCTTCTTCATTTGAGCTATCTGTAAAAGATTAGACTACAGCTATTTTTGTTTCTTTCTCCTGTGAACATTTTATTTTTTCTAATCTTTTCATCAGAAGATTCTTCTTTTTTAAGCAATCAATTCCATCCACAAGAGATTTATTTATGTCAGTACCAACCATTGATGCTCGTCTGCCATCTTCTCGCTGTGCTAGCAAGAAATTTCTATCTTCAGCTATTTTGATTATGTTTAATGCATTGGCATGAGCAATATGGAATAAGTTATCTAATTTTGAAGAAAATGCATGCTTTTTAGTTTCCTTTCTTCTTCAAATAACTCCAGACATGTGTATCTTTATATCAATGAATTATTTTTGGATAATTAACTTAATAATTACATTTACAAATGCTTTTATGGATTTGATAGTGTACATAAGTGATTTTTTAACCTATTAAAATAATTTTATTACTACTGGGATTAAATATATTTTTTTCAAGTAAAAGGAGAAGAAAACAACAAAATGACCCCAAATTATGAAACTTGTGCTTGCTTGAGCTACCTATAAATATTAGTTTTTAGTGATTGTATTTTACAAGAATTATTTTTAGATATAATGGAATAAATTTAGAGGGTGAGAGCAATGAATTTTAAAACTTCAAAAATAAGGACCACCCTACTCTTAAGGCATAAAAAAGCTCATTACCACTTTTATCATAATCAAAAACTTTGTCATTATTATCAACAAAATTAATCCCAAGCTTTTCCAGCTTAACACTGGACAGTAAATTTCTTCTTAAGTTAGGAAAAAGCATTTTACAAGACATCTTTCAAAATAATACAATTAAATTTACCATTTTTACATTTTACAAAAAACTGAACTGTGCCTCTACCTTCCACTGGACATTCTTTTTCCCCAACTGCAAGACATGTGCAAATCAGATATTAGTTCAAAATCAAAAAATAAATTTCTATTGCTACAAAAATGTGCTGTTGTGAACGTATCAAAAACCCATTTGGTATTTTCACAATCCAGATCTGATGAATTTTCCTCGCATAATTCTGGAGAAAGTTCTATTAAACTATATTCCAGTTCAATAGTTTCAGTTTGTTTAATGAATTTTTTATTTTCAAAATTATAAAGGATATAATTGGAAATCAAAAGAAATCGCCATGAGCTTTGTAACACAGGTCCTATCGTTTCGGCAGCGAGTTTGTCTTTGCTGTAGAAAGATCGCAGTTGATTCTTGAAGAAGTCATGCACTGCTTCCTTCGCTTCATCGTCCTAATAGAAATGTTTCCTTTGTAATGCTCTCTTAAGTGGCCCAAAGATGTGGAAGTCACGGAGTGACAAATCTGGACTGTACGCCAGGTGTTCCAACACTTCCCAACCGAATTTGTTTAAGGTCGTCTGGGTTTCGCAGGGAAATGTGTGAGCAGGCATTGTCATGGAGAAGGATCACTTGTTGTATGAGAAGGCCTGGCCATTTGCTTTTGATTGCTTTCCATAGTTACGTTAGAGCAGGCATGTCAAACTCGTTTACCGCCGCGGGCCAAATTAAGCATTATATACAAAGCCGCGGGCCACATTTAAAAAAAAAATAGATAATCCATTGCACAAGATAAAATTATACGTACAAACACAGCCATATTAAAGAAATATTCGCGCAAAGTTTCAAAGTTATTATTACACATAGTCTATTTTATCTTGTTTTTCGAAGAAATACTCAAATTTTCTTTTCATCAACGAATTATTTAATAAAATGTGTCTTATTTAATTTGATTTATTAAATACATTTTCTGGTTCAAATTATTCTTATTTGATCTAATAATTAAAAAAAAAAGATTTTTTTGCTATGCAAAGATGCCGTATAAAAGTGCGCTACCGAACATAGATAAAATATGCTTAATTTCACACCATACTTTAAAAATTTGGTCGATTGATAAATAATTACAGAATTTTGAAACCCCACCATATCCATATATTTTCGCTTTAATGTGATTAACTGCAGTAATGAATTCTAAAGAATAATTTCAACATTAGGGTTGAAGTAAATAAGATTAAACTAATTTTCATATTTCTTGAAATTCAAAAAAAAAAAATTTTAATTCATTTTTGAATATATTTTTAGTATATTCTAAAAATTTCCACTTCGATGATTTTTGTAATAATACCTGGCAACATTTAAATTGAAATATATTTTCTTTTTGAAAATTGTTTTATCAAAGTAATAAATTCTATTTGAAAATGCTAATACTATCAAATAACAAGATATCATTATGAAATTTGCCTTTAAGTTGAAGTTTGCCCAGGTGCTTTGTAATTTCAAATGAAAACTCAAGTACTTTGTATATTGGTGGACTTTTAATAATCCATATTCATAATTTGTCGATTTAAAATGAAAATTGTAACATTTTATTTTTTTACCATTTCTAAAATAACAGAATAACTTACATATCTTTATAATGAAAAGCCGTCAAATTCCGTATAAGAAGGTAGATCTTTTTCTTCATACCCATATTTCCAAGATATTTTCTAGATTGTCAATCATTAAGTATGTGCGTACGGATATAAGTGTATAAGCACTATAAGTTTTTAAGCACATATACGGCTTTTAGAAATCAATCCGCTATAGATAAATCTTTTTAGCAATAGTACTTATGCTTATAGAATTTTCAAATTTCTTTAACTGCTCTAGACATCATTTCTTCAGTTTTGTTTTTAATGATTTCAACTCGCGGGATATTTAATGTAAAAACGACAATAATTAGTTTTTAAAGAAAATGTATTTCATTCAATAGGCTTGGTGAAAGCAGTTTTATTCTCTTTTAAGAAGTATCAGTTTCAATTCCGACAGTGTATCTGTTGGTGTTTAGCTAGATTTTTGTGAGTTTTCTTTATACTTTGTGCTGCAGCACCTCTTAATGTTACATTCTTTCCAAACTCCAACAATGTCTACATATCAAACAAAAAATTTCAATTTTTCTTTGAATACTTTTGTTGTAAATAACCTTTAAGAAAATATGCGATGTCCATCTTCAGTTTATCAAATGTATTTGCAGGGGTAAAGAGCTTTAAATTTTTTATTTTTTTTATAAATCCTGGAATGTATGAAAGTATGTCATTAAAATGTGTATATATTAATAAAAAATGAAAAAGACAAGAAAGATCACGTAGGATTACAAAAAAATCACACACAATTACTAACCAAAGTAATGAAAATAATTAAAGAGCTTACTTACATCCAAAATTTATATGTTCGACTAAAGCCGAAGTGAAGAACCTGGATGCCATATTCACGTTTTTGTATCAAGCACAAAAGTAATAATTTGTGCCACTTTCAAAGCAACTCATTTAAAGTTGTTTAATTTTACATTTTGATTTAAAAAAATTTTTTAACTGTTCTTAAAAAGCGTTGAATTTATTAATTTTATAATATATTTCTTAGTATTTAATAAATACAGCGTATTATTTTGTAAAGTGCATAGAGCAGTAAAGAGTAGTAAAAGCCTAAGAGAGTATAGTAAAATAAAGTATTAGTTCCAACATAAACAAATAAAAATTATAAGTAAAATACTTTAAAAATTTTACGAATCTTTAAATTTTCAGATTTAAGATACCGCGCTTTACTACGTTACAATTGGTAATCTTTGTATCCACATATTTTTTGTGCTAAAATGTAAAATTGGGTTATATCTGTCTATAAACATCACTGTTGCCGGATGAGCAGGAATTTTAGGTAGCTTTCAATACAAACAAGTGGGTAAGTGTGATCCAAGTTCGCACAAAGGGTTTCATTTAATATTCCTTTCAAAACACTTTATCCTTTCTTTAAAAAATCCAAATAAATTTCATTTTCTAAAAAAAAAAAAAAAAAAAAAAAAAAAAAAAGTCTATTTTTCTCGGTTTTTCGAATATCTGAACCGGCCCGATAGCGGGTGAAGCCCACTATTATATTCTGTCATAATAATATCTGTCATGTGGATTAAATGCGATATTTAAAAAAAATTAATTTCAAAATTAAACATGTTGTACACCTTCAAAATGTTAAAATATGCGAATATTTCCATAATCAGGTTTTTATCATGATTCAATACGTTCCTCAAACTCATATATTTACTATTTTCTCTATTACTCATATTCATACTCGCTTTGTATTATACTGAAACATTTGAAAAATCCGTTAAACTTGCGATATGACGTCAGATTTTCTTTTTAATTCTCTAATGACGTGTAATTAATCTGCTTTGTGTACATGCACACATACTCATAGTCCTTGTATTATTGAGAAATCTTTTTTTTCAATTGGTGAAACTTTTTATTTCATTTTTATTTTTCACGTGGAAATCGTCTGATAGAAAATTAATTATTGTAGATAGAATTTCATCATGGATTTTTAATTTTTGGCATCTGCTATAAGGGAACATGTTCAAATTTAATACGAAAAGGCTGTTAAAATTTTGGTTTTTTATCTCTATTTATTAAAATAACACGAATTTTTCAAATTTTAATATTTTCAGCTCTTCACAGCTGATATTCTGATTTATACACAAAGTTTCAACTCTGTAAGTTACACAGTTTTCGAGAATGGCTCTGTGGCAGACAGACAATGGAGCGGGAGCAATAGGGTTTCGTGCAATGAACGAAACCCTAAAAAGTATAAAGCTACCTATTGCAGCCGTTCGGAGGAAAGCAGTTCCTGAAATTTTCGATATATTTTCACCGATCATGACCCCCAGACCCCAAAACCACCCTCCGTTCAAATGTTGATATATATATATACATATATCTGACCTATGTCATACGGTAACGCTCGTATTTATAAATAAATTTTGATGAAACTAATTGTGTGTATTAAGCTAATCCATGTCTCGACAGAGTTCGTTGGCCAGCTTTGTCCGCCATTTTGTTTCAAGATGGCGGCCATTTAAAAATTTAAAACTAAAATAAATAGGGGAAACATGGGAGGTTTGACCCGTTTTTCACAAAAATATTTTTCTATTTTTTTTTAAACATAATAAAATTTTCATGTTGACATTATTTGCTAGCTTATAATGTTTGGCATCATTTTACACTATTTTTTTCTTTTTAAATTATAAACTATCCTTTTGATTAGTGATTTTTCAAGAGTCTAGAAGCTGGGTCAAACCTCCCCACTTGAGGGAGGTTTGACCCACTGTGAGGGAGGATTGACCCACAGGAATCAAGCATTTTTAAAAACTGTATACAACAATAATTAAATGTCTAAAGCAGTGGTTCCCAAACTTTTGGGCTCTTGGAGCCCTTTTTGGGAAGAATTTGTAAGGCGGAGCCCCTTAACCCCACGCTACTCTATGGTTTACAAATTAATGTTTTTTTTTATGCCTATAGAGATAGAGCAGAGCTCTGCGGGATAAGAATTCGAACCAGTAGTTTCCAACATGGGGCCAAGGTTCTCAGTTTGGCTCTTTTCTTGATACAGAAACTCTAAATTCATACTAGAGAGATTGAAAGTCAAATTTCCTATTATGTAACCCCGTTTACAGTTTTATTTAACATTACTATTATTTAACCCAATAAATTAAAAAGAAGGACTAAAAACCACTTTTTTTTTATTATTAAAATACAGAGTGGTTATAATATAAGTATCTCTATTCGGAGCTGTGTGTAGCTCGAAGAAATAACCCGAATGAAACCAAAATCGGTACACCGACTATTCAAGAAACAATTAAAAATAATTGCAATAATCACCGACAGATGGCGCTACCGAGTGTGAAATGCATTGTATTGTGTCAGTACAAATGTACTGACTGGGGTTGTTAAAGAAATAGCAGAGGAAATTACAGTAGAAGCGTAATAGCTGATTTTATTAACCCCAAAAATTAAACTAGTATTAAATTAGGATTCTATTTAATCAATTATCAAAATAGATATAAGTTCTGTGAAGATTAGAATTAATGACAATTTATTTAAAACAATCAAATATATTTATTTAAACTTAATACATATAAATACAATGAACTTAAATAAAGATTTTACTCACTTAAAATAAACAGACTTATTCAAATAAACGATAGTCAGACATCATGACGTGCACAGAAATTAAGCAAAATATTTATAACCAAAAACATCTTTAAACACATATTCTGGAACTCAAAGTAAATAGACGATGACATTAACCGCTGAACCGCCTGTCTTTGCACCAATCATCTGGAACCATAAACACGTAATCTCCAGATACTTTAGTATGGAGTCGAACACTTTAATGACGATTTTTATCCAGCTAGGTTAGTCTTGCGTATATATTATTTCAACTCATACGAAGAAAACACCATGCCTAAAACATCGACATCACTAAAAAGGGAAAATCACCAGTTCCAGAATGATCGCATAAGTAAAGCACGATATCACTTTAAATTATCTTCTTTCACAACTAAAACCAAAACAATGTTCGGAAACGAAACTTAATTTAAACTTTTATCCATTACACAATTCTGAGGAAAACAATCAAGGCTACATCCATATTTCTCACGAAAGTAAAACTACTAACAGAAGTAAATGCCAGGCAATAATGCCGGTAGACAGATCTATTTATCTTCACGGCATTCTACCAAAACAACATCCACGCATGTCCGATCGCCACTTCCATCGGCGTCTCGAATGTCGTATGCAAATTAAGAACATCGACACGAGGCAAGGAGCCAAACGCAGCTGCGTTAGATCGCACTGCCATCTAGGAGCGTTCGTAAGAACCACTCAGAAAAACAACAGAAACGTGGTCGATGTGTCGATACGAAGATAGCTGGAAACGCCGTGAGTTAAAGATCGATATATTAAATAAAAGAGCTTTTACATATTGAAAATATGAAACAGGAATTTAAAGGCAAGTTTATTAAAAGACATTTAATAAAGATACTTAAAGATATTTATCTAGTTTATTAAGAGCAATTAAAGGTAAGTTAATTAAATGTAATTATCTTTAGCTTGTTTAAAGTATGATATTATATTAGAAAAAGTATTATATTATATTTTATAAATGGTACTTTTGGAATGTATGAGATGTAACGGAAATAAGCATGGTGATAAGATATTAAATATACCAGGGACTGTTATATTTCCTAACACATTGTGTAATTCAAGAAGAAAGAATTAAGGCGTCAAACTGGATGACACACCTAATTTATTGGAAAATGTCACAGTGAATGTGATTACGCTTTTGCATGGCGGTGCCAAACATGTTCAGGTCCACAATGGGCATTGTGCTGGAGGAAACAATCCAGGCGGTGCACGACATGCTCAACTGCGGAATGTAACGCATCAGGAGTGGTGTTTTGCACATGTTGTGATGAGCGGTAAAGTCATCGAGGTTTGCGACACCTCCATATTACCCATTACATTTCACACAAAAAAGCACCATCTGTCGGCAATTATTGCAGTTAATTTTTATTGTTCCATTTTTCTTCCTCCTTGAATAGTAAGTGTACCGATTTTGGTTTCATTTCAGTTATTCCTTCAAGCTACAAAGAGCTCCAAATAGAGATACTTATATTAAAACCACCCGATATCTGTTTAGTATAATCGAGATATGTCCACCAAATACAGTAAATATTATAGTTTAAAAATTTGGGGTTTCTGAAAGCTTTTAGTAATGAAGAAAACAAACTCTTCTTACCAGAGCGACGTTTGAGCAGTACTGTTAAGGGGTTAATGACATCCATTCTTTCGATAGTTCCCGTACGAACTCTGAATTAAAGATCAAAATGGTAACCCTGTCTGGGTCATGCATTGCATTGAGGCTTACGTGAAACTATTATTATTTATGTGAAAACTGCACACCCACAGAAAAAAAGCTAAGTTGTACAGTTTTCGTTCACAAAGAGAGACTTCTGTATAATCCCAATAGGCCACTCGCGAAAAGAAAGAAAAAGCGTCGGCCCAGTCGCCCATGAGTAATAATACAACACGTTTTCGCTAGTCCCGCTCACCCGTAATTGAATCATGCGATCACATATTCTTTTTTCTTTCTTCTTTACGTTTCTAGTACTTCTAAACATGCAACAAAAACTAATCGCCTCTGAGCTTCTTCTTTTGAGCATTTTTTTAAAAAATACATTTAGAAGCAGATCATCGTTTTATTGTTTAAGTGCACGGGGCAAAATCTATAACCTGTATTGTTAGGTGCAGCATCGTTCATTTTTTGTGGATGTTTTATTTGAAGCATTTAGCTATTAATTATAGTTTTGAAAGAAACTTTCTTTCACCATTGTTTTTGCCTCCAAATAGATATACGGTTAAAAACTACACATGTCAAAAGAACTGCAACTAGTAGAAAAATTTACTAACTATTATGACTATTTACTAACGAGATATATGGGTGGGGTTAACTTTGTATCAAGGCGGGTACTCATTGACGAAAAGTCTAAGCAAGGGGTGGAGCTGAGCAAAAGTTTAGATTGTTAGTGTGATGACAAATGTAAAGAACCAATATGTATATTTTAAACTGCTACAGCCATATTCCTGATAGGAAAATGTGGCATCATAACATAAGAATCTTAGCCAATGCCAAGACCAATTAAAACAAAATTTTAAAGAGGGGTTGTTAAGTGATAAAAGTTGTTAAAAAATGTGTTTTCAGCAACATACATTGCTTTAAAAATTAAGTAGAGTTATGTAAAACAGCATAGAAAATTTTAAAAACTAAGAATTAATAAAAATAAAATAAACAGATTAAAGGAATTAATCTAATAAAGTTACAAAAAGAAAACTATATACGCAACGTATACAGATATTAAATTAACATAATGAGGGGTTTATTAAATGATACAAGATGTTACAAAAAAGAGGCGTTTTAATCGACAAACATTGTTTTACTATGAAAAACACTATAGAAAATTTAAATATAGAAATAACATAAACAGATTAAAGAAATTAAATTTATGTATAAAAAAAAGAAATATATATACATAATATACTCAAATGTAAAATTAATCTAATGAGGGTCTTTAAATTATACAAGTTGTTATAAAAAAGATGTTTTAAGCGACAGCCCTTATTTTACTACGAAAAACGGTATAGAAAATTTAAATAACTAAAAATTAATACATAACAGATTACACAAATGTAAAATGAGTCAAGTCAAGTGCTTTAAATGATACAAGATCTTATAAAAAAGATGTTTTAAGTGACAAACATTGTTTTAAAAATTAAATACAATTATGAAAAATAGGATAGAAGATTTAAATAACTAAAATTTAATAAAATAAAATAAACAGTTTAAGGAAATTAAAATTCCAAAAATAAAAATACAATATACAGTATATACAAATATTAAATGCCGATAAAAAAAAATTTATTCTGCACAAAGTGTGACGAGCAATAACGTATAAAAGTTTAGTGTGAAAAATGTGGTTGAATTGTTTTGCACAGTTTTTTTATATGTGGTGCAATTTTTGACAATTGTAAGCGAATGTCTTGCTCTGCATTTAACCGGCTTCTGTACTTTGTTTTCATACTTGTGTAAGCGGAGAATCCAGCTTCACACAGATAAGTCATTGAAAATGGGAGTAAAATTAATTTTGCTTTGTCTGACAAGATTTTGTATTCCTCTATCAAATGACACCAAATTTCTGTGATGCGTTGGTTTTGAAAAAAGATTTCTATATCTCTTTGAGATGTTAAATCAGTAAGAGTATCGTATTCCTCAGAGCTTAAGCTGTGCGGGTATTTAAAAAAAAAAAATTTTTTTTTAACATTGAATGGATTTAGTACGCATTTAAAATCATCCAGCATCTTATTTTGAGCAGTCAGAGAGTAATGCTCAAATGAATCTATCACTTACCTAAATTACGAAGTTAGAACCCGGTAACTAAACAAAAAAGAACTAAGTATAAACATATGAATAGGCTGAACTTCAAAGAACCAAACTGTTCTCCCTTTTGTTCGGCAAGCAGAGACAACAACCCTGGCACGCCTTTGCTCTTTCCGTTCACTTTGTGCATTCGATTCAGAATACTATTTCTTGTAGCTTAGTTTGAATCGAATTTTTAAACATATTAAATCCAGAAACGTTAAATAAAGTAGCTCAAACCAAAAATATTATATAGAAAATGGATACATGTATAATGCAAACATTTATATTATTTACATAAATATATCATAGTATTTTTCAGCCCAGATATAGATGTATTTATTTTTGACACACACACACACAAATTCCTTACATACTTTCGAAAACTTTTCCCTTGCAATATGTTAATTTCTTTCATGTTTTGTTTATTTTCCTGGAACGCCGCGGAGCCCCTGAAAAGTATAGGCGGAGCCCCAAGGGCTCTGCGGAGCACACTTTGGGAACCTCTGGTCTAAAGAAATGTTATTACAAGCTACAGGCAATAATTATGTCTACAAAATACCAAATATTTATTTAATGATTAAAAATAATAAATATTAACAAAAATTGTTAAATTAATTTAGTTTGAATCAGTGAAAATTCTGATAATTAGATATGTTGCAGTCAAATTTCATTTCTAAAATAATTCTTTTGGTGCCTACTCCACTCATGCAAAAACACTTGCATGCTAATGTTAAGTATGTGGCAGACTTTTTTTTAAATATCTCGTTTGTATTTAAATATTTTGAAATGATTTTTCTTTTGCATCGGATAGCTGATGTTGATGACTATGCATGCTGTTTTTTACTTTTTTGATTTTGTTTAAAGGTTTGTTATCGATTGAGATACTTTCACTTTCAGAACTGGTTCCAAAAGTGAAAGTAACCTCATAAAATACCTGCAATCAAAATCGAAAAAGAAAAAAACAGCATGCATAGAGATCGACCTCAGTTATCCAATGCAAAAGGAAAACCATTTCAAAATATTTAAATACAAACGAGACATTTAAAAAAAATTCTCCCATTTACTTAACATCAATGTCCGAGTGTTTTTGCATGAGTGAAGTAGCCTCTTTTTGACAATGTTGCAACATCTTCTTTTTCAGGGTAAATAAAACTGAAACTACATGCATCAGATCTGAGAAAATTTATAGAAAAACCATCCTCATTTATTTTCATGGCACAGACATTATAATGCAGTTAGGATTAGATTTGGTTGTAAATTTTACCATAACAATCTCTAATTTCAATTCCAGTTTGGGAGTTTTCAAAATCATTTCATCACTTGAAACATTAACATTTTTTGGTTCAGTTTCACTGTCTAAAGACAAATCTATTATTCGTTTTTTCATTTGTTTCTTCACTTTTTATTATTTTATGCAGTTTTCTATATCTTTTTTATATTGTGTACTTAGTTAACTCATATTTTAATAACCATAAGAAAATTATTATGCAATGTTCAATTTATAATCTAATTTAGGAGAAAAATGGTTATTTCTAGTTTAATTTTATTAAATTTTCATATTATAAATATAAAACAAAGGTTACAAAAGAAGAAATACTAGCTAGTGAGTGAGGAATTTAAAGATTGGTTGTTCTTAAAAAGTCCTAACATTTTTTTTTTAACTGACTTCAGTTATATTTAGGTTGATCAGAATAATGCATAAACAAGAAGTGTTTCAAATATATTTATATTACATTCAGTAACTTTGAATATAAGAAAAATATTTCTTCAATTTGAGTTAAGAGAAACATTTCTATTAAAAACTAATTAACTGTTGTACAGTTTAAAAATATTAGACCATCAAATTAAACTAAATGGGAGGTTTGACCCGGGCCAAACCTCCCAGAATTGATATAGGTCAAACCTCCCTTAATAGCCATTTTGGAAAAAAATGTAAAAAACACATTAAAATAAAAAGTAAAAGTAAAAAATAAGTAGACTGTCTTTTAGTATGTTAATCTAAGTACACAAACAATTCAACTAACTTTTATATATGTTAATGACAGATGACACAGGAGAAAAGAGTTTGCAACAGCAAAAAAATAATTTCTGGCTGAAAATGATATTGTATGTGATTTCTCCTTGATTCTGCTTGTAAATGGCAAACAGACAGAAACAATATGTTATTTTGCTTGATACCATGCTGCCATCTGATACTCATCAGCTGAATAAATGTTTAAATATGAAAAAGATAGGGTGGGTCAAACCTCCCATGTTTCCCTATACAAAAAAATTAAAAATTCAAATTTATTTTTTAATTACGTTTCAGGCCTTGATACAAGGATTCCAGAGCATTTTTTGGTTTACTTCTATCTTAAAAAATGGCTGAGATAGAGCAGTTTGAAATTATAGGGTGGCTGACATTTTGAAACAAACCAGCACATTAACGCGATTACTCGCAAATTATTTTATTTCATTGTTGTAATAATTTTCCCAATCATACGCATAAAACTATATATTCATATCTGTTAGCGCCAAAATTGGTGACATTGGCAACATTTGGCGAAATATCGCCAAATTTGGTGACCAGAATAAGTCTTCATGAATGAAGCCAATTTGGCTATTGCTCAATAATTTGGCGAATTTCTTATTCAAATTCAGTATTAATGAATCTTTTGTAAACGTTTCTTTGCATTTTAACTTGCTGTTTTCGTGTAACATTAGCTAAAATTTTAAAACGAAGATATAGGAAAGCTACCTTTTCCTCCCGATACAGGCCGGAAGGACTTTTTTAATTCAGAATACTACCACATTCTGAAGACAAATATTTCCCTTATTTAATGTCGAGCTACCACTATTTGTTGGGGCCGTGGTTAGAATACTTGTTAAAATAAAAAATTTATACTAGTTGCCAAAAATGTGTGCAAATATGGATTAAGTTCATTAATGGATGCCAAATAGTTCAAAAACAGTTTATTAAAAAGAATTCTTGATCAAAAGTTAGTAAAACAATAAAGGTCATATTACTATCACAGGTTTCAAACTCACTCAACATAGCTTCTGCAGAACATGAAGAAAAATACTTAAGTGGATGGCTGGTTTCATATCAACTGGAGTATTACACAGATTCTAATTCAATATACTAGATGCCATCAAGAGCTGGACCAGCCAGGCTCATAATATTGGACAACACTTTTTAACTTGAGATTACCTGTGCTCACATTACTATGCATCTGCCAACTGTGTGAGAAGTCAAAGACACAAGAGCTTAAATACTGCTGAAAGCAAGGTCAAATATGCAGTTAAAAATAATTATGCAAATATTTACTACTGTAAGGCAGTAAAAACAATTAACTGGAAAAATGACTGACATGAAATGATTTTTCCTGCAACATGTCAATCCAACCATGAGAACCAACCAACCACTTTCACAATGTAAACACAGTCATGTGTGATGTGGCAAATTGCTTATGCAAGCACAAACTCAGTACTTTATAAAATTAAATGTTCATTGTTGCATATTAAGTAAGTAATTTATATTTTTAAACATATACATTAACTATTTAAATACCTATAGCAATTTAAACACTTAGAAAAATATAAACAAGTTAACTATACTTGCCATTATGATACTTAGTGTTAATGGTTGAGCAGAGACACTGGGAAAACTAAATGGGAAAACTATTGAAACATTTTATAACATTATTTTATTTTAATTTAACATAACTTATAAATGCATTTAATAAACCTTAAACCAACACTATTCTGGTATAGTGGTAGCATTCTGAATAATAAAAAAAGCACGACAAACTGGTATCACTGATGTACATCGCTTTATTATGTTTGCCATTTCTAAGATAACAATTGGTGCAATTTGTTCGTGCAAAGTGTATTTTCATCATCAGTGTTCTAAGATCTAAACTAAACACAGGTAAATTGTCAAAGGCTTCGCAGGCCACAGATAAGTTGTTGGCGGGCCACGTGTTTGACATGCCTGCGTTAGAGTATTGCAGTATTGTGTTGAATCTATAGTGCTCACCTTCTGCAATCAGAAACCATACTACCACATGTGGTTCCAATCTGGACTCATCCATATATGGAACAACTTTACTTTTAATCAATTTCCTCTACTGCGAACAGGTTTCACTGTTGAATGCCACATGCAGTGCACACCTCCTGCTGCCCTATATATCTCTGTTTGGTGGTGCTGCTATAGCTACAGTCATTCTGATGCAATCGCATGTGTCCACTTTTCATTTGGGCAACCTTTATATTTTTACTTTTAACTTCAGAATTACTTTTACTGCTAAAATGTTTAGAAATTTAATTAAATTTACTTAATTTAAGTTTACAATTAAAAATTAGGTGACCATACATTTTGCAATAAAAACAAGGACCAATTCTATATTTACTAATATAAAAACCTTTAGATTTAAATTTACCTGACAGACACAGAAAAAAGCCACATTATCAGCAAAGTCCCTTTGAGACAGTTTCGACTTATTATCTTCCAGTAGGAGCTCATCTTCTATTTTATCAGGCACAAACTCTAAATCACTCCACTTATAAATGGCTTGGACAGTAGACTGAATCTCCTGGAAGGCTCTGCATCATCTGATACCACAGGTAAATCAGTTGCAATTTGTGACCAATATCATGAAGACGCTCTGTTGCCTTTTTCACTTGACATAGAAACAGTCCTAGATTGACGCCAGGAACATATCTTGTTGTTCTGAAGAAAATGTCCAAAAGTTGGTTCATTATTGCTCTTGTTGTTGGTTCAAAGTGGTCATGCAAAATCCTCCACAATTTGGCATCATCGGTTGAACTGGAAATTAAAGGCTTGAATTCATTAGTAAGGGATTGGTAAAAAATGGTATACGCTCAATTATTCCACAACTTTAAATCTTGTTTTTCTTTCTACGTCAAGTCATCTTTTCCAGGCTTTGAATCTCTGGCATCAGTCTTAGCAGGTGTCTTGTTTCTGTCACTCTCCTCAGTCTTTCCATGAACTCCCTGGCTCCAAATACTTCAGAATTCTGTGGGTTCAAATAAACTGTAATATCACAATAAATAAAAAGTGAATTCTGGGACCTGAAAAGTTGAGGAATTTTTAATATGCATTAATACGTTCATGCATACATATGGGATCATTGTAAAAGTAGCTAAAACTGATTCCGGCACCTCAAAATGTATACTAATATTTCCGTAATCAGGTTGCTCTCATGATTACAATACTTTCATTATACTACAGAAAATTCTGTCTAAGGCGGACTCTGTGTAAGCCGGAATTTGGTCTAACGCAGAAAAATTTTCAAGTCCCGGCAAACACATTGGAAATAACATTAATTCATGCTCCATAAGCCAGAATTTGCATAACGCGGAAACAAAAAGGTTTTTAAAGTCCCATCGAAATCAAAATTTTGCATAAGACAGAAAAAAAAAATTAAACTAGTCGGATGTGCCAATCCCAAAACTTTCTTCTATCTCACACAGGTTTCACATACACTAAAAAGAATCAACCACCAATTTATGTCAAGGTTTAACTGAACCTAAAGTTTGATGAAAATAAGTGCATTAGTTCTTGAGATAAAGCTATTGTGGAAATCGCAAAAAATGCAGCATAGCAGCGACACCTGTCGGGCGATTTTCACCAAAAACTAATCAGCACCAATTTATATTTGGGAGTAACTGAATATAAAGTTTTATTAAATTTCACGCATTAGTTCTTGAGATAGAGCACCCACAAAATTTTTGTCACATACAGACAAACAGACAGAGTCACAGACAGACATTTTCTAAACACAGTCAAATCGTGTTCAGGACCTTCTAAAACGTATAAATCCGTCAAAAACCAGAAGTAAAAAATTTTCACGAATCCAATACTTTCTTCTTGTTAAGATAGAAGAAAGTAAAAATGTAAGGCATTTGGTTTATGAAACTTCAAAACTGATATACATACATCAAATGCTCAACATTTTAATTAAATTTCGTAATAGATTAATAAAGTTGATTCATCAGAACAGAAAATGTTTAAATATTTAAGGAATAATTTTTTATCTCAGCACTATTTGCTCAGCACTATTAGCCTCTCTCAGCACTATTTGCTGTTGTTGCAGGGCGTATTAACCTGCTTTTGGTTCGAGTCGATAAGACTGAGTGTAGATTCCTGCAAATTGGGTTCTGGTTAACCCGATTTTTAAAAAATTAGTTCAGTATATTCTTTCAGATTAAAAACTTTACCTATATTAATAAGCATAGAACTTTGTGTGTCTGCTGTTTTCGAAAAGAATGCTGCAGCTTTTCTGCCGCTATTTCACAAAATTCGCTTTTTTTTTTTGAGATCCTTTGACGAAATTTGCCATTTTTGCGAGATCCTTCGACGAAATTTGCCGTTTTTGTGAGATCTTTCAACAAAATTTGCCGTTTTTGTGAGATCTTTCAACAAAATTTGCAGTTTTTGCGAGATACTTTGACAAAATTTGCCATTTTTGCGAGATGCTTCGACAAAATTTGCCATTTTTGCAAGATCCTTCGACAAAATTTGCCATTTTTGCGGGATATCTTTCAACGAAATTTGCTGTTTTTACGAGATCTTTTGACGAAATTTGCCATTTTTGAGGTCTTTTGACAAAATTTGCCGTTTTGGCGATATACTTCGACGAAATTTGCCATTTTTGTGAGATACTTCGACGAAATTTGCTGTTTTTACGAGATACTTCGACGAAATTATTCACAAGTGATTGGGATTTCCAAATTAGTTGATAAATAGTCATTACAGAAGTTGATTAGTTCATACGAGGGTCGATCCAGAAATAAGGTTCCCAAAGTGCTTCAGCCGCACGGGAATGTGTGAGACGAAATACGGCAACAGTGCTGTGTGCGGCTGTTCCCGCACTCGCAATTCCCCCGGCCACGCTTCGCTGCGCCGCTCATTCTTCACTCAGCAGCCGTCCGAGTTGGAGGTTCCCATTTTTGATTTCGTCAAGTGCGAGATTTGTTCTGTAATTCGCTTTTTGTATGCCAAAGGGACTCCACCCGTGGATATTCATCGTCAGTTGGCAGAGGTGTATGGACTGACAGCTGGTGTAACGTTACTTCACGACAAAGCAAGACCTCACGTCTCCCGTCAAACCCAAGAACTGTTGACACAATTTGAGTGGACTGTCATGCTCGCACCCACCTTACAGTTCGTACTTCGCACCTAGTGATTATCACTTGTTCCCCAAGTTAAAGGAACAATTAGGTGGCCAACGCTTCTGGATCAACGATGTCGTGCTTCCTCAACGGGTTGGCGGCGGAGTTCTATGACATTGGGATACAGAAATTGCAGCACCGCCTACAAAAAATGCGTAGAAAAAGATGGCGATTATGTAGAGAAATAGAGCAAACTTTCTTTTTTCCAACGATGTAAATTTCTAAGAGAATAAACAATGTTATCTATTTGTAAATTTTATGGGAACCTTATTTCTGGGTCGACCAGGGTTGGCAAGTTTCTTCCAAAGTGGAAAAAACCATGGAAAAAACCGGCCGGAAGAAATAGGTTTCTTCCAAGTAGAAGAAATGGAAGAAACTGTTTTTCTTTAGGAATTTATCATATAAGTTACAACTTTGTAAGATACAATAAAAATAAATGTGTTTTTCTAATAGATAACCTTAAGTAAATTTAATTAGACTTATAAAAATTTAATTATATATGATAAATTGATAATTACATCAGTTTTTTAGCCAAGATCACAAACCTGTCTAAAGCTTTCCAATCATTGTGTAACTGAATAAAATAAATGGTACTTTTCCATTATACTTACACCATGCCAAAATGTATGCTAATGTGCCATTTATTTCAACGCTAAATGTGCAAAGAATTTTTATTGCAAACCATCCCAAACATTGTGATTTGCTATTCGTTGAACGTGAATCTTTTTAATTATTATTATTATTACTTAATTGTAACCTCACAAAACATCTTAATTTGTTTTTTTTTCAAATATAAAATATTTAATATTAAACTGTAACTTATATTTATTGTTGACACGGGTATGGATTTTACAATTTGGCAGTTACCAAATGATGAGGAAGCTGCAATAAAACTGTTTCAGACCTTTGGATACATAAAAAAAGCTTTTATTTAAAAAAAACCATGAACGTCTTCATTCAAAAAGTGAAATGTTTACTGCAATGCTAAGAGACATTTACAATTCCATGCCTGTAGTTTAAATTGAGTTTTATTTTATTATATAATATTTATTTGTTCTTTTATTTTAAGTCTATATTTGTATTGATTTAATAAAATAGTTCGTGAAAGTCTGTAATTTTCAAATGTTATATTTTTAATTGCTCAATTTTGTGCCAACAATGTTTTTGAATGAATCATTTCACATGAATTTCATTTTGCCTCAATTATTACACTTGGCGACAACAATGGTGTTGGTATAACAGAAAAGTACCAAATAAATTTATCCAAAATACACAAAATCAGTTAAAAGTAATTTAATTCAAAACAGGCACATTTTTCTTATTATTTAAACTTCTATAACCAGTAGTAAATAGTATGTGGATCATTTACCTACTGTAGAATGAAACTCCTTTAAATAAAAGACAGTGCTTTTAATTTGCATGTATTTTATTAAGGGAACTGATTACAATAATTACTCTATTGAAAGATTTCATAAAAATCTCCATTTTCCTTACTACTGTGCAACATGGCATAACAAAACAAAAGCATATTAGCAGTAGGATGCTGCAATTAATTTCTCAATGCAAAAGAAGAAAATATTTTTTCAAGTCCTGAAGAACTTGGAGTGTTTAAAAAAATTTTGGCTTACCCATAGATTTTATTTTTAGAACATTTATGTTTTAAAATCAGCATGCTAACACTATACATAATTACAAATTTGTTTATTTTAAGTGTTGCACAATAGTTTTTAAAATATTGCATTTTTATATGATAAATAAGGAATTGGTAGGTAGCTGTTTTTTTGTTTTTGTTTTTTACAATGACAATGAAAAAATATCCCCTACCTCTAAAGTTGTAAAATATGTAACCTGTAAATATCTGCTGAACCTGAAGTTTGTTATTAAAAAATAACTTATTTTTCCATAAATAATACTTTTAATATTAATTAAAGTTTTAATGTTAATTAAAGTTCCCAATTTTAATTTCATATAATTAGGTTTTGAATTTAATTCTTTTATATAGTTAATATATTTTAATTTTGAGCATCTGTTTTGTTTTTTGTCGGTTTCTTCCATTTCTTCCAGTTTTTTCTGGTTTTTTCCAGTTTCTTCCACTGTCCTGGAAGAAACCAGTTTCTTCCGGAAGAAACCAGTTTCTTCCGGAAGAAACCCAACCCTGGGGTCGACCCTCGTATATCATATTTATTGTTTAATAAGTGTCTTTTAAGTTCGATAATGAGTTTATAATAATGTGATCACAAACATTAAAACATATGAGAGATGAAAATAATAAGATTATAATTGCCTATTGCATCACGTCTTGAAAGTTGAGAGGGTAAAGATGGGTAACGAGTTTTAACAGATGTAACAATGAAAGAAGTTTATAGTTGGGTTTTTCTCTGTACTCCACTTTCTCTGTTTTATTTATCTTAAGTAGAAAATCATTAAGTTTATTCGAATGAATGGATTAGTATTTAACAGTAGAATGGTACATTTTCCCCTTTAAAGTAGCATTAAAAGTAGCGCAGGTTCTCACTACAAATTACTTATTTTTTGTATCGCACTACTCGCTGCACTACATTGTTCAAAATGTAATATGCTACACTTGAAACTACTGTAAAGAGTAGCTCAATACTTCTGACACCTAATCAAGATTAAAAACTTTTATATACATTATATTAAATACATACTCACATTTTATTTACATATTTATTTATAATTTAAATGTGGGCAATGTTTAGTAAATTTATACATAATTTTCCTTCTATTAGAAATTATCACTTTCATCAATTTCCAGTTTAGAATTTGACTTTTCATTAACTAATGTAAGAGAAGAGATACATTAGTGTTATTATTGTTATTTTTTGTAGTGTGAAATTTTGAATATATATATAGGTATTGTAATTATTATTAATTTTTTAGCCTAGATTTGATGACCAGAAATTATATTCAGTATGAAGAGCTGTATAATAATATGAGGGTAATGTACAAGAAAGAACGCATAATACGAGATGACTTGAAAAAACAAGCTGTGAATCTGCTCAATCACTATAAGAAATCAAAAAAAGAGGTAAGTTTCTTTAGGGTTTTTATTAAATACTCGATGAAACCTGTCAAAACTTGACAGAAAAAAAAAAAAAATTCTACAACAATATCAGTAAAATAGGCTTCTTTATTATTTAAGAAGGTGAGAGTATAAACTGTCATTTAAATATTTTATTTTAAAATTTCCCCCCCCCCCCCCCCCCCCAGTGAAATACAGTACTATTTCCGATGCAAACTCAAAACAAACAATCCGTAAACAACAGTGTAATGTAAATCAGTTTGACATTACCGCTATATGTTCCCACAGCAAGAAAGAAAATTTCATCGACTTTTGAAGTATCATACAAATAGTATATTCCTACATCCATCCATATTCAGTAAATAAAAGAGCATAATAAATAAAGCACAAAATCCCCCCCCCCCCCTGATAATGCAACCAACTGAGCTCCTATGTGCATGAGCATTGCATCTGCCCAAAAGCACCGTCGAAATTAGACGTTTAAAAAAAAATTGTAAATGTTTAAATAAAAAGTTTTAAAATGTCTTCTTTAATCATTGTTTGTTTCAAATCCAGATTTTCTAAAAGGCATTCATTGTTTTAAGCTAATCAATTTTTATGTAAAGATGGAGATTTTTTTTACAATGCTAAATCAATCTGCAGATGAGGCATTAATGTTTTCAAGTGCAATTTATTTGTGTAGTTTCTTCGGAACCCTTTACATAATCAGGATGATTATCCCTTTTCCACAGTCGGAGTATCTTTTTCCTCTTATACAGTTAAATGTTCAATGGATCTTTAAAAAATTAATAAAATACAATTTCTAGCATATTCTAATGCAAGATATACATCAATTAATTCAACATATCAATTTTATGTACAACATAAACTGAAAATAGTTTTTTTGTTGTTGTTGGACAAATTTTAGTTTATCTGTAAGATAGAGCATTTTGGCGCTAATCTGATCTTATGATTTATCAGTGTTTTTTCACTTATTTAAAAAAATAGGGAAAAATTAGGGAAATCAATTTACAACTGTGGCAACTTTTCCAGGGCAATTTTACACTATTGAAGCAAACTGATGGTCAATGTTAAGATAGATTTAAAAAATATTTCACGCTTGAAAATTATTTGAAAAGTCGTTAAATTTCATGACCGTGGTGTGAAAATATGTTATGTTTAAATTAAATTATAAGCAGAGTAAAATTAAATACAGTAAAAACGTGGCTGTAGTTCCAAATATATTGAAGAATAAAAAACTATTAAATTTAACAGAGTTCAGTAACAATTAACCTAAAAGCAAAAATCTGAAAGATAATCTTAAACTATTAAATAAATGAAATAAACCATGTGGGGATGAAATGAGAACACATAAGTTTAAAAACAAATTATATTTATTAACGAAACAGAATATATATTAAATAGTAATTGAATGCATATGATATCTAACTGAAAAACGATACGAATATATTTAAACAAAGTAATAAAAGTAACTTAACTGTGCTTTTACAAGAAATCCCCCCCCCCCTTTGTTTAAATTAAAAGTTAAATGTTTAAATTAAAAGTTTTAAAATGTCCTCTTTAATCATTGTTCGTTTCAAATCCATATCTTCTAAAACACATCCATTGTTTTAAGCTAATCAATTTTTATGTAAAAATGAAGAATTTTTGTTAAAAATAATAAATTAATATGCAGATGAGGGAGAATTTTAATGTTTTCAATTGTAATTTATTTGTATGGTTTTTTCTATCCCTTTACATAATCAGGATGATTATTCCTTTTCCATCACAGTCGGTCTCTTATACAGTTAAATATCCAATGGATCTTTAAAAAAATAATAAATAACAGTTCCTAGCATAATCTGATTCAACATATACATCAATGAATTCAACATATCAATTTTATGTTAATCATAAACTAAAAATAGTTTTTTTTTTTCTTTTGACAGATTTTATATTAGCGCCAAAATACTCTTATCTTATGGATAATCTGATCTTATGATTTATCAGGTTTTTATTATTTTTTTTTTTTTTTTCACTTTTCATGAAGGTTAGGGATACCTATTTTCAATTGTTGCAACTTTCCAAGGGGCTATTTTACATTATTAAAACAAACGGATGGTCATTGTTGAGATAGAATTGAAAAATATTTCATGCTTGAAAATTATTTAAAAAGTCGTTAAATTAAGCGGCAGATTTCAAATAAATTTCAATCGAAAGCTAATTTTTTTTTCTAATTGAGGATGTAAGAATGGAAATTGTAAAATGTAGTAAAAAAAATAAATTTTTAGTATTTAGAAGTGATGTAAGCGCGATGATAGCGATAGTGCCTTTTGTTGTCACAACCGTTATACATTTCTAAATATTGCCACTGTGTTTTGGTTAGCGTCCAAAAGTAGACTACCATTTTTTGACATCAAAAGAAAAATTCACAGCGAAAGAAATGAGACTTTGCCGCTAATAAGGAACTGTTAAATGAACTTACAACAAACCTACCAAAATAATTCCTATAAAATATTAGTTATTGTTTATTCTAGCTAAAAATACAATCATTATTTCAAGTTTTTTTTTTCCTGAAATTCTTTACTTTTGTGAATTTTTTTTATTAAAAAAGGAAATCTTAATAATTTAAATCCTATAATTCCTATAACTTAATCCTATAATTAAAAAAAAGTAATTGGTAACATGTAATCAAGGTATGCAATCAAGATGAAGCAACCAATAAAGGCTCCAGTTCTAATCTTTAAAATTAAAAATTGAAATATCAGTTAATATTACGCCATGTTGACACAATCATATAAATTTTTCTTTTTAGTTTTATCAATGATGTTAAAATGCATTTCAAGCTAAGCATAACGTCATTTTCACCGGTACAAACTTTTCACACGTACATTTATGCTTAAGCACCATGCATACAAATAAAAATATATTTTGCATTTAATTGTAATGAAAAAAATGGCATCAACAAAGTTATAATGCTTAATGATAAAATGGACCCAATGGGCAATATTTCCGTGACGTAAAATGACAGTAAATATGAATTTTTATTTGCTTATAAAACACATGGATAAATATTTTTATCGAAATACTTAAACATTTTAACTATATTTTAACTTACAAATTAAAAAAATCGGCCTAAAAGTCACGTGCTTTTAATATTTAATATTTATTTTTTATGCTCGCAATCATTGAGTTCAGAAAATAAACTCTGTACGTCGCAACAGTGGGCGTTAATCCGATTGCCGACTTTATGACGTCATAAGCAGAAGTAAAATTTTAATTTAAGATTACGGCTAATTAATTAAATTTTCGAACAAACGAATGTACGATAAGAAATCTGTGACCAAATATCTTTCATTTAAAAAAAGAATGATGTAATTTGATGTAGTAGTTTGTTCTCACGGATTGTCGAAACAAAATGCTTAGCGTTTTAAATATATAGATGACTCTAAAACATTAAAGGTGGAAAAAAAATAAAGATATAAATAAGGATATAAATATAGGCATATAAATAGGCAGTGATAAGAAGAACACTTTATTAAGTTTATGAAAATTAAGTGGCAGTTTTCGAATAAATTTCATTCAAAAGTTAACATTTTTCTAATTGATGATTTAAGAATTGAAATTGTAAGGTATTTAGAAGTGATGTAAGTGCAATGAAAACGATAGCGCTGTTTGTTTTCATAACCGTTATACATTTCTAAAAATTGGCACTGGGTTTTGACTGGCGTCGAAAAGTATACTACCATTTTTTGACGTCGACAGAGAAATTCACAGTGAAAGAAATAGGACTTTTCGCTAATAAAGAACTGTTCAAATGAACTTATAATAAATCTACCAAAATAATTCCTATAAAATATTAGCCTTTGGTACTGTTCTGGCTTTATTCTAAGTTTTTTTTTCCTACCATAACACTATTTTTAATAACTTTAATTTTTCTGAAATCCTTTACTTTTGTGATTTTTTTTTAAATTAAAAAATGAAATCGTATTTCCTATAATTAAAACAAAAGTAATTGGTAACATGTAATCAATGTATGCAATCAAGATGAAGCAGTCAATAAAGGTTCCAATTCTAACCTTTATAATTAAGAATTGAAATATCAGTTAAAATTACGTCATGTTGACGCAATCATATAAATTTTTCTCTTTAGTTTTATCAATGTTAAAATTCAGTTCAAGCTAAGCATAACGTCATTTTCACCGGCGCAAACTTTTCACACGTACTTTGTATACATTATTTTTATGCTTAAACACCATGTATACAAATAAAAATATATTTTGTATTAACTTGTAATGAAAAAATGGCATCATCAAAGCTATAATGCAGAATGATAAAATAAACCCAATGGACAATATTCCCATGACATCACAATAAAAATTAATTTTTATTTGCTTATAAAAAATAAAGTGCATGCAGATAAATATTTTTACTGAAATTTAACTTGCAAATTAAAAAATTCGGCCAAAAAGCCACGTGTCTGAATATTTATTATTCCTCTTTTATCCTCGCAGCAGTGGAAGTTATCCGATTGCCAACTGTATGTTGTCATATGCAGAAGTAAAATTTAATTTAAAATTACGGCTAATTAATAAAACTTTTGAACAAAAGAATGTACAATAACAAATGTTCAAATATCTTTCATTTAATGAAAGAATGTAATGATGTAATTTGATGCAGTAATTTGTTCTCACTGACTGTCGAAGGAAAATGCTTAGCGTTTGAAATATATAGATGTGTTTATAAAAAATTCTGCATTTCGTAATATCAAATGATCTATTGTGGTTATCTATTAACTGGAGAGATATTTATTGATTTTGCCACTAATGGGATGTTTTTAAAGTTCATTGTAAAATTTTCAAAATTTTATCCTTCAAAGAAAGCATTTTAAAATTACTTAGAAATAATTGGAAAAAAAAAAATATATATATATATGAATGGCATGTGTGATATTGCTATCACCAGAGTTGTATAATATAGACGCACAGCGTGCGCGGAAAATTTTCTGCAAAATTCTGAATTTTGCAGAAAATATTTTTTAAATTAAAAAAAAAATCTTTTTTTACTACCAAAAAATTAAATATTCCCCAATTTTATGTACGATTTATTTTCTGTTTGCGCACAATTCAAAATTTAAAGATGCAAAACATTGTTATGACATTAAAGATGCTTGTGAAGTGGTCAAAATATTAAGGATTGGATTGTTTCTAAATGCATTGACAAAATAATTTATATTAATTCAGCTCTTCCTATCATGGATTTTTATCTTTATTATTATTTTTAAACAAAATAATTATTCTTTAATTAATATTAATTAATTTTAAATGGTAATTATTTTAAACTACTGTTTTTAATTTATATCGTCAAAATAATACAACACGTAATTTTATTAAACATTAAATTAATATGCAGAAAGTTTTTGACTCAATATTTATGTGCGCAGAAAGTTTTTAATTTTATACAAGTCTGGCTATCACATTTCTGTTTTTATCGCACGTTTCGTTCTAGTTTAGCATGTGCAATGTTGCTAAGCCTAACATCAGCGGTCTTTCCTGACCAACGGCATCGCTGTTTTTGGCGTCTCGTAGGAGCGTTTTTAGCCAGTGTTGTTCCTCTCATGGCATCGTTTTCATTCTGCCTTCACCCAGAGGCGTGACTTTTTAGTTCATATTCCCTCCACATTAGCACTGATGCTAGGGGTGTGTTTATTTTAATGGATTATAACTTATGTTTTGGTTTAATCTATTTGTTCATTAACATTAATCATAATTTTTAATTAACTAATGCATTTCATTTTTTTGTGTTTTCACTTTTAAAAACCCCACGTTGTTCATATAAATAAAAATTAACGGCATTTCATTTCAGAAGAAGGGGAAAAAGTTAGTTCTTGATGATGTAGCTTTAATTACTGTTCGTTTTTTGGCAGAAGCTTTCGTTCATCGTAACTTCCCGAACATGCCGAATTCTAATTCATTTTTAACGTCTTAATGACCATGCAGTTTGATTTTAATTTAAATTATTATGAAGCAAATTCATTTTATTTTAAAATTTAGAGAACTTGCCAGTCCAACAAAAATTCGCCCGTATATTTGTGACTTTAATTTCATCGTATGCCATCTGTCAAGAATCCAAGATATTTTGAATAAGATTTTTTTATTCTTATTATGAACTGTACAGTGACCAAGAAAAAGTTCTCCATCCTGCCTTCCTTTTACATGCCAATCTCTAAATAAAGGATTGGATTTATACAACTACTTTTTGTCTTTATTTCTACGGCCTAACTTTTTGTTTTCTATCATCTAAAGTAAGATGAATTATTTTATTAAACATATATTATTTCCTATTCTTATTACAACCTAATGGCAATCATTTTTATTAACAGCACATTATGGTGTCGATATTTTAGTACTTTTACTCATTTTTCAGTAGTGAAATTTGTTCTTAATTCTGCAATTTCTAAAAACTATTTTCAATATGTTTAAAAATTAATTTTAGAATAAAATTTTAAAATTTTTGAAATGCTAAAAATTATTTTTAATTAAATTATTATTAAAAATTGAAGATTTTGTAATGGAATTTTAAAGAAGCTGTATTGAAAATTTTTTTGTTCTCAGAATATAAAATTCAATATTATTTTTATGTTTGAAATAGAAGATTCATTTTTGCAAATTTTGTTCTCAATTTGATAACTTTGCAAGATTACTAATTTAAAATTTATATTCTTTTGAATTATGGAAATTTATGAAGAATTATTGTACTTAAATATTATGATGGTATACTTGTCTTGAAATACTTAAAGAATTTTTGCCATTTTTTTTTTCTGAAATATTCTACAATGTGAAATTTTACTTTGAAAGTCAAGATGTGATGCATTTATTTTTATGAAATTATTGAAATATTTTACTTGAAATTGAAATGAAATATCGATTATTTTTTAAGATATATATAGATTGAAATATGTTATTTATAGTAATGAATTTTAAAAGAGGCTATGGTTTGGGTTAAATGTTTTAATATTTTTATGGCACTTTGGGATAAAATTTTACAAATCTACCCTATATATATAAAATCCTAATGAAACGAATTTGTGAAACGATTTTATGAAACGAATTTATGAAACGATTTTATGAAACGACTGATTAAACGACTGATTGTGTTTCAGGGCTATTTTTAATAAAATATTAAACACTTGATGGTGAAATTAATACCAATTGTCCATAAAAATCCGCGGATGTCAAAACTGGTAATATAATTTTGAAATTGGAATTAGTTTTCGAGATATTAATTTTTTTCTAATTTTAATGACATTTCTGTAACGATGGCAACTAATTACTCAGTTTTTTTGTGACAAAAAAGGGGAAAAAATTGAAAAGGATCCCGATAGGGATTATTGATTTTTTTTAATTCGTCATTTTCAAATTGAAAATGAATTTATCTTTTATTTCACTCGATAATGAAGACAAGATTGTGATTAAATTATGTTTTTCAGGAAAATTTGAAAAAAAAAATCACATTTCTATTGTCAGCATTCAATCGTCAGTCAGCATTTAATTTAATTTATAAACTGGAAATATTTTGAATAAATTCGTCCAAATGACGTCATTTATGTAAACGCAAAAGAAAGGGAGGGATAGTAATTAATATTTATTGATAGCGTTTTGTTATTTTTTTTATAAAATTTAATTAAACGAATTTATAAAATCACTAATTCGGATATTTGAAACGAATATATAAAATAATAATTGCCCAACTGAACGGAAGGAGAATAAAATATCCTGCTTGGTTTTATTTCCAATTTTAATGATAATATGACATCAATCACCGATTTTTATTGGAGACTGTTTTTACATTTTTTAAATGGAGGATTTTTTAGTAAAAATTTTTAACCATGCTTTTTTAAATAATGTCTGAAAGAAAAATTGGTAAAATGTACAAATTGGCAACATACTTTCTGTCAACCTATTCACTTTGTCATTTCGTATACAGAAGCATTTTTTCAATATTTATACAATTTGTTTAGTGTAAAATGTCATTTATCCTATTTTATATATAATCAAAAGTAATTTGTATAGAAAAAACAATAATAATATACGTATAATTAAAATACGCATATAAACAAAAAAAATTGTCGAATTTGTTTTCATGGCTGTTTATGTCATTTGGCACCAAATCTCACTTTCTGATGCCCGAATTGCGCCAAGCTTTTTAAAAAAGCATCAAGACCCCTGTAATAGAAAAGCACCAAAAGTTCATAGCTCGAATTACGCCAAACCTAAAAGCAAAGGATCCTATACTGGAAAAGTACCTGATTTTCTTACGGACAATATTCAACTGACATAACATGGTGTAAAATTATCGCGGATAGCAAATTTGTTTAAATATCTCATCAATTGATGCCGAATAAATGCAGCCATGCATGCACAAAATATTTAATTAATTTTGTATGATAAATAATTATTAGAAAATTCGTATATACATATTAATTAAAATAAATAATTTACATATTTAAAATAACATCAAAATATGCATGATGGTGCACTAAAATAGAGAGAAAATTAAAACCTGTTACTGAAAATGTCTATAACATAGTACTTTTCAATACCGTGGTTTTTAATGTTATTCACAAGCAGATGGAATTTTTCTCATCTTTAAACGCAAAGGAAGAATAGAATACAGATCGTTGTTATAAAAGTACGAGAGGTAGCCACAATTTAAACCTAACCATTTTATACAAGCTGGTTTTCAAGTTGTAATTGATTTTACTTATCAATCCCGAAAACAGTCGTCAGTTGTCGCAACAGCTGTGTATGAGGCCATGATAATCAAAAAATGCCCCATTAAAACGTTAAAAGCATGGCAACCCAATTACAGATTTACTAATATTTTTAAAACAAAGCACGCTGTCATGTTTTTAAAGGCCTCGAAGTCTGAGCGGGGGTTGGCGAGCGTAGCTCGCAGGGGGTAGGCCCCCTAGTTTAATATATGTTTTATGAAGATTGATTATTTTATTATTGAAGAATTATTTAAAAATTTTATTCTCATCATATCATTAATTTGACTGAACTTGTTCTCATCATTTATAGCTCCTTCTCAATCCTATTTGAATTCTGGAAACTTCCTTGCTTCTTTACATATAAAATTTTATTTAAATATATAATAACATTTCTTACTTTTTAAATTCAATTTGCTATGCCAATTTTTTATATGGTATGAAAGTAATCTGGATTATTCAACTAATTTTAAAGAACTGTTCTCAATTTAAAATTCTGTTCTCATGATGTCATCTTGTAGAATCTCCTACCTAACAGATTCACAGATTTGAAAAATTTTCTTGCTTCAAAATTTTGAAATTTGATAGCAATGCTCATACTTGCTGCATCATCACCTAGATTCGCTTCGTCATTTTTTTTTTTCTTCTTCTCACGTCATAATCATAAAGAGACTGATGTTATCTATATATATATATATTGCTTTATCGTATGTAGCACAGTAATCGCGACTATTTATCTTTTGCCAATGGCAACGGAGATGTTTGTTTTCACTAATTTGCAAATATTAAGAAAAGTATTTGAGGTATCGATTTAAAAGTAACCACACATATGTAAAAAATTTTTTGCATCCGAAAATACAATTTTTGTAAAAATTGACCGGTAATTTTTCTTATTTATATTAAAAAACTAGCTACTTTCTAAAAAGGAAAGAAAATAAAGTGTGAAATCAAACCAAGAAACGCACCATTTTGTTATTAATTAAAATATTAACTCCATTGTTGTACCTTATGCAGTTTAACATCATTGTTGTCCGCATCGTTATGACGTCAACGTTATGGATGCACATATTTGTTATTTATAATATAGATAGATAACAAATAAATAATAATCTATACTAATAAAATAAAGTTTCGCTCTGTGTGTGTGTGTGTGTGTGTGTCTGTTGGCGATGGCTAGGAAAATTTAGCACACCTAGAAGTCTGTAAATTTAGATTTAGGTAGTCCAAACCCTCTCTTGGTGCACCTGAGCTTCAGAATTTTAATATTTTAATAATTAGCCTAGATATTAATTAGATTCTCATTAACCATCGCTTCTAAAATGACATCTTTTAAATCAAAATGGCGAAAGAAAGGAACCGGCACATTGGATTTGCAAGCGGAAATGAACGAATTCGAAATTATTTTACTAATTAGCGAATTTTAAGAAAACTAATTGAGATATCAATTTGAAAATTTCTGAGCATATGTAAAAAAAAATATTCTGCATCTGACTATGTGATTTTTGAAAAATTCGGTCGGTAATTTTTTTTAATTTATGCAAAAATCTGCCGACACCAGTGAAAACAATCTGAGAAAGTTTCAGACAGGGATCTGCTTTCATTAAAAACTGAACTACAAAGAGATCTGTTTCTCGGGCCGATCCCTCCATTTAGTTTGCGAAAATGAAAGGAAATAATTGCCAATTTTTACTAATGAACAAAAATTTAGGTAACTAATTACGATATAGATTTGAAATTGAGGTCGGGAAGGGGTGTAATCTGCCGGCTATTTTTGCGTAGCGTCTTCGTTATGTTCTAATTATCAGAAAAATGTAATTCTTTCTTTTAATGATCATGTTAATGTAGGTGATGGTGGTTCTCTTGAACAAATTATTCATTATATTTGTGGGTATCAGAAAGGAGGGGGTTAACGCCTTTCTCTGAGATTGTAATTATCTCGGGCCCGTGCAACGCCGGTTGGGTTAGCGAGTAAATAAATAAAATAATCTGTACTTCTCTATTATCCCGTTGACCACTTTTCATAACAAAAAACTATCGCCAAACAGTAACGCCAAATAAACGGGAGAACGTTGTCATTGGAATATCAGAATAAATAAATAAATAAAATATAAGAATTTAAGGACACAATTGTTATTTTAATTAATGAAATAACTAATAAATAAGTAAAACATAATGAAAAATACCCGCAAATGTCGAATTAAAAACCACTCGATGACATAACAAATACGTAATTATGCTTCTGACATCAAGTAAATGGGACCACATTTTTGGCGTTTAATCTTACAGTTTGGCGATAGCTTTTTCTTATAAAAAGTGGTCAACGGGATAATAGAGAAGTACTAATTAATCTAATTGGGTAGAGATTTCCTTCAAGTCAGTCCTACCTGTCATTTTTCGAGGCTCAAGATCACTAACAGTTTCAAGTTGCATAAAGAAGAAAAGATTTTTACATCATACAACTTACAGAAAATATGCGTGCCTTCAAACAGAGAGAGAGTTAGAAAGTTAGCTGTTACAAGTTGGCGAATGTCAAAGTGGGGAAACTATTAAGTTGCCCTCAATTTTGCTATCCAGATATACAAGATCCAGTGCAGCAACTTTTCAGTAACATTGATTTTTTAATGGTGACACCTCAAAAGCTTAACGGATGAACCACACTAACAGTGACAAACAATTTGTCAATTGAAATTAATAATAATATCTCTAAGCTCTGAAATTTACAATTGTGTATATAAAGACGTTTTCGATGCAGAAAATTTAAAAAACAGATAAAAATATTTTCCTAATAGTGAATGGTGTAGATATTTTCAATATAATATGTATACACTTTTTTACTTTTCAAGAGTATCCAGCAACTATTGTGCACATGCAAAGGTTTTGATATGCACGATGCTGAAAAAATACCTCTGTTTTTCATATTTCGAAATGGTGTCCATATCTTATGATGCGTATATATTTTTAATTTCGAAGTATCCAGTCCCAAGTAGAGAAGTTTTTACGATATATACATATATTTTATATATGATTTATACATATAATGCTGAAATTTGTGTATTCTAAAAGGCATATAGTATTTAAAAGAGTAGACACTAGAGTGCAGATGCTCTGCACGGAATCGGCTAGTTTTTTAGGTAGCTTTCAATACAAAAAAGTATAAAGCTACCTATTGCAGCCGTTCGGAGGAAAGCAGTTCTGGAAAATTTCGATATATTTTCACCGATCATGACCCCCAGACCCCAAAATCACCATCCGTTCAAATGTTGATATATATGTTATATAAAAATTTATTTCCTTCGTATCCTTCCATTTTATTCGCATTAATATTTTAAAATTAATCTAACTTCTGACATCATCAGCATTTCCTTAATTCTTAATAATATCTATTCCTATTTAAAGTCCTTTTAAAAGTAAATATCCGTATATTAATAATTATTTTATTCCAAATCTTAATCTAAAATTTAAGTTCATTCGTAGCTTTTATCAGTTCCCCAATCTATAAAATTCTGAGACGCGTTCTCATTTCGAATGTTTTTTAAAAGCCATTTTATTATTATTATTATTATTGCTCTGATTTTTTCGTGCGCTTGGGATTTTAACTTCAAAATTTCTCCGCACCCAAGTACGGGATTCTTTACTGTTTTAGCCTCGCCCTCTAGCCTCATTCGCTGGGCTGGAGCTAGCTTCTCACTCATTGGGTTGTGCGCTCGTGACGTAATTTCTGTATATCTCCGCGGAGAGAACAAAACTCGCCCGCACCGGTCGGAGCACTAGATTTTTGACGTTTTTGGAAGTCTAAAAAAATATGTGTCTTGTGTTTTTATGTCCGTAGAATATTCAACTGGCCCAGTAACATCTTAATTCAATGAAGTGAAGCAACGTTAGCCCGAGGGCTATAAGTTTTAGACCTTTGGGAATTGTTTCTGTGTTGTTCGTCTTCTAATAAAATTATTTGTCTGGAGATTGGCTGGATTTATTGGAAAACTTTGGTGGACTCATTTCATTGCCTTCTACTTCGCCATACTCGCTAATATCGACTGCAACTTGCTATATCATTGAAGGACTGCCATTTTTTTTTTCATCGAATATTATTCATCGTAATATCTCAACCTCGTCAAAATGCTACATATATATATCTGACTTATGTCATACGATAGCGCTCGTATTTATAAATCAATTTTGATGAAACTAATTGTGTGTATTAAGCTCACCAATGTCTCGACCGAGTTCGTTGGCCAGCTTGGTCCGTCATTTTGTTTCAAGATGGGGGCCATTTAAAAATTTAAAACTAAAATAAATATACATAAAAATTAAAAATTCAAATTTATTTTTTAATTAATTGTTAGGCCTTGATACGAGGATTCCAGAGCATTTTTTGGTTTACCTCTATCTTAAAAAATGGCTGAGATAGAGCAGTTTGAAATTCTGTGGTGGCTGACATTTTGAAACAAAACAGCACATTAACGCGATTACTGGCAAATTATTTTCTTTCATTGTTGTAATAATTTTCCCAATCATATGCATAAAACTATATATTCATATCCGTTAGCACCAAATTCTCGCCAAAATTGGCGACATTTGGCGACCAAAATAAGTCTTCATAAATGAAGCCAATTTGGCTATTGCTCAATAATTTGGTGAATTTCTTATTCAAATTCAGTGTTAACGAATCTTTTGTAAACATTTCTTTGCATTTTAACTTGCTGTTTTCGTGTAACATTAGCTAAAATTTTAAAAAACGATGATATAGGAAAGCTACCTTTTCCTCATAGTACAGGCCGGAAGGACTTTTTTATTTTGAGAAGCACTAAGTCATTCTTCACTCCTGTGTCATCTTTGTTCCTGCAATATTTTTTTACTGATGGTTCATAGTTTTTACCAATTAAAGGATGCTTAACTATGAAAAGTTACCTACCTGCTTTTAAAAATTTCACTGTTCCTGTACAAAAATAAAATGCCTCTCCATATTCTAGAATGTTAATTACATGATGATGGTCGCCATTCAGAGATAGGCAATACATCCATCTATGTCTGCCCTTCTTCAGTGTTCTTCATGTTGTAAAACTAAAAATAATATATACAATAGTGTTTTATTTTCAATAATGAATTTATTTTGATATTGCTTTCTGTTGCAAGACCCAATTATGGAAGTTCGTTGATCAACCCTTTTTCTTATGAGCAGTAATTCATCTCCATCTAGGGAAAGTTAGTTGACCCATCTGCTACTGTGATCATTTTGCAATTTTAAAATTTTTGTGTCAACCTGCTTAGTGTTTCCCCTAGGAGTTTTCGAGAGGGTGCAGCACCCTGCCCCTTTTTTTATAGTTGTAAATGTGCACTGCCCATTTTTATATAGCTGGAAATGTGCCCTGCCCATTTTTATATAGCTGGAAATGTGCCCTGATTATTTTGGAATCACAAGAAATTGCTATCGCGAATTTCACCAAAAGGTAATGGGAAAATATCGCAAAAATCATCTATTTGTCACAAGAAAATATTGCAAAATTAGTCTATCGGTCGCAGGAAAATATCACAAAATTTGTCACTCAGTTGCAAGAAAAAATTGCGAAATTTGTCAATCGGTCATCTGTAAAAAATCACGAAATTCAGCAGTTGGTTGTAGGAAAAAAATTGCGAAATTAATCCACGATCGCATGAAAAAACCCCATAAATTTCGCCATTAAGATGCAGAAAAAATCGGGAAATTTGCCTATTGGTCGCAAGACAGTCAAAAGAATTCAGTTACATTACGTCTATGGAGAAAAGTCGTTTGCGGTTTAATTAAATAATGTTTCACTATTTTAAACGCATTGAAATTTATATATATCACTAAGGTGCGTTACAAGAGGCTTACTACAGAATATTGTGTGTATAGCAGTCATCACTCATTTACAGGGTCACACAAAAGAATACTCTACTGTCTGTTAACAATAATTCCTGGAAGTGCGTTTTAAGTTGCTGAATGCGATTTTAAATTTCTCACTTTTTGTCTATTACTTGGTGTGTGTAAAATCGGTATTTCATATACAGAGCAGCACAAAAGTTCGTGAACACATTTCTGTTTATTGAAAGAAACTCCAGAAGGAGAATTTTAACTGTGCTACACGTTTTCTAACTAAACTAAAATTTAGAATCCTATGTATGTCAATTACAATGTATACAAATCTATAGATCATATACAGGGCTGAATAAAAGTATTCAGATATTTTTTCCGAATATTGTATATGTTGGAAATTCCTGAAATTATGTTTTTAAATATGTTTTGCGTTTTCCAAATTGTTTACTTAGATGTTATCTTTCAGCTTATTAAATGGTAATGATTTGTAATATTATTTTGGAAGTGTTGGAAAGTGTTACATAATCTATGCTTGACGCATGATTTTTCGTTTTTGAAAATAAATTATATTGTTTTAAAGAAAAATGTTTCTGAAATAAATGGCTATTTTTTAGATAGACAGCATAGAAATGCATGAAAAAACCTCAACATTCAAACTGATCTCAAGGAAATGTCTTTTGGAATAATAAATATTTTTTAATACACATTTTTTGATTAAAAAAAAAAAAAAAAAAAAAAAAAAAAATCTGTATATTACTAAAATAAAAAGCAATTAAGCCATATTTGTAATGTTTCACATTTCATTTGAAATAAATATTACTTTTGTTTGATATGCACACTTAACTGATGATGCACTTTTGATATTAAAAAGGATTATAAAGACATTTTTCTCTATTCTAAAAAAGGTAGCCGGTGCTCTTTCTCAACTTATATTAAATAAAGTATTACATATAAAAACATGAAATTGGTACCTTTATAGAGATATGTATGAATGACACACTGAAACAGACAGTTTTTAAATCTAAGAATTATTTTGAGCACTATTTATTATTGAAATTGGTTAATTTATTTCAGTTATAAAAGCTTTATAGGATCAAAAACTATACATAGCAATTTAACCATTTTTCGCAGGCACATACTTAACTAGATTGTAGTGTGCAAAGTCCAATATATATATATATTTTAATTCAACTAATTTTGTAGAGTTTGTAGGATCTTTTATTCAAAATTTCATTAACTGAATAAAGTTTTAATTCATAGTTTGAACTAGCTGATTTTTTTGCCAGATTTTAAAGAGGCCAAATAATAAAATTTACAAATACTTTTCAATAGAAAAATATGTTTATGTGTGAATGTTAAAATAGAAAGAAAACTTTAAAATAATTAAGCTATTACTTACGAAAAGCACTAAAAAGCCCTTTTCATAAAAAAGTGCCCATTTTGTTCAGCTGAAGTGTCCCTTTTTTTATCCTGCTCTTTTTTATTCTGTAGGAAACACTACTGCTAATGAATATTAAGCTTGAAGATCAAACACTCAGGTAAAGAATAACACTTAATTTATGTCATTTTTTCAAGATAAAGAATTTTTTTTAATTTTTAATTATTTTCATATTTAATTATAGTATATTTTCATTTTATATTGTTCTATTATTATAACCCAAATATTTGAAATTAGTAATTTTGCCATATGCCCCTCTCTCTCTCAATTTAATGAAGGAAATTTAAAAATTTATTTTTATTTTATTCAAGCACAAATCTTTTCATAATTTATATTAAGAAAAGAAGCACGTTCTTAGAGTTTAACAACGCCTCATGCAGAATTCATCAAGTGATATGTCACCCAGTAAATTGGTGTTGATGTCTCTTCAATATTTTTTGTAAGAAATTTTTCCAAGTGCTTGTGTTATTTTTTTGTGATGTTCCTGATATGCCACTCCCTGATTGAAGTCTCCAGCATTTCAAGTGATTGTGTGTGCTTTATTTTTTTTTTTTCTTTTCTTTATTGAGCGATCCTCCAATCTTCCTGAATGCTACGCTACACCGAACTGTGTCCTTGTGCATACAGTGTACCAGCTAATTTTTTTGTGTTTCCAAGTTGATCTTTTTAAATTGTGTCTGCATTTACATTGTGACATTTTCAAGATTATTCATTGACTAACTTTTACTTAAATTAAACTACAATAATTTAATTCTGTGTTTCCTGATACTCAAGAAAAATAGCAATTTATTTACTCAAGCGATTTTTGTGCTTACAAAAAGTACTACATAGCACTTTACATCTATATAAACTTTTATATATATATGTATATATTTTCTTCCTTCTATGCTATTCATATTGTGCTCATATTTTTACCGAGATCTCAGATGTCTTCAGTGGCCAAGGAGCTGTCTGTAGTTTTTGTGAGAATTGAGCACTCTACAATAACTTTAATTTTTAACTTCTTTAAAGTAAAATATTCCTTAATTTTTAAATTTTAAGCATAGAATTTCTAATTTTTTTTAATATAAAAAAAAATAATTTAATTAAGTATTTTAATGGTACACTTTGTCTTGCATATTAAAATTTATTCCTAATTATGTCAAACTTTTTTAATTCCTTATAATGGATTGATTTTTTAATTAATGATTGATAAACGAAAATTTAAGTCCTAGGTAGTCGGAATATACCATCGCCCAAGAAGCGAAAAAAGAGCAAAACTGAAACTCCATGGCATAAATTGTCAACTGTTATGTTTAGTTAAATTCTCTTAATTTTTAAGTAATTTTATAAGTGTTTATTAATATTTGCTTTTAATTTTAAATAATACAATATATAATAGTTCCTTTTAATTTTCTGAATAAACTTATAGCGGCTAGCAAGAAATAGGCAATGTCAACTGCTATTTTTTAAGGTCAAACGATCATTTGTGGTTTGGAATAATATCGTTCGTAGCACGTTCTCTGTGTTTTCGAAATGAAATTTAATATTGTTGGCTAGTAATGGAAAAACGTGTGATTTTTATAGCGATAAGCAAGGGAAAAAAAATTTTTCATTAAAGACACGTTAAATAATTGGAAGAAATATTTTTAATTAAGCATTTATTTCAACAAATCATAGCTATATATCTATATATATAAAAGCCGTTCTTGGTATGTATGTATGTATGTATGTTTCTTATACAAATCTACAGTTTTTATCCGATTTGAACGAAACTTGGGGTACATATGCTTTTGAACACGAGTAAAATTATTGCCCACTTTAAAAATTTCTCAGACCATTCTTTACCACTTTTTTCAAACATTTTCCATAGTTTATCATTAGAGAAATCTAATTTTTTCCCTCAATTTCTAAATCCATTTCTTTCCCGTTGCCATTCAAAGGAACTGCGTATGGACAATATTTTTATAAACCAATTTCAGGTTAACTCTCTATAATTTGAAATCTGAAAGTGACGTCAATTTTGTCAGTTGTGATTTTTTTCGCATATTACAAAGATTACTATAAGTGCTTTAAACGACATAGTACTTATATTTAAATGAGTTTGGAGAAAAATAAATAACTTAGTTCCTAATTTTACAAATGCAAATTGTTTCCACTGGTTTGTTAATATTAAAGTAAATTTTCTAAGAAATAAAAACATATTTTTGCGCATTCAAACTTCAATTTATTCAACATAATCAAAAATCGTCTGTCAAATATTGGCATTTAGCAATCATTACATCGTAACTTTTTTCAGCTTGAGCCTCAACCAAGGAGTCATATTTAAATTCCTTGGATGTAGGTGGACAGTAGATGTCCTTCCTAATAATAAAAATTTAATTTAAAGAAAACAATACAGTGTTTTCCATTATTTTTTCTTCAAAAATGGGTGTTAAAACAAATGGGATTAAAAGCAAAATGGTTTATCGGATAATTTTTTTAAATATAAAACATTTATTTTAATTAAAAAAATTTATATATTTTTTGTAAGTTCGGCAACGTGGTGACATTTTCATCTCACCAGCTTCGAAATTATTATCCAATTCTGAAGAGAAAACTATATTTTTGAAAAATGTTTTGCATCAAAAATCACATAATTTCAAAATGCAGTTTTAGCAAATTCTGTTTAAATTACATTTTAAATATAATTTCGGAGTTAAATTTAGTATTTAAGAATATTGTTTAAAATTTTTCTATGAGTACATTAGTATTGGATTTCTTTAATCGCTTTCATGTTTTAAATACAAATGTGCATGTGATGTCACGCACACAAGTAAAGTCGTTTTCCTCTATTAACTGTAGGCGAAAAGTAACAATTCTTGCAGAGTTAGTATTTCATAATGTATTATTTCCTGCACATAATATAATGTATTTTAACTATTTGAAAATTACGAGAAACTGGGTGAAACTTCAAGCAATTTAGCTCAACGTTTTCCCTACGTTATGTTGACAAACATGCACATTATCTATAAATATAAATGCATATTTATACATGATTCATGAAGTGAAAGAATTTGTTTTAACTAGACATGTATCGGTTCAGAGGAAAATCTACCCCGGTGAAAGTGTCGTCATATTTTAAATCATGTGCCAATTTTCATTCACAAAATATTAGTATTTTACAGCAATTACACGAAGTAGCGTAATTTCCACAGAACTTATTGGTCGCCAAAGTATAAGTCTAACATCTTTTTACCGGCGACCAGAATTATTTAATTTTCCAGAATATTAAATTACTTTAAAATTACTTTAAAATCCATAAAACATCAGTAAATTGAGACACGCTTTTCAAACGAATAACATTGAGAGTGCATTTATTTTATTCGACAGCATAAAAATTGAATGTGCTATGTTTAGAAATAAATGTCTTTACTTTATAAAAAAGTAATCTTTCATAATTGGATTGGACACAGATTTAAAAATATACGTGTTTTAAAATTACTTTAAAATCCATAAAATTCCAGTAAATTGAGATAAATTTTTCAAACTACATTTTAAATTGCTTTTTTTTTTCGAATTGATAGTTTAAAAAATGAAATTATGCGGTATTTAGTAGTTACAAATATGCAGTACAAGCAAAATTTAATGGTTAGGTCATTGCTACCGTCCATATGTCGACATTACTCACAGATATGTTTTTGTTTTATAATATAGATATGAAGCCGAATTTCGCAAAATGTTACGACATTTGGTAATTTTTTTTTCTTTGTCAGGGAAATCATATATTTTTATATTGTATTCGCAAAGAAAGTGCGCATTTTCATTTATAAAGCGGAGAAATTTGACTATAGTTGAGTTAAAGTAACGCTTTTTTTTCTAATTATCTTTTTTATCGATTTATAGTTGAGTATGCACAAATCATATTGTCGTCATTGTTATTGACGTATTATTGTATTTTAATTTATGTTAACTCGGGCAAAGCCGGGTGGTTCTGCTAGTACTTTCATAGAAAGCAAGGATCGTTGCTTTGGCAACAATCACGGCTTGGCTGTGTATTGAAAGTAGCCAATGCACTACAAAAGCTGCCAACTTTTCCAATAGGCACTTTCTGTGCCAGATTTAAGGCGTCCGGCAGTAATTTAGCAACAGAATTTTATTCTAGCAAATTAATTATGGCTTATCTGATAGCCAAAGTATAACATACTAAAATTTCAGCTTTTCTAAAATGACATGAATTTGACACCTCATTTTACATATAAATCAAGGTCTGGCACGGTTTTAGCAACGTTGAAACGGTCTGGCAATAATGTCTTAATATCACTAATAGTTAGCAGAAACAAGCGCTATAAATAAAATTCATGCTAAAATGACGTAATTTTGTCACTTTTTCACCTGCATTGCCCCTCCCCTCACAGGTTAATGCAACGTCTCCCGCCAGCCAGGCCAGCCGCATGCGTATTACACAATAAAAAGGGAAAATATATAGAAAAATGAGCTTTGCTAAAATCAGGCAACAAAAATGTTGCTAGCTCTTAGACTAATGCATTCAGTATAATAATATGGGACTCAAAGCATTTATTATTCATTTACCACACAAAATAATTCTATTACTTAAGGCTGTTCTCAAATCCAAAGACTGGACTGTTTCTGACACATTTTTAAATTCTTATTTGTTCAGAAACACAAGAAATTGGCATGTGTTTTTATTTAGAAACTATGTAATCGAAGCACATTTTCCATTTTTTTGGTAAAGGTAGAAAATCTTTCAGAAAATACTGTCAAAGTCGACGTTTTGTACTCAATTCACGCTGCAGCGACGTGAGCAAGAAGAAAATTGCATTGTCATGTTTCATGAATCATTTATAACTCGATAGGTAATTTATATGCACCTAGTGCAACGTAGGCCCTTGTTCCGATCTTAATTACCCTCCACTTTTGTCTCCATGCTGTGACGTTGATAATATTGATGAATAATAAATTGCGATGTGGGGAGTATTTGTGTGAGAGCAATAACCCGATGCAATAAGTTGATGTTCTTTTTGGCTACGTTACGTTATAATATGAAGAAAAAAAAAAAAAAGGGTAGATCTTACTTGCTGTTGAAGAAAGACTCTAGAAGACTGTAGAATGAAGACTCTCGTAATGTGGTATAATCCAAATTTTATTAATCCATCAACAAAACATAGGAAGGATCAAAATAATTTCATCTTTCGGTCACTGCACTGTTATTCCTTTAAGAATAAAAATCTTATTCTAAATATCTTGAATTCTTGACAGAAGGCATACGTTGAAATTTAAAGTCTGAAATAATACTGGCGAATTTTTCTGTTGGATCGGCAAGCTCTTTAAAATTTAAAATAAAAGAAATTCACTTTATAATAACTTAAATTAAATTCCAACTGCAAAATTATTAAGACGTTAAAAATGAATTAGAATTCGGCATGTTCAGGAATTCCGATAAATGGAAACTTGCGCCAAAACAAACAGTAATTAAAAGCTACATCATCAAGAACGGATTTTTTCTCTTCCTCTTCTACTTCTGAAATGAAATGCCATTACATTTTTATTTATATCAACAACAGGAGGGTTCTAAAAGTGACAGCGCGGGAAAATTTAATTCATTAGATAATTAAAAATGACGATTAATGGTAATGAACAAATAGATGAAACCAAAAGCATTACATAAGTTATAATACGTTAAAGTAAACACACCCTTAGCATCAACGCTAATGTGGAGGGAACAAGAACTAATAAGCTACGCCTCCGGGCTGCAGGCAGAACGTACATGTCATGAGAGGAACAACACTAGCTAAATACGCTCCTACAAGACGCTGAAAACACTGATGCCGTTGGTCTGGAAAGATCAACGAAGTTAGGCTTAACAACATTGTGCATGCTAAAGAACGAGGCGTGCGATAAAAACACAAATGTGATAGCGATATTACAATACCCCCCAATTGCCAAATAAAATTTTGGTTGACCAGTAAGTGAAAAAGGTAGAAAAAAAATTAAAGACCTTTTTCATAAATGAGAAAACAAAATTTTAAATGCTAACGAAATTTTTTTTTTCTTTTTTTAAAATATATATATATATAAACGCCAAAAATAATTTATAGGATGCCAAAAATAATTTATAGGATACCAAAAAGAATTTATATGTACAGTGCCAAAAAGAAAAAGAATATACATCATCAGTAATAGTACATTCAATATAAGTATACAAAAAGTCATAGTATACAATTAATTAATAAGCCCCATTGCAAGTATACGCAAAGACAGACACCTTCCTATGAAATGATCTCAATAAAATATTACCCTATATAATATTTTAAAATAATCAAAAGCTAAACAATTTTTTTTTTTAGCAGCCAAAATGAGATCATAAAGAAATTTTGAATTCAAGAAGATTATCCGGTACACTTATGAATAAAAATTTATAAAGTTGCAAGAGAAAAGCAACAAAAAGTCAGAAATACTGTTTATGCTCTGACTGCCTAGGAATAGAAATTTCAAATAACAATTTATAAAAAGTTGCAATAATAAAGCAACAAAAAGTCTAGAATTTTTTATGTGGTATATTCTGACTACCTAGGACTTAAATTTTCTTTTATCAATAATTCCTTTAAAAAATAATCTATTATAAGGAATTTAAAAAATTGACATAATCAGGTATAAATTTTTAATATGCAAGACAAGTGTACCATTGAAATATTTAATTAAATTTGTTTAATTCAATTACTTCTATAAATTAATTTATAGATTAATTAATTTTTAATTAAAAATATATGCCTTTATAATTAAAAATTCAAAAGAAAATACTAATTTTGCTGAAACAAACTTTAAATAATAGTTGAATTTAAAAGTATGCAGAAAGAACTTATCCACAAAATACAAATGAATCCTTGGCCAGAGGAGACACATGACATTTCTGTAAATAACAAACAATCATACATAAATAGTATAGATTTTTTTTTTTTTTAACAGATGTAAAGAGTTATAGTTGTAGCTCTTTTTGTAGGCATAAAACATATCTTGATTATAAAATGGTGATGTCCTTGAATAATAGAGAGTTCAAGCTATTTAAATTTTAGTTGAAGTGATTTCAATATGAAGGAATCATTTTTAATGAAATTATTATCATCATCATATGACACATTGTCCTAAAATTGAAACATCACTTGGCAACACCACACAGAAAATTACATGGTACACTGTATGCATAAGGATACAGTTTTGTAAAGCATCAAAATTTTAATAAAATTTCACACAATCACTATAAATGCTGGAGACACGATTTAGGAGACACAAATCAGGAAGTAACAAAACTCTGAAGCATAAGATGAAATTCCTATAACTTTGAAGATAAAACTTCTAAAAGGCGCTGGTAAATTGGAATTTCTGCTGCTGCTTTATATGCAAATGAATGGTGCAAAATATATATAATTTTCTTTTTCTTTATTTTTTTTTAATTAAAAAAAATATTTATTCTTAAATAATTCAAATTAATTGCATGTTTTTAAAAAAATAGGTGAGGCATATGGAGAAAAATAAATATTTGAATTATAATTAAAGTAATGCACTATAATTAGAAAGAGTAAAAAAATAAAAATAAAAATAAAACATTTCTTATGTTGAGAAATCTTGCATCAGACAGGTTCAATATATAAAAATAATGCAAAACAAGACTATAGTAGTAGGCAAAAGTCAAAATTTCCACTCCATGAGGATGTTGACTGACAAACTTCCACAATCCGGCTTGCAATGGCTATTGTTCGTGAGGAAAATTGCATATTACTGTTGAGTAGAAAAGTGAAAAAAATAATTGCATATTGTTATTGATTAGGAGGTAATTATTGCAGCTGAAGACACCACTGAACAAACATCAAAGAAAGGTATCCACCAATGGATATGTTGCCTATAAGTGAACACACTTTCCTCTTATGTATATCAACGCTGTGCTTGCAGCATAACTCATTACTTAATTTTTGTAGAAATCAACAGAAGAAATTTGACACACTTTAGATAGGTAATATTTGTATTTTTAGCATCTAGAACAGCAGCGAAAAGGAACAACTAATAGATATAACAACATTGTTGCATAACCAACTCCACCACAAGTTCTAATGTAGATTTGTATATCAGGAACATCACAAAAAAATAACACAAGCACTGGAAACATTTCTTAGAAAAATATTGAAGAGACATCAACGCCAGTTTACTGGGTGACATATTGATGAATTCTTCATAAGGCGCTGTTAAACTCTTAGATTGTGGGCTTTGTTTCTTAATATAAATTATGAAACAATTTGTGCTTGAATAAAATAAAATAAATTTTCAATTTTTTTTTCCAATTTTCTTTATTAAATTGAGAAAGAGAGGGGCATATGGCAAAATTAATAATTTGAAATATTTGATTATATAATTTGATAATATAATTTGAAGTAAATTAAAAAAGAAGGCATTATAATTAAATATGGGAATAATTAAAAATAAAAAAATTCTTTATCTTGAGAAGAGGACACAAATTAAGTGTTATTCTTTACCTGAGTTTTTTAACTTCAAGTTTAATATTCATTAGCAGGTTGACACAAAATTTTTTTTAATTGCAAAATGATCACAGTAGCAGATGAGTCAACCAAATTTCACTATATAGAGATGAATTACTACTCATAATAAAAAGGTTGACCAACAAACTTCCATAATCAAGTCTTGCAACAGAAAGCAACAACAACAAAAAATTCATCATTGAAAATAAAACATTATTGTATATATTATTTTTAATTTCACAACATGAACACAGAAGAAGAGCAGACATAGATGGATGTATTGCCTATCTGTGAATGGCGACCATCATCATATGATTCACATTGTAGAATATGAAGCAGACTTTTTATTCTGTACCGGAACAGTGAAATTTTTAAATGCAGGTAGGTAATTTTTAATAGGGATGCACTGAATAGTGATTTTGGCCGAATACCGAATATTCGGCCCACAAGTAAACCGAATATTCGGCTAGCCGAATAGTAACAGTGCGGCCGAATACCGAATATTCGGCCAACCAAATAGTAACTATTCGGCCGAATACCGAATATTCGGCTGGCCGAATATTTATTTATTTCAGAGTTTAAAAATATTGAATGTTAAATTATAAAAGAATTTTACATAATATTTAACACAGACACTACCATTTTATGAACTAGACCTTTTTACAAGAAATCTTTACATAAAAAAATATCTGTGGTTTATAAGCTTCATAGCTTCTTCTGTGAATTTAAATAAATTTATAAAATGTTCTTACATTCTATAACAAATATTTTAAAATCAAAGACATTTTTTGAATGAATTAGAAACATTTTGCAGTGTGTATTTGTCAGGAAGGGACTAAAGTAAAACAATACAATGTATTAAAATGCTGGCAAATCAGCCAGGATAACTTTCCTGCTCCTTTTGATTTGGCAAGGAAGCTTTTAAATGAACCAGAGAGCAGGTGTCTGGAATGGGAGATCATATTCAGAGGTTGTAAACATACAGGGTGTTCATACATCTTGGAATAAACTTTCTGCATAGATAATGTGGTCAAGGCAAACATTTTTTGAGCAAGAAACATTATCTCAATCCACTTATGCCATCAAAAATACAATACATTCAATCAAAAACATAGAGTGTGTCACCGCAAGCTGAAACTGAATTTTTGTTTAAAACTTTAGTAACAATGAAGATATTTTAGCGATATTTGCATATCGTATTAATTTTGATTGTAGAAAATATGATGATACTGTTGGAAGTGGCTGAATTTTGGCCAGTGACAGAGTATAAGTAGTACTGTCAGCTGCACTCTGAATAAAGGAATGTCTAGCTCAGTGTTGTTTAGATATGAATGGTGGAAATGTCCAGCACTTATCGTGATTCACAGAAATCAAAGTAACTATCTTGAAAATATAGCTACAATATCTTCAATATTATTAAAGTAACAAACGTAAGTTCAAATTTAACCTGGAGTGTTCTGTTTCTGGTTTCCTGGACAAAAATTATCTGTCTTGATGTCTATTATCATCTGAGAAAGTTTTTTTCCACTTTGTTTAGAAACATGATGTTTGTAAGAAAGCAAGAAACAGAGTATTTACTAGACAATAATCAGGAACTTGCATTTATTTGTACATCATTAATTCCTATGAAGGTCATCATTAATGGTTAATTTTCTTAGGTGACACTTTTCAAACAGCGAATAAGTAATGTAAAAGCATTCTCTTTCATTGAAATATGATTTTATTTCTAATTTTCTTTTAATATCGTTATTAATTGACAGTTAAAAGTAGAAATTGTGAGTTTTAAAAAATATTTTTAAAAAAGTTTTTTTTAAATATTCGGCTTGGCCGAATATTTCGATATTCGGCAGGCTGAATAGTTTGATATTCGGCAGACCGAATAGTTTGATATTCAGCCCAACCGAATATTCGGTGCATCCCTAATTTTTAATATATATATATTTTTTTATGTAATTTTTATTATTCACCACAACACTTGCAGACAGTAGAGAACCTTCAAACAACAATGGATATTTGCACATTATGAAAGAGTACTCCAACAGGTAAGCAAACACTTTGTGAAAAACAGTTAATATTTATTGATATTGTATAGTTGAGTTGCAGAGTAACTGGTAAAAACTATAAAGCACCAGTAAAAAAAAAAATAAAAAAATTGCAGGAACAAGGATGACACAGGAGTGAAGGATGGCTTAGTGCTTCTCAAAACAAAAAAAAAATATCAGTCTCTTTTTGATTACGACGTGAGAAGAAGAAAAAAAAATTGACGAAGAGAATCAAGGTGATGATACAGCAAGTATGAGCATTGCCATAAAATTTCAAAATTTTGAAGCAAGAAAATTTTTTTTAAAGCTATGAATCAATTAGGTAGGAGATTCCACAGGATGACATCATGAGAGCAGAATTTTTAAAATGAGGAAAGTTCTTTAAAATCAGTTGATTAATTCATATTACCTTCATATACAGCACACCAATTTAGAAAAATGGCATAGTATGTTGAATTTTTTTTTTTTTTTTTAAGTAGGAAAGGCTGTTATTTATTTAAATAAAATTTGTTAAGTATAGAAGCAGGGAAGCTTTCAGAATTCAAATAGGATTGAGGAACTACTACCAAATTACTGAAAGAACTTCAGCTTCTGACAGAACAATATTGAGATATAAATGATGAGAACAAGATCAGTCAATTTAAATAATGTCATGATGATAATAAATTTTTTAAATAATTCTTCAATAATAAAATAATCAATCTTCATAAAATATTTATTAAATTTGTAAAATTTTATCCCAAAGTGCCATTAAAACATTTAACCCAAACCATAGCCTCTTTTAAAATATAAAATTTCTTCTTAGAATAAATGTTATTTTAAAATTCATCAATATTAATAATATATTTCAAGCTATATATCTTCAAAAATAATCAAAATTTTATTTCAAGTAAAATATTTCAATAATTTCATAAAAATAAATGCATCAAATCTTGATTTTTAAAGTAAAATTTCATATTGTAGAATATTTCAGAAAAAAAAAAATGGCAAAAATTCTTTAAGTATTTCAAGACTAGTTTACCATCATAATATTTTAAGTACAAAATATTGAATTTCATATTTTGAGAACAAAAAAATTTTCAGTGCAGCTTCTTTATAATTCTATAGTAAAATTTTCAATTTTTTAATTGAGAACATTCAAGAACAAAACTTTCCAAAATAATTTAAAGAAACAAGTTTTCCCTTCAAAAAAAGAACAATACTTTTTCTACTTAAAATAAGCCAAATATCACAAAATACAGAACATCAAACAGCACCAAATGTGGTGTAAATTTATTTGATGATTGGAGTTATTAATAATATTTTTTAATGTGGATGATGTGGTAAGAATATTTTTGTAGAACTATTCAGACATTTCAGAACTATTTCAGACACACCTTGGTTCTTTTGGTCATGTTCTGTAAAATAGAAGAGAAATAAATAATAAATGTCTTACTAATTAGTGATGACTGGAAACAATAAAAGGAAGGCTTGAAATGAAGACTATTTACTTGTCATATAATCCATCTTTATTCATATAGACATCAAATTGAGGAGGAAGGATTTAAATCATACTCATCTTTCCAATGGTCACTGCATTATCGTTATTTAAAAATAAATGGAATCTTAGTGATGGCTCCGTAGCATATTTTAGACTAGGCAGATTGAATACTAGTGAACATAATCTTTAAATATTGAAGAACTTTAAAGTCAAGCACACTTCTTTAAAAAAATTAATAGTAGAAAAATCGGCATTCTTTTGTAAGCTCCCAACAGGAAAACTCGCGCCGAAACGAACTTGAATTTCACAGCAATCCATCATGAGATCTTACTCAAAAAACCTTCTATTATACTTAGGCATCGCATTTCAGCAATCCATCATGAGATCTTACTCAAAAAACCTTCTATTATACTTAGGCATCGCCGTTAAATCTGAAGCAGGCCCTCAAGGCCCGGACTTACCAAATCTATGTCTTAATTAGTTCATGTTAAGTTGAATGAACCAATTCCCATTGAAATCGGGGCCTGTGGAACTCAAGAAAATAAATTACCCCCTGGAGATTAATATTCATAAATTATGGTAACCAAGGGCTGAAAAAATGATACTGAAGTTTATTTAGTACCTGGGGGACCTGGGAAGTATGTTAGAAAAGATTTCGTTTGAATCTGACCAATATTAAATACAAAATCTTAGTTACTTTTTCCACTGCCAGGGAATGCATTGTGTTCTAATTAAACCTCTTTCTGAAAGAAACTCTAGTACATGTCCTCGCTGCTTATGGCACCGTATAGAAAGCATGCTGTGCACACGCTGAAAATCTTTTTAGTTCCACTTTCCACCACCAGGGGCAACAAATCTGTGTATTAAATCTTTGAAATATGGTCCATAGAACCCGAGAAAATAACCCCCCCCCCACCCCCACCCCCCCGGAGATTAATATTGATAAATGGTGGTAACCAAGGACTGAAAAAAGTTATCTCATCAAAAAGTCACCTGTAAAAAATGCGGCCAAGTCTCATAACTCATTTACCGTAAAAAGTACTGAGATCATATGAAGCCAAGTTTAACTATCTTATTAACTCTGAAATTTTCATTCACAAATCACTCCTAGTCTCTACATCTTAATTATTATTTTGTGACTTGGCAATTACGCAGCACAGGGAAGTTATTACACCTTACTATGTTATGCCAGAGGTTCCCAAAGTGTGCTCCTACACTTTTCAGGGGTTCCGCGGTGTTCCAGGAAAATAAACAAAACATGAATGAAATTAGCATATTGCAAAGGAAAATGTTTCGAAAGTATGTGGAAATTTGCGCGTGTGTGTGTGTCAAAAATAAATACATCTATCACTGGGTTGAAAGGTACTATAGTATATAATTTTAATCATTTTAAAATTTGCATTATACATGTACCATTTTCGGTATAATATTTTTGGTTTGAACTACTTTATTTTATGTTTCTGCATTTAATGCGTTTTAATAAAATTCGATTCAAAATAAGCTACAAGAAATATTATTCTGAATCGAATGCGCAACGTGAATCGATTGAGCAAATGTGCGCGCCAGTGCTGTTATCTCTGTTTTGTAACATCGCCTCTTTTTTGTAACATCTTGTATCATTTAATAAACCGCTCATTAGATTAATTTAATATTTGTATACATTGTGTATATAGTTTTCTTTTTTCAACTTTAATTTATTTAATCTGTTTATTTTATTTTTATTAATTCTTAGTTATTTAAATTTTCTATGCTATTTTACATAATTCTACTTAATATTTACAGCAATGTATGTTGCTCAAAACGTATTTTTTTAAACATCTTGTACCACTTAACAACCCCTCTTTAAAATTCTGTTTTAATTGCTCTAGGCATTGGCTAAGATTCTTATGTTATGATGCCACATTTTCCTATCAGAAATAAGGCTGCAGCAATTAAATATATATATATATTGGTTCTTTACATTTGTCATCACGCTAACAATCTGAACGTTTTCTCAGCACCACCCCTTGCTTAGGCTTTAGAGATTTTCATCTTATTAAAACGCACTATTCAAGCAATAATACTGCTATGAATAAGGTAAACAATTCTATCTCTTTTTACTGGTAGGAGTTTGCCCCGTTGGTAATCAGGCCCTGCCCACAAATATATCCCGTTATGTTAGTAAAGGTTTTTTTACTATTTGAAGTTCTTTTAACATGTGTAGTTTTTAACCGTATGTCTATTTTGAATCAAAAACAATGGGGAAAGAAAGATTCTTTCAAAACTATGATTAATAGCTAAATACTTCAAATAAAACATCCAAAAAAAGTGAACGATGCTGCACCTAACAATACAGGTTACAGATTTTGCCCCGCCCACTTAAACACTAAAACGATGATCTGCTTCTAAATGTATTTTTAATAAATGGTTAAGAAGCTCAGAGGCGAATCGTTTTTGTTGTATGTTCAGAAGTACTACAAACGTAACGAAGAACGAAAAAAGAATGCATAATCGCCTGATTCTATTACGGGTGGATGGGACTAGCCAAAAAGTGTTACATATAATTACTCATGGGGCGACTGGGCCTACGCGTTTTCTTTCTTTTCGGGACTAGCCTATTGGGATTATACAGAAGTCTCTCTTTGTAAACGAAAACTGGACCGATTACCTTTTTTCTGTGTGTGTATGGTTTTTGCCATAAATAATAATAGTTTCACGTAAGCCCCAATGCAATGCATGACGCAGCCAGGGTTACCATTTTGATCTTTAATTCAGAGTTCATACTGGAAATCCCGAAAGAATATTTTTTATTTTAAAAATGGATATCATTAACACCTTAACAGTATTGCTCGAACGTCTCACGGGTAAGAAGAGTTTGTTTTCTTCGTTACTAAAAGCTTTCAGAAACCACAAATTTTAACTATATTTTTTGCTGTATTTGGTGGACATATCTCGATTATACACGACAGATATTTTAATACAAAAAAGAAAGATCTTTAGTCCTTTATTTAAATTTATTGTGTCCAATAATTGTAATATTAAATAAAATTTTTAAGGGGTTAAATAATAGAAAATTTATTTTCAAAATTTCTAGTATGAATTCAGAATTTGTCTCAAGAAAAGGGCCAAACTGAGAACCTTGGCCCCATGTTTGAAACTACTGGTTCAGACTCTTATCCAGCAGAACTTTCTCTGCTCCATAGGCATAAAAAATACATTAATTTTTAAACCATAGAGTACAGTGGAATTAAGGGGCTCCGCCCTAGAAGTTCTTCCCAAAAAGGACTCCGCGAGCCCAAAAGTTTGGGAACCACTGTGTTATGGGATGGGATGGGACAATTTAATTAAGAGAAATTATATACGCACAGGGAAGTTATTACACTTTAATATGTTATAGTATTATTTGATTAAGACTAACTATATACATCACATTCTCATGCTACGTAATTGCCAAGTCACAAAATAATAATTAACTAAAGATGTAGAGACTAGGAGTGATTTGTGAATGAAAATTTCAGAGTTAATAAGATAGTTAAACTTGGCTTCATACGATCTCAGTACTTTTTATGGTAAATGAGTTACAAGACTTGGCTGCATTTTTTACAGGTGACTTTTTGATAAGATTTCACTTCTTTTTGTAAGTAATCCTCCTTTTCTTGATTTTGGGCCTTTTTTTTTGGAGATCATCTACTTATTTTCGAAGAAGTTACCTTAAAGAAATTTCAGGTAACTAGGCAAGCACTACTTTATGGGAGGAGGTAGTCAAAAGTACTCTCAATTGCTGCCTTTAGGCTGAATTTTCAGTTTCTAAAGCTACAAGATCAAATTTTTTTTAATTTTTCGAATTTTAAATTTTTTTTCCGAATTTTTGAGATTTTTTATTTTTTTCTGTTTTTGTATCCTAAATACTACTTTTATTCCGAATTCCAAGTTTCTTCAACAAAATCGGATTATTTTCAAATATTTGATTTTTTTTTTTTTTTTTTTTTTCCGATTTTTTGATTTTATTTTCGATTTTTATTGTGTTTTTGATGGGTTTTTTTTTTTTCTGAATTCTAAACACTACCTTTTTTATACCAAATTTTAAGTTTCTAAGACTACAAGATCGTATTATTTTCAATTTTGTTGGATTTGTTGAATTTTCAAATGATTTTTTTTTTTTTTTTCGAATTTTCTGGATTTTATAATTTTTTCTTTCTTTGTATCTTAAACACTACCTTTATTCCAAATTTCAAGTTTCTAGGCCTACGGGATCCACCTAATCTTTTTGATCACGCGTGTGAGTGAGTGACAAAAAATCGAAACTTTCAGTTCATATATCATTTGCACTGGAAAAGACAGAAATGTGAAATTTTAAATTTTGGTCTTATTTGCCACATACTCTATATAAACGAAGTTTCTAGTTTTTGGTTTAATTAATTTTTTTTTAATCCTTAATACTACTTTTAATCCAAATTTTAAGATTTTAGCTCTAAAAAATCGAATTATTTTCAAATTTTCCTTATTTTTCTGATTTTATTTTCTAATTTTATTGTGTTTTTCATTTTACCTTATTCTGAATCCTAAACACTATCTTTATGCCGAATTTTATGTTTCTAAGACTTAAAAGATCAAATTATTTTCAAATTTTCTAATGTTGTTTTCGAATTTTCCGGATTTTTAACTTTTTCCTTATTTTGTATCCTAAATACTACCTTTATTCCGAATTCCAAGTTTCTTCAACAAAATCGGATTGTTTTCAAATTTTTCAATTTTTACTGTGTTTTTTCCAGAATTCTAAACATTACCTTTTTTACACCAAATTTTAAGTTTCTAAGACTACAAGATCGTATTATTTTCAATTTTGTTCAATTTGTTGAATTTTCGAATGATATTTTTTTTTTTCGAATTTTTTGGATTATATAATTTTTTCTTTCTTTGTATCCTAAACACTACCTTTATTCCAAATTTCAAGTTTCTAGGCCTACGGCCCAGTGGCAGAAACACCGCGACACGGCGACATAGTCGCGGACAAAGAAAATCTCTTGCAGACAGTTTCTGTCTGCAGTAATGAAATTAATTTAAACCATTGTCCGCAACTTTCGGACCGCGGGATCGCGGTAAAAACACACTAATTTCGGCAAAAGAGCGCTTTAAAAACACACGAATTGCGGCAAAGGATCGCGGTAAAAACGTGTGAATTTCGGCAAAGGATCGCGATAAAAACACGTGAATTTCATAAGAAGATCGCGGTAAAATCACACGAAGGATCGCGGCAAAAAAAACACTAATTTCGGCAAAGAATCGCGGTAAAAACACGTGAATTTCGGCAAAGGATCGCAGTAAAAACACGTGAATTTCGTCAAAAGATCGAAGTAAAAGCACACGAAGGATTGCGCCAAAAAACAAGAATTTCGGCAAAGAATCGCGGCAAAAACAAGTGAATTTCGGTAAAGGATCGCGGTAAAAACACGAATTTTGGCAAAGGATCGCGTTAAAAAACACATGAATTTCGGCAAATGATCGCGGTAAAAACACAGAATTTTCGAAAAAAGATCGTGGTAAAAACACGCGAATTTCAGCAAAAGATCGCGGTAAAAACACGCGAATTTCGGCAAAAGATCGCGATAAAAACACACGAATTTCGGCAAAGAATCGCGGTAAAAATACGTGAATTTCAGCAAATGATCGCGTAAAAAAAACATGAATTTCGGCAGAAGATCGCGATAAAAACACGCGAATTTCGGCAAAAGATCGCGCGGTAAAAACACGCGAATTTCGACAAAAGATCGCAATAAAAACACACGAATTTCGGCAAAGAATCGTGGTAAAAATACGTGAATTTCAGCAAATGATCGCGTTAAAAAAACATGAATTTCGGCAGAAGATCGCGATAAAAACACGCGAATTTCGGCAAAAGATCGCGATAAAAGCACGCGAATTTCGGCAAAATATCGCGATAAAAACACGCGAATTTCGGCTAAAGATCGCAGTAAAAACACGCGAATTTCGGCAGAAGATCGCGGTAAAAACAAGCGAATTTCGGCAAAGGATCGTGGTTAAAAAAAAAAAAACGCGATTTTTATTAAATCATTGTGGAAAAAAATAATCGTGATCATAGACAAAATTTACTGTATAAAAAGGCTGCTAAAATATTGAAACCCAGTTCCTTTTACTACTGTCTGAAGATCGTCGCAAAATGAGAAAAAATGCTAAAGATTGCAAAAAAATTCAAAAATAGATATAGGAATTTCGGATTCCTTTTACTAATGTGGAAAATTCGCTGCAAAAAAAAAAAAAAATAAATAAAAAAACATAAAAATGCATAAAAATTAAGAAAATTAGTCAAAAAGCGGGCTTTGAAATGCATAACTTCAGACAAAACAACACTTCAGACTCTTCCTGCCAAATCTTGCAGCTCTATACTTAGCGGTCTCTTCAGAAAACATCACACACAGACAAACATCTATGTTTAATACATAAATTTTTAAATCTGAAATAATATACAGAACCAACTTTTAAAAAATTTGGCTAACCCGAACCCAATCTGCAGGAATATAAACTCAGTTCGAACTGAAAACAGAATTAACCCGATCTGCAACTGATACAGGATTTCAATTAAAACATTTTTCTCCAGAAGGAATTTCTGTAGCTGCGTCAGGAAAGGGAAATTTCTCTCATCCTCCACACCTCCCACCATGGATCCTTTCAGAAAATTCTCTGTGAATTTCAGAAAATATTCTTTTACTCAGAATCACCCTTGGTCTTGGGATAAGCGTATCCTTCCCATTTTAGAAATCCCACAAAAAGTGAGATGATGAAACGACATGTAACATCAAAAGTTATTAGCAGATTTCATGAGAATGTATAATGCTTACCATGTTTTAAATAAAATGACGAAAAATCCCTAGTTTAGTGTATTATTCATTCATTAAAATTACCCGCAAAATTTGCAGACAGATTATGAAACTTTAAAAGCTTGTCGCAGACAGCTACAGAACTTTCTGCTACTGGGGCCTACGGTAGAGGTCTGCACGGGCCGAAATTTCCAGGCCCAACCCATACAAAAAAAATTTTTGCCCTGCCCGGCCCGATACAAAAATTAAAAGTTCGGCCCGAGCTCGGCCCGCCTCGAACAAAAAAAATATTGGCCCGGTCCGGCCCGATTTAAAAGTTAAAAGTTTGGCCCGAGCCCGGCCCGGTCCGAGTGTATTTCTACAAAACATAATTTTTACGTCGATTTGGTTAAAAATTTGCCTTGTAGGAGGAGATCTAACCAAAAATTCCTATCTTAGCCTTTTTTTTTCATGTTTATAATCTTCATTTTTATAGAGGTGCCGCAAGCTAGAATATTTATTTTTTTAATAAATCTCTATTTGTTGTATGTATGTGTTTAAGTTATCATCAATATTGTTAATCCATATTCCATTTATTGAAGTGTTAAAAATCAGAAAAATGCTATACAGTAAAATCTTCTAAGACGGAATTGCATAGGAAAGAAAAAAAATGAGTTATAGACAATTTGCCTTCTTAGCAGGTGTAAATGTATTATATATTCTTTTCTTACATATTAGTATATTCATTTTTAATGGATCAACACATTTTTCAATTTAAGACAGGATTCCATCATAAGCAGGTTCTTTTTCACACGTTTTACTATATTTTAATTTAGCCATATTTTAATAAGTGTATAAATCTACTATTCTTTAAAAAGAATAAATTTTAATGTTTAACTAGTTGGCTTCGCCTGCCAGCGGGCCCCTAATTTACATCGGTGCCTTGAATTGTAAAAAATCTCGAATCTTGTAAAACCTCAAACCGGACGAACCGCCGACTCGGGTCCCCGCTGCCTTCGGCATCGTATACCGGTCGTGCTACGCACGCACTGGGTAATCCCTTAATTAGCACATTGAATTATACAAACCTCTAACCGAACGAACCTCCGACTCTGGTCCCCGCTGCCTTCGGCACCGTATAATCCCTTAAATTGCATATAGAATAGTATAAACCTCTAACTGAACGAACCTCCGGCTCGGGTCCCCGCTGCCTGCGGCACCCTATAGCAGTCGTTCCGACCCTGGTCCCCGCTGCCTTCGCACCGTATGACGGTCGTGCTACGCATGCACCGGATAATCCCTTAAATTGCACATGGAATAGTATAAACCTCTAACTGAACGAACCTGCGGCTCGGGTCCCCGCTGCCTGCGGCACCGTATAGCAGTCGTGCTGCGCACGCGCTGCAGTATACGTTAGTTCCACCTTCCGCCACCAGGTGGCGCAATCTGTTTATATGATCATAACTGAAATCGTTAAGACTTTCGATGTCTAGTCGAATGAGCCATACCCCGTCGTTTTCATGCCCGTAGAACCGAAGATTGGAAAGCGCCTCCTAGTGGTGAAAAAACGAAATAAAATCGGTAAGCTCTATCGATGTCGAGTCGAATTGATTTAGACTACCTGAGTTCTAGTTCAAAGACAGGGACCTGTAGAAAAACTTTAAAAAAAAAAAAAATCGATAACGGGCGAAGCCCGCTTTTTCCTATCATAATATCTGGTTGCCACTCTAAAACAAAAACTGAAAATACTCGTAATGCAGTTTTTAGACGCGGCCTACTTCTTAAAATCGTAATATCTAGCCGGCACTGTAATGGGAATCTTTCTTTTGCTTTAATTATACAAATAACGATGATTAATTATACAATAAAATAATATATCGGCTCGTAATGAAGATATGGCAATAATTTTTAGATATTCTGAAAGCAGAATCCATTTAGCGTCGCCCTGTCAAAGTTTGGAATTTCTGCGCCTCTTAGAATCAGAGATGCCCCCCCCCTGTAAAACCCCAGTTGAACGTCATGTGACCTCACCTCCGTCAAAGAAAATGCCGATCCAGACAATCGTCTGGCCGTGCGTCTCCGATCTGGGAATCGCAGCTCGGAAAGAAAAGAAAAATAATTTTTTATCGATCGATTTTTAAAGGATTTTTATGATTCTAATCGTCGCACGGAAACGATTTTTCGAATTTATGAGACCTGACGACGTCCCGGTTGCGTACGGCCCCACCAGTGGCTGAGAGGTTGTGCTCTCGAAGCTGGTAGACGGGAGGTGCTGGGTTCGATCCCAATCGCGCCCGTCGGCCTAATCGTTCGGAGTTTTCGTGGTTTTCTTCGAACCGTGGATTTATCCATGCGTAAATACGGGTTAGGTTCCCTTAGAAAGACCCCCACGAAGGGCACTCCCCCCGGGCCTATATCCCATGTGTAGATAATTGGCCGTCAATAATCAACCCAACCCGGTTGCGTACGTGCGACTTACGAATTTCTGCCCCCCCCCCCCCCCCCCCCTCTGTACGGTAAAAATAATTTAAGGCACGGCCTTATCCTTCAGGAAAAAAGTAAGGCCCGGCCCGAGCCTTCGGAAAAAAATATGGCCCCGGCCCGTCCCGGCCCGAGTGCCGTGAAGAAAAATAGGCCCGAAGCCGGGCCGAGTACGGGCTTTGGGCCTTGGCCCGGCCCGTGCAGATCTCTAGCCTACGGGATTCACCTAATCTTTTTGATCATGCATGTGAGTGAGTGAGTGAGTGAGTGACAAAAAATCGAAACTTTCAGTTCATATATCGTTTGCACTAGAGCAAACATTTTACAGGTAACAGAAAAATCGCCAAAAAGGACTGCTTCATCAGCAGTTATGACAGCAAAGTTGGATAAATCTAATAACCTGAACTTTACAACGTTTATGCGAAACACCACAGAGAACACACGCTATTAGGTTGATTTCATAAGAAATACTACCTATTACATTCTCCCCTAAGTTGGAATTTATGAAAAATTTTTGCAGATCTACGCCGATTATGACTCCCAGAACCCAAAACCACCTTAGTTTAAAACTTTATCTATCTATCTATGTCACTTTTTTATGAACACGATAACTTGAAAAATTCTGCACAAATCTCTTCCAAGCTGATACATAAAGTCAAGGGGCATAAAATATCGGTCAAGTTCGTTAATGGGGAAAAAAAAAAAAAAAAAAAAACTTGAAATAATGATTGTATTTTTAGCTAGAATAAACAATGTAAGGCTAATATTTTATATCAGCTAATATTTTATATCTAATATTTTATATCTAATATTTTATATATTATAATATTTTATATTTAACTGTATGATAATATTGCTTCAGAAATATCGGCATGTTTTGTAGAAATTCGATTGGGCTGATCTCAGGCTGAGCTTTTATACTGGGTTGGGCCTTTTTAGTAATTTCAGTTTATGCAGACCTCTAATATGAACTTGGCAGGCATTTTACTGTGCTGCTCGCAGATGCAGTATAGCTTTTCAATCAGTCACTAATAATTAAACTAGTTCATTTGATTAAAAAAAAAAAAAACTTGCATATAGTTTATGTGTATGTTGTGTATATTGCATAAAATTTAGTCTTTATTTATTACAAATTATATTTACAGAATATTGAACTGAAAAAAGATAAGGAAGATTTAAGAGCAGAGAGAGACAAATTGTTAAGAGAGAAGGAAAGGCAATCAATTTCATCAGGTAAATTATGTAATGCTGATTGTTGCAATTTTGTACTAATTTCTTATGTCCTGTTGTGTTTTTAAAACTTTTTTTTTTTCGCTTATGTTGACACAACTAAATGATAGAAAGTGGGGTGCATACTGACTCCATAGAAAAAGTCTCCAAGAAGTGCTTAGAACTCCTTAAATAAACAAAATACTCTTTATAAACTCTTTAAATTATCACAAAGCAAAATTTAGCATTGATCAGTGATTTAATCGAAGTATACAAGAGTAGAAATTGGAGGCTTGCATCTTACATAATGAATAATACTGCTTGTATAATAATTTTTCTTTCTTAAGTATGTATGTCGTGTAAGAGAACCTTTTTAAAGAAGCAATGTAAAAATCTTCTGTTTACATAAATAAACTTCAAGTGATTACTGCTATTCTAAAAAAAGAAAAAGAAAATATATGGAGTTAATATACCATTTTTTATTTTCTGAATACATAGTGTAAGAAAAGTATTACAGTCAACTCTGTGAAATTCGCACACTTAGGGACCAAAGGTTTGGCGGATTATAGATCATTTCTTTGTTTACATTTTATTTTTTTATAGTCGGGCTATTAATTAGAAATATTTAAACATAAATTACAATAGAAAAGGAAAATATAATGCATAACTGGTTTAAATTATTTAATAACTAAGTTAATTTAAAGAAAAATTTATTATACAATGCAAATTTTATTTATATTATTCATTTTTTTAAATAGTCAACTCTGTTAAATCTGCACAGTTTGGGACCAAGAGTTTTGCAGATTACAGATCATTCCTTTGTTTTCTTTTTAAACTGAACTATAAATTACTAATATTTGTACAAAAATAACAATATAAAAAGGATTACTATAACTCAAAAGTAATTTAATAATTCTAAGTATAGAAAATAAGTTGAAACTGGTGTGAAACAATAAGAGCTAAACAATCTTCCTAAGAAGATCTTTTAGCTCTTCATTCTATGTATGTTGGAATTATTATAAAATTTAAAATTCATTAGCTGTTATTTAATTTTTTGAACATTTACTCAATGGGAATTTAAGTTTTGGCTTAAATCTGAATATATATATATATTTATATCCAAGTTGTTTAAAGGTGTATTTAGCAAAAGTGCCTTTCAAATAAGACCAAATCAGTTACTGGTTTCTGCAGATATTTCTTTAGTCAGCTATTACATGAATGTATTAGTTTTAAAATGTAAATTACTCCACTGATATTAGCATTTAGTTTATCCTTTTGCTTACCTAAAGTTGCAAATCACATAAAACTTGTTAAATCACAATTTAAAGCATTTAAAAATTGATAATTCATAAAAACAACTATATGTAATTTTTTTAATGAGCTTAACTATGAAAGTATGATTTCCATTGTTTACATTTGAAAATGGATGGCGGATTATAGAGATTTGCAGATTATACATCGGCGGATTTCAAAGAGTCGACTGTATAATCATAATTTGTATATGTGTGTAAGTGAACACAATAACTCCCAAATTGTACTTCTGATCAAACTCTCATTTGGCAAATATGTGATAAACCACTCTTGTAAGAATTGTACTGATTTTTCATGCAATTTGGTTGATGGATTAGATAGTTAATCCATTTTTAAACTATAACTTTCTGAATATATAGACCAGTGTTTAGAACGTCAAGTGTAGTTGCTCCAGATTTTTATTTTTTATATGCTGCATGGTTTTTTTCAGTGTTTAGAAAGTTATGTGTAGTCGCTCCAGAATTGTCTTTTTTTCTTTTTCTTTTCTTTTTTTTTTAATGCTGCATGGTTTTTTTTTTCCTTCAAAATTTGTTTTTAAAATCTAGGTGCATCTGATACATGATGAGTATTAGAAATTTGACTGGCCTCTGTATGTATGAATTGGCTGACAACTTTATACTCCCAATTCATGAAACCAGTAAGCAATAAATTGTGAATCATGCAATTTTAGCTCTAAGTATTAGATTTTAAGAGAACACTGTTTTTGTCTCCATATCAGTTATTAAAATTTAGGGTGGGTGTACACGTTACACGTGGCCTCAGCATACATGACTAAATATGGCAAGTCCTTTTAAAATCTTGAACGCTCTAGAATTTTCGGGACTCCTTGGATATTTTTCTTCCGAAGTCAGTATTAACCCTGAGAAAGTATACCTAAATTAGAATCTATTAATAGGTTATGTTGATCTGTGTTTAGTCCACTTGCTTGTCCAGTGTTAGGGCTCTGGCTAATAGACAAAAGGTGCCTGGTATGAATCCTGACTCAGTCATGGATGCTTGTAGTGGGTCACATTCCACTTTAAGCAGATGCCCATGGCCAACCAACCAATGTTGATCTGAATTGTGTATAAAATTCGTTTTTGCACTTAGTTGTATTTAGTAACATTTTGTACAAGGGTCATTCCATGTCAAATCAACACAGAAAAGTGCAATTTTTAAAATCACCTTACCACCTCAATTAATTATACTTGTTGAAAAAATAGTCTACAATTTGAGATTCCTGAGACTATTAGTTTTTAATTCTAGGTATTTAAAAATGGTCAAATACGACAAATTTACTGTCAGATGGCAACATTCGAATCATCATAACTCCTGTTCTAATTAATATACAGAGATGGGCTGGGTATCATTTTAAAACATTTAAGACTATCTTTTAAACAACAATCAAGGTTTTTGAACAAAAGTTTCAAGGTGAAGATATTTGACTTTGACCCTGGATTATTAAAAATCAAATTCTTTATTTTTCCCCAAAAAAATTTCTTAGAATACTACAATGTATTAATTAGTTGTGTATGAATTAGTTTCGAAATGAGTCCTCAACAGGACCATATAAAATGATGAAAAAAGTCATTTGTACATATTGATATTATTGGATAAGTTTGTGAAATCATTATGCAAATATCTATTGTATTAAAATTTGACTGTGTATTTGTATTTCACATCCACTCTTCTGAGAATAGGATGAATAATAGATTGAAAAGAACATCAAATATTTTGAATCCCTTCTTGATAAACATATTTTACACTTCTTTTAATTCTCTGGCACCAGTTTCTCCATATTGTAATCTTCATTCATTGAAAGTCTGAGATTAGATAGGGTGAAAATTTCTGTACTAAAATACTGGTGTTCAAATTCAAACATTTTGTGTACCTTAAACTGCACATACATTTGCCACTCATCACGAAGGTGTTGTAGTCCAAGGATGTCATAATAACTCTTGCAATTGAAAATTTAAATTAATTTACAAAATATTTATGTATTTATTTTTTTACAATTTTTAATAAGATTTTTAATGATAATAACTAAATTATTCCACTGTTGGGAATGAAAAACGAAAATTATAGGGGATTATATTTTTATTAATGTTATTTTCTCATTAGAATTGGATAGAAAAATTATGTCTAATTTGATAATAGTGAAAAAATATCTTGAATAAATTACATTTTTCAAGAAAATTCAAAGAAATAAAAATATATTTTCAAATATCCAAGCTTCATGGATAAGTTTATTCTGGGGAACAAAAAATCATTCGTGGGCAAATTGATATCTTGGACTTATTTCATCGCAGTTTTTTTAGTTTACATTTAACAGAACAGTTATTGCCCCTATTTACCAGAATTGAATTTAAAGAAAAGCATAGATTTTTTACTCATTAATTCTGAAAGGTGGCAGTTAAAACTTTTCATAAGGTGTTCAATAGTGGAATGCAGTGGTAATGTGTCTGGTGACTATAAATGTATGATAAAATTGGATTTATTTTTCTCCCAAACATTTAAAAGATCACATGCAATTTAATTGCAAAACATCAGATGTCCTTGCAGCTAGTATAATTGAAATGTCTGCATTTTTTTTACTTTCTTCTATCTTTACAAGAAGAAAGTATTGGATTCATGAAAATTTTCGACTTCCGGTTTTCGACGGATTTATACGTTTTAGAAGGTCCTGAACACGATTTGACTGATTTTAGAAACTATCTGTCTATGTGACAAAAATTTTGTGGGCGCTCTATCTCAAGATCGCAATGCACGAAATTTAATAAAACTTAATATCCAGTTAGTTCCTGATATAAATTGGTGCTGATTAGTTTTTGGTAAAAATCTCCCGACAGGTGGCACTGCTATGCTGCATTTTTTGCGATTTCCGCAATAGCTGTATCTCAAGAACTAATGCAGTTATTTTCATCAAACTTAAGATTGTTAGACCTTGACATAAAAAGGCGCTGATTACATTTTAGTGTAGCTATCCCAACAGGTGGCTCTGCTATACCACTTTTTTCATGATTTTTACGATACTTCTATCTCAAGAACTAATGCACGGAATTTTATCAAACGGCAGATTCTGTTAGACCTTGACATAAATAGATGCTGATTACGTTTTCATGTCAATAGCCGAACAGGTGGCGCTGCTATGCTACTTTTTTCATTATTATCACGATAACTATATCTCAAGAACTAATGCATGGATTTTCAACAAACTTCAGATTCAGTTAGATGTTGTCAAAAGTTATTGTTGATTAGGTTTTGGTCTAAATCTCCCAGCAGGTGGCGCTGCTATCCTGCATTTTGCAGGATTTACACGATTTTAGCAATAGTTAAGAACTAATGCACGAAATTTAATAAAACTTTAGATTCAGTTAGACCTTGATATAAATTGGTTGCTGATTCTTTTTAGTGTATGTGAAACCTGTGTAAGATAGAAAAAAGTTTTGGGATTGGCACATCTGACTAGTTTTTTTGTAGATTTGTATTCTCAGAGCTGCCAACTGCTACGAAAAAATCGTAGTTGCTACGATTTTGAACCACAAACTACGATGCTACGAAAATCTGTCTAAAACTATGATTTTCTGCGCAAAAAAAAAAAAGCGAATTTTGTCACAGGATCGCACGAAGAAACGCTCATTTCGTCGAAAGATCGCCGTAAAAACGCGAATTTAGCCGAAAGATCGCCGCAAAAATGCGAATTTAGCCGAAAAACGCGAATTTAGCCGAAAGATCACCATAAAAACGCGAATTTAGCCGAAAGGTCACCGAAAAAACGCGAATTTAGCCGAAAGATCACCATTAAAACGCGAATTTAGCCGAAAGATCGCCGTAAAAACGCAAATTTAGCCGAAAGATTGCCGTAAAAACGCGAATTTAGCCGAAAGATCGCCGTAAAAACGCAAATTTAGCCGAAAGATCACCATAAAAACGCGAATTTAGCCGAAAGGTCACCGTAAAAACGCGAATTTAGCCGAAAGATCGCCATAAAAACGCGATTTTAGTCGAAAGATCGCCATAAAAACGCGATTTTTTTATATTATATATATTTATTTTAGTTAAAAATATATATTTTTTAACAGCAATTATGTTTGTTGCGCTTGAAATTCATAATTATTACTCAAATGTCGTTCGCGCAGTTTTCAGCTTTTTTGTCAATCTCATCCCTGCTTTCGTTAGAAAATCGTTAAAAAACGGCAAATTTCGTCAAAAACATTGCGAACAAACGGCAAATTTCGTCAAAAACATTGCGAATAAACGGCAAATTTCGTCATAAGCATTGCGAAAAACGGCAAATTTCGTCAAAAAATCACGGGGAAAAACGTGCCTTTCGTCAGAAAATCGCGAAAAAACGGCAAATTTCGTCAAAAACATTGCGAAAAACGGCAACTTTCGTCAAAAGATCGCGAAAAAACGACAAATTTCTTCAAAAACATTGCGAAAAATGACGAATTTTGTCAAAGGATCGTGAAAAAACGATAAATTTTGTCAACAGATCGCGGCAAAAACGTGACTTTTGTCAGAGAATCGCGTAAAAACGGCAAATTTCGTCAAAAGATCGCGAAAAAAAACGGCAAATTTTGTCAACAAATCGCCTAAAATGGCAAGTTTCGTCAAAAACATTGCGAAAAAAAATGCAAATTTTGTAAACAAATCTTGAAAAAACTGCAAATTTCGCTAAAAGATCGTGAAAAAACGCAAATTTTGTCAAAGAGACACAAAAAAATGTGGCGGAAGTTGTAACCCTCTGTTGTAACTTTTCAGAAAATTTGCTGTGAATTTCAGTATTTTTTTTTTTACTCAGAATCACCCCCTGATTTGCTCGCTTAAAATTTGCAGCGTAAAAAACAGCCACCAACCAACCAACCTTCAGATAAATTTGAATTTGGTGTGCTACTATTTCTCCTTTTCAAAGGTTGGCAGGTCTGTATTCTACGAGGAAAAATACCTAACTTTTATACTTAACATTTTCTTCAGAAAATCATTGATGGCGCTGTAATCGAGTAAAATGCATTGAAAATAGTTTTCATTGAAAAGTCTGGAAATAAAAATACATCGGATTGAAAAATGAATGTTCAATATTTTTGAAAAATCTATTTAGGGATATAAAAGTTGACCGCCCCCCTCCCCCCAACTCTGCCCCCTGTGAGAAAGAGGGGGGCAACTTTGAAATCTTAAATGATGATCCTCCTCTTTTTTTTTATTGCAGATTCGGAATCTACGGGAAAATATGCATAACTTTTGTATTTAACATTTTCTTCGGAAAATCGTAGATGTCACTGTAATAGAGTAAAATGCAGTGAGAATAGTTTCCATTGAAAACTAACGAAACAGTTGAATAACTCAAGAAATATACATCAGATTGAAAAACAGAAAAATAAGTGTTCAATATTTTAGAAAAATGGCAACTTTGATATCCCTAATTAGATTTTTCTAAAATATTCAGCACGTATTTTTCCATTTTTCAATCTGATGCATATTTTTTGAATTATTTGACAGTTTCCAGACTTTTCAGAGGAAACAGTTCTCACTGCATTTTACTCAATTACAGTGCCATCTATGATTTTCCAAAGAAAATGTTAAATACAAAAGTTACGTACTTTTTTCCCCGTAGAATCTGAATCTGTAATAAAAAAGGGGGTGAGGTTATCATTTAAGATTTCAAAGTTGCCTCCCTTTCTCCCCCAGGTGGCAGAGTTCAGGAGGGGGGGGGGAGGCAACTTTGATATCCCTAAATAGATTTTTCAAAAATATTGAACACTTATTTTTCCGTTTTACAATCCGATGTATATTTCTCTAGTTATTCGACCGTTTCCATACGACGTTTCAATAGAAACCATTCTCACTGAATTTTACTCGTTTACAGCACCCTCTACAATTTTCCAAAGAAAATGTTAAATACAAAAGTTACATATTTTTTCCATAGAATCCGAATCTGCAATAAAAAAAGGGGGGGGTTCTCATTTAAGATTTCACAGTTGCCCTCCTTTCCCCCCAGGGGGCACAGTTGGGGGAAAACTTTGATATCTCTAAATAGATTTTTCAAACACATATTTTCCACCTTTCAATCCGATATATATTTCTTGAGTTATTCGACCGTTTCCAGACTTTTCGAACACCCTGTATATTTGCTTCCACTGTTAATGTAAAGATTGGGAGAAATTAGTTGTAATTCACCTTGCATTTATTGTTTTATGTATCCTGACTCTGCTAGGATTTTAGTGTAGCTTTGCTGTATTTTGTCATGGTGGCTGTTAGTTGATATGTAACATCAATAGATAGCTAAGATTTTTCAGTCAGTCATATGAAACATTTTCTCAGTCTTGTTGAAATTTTGCTGAACATTTTTTTTTTTTTCATTTTTATGTACACCAGTATTAATTTAATCATTCTTTATAAATGTTTAGTTATGAAATTGAATTTTGTATTTTAGCATATTCAAGAGATGCATTTCCTCCCAAAAAAGAATATGTTGGAATACCAAATCATCCCAGTATAAAATCAGAGTAAGTATATGAGCAGAACATAGCTTGTCACAACAGACTATTGTGTACATATTTTTATTCATATGTTTCAAAATATTTAAATGAAATGTTTTATCGGCTAAAAAATAAGTCCCTGGAGTAGGGTAGAGTGATTTATTTTTCCCCTTCAAATCAAAATGGGCCGGTGTGGTATTAATATCAAATTAATTTAAAAGAATGATCCTTAAATTATTATTATTATTATTATATATTTATAGTAAAATTATGTAATTTATATCAAACTCAGGTTCCTTATACTGTTCCCAATGACTTCAGTATTTTGAATAATGTTCGAAAACTGGGCAATTATTAAAACATGATCAAAACAACAAAATTGCCTTATATTTTTCAGTTAAAGCTTTGTAAGAAAATCTTATTTGAAATTATCCTTAAAGATCAACAATAATAAGGTAAAAATAATTTACTATTACAATTGCAAGCAATAAAATTAACATTTTGTTTTGTTCTATCATAGTAGTCCATACTGTTTTTTGGTTTCAAAAACTGTGTTAAAACTATATTATTAATAATAATTTAATCTAAAGGGTGTTCTTTAAATTATATTTATTATATATTTGTCAAAGGATTATGCAAATATGCAATATGCATAATTTTTTTTAATTGTATTGTTCGTTAAAAGCTTTTTAAAAAACTTACCAGTTACTATGCAACTTTTGTGATGTCTGGACTCTGAAATATTGTCTCATTTCCATGTTGTTGTGCAAGTGTAAATGTTTTGAGTCTTGTAACTGCAAAAAACCGAAAAAAATACCTATAAGGGAAAGACATTTTGTGCTTGATCAATATACCAACCAAAATATGGCTATTGCTGGTGTCGATATGAAGAAACCAAAGAAAACTTTGCTGACATTATAGAAAGAGAAAAAGGAAGGTTTTTGTTGACAAAACCAAAGTTGAAATAATTTCATTACCTAGTACCGTTACAGACCAAATGACTATGAAATGTTCTTTTTCTGAATTGTATCAAAAAACAGGTTTGTATCAGGGTTCGCAAAAACCCGGGTTTAAAAAAAAAGGGGGGGGGGGTATGAAAAACTGGAAAACCCAATTTTCGCCGGGAAAAATCAGGTTTTTTCAAAAGTATAATTAATATATGTGATATTACATTATTGTATACTTTATTATTTATATATTATAGTAGCGGCCCATCCCGGCTTTGCACGGGTAGACAATGTAATTTTTTTAGTACATTTGTTTTCCTGAATTTCGCGCTCCTACCAAAAACTGTTGCTGAGATATGGCGAAATGACCTAAAACTTTCGAATCCCCCTTTAAACACCTTCGAGGGGGGGGGGATATTTAAATTCGCTGAAATACGTGTTTAATCATTTGTTTAGTAGATTTGTTTTCCTGAATTTCACACTCCTACCTATAACTGCTGCTGAGATATGGCGAAATGACCTAAAACATTGGACCACCACCCTTTTACCCCCTCCGGGAGGGGGATTTCTGAAATCCTGAAATAGATGTTTAATCATGTTTTTAGTAGATTTTTTTTTCCGATCTTGATCCTATGACATATCCATTTTTTTTTCCTCCAATGGTGAACCAGGGTGGCAACCACAATTATTGTATAACCCATATCTGGGAGCTTTAGTTGGGTCTAGATCAAACTGTAACATGCTTCAATATAAGAGTGCATTATTTATAGTTTGCAAAGATGAATTCAGTTCGATTTCACATGGAAGAAAATTAACTCAGCAATATGCAGCAGATTCATACTTACAAGTGGAGACCAACAATCTCAATTATCTTCGCTACAACCAAGCAAAGCTTCGAGCTGAAGATATAGCGGTTTACTTGATTTTGTTGTACGAGGGGATTTAAATGCTGGAGTTCAAGCTGGAAGAGCAGTTATTTTACCATCTATATGCTGTAATTTCTCCTCTGTTTTGTCATCTTATTTGCATGATTACAAATTTGTTGTTAAAACTCCAGAGACCCATGTATTAATCAGGCCCTGAACTTAACATTTCAGATCAGTTTTTCCTATTGTCAGGCTATATCCCTAGTGCAGATAATTGGCCGTAACAAATAACCAACCAACTTTATTGCTAATGTAGTATCTGAATCTTTTTATCAAGTATTTCAAATTTTAAGTGAAAACCATGATTTGATAATTTAGATTTTTCTTAAGATATACAATGCAGAGGGTTTTGAGGTCTCTTCCCTCCCTCCCCCTAAACTGTTACTAATCTATATTTATCAAAAAAGTTTGCTTCATAAAAAAAAGTTCACTATATTAAATACATTATTTAAAAATTATTATAGATTAGTAACTATAGTGTATATTACTAATATTAAATGCACTCTATTAAAATTTGAAATTGAACCACTTGCATAATCTGGACCAACTTGTAAAGCTTAAATTTATTAGTTAAGTATAAATTTATGATCTTTTTGTAATCCTCTTGCAAACTGAAATAATATTTTTTTATTTTCATTTAAATATTTACTGTATTTTGTGTAAAAGAAAAAAAGAGAGAAAATAAACGTTTAAATGCACTAAATTTTGAATTTGTTTTTTTCTACCCTTTTTTTTAAGATAAATTAAATTGCTTTTTACTGTATTTTTGCTTGTGACTGCTGAATAGGAAGTGTTGTTATTTATCAAAAGAATTCTTGATAATGCTATTTTATATCATTAGTAAAAAAAATTTTATTAAACTTCAGCAATGTGGCATACAAAACAGCATGGCTAATAATTATATGATATTTTTGATTTCCTTTTCTTCTGTTAACTATTTCTATTGAATATAATAACCAGGTCTCTACAAATTGTAAAAAATCTGGGGGAGTTGTAGCCAGCAAAAACTTTTGCTAGCCAGTAAAAAGTATTTAGCCCTTTCCCACTTTTTTATTTAATCCAGGATTTTTCAAAAACCACTAAAATTATTTTCAGAATTGATTAAGAAAGTATAATACTATAATATTTGAAAAGTTTTTCATTAAAACTGATAAAAACTATAATAATAAAAAAAAAATGAATATAGGTACATTATAAAGTTTGAACAAAAGTATGCAACATCATAAAAAAAAACAACTGATTTTTACTAAAATTATTATTTTTATAAGATCATTATTTTGGAAGTAATTTCTTATGCAAACCGCAGACCAATATCTTTAGTGGCAGTTTTGGGACATTTTGCCTCGCATAAGAGTTTTGCAAATACTTTTTTTTTTTTTGGGGGGGGGGGGGGGGATATGGTTCTTCAAAATCTGCATTTTTTTCTTCTTCTTAACTACTGGCACATGTCTTAGTGTATAACTGTGATTTTTTAAAATCCAAAGTACCATCTACTTATAACTTTCTCTGGTTTATCATTCAATGTTGATGTTTCCAATCATCAGTTAAAATATTTTGGTTGCCAATAGTGGCCTGGCGAACGTATTTATTGAGCCCTGGTAATAACTATTAAAAGTGTAGCTAACTAAATAATAACTAAATGATTAGTTATAAACCACTTGATCTTATACATTGGTTCATGACTATAATTTAATAATATGAAAAACAAATACTTGTCTATCACAAGGTTGCTATGTTAGTAGCAACTAGCAAGAACAAGTTTTCTGTTATCACAACACAAAACTTGTTTTTAAGTGGCAAAGTAATAATATATAATGAAAGGAGTTTAAAGCCTGAATATATACTCTGTTAATGAAAATAAAAAAGGGTACAATATTAAATATTCTCTTTAATATATATTCAGTTGTAAGTTTTTCTCGTAAAAATAATTTACTTTTTACTAAACTAATTAGCTGATGCTGATATAACTACTAATGGTTTAAAAAGATGTAATGTATATTCTGGCGTATAACTCACTCCAGCACATAACATACACTTATGATTTGATTTTTTACTTTTAGTTAAATTCTCTGTATTATGCACACTCTTTTTACCTTTAAGGTATGTAGCATAAAAAGAAAACAATGAGTATTTAAAAGTATAATAACTAGTGCAAGCATAAAGAAAATAAGCAAATGTGAAGAGAGGACCTATGCTACTGTCAAGCCTATCTGCTTTAATTCCCAAAAGACTCTTGGAATTGTATACTCTTGTTCATTCAAATAATCACATCTTCTTCTCTTGTTCATTAATATAGAAATATCAATTCTTATACCCAACGTATAACATACACATGTAAATTTTATTTTATTTTCTTGTTTCAAAAGTGAGTGTTATATGCCGGAATATATGATATTTATAATATTAGTACTGAAATAATCATAAAAATAATTATCGATAGAAAATTTTAAAACAACAATATATATATAATATTAGCTAGGTAATCTGAACCCATGCCTAATTTCTTTAAAATTAATAAAAATGAAACAGGGAGAGATTGAAACATTGTGTGGCTGGATATCCTGCTGCAAATTATGCATGAAGACCAGTATCCAGCCAAATTGTTATTCATTACATCTCTATGCTTATCTTAATTTTAGAAAAAATGCCGTACATTCTCAAAATTTTAATATCTTTCTCAAATTGACCTCATTATTTTCCTTGTAAATGGTCAATCTAATTCCTTTCTCTCTCATCTCTTTATGGAGTCAAAACTAAATAAAAATTAATTAATTGGATTATCGTCTTTGGACACCTGCTGCTGGTGAAAGTATTCTGAGCATTGGGAAATTATAATATTTCATTTGGAATAAAAAATAAACTATTTATAAAGCATTTTTTCTTATTGTCGCTAACTATTTTAGCACGTATCCTATAATGTAATTCTAAAAGATAGCATAAAAACTGTCAATTAATTGATGCAAAATCCCAATTAAAGTCTTCTAACATGTTGCTTTTATAATTAAAAATAATAGTCCAGGGGAAATATACATGTTACCTTGCAAAAGGTCAGGTAGAAGATTTTATTTTTTGACTTGTATATAATAAGGCCAGCATGGAAAAACCGAATTATCCAACAAAATTTCTTAAGGGAGAATTTTCTGTGGCCAAAAAACACCAAAATTTTGGGACTTTTATTGTTGTTTTTTAAATATCGTGAGACCCGTTGTCGTAGCGTATTATTTGTTAATTACAATGTTAAAGACGATAAAATTCTCTACAACTTTCATACTTACAACTTTTTTATACACTCAATAGCAAGCGCAGTACGACATTTAAAAAATAAGAGAATTTTTTCAATGTCCTTAAAAACCATGAAAAACGTAGTTTCGTCACGATGCAATGATTCAAATGTTCCCCCTGATGTAATGATGTATGTCAACTTCCACAGATTGACAGCAGAAAATTATCTATTATTTGCACACCCTCTTCTTCATTTTCATCACAACAGACATATTTTAAATTCAATAAATCTATATAATTTAGTAAGTAGGGGAGAGTGTGGATGACTAAGACAATTTTCATACTTAGACAATAACTTTAAGTATATACAATTGTTAATTTTAAAGTATTGTTTAAAATAATATTTCAGTATTTAATAATTTATTGGCACGACAGTTTCAATAAAAAAAAAATCTTGTTTAATATTAATAATTATTTTTATAATGCATGCATATTGTTCATTTTATTCCATAAACATTTTATTCTATAGTACAATGGTATATTTTATTTACCGATTATTGATGACATATGTTTTAATGTTTTACTGTTTTAAGTATGTCAAACATTGGATTGTAGTTCTATATAAAAGGAGGGACTCAAAAAATAAATCTTATGTAACAAATATTTTTACCTTATAAAATATTTACAATAAAAGTGACAACATATTATTTCATTAACTAATATTATGCATTTATATCTCTTGTAAAATTTAAAAATTCTATCAATAAAATATTTGAGATAACTTTTCATAAAAATTTTCAAAATATTAGTTTTAGTAATTATTGTCAATATTTTCCCACTTTTATTATATTAATATAACAAGAAATTATAACATTTTAGCGTGTAAAAATATATATAATTTTAAGATTTTATCTATTAAATGCTTTAAATCTCAAACAGTAAAACTTACTTTGGTTGGTGAAAAATGCACTTTGCGGAATATTCTAATCTTCTGTAATAGGTACTGTTTTGAAACTATATCTGTTGAATGATCTCAGTGCTACCATCTATTGAATGAAATACAATGAATGAGTGAATGATTGTAGACCATATAAACATTTTTGTTGTTACATTCATCCCCTATCTCATTCAAGTCCACTTTCCCTACACAATAATGTAAGGTATGCAATATGACTGCATAAGCTAAATGAAAAAATGTATTTTAATAATAATAATTTTTACGGGATATTTAACAATATTTTTGTCTCTTTGCTGGGACTGTTGTAGGATTATTAACGTTCAGTTTCCTGGATAGAAGATATATCAGGGTCATGTTCCTCTAGAGCAGGGGTTCCCAAACTTTTAGACCGACGTACCAATAAATCGAAGTTCATACTTCCACGTACCACCAGATAAAACACCTACAGCTAATATAGAAAAACCTATAAAAAGGAACCTGCCTAAAACGAAATATATCTTCGGTCTTTCATGTTTCCGTCATAGCAGGTTTTATTGTATTTAAAAATGAATGATTACATAACTAAATTGGTACTAAGATTGGCTGCTTTGTAATAACATTCAAGTAAAAAGTAGTATAACCATTAAATTTTAATAATGCATACAATAAAAAAAAAAATGTTTTGGTATAAGGAAAAAGGCACAATACTTAATGACATATTGGCGCACACTAATACATATACTGTTACACATATACTGTTACAGTAGGCTAATTTGCTTCTATCGCTAATGAAAAGGGTGGATTTGTTTTATAAAGCACATCTTCCTCATGTCTGGCTAAATATTAGGTAGTTTTAGTCATAAGTCACATTCGCTGTTTAGTTTATTCCTGTATTTGTTTTTGATGTAACGAAGGGGGAGGGGGGGGGGAGCACATTCACAGATATATGTTGTGTTAAACACAAGCAGACTTTGATGATATCAACAGAGCTGCCAACTGCTACGAAAAAATCGTAGTTGCTATGATTTTGAACCACAAACTACGATGCTACGAAAATCTGTCTAAAACTAGGATTTTCTGGAAAAAAAAAAAAAAAAAAAAAAAAAAACACTAATTTTGTCACAGGATCACTCAAAAAATCACCAATTTTGTCACATGATCGCGCGAAAAATCACGAATTTTGTCACAGGATTGAGCTAAGAAATGCGAATTTCGTCAAAAAATTGGTGGGAAAAAGCAAATTTCGCCAAAGTATCGCTGAAAAAAAACGTGAATTTCATTCAACTGATTGCTGAAAAAATGCGAATTTCGTCAAAAGATCGTTTAGGGGTTGCGAAAAACGACAAATTTCGTTGAAAGATCGCGAAAAAACGACAAATTTTGTCAACAGATCGCAAGAAAAACATGACTTTCATCAGAAAATCACGAAAAAACGACCAATTTCGTCAAAAACATTGCGAAAAACGGCAAATTTCGTCAAAAGATCGGGAAAAAACGACGAAAAACATTGCTTAAAATGGCAAATTTCATCAAAAGATCGCGAAAAAATGACATTTTGTCAACAGATCGCAGTAAAAACGTGACTTTCGTCAGAGAATTTCGTAAAAACGGCAAATTCCGACAAAAACATTGCGAAAAATGGCAAATTTTGTCAGAAATTATCGAAAAAAAAAAAACGCAAATTTTATCAACAGGTCTTTTAAAAAAAACTGCAAATTTCGTCAAAGTGATGCAAAAAAAGTGGCGGGAGTGGACACCCCCACTCCCAGTTTTATCAGCTTACTCGACCTGATGAAGGACTCTAACTCAGACATTTTTCTCTGGAAGATATACCCGTATAGTTCCATCACCCACTTTCCCTGTAACTGCCTTGGAATCTTTCAGAAAATTCACTGTGGAGTTCAGAAATTTGGCTTAGGAGTGGACAGAGCATTAATTGAATAGGAATAATTATGTTAATCAATCCCACCCGCAACAAAAAAATTAGCAAAAACAAGAGTCTCCTACTTTGTGTGCTTATGGATATACACATGCGTTTAATTGATTAGTATTTGCTCGCTTAAAATTTACAGCGTAAAAAACAGCCACCAACCAACAAAGCTTCAGATAAAATTGAATTTGGTGTGCTACTATTTCTCATTTTCGAAGGTTGGCAGGTCTGTATCAAACGGTACTCTCATATTCTTGCCAATGAAAAATCTGTGACATTCATCTTTTTGAATGTGGACTCCAGTAATCCATCACAGGAGAGCTGAATAAGTTCACTTCTTTCCTCTATCTTGAGATACAGTGGCAGGGTGTCTCATATGATATGCTGCTTTCTGCATTTTATTCCACGTACCAGTACCGGATTTCTGCATACCAGTAGCCAGAGCTTCCTGTACCAGTACTGGTACGCGTACCATAGTTTTTACCAACCCCTGCTCTAGATGTATCTTTTCTTTTTTCCTGGCAGTTATTTGTCACCCGTCCCCTCTTCCTCATACCCACTCTCTATAATCGAGCGGGTATGTAAATTGAAAAAATAGCCCAATTTTTGAAAAGCCGTACTGCACTTAAGAATAGGGGGGGGTGCAAATAACAGATAATTTACTGTTATCAATATGTAGCAGATGACATCCATGATTAAATTCGTGGAGAACATTTGAATCATCGTGACGAAACTACGTTTTTCATGGTTTTTAAGGACATTGAAAAAATTCTCTTATTTTTTAAATGTCGTACTGCGCTTGCTATTGATGGTATAAAAAAGTTGTAAATATGAAAGTTGTAGAGAATTTTGTCTTCTTTAACATTGTAATTAACAAATAATACGTTACGGCAACGAGTCTCGAGATATTAAAAAAAAAACAATAAAAGTCCCAAAATTTTGGTGTTTTTTGGCTACAGAAAATTCTCCCTTAAGAAATTTTGTTGGATAATTCGGTTTTTCCATGCTGGCCTCATTATATACAAGTCGGAAAAAAAAAAAAATCTTCTACCCGACCTTTTGCAAGGTAACGCCTTTTTTTGGTACATTTCCCCTGGACTATAAAGATAGTAGTATGAATTTTTGCTATATCATAAATAACTTGAGTAATTACATGTTTTTTTTTCAGATTACATTCCAGTACTTTCCAAGGTACTGATAATGAAAGTGTAATATCGAGTGCCTTCCATAAAAGTAAGAATACTTCTGTTATGTACATAAATGTTTTTAGTGGTATCATATACTTAACCTGTCTAAGATTATTTATATAACACTGTTAAATAGTGAACCATTTTGCACGCATCTTTGCAGCATTCATTAATTCATTGTGCAATTATTTTTACTTATAACTAAATTTATCTTTAATCATCCCAATTTTCCGAATAAATTAAAATTATATGTATCAGCCAAAGTCCAAGAATTACTTGCAGCACACTAAATGTTTTCTCTCATCACTTTCTACCGTATGAGTGAATTCTTTTTCATTTTTTATGAAGCTATTTAATTGGTGCTAATCTTAACAAGTTTTGAAAAGTAGTTATTTCTAGCAAAATATTAGTTTAATTTTTAATCATCATAATCTAATATATTATTGTACTAATAATTTCCATTAACAAACTAATTTAGAAGAAAAAAATTCATAACTTCGTTAATTCCCAAGATTTAAAATTCGCTTAAATTTATTATAAATCCTCTTAATATTATCTAAAACTTTTATATTGACAAGTTTTTTATAGGACCAACTCTTATAGCAAAAAAAATTTTTTTTTTAAATCCCTGCTGGCTCTGCCTGCAAACAAGTTAGGTTTCGAAGTAGGCGGTTCCAACTGCCGCATCATGGCAAAAAGGTCATTTCTTCCGCAATTCCCAACAAACAGGCACCCCACAGTCTGCGTCTTCGAAATCTACCTGTGCCTGTAGGCCGAGCCGTCAGGGATATTTTTCATTCATACGAGAGATGAATGTGTTTCGGGTTTTGGCTTCTTGCGCTCAAGTATGATTTAAAAGAGGGTTTTCTTGTCTCTTTTGTGATAGAAGAGTTTTCTTCTTCTTTTTCTTATAGGTTTATTAAGAGCTAGAAAAAAGATTTTACAATTTTAATTACATCGCAATATAAAGTTTGTTTCTAAAATATTTTTTTATTTTTCATCTTTTTATTCAGTCTTTGCAAGGGAAATGGATAAATCATTCCAAAATTAGCAGGGTACTTTTGATAATCTGTTACTGAAAAAGAAAAAAAAATTCAAAGCAATAAGTGTTTTTTTCTTCATTGTTATGTTAATGTAATGCAAAGACCATTGTTATAAGTCACATGTTCCAGAAAATTCGATTAATGGGTCATTTTGGGATCACTATGGGTCAATGCATTTCATTGAAAATGAAGGTTGCAACAGTTATTAAGTTGTTGAACAATTGGCAGTAAGTGTTCACAAAGTTGGCAACATTTTTCCAAATTTGGCAATACGTGGCAAAATGTTGGCCACATTGGAGAGAAAATCTACTTTCAAAATTAACAGTGCCAAAACACAGCTTGGCATCAAATGAAAGAATATCGCCAAGTTTGTAACTTTTTGCCAAATGTTGGCGACATTTGGCATAAAAATTAGCTTTTATAATCTGAAGGAATTTGCTAGAAAATCCCAATAGAAGCCGAGATAAATTATTCAACCAATCCCAGTCCATAGAACGTAATCAAAAGCTCACACTTTCTATATGTTTATATATCTTGTTCAAATTTTTAATCAATAATAAAATATTTTCTATTCATCCACTCAAGTTCAAATCATTTTTTAAAACTTGTAATGGTAAAAGTAAATGGTAAGTCCCTTAATCTTAGAAAGAAGAAAAATGCTTCAGTGTGTGAGAAATTATATCATATTTAACAAGAACTGAGCATTTTTGGAAATAAAACTGAAATGTTCTTTTACGATTGAGCCTAAATGATATAAATTTCATAACTTTTTACTCTTACGGTACTTAGATTAGGTCATCATCAAGGTGCCTATGGAGTATAAAAATCAATACATATGCAAAGTTCTCACTGGCAAAAGTAATGTAAGTTTTTATAATTTTTGCTAAAAATATACTTATTAATAATTTATAACATTTTTGTGCTGGTAAAAATGACGTTCTGCTCATCTTGAAATGCATTTTTTCTTGATAAAACTAAAATATAATATAATTATATTAAAGTGGTGTAATTTGTGCTGAATTTTCATTTAATAATTACAAAGATTAGAATTAAAGCATTAATTGATTACTTTACATTGATTAATTTACCTTGATTATATTTTATAGATTATTTTAATTTGAAATAAACTATAGATTAAATGATTTAAGTTCTATTTTTCAATAATGTGAAAAGTTAAAAGTAATAAAAATAGTGTTTTGGTAAATACTATAGCTTAAAATAATAATTGTTTTTGCAATTTAATTAAACAATGTAAGACTTTTGATATTTTTTTATATATTCATCTAACAGCTCCTTATTAAACTCTTATTTCATCAGGCACCACCTTGTAATTTTAATAATAAAAGCATAAAAATATAGATTATGCTCCTTATCACCATCTCATTACAGATTTAATTGTTTTGGAAACTTACAAATCTTGGTAAAGAAAAAAAAATCAGATTTTAATCAAATAAATCTGATTCTTTTTTTATTAAAAAAATAATAATAAAAAGAATTTTGCTACACCAGATGTAGCTAGATGCTAATTTTAAATTCTGTTCTTTTGAATAAAGGGTAGCAATTGTCCATTTGTATGCCATTTGTATGGAAGGGTCTTAAACTTGTTTAACTTTTTTGGTTACATGCTACAATATAATAATTTCTGGACGTCAATTTGTCAACAGATGATTTTTTGTTCTCTAGAATAAATCAATTCATGAAGCTAAAGTATGTGAAAATGTTTTTATTTCTTTAAATTCTCATAAAAAATATGATTTAATCAAGATATTTTTAAGACTTTCCAACCTAGTTGAAAAGTGTTTATGACTTCGGTTTGTCTGGCCGTCTGTCCGTGCTGCAACTCCCGTAAATATGCTCGGATTGCTCTGCAATTTTTATATGTTGTTGTCGTTATCTATAGCATGTTCCCTATTTCAACGGAAGTGTGTAGCACTTATAGTTTTTTTACAGGGACACTCAAAATAATTCCGTTACATTGCGGTCTATGGGGAAAATCATTTGCGGTTTATTTAAATAATGTTTTACTATTTTAAACGCATTGAAATTTATATATATCACTAAGGTGCATTAGACGAAGCTTAATATGGAATAGGGTGTGCATAGAACTTATAGTTACTTTACAGGGACAGTCAAAAGAATTCCGTTACATTACATCTATGGAGAAAAATCGTCTGCGGTTTATTTAAATAATGTTTCACTATTTTAAACGCATTGAAATTTATATATTTCACTAAGGTGCATTACAAGAGGCTTACAACAGAATATTGTGTGTATAACAGTCATCGTTCATTTACAGGGACACACAAAAGAATTCTCAACTGTCTGTTAACAATAATTCCTGGAAGTGCGTTTTAAGTTACTGAACACGATTTTAATTTTAACTCGCTTTTTGTCTATTACGTGATGTGTATAAATTCTGTAGATCCTATACAGGGAAGCACAAAAGTTCGCGGACACATTTCCGTTTAGTGACAGAAACTCCAGAAGGAGAATTTTAAACTGTGCTACGCGTTTGCTAACTGAACTAAAATTTAGGATCCTATGTAGTATATATACAGATCTATAGATCCTATACAGGGCTGAATAAAAGTATTCGGATATTTTTCTGAATATTGTATATGTTGGAAATTCCTGAAATTATGTTTTTAAATATATTATGCGTTTTCCAAATTGTTTATTTAGATGTCATCTTTTAGCTTATTAAACGGTATGATTTGTAAAATTATTTTGGAAGCGTTGGAAAGTGTTACATAATCTATGCTTGACGCATGATTTTTCGTTCTTGTTTTCATTCTCTATTCAAATTGATTTTTTTTTTCAATTTTAATAAGAAAATGATATTAATAAAAAAAAATAATAATAACAATGTACTATTTATATTCTTTCTCTTCAACACTGGAGTAATTTAGTTGCCACTATTGCAGAAATTTCATTAAAAATTACAAATAACAATATATCTGAAACCAATTTAAATTTAAAATTTCGAGAGTTATTATGACATTCTCATTTTTGGGTCCTTACGAATAATCAACATTCTTTAATTAGTAATTCATCCTATTCTTGGAGGAGTAAATGCGAAATACAAATGCAGACTGATTTTAATATGATATCACTAATATACTTTCTGTTATTTGTTAAATGAATAATATATCACTAATATTCCTTATTGTTATATGTTTTTTTTCCTAATTTTGTGGAAAAATCTTTATTCTCATACTTATTATTTTAGGCATTTCACATTATAGCTGTGAAAATGAAGAAGACTTCTTTGGCTATAATAGTTTGGATCCAATTAAAAAAGAGTATGAAGATGACCGAGTAGAAGAATTAAAGCGACGCAATTCGTTATATCCAATTCATTTGCAGAGCTCTTACCCTCTTGAAGCTGATTTAGAAACAACATATGCGAGTTTATATGTGAAAGATGGGGAAAAAGTTAAGGAAGAACACTGCAGCAAAAAGGTAATAAATATTTTTTATTATTGCAAATGCTTTTAATTTTTTTTTTTAATGAATATAAATATCTTTAAATCTTATGGCTGTAAAAAAGTCTTAAGGAATCTACCAGATCTCTTTTTATAACATATTTGGCTGAAACTACCTGTAAACATGAATCAGTTTAGAAATGATTTGCTATGTGTACATAAACTAGTTATATGTGCAGTCAACTTTTATCATTATCTAAATTATTTCCAATAGTTATCTAATTATTACCATTGATATTTAGTTGATCTACTATATACATGGGGATTATTTTTAAAGTTGTGGAAGTAAAACAATATAACAAAAGAACCACTGATCGAAATGACCTGAAATTTCACCAGTATGCTCCCAAAGCAATGGAACTTTTTTAGGCGTGGTTTAAAAAAATTTAAATTGCACCAACAGATGGCTCTGTATATGCAGTAAAGTCGGGAGACAAGCTTGTGCATGACACATGCACAGTGGCGACAAAAATGTGAAGCACACACACCTCGTGTTCATTATTCTACAGATATCCTTGCAATGACTGTGCCATTGACCGACCGTGTGTTGTTAGTGAAACTGTATTATCTGAATAATGACAGCGCAGCTCTTAGGATATTTAGGACACTTAAGAATTTAAGAAAAGGTCCAATGACAACAGAAGGCCTACGGAAGACTGTTTTGAAATTTGAACAGACTGGTTCACTGATCCTAAAACCCAGTAGAGGAAAGAAACCAGTTGATATGACTTCTGTGGAAAGCGTAGCTACTGCATTAGAAAAAAGATCCAGTAGTGGTGCGGGAAGCTGCAGTGCACAGGCATTGCCAGAGCTTATGACATGACGGTCAGTACGGTGCATGAAGTTTTGAGAAAAATTGTGCAATGCTATCCATACAAAATAACCCATGTGCAAGAATTGCTTGAAGCAGACCTTCCAAAATGAGAACATTTTGCTTTGCAATTTCTTGCGTGTATGGAAGTAGACATCATATGGCATTACAACATTTTGTGGACAGATCAGGTCCACTTCCACCTGCAGAACACAGTCAATACACAGAATTGCTGAATATGGGCAAAAGAAAATCCGAACATTTCTCAACCCTTACCCCAAAGGTGTGGTGCGGGTTTACAGCAGAGTTTGTCGTTGTCCCGCACTTTTTTGAGAAAGTCACTCCTGCAGGTCCTGTTACCTGCATTGTCAATGCCAACCGTTCCGAATTTCTGTTGCCCAGTTATGTTATTCCAGCACTCCGTCCGTGTCTGAGTAGCACCGTATTTATGCAAGATGGTGCTACTCCACACATTGGCACACAAGTTAAGGATTTGTTGCGGAGAACATTCGGAAATGATCAGATTATAAGCTGCAATTTTCCAACAGCCTGGCCAGCTCGATATCCTAAACTCAATCCCTGCGATTTCTGGCTCTGAGGGTACCTAAAGAATACTGTGTATGGTGGGTGGTGTTATGAACTTAGCTGCCCTGAAGGCATGCATTGTGTACCAGATCCACAGCATCCAGCCGGATGCTCTTCGCTCTGTTGTGAAACATGCGATAAGACAACGCATTGAAAATCTTTTGTGTTAGTTGTGCAGGTTCTGTATGAATGCTTTACTCCCTATTTTTATTTCATTCTGTTTCTGTGAAGGTGTTCGCAGTTCCTTTTCCCAGCTACTGTATTCTGTATGTTTTTGATATGCATAATAAAGTTTTCTTTTTCTCAAAGTACTGTCCATTGTTTTCCTCCTACTGACAATATTCTTTGTTTCTGTTAACTTACAGCTCCATCTGTCGGTGCGATTTTAAGGGTTTTTTAACCGCGTCTAAAAAATCCCCATTGCTTAGGGAGCATACCTGGGAAATTTCAGGTCATTTGGATCAGTGGTTCTTTTGTTATATGGTTTTAGTTTCACAACTTAAAAAAAAATCATCCTGTATTGTTTGTGTGTATATTACTTATATAAATCTACAATTTTTGACCAATTTGCACGAAACTTGATATACATATGTTTTAGAACAAGAATAAAATTGCTGCCAACTTAAAAAAATTATCGCACTACTCTTTACACCTTTTTCAACCACCTGCTATAGTTTTTATCAGTATAGAAATCTATTTTTCTTCATTTCCTAATGCAATTATTTCTTTCTTGATGCCACAAAAAGAAACTGCATATGGTCAATACTTTTAATAACCAATAAAAATTCGGACTTGCACGCTATATTTTCAAATGTGAAATGAACATTATTCAGAGAATATATTGAAAATTTTTCATATACATATATAATTTTAAAAGTTTACTAGAAGGGGGTTAAATTACATAGTACAGTAAACTCCCTCAAATCCGCCACCCTAAAATCTGCCCATCGTTTCCAGTGTAAATAATGAAACTTGCGTTAAGATGTAGGTGTAAAATTCAAGTTTTTAAAAAATTTTATATCATTCTGTACACATTTTAATATGTAATTCTGGTTACTATGATTCAACTCATGTTTTCTCATGAAGGAAGTATAAATTTATTTTTGAAAAAATTCAAGATAGTGCTGATATCAATGGCGATTGCAATATTTTTACCAAATAATTTATATATTTAATCAAGCTTTTTTTTACTATTAAGTATGGCTAAACATGAAATAAAACTTGGTTATTTTAAGGTTTTGATTTGACTTATGTGAGTTTCACCATTTATAAGGTGAGTTTCACTGAATAATTCAAGAAAAAATTATCTCATCATTATTATGCATATTTAGTTATGCAATATTAATTATTTACTTGACCTTTACTTCTAATATTTTAAATGTTTTTTTTATTTTCTTAATTTTTATTATTTTACTTAATTATTTTATTTTATTGTAAGTATTCATTATAATTTCGAGTGCATTGTTAAATTCAAATGATTGTTTAAAAAATATAAACAAAACAGTAACCAGAAATCTTCAAAATTCTAAAATCTGCACAACCTCTGGTTTTAAGCTATGCAGATTTAAGGGATTCTACTGTATCTTAATTTAAATGTATTTGGAGTTAAAAACATCTACTATAATACAATCATTTCAAGAAAAATATTCAGGAGAAAAAATCACTTTCTATCAAATGCTTTCAGTCTGACGTCAAATTGACTCTGAAGAAATGGTTGCTATGTTTTATTTCTTATTTTGTTTGTAATACTACAGCTATACTTTATTGCTAAGTGTTCTAATACTTTAGATGCAGTGTTAATATATTTTTATGATTTATATTAAATAGTTCTTTCCTTTTTCAAACAAAACATCATGACTAAAAGCGCCTAGAAAATTATCATTTTCACATCATCGTAAAAACGCGAAACATAGACTCTGGGACCTTAAAACATAAGCAAACACCAACATACATGCACACTTACACTCATACATATGAAATAGATTTAAAAATAGCAAAACTGATCCAAGGAACATCAAAATGTAAAAATACAGTAAAATTTCCATAATCAGGTTTTTATTATTATTACAATAGTTTCCTTACACTATATGTGATTGGAAAGTAATAATATTTTATCATAAGTGGAAGTCACTTGCCCTTCTGAAATTAATGTCGTTTTTGATAAATTAAAGTAAGTTTAAGGTAGAAAAATAAGTTGCAAAGCTGGAAAAATATAAGAAAGTAAAATGCATAGGTTGTAAGGTTGTTGCTGGTAAAGTTCAATTACCAAAAATACATATAAATCTTGATATTAAAGTTGAATGCTTTTAACTTTTGTATCATATGTTTAGTATCCAGGGTCAAGAAAAATACAGTTGCTGGTTGAGAAGTCTAACGTTTATTTAACTGTAGAAGACAAGATAATAATATATACAAAAGTTGAACTTGCATAAGCTTCATATATTAAAGTATACAGCGTGAACAACAAATAGTTTCGTTGAAGTATACAGATGTTTCAATGATTAACAAAGTTGAAATGCGCAGACATGCTTAGACAATAAAAATAGTTAAAATAAAGACACTCATCCATCCTCTCTCAAATAAAATCTGATTGTAGAAGTTTAAAATAGAATTCAAACATCCAGAAATTGGACCTGCCAATTTGACTTTCTTAACATTTTGTCATTATCATGAGAACAAGAAGTGTATCTGATCCCAACACGAGCTATTGAAAAACGCCACCCGTTGGGCCAATCAGCATGCGGCATCGGAATCGATGCAAATGATGAATCAAATTAAACGACTAAAGTATACTGTCGTCATCTAGTGGGAATGGAAATAATTTGCATAAACTATTATCATTACTGAAAGTGTTTTGATGAGTGTTGGATGGTTGAGATTACTATGAAGAAAAGAAATATGGCGGAACGCCGATAATTAACGATGTAAACTTAATAAAAGGACTAGAAAAGAAAGATGTCACAACGCCAATAATTAACGATGTAGATGTAATAAAAGGACTTTAAATAAAAACTGGAGTAATCTTTAAAAGGTCTTAAGGTAAGTAAATTACCGTAATATAACGATATTTAAAGTAAATTATATGCTGTGAAAATATAAATAAAGTATGGTTTCTCAAGGTAATTTATGTATGTTTAATAAAGATATATTAAGTAGTTAAAATTTTACAAGTTTACAAAATTTTACAAGCAAGTTAAAATTTTACATAATAAGACTGTTTTAAATGAGTTATGCTATGAGTTATGAGTTTTTTTTATGATACTGACAAGCCATACAAAATAGAATTTCACTAACTGCTATGCCATTTGTTTGTTTTTTTTCCCCAAGTTTCATCAGGAAAATAATTTAGTTTTCTGTTACAAGGGCCAAAGAATACCTGCATTCTCATTTATAAAGCTGAAGTATCTATTATGATTGTGTCAAAGTAATTTTTTTTTCTGACTGTCATTTTAACGATTTATGGGCATAATGCATAGAGTTTCATAATTATGATTGTTGTATTTTTAAGATATTGCATTTTTATTTATTTTACTTGGAAGGGTCCCAAGGTTATCTCAGGCGAAGCCATGCGATTCTGCTACTTAGCTATAACTGTCAAACTTGTATTTGTACTAGCATTTAAAAAACCTAGAGGAATAGCAAAAATTTTAATTTTAAAAATCACTGTTATTTTATTAAGTTTACGTTAAATTATAGCCAAATAATAAGAAAAAGGCAGTAAAATCTGGTTAGGTTGATGATAATTATTTTTCTTTTTCTTGAATGTAGCCAATGCATATGAATGTTTGAAGTAATAGACAGATTGCATTTTATTTTGTAATGTGTCAATCAAAACTATGGTAGGATTTAAAAAAAAATATGCCATATTTTGGTATTTATAGGAGGATTTTTATAACTATTTTTTTATGATTGCTATCAAAGTAATTTTTTTTTTTCTGACTGTCATTTTAACGATTTATGGGCATAATGCATAGAGTTTCGTAATTATGATTGTTGTATTTTTAAGGTATTGCATTTTTATTTATTTTACTTGGAAGGGTCCCAAGGTTATCTCAGGCGAAGCCATGCGATTCTGCTACTTAGCTATAACTGTCAAACTTGTATTTGTACTAGCATTAAAAAAACCTAGAGGAATAGCAAAAATTTTAATTTTAAAAATCACTGTTATTTTATTAAGTTTACGTTAAATTATAGCCAAATAATAAGAAAAAGGCAGTAAAATCTGGTTAGGTTGATGATAATTATTTTTCTTTTTCTTGAATGTAGCCAATGCATATGAATGTTTGAAGTAATAGACAGATTGCATTTTATTTTGTAATGTGTCAATCAAAACTATGGTAGGATTTTTAAAAAAATATGCCATATTTTGGTATTTATAGGAGGATTTTTATAACTATTTTTTATGATTGCTATCAAGTTGCTAAAGTTCTTTGCCTTCTTTCAGTTTTAGAACTAGTAAAGCATGATAAAATTAAGAAAACATCATAAAGAGTTGATTAGTTACCTAGAAATCAATGTATAACAATATTTTTAAGTGTAGAAAGCTATGGTTATGAAGAAATTTGAAGTAAATTAACAAAGGGATGTCTAAGTCACACAAAACAAGACTGGTAAAGGCAGAAAGGGGTACAGGAGAGCAATTGGCAGTAGAAGAGTAAGGTCCATTTAAAAAATATATATTTATTTAACTCTCCAAATAACATGTCTCTACTATTTCTCTGTCTAGTAAACATGCCTTTTAACTCAGTTTAATATTTTCAACCTTAATTTGATTTACAATTTATTATTTTTTTTCATGAAATTCAAGCACTTAGACCAAAATACTGCACTCTCTACAGAACTGTGCTTTGATTCAGCTCCCCATTGCAGTGTACCATTTCATGTTGCATACACCAAGATGATAGTTTTCTGTGTCTTATACACAGGGACCTTACTATTCTACCGCCAATTGCTCTCCTGCACCTTTTCCTGCCTTTACCAGTCTTGTTTTGCGTGACTTAGCCATCCTTTCGTTAATTTACTTCAAATTTCTTCATAACCATAGCTTTCTACACTTAAAAATATTGTTATACATTGATTTCTAGGTAACTAATCAACTTTTTATAATGTTACTAATCAACTCTTTATAATGTTTTCTTAATTTTATTATACTTTTCTACATCAAAAATTGAAAGGTGGCAACAAACATTAGCAACTTGATAGCAATCATAAAAAATAGTGATAAAAGTCTTCCTATATGTACCAAAATATGGCATATATATATATATATATATATATTGTTGTGAGCTCGGGGTTCGAAAGGACTGATGCCAATATATAAGAACAATAAAAAGGCTTTATTCACTATAAACAGTGCAATACGATCACAAATATCTTCTGAAAATTACAAGATATTCAGTAATCTTCAAATCCAATAAAAGCGCAGCAAAATTTCTCACAGAAACAATGCGTTCAATACGACGTATCAACGACAAAATCGATCCGAGTAACACAGTTCTCAATGCAAAGCCTCTCGTATGAATTCAATCGCAGTTGACAGACAACTCTCTAACTGAACTGATGGAGGTCCTTATATAGGTTTCAGAGATCTTTCCAGATTATTCCAGAGCCTTCAGATGCCAGAAATTACCAGAAAGTTCTTTAACCTTCGATAGAGAACCAAAGCGAGAAAGGATCCCAATGTACAGGTATAAGGGGGGGGTGGTTGCACAAAAAGTCGCCAAATCCGTCGCCAACTTGGCGACATTTGGCGATATATCGCCAAATTTGGTGACAAAAATAAGTCGCCAAAACCATCGCCAACTTGGCGATAAACCCATTCCTTGGCGATTTTCCAATAGAACTCATTATAGAAACCGATGCTGTAAGGTTGTTTTCCTTGCAAACCACCTGAGGCCTTTAGCACTGAGTTACATGATGCTCAATAGGAAATACATTAATAATGCTGCAATTTTCACAATAATAAAATAAAATAAATTAAAAAGAATGAAATATTTACAAAATTCATAACATTGCCCCCCTCTCAAGGACTGCACGTCCCGGGCAGTTCAACCCTTTATCGGAAAGCAAACCCGTTGCCAACAAATGCTATACTATTCAAAACACTTAATGCAAACATGCAAAATAACAATTAAACACATTCATAATGCTGAATTATACAAGTATTTAAATAATAATAACATTAATAATGATAATGCTAAGCAAAAGAAATTATTACATTAACTTATATACAAGACCATGGTCATACTAATTTACATTATTTACATTACACTATTTACAATCAATGAACTAAGTACTATGTGAACTATGTACTATGGCCATAGTATGGAGCTAGCCTGTCGTAATGAACGACTCTAGGCTTCGAATTTGGTGACTTTCGGATCCGAATTACGACATCGTTCAGTCTGTTTAGGACTGTATAAGGACCGTCCCATTGCGATTGCAGTTTGGGAGAAAGTCCTTTACGTCGAGTCGGATTATAAAACCAAACCTTGTCACCTTCTTTGAATTGATGTCCCGTGGCTTTCGTGTCGTACCTGGTCTTCATCTTCTCCGTCTGTATATTGATCCGCTCTCGAGCCAAGTTGTGGACGTCTTCAAATCGTGTCTGGAGATTCTGCACGTATCCCTCTGGCGATGAATTCGCATCTGGAGGACGACCAAAAATCAGATCACAAGGTAGACGAAGATCACGACCGAAAAGCATCTGAGACGGGGAATAGCCGGTTGTTTCATGGACGGCGCTGCGATAGGCGAGAAGAAACAAGGGAAGTTTTTGGTCCCAGTCTTGTTGGTTTCTTGAGAATAGCAGTGAGAGATTGTTGAGGATGGTACGATTAAATCTCTCAACCATGCCATCGGACTGTGGATGTAAAGGCGTCGTCCTAGTTTTGTCCATTCCGAGAAGTTGACAGAGACCCTCAATCACAGCAGAGATAAAATTTCTCCCCTGGTCCGAATGCATTTGGAGAGGGACTCCATACCTTGATATCCACTGGTGTACCAAGGCATCCGCAACCGTAGAAGCTTCTTGATCAGGGATGGCATAAACTTCAGGCCATTTTGTGAAATAGTCCATGGCAACAAGGAGGTATTTGTTGCCATCAGCACTTCTTGGCAGAGGACCTAAGATGTCAAGGGCGATGCGTTCAAAAGGCGCTCCTACATTGTAGAGATGTAGTCTTCCTCGGCTACGTTTCTTTGGTCCTTTCCGAGCTGCACATGCATCGCAAGATTTGCACCATTGTTCGACGTCAGCTCTCGCTTTTCCCCAGAAGAAGCGCTCTCGGACTCTGTGTAATGTTTTCATGACTCCAAAATGCCCACCAGTGGGACTGTCATGTAATTCTTCGAGAACCTCTGGGATTCGAGATCGAGGAAGTACCAACTGCCACCGAGATGTCTTCCCATCTTCCGATTCGAATTTTCGGTACAGGACACCATGCCTGACGTGGAGGGAGTTCCAAAGAGCCCAATATTGCTTCGTCGTAGGACTGTAAGTCGAGATGTCTTTCCAACTGGGCTTCGTGCTAGAAGATTCTAATAACTCCAAGATTGGTTTGATCTCAGAGTCTGCCATTTGATCTTCTCGAATCTTCTCATCACTCCAGGGATCTGGTGGCGTCAATAGTGAAGTCTTCGTCTGGCGTATGACATATTCGGGATTATACTTGCTCTCCGCTCTGGAACAATAGCGACAGCTCTCGGAACACGGTCTTCTTGATAGGGCATCGGCGTTTCCATGCGATGAGCCTTTGCGATGCCTGATGTCAAAGTCGTATTCCTGGAGTCGTTGTATCCATCTGGCTACTTGGCCCTCTGGGTTCTTAAAATTCATCAGCCATGTTAGGGATGCGTGGTCAGTACGAAGGAGAAATTTTCTGCCATAGAGGTAGTGATGGAAGTGTTCTATGGCTTTCACTATAGCTAATAACTCCTTACGAGTGACGCAATAATTCCGCTCTGGTTTCGATAAACATTTGCTCCAGTATGCTACGACTCGTTCTTGGCCATCTATATCTTGGGAAAGTACAGCGCCGACACTTTCCTGACTGGCATCCGTGTCCACAATGAATTGTTTGTCGGGGTCTGGATAGGTAAGGACTGGAGAGGATGTGAGAGCTTCTTTCAGCCGCTGGAATGAATTGTCGCATTCTTGTGTCCATAGAAACTTCTGTTTGCTTTCAGTGAGCCTATGCAAGGGTCTTGCGATGTTGGAGAACCCCTGTACAAACTTTCTGTAATAAGTGCATAGTCCCAGAAAGCTTCGCAACTGATGGACATTTTCCGGACGCTTCCAGTTCTTTACTGCAGAAACTTTTTCAGGATCTGTTCGAACACCTTCAGCTGAGATGTGTCCTAAATAATTTACTTCGCGTTGGAAGAACTTGCATTTCAGAGGGTTCAGCTTTAAATTCGCCGCTCTTAGCTTCGTTAACACTTTTCGAATATTTCCAAGATGTTCTTCAAACGTGCGGCCACCAATGATGACGTCATCTAGGTAGATGAGACAAGCTTCAAAAGTCAGGCCTTTTAACACTGTCTCCATGAGGCGCTCGAACGTTGCTGGAGCATTGCAGAGCCCGAACGGCATAACTTTAAATTGCCAAAGTCCTTGTCCAGTAGTAAATGCAGTCTTCTCTTTGTCATCAGGATGGATCTCTACCTGCCAATATCCACTCTTCAAATCAAGTGTGGAAAACCATTTATGTCCTGAAAGAGTATCTAGTGTGTCATCTATTCTTGGTAGAGGATAGCTGTCCTTCTTCGTGATATCGTTAAGTTTACGATAATCCACACAAAATCTTGTGGAGCCATCTTTCTTTCGGACCAACACGATGGGAGAGGCCCACGGACTTGATGACGGTTCGATGATGTCACTATCCTGCATCTCTTGCAAGAGCTTAGACACCTCTTCTTGTTTAGCGAACGGCAAGCGTCTGGGATGCTGTTTAATCGGTGGATGGTCGGCAGTATCAATTCTATGACGTGTCAGAGAAGTGCGACCAATATCACTCTCGTTTTGAGAAAACACATCCTTAAATTCCTGGAACAGTCTTTCTGCGGCATGTCTCTGTTCAGGAGATAAATTTTCATTTCGTCCAATTACAGGTGTTAAACTTGTAGGCGGCTCCGACAACGTCAAGCTCGGGTCTTTGCAAACGCAGGTGACTGGAGCACAGGTTGCAAGCACTTCACCCTTCTGGATAATTCTAGACTTTTCACTTACGTTCGCAATCCTCACAGGTATCACATCTCTCGACAGATCTACCAGCGCTGATGCTATTAGCACTCCCTTTGGGCTTTTCTCAGGATATCCAACCAAGCCACACTGGAAACTTCTTTCGTTCTCAGTGAATCCATGTATCATCATTTCGGTCCGAGGAGGAATGATAACATCTGCCTTGGCTGTGATCTGTTGAATAGATTTGGGCTCATTTCCAAGTTTGAAAATAGTGACATCTTCTTGAGCAGAGCGTAACTCATTATTCTTAAAATCCAGTGTAAATCCATGCTCTTTTAAAAAGTCCAGTCCGAGTATGAAAGGGTCTGAAATATCGGCCACATAGACTGTATGGTGGTAAGCGGCGTTCCCAAACTTTATTTCCAGTGTCATTCTTCCAAATATGTCGATCTTATCTCCTGTCACAGTTTGAAGGATTACACGTGGCGGGGTCCAGGAGAGTTTTTCTTTCAGCCGCTGAGCTAGATCTTTCCGAATGATGGTCACATTGGCTCCTGTATCGATGATCATATTACAGGGCAAATCATTCACACTTCCGACTAGAAAAACTCCGTTCTCGCCGCAACTTCTTGCAGAAATTTCACATACTTGAAAATGAGGCTTCTTAAGATCTGGAAACCTCCGCCCCGCAAGATGGTCAATAATCAGTTTTCTTGCTCCTCCGTTAGCGGGTGAGCTATTACCATCGGTGCTGGGTCGTCTTGGGCAGTCGATTTGGATATGGCCTTCTCCACCGCATCTCCAGCACTTGATCTTCCTGTAAGGTTTGTTGGCCATTAAGGAGTTCATCTTTCTCATTATGTCATTCATCTGCTGCTGTAAGCACTCCACAGCTCTATCCGACGTCTCAGGCAGGTTGGCTGCTCGCACAAAGTGTCGATCTTTCCTAGTAGCTTGCTGGGCTGCCTCGAATTTCAGAGCGTAAACTAAAGCCCCTTTTAAGTCACTGAGATCTGCAATCCGGAGTGCCTTCTGGATCTCAGAGTCACGCACACCATCAATAAAATGCTGCAGAGCTAAGCTTTCTCTAATTTCAGTCGGACAGTCAGGATAAGCAAGATGTGAAAGTCTCTCGACATCCGTAGCAAGCTCTTGCAGGGATTCAGTGGATTTCTGCTGTCGAGTTTTGAGCTGGAGTCTGCTATATTCCTTCATGCATTTCTCGCCAAAGCGTAATTCTAAGGCACTGACGAGCGTTTCAAAATCCAGCGGTTCATTTGCAGGCAAAGTCTGTAGGACGTCGGCAGCATCAGCTCGTAGAGAAGCAGCTAACTGGCAAGCCTTTGTCTGGGAATCCCATCCATTGGCGTCCGCTACGATCCCAAATTGTGTCTTAAAAACTGGCCATGAGGATTTTCCGTCATAGGTCGAGAGTTTAATAGAGACCCGAGGAAGCATAGCTTGACACTTGACATCTTCGGGATAGTTTTCGGCAGTTATCTTTTGTTTCTTCACATTTTCCAACTCCTTTTCTACACTCTCAATCCTTTCTTCTACGGTTTTGGCTGTCCTTTGAATTTCTTCTACCTTTTCTTCTACGGTTTTGGCTGTATTTTGAACTTTTTCTTCTATTTCTTGAAATCTTTCTTCAACTTTGTTTTCCACGCCGTCAATTCTGTCTTTTAAAGATGTTATTTTATCCTCTATTAGTTCTTTCAACTCACCAAGGTTGGTTGACATATCCTTCTTCATATCATCTTTTAACTCACCAAGGTTCGCAGTCATTTTCTCATCCATCGCTGTCATATCTTTCTTCATTTCTTCTTTCAACTCGCCAAGGTTGGTTGACATCTCAGCCTGATTCGCAGTCATTTTCTCATCCATCGCTGACATATCTTTCTTCATTTCTTCTTTCAACTCGCCAAGGTTTGCAGCTAATTTCTCCAATAATTCTTTCAGTTGACCCTCCATTGCTCTGGTGATCGGCATTCAATCCCACTTCTGACACCAAATGTTGTGAGCTCGGGGTTCGAAAGGACTGATGCCAATATATAAGAACAATAAAAAGGCTTTATTCACTATAAACAGTGCAATACGATCACAAATATCTTCTGAAAATTACAAGATATTCAGTAATCTTCAAATCCAATAAAAGCGCAGCAAAATTTCTCACAGAAACAATGCGTTCAATACGACGTATCAACGACAAAATCGATCCGAGTAACACAGTTCTCAATGCAAAGCCTCTCGTATGAATTCAATCGCAGTTGACAGACAACTCTCTAACTGAACTGATGGAGGTCCTTATATAGGTTTCAGAGATCTTTCCAGATTATTCCAGAGCCTTCAGATGCCAGAAATTACCAGAAAGTTCTTTAACCTTCGATAGAGAACCAAAGCGAGAAAGGATCCCAATGTACAGGTATAAGGGGGGGGTGGTTGCACAAAAAGTCGCCAAATCCGTCGCCAACTTGGCGACATTTGGCGATATATCGCCAAATTTGGCGACAAAAATAAGTCGCCAAAACCATCGCCAACTTGGCGATAAACCCATTCCTTGGCGATTTTCCAATAGAACTCATTATAGAAACCGATGCTGTAAGGTTGTTTTCCTTGCAAACCACCTGAGGCCTTTAGCACTGAGTTACATGATGCTCAATAGGAAATACATTAATAATGCTGCAATTTTCACAATAATAAAATAAAATAAATTAAAAAGAATGAAATATTTACAAAATTCATAACAATATATATATATATATATATACAGGGTGGTTAAAATTAAACTGACGGTACTCAGAGGCTCATAACTCTGGTTCTACTGAACAGATCCGAATGAAAATTCAGATATATGTTATGCAGATCATGCAACCGAGAGTTTCATTAAAAAAAAAAGTTTGAAATTTCGTTATTAGATTGCACTTCTAAAAACCATATGCAAATGAGTAGTTAGTACAATTTCGCTATAAAAGTGGAACATATTGTTCAAAGAAATAATTCGTCTGCAATGAACATGCCGCTTAACAAGACGGAATGCGTCTTAATTCTAAAACTTTTTTATCAGAATGAGAACAATGCTTTGGCAGCCCTCCGTGCTTATCGACTGATAAAAAACTTACGAATAGGAACCATGTCCATAAATGCAGTTAAATGCATTATTCGTAAGTTCGAAAAAACTGGTTCTCTGGATGTTGCACCAGGAAGAGGACAACGTGCAACTGAGCCGGCAAATGTGGAGGAAGTTGCGATTGCAACAGCTGAGGCATCTGCAAATTCTTCAAATGCTACTGTAAGTGGCCGCTCAATAGCACGAGCATTGGACATTCCATGGGCAACCATGCACATGATTTTTCGCAAAATTCTGAAGCTTTACCCTTACAAGATGCATATCATGCAACAGTTGAAACCGAAAGATCACTCTGTGCGTCTTGATTTTGCGTTGCGTTTTCTGGCAAGGATGCAAGTGGATGAGTACTGGCCATTGCACATCTTATGGACAGACGAGGCTCATTTTCACTTAGGTGGTGCTGTGAACACCCAGAACTAACGCATATGGGGTTCCACCAATCCTCATACCGTGCAACAACAGCCACTACATTCCCAATACATCATGGCTTGGCGTAGATTCACGGCGAATTTTATTTTGGGCCAGTATTTTTTCGAGGAAGTCAGAATGAACAGATTTGTTAGGTGTACAGTAACAGGTGATCTATACAGCAGACTCCTGGGGAATCATTTTGTCCCGTCATTAAGTCAAAGAGGCTGTTTGACTACCACAATATTTATGCAAAATGGAGCAACTGCTTATACAGCGAAATGTGCAAAGAATGTAATTCAAGCCAGCTACTCTGATGAACGTGTCATCTCGCGTACTTTCCTGATTTCCTGGCCAACAAGGTCACCAAATCTGAACCCATGTGACTTCTGGCTGTGGGGTTTTCTTGAAGGATCATGTTTATCAAGGACGAGTAACTAATTTAGCAGACTTGAAAGCTAGCATCCATCATACGTGCAGTCGTTGATAATGCGGTAGTACGCTTTCAGCATATTGTTGACTGCCAAGGCATGCACACAGGTGTGTAAATAAATAAAATATTCCGTTATTCTTTGATTTTTTAATATTTATATTTCATTTTACATTGTTAAAACGCCACCTGGTGGCAAAATTTGAAACTTTTTTTTATTTACGAAAACCTCGGCTGCATGATCTACATAACATTAATCTGAAGTTTCATTCGGATCCATTCAGTAGAATCGGAGTTATGAGCCTCTGAGTACTGTCAGTTTAATTTTAACCACCCTGTATATTTAAATCGTATCCTTTGAAATCCTACTGATTGACACATAACGAAATAAAATGGAATCTGTCGCTCCAAACATTCACATGCATTGCATTGGCTACATTCAAGAAAAATAAAAATAATTATCAACGTAACCAGGTTTTACTGCCTTTTTCTGATTATTTAGCTATAACGTTTAATAAAATAATTATAATTTAACAAACCATAGTGCATGATATTTTTGATTAATACTAAGAAATATGTGGTGTTATGACCCATCAAACTTCAAAAAAGCATTTTCCCAAAAGGTGTCCACAATTTTGGCCAAACATCTAAATCTTACCGAGGAATCTTAAAAATAATGTTAATGTATTTCATTATTTTTAAGTAAAAAGATAAAAGTTATTTATTTTTATCATGTTTCTAATATCTATACAGTTTTAGTTTGATGGTAGATTGTATGCATTCAAACTCAGTTACATTGACATTTGTAACATAATCTCTGCAAACTGACTTAGATAAAAAAAATTGCATAGATTTAAATTTTTTTGCTTTTCAAATCTTAAACATTTTAATGTGTTTTTTAGCAACAACGTCCTATTTCTTTCGGTATTGGTTAATAGTTATAGACCATCATGGTTAAAATAGTGCAGTACACTGATGCCATGATGTTGACAACTTTTGCTATCGCTTTTGCCTTTATTGCTTATACATTCACTTGTAAATATATCATAATTTCAATTTTTAGATCATCGAATGGAAATATATATATGTACTTTTAAAATGAGATTTGTTTGAAAACTGTTACTAAATATATAATTTTGTAGAAAAATGGAGATATAAATGAAAAGAAGATATAATTTTGTTGAGCACAAAATTATATATGATATATTCATTGATGCTAGATTAATGGGCAATTTGCATCTTATGTTTTTTGTAGGAGTTGTGGTTCATGAAGACATTTCATCTTGTGCTGCAAGGTTGCAGCCTGCCAACGTAAAAGTGAAGAGTGCCAGGTTGGACGAGCTAATTGTAGAGCATTGGCATGTAATACCAATGACCCTGGTTCGAATCCAAGCTTGGACACTTTTTTCACTCTGTTGGTATCATGCCTGATTTAGCAACTTTAAAAAAAAAAATCATTTTGTTACTAAATAATTTTCAAGCATGATGATGTTTTTTGTTTTTAAATCATCTCAGCAATAAATGGAACTTTCATTGAGAATTCTACCCATTTCAATGCAAGATTATCTTCAAAAGTAAACATAAAATTGTTTTAGTGAAAAATATATCATCATCATTAACCCTTTTCAATACACTGATAGATGTAGGTCACCCCTAGATTTTTTTCATTGTTTTCTGTCTAGAACTCTTGTCATCCATTGAACGCCAACCACTTTTCTGATTTCATTGCTCCATCTTACCTAATATAGTCTTGGTTGCTTTACATCTCTGGGATACCAATGTAGGTTATTAGTACTCTATCTATTATCATGTCATATCCCTCGAGTAGATAATCGGCCGTCATAAATCAACCAACTATTATCATGTCTTCTTGCAATATGCCCAGCCCATTTCCATTTTAACAGTTTAATTCTCTCAGTGATGTCAAAAACTTTTGTCTGATTTTAATCCATGTTATTTTTCTGCCTCTTCTAGTTATGTCTAGCATACATACATATTTCCATACATCGTTGTGTTGTTTATAATTTCTGTTTCTTCTAGTTACGTATAGACGTCTTTCCATACTTCATTGTGTTGTTTGTAATCTTTGTGCCATCCATTTTGTTAGTGTCCATGATTCTGCTCCATAAGTTACTGCAGGCAAAATACATTGGTTAAGCACTTTTTCTTTCAAGCAAAGAGGCATGTTACTCTTCAGAAATATACTATTCTTCCCAAAAGCAGTTGATTCATTTCTTATTTTTCTATTGATTTCATTCATGATGCTGTTGTCTGATGTTATGTCCAGTACACATAACTCGGTATTTCCTTAATCTCAGAGTTGTAAATGATCTTTTTTGTTGCAATTGAACTAAGCACCAATCTTGTTTTTTTTTTTTTTTTTTTTTTAATCCCACATTAATGCTAGCTTCTGCTAAATCTTCTAAAACATGTCTTCTAATTGTTCAGGACTGTTACTGAAAATTAAAATGTCATCAGCAAACTGGAGAAGACTTATGTGTTCCCCATTTATTTTAATCCCTTCATTTTCCCAATACAGCTTCTTGAAAATATTTTCTAACACAGTAATAAAAGCTAGCAAGCGAAATGATGTCTCCTTGTTTAACCCTTTTTCCAAGCTTGATCTTTGCTTTTCTTCCGTCCAAACGGATGGTTGTTGTTGCTTTCCTGTAAATCTTTAAAAAATATTGATGTAAGGTTTGACTATTTCGTTGTCCTCCGAAATTTTACTACTGCTGATATTTAGACCGAATAGAATGCGTTTTCATAATCAATAACAGCGAGGCAGGAAGGGAAATTATATTCCTTATGTTTCGCTATAAGTTCCCTTATTTTTTTAATATGATCCATTGTGCTAAATCCACTTCAGAATCCTGTTTGTTCTCTTGATTGAACTGAGTGTAGAACTAATTCAAATCTTTTCAGCAAAACTTTGGTAACAATTTTATAACTCATTGATGTAAGCTGATTGAACAATAACTTTTAATGTTTTCTTTCTCCCCTTTCTTCTAAAGTGGCACATCACAGCATTATTGTAGTCTTCAGGTAATCTGAGCTAGACATTTGGAAAACAGCAAATTCTTTTTTTGCTTCTTTGTTAAGGTTAATTATGATTTCATCTTCACCAGCGCATTTATATATATATATATATATATATATATATATATATATATATATATATATATATACATACATACACCCACATATATATATATATATACACATCTAATGGCTTGTAAAATTTTTATCTGTCATCACTAGAATTATATCTTCAGTTTCTGTTATTATATTTTTCTCTTTTCAGGCAGGTTGCTTTCTCTTTAATCTTCAAATTTATACAGATTGTTATACAATTTTTTGACAATATTTATGATTTCATTATTGATTTTGGTGTTTGTTCCATCTACCTGCTTCAGTGAAAAATACCTTTTATTCTAACACACAGTTTGCCCTTAGCAGATTTGAAACTTTTGTTATCTACTAGAACTTTCTTGAAAGATTGCTTCTAAATTTTCTGATATCTTCCGTAATGCACTGTCTTACCATTTTACATATATCTGCATAATTCTTGAAGCAAGATCTTCCATAATAAAGATTATGAAACTATTCAATTATTTAAATAGGAAATGTGTTTATTTATGATGCCATTTGAACTGGAATTTTTAGCTGAGCTGAAGCAGTAATTACTTGACTATAATTACCCTAGCTGGCTTATGTACGCTAGCAGGCCTCTAATTACATTGGGATCTTGAATTCATATGATCCTTGTAAAAAAAAAAAAAAAAAAAAAAAAAAAAGCTTTAATACAGTGGTGCAGTCCTGAAAAAAAAAAAAACCTGGGGGACGCTCATAGTCTCTAACATTAGGGTCTGTAATCACCCATAGGGTAAACTTGATTATGAATCTTGCTTTTCATTTTGAATTGCAGAGAAAAGTAATTGAAAAATTAAATTAAAATTAAATTAATGAAAGTTTTTTTATCTGCTGGTCGTTAAATATCTTGCCATGAATAAAAAATATGAAAATCTTATTTCATATTCGAAAATTTTTGGAATAGAATTCATAATTCAATAACGCTAATTCAGGCAACGAGACTTGTTAGAATTTGTTTTGCATTATTTATTTTGAAATTAGTTGTAGAATAATAGTTGTCTGCCGAGAACATTGAAAATTATTGCATTTTAACTTTATGGACACGTCATAGTGTAAGGAAAATTTTGTAATCATGACAAGAAAATAAAAAGACTATGAAATTTATATTTTTAATTTTGAGGTTCCCTAAATCTGTGTTTCCTATTTCTATGTATGTGTGTGAGTCATATTTTTCCAGTCTGTTTTTTGGATAAATCAATAATGTGTTTCTGAGCATATTATAGCGTTTAAATGATGTTTTTGACTGAGCTATGTTATACTGAGATATGTTATACAGTAATCCCTTAACATTCGCGAGGGTTATGTTCCAGGAAAACCTCGCGAATGTCAAATCCACAAATGTTGAGTCTATCTATCTGCACTAAAATATGAGTTATGTTCTATAAAATTTTAATTGGAGTGGCACAGCATTTCAAAGAACTAAAGGATAATATGTATTAACAATGCATTCTGCATAGCATGTATGTAGAAGGTGAATGTTCACACATGTTCATAAACATGAAATTTATTGATTGAAGATAATTCAAATTAACTGTCTGGAGAAATACTTACAGCTAAAAAAGCCTAGGTTTTTATGTAAAGTAATTTCGACTCTCTCTATTTGCAAATCGCAAAGAGATTATAATGTATTAGTGAGTCAGTATGCTATACAATATTAAAATACGATATTTAAATACAGCTAAATGATTCAGAAATTCTTTTATTTCCTATCTAAGTGCAGCTTTAGCTCCATCTCTACGAGAACCTGCACATTTTAAATTAATAGATTGAAGATGCCGTTGACTTCCTTTACAACTTTTTATTATATCACCTTTGCAATGAGTATTCTGCTGTTGTTATTATTTTGCTTTCCTACAACACTCGCTCCTTTTTCAGTTGACAATTGAAAATTGATTTGTAAATATATACTCAGAAAACAGGGGAAATAATCTTTAACAATTATAAATTCTGAAAAAGAAAGCGATGATAATAATTTTAAAAAAATCGCGAATAATCAAGTCAGATTCTCGCCAATGTTAAGTTTTTCCGCATTTTCATATTCGTGAATAATCAAAACTCGCGAATGTTGAGGGATACTGTATATGATAAAACGATTGTTTAATATCTTGGACTATATGCCACTGCCCAAACTCTGTATAAAATTTTGGACAACGTGTTTCGTGTCCAGACAATTTTTAAGCCATTTTGTAATCAAATGTAAAAATAAGTGCAGTTTCTGTAGGAAAAATCATCAAAAATGTGACAGAAGCCAAAGATAACCCATAAATAATGTTTTTTATTGGGGCGAAGATTACGTTTAGGATACAAATGTTAGCCCAAATCGGAATTTTTAAAAATACGAATTTTAAAGGAGTGCAATAGATAAGTATCCTTCTAATAAACATTTCTGAAAATGGTGTTTCATCATGATTTCTGTAGAATTAGCAATTCTTTAAATCAATAAAGGTTACTCCCAATATGCAAATCCAATACTAGAGGGTTTTTTTTTTTTTTTTTTTTAAATCTAATTTTTACTAGGTGAAATGCAGAAAGAACGTTCAAAATTTTTGGTTTCATTATGATTTCGGTGGAAATATTCGAGCAAGAGCAAGTAACTTAAACCATGTGGAAGCTATTAACATGCAAATGCTCACAAAGAACAGTTTTTAAAATATTCGAAATTTTAAGTGGTGAAATGAGCAGAAAACTTTTAAAGTTGCTATTCTTTTGAAACTATCAGGGCTAGAAACTTCAAATTTTACATAGAAGGTATATAACGCTTGAAAAATTGAAATTTTAATATGTGAATCGTGTCAGTGAATGTTACCACACTATTAACAGGATATAAAAGTCTAATCTAATTATTATAAATTCATTTGAATGCATGCCATTCTATAAGTGTTTAGAAAGTCGAGCGGAAATTTTTTAAAGAAATGATTTTGAAGTAAGAGTTTCTATGCAAATAACACTTATAGCTGTACCAAATGACTTATTTAAGAAGCACTTTCCTAATAAATTGTTTTTAACGTTAATTAAAAAAAGTGGCTCACATTAATTTCTTTTATTTATAAAATATTTAAATAAAAGGGAAAAATGGGTTTAAAACAGCAATATATTTAATATCGGTCACAGTTTAATAATATGTATTATTTTTTCTCTTTCAAAGAACTTTCCAGAAATATTTATTCTCATTAAAGTTCTCAATTCTTTATATTTTCTAGATTTTGTGTCAGTAGCTATTCTATGATTTTCAGCTTTCCAAATTTTGAGTAAGGCTGTGGTTTTCACTTAGATAAGGATGGATCGTTAAAGATTAGCATTAGATGATTAAACAGATAATACATTAAAGTTAAATTACCATTATAAATTAAAATCATCAAGTTTTGTCACTAAAAATACCACGTTGCTATCAAACTCTTGAATATTTTTCGATGAAGTCTTCAAGTTTGAGCTAAAGTTGACCTATATAGGGCATCCGAAAAAATTGAAACACACTTTAATTTTTAATTGTGGAAAATAAGTAGTCAATGTAAGATGCAAAACCGTTTAAAATAAGGTAGAAAATATGCAGGGGGGAGGAAAGGGACAATGACTGTGTAAATTAGCAAATCTATATTACAAGAAAGAGGTAACAGTAACGATAATAAACATATGTGGTTGACTCCCCAGTTGCATGGCATGCACTGGAGCTTACGGGAAAATACATAGAGAATGCTTAACCAATTTTAATTTTTTCTTTTTAAATTATGTTTCTAAGTTTTAAAACTACATTGTCTCTTTACATGATCTCTTCTACCCATGTAGCTTTTTATTTAGATATACTTGCGATGTATTTTTTTTTTTTTTTTTTTACACTTGTTAATATTTAATTTTGTTCTGAAAATGCTATCGCCAATCTGCATACAGTCCCAATTTTCACTGATGATGAATACACTGATGATTTAAATAGTTCGGAAAAGTTGTATAAGTCAGCTTTTTTCCTTCATTTTTTTAATTTAATTTTAAAGATATAGGTATGGTGATTTTTAATGAATTTGTTGCAGCAAAAAGGAAATTGTTTCTAACTGACAAATTTTGAATAGAAGAGTCATGTAAAAATTTAAAAAGTTATTGTATAAATGTTTGAAAATTAATGAGATTATTATTTCATTGACAATATTATTTCAATGATTTTTTATTACCTTATTTTAAACATTTTTATAATTTACATTATCTACTTATCTCCAGCAGGTAAAAAATTCAAATGTGCTTCAATCTTTGTAATACATACTGTATACCTGCCAATATACATTATATTCATTACACACAAATGTTTACAAAATGAATTTTACAACAACAATGTGTGAGGGAAAAGCATGTCTAGCATTTTTTTTTTATTATCACAAATAAAATTTTGTTCAGCTTAAATGCAAATCAAGCAATAATTACCTATAAATGTAGTGTATTCATTCGAATTGTTTTAAGTGGTCATGTATAGAAATTAATTATCATATACGCATCACACAACACACTAAAATTTAAACCAGCTGCAAAACGCATTTTTAAAAATATACCGTCATGACGGTAGTGTACTTGAATTTTGTTGTGCGGCTTAGTATACGAATACCATTTTACGTATCACTGAGGTAATAAATATTTTATTCAGCTGAAAAATGCATATTATAATCGAAAATACGTTTCAAGGAACTGAATCCATAGGTGACAATGTGTCCAGATTCTTTGGCCTTGTAAAAGAACTATAAATGTTTCAGGCACTGTTTTCCATGCATTACAAACAATTACCCTTAATAGCTCATGGTGTTTTGAAATATTTTTAATGTCCCTGTAAACGAAAGACAAATGCCTATTTTCGATAGGAAATATCTTGTAACAAATTTCACCATGTGTCATTTTCGTTGTAGTTAAAGTATTATAACTTCATTTACATGTATTTCAAACAATCTTTGTCCATACACCGTAATATGAAAGAATTCTTTTTTTATCACTCGTAAACGAAATACTGATGCCATATATATCATTTACAATAGTAATAATACTACATTGAAAAAATATACATAAAATTTTGTCGCAATTCAAGTGCATTCTGGAAATTAAAATGTGAACAGCTGAAGACAGACAGGCGATCCGACGCCGTAAACACTTTTCCATGTTGTTGAAAAGTATTAAAAATAAAAGCCTTATTTCTTAAAATTGTTAATTTATTGGTGTGCTCAACTTTTTAAAAAGAGTAATAAGTTTGGAAAGACTGCGTCTCTAGCGTCCCTCTTGAAAATAAAAAGTAAGAGGATGCTTGAGATAAAATAAAAAAATGAGGGGACGCCGTTCCCCCTCGACTACACGACTACTTTAATACTTCATTAACACCAGGCAGCACTGCAAATCATATTTTTAAGTGACATTAAAAGAAAGCACAAAATGCATACTGTCATTTGGGGTTACTTAAGCTACCTTTCAGTATGAGACTTCTGCGAATTCAAGAGCATTTACTTTAGAGATTAACTAATGGTTGTAAAACTTTGGTCTGCAGTTACAATCTATATCTATGTTTACATGTATGAAAGTTTTCTAAAACATGTATTATCATAAAGACAAAAAAAAAAAAAAAAAAAAAAAAAAAAAAAACCGGTGGCTTAAGTTACCTTTCCATATGGGCTAACTAAAGCCAGCAGTAAGAATTCAATGTTTGGCTTATGTTAGTCGGTGATTAGGTAACGAAAAAATGTATAAAAGGCTAAAATAAACATACATATACTGTTCAAGACATAAATTATTAAAAATAAAAGTGTGGATTTTTTTTTTTTTTACATTAAAGTTCAAGATGATTAATTTAATATGCAGCTATTGAAGTTTAGTTAGCAAGTTCAAATGAAAAAATATGACATCCTCTATTGATTGTTGCAGGCTGTACAGCAGTGACAATGTCTGCAATATTCACATCCATCTCATCGTATACAATCGAAAACACATATTTTCTTTTGATTTAGAGTTCATCCGAAAAACTTTTACTTTACCTTCCGTGGGTTCAGTGTTAAGTACAATGGCATAGAACTGTTTTGTCATTTCTTTTGTGTGTGTGTGTGTGTGTTTTTTTTTTTATTGAAGATAAGTTCGACAATGACATATACATCTGGTTTGAGATCTTCTGTTAGAACTGATATTTCCTCAAAATCTGCACCAGTGAAATCACTTAATATAAGGTCTGAATCTTGCACTGAAAAATCGCTGTCATCATCCTCTGAATAATTTTTTTCTAGGCCTTTTTGAAGCAAGCTTTTTAAAATTGCTGTTTTTAGGGACTTTGGAAATGCTTGTTTGGGGTTCAACATTACAGGCTCCTGTTTCCAAAACTTCAAGTCCTTCAATACCTTTTCCAGCTGGAACATTTAATTTCCTTTTTATGATTCTCGTGGGTTCTGTCTCCTTCTTTCTGTTCTCTTGCAGGTAGGTTTTAAATGATTGAACCCAGTTGTTGCTAGAATCACGATCTTCAGATTATTTCTGTTTATGACCATCAGGAAGCCTCTTCAATACTTGTTGTCGATCCAAAGGCACAATCCCTGCTGCTCTGAAGCCTCTTTTCAAGTTGTTTTTGATTTTTTCTTCTCCTAAGTCATCAATACACTTTTTTAAGTCAAGAAAAGTCTTTTTTAAGTCTGCCTTTAGGCACAGTCCCTTCTTTTCCACTCATTGAGCATAAAAAAAAAAACACATCTAGAGGTTGAGTATAGTGTGTACTGTTCGGAGGGAGTAGCACAAACTTAAAAGGATGAAGAAAAATAAAATGGAAATAAAATCTATGAAGTAAAACAACCATAAAAGTACTGTTTGATGTTATGTTTGAAAGTGTTTATAGTGAATTCAATTTAAAAATACAAGTTTGGTGATTAAAGTTATAAAACGTATAAATTTGTGATGAAATTATCTTAATATAAATAAAGGTTTATAGACTTACCTTTAAAACTCGCACAGAATTAAAATATGTGATCCAAAAGTCTACTAAAACATGGAACTGATGGCGGGAAAGTTAATCATCAAACTCAAAACAGTGTTGCCAAAGTCAGCGTTCAAAATTTACCTAACAAAATGGCTTTTGTTACCCCAGTGGCTTAAGGTCGGTATGACTGTATTTTACAACATAAATTTTAAGTAATTTGGGCAATCTATGTCATTTTGATCTTTTAAACTGTCATTTAAACTGCTATATCAGAGTAAACATTTCATTATTCAAATTTCAATCATTAAAAGCCATCTTTTCTTTTCTTTCCTAACTAAATTGCAACTATTAATTACATTAATATGACTGATCTTTTTTCTTGAGCAGAATTAAAATACTGTTAAAAATTGGGATAAAATTTGATTTATGCCATAAATGAGGCCTAGATGTTTAAAAGACATCACTCAAAATGAAATTTAGTCAAATGCCTTTTCTAAAACATAGCGTTTTATCATTTAAATTAGGAGCTTCATATGAGGGTCAGAGGAGCAAGAGGCTTAAAAGTATCCACCATGCCAAATTCCAGGCTTTTTTACCAACTGTATCATATAAATTGCAATTTTAGAACATTTTTTGCTCCTGCACCCTTTTAAATTTCGAATTTTTTAGAAAACTGTTCTGGGCGAGCATTTGTATCTTAAAAGCAGCAGCCATGTCAAATTTCCAGTTTCTATCCTTAACAATTCCATAGAAATCGTAATTCAGAAACGTCATAACTTTTCATTCTTTTCACCCTTTTAAATTTCTAATTTTTTAGAAATTGTTCTTAGAGATCATTTACAACTTATAAGTAACTACTATGCCAAATTTCCAGTTTTAAGTCCCTTAAGTGTCACGAAAATCTTAATTTTAGAACAATTTTGCTCCTGCACCCTCGTCTCTGGGAGCAGAGGCACAGACATAAAATAGTCTGTGTTGGAGCACAGACTGTCACCTTCATTTTGCTACCATTGCTTTTGAAATTGATTCAATAGTTCCGGAGTATTCCCCCTATAAACAAATGGACGTTACTTCTTTATAATATTAGTATGGATTAGAATAAGGTTCTACTATGGTCAAATTTATGTTTAATAAAAAATTTCACATGATAGGGGAATTGACTGATTTAAACGTTTCAGACACTGGAGATTCTAAAAAACATTTTTAGAGAAAAAAAAAATTTCCGTCCATCTGAGTGTCTGTATATACTATGTACACGCTCTATCTCTGAACAAATTAAGATAGACTTGAAATTTAGTATGTACTTAGTATGTAATAATGGGAAGAGGCATATTGAATTTCAGTAACCTCAATTATCTGGAACTATTTTTTTCGGACTCTCGAAATATTCGTTCTCATAAAAAGTATATAAAAATTTTTGAAATTGTTTATTTTAAGGAGTGAATATAAAAGACAATTGAAAAACATAAATTTTGCATAAAGAATGAAGCCAATCGGATAATGAGTTGCCGAGATATTTGTAATCATATTTTCCAGCTTCGATTTTTCGTGACCCTGTATTTCATCCAAATTTCAATTCAAAGATATATTTCAATTCGAAATGAGACGCTTAATTCGACGCAGTAAACTCTTAGTTAATATGATTATCATTTTTAGAGATAGGAGGATCTTTCTTACACAATTCAGTAATAGGGCATTTAAAGTTTGTCGTCATCAAGCCACGATTTTATTCGAATTGCAATGCATTTTATCAGTAGTTTACACATGTTTTATTTTCATATTTTATATTATTCATATCCATGATGGGTAAGTATTACAGTGGCCCCTAACGACTAGTTTTAATAAATTTTCAGAAAAAGCTTCTGCCTCGGTAAAGTTTGCTTTGATAAAAAATTTCACATGATAGTTTTTTTAATGCTGGTAGTGCTTCTGATGGGAAATTGCATAACTAAAACTTTAAAAAGGATTTTTTTTGTTTTTTAATATAGGAACTAAACCATACCCCAAGTTAAAATTAGATAATTTTTTCTTGTGTTTATATCGTCTTCTGGGGGAGGAAATAGGACCACCAAATTTAAGTAAAACATATATATATACAGTAAAACCTCCAAAGTTGACCACCTCTCTGTGCTGACCGAAATTTATTAGTTTGAATGGTCACAACACATTTTCAATGGAGATTTACCTCTCTATGTTGACCACCTCCGTAAGTTGTATGTTGACCACTTTTTAATAGGTTTTACTCTCTGTAACTTGACCACTGATGTTTTCTTGAATTTGCTTTTTCCTCCGTTTGTTCTCCATCTGGTTTCCAGGAATTTCTTTATCAGTAATTCGGCCTATTTGAGCAACACTCTCCCTCCTTGTGGTGCTCCATTCATTGTTCACTTCCAGTATCATACAATGGGAGGGAAATGCCAGAATTCCTGAAATCTGTCGAAAAATGTCAGGGGATTTGGGGATGTGCGTAGCAGTGTAGCTATACGCGAAATTGGAAAACTACGTGTATCGCTCACATAAATAAAACACATTCCGTTCCTTTTTTTCTGAATGTCGCATCGTGACGGGACTGGTTGTTTATTTGCGAATTTGCATTAAAAATGGCGCAAAGAAAATCTCTAAAAAAACCTAAATTAAAGAAAGACGATCTTAATTTTCTGGAAAGCAGCAGCCAAAGAAAGACAGCGGAAAAATTTGGTGTGAGCAACATTTTAAAACGCAAGGAAGAATATCTGAAAGGTATTCTTCCGAAAACGGGGGACTCCAAAGAAAACGCAGAAAAACATGTCTCGACGCTGTGAACGAAGCCACGTTTCGTTGGTTTAAAGATATGAAATCAATCAATGCAAGAATATCTGGAACTATGCTTCAGGAAGTAGCAAAAAAATTGCAAAAGAATTCGAAATAGAGGACTTCTAAGCGTCAGCAGGTTGGCTTGAAAAATTCAAACTACGATACGAGATTTCTCAAAAAAGTTTGAGTGGGTAATCGAATGAGGTTTCAGCTGAAGTGCTGGAGAAGTTTATTGAAAAATTCCTAGAGTTTGCTAAAGGTTTTAAAGATGAGGACATCTTTAATGCTGATGAGTGCGGTATCTTCTTTAAAGCAATGCCTGATAGAAGTCTAGTAATGAAGGGTGGCACTTTCAAAAGAGGAAAACTTTCAAAACAGCGTTTTACTACTCTTATATGTGCTAGTATGACTGGGGAAAATTTGAAGCCTACGGTGATCGGCAAATCCGCAAAACCTCGTGAATTTAAAAATGCAAAACCTAAAGACCTTCCTGTTTTTTGGAGAGCGAATAGATCTGCTTGGATGACCAGTGCTTTGTTCAAAGATGGGTTAGAGGAATTGACGCAGAACTGAGGCAAAAGAAGCGGTCTATTCCATAAAAGTACCGTGGACAACTGCCTCAGCAACCCGAAAGTGAATAATCTCACAAATGTGAAGCTAAAATTTTTGCCTCCAAACACAACTTCGAAAATCCAACCTTTAGATCAAGGCATTATTCAGTCCTTCAAACTGCACTACAGCGCTCAACTTCTGGAATGGGTGATCATGAAAGCACAAACCTGTGGTCCTTCTGCATTAGCATCGTAACAGTTGCGTCAATAAATGCTTTGAATGCTGTTCATTGGATTAATTCTGCTTGGAATAAAGTTATGCAAACCACGATTAAGAACTGCTTCAAGAAGTCTGGATTTGTTACGGCTACAACATCGGTGCAAGAGGATGAGCTTCCTCTATCTCCCTTGCCAGTTTTTCATGGAGTTGATTTTGAAGATTTTGTTACCATGGACGATGAGTTAGTAACATGTTAAACCAGACCCAGAGGCAATCTTCAATGAGATACTCTCTGCAACTAAGCACAGCGAGGACTCTAGGGTACAAGAAATGGACGGCGAAGAGGATGATGATCCAAGTGACGACGAAACTGCAAAGTACCCAACTCTGAAGGAAGACTATGTAAAGCACATGATGGAGCAACTTAAAGATTTCGCTGCAGAAAAATGCCCAAGCATGCTTAATGGACTTGTAAACTGTGAAAGTGTTTTTTGCACTTACTTAATGAACAAAATGAGGAGTCAAACAAAAATTAAATTTTTCTTTCAAAAATTGTAAAAATGTGCTGTACCTTCAGTAAAAATAATAAAAAAAGAAAACTGCCCAGTTAAACTGAGGGCATTGAGCTCACAGGCTATTCATACTAATTGTATATTATACTCTTATTTCAAAGAATTCGAAATATGCCCCTCGAAAAATAAAGAAATCAATAATATATTAAGGGGGAGGGGTCATCCCCCCGTTACCCCCCTCATAGTTAACTAATGAACCCCTTAAACTAATCAGAGAAATCTCTAATTACAATGAATATATATACAAAATTTGAAGAAAATCGGATAATTCTGCATGAAAAACCCATTTATCTAAATTATGGGGGGTTAGCCCCCCGTTTTCCCCCCTTTAGGCTTAACCAATGAACCTCCAAAACTAATCAGGGAAGCGCCTTATCACAAGGAACCTATAAACAAAATTTTAAGTAAAACGGTTAGTTCTATCAAGAATTATCGCGTTACGTACATACATACATACATACGTACATACATACATACAGAACCGGCGGGCACATAAGCTCTCAGGCTTTGATAGCTTGTGAGCTAAAAATGAGTAAGTGCTAATATATTTCTAAATTTTTCCTAAAAAGATACTAAAAAAGTTTACTAAAGTCTTTCTAATATTGTACTAAATATTTTCTAAAAATTCCCTAAGTTGACCACCTCTGTATGTTGACCACTTAGTTACAGTCCCTTGGGTGGTCAACTTATGGAGGTTCTACTGTATATATATATATATATTTTTTTTTTATTGTATGGCAGCTATATTGTTCTTAAGTGTAAGCTGTAAAGATTCAACACAATTTACTGTTGCATTCATAGGGGCCCCTGGTGGGAAATAGGATAGCTGAATTTAAGTAAAATTGATTTTTTATGTTTTTATTATTAATTTTTTATCCTCAGATTGGAAGTTTTTGTCTAAACTACAACAACCTGCATTACTGTACTGGCGAAACATTTTTGATCTATCATTGGTAAATTTACATGACAAATTGTGATGTGATATCGTATAAATCAATTCTTGATCATGGTACACCCTCTGCAAATTTTGAAATGAGTTCATCTGAATACAGTAGTCACTAAAAAAATTGGTGTATTAAAGAAAAACATAATTTACAGAACAAATTAAAAAAAAAAAAAAAAAAAAATCTACATTGTTTAGGACCGAGATGAGACAGATATTAAGATATTTCATTCAGTTGGTTCTATACTTAATGCCAAATGCCATATACTTAATGCCAAATAACAAATATTGTTAAACCAATTCAACTTTAAAAAATAAAAATAAAATTCAAACAATGTGATATTTAAACCTCCCTAAAAGACTAGATTCCATTAAAATGAAATCGAAATAAATCTTAAGACTTTTTTAAAGGTTAATATTTTTCATGTATGTTATCATTTTGCATATACCCATCATAATCATATTAAAGTTTAATCTTTAATACAAATGTTTGCAGCTTGTGAAGCTTAGAAATGAAGAAAGTCTAAGATTTATTTTGATTTCATTTGAACAGAACCTAAGTTTATAGAAAGGTTTAAATATCACATTGCTTGAATTTTATTATTAAGTTCAATTGGTTTAACCATATTCAGTAGTCTGTCTAGATTTTTGTCACAGGATCCTCTTTTCATGAAATTGTAAACAGTTTTTTTTTTATATTTGTGAAAATTTTAGTCATAATTTTGTGAATTTGAAATTATAGTTATATCCAGGTTCCTTTACGAAAAGTTAAGTGATATATTCTTTGACGAGTTCAATTGTTTTGTAACAGGTCATATATAATTTTTAAGCACAAAGAATTTTTTGAAGGGGTTTTGTTTCGGGATGAAATTTTTGTAAAGGGTAAAATTTTCTTAAACAAATCCCTGATTTTTGCTGCAAGCATTTAACGTTAAATGTAGAACCAGCTAAATGAAATAACTTAACATCTGTCACTTCTTGGGGCAAAACAAAGTGGGATTTTTTTTTTTTTTTGGTGGGGGGGGGGGGGGGGGGGGGGGGGGTAGTGGATTTCTGTAAATTATGTTTTTGTCTAATAAAAAAAAATACTAATTGAATGCTTGAAAAGTATTTAATTTTCAATTATAGTGCTGTGTCTCAATTCTTGATTTTAAATTGTGCCTTACAATGCAAATACTGTGCTTTCAATGCCAGTTTTAGATTTTAGATTTATAAAGAATAAGTTGACGATAATAACAATAAAACACATAACTAATATCTTTTGTAAAATAGTTTTAAAATAATGCTTTATGAAATTTCAGCGAAAATTGTCTGATGTGGAATTTGAAATACCGCTTGGCCAAGTAGTTAAAACACCTACTAGAAAAGCTAAAAAGAAATTTGTAACCCCGCCAAGTCTTAGAAAATTGCTTCAGTACAAGCCAAGGCCTAATTCTTTTAACTTAAAACGAAAGCTTTGATAAATATATATACTTTTTAATTTTCCTATTATATTTCCTTAATGCTTGATGTTTGTAAAGAAATCCATATTTATTATCATTATTAGAATAAAATATCTTATTTACTTGTGTAATTTTTTTCACTGAATAAAAAAAAAAAAACTTTTATTTGTTATTGATTTCGCTGCATTAGCTTTAAATAAAAATATATTCCTTTCGATAACAATATATTAAAAGGCTAAGAGCATCTTATACATCACTAATATATAATTATATTAATTTTCAGACATCCATTACTTGTTTTTGTAAGGAAGAAGACTTTCAAACCCTTCCTCTGATTATGATTGCTCTTTATTGAGAATCAGACTTAGAATTAAACATAATTACTATATTTTTTTCATTAATTTTCTACGTGAAGGAAACAATTGTATGTGAAAACATTACTTACTTTGCATTTCTTTCTTTTGATTTTCTTGCAGAGGATATAGCTTATAAAATAGATGGCAGACATATTACATTTATTGTATGGAAAAATCGTATCTATATCTCATCTATAAAAACTCTATAGTTTTTATAGATGACCATAATAAATCAAAGCTGAATTTACTTCTCCCTGCTAATTTTTTTCTTTAATCTATCTTAGTTATAGTAGAACGTTTGATTGACAACTTTTTTTAAAAATCTGTAAAGATCAGCCTAAAGAGAAAGTGTCTTACATGTGTTCATGCATGAATATTTATATAAGTTAATGTATATGTAGTAATTTTTGTAAAGCAAGGTAAAAAGAAAATTTGTTTAGTGTATTTAACAGGAATAAATGTGAGTTGTGGAATATTAATAGAAAACAGGAAAAATTTAAATTGTAGAAATATACAATATTCATAAGTGGCTGTATGTGAAGAATTGTGTAAAAATGATAAATTAAAAAATCGTACATCTATTTCATAAAGCACAATCAACAATTTTGGATCTGTTTTAACATGCACTGATGCCATGATGTTAAGAGGCTACTTCACTCACGCGAAAACACATGCTCGTTAGGGCTGGGCGATATATCGATACATCATGAAATATCGATTTTTATAACATATCGTCTCAACCGATTTCAATCTTCCTTAAATATCGATATATCGGCTCTTGTTATATTCATTCATTAGTCAACACAATTACTTATTCTCCAATTAATTCTTGAGTGTAAACAACGAAACTGCCAAATAAGAGGTATTTTTCACCTTTGTCTCCTCTTCTCCCATATCTAGAGACCATCCATTTACTATTATGCTATTGAAGTGATTTAGAAATGAATAGCATTTTCCATTTTTCGATAAAGGTATTGCATTTTAAGTTACAAGCAAGTTCTATAAGCTGACCATCTATAATGACCATTTCTGGGGTGTCGCGTTACGAAAATTGGTTCAAAACATTTACTGTGACAGTTTTTTTTTAAATAGACCCTTTACTTTATTGAAAAATGGAAAGCGCTATTCGATTTCGCCGTTTTTAAATAAGTGCACCTTCCAATTTTGTGCATCTAAGTTTAAGATTGACTTCACGAATGTGTCAGAAAGTTGAGAGCTTAGATTTGAGAACTGCCTTAACAATATATTATATATATTTCTTGAATTTCAAAAGTATAATATATTTGCAAATCTTTTGCATCCCCCCCCTCCAAAAAATAACCTTAACTTGAATAGTTTACGATTTTTTTCATTTTCAAATCTCTATAAAGAATCAACATCACATTCATTAGAATAATCTACCTTCATTACAATCTACCTTCATTAGAATAGCTTAAGATTTCTGGCATTTTAAAATTCTAGTAAAAAAATAACATCGCATTCCTAAAGAATTGATTTTATAATCTTTAATAATGAAGTACCCGCACTGAAAGGCAAACACTTATTCATATCGCAATCGTGCCACCTAGAAGAGAAGGAATATCGATAAGCCAAAACAGCCACTCGCTACGTTTCACTCACCGCATATCTGTTTACCATGGTTGTACTCGCGAGTATATTCTAACATTCAGATATCACGCCGTTTCACTCACCGCATATCGGTTTACCATGGTTGTACTCGCGAGTATATTCCAACATTCAGATATCACGCCGGTCGCTTCAGGACTGGCATGATATCTGTGAATATTTTAATATACTCGTGAGTGCGCGATTATAATCCAGCATTCGTGAGTGAAAAAAAGATATTCTTGACATCGTCTATATTTATTGGACTCGCTCATTCACAAATCCATTTATGATTTTGATGTATTAAGTGAAACTCCATGAATAGGTAGTTAAATTAGAGGGCCTCGGTCTAACATTTTTCTATAGGCTCGGACCGGGCCGGGCTAGGCCAGACTTTTTTCCGGCCAAATTGGGCCTGGACGTCATTCTTCCTAGTGGTGTGCGCGGGCCGAAATTTTCAGGCCCGTGCAAAAATCACTAAAATGAAACCCGGCACAATAATTTTTACAAAAAAATGCATAGATTTTTAAATGGACATTATTCTACAATTAAAATTCTTTTTAAAGAATAATACATACATTTCTAGGCAAAAAAAAAAAAAAAAAAACTACAGTAAAACCTCTTAAATAGAACCTATCTATGATGGAAATCTGCCTTAAATAAAAAAATGTCTTGATATGTGCTAAATGAAAAAATACAACAAACGATGTACCTGCTTGCTAAGAATGGAACCTGTCTATAACGGATTTTTTTTTCTTTCCTGATTTTTCTTCGCTTACTGAATCTTTATTTCGATGTAATTGTCCAAGTGAATTTTTTTAATAAGCGTTTATGAACTTAATTGTCTAAATGGTCATAAATATTGTTGATATTTTGTATTCCATGCATTTTGAACATAATTTGAAAATAAAATCTATCAAGTAAGTGTGCTTTTGTAATACTTTTAATTTTAGGTTAATGTTGTTTCAGAAATATCGGCATTGTTTTATAGAAATTCAGTCGGGGTTAGGCTCTGGCTGAACTTTTGGTTTTTATACCAGGCCAATAAAATTTTATATGGGCCGGGATAAAAAACAATGTGTGGTTCAGGCCGGCCTGGAAATTTCGGACCGTTCAGACCTTTAAGTTGAATATGAGTATAAATGAATGTTGGTATGTTAGTACCATACCTAAACTATCAGTGGAACTGTTTTTAAGCAAAGGAATAGGACTTAGCGAAACTGGATGGTCGGCTATGTTATAACGGGATGCACGCCTAACAATATGTGTTTCGTATTTCTCTCTCTCTCTCTCTCTCTCTCCGTGCGTGTCTGTCTGTCGCCGGCGGGGGGGGGGGGAAATGCTTATTCGGTATTTGGACAGGAAGACTCATTAAAATCCTTATCTGCTATTGCATAAAATTATTTATTGCGCTTCATATATACAGCATACATGAGCGTCGACCCGTCGACGGAACGAAATCAAGAGTGAGATAAATTTTGAAACACGTGGGACTGTGGCTCGCAATATCAGCCGAGTTTTTATTTATTTATTTATTTAATGGAGAATATAAAAATCAATTAAAATAAACTAAGAATTTTTTTGTCGGAGACGCCGTACAAGACAATGTTTAAGCAAACCAGCATTAAAGCAATACAGAAAATTAACAAATATAAAATATAAACAATTCGAAAATATACCTTGGCCGGATTTTTGTTTTCCGTCTGTCAACGGAAAAGTTTCATTTTTTATTAGAGTTTAATTATTTCAATTCGCTCCTAGAAAGAATAAATTGTATTTTTTCCATATATTAAAGAAAATTAATTTATTAAATTTCAGAATCCAGGGCGGAGTAATGGCCCTCCTTTTTTCTACTTTTTTAATTTTGGTTGCAGTTTTTTTTTTTATTGAGGATACTTTCATAAAAAAAAACTTGAAATCAAAATTGAAAAAGTACAAAAAGGCCTGCATAGAGATTGACCTCAGCTATCCAATGCAAAAAAAAAATCATTTTAAAAATCTTGAAATGTGAACAAAATGAGATATCTTAAAATATTTCCCCCATAGGATTAACATTAGTGAGCGGGTGTTTTCACGTAAGTGAAGTAGCCTTTTCAACAGAAAAATCTTAGAATTATAACATAACAATCCATTGTGGTTATATTGAGTCATTTGAATTTTATTTGCGAATATTTGCTTTTAGTAAAATTTTTAATTTTTTTTTTTTACATTTTGATTTACATTTTGATTACAATAATTTCATTTTGTAGCTAAAGTAAATAACTAAAAGTAGAGCTTTGAAAGATACATAGGTGTAAAAAAAATCTAACCTATCTTATCAGATAAAAAGTTGCACTTATTGTTTGGTGGCTTGTTCTTATAAATATCTGTTTGGTGGCTTGTTCTTATAAATATCATAATTCTTTATTACTAGGTTTATTAGAAATCTTTAGCTAAGTTAATGCTGTCTATTAATCAAAACATGTTTAAAGAGAATAAATAAAATTATGATGAAGTAACCTCTGTTACAAAATTGTATAATTTAAAAAATGATCATTATACCCAAAAATGGCTTTTAGAGATTGTTTGGCCACTTATTGAGTATATCAATCGATAAAATACATAATAATCAATAAAAATTTTTAGAAATGAATTACTTCTTCATAACCATGGTTACAGAAGTTACCAACACCAATGATTCAGTGATTTTGTGCTCCTTATATGTTAGAAATGATGTTTATAGTTTACTAAACCAAACTAGTAAATCTGCAGATCAGTAGCCTCAACGTCAGCTCTGAAAATCATTGTTTTTTAGTCTCACTTTTCATGTTATTTAGCATCTTACAATCCGCAATAATTTTTTTATATTAATACATATTTATAGGCATATAAAATACTTCGGAGGTTTCAGAAATTAGAAGCGTTAAGTTAAATACAGTTTATAAAATGACATTCTGAAATTCTTAAGAACTTCTTATTCTTGTAATTTTTTAGATAAAAAAATACATTTCTTTAGGAAGGTTCTGTCCTCTGAACCTCCCATAATCTTATATTAAATTTATATTTGTGATTTCCTATTGATTGTGTGAATGATTCTAGTGTATCTTGGATTTCGTTCTACACAGTGGTTTTAATAGAATAAGCAACCATTTCGAAAATAATTTCATGTTAGCCTAATACCCAAATAGCAATATTTACTTACCTGCCAACCACGAAACACCTGCACTTGAGGGATAAGTTGAATAATATCTCATGTACAAAAACAACTTATGGAAATGTAAACTGAATCTACTATATTTCACTTATTTCTATTTTAGAAATCTAGTGTTATTACAATTTTTGTTTAGGAAAACAGTTTTGATGGTCATTCTATAATATTTATCTTATCTAAGTACATCCTGATCTAACTAGATGGTAATAGCATATAAAAACTCCCCAACATAGGCATATTTGGACACTTTTTAAACAATTGGGTAATAATTCATAATCATACCCACTGGTAATTCACTAAATAGCAAACATGATTTGGCACTATAAAGTATTTTTTATGATAGCTTTTTATGTTCTCAATTTCCAGTAATTGTAATATTTCAGGATTTGACTATATCAGGGCTCGTACTCTTTTACCACAATGTTTTAATAGAATTTTTTGCCTTATTTAAATGGAGAAAGTATTAGAAATCCTGCAATTAAACGAGGCATCTACACTTTCTGCTATTTAAATATTAAATAAAAATTTTCTATTACAAAATTGTGGTAAAAGCATATGAACCCTGGATATATATGGATATGTTTTACTACTCTAATTTCTTTAGATTAACCACCTTGTTGTACGAGTGATTTTATACTATTTTTAAAAGAATATTAACTTTTCAATGATGAAACATCCACATATGTTCCAGAAAATAAATAATATCTCATGTAAGAAATATATAAATGTAAACACATACTACGAGATTTGAATCCAAATTACACAATCGATTTTTTTTTTAATTTTTTTTTTTTTCGTTTGGAAAAAATATTTTGGTAATCATTCAATAGTAGTTAAAAGGTAACTTGTATGAAAGTAAATTCTCATTTATGTCAATAGAATACTAAAATCACCTAAAACTAAGTTATTTTGCTAATAAAATATTGCAGCAAAATAGTGTGACTTACTTGAATTTTATTATTTTGATATTCTTTTAAATATGATTGCTAAGCAACTAATAAATTAAGGAGGAAAGTAAAAAGGAAATGCATTTAATAATTTATAAAAAATATGAAAATAAATGTTTTATATTTCCCGAACAGATGCAAAATATTTTCCAATAATTTAAACAATTTCTAAATTCTAATAAATGTATCAGCAAATTTTCAAAGCTATTGGAAATATTTAATCTATATCGAAAATTTAACATCCATAATTTTATGTTTAAATACATTATTCAAATATGCGATTTTCATTTCAGTTAAAAGTGAAATTTAAAGATTGTCTGCATTATGACCTAAAAATAAATGTTCTATATTTTTCAAACGAATGAACCAAATTTAACCAAAAGTTATATAGCTAAATCTGAGTACCTCACCAACATACCCACCAAAAATCAACCTAATTGGACACTTTTTGCGGCAGTTATTGTGGAACAGACAAACACGCAGACGGACGGAAAACAAACTTTTCGCATCTCCACAGTGAACCTTCACTGACATTTCGGCAATAAATGAATAGATAGCTAGTTTTGAATAGTAACATCTGTAATAGTTTTTGGCAATTCTGAAATGTTTTAATCAATTGTTTGAATGTCTCGATAGTTTTCGATTGTTGACTCAAAGCTTCTTTCCAAGTGAGAAGCAGAATCGATGAGTTGCTATAAATTACAGTCTTAAGTAATCTCTACATAATTTGAAGTGGATGAACTGATGATTAGCACGAAAAGAAAATTTGGGATTAATTGAAAACAGTCATACATGTGATGGTTATGTTGGTCCTTTTAATTAATATTGTATTAAATAATATAATCTAAAATATATCTGAGGAAATCTAATTAAAATTTTTTTCATTATTTTAAAAAGTAAATAGTTGTTTTTGTTGTTATATATTATTCTAAACTTTTAATGTACAATTAGCACTTTGAGATGTGCCAGGTATGTTAAGAGATTTCTTTGTAAAATTTTAAATCCCTAAATATCTTCGTAAAGTTATTAATGTAGTAAGGAAACTGATTATAATGAAACCTGTACATAATGAATAATTTTCACACTTCCTTCAGCTTTATTATAAATGTTTTTTACTATACACTAGATGGCCATAATTTACGGTAACTTTCTGTTTTAGACATTTTTTCGAATATTTTAAAATATACATGTCAGATTCTTTTGGAATTTTAAGATTAAAAAGAACAGATTTGACTTCATGTTTATCAACGTCGATTTGATAAGGAGGACAATTAGGGGACCAACAAAAAATAATACTTGGGATCACCCTGTAAAATAAAATGCACGAAATGATCTATCGCTGCAGAATATACATGGGCAGACATTGTATAATATGTGTATTCATTTGTGTAAGAATAGCATGCATATTAATAGATATAGCGATTTTTAAAAAAAATTAAAAAATATCTTGCATGTTTTTTGCTTATAAAATACAGGGTTTTTAACCAAATTTAACGTCAGTTTCAGAAATATTGACAAAATGTAGTAGAAATCATATAGTGTAATTGAAATATAAATATATTAAATATTTAAGGAAATATGGGCAGTTGTATAAAATAATTTTTATCTGCACATGCGCGAACAATAACAAGGAACTTTTTGCATAATTTAATAGTCAACTCTATGGAGCAACTTATTAAAAAAATCAGTCAAATATCGTAAAAATTCAAAGAGATATCGGCGTTAGAGTGAGCTGTTTTTTAGTTTCTGACTAAAACTCGCTGAATGATAAGGGATTGTCCACAAATTGTTATTTTTAAGTTATCTGGCAGCGTTCGGAGCAAATTTTTAAAAAAAACTATTTAATTATAATTTACACTTATATTTAGGAAAATTTTTACTCTAAACTACGATGAAAAGGAAAATATAGTGCATACATTGATTACATTTAGGTAAATTGAGGAGTGTATGGTAAAATTTTGTGAAATTTAGCCCAATACGCAAAACACTCTACAGTAAATTCTATCGCATATATATGTATTTTCTGTATACACATAATTTGTATGCCAGTAGTGAAGACGATAAACTAAAATCTAAGATATATTATATATTTCTCATAAGTTATGAGTCAATAACTTGCAATTTAGTTTTTATAGTGATATTTCAATAGCTTTTTGAGAAATTACATTTTGCGTATTAGTCCAGTCAAATTAGGAAAGATTGCCTTAATAAATGCTAAGGAGATAAAAATTGGTACAGTTGTTCATTGATGGCTACTGATGACTATATAAAAAGTGCTCATGGATAGGAGGTGAATGTGGGGGGGGGGGGGGGGGGGGGCAAAATACTTTTTTAGTTTTTTTACAAATATCTAGAAATTGTCGGTTTTCATGAAAAAAATTACTCTGACATAAATTAAAGAACACAAAATTCTCTACAAACGACAGGTATTTACAGTAGAACCTCGAATTTCTGTCATTCAGGAAACCTGAGCCTTGACGGATTTTCCGGAAAAAAATCACTTTAATTTCATATTTACTTACTTAATGTCTATTCAAATTTATTAAATGTTGTCGAAAAAAAAAAGGGAGAAAACAGTAAACACTCCAATACTGCAATATTTCATGAAATAATGCCAGGTAAGTTGTTTATGAAAGATAAATATTTATCATTAATGAAATGTTTATTAATGGGAAATATTATAATTGCGAATATCAAACATGGAGAAAACTTAAAGTAGGTACATATTAATTTATAATTAAGTAAATATTATGTAATTATGAAAGTGTATGGATCGTTAGGATTCATAATCATAACCTCCTCTTCTTCCTTGTCCTGTTGTTATCACCCTGGTACTGAAGACAATTATTTATATTTATCATTAATAAAATGTTATTTCACGTGAAATTTTATAAGCGCGACAAAACATAATTGAGAACAATGAAAGTACTAATTTATCATTAAGCTAGAAGAAGATATTTCAATGGCTGTTGTTACGATTAGAGTATCTGCATCGCCAGTACTCTCCCGGCAAGATATTCCATTCTCCTTCAATTTGGAAGAAAGAACAGCAATTAATTTTGATTTGTTCTTTTCATTTGAAAGGAAGCTTTCTTGCTTGACGGAAACCTCTGTGTCCCCGTTGAAATTAATGTTCACGGACTTCTTCAGTGCACATCTTCGGTTTTGCTCTGCTGATTTCGTGCTATTGGCAATGTCAGAGTAGCCATAAAAAAAAATTGTACAGCTTTTTTCTTTATAATGTGTAGAGATATATTTGTTGTAACATTCACAAATTGAAATAAAAGTGGAACCTCTTGATCAAGGGACTTTGTGAAGAAAGAAACCACCATCCATAATAATATCACAGTTTTGGAAATCAATGGGTTGTTTCAATAGTAACTTTGATGTAATAAATTAGATGATATTCTGGCTTGACTAATATTGTTTGCAGATATTTTTAGTCCTTAATTTTCCTTTAGAAAATTAAACCTGAGTCTAAAAAATATTAGATATTGTTAAAAAATATTAGACTGCAGTGCGAAATTTTTGCACGGATCCATTGGCATTTAATAAATTTGAATATATATTAACTAAATAAATTTGAAATTAAAGTGATTTTTTTTTTTTTTTTTTTTTGCAGAAAATCCGTCAAGTCTCTGATCTTGTGACTGACGGATAATCGAGGTTCCACTGTATAAACCTGTCATTTGTAGAAAATTTAACGCCCTTTAATTTGTGTCAGAGTAATTTTTTCATGAAAACCAACACTTTCTGAGATATTTGTATAAAACTAAAAAAAAGTACTATAGGTTGCCCCCCCCTCCCCTCCCCTCACTCACTTCTATCCTTCAGGACTTTTTACAAAGTCATCAGTAGCCATCAATGAATAACTGTACCAATTTTTTATCTCTGTAGCATTTATTATGGTGACATTAAGTAAATAAATTTGAAATTAAAGTGATTTTTTGCAGAAAACCCGTCAAAGCTCCGGTCTCCTGACTGACGGACAATCGAGATTCCACTGTATATACCTGTCATTGTAGAAAATTTTATGTTCTTTAATTTATGTAAGAGTAATTTTTTCATGAAAACCAACAGTTTCGGAGATATTTGTAAAAAAACTAAAAAAGTATTTCCCCCCCCCTCCCTCCCCTCGTTCACCTCCTATCCATCAGGGCTTTTTACATAGTCATCAGTAGCAATCACTGAACAACTGTACCAATTTTTATCTCTGTTGCATTTATTATGGTGACATTAAGTTGATAAAATTGAAATTAAAGTGAATTTTGGTGGAAAATCCGTCAAAGCTCCGGTTTTCTGGCTGACGAATAATCGATGCTCCACTGTACATAACTATCATTTGTAGAGAATTTTATGTTCTTTAATTTATATCAAAGTAATTTTTTTCATAAAAACCAAGAGTTTCAGAGATTTTTGTAAAAAACTAAAAGAAGTAATTTTAACACCCCCGCTCACCTCCTATCCATCAGGACTTTTTACATAGTCATCAGTAGACATCAATGAACAACTGTACCAATTTTTATCTCCTTAGCATTTATTATGGCAAACTTTCCTAATTTGACTGGACTAATACGCAAAACGTAATTTCTCAAAAAGCTATTGAAATACCACTATAAAAATTAAATTGAAAGTTATTGACTCATAACTTATGAAAAATATATAATATACCTTAGATTTAAGTTTATCATCTTCACTACTGGCATACAAATTATGTGTATATAGAAAATACATATATATGCGATAGAATTTACTGTAGAGTGTTTTACGTATTGGGCTAAATTTCACAAAATTTTACCATAAACTCCTCAATTTACCTAAATGTAATCAATGTATGCACTATAATTTCCTTTTCATCGTAGTTTAGAGTCAAAATCTTCCTAAACATAAGCGTAAATTATAATTAAATAGTTTTTCCTAAAAATTTGCTCTGAACGCTGCCAGATAACTTAAAAATAACAATTTGTGGTCAATCCCTTATCATTCAAACAGCTCACTCTAACGCTGATATCTTTCTGAATTTTTACGATATTTGACTGATTTTTTTTTTAATAAGTTGCTCCGTAGAGTTGACTATTAAATTTTGCAAAAAGTTCCTTTTTATCCTTCGCGCATGCACAGATAAAAATTATTTTATACAACTGTCCATATTTCCTTAAATATTTAATATATTTATATTTCAATTACACTATATGATTTCTACTACATTTTGTCAATATTTCTGAAACTAACGTTAAATTTGGTTAAAAACCCTGTATTTTATAAGCATAAAACATGCAAGAATTTTTTTAATTCTTAAAAAAAATCGCTATATCTCTATTGATATGCATGCTATTCTTACACAAATGAATATACATATTATACAATGTCTGCCTATGTATAGTCTGTAACGATAGATCATTTCTTGCATTTTATTTTACAGGGTGATCCCAAGTATTATTTTTTTTCTTTGATTTTTTGTTGGTCCCCTAATTGTCCTCCTTATCAAATCGATGTTGATAAATATGAAGTCAAACCTGTTCCTTTTAATCCTAAAATTCCAAAAGAATCTGACATGTATATTTTAAAATATTCGAAAAAATGTCTAAAACTGAAAGTTCCCGTCAATTATGGCCATCTAGTGTATACGATTAAATTACATTGCATCTTTAAATGTTCGCAATATCATTAAGCATAAAATCTTAATAAATGAGGACAATGTGCATATTTCTTTATAAATATAAACTATGCACACATTATACGAAGCAATTTTTTTTCATAGAGCCATTAAGCAGTTACCTGATGAGAAGCTGCAATAAATTGTTTTGGGGCTATGGAATTATACATAGGTTTCATTTTTATTTATTTTAATTTTTTTTTCTGTGAGATGTTAGCTATGAACATTTCACAATAAATTACAAATATATTTGAAGCATGTAAATGAAAAAGGCTGTAAATGCTAAATTATGAAAAAAAAAAATCTTATTTTTTCACTGAAATTGATGTAATAGCCATCGCCACTGCAATAGAAACTGTTGGAAGTACCAATTTATAATAGACTAGCGGCCCGTCCCGGCTTTGCACGGGTAGACAATGTAATTTTTTTATTATATTCGTTTTCCTGAAATTCGCGCTCCAACCTAAAACTGTTGCTGAGATATGGCGAAATGACCTAAAACTTTCGAATCCCACTTTAACCACCTTCGAGGGGGGGCGATTTCTAAATTCACTGAAATACGTGTTTAATCATTTGTTTAGTAGATTTGTTTTCCTGAATTTCGCGCACCTACATAGAACAACTGCTGAGATATGGCAAAATGACCTAAAACATTCGACCACCCCCCTTTAACCCCTCATAGTGTCTGAATTTCTAAAATCGCTGAAATATGTGTTTAAATATTTTTTAGTAGATTTGTTTTCATGATTTTCGCACTCCTACCTATAACTGCTGCTGAGATATGGCGAAATGACGTAAAACATTCGACCACCACCCTTTAACCCCCTCCTGGAGGGGAAATTCTAAAATCCCCGAAATACATGTTTAATCATGGTTTTAGTAGATTTGTTTTCTTGATTTTTGTGCTCTTAACTAAAATTGCTGCTGAGATACGGCAAAATGACCTAAAACCTTCGACCCTCCCCCCTTTAACCCCCTCTGGGAGGGGAATTTCTAAAATTGCTGAAATACATGTTTAATCATTTTTTAGTAGATCTGTTTTCCTGATTTTCGCGCTCCTACCTATAACTGCAGCTGAGATATGGCGAAATGACCTAAAACATTCGACCACCCCCCTTTAACCCCCCTTCTGGGGGGAATTTCTAAAATCGCTGAAATAGATGTTTAATCATTTTTTTAGTAGATTTGTTTTCTGGAATTTCAAGCTCCTACCTATAACTGCTGCTGAGATATGGCAAAATGACCTAAAACATTCGACCACCCCCCTTTAACCCCCTTCTGGGGGGAATTTCTAAAATCGCTGAAATAGGTGTTTAATCAATTTTTAGTCTATTTGTTTTCTGGAATTTCAAGCTCCTACGTATAACTGCTGCTGAGATATGGCGAAATGACCTAAAGCATTCGACCACCCCCATTTAACCCCCTTCTGGGGGGAATTTCTAAAATCGCTGAAACATGTGTTTAATCATTTTTTTAGTAGATTTGTTTTCCTGATTTTCGCGCTCCTACCTATAACTGCTGCAGAGATGTGACGAAATGATCTAAAAGATTCGACCCCCATTTAACCCCTCATAGTGTCTGAATTTCTAAAATCGCTGAAATATGTGTTTAAATATTTTTTAGTAGATTTGTTTTCATGATTTTCGCACTCCTACCTATAACTGCTGCTGAGCTATGGTGAAATGACGTAAAACATTCGACCACCACCCTTTAACCCCTTCCGGGAGGGGAAATTCTAAAATCCCGGAAATACATGTTTAATCATGGTTTTAGTAGATTTGTTTTCTTGATTTTTGTGCTCTTAACTAAAATTGCTGCTGAGATACGGCAAAATGACCTAAAACCTTCGACACTCCCCCCTTTAACCCCCTCCGGGAGGGGAATTTCTAAAATTGCTGAAATACATATACATGTTTAATCATTTTTTAGTAGATCTGTTTTCCTGATTATCGCGCTCCTACCTATAACTGCTGCTGAAATATGGCGAAATGACCTAAAACATTCGACCACCCCCCTCTTTAACTCCTCGGGTGGCGAATTTCTAAAATCGTTGAAATAAATGTTTAATCATTTTTTATTAGATTTATTTTCCTGATTTTCGTGCTCCTACCTATAAGTGCAGCTGAGATATGGCGAAATGACCTAAAACATTCGACCACCCCCCTTTAACCCCCCCTTCTGGGGGGAATTTCTAAAATCGCTGAAATAGGTGTTTAATCATTTTTTTAATAGATTTGTTTTCTGGAATTTCAAGCTCCTACCTATAACTGCTGCTGAGATATGGCAAAATGACCTAAAACATTCGACCACCCCCCTTTAACCCCCTTCTGGAGGGAATTTCTAAAATCGCTGAAATAGGTGTTTAATCATTTTTTTAGTCTATTTGTTTTCTGGAATTTCAAGCCCCTACCTATAACTGCTGCTGAAATATGGCGAAATGACCTAAAACATTCGACCACCCCCCTCTTTAACTCCTCGGGTGGCGAATTTCTAAAATCGTTGAAATAAATGTTTAATCATTTTTTAGTAGATTTATTTTCCTGATTTTCGTGCTCCTACCTATAAGTGCAGCTGAGATATGGCGAAATGACCTAAAACATTCAACCACCCCCCTTTAACCCCCCCTTCTGGGGGGAATTTCTAAAATCGCTGAAATAGGTGTTTAATCATTTTTTTAATAGATTTGTTTTCTGGAATTTCAAGCTCCTACCTATAACTGCTGCTGAGATATGGCAAAATGACCTAAAACATTCGACCACCCCCCTTTAACCCCCTTCTGGAGGGAATTTCTAAAATCGCTGAAATAGGTGTTTAATCATTTTTTTAGTAGATTTATTTTCCTGATTTTCGCGCTCCTACCTATAACTGCTGCTGAGATAGGGCAAAATGACCTGAAACATTCGAACCCCCCTTTAACACCCTTCGGGGGGGAATTTTCAAAAATCCCTTCTTATTGCTTGCCTAGGCCATAACAGCAATCTACAGTCCAAATTGCGTGACCCTGACTTTAGTAGTTTCGGCTGGGCGTTGATGAGTCACCCAGTCAGTCAGTCAGTCACCGTTTCCTCTTTATATAATAGTATAGATTAGTTTCTAAAGTGTCTCATACATGGCACAAACATTAAAATTCATGTCAGTTTTGCATAGAAAATGCTAAAAGTGCTCCGAAACTTGATCTGCATACAGATTTTATATTTATATACACTGCTATTCAAAAATTAAGAGCAGTGACCGGACGCTTTCACTTTTTACACGGTTTGTCGAATAGCTACTGAAATTCTTGACAAATTGTTCTTGAAATTCGAGGATGTAAAGTACACGTTTGATTTCAAGAACAGTAGAAACAGTATACTGCAATTAAAAGAATAATATATTGAATATTTCATGAGATATGGGCCTTAGTATGAAATTATTTTTAACTGTGCATGTGCAAACTATACGAAAGATTTTTTTTTCATGATTTAGTAGTCAATTCTATAAAGCAACTCATATAAAAAAAAACAGTCAAATATTGTAAAAACTCAGAAAGATATCGGCAATACAGTGAGCTAATTGACAAATTGGGGAGAAAATCCAATTGGATGATAGGGATTTTCCCTCAATTTGTCAATTAGTTCACTGTATTGCTGATATCTTTCTTAGTTTCTCGCCGGTTTAGATATTCGAAAAAACGAGAAAAATAGACCGATAAATTTTTACTTTATAAAAAACATGACTTTTAAACCCTTTGTGCAATCTTCGCCCAAACTTATCCACTTGTTTTTCCATGCAATTGATAGACTAATTTCCAGATTTTTTTTTCCTGTGATTTTTCATACGTTATTGAAATTAAACAAATTAAGCTTTGGTTATCGTTTTGCATTCTAGTATTTGGAGCATTCCAGATAAGGAGGTTGCTGGGTAATGGATCCCACACTGTATTAACTAAAAGGAATTTTTATTCACAGTGCTGCAAAATAAATAAATATATAAATAAAAATTATTAAAATTTATTTTAAATAAAAAATATATATATTCAATTTATTTTACCACTGAAGAAAATGTATGTGTATCGATAAAGTTAGGAGATGGGAGAGCACATTACCTAAATAGTTTATTATTCAATATATAAAGAATTAAGAATTATTCTAGAATCACAATGAACTATTTTGTTCATAATTAGTTCAGCTTCAAATGCTGATCTTTCCATGTTCATTTTTACATCTTTCTTTCAAGAGAGCCAAGACAAAACTAAAAAAACTTTCATGAAGGTTCACATTTAAAAAAAAAAAAAAAAAAAAAACTCATCAATCTAAAAAATTGCAACATAATGTTGATATAATATACTTATTGCTAAGAATAAACATTAAATTATCTGAAAATCATTATAAGACAATAAATTATATGAAAATCATTATAGACCAATAATTTATCTGGAACTCATTGTGACTATAAATTACCGCTTATGAGTTCAGAATGCAATTACATCAGGTTTTCCCCATCATAATCAAAAATTGCATCATTTTCTGTAAATAAACTACACTGCTGGCCATTAAAATTGCAACATCAGGAAGGAATGCAAATAACAGAATGATATTTATTGGAGAAATACATTATGATGGGAAGGGCAAGTGATTACATTTTCAGAAAATTTAAGAGGTATAGATCCTGAGAAACACTACCCAGAGTAGCCACCACTGGCCACAATAAGAGCATTTATCTGCCTTGGCATGGAGTCGAACAGAGATTGGATGCCATGTACAGCAGTCCATACACCTTCAACACTATGCCACAGTTCATCAACCGTAGTGACTGACGAGTGGTGGCATGCCATTGACCAGACATTTTCAATTTGTGAGAAATCAAAAGAACGTGCTGTCGAGGGCAACAGTCGAACATGTTCTGTATCAAGGAAGGTCAGGATAGTATGGCCAACATGCAGTCGTGTATTGTCCAGCTAAAATGTAGAGTTGCAGCGGCATTGAAGATAGGGCAGAACCACGGACCGTAGCTCATCAGAAATGAAATGGCTTCTGTTGAAATTGCCGGCAACGCGAACAACAGGTTACCAAGACGTGTATCCAATAGCACCTCATACCATCACTCTAAGTCAGCCATACTTAACCTGCGGCCCGCGACACATAATCATTAATCTCTATTTATAAAATCAATTCAGATGTGCATAAAAATTTTAAGATCTTCGCTGTTCTTTTATATACTTTCATGGGAAGACAAAATCTGCCCTGTTATATATAATCAATAATTTAAAATTATCTTAAACATGTTAAAGGCTGTTTCGTTAGTCAAAAGTTCTTTTTACTTGTAGTTCTATTTGTGCTATAGTGGTGTATATATTTCTTAATCTTCAACAATGAACAAACATTATTTTAAATTGATTAATTTGCACTATATATTTCTAAAAAAGATTTTGCATTGCGATAATGACTGTTTTATTAAAAAAAATCACCTGATTTATTTATTTTATTTTTTTTTAGAAATTTGGAAATGCTGCATTGTTATATTATTACATTTATACTTATCATATAGCTAATAATGCTTATTAGGTACATTAGGGTTAAACGTTTGCCGCAGCAAAAAGTTTTATATCACTGATTCCAAACAAAAATCTTTGTGGCATATTTCTACATCATTATGAATAGAAATCTACTATGAAGTATATTGTTCGGTGATAGTGGTGTTAAAATTTTTGGTAACATTTCTTCAATCCTATTAGTTATATTAAGAATGTAATAAATTATAACACCTTGTAATAATATATTTCTTTTAAATGCTAAAAAGTGTAAATTAACAACATAATATACAGTAAAATAACTTTTATTAGATTGTTGACATGTTTTGGCTCATTCCGAGCCATTCTCAAAAAGAAATGAGAATATTCTATAATTGCATGGGCTTTGAAGTTATTATTTGAAATGCTATCATTTAATTTTCGACTGCTTTTTAAAAATTACGCAAATTATCTTTTATTTTTACTTAGTTGTTTATTTCCATGTTTGTAACCATGGAGTAACTCTTTTAACGTGCCGAAATTGTGGCTCGAGTTACTCCATGGTTACAAATATGGATCACTTGTCCTTCCCATTACAATGTTTTTTGTCCAATAAATATCATTCTGTTATTTGCATTCCTTCCTGGTGTTGCAATTTTAATGACCAGCAGTGTATAAACAACTGCTGGGTTTTTTCCACGTGATTCTTGATTATTACGAGAAACAAATAAATGATTATAGCATGCATAAAGAATTTGTATTACACCCAAACGGTAGCTTTTCAAAAGAAGAGTGATTTATCTTTTCCAGTTTATTTTCAAAAATTTGCGAGAATATTTTTAGCTTCTTGTGTTCCTCTTTGTATCACTTAAGCATTTTATCTAAATTTTAATTATAATTAGTGATCTTACTATATGATTATGTAATAAAGAATTTTGTTGAATTTTTGTTTACATCAATGCTTTGCAATGCAATGATCATATATACAACTCATGCCACAGAGGAAACACAAAATCTGCACACACAACTATTTGAATCACATTCATATTATTATCATAATATTGGTGCTTAAAATGATTTGTTTATTTATGACAAACCATTTAGAATTTGAGAAACTCCTGTCCAATTTTATGCAAAATCAAAGCAAAATAAAATTTTATTTTTGGACTTTTGCTTTTCTCATATAAATGACTATTTGTGATAAAGTACTATGCACAGTCAGGGGGGAGGGGGGAACTTTCTAATCACTAAATTATTTCACACACATACAAAAGTTTATTCAACTGGAAATTCTTTTCCAAAATTATCTATACTAATAAAAGAAAGTTTTGCTCTGTGTGTGTCTGTCTGTCTACAATGGCTAGCAAAATCTAGCGCACCTAGAAGTCTGAAAATTTATATTTAGGTAGTCCAAGGCCTGATCATGCACCTGAGACTCAGAATTTTAATATTTTGATACCCAAGATATTAATAAGAATATCATTAAACATCACATCGAAAAGACCATCTTTTTTATCAAAATGGCTAAAAGAACACCTGTTCTCGATTTGCAAACAGAAATGAACGAATTTGAAATTCCTTTACTAATTAGCAAATTTTAAGAAAACTAATTAAGATATTAATTTAAATTTTCTAAGCATATGTAGAACAATTTCCTGCATCTGACAATGCAATTTTTGTAAAATTCGGCTGGTAACTTTTCTTCATCTTTGCAAAAAAAAAACTGCCAAAAATTTGGCGTCACCAGTCAAAAACATCCGAGAAAGTTTCAGGCAGGGATCTGCTTTCATTAAAAACTGAACTACAAAGAGATCTATTTCTCTGGCCGTTCCCTAAATTTAGTTTGTGAAAATGAAAGGTAATAATTGCCAATTTTTACTAATGAACAAAAATTAAGATAACTAATTAAGATATAGATTTGAAATTGAGGATGGGAAGGAGTACCATCTGGCAGCTATTTTAGCATAGCGTCTTCGTTATGTTATAATTATTCGAAAAATATAATTCTTTTCTTAATGATCGTGTTAATGTAGGGAAAGGTGGTTTTCTTGAACAAATTGTTCGTTATATTTGCAGGTATGGGGAGGGAGTTGGTTAACGCCTTGCTCTGATTTACACAAAACAAATTCAATTTAAGAAATTTAGCATTTTTAGCTTCTCCCGTAGTATTTTATAAATGTTATACAGGGTGTATCAAAAAACCTTGACACATTTTAAAAATTTATAAAACAAAATATATACAAGACTAGAAATTCACGTATATGTTACCTGAGATATTAGTTTTTTTTTTAATATAGTCAATAAATATCAATATGTGCACATTTCTTGGCACAGAGAACATGTAGTCAATAATCTATCTCTGCCCATGTGCGTTCCAACATCAATTGCATGACACATGAAATTGCAGCAATTATGCATGTTTTTAGTTCTTCAACGCTGTTCACTTTTGCTTCATCTGTGAAAATGATGTTTTTAAAAAAATCACTATCTATTTCCAGATAATTGATCATTTGCACAGCAAAGTCAAAATGACGAGGTTTGTCATTCCTTTGTAAATTTTGCATTATATGCATGAAGGGGAAGTTTTTTTTATAAAGCATGATTGTTGGAAATGGAATTGACAAGAAATATATTGCTTTTCTTGTCACCGTATGAGCAATATCCATTTGGTTTCTTTACTTTATTTACATTGTGCATAAATATACTTTATTACAATAATCTTTATTTAAATCACTTATTTAAACCACATATGCTTTTACTTGCCTCTGTTTCTTTTCCAAACTGTATTTTTCGTTTCTACCTCACGTTGTTATTATATTTTCATTCCGTTTACTAAGTTTAAACATCACACGTGTCTCCAGATCCATATGTCGTAATCTCTGTCATCAATCTCTCTCTAATGACACAGTTCCGGTATCCGCCACTAGATGGCATTGATCGTCTTCAACTGCTGCACATCGCTCGTGCATTCTCTTGCGGCAATGTCATCCCTTCCATGAAAGTTCAACCTGTTGCGTGAGATCTTCCGTAACAGTCATACTTTCGTCTGACTGGTTTGTATTAAAGGCGATCCTTCACCCTCAAGCTTCAGCTTCGCTTCGATCTCTGCCTTGTATCGCCTGTGTTATGTCTATATGTTGGATGTCCTTGTAAATAACAAGTCTAATGATGTTGACCATGGGAAATAATGTGTGTGCTGAATATGTTTTTAATTCATCTATAATACTTGAAATATCCTGATAAAATATGCAGAAACCTGGAACTGTCTCTCATGTAAGTTGTTTTCTGTTTGACCTCCGACGAGCTTATTTATATTTCTATGTATGGATTTCACTGCCTCACAGCATTTAAGGAAGTCCATGAGTAATGGCTACCCTTTAGCTATCATAACTCTGGAGGGATTAGTTATATGTCATCTCATTCACTTCAAGTTCTCGTTGGCAGTTTCTCTAATTGATATGCTTCTATAATCGTTCAACTTATTACAAAACTTTCACTCAGCAAAGTTCCTTTCAATTGATATCCAGTATTATAACTTTACTTATCGCTGCATCTTCATCAAATATTTAACATATTCACCAGTTATCTTTTCCTGCTATTAAATCAGTTTTAGTTCTGCTTTGGGCCATTAAATATTACTTATCTTGTTTTGCCATAGTTATCATTTATAGTTTTACCACATTACTAGTTGTGAAGCCGTTTTAAGCCATTCCATGTTATGAAGTAATATATCATTTTAGCAATAGATGTTTGTTTATATCCGTAAGTAATCATTGTTATAAATACTTTTCAGTTATCTTTGATTTATTTAATTTGTGTCTAACTCTTTAATAAATATGTTTGGTTTTAAACTTTTGTCATTCTTTCTACCATTATATATCCTTATAGTTTATATTTATAAGTTAATTAATACAAGCTTTTTACTTTACACCGACTTTGTTTTTCCAATATCAGTTTAGGAGCGTTCAGCTATATTACGTTTTTCTACTGCAAACTCATCTCTGCTAATTTTAATATATCTTTTAAAGCTTAAACTTTCACTTAAATCCATCAATAATTGCCTCACAGCAGTGCATACCGATTTCTGTGGGCTACGAGAAAAAGCTTGGTGGATTCTGTAAATGTTGCTATCACGGAACAACTAGCACCATCTGTTGATTTTTTTTTTACACCAAAAAAAAAACTCCAATATCTAAAATAAAATACATGAATTTCTAGTTTGTCTTACATAATTTTTATATATATACAGTAGAAAGCCACTAATCCGCAAAGCTTGGTTCCAAGTGTTGTGCGGATTGGAGGCTTCTTGCGGATTACAGGCCATGTCTATTTAATCTTTGTTTACATTTTTTTAATTCATATTTTGGACAAATTTAGATTGCTAATACTAAAAAATAAATAAATTACACATTTTAATATATAGATAAAGTAATAACTATGTAAAAAATAATTTATTATTTTTTAAATTTCTTAAATATGGCATCAATTGTTGTCTGTTTTAAGACATTTGGTTTATAGTGTTGAATTTTATCTTTAAGAGTTCAAAAGCAATATATATGTATTTTTTTGTATTTTTTTATATGTTTTTCAATTTTATAATTATGATTTAATGAAAAAATAAATAAATTATAAAATATATTGTGTAAGTAAGGATTTTTTATCATTAAAAAAAATCACAAAAGCTCAAATTGTATTTTACAAGTATTGTATGAAGAAATGAATATATAAAATAATATACTAATTAAATGTGCTTTCATTTTAAACTATAAAGAAGAATGTTATATGATATATAATGCTATATATAAAGATAAGAAAAATGTTAAAATTGGTGAAAAAAAATTTCAAAACTCAAAATTTTGTCACCATTGAAGCATTTTTCAAGAATGAAATTTCTTTGTTTACATTCATAAATTGATTGTGGATTAGAGGCCTTTGCGGATTAGCGGCACATATATATATATATATATATATATATATATATATATATAAATTTTTTAAATGTGTCAAGGTTTTTTGATACACCCTTATATATAGAGAATACCCGAAATTTCAAATAACGATTTTCATAAAAATTAAATTTATGTTCCTAATAAAAGTACACAACCCGTATTTACTTGATGTATACCAACAATCAAAGTAAATGATTTGTTGTTGAGCACTTGAATTCTTATCTCAGGTTCTATGGCCCCGATCGCAATTGGGCTTTGATGATTCGACTTGGTTTTCTATCACGTTACAGATTTTAGCTCCACCACCAGAGGATGCAGAGTTCTATGGGCCCGATTTCGACGGGAATTGGTTTATTCAACTCCCTTGATACAATGGGTCCCCATGTCAGATGTTCGTATAGGACAAATTGTGCCACCTGGTGGTGGAAAGTGGAACTAAAGGATTTTGCAGTGCATGCACAGCATGTCTTCTATATGGTGTCTGAGTTTAATTTGAAACAGAGTGTGCCCCTTGGCGGCGGAAGGTGGAACTAAAATATCTTGCATCATGTGCACTGCACGCTTACTATATGGTGCTGCATACAGCAGGAACATGTGTTGGATGTTCGTTTATATCAGAATGCACCCCTATCGGCTGAAAGTGGAACTAAAGGATTTTTCTCACGTTCGCAGCATTTTTAAATAAATAATTTCATATTAAATCGGGTTAAAGATATAAAATCATACAAATTTTAGGTTTGTTTAATTTTATCACGTGCCCAGCCAATGCCGGCGGGTCAGCTAGGTTTATAAATAAAATAAACTTATGGAGCCTTCCCATATTGAAATAGCTTAAAGTTTTAACATTTTCAATATTTGCACCCATATTTTCATTTTAAGGTAAATTTTAGCTTCGGATACCAAATTTAGAGTCATTTGGTGAAGAAGTTTTGAAATTATATAGATGTAAAATTTTGAGCTCTTGGTGTTAAATTAAATTTTACTATTTTCATTTATATATTTTTTAAATTATTTTTCTATGCTTATTTTCTTCTTGATACAAGTACACAATGTTGATTTCATTCCATCTAAATTAAGAGGGAGACAATGGACACTGAAAATTTCTGGATTAATCTCTGTGAACTTAGTTGCCTTTATATCAAAGTGATAACATACAGGCAATAAAATTTGATTTGTCAAGAGGATTTAGACTTTCAAATTGAGCATGCATCTTTTATATGCAACTATATGGCCAAAAGTCACTGAACACTTTCAATTTTAGAAGTTTTGTCGAATATGTAAAGAAGTACTTCGCAAATTCTTCTGGAACTTCGGGAATATAAAGAACATGTATTACCTCATATTTTTCAGTGAAGGTTTGTTCATGAAGGTTAGGTAACCAATAACAAATTGAATAAAAAAAAATTTGCGATCATCTTACCTATCCTGTAAAATAAAATACTTGAAAGGATCTGTAGCACAGGATTATGCAGATTTTGTACAACATTTGTGTAAGAATAACACATATATTAAGATTAATTATTTGGAAATAGAAAAGTTTTTTAGAAAATTCAAGAAATTTTTGAATGTTTTTGTTTTATAGCATGCAAGGTTTTCAACCAAATTTAATTCCACTTTCAGGAAACTCAACAAATTACCGCAGAAACAATATACTGCAATTAGAATATATATTTGAAATATAAGTATTTGTATGAAACAATTTTTAACTGTGCATGCACATACAAAAATAAAAAAGATTTTGCATAATTTAGTAGTCAATTACATAGGGCAACTCTCATAAAAAGGCTAGTCCAATATCATGAAAATTCAAAAATATATTTGTGATATAATCAGCTGAATTTCAGTTGCTTTCTAGAAATAGCTGGATGATAAGTGATTTTCCACAAATTGTCATTTTTTATTAACTGACGTCTACCAAAGAAGGGGTGATTGTGGCTTCATGAAAAAACACCTGAAATTTTAGCAATAGAATGCTTCCGAAGGAACATCGTATATATTATTTCTCCTGTCAACATCCCTTTTTCTCAGAAAATACGAAATGCAGAACGGCGAATGAGATACCATATGAAAGGATTTTGCACAGGCTTCTGACATAGCACACTTAACATTTCGTTAAAACATGTTTTTGATTAAAATTAGCTGAAAATTAAAAAATAAATCTGCATTGTTTTCATGAAAGAAATGAAAGGTTTTCTTCAAATTATTGTTGCCACAAAAATAAAATACCACATTATATGATGCTCAGCAATTATAATAAAAAACACCGCACAGGTTTATATTTATGATTAAAAAGCGAAATTGAAATGTTTAGATTTATATTTCTATGTTCCATGTTTTTCCCGAAGCGGATGACGTCATCCTCTAATGCAGTTAAAATAAGATTGTTAATTTTTTTTTTTTTCTTGCGCGTGCATTTTGCAATCTTGGATCAATTTTTACTATAACATTGATGGAATAAATTAGATGATATTCTGGCTTAACTAAAAACTAAATGTTGTTTGCAGATATTTTTATCCCTACTTTTTCTTTAGAAGTTTAAACCTGCATCTAAGAAATATTACATATTGATAAAAAATGGTACTTCTCTATTATCCCGTCGACCACTTTTCATAACAAAAAACTATCACCAAATAAATGGAAGAATGTTGCCATTGGAATATCAAAATAAATAAATAAATAAAATATAAGAATTTAAGGACACAATTGTTATTTTAATTAATGAAATAACTAATAAATCAGTAAAACATAATGAAAAATATGCACAAATGTCGAGTTAAAAACCACTTGATGACGTAACAAACATGTATAATTCTTCTGACATCAAGTAAATGGGACTGCATTTTTGGCGTTTAATCTTACAGTTTGGCGATAGTTTTTTGTTATGAAAAGTGGTCGACGGGATAATAGAGACGTACCTAAAAAATATTAGATTTCAGTGCGAAATCCTCGCACGGGCCTTCTGGTATAATTTATTGCAGTTAGGTCAAATTATGAAAACTGTGAATTTTAATTATGGTTTAGCAATCATATGAAATTGATATTTTAGTCTTATTTTATGAATTTAACTATCAGAAAAACCAGAATTTTGGTACTGAAAATGAAAAATATACCTGAGTTCAGGTATATAACCTGAACACAATCACCCCTGAAAGAAGTTAGTGACAAGCATAGCTTTGAAATGAATGCTTCAGTTTTGGCAATTCTTTTTTGTTTGAATATATTCTTTCTGGTGATTCTTCATAGAACTAAAGCATCAATGTTTGATATAACATATAAACTTGTTTTCAACCTTATATTGAACACTTGCAAGTTACTACTAATCTCAAAAAGCTAAAAAATTAAATTGTGTTTTTATCTTTATGGAGCATTTTATATAATATATGGGTACTTTTGGGTTATAGTGGCCCTCACAATTACAAATATGTGGGAAATTGTAGCTAAGCTTTCGCCTAGATCATTGCAAAGCTTGTATTGTATGTACATCATATATATGTGTAATATGCATCATTATATATATTTGTCTCATATATTATATATACATCATATAATTATACACATGTCATATATATACATCATATGACTAAAAATGGGCCGTATGTGTCTTGAAATGTTATATACATCGTATATAAAAATGGGCCATATGAGTCTCGAAATGTTATATACCATCATATATTATTATAATGTCATATATACTTTATTAATTTGGCGATAAATCTTAGTCGCTTGCAGATTCATCCTCAGGTGCTGCTATAGCCCAATAGTACCAATATATGTATTGTTATTCTCATTCTCTTTAATAATGACTTTTCTTTTTAATGGAATTTCAGCGAAAATTAGATGGTACAACAGATGAAGAGCCATCAACAAGCAGCACAATTGAAACACCAGTTTCAAAACCCAAGAGAAAGATTGGAACTCCTAAAAGTATCCAAAGAATAATGAAAACTATCAAATATAAGAACACTTACTTTATAATGAAACCCAAAAGATCGTAATTTTTATTTCATTTTTTCATCTAATCATGATATTTTTTAAATATAAATTTATATTTGTTCTACTTGTTACAATAAAATTGTATTCATGTAAATTGTTTATTTCATGTTTCAGTTATTCAAATGACATTTATCTTGTAAACACTTAAGTACTTTTAATTAATTTAAAAAATATGTTAGACATGATGAAGCATAATAAGAGAAAAAGCAGGTGGAATCCCACTATGTTAATCTTAAATCAGTGATGGAGAAATGATATCGTAAGATATCTCTAGGGTAAAGGAGGTGGTGTCTTTTTATGGTGAGATCTTGGAAACACAACTAAGAGGGAGATATAAATGGGGGTGGGGGGGAATTAAGATACGGTTTTGATTGACTTTTCAAATCATTCGGAGGAATAGAGAATGAATGGGAAAAATTTATGTTCCGATTAAGGATGCACCGAATAGTGATTTTGGCCGAATACCGAATATACGGCCTACAGGTAAATCGAATACCGAATATTCGGCTAGCCAAATATTTTTATATTTCAGAGTTTAAAAGTATTAAAAGTTAAATTATAAAACAATTTTACATAATATTTAACACAGATACTACCATTTTATGAACTAGACCTTTTTACAAGAAACCTTTACATAAAAAAAAAAAAAAAATCTGTGCTTTGAGTTTAACTAAAAAAGAGCATAGTCTTAAAACTTTTTTAATTAATAAAGCTTTAAACTTTGTAGCTTCATCTGTGAATTAAAATAAATTTATAAAATGTTCTTATATTCTAAAACAAATACTTTGAATGATTAAAATTTCTTTGAATGAATTAAAAGAAACATTTTACAGTGATATAGTGTTTATTTATCAGGAAGGGACTAAAGTAAAACAATACAATACACTAAAATGCTGGCAAATCAGCAAGAATAACTTTCTTGTTCCTTTTGATTTGGCAAGGAAGTTTTTTTAATGAACCAGAGAGCAGGTGTCTGGATTGGCGTCGTATTCAGAGGTTGTAAACATACAGGGTGTAAACATACATCTTGGAACAAACTTTCTGCATAGATAATGTGATCAAGGCAAACATTTTTTGAGCAAGAAACATTATCTCAATCCACTTATTCCATCAAAAATACAATACATTCAATCAAAAACACAGAGTGTGTCACCGCAAGCTGAAACTGAATTTTTGTTTAAAACTTTAACAACAATGAAGATATTTTAGTGATACTTGCATTGTATTAATTTTGCTTGTAGAAAATATAATGATACTATTGGAAGTGGCTGTATTTTGGCAAGTAACACAGTTATAAGTAGCACTGTCAGCTACAGTCTGAATAAAGGAATATCTAGCTCAGTGTTGTTTAGATATAAAGGGCGGAAATTTCCAGTACTTATCGTGATTCTCAGAAATCAAAGTAACTATGTTGAAAATATAGTTGCAATATCTTTAATATTATTAAAGTAACAAACGAAAATTCAAATTTATCCTGGAGTGAGATGTACTTTATTTTTGATTGAATAAGTGTGTTGCGATCCTGGTTTCCTGGACAGAAATTGTTTGTCTTGATGTCTATTTTCACCTGTGAAAGTTTTTTATCCATTTTGTTTAAAAATATGATGTTTGGAAAAAGGCAAGAAACAGATTATTTACTAGACAATATTCAGGGACTTGCATTTATTTGTACATTATTAATTCCTATGAAGGTCATCATTAATGATTAATTTTCTTAAGTGACACTTTTCAAACAGCAAATAAACAATGTAAAAGCATTCTCTTTCATTGAAATAAAGTTTTTTTAAGTATTTGGTTTGGCCGAATATTTCTATATTCGGCCAAACCGAATATTTGGTAGGCCGAATAGTTTGATATTCGGCCTAACCGAATATTCGGTAATATGGCCGAATACCGAATAGATACCGAATATTCGGTGCATCCCTAGTTCCGATACATAAACCCTTTTTATATTATCATTTTTAATCCATCCAATTTTTTTTTTTTTTTATCTTATCTATTTTTATGAAAATACAAAGTTATTACTAAAATCATTAAATGATTATAGAATCTTATCATTTCAAAAAATGGAATATCACAACATTTGTCTTTTCCTATTTTTCTGCCATTTGCTCATATAATTCATTGTTAGAGAAATCTAATTCAAAATTATACTTGTTATGTTTACTAGTAAAAAATGGGAAAGAAGATTGCCCACCTGTTTTGTTTATAAGAAATTCTGCTTACCCCCATGCAGAAGGCAAGTGCAAGAACACAATATTACTGTTGAATGCATTATGTAATATAAAGCTATTACACCAACCAGAGTAAAGCTATTACACCGACTCCTCGCTGTTCGGTAGTTGGTAGTGACGAATGGTTTCGGTTTAAGATTCGATTGGGTTCATAATATTATTTCAGATTTAAAAAAAAAAAAAACTATATATTGGAATATGAATGAAGTTTTACATATTCATTTTCCACATAAAAGATAGAATTTGATAGAGGTATGATTATAAATTATTTTTCCATAATTACATGAAATTTTCTATGTTTTCGAGTTTAAGTAATTCGGATTGGGTTCTGGGTTGGTAAACAATATTTTTTGTCGATTTGAAGATCAATGAAAATTTTTTGCAGGGTTTGGGCCAGGTTGCGAGTTGACTTTAAATAGAATTTGTGGGTTCGGTCGGCTATAACCATTACCCCGTATATAAGCAAGCCTCCGCACGGAAACAGTGACGTCGCTGAAGTAGACCATTGTAGTTGTCAGCGCTGAATTTGCACCAATGTTCGGCACACCTGGCTAGGAAATAGTTTTAGTTTTTAAGCTTTCTTTTTTCTCTATAGATGATTTTTTTCTTATGACTGAAGCCAGGGTTCATTGATATAAATCATGATTTCTTTTTTAAAAAATCATTGATTTAAATAAACTTTTTGAAAAAAGAAAAAAATTAAGGTCAAGATATTTCGCAATAAATATTATGTTTTAACAAAAATACGTTGTAAATTTAATGAGTGAGAAAGATTGAGAACTCAAAATCCATGCTTTTTAAACCAAATATCACACTTTAGAATAAAAATCTCAATTTTAAAATACAGAATCTCAGCTGAAAAATGTTAAAAGATTAATGATTATATTATCTATTGAAAATATATCTAAATTTTATGTAATTTTTATAATACTGAAACATGGAAATTTATGAAGATATTGAAAATGTTAGAATAACTGGGTCATATAAATATATGGGTCATTTAAAAGTATTTTTGTTGATATTTATGTAGAGATCTTATTATTTCCTTGTGCACATGTAAATCAAATGGTTCAATATTCCAATGTGGTTTTTTGAAAGACTTTTTTTTTTTTTTTTTAAATCAAATAAATCCAACTTCAATTCACTCTAAATTCTGTAATTGCTTAGGAACTCTAACAAAAAATCATGATCGTTTTAAGTATATGTGATACATGCTCCAAATTCATTAAATGAATATTGTATGTATTCCAGAATATTGAATATGATCTGGAATAGATATATGTTTAAGGGAATACATTTTCAAATTATATTGCTCCAATGCTGTTTCTATTGCTCCATTCTTTTAACTGTATATATATTTAATTGTTTATATGATTACAAAATTTCATATTGACCAAGTGAATGAGTTTATATTTTTCTTAAATTTCAAATACATTTAAATGAGTTTTTCTAATTGTTAATTTTAACGATTTAGTAAAGGTTATTTTATTTTAAAATGTATAATTTTAAAATAAAATTTTGAATCATTTTTTTAAATTGAAAAATCTGATTCAAATTTTAAAAAAATCAGATTTTTAGACTTAAAAAAATTAAAGAATTACAAATCCTGATTAAAGTAAAGAAAAAAAAATGCACAAAATTTTATTATTATAATAAATACGTTGTTATATTTCAATTTTACACAAAAATTGTAGTGTGTGAAGAATGCCTTACAGGTGTTGTGTTATAAATTGTAAAGGAAATTATAAAGATGGACCAAAAGTTCCCGTTTTTTCGTTTCCAAAAGATGGAGACTTGCAGCGAAGATGGTTGCAAGCACTTTGCCGAAAGAATTTCATAGTAACTCCAAACTGAAGAGTAAATTGACCCCATTTGTAACTTATATATATATATTTTCTCTATTTTATGGTTCGTAATTGTTTATTCAAAATATTTCTATTCAAAGCAAAAATGCACCCCCTCCCCCTCCTTAAAAAATAGATCTGGCAAGTTTGTATATCAGTAGAAACATATAAAAAAATTTTAAATCTGATCTAGCATAGTTTTATGAGTTGTTATTAAAATTGACATAAAAATTGTTATAAAACCCTAGAATTATATATTATCTGAACTTATATATGAATTTTTTAATTTGAAATTTATTTTTAAATTCTGAAATCTTTTATAAAATGAGGATAACATTAATATAAAATAGAAAGTTTTGAAAGTGACAGAACTGAGCAACACTATAACTAAATTAGAATGTATATATGCAATAAATAATTGCATATAGAGAATACAAAATACCCAAGGAGTAATCACTATATATAAATCTTAATGCAGTAAAACAAATTAATGTTATTGTCAATTTTTGAGCACAAATGCAATTTTGAAAACTTGTGTTTTAAATTATTCATTTCTTAGAAGCTAATAAAATTTAAAATACTTAACAGAAAAAAAAGGAATTAACATGACTTACATAACAGATAACTAAGTTAAAACAAAAAAAAAAATACATGCGTAACAATAGAAAAGAATGGCTGAATGAAGTGTATGAAACTTACATGTAATTCCCCCCCCCCCCCCCCCCTCTTTCAAAAATAGAGCTGGCAAGTTTGTATATCAGTAGAAGCATATAAGAAAAAAGTTTAAAGCTAATCTAGCATAGTTTTATGAATTGTTAATAAAATTCACATACAATTGGTTTAAAAAAAAACCTAGAATTATCTGAACTTATATAAGATTTTTAAATTTCTAAAATTTATTTTAAAATCCTGAAATCTTTTATAAAATGCAGAATCAATTAATGTAAATTTGAAAGTTCTGAGAAAGTGGCAGAACTGGGCAACGGTGTACATAAATTACACTGTATGTATATGCAATAAATAATTGCACATATAGCATTAAAAAAATTTATTTAAAAGTCAAACTTAAAATTTAAAAAATCTGATTTAAATAAAATTGCAATTTTAAAAAGAATTTAACATAATTTAAAATAAGACATATTGAACAAGGAAAAACAATAAACTTGGTAATTGTAAACAAACATTTAATAGACAGGAAATTTCGCCAAAAAGCGCCAATCGGTTAACAATTGAAATAGTATTTGGTTAATTTTATGACTAATTTGCTTACATGTATGAAAATTAAAGAATTTACTCATGTATTTTAAGAGATTGGTGAATATTAAATAAAAAATTATTTTTTTTGTGGAATTTGGGATAGTTCAGCTTTTAATGTTAGATTCCGGTAGTAAACAAATACGATAAATTATGGAATGTAACTTAAGACACATTTTTGCTTAGAATAGTCCCAAATATATTTTGCATAAACAATTACGAACCATAAAAGAGAGGAAAAAAAAAAAAGAAGGTAAAAATGAAGTCAACTTACTCGTGAGTTTGGAGCTACTATGAACTCCATTCGGCAAAGTGCTTGCAGCCATCTTCGCTGTAAGTCGCCATCTTTTGGAAACGAAAAAACGGGAACTTTTGGTCCATCTTTATAATTTCCTTTACAATTTATAGCACAACACCTGTAAGGCATTCTTCACACACTACAATTTTTGTGTAAAATTGAAATATAACAACGTATTTATTATAATAATAAAAGCCAAGCAACAACCAAAACAACACGTGTCTGCATGCTTTTTCACCTTCGAATGAAGAAACAAGAAAAAGCCAAGCTAACGTGAAATGCATTATGGGGAAAAGGACAACACGTGTCTGCATGCTTTTTCACCTTCGAATGAAGAAACAAGAAAAAGCCAAGCTAACGTGAAATGCATTATGGGGAAAAGGATAAACGGTAAACTGTGGCAACCATGCTGAATAGTGTGGACTACTTAAGATACGTCATTTCAAAGTACAGTAACCTGCAGGGCGGCTTGCTTATATAGGGGGTAATGCTATAACCCGCCCGTGCAGGACAGATCTTAGAAAGAATATTTGTATGGTATTCAGGGCCACACCAAGGGTGGTCCCGCACCAGGCGCGATCAATTGGAATAGGCGCTGACAAATTTAATCGTCACCGACACTAATCAGTACTAATGCATCTACGATCGGTAGAAAAACTAACATGGGGTTTCGCACCAGGTGCCAAATAGAGTTGTTGCGGTTTTGATGGTATTCATTCTTTTTGCTAATACCATGAATTTTTTTTGTTTAACACAGGTTCCGTTTACTGTATAAACATATTTAGTCCATGACTATAAAATAATAATCACAAAAAAAGGGGAAAAAGAGATAGAAAGGCAAAAGTATAATTTTTTCCCAATGAAAACAAAACAAAATATATAGTTGGAATGGTCAGTAATTTTGAAATTTAAATTTTTTGTTCATTCTGTTCCGTTTTGCGTAGTAATTAAAGTTTGCTTAGATAAAAACCCTGAATAACAAAGTTGTTCTCAAATACAAAGGGGCTACTTTCAGACATTTTTTTTTTAATTCATTTTTTCAGAAAGGCATGAAATGAACAGGTCTGGTTACTCAGAAACTTAATAATCAAAACACTTTTTCTATTTTTTGGTAAAAGCAGATCTTTCAGAAAAAAACTGACAAAGTCGACGTTTTGAACCGTATTCTCACCGCAGCAGTCTGAAGAATGCGAAAAGCGCATCGTCACATGACCAGAATCGCTTATAACTCGATAAATATACTTATCAAAAAATGGAAAACATTTCGATTCCAAATCGCTTCAATAGTCAGATCTTCCAATCTTATGTTTTTACGTTTAAAAATGAGTCAGAAATTGTGTCAAAGTTTTACGCTGTTCCTCAAATTATTTAAGAACCACCTTAAAAAGTAAGTTATCTGTATTTCAGACCATCTATTCAGTCTATCGCCCATTTCATTGACACAGTGATTGTAAAGTGCTTGATGAGTTTGACGGTGATTGAGCTAGACTCACATGTGGTACTAATTGGTATTACATGTGGGTCTAAAGATTAAAAAGGCGAAATGCCTTGAAGATATTTTTCTAGTACTCTCAAAAAACGATTTATACTTAGTTTATTTCTTCTTAGAACGGCATCTAGATTTTTTTCAGTACCTTCCAAAAACGATTACTTTTGTACTTTTGGAGAAAAGTAATTATCAAGTAGGTCTAGGGTCCGCATTTCCTTTTCAGATCTGCATTGGATCGGGATAAGTGGGTGATTTTCAAGCACTAATGTGAAGGAATGCAGTTATTAGCAATAGTTACGTTCATTTTAGCACATTTAAACTCGTTGCTGCATCCTAAAGTCTCTTAGTGACATGAGGGAATGCAGTTACTTAACTCTCTATTTTTAATATTTTACTATGAGCGCAGCTTTGCAACACTTTTATTTTTACACATATTGTACATTTTGATGTATTTTATAATATAGGTAGAGAAGAAAGTGTTGCACGACTGTACTCATATAAATGAGGTAAAATTAGGAGAAATTGCATATTTTTCATCAAAAACTACGAATAATATGAACTTTGAACTTGTGTAAGTCAAATCCGAACAAAATGCAAAAACTATTGTTGAAATCGTACAGGATAAAACTTCTAATATTAAAAAGTGAAATAATTAAGTCAGTATTACAAAATCGAATTTTCGTCTTATTTCAAGGGCCGAAAACACGGCTTATGGACCCTGATCCTTTAATTCAGACTAAAACACAAAACTACTGAAATTGCACATCCAGCTATTACTATTCATAACCGGTCATTTATCCAGTTCTTTGCATAACTCTGTATATGATTTTACTTATATTCTACAAACATTTCTTAGTAAAATAAATATAAATGAGCTTGAAATGCATGACTCACTTTAAAAACAACTTTAAGCAATTCACGCTCATGCTTACGAATACTTTTGTGTAGCCCTGCACATGATCTGTAGAATTTTTATGTACCACGTAGCATGCAAAATTTAGTTACACTTAAAAACGCATATCATAACTGAAAACGTACTTCTAGCAATTATCCCTCATAGACAATACTTTGGATACAGCACTGTATCCGAAATATTTTGTGTTCCCCTATAAATGAACAATAAATGCTATGTACATCATATTCTACCAAAAGCATCTTGTAGTAAACCCAAGTAATGTGTTTCAATTTCATCATGTTTGATATAATGCAACATAATTAAAAAGAAAAATGCCCAGTTAAACTGAGGGCATTGAGCTGACAGACCATTCACACTAATTGTATATTATACTCTTATTTCAAAGAATTTTAAATAAGCGTCTCGAAAATAAAGAAATCGACAATATATTAAGGGGGATCACCTCCCTCCCCTTATAATTAACCAATGAACACCCAAAACTATTCAGGGAAGCGCCTTATTACAATGTACTTATATACAAAATTTGAAGCAAATCCGATAATTCTGCATAAAAAACCCATTTATCTAATTTAAGGGGGGTAGCCTCCCCCCCCCCCGTTTCCCCCCTTTATACTTAATCAATGGACCCCCAAAACTAATCAGAAAAGCTCCTTACCACAATGAACCTATATACAAAATTTAAAGGAAATCGGATAATTCTGCATGAAGAACCCTTTTATCTAATTAAAGGGGGGTTAGCACTCCCCCGTTTCCCTTCTTTGTACTTAACCAATGGATCCCCAAAACTAATCAGGAAAGCTCCTTACCACAGTGAACCTATATACAAAATTTAAAGGAAATCGGGAAAATTCTGCATGAAAAACCCATTTATCTAAATTAAGGGGGGGATCAACCCCCCCCCCTCCCGTTTACCCCCTTTATATTTAACCAGTGAACTCCCCAAACTAATCAAGGAAGTGTCTTATCACAATGAACCTATATACAAAATTTGAAGAAAAGCGGATAATTCTGCATGAAAACCCAATTTATATGAATTGAGGGGGGTACCCCCCCCCCCGTTTCCCCCTTTATACTTAACCAATGAACCCCCAAAACTAATCAGGGAAGCACCTTATCACAATGAACCTAAAAACAAAATATGAAGCAAAACGATTATTTCTATCAAGAGTTATCGCGCTACGTACATACATACATACATATAGAACGGGCGGGCACATAAGCTCTCAGGCTTTGATAGCCTGTGAGCTAAAAAGTTTGCAATAAATAGAACAGTTTTTTTTAAAATAAAAGAGTTAAAAAGTTTAAACTTTATATGCTGGGGAGAGAGGGAGAAGCACACATTTCGATGAGAGGAGGTTCGTAATTTAGATGATTGTTACTAGAGAAACACAAATAGAACAGAAGAATTATTTAAAATTAAGTTTTAAAAAATTAATTTTATTAAGTTTTTTAACTTTTTACTCTGGAATAGGGGACAGAGAAAGGAAGTTGAAATTTTGCAAAAGTAGAGGGGGGAGAGTGTTCGTCTAAAAGAAAAAAAAAATAAGGAGAAATTCACCGAAATGTGGAAGATTCTCTCTCCTGGATTTATTAAATAAATTTTTTTGCAAAAAAAAAAATTTAAGGGATAGGGCAGCTTATAGTCAGGTTTGACAATAATGGTAATTTAAAACTTCAGTACAAAAGCTTTACGAAAAAGTTCAAATAAAATTTATATTTGTTGTTAACAAATAACTAATGATAAGGCTATAAATAATTTAAATTGCAGTTGTTAGAAAATTGTTATTTTAAAATAATGCATATATGAAAAAGACAACACAGATAATGAAAAAGAAATTTTATTGTTTTTTAAAACATATTTTTTGTAAGACTTCACAGTGATTTACTATACTTTTCAAAGAAAAAGTTTCATTTGAAAACTTCACACATTATTAATTAATGATTTAATCATCATACTTTTCTATTCCACATACAGTAACTAATTTGAATAAAGCCATGTCTTGATGTTTATACACTGGGTACCATGAAAATTAAACAGTATATCTCCCCAGTGTTTACAATGTTCGAAACAAGTATTATCTTCTATACTGTGCATAAGTTTTGAAGGTGTTTAAAATTTTTCTGAAATGTAAAAAAATACACATTTCTAGTGCCTTATAAATACAAGGTAAATGCAATATTGTCAATTATTAATGTCATTACAGAAAGTTAAAAAAGATTCGAACAGAACTTTGATAATTTTAATATTTTTAAGAGATGAAATATAAGAAGCATAAATATCCTAAAAACAATAAAAATTTAAATAACTTTATATCAAAATATTTATAAACTCCTATACTGTATGATAATATTGATATATATACTATGCACAAAGAGTAAGTTTTCATGACAGAAAAATTGACCATTTAAAATGTGCTGTTAGTTAACTTATTTTTATCTAAAAATATTTTGGACACTTTCACCTCTACAAAATATTAGTTAATATTGAAAAATTCTTACATAAAATCAATATGGCACAGTCAAGTGACTAATAGTTAGAAATGCCAGAGATATGAGTTTGTACTTTAAAATCAATCTTGGAGTTCCAATTCCTCTCTGAAACATATTCCTCCAAATAATTTATTAAATCCTTAAACTTTTCTGTACATAATGTTATTCTATTTTTGGTGATGAGAAACTTACGATGTTACTTTGATAACTGCTGAGAGGTAGATAAACTACTACTACTTAGACACAGCCTGAGGTTTGCAGGTTCACAGGTGAAAAATTAATAACTGCAGAATTTATACTTTTTGTCACTCCAACACAACGCTTGCAAGAAAGCAATCGAATATATCTTTGTTAACAGCTAAAAGCAATCGAATATACCGTGAAACCTTTTTAAACATGCTAAATTGATAAGCTTTTCTTCCAAAACTTTTTTTTTCTTTCATGCATGCAAATATTTTCAATTCTGGATAAATTTATTAACATTATATTCAATAGTCAGAAATAGATTCCTAAATTCCATTATTGAAATGACCTTGTTTTTAAGTAATATTAAAACTTAATTCAAGGTTATATTTTAATTCCTCAGTAACATATTATATTTATTGCAAATATATATAAGCTTGTGATAATACACTTTAACAAGTCGCCAGGGGTAAATTTGATCGCAATCTGACAATGGTCTTAATTCCTCAATGACTAGAAAAAGTTTAATGTATTTGTTTTCTTAAAAAATATATTTTTTAAAGTAATGATAATAAAAAAAGAAAAAAAATATTTCTGGTTTTGTTTTATTATGTAAATAGTGTTACAGGGCAAGTAGCTAATTTTTTTTTCTTTTTTAAATTTGAAAAATCTTGTTATTAGTTCTGAATTTACATTTAAAGATTGTAGATTATCTTCTCATCATTAGCTCTTTTTAAGCATCATTAACTGGTGTTAGCACTTCTCAATCCAAGGGACGAAAATAAACTTGAGTTATTATAATGAAATAAAAACAAAAAAAGATTTTTTATGTAGAAATAAAAATTAAAAATCAGAATGTTTTCAAATTAGTTTATAAAATTCTTCCTTCATCTTAAAAAAAGAAATGCATACATAGAATACATATACAGTCGAACTCGTTTAATACGAGAAGAAAAACCAATCTGCAAAAATAATAATCAAATGCTAATTGAATATTTAAATCACTCATTTTGATAATTTAAAAACTCTTGATTTCCAGTATATCATGTAAATTTACTGTATAAATAAGAATGTAATTCCAACTTAAGACATGGTAAGCTAAGACAGAAAAGAGTGGCATACGGATTTTTTTTTAAATTGCCTTTTATTATTTTTTGGTAAACTATGAAATACAGAAATGTACGTGTCAGAAAAATGAATAAAAAAGCACGATTTCTTGAAAAGAAAAAAGTTAAATCTGCGCATAATTTCCCTTGCTAAATTGCAATTTTTTATATAAAAATGTCAATTTATTCATTTTTGTCCCCCCCCCCTTAAACTCAATGTTATATGTTTAAAATGCCTTAATGCCAGACAAGTGTCAGGCATTGGGTCTACCAAGGTTTTAGTCAGATCAATGACATATTTAAAAATCAGCTTGTATAAAATGGTTAAATAAAAAATATTGCTGCTTCCTGGGCTATTATAATGTCTAGAAGAAAGTTTTCTTTTAAAAGCTGTAAAAAAATCTTTATAAATGACATAATTTTCGCCTTTAAATATTTTTCACAATTAATAATTTAAACTTTTCTTTCTTTTTGAATATTCACATGTAAATATATATTTTAATTGAAAATACAGTGTTTAGAAATATTATTTGGACTTTTAAAATCTGACAACAGTAGATAAAAATGGCTGTTTCAAAACAGGAATTAAATTTCTTTTCAGATAATGAAATTTTGAATAAAAAGTTGGAAAAAAACAACAAATTTAAAAAAGGCATTGCATGCCACAATCTATTCAGTTATGTGCCTGGAAAAGTTGTTTAAATTACTATGCATAGTTTTGATCCTATAAAACTGAACTATTTTGACCGATTTCAACATTAAATAGTACTTAAAATAATTCTCCAATTTAAAAACTGTCTGCTTCAGTGTGTTTATCGCACATTTCTCTATATTTGTTGTATGTGTTAAGCCGAGAAAATAAAATAGTCACAAGAGATTATGGCAGCAACAGTGTTAGTAACTTTTTTTTTTTTTTAAGAATACAGAAATATTATTTGATCACATGTAAGACATAACTTTTAAGATAAAGATTTATTGCATTTTAATTTGTTTTATTAGCATTGTGCTTTCATAACTTTCTTTAGAAAATTATGTTTTCATTAATCTAAATTTTGAATTAAAAAAAGTCATATATATATATAATTGAATATTTTGCAATATGACATACTTTTAGAAGAATCGTGTTATAAAAAAACTTGTTTTATTTTAGCAAAATGATGCTAATAACAAAATTGAACAATATTTTATTCAATAATCGCGATTTTTTTTTCGATTAAAAAAAATGGTTTCACGGTATAATTACACACAGTTGTACTTTTAGGTTTCAGAAAAGTGCATAGAAAGGAGGTACATTATACAACTATTGAGTATTGACCACGTGATATACATAAAAGGCACGTGATAATAGAAACTAATCTACTGACACTGAAGATATTGTAAAGTTATAAATGGAAAAATCTTCATAATGATTTTTAAAAGCTTTTCTTTATGAATAATCAACACTTGACAAGCATCGTTACAATTAAGCCAAATCTAAAAGTTAACAAAAATTAAATGTACAGGTACTTTCACATTAAATGAAGATTAAAGTACTTCTTCAAAGTAATGCAATTGCAGAATTAAAATAAATACAAAATAAATTAGACATTATATATGCCTATAACATATGTAAGAACTAATATTAAATTTATTTAATATATATGCTGCATACTATCCATGTTTATTCCTGAAATTTAAATTGGCCAAATATTTTTTTTTTTATATTGGATACCACTAACTCCAAATATCTCTGCTTCAGACTTCAGAGTATTTAGTTTGATTATTTAATGTTAAATTTTACTAATATCACAATTCTCCTCTCCTCCCTTTTTTATGAGAAACAAGTTTCCCTTTCTTTCTTTTTTAAATATAGATACCTTAAAAAGTAAATTATTTAAAGAGCTTCATTGAAAATAATTTTATTATTTTAATAATTTAAATTTTAAACCTTTATATAATATGTCTTTTGTATAATGGTAATTTAGATTTAACAGTCTTAATATTTTTTGCATTAATCATTTTCAAAGCAGTTGATAATTTAATGTGATCTGTATTTAAGCTTTTCTTCACTCAGAATAACAAGTAGTTAATTAAGTAAAGAATTTTGCTTTTTATTTATCATCATTAACTGTAATTTTCAATTACGTTATTTTTGAATTGCTGGTCTTAAAATTATCAGCAATTCAGCTAATTTTATTTTGCTAATATGCAGACATAATACAAGCCCACAAAAAACAGCTGAACTTTTACGCTCTCTCCCCCACCCTTCCGATCAACAAAGTTATGATATAATTGGCCAATATATATAATTTTATAATTTATATATATAATATATAATTTTATAATCCCCCCCCCCTTCCCCCCCATCTACAAAAAAAATTCTGCAAATTTCAATACAGATTCGCACTGATCCTGGGGATGATAAAATCCATTGCCGAACAAGCAGATTTCAGTGTTTTCACGTTAAAATAACATGTCTGAATATAGTATGTTCATAAAACTACCAAAGAAATGATAAATTGAGCAAACTAATTCCTATAAATTTATATATATATTAAAAAGGTAATAATTTGGTTAACTTCTAAAATTAGAAAATTTTAAAATAAAAGAATTAGTGACTTGAAACTGAATGGTTTGTTTTTCAATTAAAATTTATACAAGCCTAACTCATCTAAATAAAAAAACTGGTATCACCAAAGGATTTTCCCCCCCCTAAACCTTCATGGCACCAGGAATTCTTAAAGTTTGTAAGCGTAGTGCAATTGCAGAATTTGCAGAATTTAAAAATCAAATTTTAAATAGGTGAAAAATTTAATACATTCAGATGCATTACTTTGAGTACTTTTTGTCTCATAACATTTCAATAAAAATAATAATACAGTAATGATGCTATTCATTTATGAAGAGTTACATTATCTTTCTCCCATGCAAGTATAATTATAAAACTGCTACATCACAAAAATGTATCTTTTACTAAGCTACAAAAAATTACATAGAAATAATTAAATGTTTGTGTATATAAAGAAAGACAGAGTCTTTATTTTAAATAAATTTAAAAACATACTGGAAGGATAGTCTCTGGCAAATTCATGGAAGTATGCTTTGATGATATTTCTTTTAGTGTGATCCAGCTACAAAATTACTGTTGCAATATAAAACTCTTAAATTTCTACATTGGAAAAAAATATGAAATTCAAAATGTTTTAACATTTCAATAGTATAGGTAATATATTTTTATTTAATTTTTTTTTTTATATGAAGACTACTGGAAAAAATATATTAAATTATAAATTTTAAAAAGCTATTGTAAGTTTTGAACAATATTTGAAATTAATTCTTAAATAAGTATGCACTGCATAATAATAATCTAATACTAGAATTTGTATTAAAAAATATATGAAAATTTTCAAGGGTATGTGCAACCCCACTTAAAAGGTCTTCAAATTATATGAAAAAAGAAAAAATGATCAGGGAATGATTAAATTTTTTTTATGATTAACTTTGATTGTAATTAGTAAAATAATTTAAAATCTTCGAAACATTAAAAATACTATTAAATTAGCAAATATACTCTTTAATTTCCATCTTACAAGCAATTATTGAAAAAAAAAAAAATATATATATATATATATATATATAATTTATGTATATATATATATATATATATCATTTTTTTTAATTTGAAATCAAGAAAAAAATATTAACAAACATCTCTGTAAGGGGGGAAAAAAACTATAATAAATGAAGTGAAATAAACTGTACTAATTTAACTATTATTATAACTTTTTAAACTTTAAGTACTTTTTTAACTTTAAAATGTTTTCAGTTAGCACAAATACACTTAAAAGTAATTTCTTGAGTATCATGCAAAATATAACTTCAAAAGAGGATTTATAACAAAATAGTTCTTTAAGCACAATTTTTCACAATTTCTAACTAACAAACTACTATGAGATCTGAATTATTCTGATTTTTTAATTTAATAATTCCTAAATTTGTATAAATAAATAGTTTGCTGAAGTTTTTTTTTTTTTTTTTTTTTTTTTTTTAATCTTAACTTGTATTTGGAGTTTAATGCATTTATTATTGATCAGAACAAAACTTATTCCATCATTAAATGAAATACCTTCATAAAAATAAAAGGCAAATATATGTATCTGTCCTTCATAACTTGGCTTTAAAAGACTGTAAAGAGTTATTAATATGACAAATTATAACAAATAATAAAAGTAAATAATATAAAATCTGTATTATTACAGCAAGTTCCTTAAATTTACTTACTTCAAGCCATTATTTTCCAACTTTATTATTATTAAGCTTTGTTGAAAGGCCATAGGTGGATCACACCAATATTCAAATACATTTCCAAATATTGAAAATATTTTGCAACTATTTATTAAATAAATGCTATATATTTTGAATTGAATAAAAGAAAACACACAAATAAATGTTATATTTATAAAAATACTATTTAGGTAGTCATTTGTACTTAAGCATATTAAAGTTTGCATTTTCTTTAGCAGGTACATAGCACAGTTTCCAAACGATGAATAATAATGATACGCATCATTCTGGAAAAGGATGATCCTCACTGATTATTGAATGCATAAAATATATGATAATGATGTTAAGATCTTGCATGTAATATTGAAATTCATCCCTGAAAACATATTAGCATTTTAGTTTCCTTCAATTTATTTTAATTTTGAATAAAATTACAACAAATCTGATAACCAAATTTGATCATAGCAGTAACAAACTGTAAAATTTTAATTTGTCAGTCATTGTATATAAGGAACAAAAATAGTTTGACAGCATAGAAAATTGGTTAAGAAAAGATCCCTAATTATATATGAAAGAAAACAATGCATTGGGGCTTAAAAATTTAATGGCCATTTTAAATCGCTAATTTCATAAAACTTTTAAAGCTGATTTGATAAATTAACTTATGAAAATATTCTAAATTTTATTTCATAAAATAAAATTTTCTCTTTCAATATTTGTTTCAAATAAATGAAAGGGTCCTAGTTTTTGGAATCTAACTGCTGAAAATTTTCAGAAATCTGGAACAGTTTAAACCAGCAAATACTCATTACTTAAGTAAAGAAATAACCTATGTAATCTCATAAGAATTTGAATCAGATGGAAAAAAAAAATAAAATATGACAATTTATTAAGACAGGTAAGTATCCTGTTGATCGCTGACTATAACAAAAAAGAAAGAATGTTGACTAGTCTGATTTCTAATTGTTCAATTAACTTTAGAGTACTGCATTGCCCACTGCAGCTCAATATATTTACTTTGACATTAAAAGCATCAAAATAAAAATCTGTCAATGGCTACTTGATACTTTTCAAAGATTTAAAAGTTGTAGATTTTGATAAAATACATTCCAAGTTAGTTATCAAAATGATTTCTGTGTGAAACAGTAGTAATTTTGAAATATTCAAAGAGCCTGATCCCTCTTAAAAGAAAATTTTTCCGTTTCTTTAATTCAAGAATAGCTTGTATACCCATAACACACTGTAAATTTGACTTTTTAGAGGGAAAAAGTAATCACAAAAAATTAACATGTAAAATTTAAAAACTGGTAAAATTATAAAAACTTTCAACCATAATTCTGATCGAATTTCATTTTCAATTCTTAGAACTTGGAATATTATTTAAATAGTAAATGACTGTATTTGACTAAAAGAAATTCTATATCAAAAAGCAACAAAATTACCAGGATATGATGCATGAGGTAGTTCAACTATGTAACAAAAACATCCAATCTAGATTATATCCCTGATTTTTGAGGTATTCTAGCACTAAAAGAACTTTATAATCGAACTGATCGTTTGAAAGTAAGGGATGACTCCAGTGCTGCAGTCATTAAAAAAAAATCAAGGGGTATATACTATAGTATATAACTATAGCTTTATTTGAGAAACAGAATGTATATGGAGTTTCTTAAAAAATTCCAGAAAGTACACAGGATATACCACTGTATACCCTCCACTACAGCACTGGATGATTCAATATAACATACAAGATCTAACAATTCCTTATGATAACAAAAAATTGAAAGCAGCAACCATATTCAGAAAAATGTGGGCACTATCCTTATAGAGAGAGGTAGAACAATGCCACCCGTCATGTGAAAAGGCAACAAATAGTGTACAAAGCCTTAGTTTATTATGCTGGAAAGTACCAGGCAGGTATTTGTACTATTTTGCGACATACAGTTTGGCAAAAGCAAATAGCATTAATATGAAAATATATATTTCACTTTTGAGAAAAATTAGAAAAGCAAAGGTTCCAATCAGGCATTTTCAAACTCAAATTTGCAATAAACACCTACACAACACTTAAAAAGTTTCTTTTTCTGTAGAAGTTGACTCTGATATCAAATTCATATTAAAAAGTTATTTAAAATGTGCTTTTCGTTACCATAAAAAGTACAGCAGGTAAATGATGCACATGGTAAGTATTGTATTTCAGAGAAAAACTTGTTTACATATCAGTTATATATGTACAAGAATATTACATTTTTAAAGCAAGTGGCAAACAAACTAAAAGAAAAAGGAAGAAAGAGAGAGAAGCAGCAGTGTTAAATATGAGAAAATATTGTAAAAAAATATTCATAGAAATAGTTTTAAGTAAATTTGTTTCTATATTTCTTGATTAGGTAGAGAATTATTTTAAGCACTATTAACATAGGAAGCACATTAATCACGAGCTGTAAAAGGCCACTGTAAGAGTAGAAGTATGACAAAAATTTAAAAAACTAGTTAAATCTTAAAATGAGATATATTACAGCAGTAAAACCTGATCAGGCAACCACATAGATTTATTAACTTATTTGCTGAAATATGAATACAAATAGTAATGCAATGAATACAATTAAATAATGTTTTTTACCAGCATAAAGAAAATTACTCTCTTGATTTCCAAGATTTTGGGGGTATTTGATTGGAATTTTGTGCTGTAGTTAGTTTTAGATTTTAGTGTCAAATTTTACACGAGAAAAGTTTCATTGCTTTAAGTATGATTCTAGAAATTTAGTATGTACTGTTATACAATATAAAAGTTTTTTTTTTCTAGTTGATATCTTTTATAAATTATTAAAAATAGCATTATCAACTATCCAAAGAGTTTTAATAAAAGTATTATCAAAATTTTACAATACTGAAAATATATTGCAAACTGCAGAAAATAAGTGTTTTAAAACTAAAAAATAATAATAATAATAATTTTAAAAAACGTGTATGCATGATGAAAACTGATTGAATAAACACAGAAATGTAATGAAAAAATGTACATAAACTGTTTGTACTTAGAAGTATGAGGCAAAATAAATTTTCACGTATTGCTTTCCAGAAAAAAGATATGTGTATAAAAATTAGTAGTCATTTCAAATACCTAAAGTTTAAGCATATTTTTATTTTCAAATTTGTACTGTTTATAAAAAATTGTAAAGGAATTTTTTTAAACCTCACACATAATATGCTGAATAGCAGCTTAATTGTGAAAGAAGGTCTATTTTACTCATTTATTAATATAAATTGAGGCATGATGAGCTAAATATTTTATTAGTCATGATAAGTTTTAGAGTTTAAATGATATATAAACAACAACAACAATCTAATTTAAAATAAACATTTTCTTTGTTTATCTACTTGATGAAAAGAATTTCTTATACTGAAATCTCTTATAAATTATTTTACATTAATTTTGTCAAAATAATAAAAGCAAATCTCATGAGCAGAAAAATTACTTAATAAATTGGAGGATTTGTAATAAATATGTGATAGATTCTTTACAAATATTGCCTATTTATATATATATATATATAGTAGATTTGTTTGTTTGCTAAATTATATTTTAGTTTTATAAAAGGAAAACAAATTAGTCATGGTATGTTTTTAAAAATCCTTGATTAAGGAAATGGGGGAGGATGCATAACAGCAAAATCATGGAAATTTACCTATAACATTATTATAAAGAACTAATATATAAAACATAGAAACAATTTAAAATTCATTTTTAATTTTTTCATGCTTTAGTGTATTTATTTCACTTTGGAGTAAAAAAAACAGGTATGATATGATAACACAGAAATCTTTGATGTTATTGTAAAGAAAATACCTTCTGGAATTAAAATTATTTTTTTTATAAAATTTTGAAGAATAAACATAATCTAAACCACACTGCTGCTTCATATATTTCATATTTCAAATTATACACATGCATGCTAAATCACTGTTATAAATACTATATGTAATATTTTAGCTTCTGTGATTCACAAAGCTTTTCAAATTAGCTTAAGACAGCAAAAACTGTAATAGCCAATTAATTATTTTCCATGAGAATTTCAAAAACAATTGATTCATCACAATTGTTCATTTTGAATGAAAATCTTGCAAAGAATTGCTACAACAATTTTACAATATCAAAACATCAACTGAATAAAACGAAATTAATAACAGCATTCACATTTTTCACTGGTATAAGACAACCATCAATAATAATTGAGGTACATTTGAAGTGTATATATAGATAAATAACTTTGATAGCATAGACCACAATAATTTGGTAATGAATACCCTTAAATTGACAAAGCTGTTTGACAGCAATTTTGTGTAACATCAACAGTACAACAAAGAATATGCATGTTTCTAATCTAAGTTTTGCAAACTTAAAATAAAAAGGGATGAGGTAAGGGTAGCATTTTAAATAGGTATTTATATATATATATCTTGAAATACAAGAAAGTCTCAGAGATCACTAAGTCAAAACGATACAACTGTGACCAACAATTAAACTAGTCAAGATGCATAAAGAACGGCAAAAAGCCATAATTAATAAATATAAATAAACTAATAAAAATTTAAGAATATAATACTGGAAGCATTTGTAAATTAACATTAAATGCAATTAATGTGGATTATACAATAGTTGTTTAATTGTATATAAAAACAATCGGATAGATTCCTAAAGATAATTAAATTAATTTTAGTTTTAAGAGGGAAGAAAAACAAATCAATTTTCATAAAGAGTAAATGCTATTATTATTTTGTAAACTGAGGCCACTTTCTCATCTTACCCTTAAAGTATATACTGTATTCCTTATCTTGATGGCAGTCTCCTTTTGCTGCAGTGATTGAGTCTATGAGTCTATAAAATCAGCTACCTTTGCTCTAGGCATCTTACCTGGATAGATCAGTAGAAATATTACAGACTACTATCAAGTTTGAACACAAACACAGAGCTAGTTTATGATGGTGAAAGGACAATCTGATTGGGTATGAGCATAAAATAAAAAAAATTCTAAGAAAGAGCAAAGAGAAACATTGATTAAGGAATGGAGTTAGCTTATGATAAAAAGCTAACTTTGCTGAATGGTTAAAGTCAAGCAGACAGCAACCAAGAAAGATACTTCAAAGCAATGGTGGGATTCAGCTGGTTCGCACTGGCTTGGTAGAACCATTGCTTAACTTGTTCTCGAGTTCACACTTGTATGGCACTTGTCATATGTAAATCACAAATTTATATTATCTGCTGTCTTCTAATGTTCATCTGTGAAACAATATATTCTAAGCATAACATTGTAATGTTTTCTTATTTGTTTCAGCTTTGTGTTTCATCCAAAATTCCTAATAGATAAATACACTGGTGTTTCATAGAGAGTGTTTATAGAAGAGTAGTGACATATGCACAGATTCAAAGTTTTTGCCCAAATTATGGCAACTTACGATACTGAACTTAACAATAGTTAATTAGTTCACTTGTGAAAGAATATTACAGAAGGTTATTCACACTTTATGGAAATGATTTTCACAGTTAATTTCTATACATAAATGCCATGTTCTTTGCAACAATTTGACTCAGTTGAACAGCCCTGACTTTTGACAATAGCTCTGCCTCAAAATTTCCATGATAGCACAATTTACTGTAGTTACAGACGTGCCAGTTTTCTACCACACCTCTTGAGAAACTAGCTAAAGTCTTTTTAATGTTCATAGATGGAGTCTTAACACTTGCTTTAACAAGACAAATGAAAAAAAAACCCAATGGGAGAATGGGTGTCAGGTGAGTACCTATTTTTCTTCAAATGGGACACAGTTTATTTCTGTTTGTGATTCTTTTTTTACTATATATGTGGTAGTTGACTGAGAAGAGTGACTGGAGGCTTTGTCCATATGAAGCCTAACTTTACTGATGTCTTTTCCATATAAAGCTGCAATTTCTTCTTTGAAAATGAGTTCTGAAATATTTTACTGATATAGTGAATTTACATTAGCTTTACTTGAAGCTTTTTTTTAGCTTTAATTTATCTTCATAAATTTCAACACCAGCAGCAATCGTGAATACTTTTCGAAATTTTTCCTTACATTCACAAAGCCATTTCATTTGATTTTTTTCTTTAATTAATAAAAAATTGCTCTTTTTTTACTGCAGTCACTTAAACATACGAAAAAATCTACTATGATGGAAATTTTGACCAGAGCTTATAGCTAAGAGCCAAGGCACAAAGAATATGGCATTACTGATCAGAAATTAACTGTGAAAATCACTTCCATAAAGTATGAATGACCTTCTGTATATTTTTCAACTACAATTTCAAATACTGACAGGCTGAATGCAAAAATTAGCGACTTTATTGACAAAACTTAGTGCCAAATATGTATTTAAAAAATTCCAGAAATCAAGCCTCTATGATCTACAGGACATGAATTACCAAGAACTTTCCATATTACTTTGAAAAGTTACAAATATTTCTGGCAAAAGCAAAAGTATAAATAGGGATGTTTGACAGTCAGTGAGTTAGAAGTTTTATAATCTACATGTAATGCAGTATTTTCCTTTCTTGTTCATACCTTAAAAAGTCATAAAAGAAGAGAACTGGTTGTTTTAAGTTATCTGAATCCCATCACTGTTTAAAAGCATTCTTAGATGCAAGAAAACCACAGAATTTGGAGTAGAATAAGGAACATATGGAAAGAAAGAGGGTGACAAATTTCTAAAAAAGAAAATCTGTTATCAGTCAGGCAAACAATAAAATATACAATCTTGAAAATCTAAGTATACAATAAAGTTGAAATTCAATCTTATAATCTTGTGCCACATTTTTATTTATATATTTTTTTAAACCAATGAAATTATTCTAAATAATTTAGCCACATATTGAATATTTAGCACACAGATCAGCTTTAGTCTAAATACAGAATATTCAACATTTGTTTTTTTTTCATTTTTAATGCAGATGAAATGAAGGATATTTTGAAAGACAATTTAACTGCACAAGTTTCAGGAATTCACTAATTAGTTTTGTCAGAGCAAGACTGCCCCACTTTCTTTCTTTTCCACGTAATTTGAAAGAGGTGATATAAAAAAAACATAACTAAAAACAAATTCATCTGCTTAATTATGTATTTAAAAAACTGCCTATTACACTTTTTCTGCCAAGGTTCGACAGAGGTGTTGGGAGTCCACTTCTTTTGTTTAATCACCACCAGCCCTTCCCTAAATAGACATACATTATATGTTTGTAAGTCTTATCAAGATCTTTCATTTAATAGAAAATGCAAATATTAAACCTTTTAAAGATAAATAAAATGTATTCATTTTTGTACTAATAGCTAAAAAAAGCATAAATTAGTAATAAGGTCAACAAAAACAGGTTTTGCATTTTCAGAATTAGCCTTAAAGGTTACATTTAATTAACATTATCAATCAGTATCAGATGTATATGGGAAAATAGAAAGCAGATTTTTATCAGGTAAGAGTGTTTTATGCATATTAAACATACATTTGTATTTTTTTTATCTTATCTTCTTACTCTTACATGAACTTATTACTTTTTAACATCCTTAATTATTACTAAATATATTTGTAGAAGTTAATCTCAATAAGTATAATTTTGTAAAAATTCTCTTTCTCAACTATGAATTGTTACCTCAATTTATTGAAAATCAAAAGCAGCAAATATTCCATCCTCTTTTTAATTTATATATAACTCAAATATTTTGATATTTAGCTGAACAGAATTCTCAGCAAGCCAAATATACACTGAAAATTCAATATACCTCCAATAAAACCCAATGAGAATAGAAACATCATGTATTAATTTCTTCAGATTTCCTTTGTTTGGTTTTTGATAAATTTATAGGAATAATGCTTAAAAATGCATGGTTGTAAGTTTTAAAGAGATCACACTTGGATTTGCCTTATTTTGGACAACTTTTTTCATGAGTAAATACATGATAAATGATTTTTAAAGTTCTCTCACTCACTCGTACTTTCTCTTACACACAAAAAAAAATAAAATAAAAAAGCAGTAAAGCTACAGTTTTGAAATCCTCACAAAAACAATTTTAACAATATTGATTTCCTGAACTTTGTTATTTGACTCTGTATAAATACCATCAACCTAACTCTTTAATTTGAATCAATTCTGCATTTTAAATACTGCCAATAACTAAAGTTGAATTTTTAGTAATCATGTTAGCTTAGCTTATCATTAAAAGTTCTAAATCAATATCTATCTTTGTATAACTGATTTGTAACTCAATTCTATAGAACATAAAAAAATGAATAAATATAAAAGTAAAATTGTTTTTTACAAAACAGTTTTATAAGTATTTGATGTTAAAAAACATGTCTAATTTTGTGACTGCAATTCACGTGGTTAAAAAAAGAAAAATCTGTTACTATATGTTAATTTGGCATAGGCCCAAAAAATTCACCACTTTAATTTATGCTTGTTAGAAAGCACAAACTGTAGAATTTATTTTAAAAATTATAATTTTTGCTCTTATAACTTTTGCTTTATAAACAGGGCTTGACAAATGTGATGGTCAGGTTGCCACTGGTGATCAAGTTATTTTATCTAGCAGGTTTTCTTGGTATAAAAATTGACCTAAGAAATGAGTACAAACATTTTTTCTCTCCCCCACCCCTACCCCTGTACAGCAAGCAGCGTTCTTACTCTTTTCTCATATTTTTTTAATGGAAGAACAAAGTTTAACCTGCTCACCGCTGTAAACTGATATATCCGTTCACTATGCTGTAGGTTTCACTGGAATTTTAGCATTACTTAAATAAATATAATTCTACATATATAATGTAGTTTTAAAACATTAAGTAGTGATTAATAGTCTTAAGGATTATATTCAGATACATAATTAAGTTTTTTTATATCATGTTTGAAATACGTTCTTTTAGCATTTAAAAAAATTTACAGAGAAAACATTACAATTTTGTCCTTTTCCTCGGCAGTCAGAGGGTTAAAAGATAAATTTTCATCATGCACATTCTTTTCCACTCTAGCAGCTAGCATGTCACTAGATTAGACAGTGGAGAGAGTGGGGAGATTTCAATAAAACAGTAAGAAACAGTGTCAATCCAGCCTCTATTCCATCTAAAATTGGATACAATGCAAAAAATGCTCAAGATTTTTGGTAAGTTTATAATCAGATTTTTGTATTCAGAATTAAAATTGATTAATCCATCACATTCATTTAGAAGAATAATACATAAGTTATAAATAATTAATTTGAAGTAAATCTATGAAACTTAATTAAAATTTCAAGTATAGTTAATTTTAATAAAGAGTATGTATAATATAAAGAATTAAATATTTCTTCCTTGCTTAAAATGCTTGGTGCCTGTATGCACCGAACACATTGCACAATAGGTCGGTGCCATCCTGGTCTAGAGACACGTGTCTGGTAGTGGGTTGTTTTAAAATGTTTTATGTTTGGTTTCCATCTTTTCAGAAAATTTTGGTGGGAAGGAAGGATATGCGAGACAGAATTTTTTTTAATTATATGATCACTAGAAATTTAGTCGATATGACACGAAAGGTTGAGGACTTCCATCTTTGTGGAAAGTGGCTTCACTTAAAAAGCGAAAGAAAAATTTTTGAAAATGAAAATGTCATAAAATTGTGTCTTTTAAAATAACTGTTAAAAGAGTTGGTTTTGGTAAAGAAAAATTGTTTTTTCATGTGATACTGTACATTTATTCATTCAAACTTAGTAAATATAGACAGTAAACGCTCAGTTATCCAGGAAGAGGAGATAATGGTTTATTTAAGAATGAGAAATCTTATTTGACAAATTATTTAACCTAGATTTAACTTTATTGAAGCAATTTATTGGTACTAATTTTATTACATTATTTACTCAAGAATGAATATTTTATAATTATATGTGTTTGTATTGTCATCCACAGTAAAAGGAAAAATCATTCATTGCACATCAGAAAGGTAAGTTTTTTTTTCTCTCAAATTTTTATCATAGATAGTTGGATCAAAATAAACATACTCCCTCCCCCAGTTGGCTATTGATTCAGATTACATAATACAAACACAGGAGAATGGTTTATTTTAGCAATGCATATTATATAACAATTTGAGTTATTTTGCAAACTAATTTTGATATTTCTCATATTGGGATTTATTTTATAAGCACAAAGATTTTTATTATTCAAACTGGCTTATGTATATAAATAAGTTTATTTTTTTACATTCAATATATTACTTGCCTACAATTTCTATCAAGATCAGCATCTGTTACTCATCTTAGTTAGAATGTTAAATTAAAATTATCATAAAATGTCTTATTATAGATGTTGCAAAGTTACAAAATATTAAGAAATAAACTAACATAATATTCAAACAAAAAATATTTTTAATTTTTATTTTAAATTTGGCAAAAATAAGTTCATCAAATACAAATTCTAAAATAATAAAATCAGAATTATTTGACTGACTTCGACGGGAAAATAGAGAAAAAAAAATTGTTTCCTACTTCACTATTTCATTGATGCCTCCCACATCAGATATAAATTTTATAGCACTCAACTATCCGGACATCTGACGCATTCGGCAATCAGTATTTCCCGAACATGCCGCTTAATTCAGCCTTTACCGTATTTTTTCCTTTTCTTTTCAGAGATATATAATTTTAATAAGTTTTATTAGAAAGCTTAGTTTATATTATCTTTCAAAACTATGTAACTAACAATTCTAAACTAGGCTTGTTATTTTCCATAAAAATCTTTTGTGTTTTATGAAAATCAATGACGGGGGAGGGATAGGAGGGGGGTAAATGCTTTTTTACTAGCGACAAGAAATTTTTGCTAGCTACCAGAATTTATCAAATTTGTAAAGCCCTGGTTATAACCATAAAGAATATTTGGTGATTGATGCCCTGTGTGTGGCTAATAGAAAAATGCCTTAAAGTTAATTTATTCATTTAAAATTAAGGTTTTAAAATGTAGTATTGTCATACGAAGCACACCTGTGTACATATTTTTTATAATTCTAGCATATCAGGAAGTGGAGGAAAAATTTATTACAAAATTTCATCTTTACATACATCAACCAAGTTAAATAAAAAAATGTTTAAAAAAAAATTATCAAAATGTATCAAGTAACTATTATCCCAAATCCTACAACAAACTGTATAAATATCGATATAAAAATGACTTGTTCAGTAATAATATAGTCATAATTATTAATCAGTTAAAAATATGTTATATGTAAAAATAGCAAATAAAGCCTTTGTGCACGAATATTAAAAGGCATAAAACCAACGTTTAAAATGCACAAATAATATACAAAAAAGCAGCAAAGATCTGCTTCTAATCCACAAGCAAGATTCTTATAACAACACAGGGGCAGGGGCTTATGCACCTGATGCGGGGTAGAGAACGTGCCTAAAGCAACCAATGAGAAGAAAGCAGCATGAAACAACTGAGTGGACAAGTAGAGATATCTACCGGAGAACGAAAGAAACCAAAAAAGGAAAAATAGATTAATGCTTTCCAAATACTTCGAAAATCAGAAGTTTTAGATAAGTCATTAACTAAAGAGTGAGAAATTTTAATGATGTGGTAAGGTTCCCAAAAATCAAGATCAAGGTTAGAAGAACATTTTTCTATAATGGTGGCTGAAGAAAAGTTGAATTTATCTTGAAAAGATCAACAATGTTAAGCAATAGAAGAACGTTTAACTTCCTGATTTTTAACATAACCTTCATGCTCTTTTGATATGCATATGCATGATTGATGATCGATATACATACTTTCAATTCTCGTAGTATGTTTTAAACACCAAATCTAAAATTTTTACAAAGAGTTTAAGGGTCTAAAGGCAAGGATTAATAAATGTTATGTCATAGATAAAAATTTATGGATAAATTTCTGCATAAAATTTCAATTTGTTGTTTATCTTACTCAAAAAATTATACCCTTCTTTCTAAACTTTGACATACAACGTATTGTTTTATTTCTCTGGTTTAAAATTACTCACTGTGTCATTAAGTGATATCAGCCAATACAAAAAACTGTTTTAAATAAACTTTTTTTTTTTTTTTCAAACACAACTACACATATGGCAATCTACTTTTATAAAATATGTTAAGATACTGCAAAAACAATAGGACAACATTAAAAAAATACTTAAAATATATTCACCAACATTTAATAATACAAATTCCCATATAAAAACTGATTAAATAAACTTGTACTTGATTTTAATAAGTCTCTAGATTGTTCTATATTTATTAAAAATTAATTGAAATTGGAAAATACAATATCATTACTACCTCAACAATGCTAAAATTTTGTTGTGTGTGTGTGTGTGATCCAAGTATTTTTTTAAAAAATTCCCAGTTTAGACTTATGGTTATATATTAATAAACATCGTCTAACCAGTGAACTGCTTAAATTTTCCTCACTGAAATAAAGAGTCATAATTCTTCTATCTTAACTTTTTTATCCATTCTACTTGAAATACCTTTCTTACGATCTTCCCTAAAAATTATAAAAGCTGGCAACCAGCGAAAGGGGAAGGGGTTTAATTCCTGTTTTTTGCTTGGATGTACATAATACAGGGTTGTAAAAAACCCGGGTTTTTTTTTTTTTAAACCCAGCCCGGGCAGCTACCCACTATAACCCTCAAGGTTGTAAAAAACCACGGTTTAAAAAAAACAAACAAAAAAACAGCCCAGGCCAACAAAAAAACTGAGCGGGTACCCGGGCAGTTACCCACTACAACCCTGACATAATAGTTCAAAACATACTTCAACTCTCCACAAACTGCTGTCCATATTTTCTGTTCCTCAAACATAACTTAAACTGGATGTTGATAAAAGTATTTGTAGAATAGTTTCAGAAATTACTTGCGATAAAGGAATGTGAAAAGTATTTTACAGCAAACAGTGAAAGAAAATTTAAACTGACCTGTAATTTCAACCTTTTTACGATAATGTAAGAAAGCTTTCACATATTCAGGCTGTTAAGCCTGTCTTTCACAAGGAGAAAAAAAACTGGAGTGACTCCATTCAACTTTCCTAACACTTTAGAGAATACTATGCGTTCAAATTAATAATAATGTAAAATATTATAAAAAAAAAAAAAAAAAACTTTCATCCTAATTTTACAAAGGTGAAATGTTTCCACCAGGGAAAATGACCTCGTGTTCTAAAGAAAACATACACTTCCATTCATAAAGCTCAATCATTTAGCTAAAAATATGATGTAATTTTTAATGAATTTCCATTCTGCCCGTGATGAAATCAAAGTCTGTAAATTTGAATTTACATAGTCAATGTAATGGGAGTTTAAAGTTGTTTTAAATATATTTTGTTATTTTTTCCCCAACAACATGTAATTCATAAATTTCCCTAAGCTTTTATCAGATAAAACTAGTATTTTTTTTTACTTTGCTTTTGAAGAAAAAGAAAAAAAAAATCTTTAATAAATTAAATTATTTTCAAATGAAACATGATAGTTGTAACAACATAAGATGAACATGAGCAATAAAAATATTTAATTGAGCTAAAAAAGAAAATACTTATTGTTTTTATGATGTCACAAAATGATTGAACAAGTGGGTAAGTGTGATCGAAGATCGCTTAAAGGGTTTCGTTTAATATTCCTTTCAAAACACTTTATCCTTCCTTTAATAAATTCAAATAAATTTCATTTAGCAACAACAACAACAAAAAAAAGTCATGTTTTTTATAAAGTAAAAATTCACCGGTCTATTTTTTCATTTTTTTTAATATCTAAGCCAGCCAGATAGCGGGCAAAGCCCGCTATTATATTCTGTCATAATAATATCTGTCATACGGACTAAATGCAATATTTAAAAAAATAATTTCAAAATTAAACAAATTGTACACCTTATATACGAATATTTCCATAATCGGGATTTTTATCACGATTCAATATGTTTCTCAAACCTCAACCTCATATATTTACTAGTCTCTATTATTTATATTGATACTCGCTTTGTATTATTCTCAAACATTTGAAAAATTAGTTAAACTTCCCATACGACATCAGATTTTCGTTATAATTCTCTAATGACGTGATATTAATCTGCTTTGTGTACTTAAAACATACTCCTTGTATTATTGAGAAATCTTAGACATTTTCCGTTTTATTACGACTATGACGTCAATCAATTTTATTTCATATTAATCTTTTTTTTCATTTGGTGAAACTTTTTATTTCATTTTCACGTGGAAATCGTCTGATAGAAAATTAATTATTGTAGAAAGAATTTCTTCGTGGATTTTTAATTTTTGGCATCGGCTATAACACAAAATGTTTAAATTTAATAGGAAAAGGCTGTTAGAATTTTGGTTTTTTATCTTTATTTATTAAAATAATACGAAATTTTCAAATTTTAATATTTTCAGCTCTTTACAGCTGATATTTTGATTTATACACAAAGTTTCAACTCTGTAAGTTACATAGTTTTCAAGAATGGCTCTGTGACAGACAGACAACAGAGCGGGAACAATACGGTTTCGTGAGATGAACGAAACCCTAAAAATGGTTAAAATGCCAAACACGTCCATTTTACATGAAAATGAATAGAGTTCTTATGACAGTGGACTGTAATATATTTACCAAATGGGAGCTCGATCAAAAGTTTATCATAGTTTAGGCGCTATAATGTTCATTCACACACATATATACATACATACAGATGTCATAAAAACAAAAGACTCTGGGAATCTGAAAATAGGAACATACACACATGCATAAGAATTATCATAAAAATAGCGAAAACTGTTTCAGAAAATCTCAAAATGTAAAATATACCAATATTTCCATAATCTGGTTTTTATCATGATTACAATACTTTTCTTACACTATTACTTTTCTGTGCAGAAATTAAAAAGGACTATATCATCCACAAAACAAATCTTTACTGAAAAAAAAATATATAAATAAATAAGTGTTAATAACTTTTATGAAAAGGCTTAGCTTTCATAGTTAACAAAGGAATTTTTAAATACAATTGACCTGATCTAATGTATTATTTCAATGAACAAATTTCATAATAATTTGATTAATGTAAAATAAATTTGTTGTATTTTTACTATTACAAAAGACATCCAATTCAATATTTTTTAATATGCTGAGCAAAATAAAACGTGAAAAGGAAGGCTAAATGTAATATGTTTTCAATAACAATTTTTCAAAGAATTTAATTAATCCAATAATGTGTGTTTCATTAAACAAATTTACCACAGTAATATCAATTTATTATTTTCATCACCTTCATTTCACAGCAATAAATGTCTTGAGATATTTTAAATAAGAATAATTATTCAAAGATGCTGACCAATCTCTGAAGGTTTAAGCCCAATGTGAAATATTTCTATTTGAATTATTTACTAATTTGTTCTAAAAATCAAAGTCATCAATGATCAAATTGAAAAGAAAACATGACTTTAAGAATCAGATGCTGAAAACAAGATCAAGAAAAAGATTATATTTCCAATTTCAAATTACATCCCCCCCCCCCCTTTAAAAGAAATTGTCCCTGAAATTTGAGATGTATGAAGATAATTTTTTTACAAAACCAGCTTATCTTCCCTTTTACAAAAAAATATAGGAATACACTAGAAATGTCAGCATTTAAAATTATTAAAATGGAGTGTATTATGCGTCTTCCTTCCATTAACTAAAATAATCAAGACTGTACGTTATATATATACTGATAATCTTATATCAAAAACAAGATCATTCAGAGAAGAATATTTTAATATCTCCCTCCCCTTTCTAATCTCCAAAATACTAATAAGATAAATAGCATTACACAATTAAATGTACTAAGAAATCCAGTCTTATTTTTCAAAATAAAACTATGTGAAATCTACTTACAAAGGATAAATACTTATTTAGATGAAACAAATCAGAAATAAGAGTAAGCATATACAAAGTTAAATGTCAGTATTTTCATATCTCATAAACTTTACTGCATTAGATATTCTGCACTCTAAAAAATACTCCCAGTATCATTGAAAAATAAAACTATCGAAGAATGATTTAAGTAACTTAAAAAAATAAAATAAAATAAAAAGAAGCCACAAATTAACAAATAAAATAATTTTATTTATCAAATGAAAAATTTGAACAAAAAGCTCTTTTTGACAAACAAAATGAACTGAATTAAAGTAAAACTCAAATAACAAAATCATAAATATTAAACTGAAAGAAAAAAATAATTTAAAGTCATAAAAATTATTTGGATGAAAATGCCGTTCGAAAAATATTTACATAACAGTAAAGGTATATTTCTACATAATTTATAATGGGAAGGGCAAATTAAAAAATATTTTTACCCCATGACTAAAGAGTATATCAATTTAAACATCTCTCATAAATTTAAAACACAAATTTGCAATTAAGATGATTCTTATATCATGATCATGTTAACTGTCACAGTTCCATATGACTATATCAAATAACATTAACGATAAAGCAATGATACAATTAACATTTTTATGTACACAGCTCAATAAACTAATTATCATAATTACAATAACTGATTCTTAAGCATAAAATTAATTTAACAATAATAGCAAGTAAATATTGAGTTAATTTTTAATCTTAAAATCATTTTTTAAAAAGCAGATCATTAAATTATTCAGGCTTAACTTAAATTTATAGTTAGATTTAAATTAAAATTAAATTAAAATTAAAAGATCTTTAAAAACATCAACAAAAATGCTGGTATTGCAATACTTATTAAAAATTATTAGAATATATAGATACATAATTATGTTTGCTGTATGGATATAATTGTACTACAAAAGTAGAACATGCATTATTTACATTGATTTGTAGAATTAAATAATGCATCTTTGCACATTCAAATTTAATTGGTTTATTCATATACAATATTGCACTAAATGCTTTGCAGTCCTTTCACACTGATCAACACTAGCTTTTAAATTAGAACTAAATATTGAGATTATGAATTGGGGTAATAGGATTCCCACAGCAATGTATGCATACATACATGATAAAATGCACAGAAGGAAAACATAAATCTGGCAGTTAGAAAAATATTTACAAAGTTGATCAACAATATAGATATTAAAACTTGCCCCACCCCAACCCCCTTTTTCAGTACCTTTCCCTCTTCTCTGTAAAAAAAATTGGTCTGGCCAACTGATAAAATTTCTATACATAAAAATTTGTTATTCAAGTGCTTATTTACAAAAAAATTGCACCAAAAACATTAACTGCATAAGCAGTTAAACATTGCACTTCAAATTACATAAAAGTTGTAATTTTAATCGGACTGGTTATGCATATGAGAATTCGTGAAAATACATCATCATCTAACTATGCAAATAATCAGACAGACATTTAAAAACTTTTGGCCTAAGAATAACTCAAAAATAAAAAATAAATTCATTTTTATTGTATGAAATAATTGTGAACTTTTATGAGCATTTCTCTATCAAAGATAAAATATTTTTTTCGTGTTGTAAAGAAAATATAGTCAAATTCATATAATTTTGCTTTAATTTTACTTCTTATTGCATCAATGCTATGATCAAATGAGATCAATTTCAATCAAAGTAAACTAAAAAATAACAACAATAACAAGTAAATGTAACAATTTTTTTCCCCTTCTATCTTTTAATTTAATTTTAAAACATTTTCTTTCATTACTAGTATATATATATATATATATATATATATATATATATATATATATATTTTTTTTTTTTAATGTGGAAATCCTAAGTTTATGTAACATATACATAAAATGAATGTAAACACATAAACCAGATCTACTATTTAAGCATATTTCATCACTAAAGATACAATTTGAAAATATTTATTTTCAAAGACAAAGTTCGTTATTTAGAATGACACTTTTAAGAGAAACAATATTTTCTTTAAAAAAATAAAAAATTAAAGAAAATACAACAAAAATTAAGAAAAAAAAAGGATTATTTGTTTTTTCATTTAAAAGCCAGTGTTAAAGTTTCCTGAAAACTCTCAGCGAGTATTTTCAGTATTTTTTTTTTTATATTATTTGCAAGCAAAAACATATGAAAGGAAGCTACAAAGGCTGAAGGTATAAGCTCTCCACCTACAACAAAACAGAAATAGAACTTTTGTTTGTATTTAATACTGTCATCATAAATTGAGACAACACAGAAACATGCATTCAATATTCTACACTTAAAAAAATCAGTTAAATGTTTTTACAACTATCCCTGATGTGTTTCTAGCATAGAAAAATTAATAAGAATTATGAAAAATAAGTTTTTATTACTTTATTTTTTTTTAAGCATTTCCAAATATTGCTGTGCAAAATAAAACATTTCATGCTTTCGTTGCACATAAGCTTACAATTTAAATTATTGCTTTGGATTATGCTATTTTCATGAGCATTGGCTTTTATTGTACAAAATGAAAAAATACATTTTATAATAAATGAAATGTTAAACTATTCTGAACATAAGCTATCTAAACATACTGGATTTGGAATTCCATTCTTAAAATAATAATAGTAATGCACAGCGGTTTTGTTTTAAGATATTCTGAAATTTTTCAGTGTAGCTGAAGTTTAGCACATATTATGCATTTTAAAAATTGAGATATAAATCCTGTAGCTTTAATATATTTTAAAACTAAAGCAATAGTAAAAATTTTCAAAAATGCATTTCAAACACTACAATTATATAATAAATACTTAAATTCAAACAAACTACAATAGCACAATAAATATAACAAAAAAATAATAATAACTACAGCTGTCAGCTTGAAGAACTAAATACAAATATTTTTTTTTTTTCTGAAATTCTAAATATCAAAATCAAAAACTACTGCCAGCTGCTCTCGGCAACAAACTGCATAACCACAGAAGGTACATATACTCTATACAGAGTAGCGAGATCTTGAGTATAAAAATAAAGTCCAAAATTTAATCAGACAAAACACATTATCTGCTAAGATTATGCAAGATTATTTTCACCGGGCAAACACAAATTACTCATATTATCATTATCAGGTCAGAATCATAACAATGTACCACTAACAGTTCCTTACATGTTAGAGTAAAGTGTGCTATGCACACATTCAGACAAAATGGACTAAATATTTCCATTATTGTATTCACAATTTTATGTACATTGTAACCTTTTTTCTTTTCTTATTGTTGAGTAGGAGGAGGACCAAGCTGGACTAGCATTATGCCATTGCTATTACAAGGGATGTTAACTGTGGAAGGGTGAGGTTGCCATATTGCAGTTTGTCCAGGTGCGTAATGGAAGGCAGGTTGTCGAGGGCTCTGTAGACGTCTGATACGGCGATAAAAGGCTTCATTTGCTTTTTTAAATTCCCTATCTCTTATAATACTAAAAGGTTTACTCTGTGGAGGCAGACTTAAGTAACGGCTGATGCTGGCTCGAATTGTATGCATGGTACTCACACTATATTCTTCCCCATCAGGTTTAGTAAGATTTTCATAGAATTCCTCCAGGATATTAGCTAATGATACAGAATCTAAATGCTCGAAATCACGCCGGGAGCCTTTTGACTGTAGCCATTCTGAAATTGAAAAGAAGATTTCAAATGCAACAACTGCTTCAGATTAGCATACAGGGTGATTGAAATACACTTTTTTTTTTACTTGCTGGAGATAGTAAGCAATGTAAATTGCAAAATGTTCAAAATAAGAAGCTATTAGGATTATGTTGATGAAATAATCCCGTCATTAACTTTTAAAAAGTTACAAAATTTCATAAAATTTAGTGTATCATAACTTTGGTCATAAAAGGATGAAATTTTTATTATTTTACTTGTCAGAGCATTTAGAATTTTTTTCTAAATATAACATACAGAACCCAGAGAATGTATAACAATTTAAAAAGTTAAGTTTTTGAAAATTGATGACAGGATTATTTCATCAACACAATTTCAATTTCTACCATATTTTGAATACTTTTGCCATTTACATTGCCTACATATCTCCAATAGGTAGAAAATTAAAGAACATTTCAATGATTTGTGACACCCTGTAGTTTTGAATAAATCATTCAAGAAAATTTAACATGTTGTAAACATAGTAAATTAACACAATTTTAAAGTCATAAGTCTTCCGTTCATCCAGTAATTAAGGCACAAGTAACTGGATAAATTCTAAAGTAAATTATAAGTAAAACAATCTTCCCAAAATGTAAGAGATTATAAAATTACTTGAACTTTAAAAATATGTAATGATTTCTAAACACAATTAAAAAATATTATATTTCCTGTATGTATCATGCGGGAAATATTTTAGCTGAAAAAAAAAATGCAGTAGTAAAGTGCAAAATGTCTCATAAGTGGAAAGACAAAATAATAGTTATTATAATAGAAAAGATTAATATTTGCAAATTTTAATTTAGGCTAGAAAAATCTATATGCAAAAATTTTGAGTTATGCAATTTATATATACTGTTTATGAATATTTTATTTATTATTACTACCTTTAGTATTTCTTTAAAGGAAAAAATTGTACTTAATTTTATTGAAATCATGGAACTAAGCAATCTGTTTTATTAAGTATTTGTTAATAAAGTTTCCAAAAGTAACTCAAAACATCTTTACAAACAATAGTTAAAATTTTACTATTAGAAATCCAGAAAAAAAAATTGTCATATCAGTAAAATTTCAAATTCCCCTCATTAATTATTTGAAGTGTTACTCAGTTTCACTAAGATTTTAACACATAAAATTGTAAATTAAGTATATATTTTAGAAATAATTTGACAACTAAAAAAGAAAGACATCCTTTAAGAACAGTACACAGAAAACAAGTTAAAAATATTACTTTCCTCAGGAGATATTTTTAAAATACGAATGTATCACACATCCATTGATTTACCATTAGCGAGGTGAATTTGAGATTTTACTGGTGAGGAGCCTTAAATCTAAAAGTTTCAAGTTTAGTATTATCACATTTCCTGCATCAGACAACATGCTGGAAATAATAATAAATAAAAATGAAGGTAATGAAAAGATGAGATTTTATTAATGGAAGACTGGCGGTTTGGAACAAGCAGAGAGAAAAATGAAAAATTTTGGAAAGAAACAGGAAAATAAGGAATTTTGTAGGGAAAAAATAAAATTCAAGAAATCATCAAGTAAAGTGTTGCTTACATAATAAGAATAAAGGTTTTAAGGCTTTCAGATTAGGGATGAGATGGGCTCAGGCTCGAGCAAACAGACTTTTTGGGGACAAGAAAATAAGAAAATCACAAAGCATCGTTATAGTACTTAACATTATTAGTTATTAGTAGTATTTAACATTAATAGTTATTTCAATGTAAAAAGATATTTTTAAATGAGAAAATTAATCTTACAACAATTTTAAAATGTTTTTAACTATTTCCTACTGTGTACTTTTAGTATTGGACTCTGGCACTGAAAACAGAAAATTTTTCAGGCTGGGATTTCAAATTTTCAGGTTTAGAGAGGCTCACGCTCAAAAAAAAAAAAAAAAAAAAAGAACCCAGACCACATCCTTATTTCAAATATTGCAATATAACTCACAAAATTTATTGTGTTATTTAAATCTTACATATGAGAACCATATCAGCAAAAAAAAAAAAAAAAAAAAGGCTTTTCACATGTAACTAAAGTATATATAGCAGCTGTAACTTTTTTGCAATTTGTTTTACTGTTATTGAATAATTACTTTCCTATTATAATATCTTTTGTAATTTGTTTTCATGTTTGTTATCTTAAAAGGATTAAATTAGGTAAAATGTGCGACATCTTTGAGTTAAATTTATACAGTACTCTCAAAAATCCATACAGTTTGGGACCAACGGCTTTGTGATTTCTGAATTTTGAGGAATTTAGATCTTTGATTTATTCACATTTTAAACCTAATCAGAATAGTTGTAGTACTTTTATGAAATAACTATGTTATATATGCTAATAAAAATCAATATATCAATATCTAATAAAAATAAAAGTAATTCATAATTCATTTAAATATATATATATATTTAATGATTAATTTTGATAAATTATAATCTCTATTACAAAGTAGTAAAACGTAAACTTGTTAAATATTTTATCAAAAGTAGTTTAAGAACATAATTTTAGATTTTAAAATATTTTCCTGTACCCCGCAAACAGTTAGCAGTTCTTGTTCAGCCACAACAGTCTCATTAGAAAATTCAAATATTTATATTTATGAGCAAGACCCTCATCAAAAATGACTCCGATTCAATATATGACAGTGCCCTGAAACTGCTTTATACCACCTATAATTTTTTTTTCATAAATGAAATGCTGAGTGACTAATGCTTCATCAGCACAAATTACCTAGCTTACAATTCACCAATCAAATCATCACTATCTTTATTTTTTTCACTGAATCTTACCTAAGAACATCTTTGTTTACATTGCAAATGATATGCAGATTTTTTGAGAGTTGACTGTACTTGTTTATAAACAACTAGCTGAAGTACCCGGCCCCGGGATTTTTTTTAGAAAAATCAATTTCAAAATTAAACATGCAGTATAAAAACATAAAAGAAAGCAGTCAAAATGTTATACACACGAATCAAATAAAAACCAAATCTAAATTTATATAATAAACTCATCAGAATTCAGCTATAAAACAGCTTGCTTCCATTAATCATTGGAGCAATAAAAGCTAAAAAATCCCTGACGGCTCGGCCTACAGACACAGGTAGATTTCGAAGACGCAGAACATGGGTTCGCCTGTATATTGGGAATTGCAGAAGAAAGACCTTTTTGCCTTGATGCCACAGTTGAAACCACCCACTTCGAAATCGAAATCAAAGGCGGAAGGGATTTTTTTGTTTTTATTTATTTTTTGCTATAAGGGTCGGTCCTATAAAAAACTTGTCAATATAAAAGTTTTAGATAATATTAAAAGGATTTATAATAAATTTAAGCAGATTTGATATCTTGTGAATTGACGAAGTTATGAATTTTTTTCTTCTAAAACCCCCCTTTTTCCCCCCTCTTGGGACCATTTTTAATATCAAAAATCTGTCATACATAAATTTTCAGCTTTTTTCCTAGAAGTAATAATTTTAAACGGATTTGATACGTATCATAATTAAGGAGTTATGGCTTTTTTTCTGTTTTCACAAAATTCCCATCCCCCCCCCCCCCCCCCTGGTTCGATTTTGCCCATTAACGAACTTCACCGAGATTTTATGTATCAGTTTGGAAGAGATTTGTGCAGAATTATTGGAGTTATCGTGTCCATAAAAAAGTGACATAGATAGATTGATCGATAGACAGATAAATAAAGTTTTGAACTTAAGGTGGTTTTGGGTTCTGGGAGTCATAATCGACGTAGATCTGCAAAAATTTTTCTAAAATTGCAACTTAGGGGAGAATGTAATAGGTAGTATTTCTTATGAAATCTACCTAAAAACGTCAAACAGTCTTTGAATAGCATGGAATGAACTGAAAAACAATTACTTCAAAGCAGCCTCAAACTATATTTCTTGTTTCTTGATTAGGGGCAAATATATACAAATTTCTTGAAGAGCCAATTCTTGAGAACGCAGCCTGTAAAACTGTCCATGAGAAAACAAGATGATCCCAAGTTGACTCCAAACGCATGTAAAGATTGCCCTTGTACCCTATTGATCGACATGGCAAAAGCTAAACAAACTGGAAACTGTAGACACTTGAATTGAAATGGTATGTCAGATTGAATGAGAGGTATGTGCGGAATGGAAGCATTCTTACCTTTGGCACAGCCTGTCAAAATTGTTGCTTCAATGACATGAGGCTGGAAGTTCTTAAATGCTAATCTTGTGTATTGTTGCAAAATGTTGGAGAATTTAAATTTCCGAGAAGCATAATGGGTGATCCAATCTTCAGTATCAAGCTATACAATGGCATTCCGGGAGGGTCCAAAGAGTTTAAAAATTCAGTAGGGTAGTGTACAGTCTTATTTTCTTCAACAATGATATCTGTTGATTTGTACAATACAGCTTCTCCAGGTAACTCTTCTTGAATCTTGAAGTTGATGTTGTTTACACTATCATGTTTTGGTGCAAGAATCACATGTTCGCAAAGCCATTTATGGTCTGTAAAATGTTGTTGAATATGTGGAATTACTTTCTACTTGAGTTCTTCAACAGACACAACTGTGTTACAAAATGCTTCTCTGATTTTAAACAGACCACTTACTGGATGAAGCGTTATTAATCCACTCCCAATATTTAACAAATGGTCAGCAAATTGACCATCCAATATTTTTACATGCAAATGAACTCTCATATTTGTAGTTAGTCCCAATCTGCGAACATGCTTCCAAAGATGTAACAATTTTAGGCATGTGTTATTTCCATTCGCCATTGTTCCTTTTACAATGTTTAACAAGAATCTCCAGACGATGCAATAGTAATCCATTGTATTAACCATTAGTACCAATCCATTAGTAAATCATTGACTCTTAAAAATTGAAGTGTCTGATTGGGGGCCTGCAAAGCATTCTTGTGTAAAGAATGCATTTATCCCATACAATGACATGACATTTTATTTCGAAAAAATCTGAAATCTTAATTTCAGTTCTTCACTAAGGACTTTCACTGGAGACTTAAAATATGGTGGAAATTCTAATATACATGTATACACACACATACATGTGGAATAGATTTAAAAATAGCGAAAACGAATTCAGAGACCCTCAAAATGTTAAAATATGCCAATATTTCCAAAGTCTAGTTTTTATCATGATGCAATACGTTCCTCACACTGTATGTGTGCAGAAAGTAAAACAAAAACAGGTTAAAACAATAAAATTAAATTTGCATGACACTTACATCAATAAACATTCACTAAAATATGTCAATTGTCTGCAAACCTGATTATTCATATTTAGGATCTTGTATTACTTACTAATACTTAAAAATGCCCATTTTATTTCAAATATGACGTCATATCCTCTTTCTTTCTGTACTTACACATACTGGTACTCTCCTTGTATGACAGTCAAATACCTGAAAAAGTGCGTTAAACTTCCAATATGATGTCATATTCATTTTCTTTTTAATTCTTTAAATGACATCATATTCACCTGCTTTCTGTACTTACTCATACTCCTTGGATTAGTGAGAAATGTTTGAAAATGTCCGTTATACTTCCAATATGACATCATATCCCTCTTCTTTTAATTCTTGAACCTTTTTATTCCATTTATTTTTCACATGGAAATCTTTCAATTGAAACTTAATTGCTGTGAAAAGAATTTTATTGTGTTTTGAATTTTTGGTAACGGAATATAATGAAAAATGATTAAATTTTATAGAAAATGGCTGTTAGATCGTTGTTTTTTATTAATTAAAAATTAACTAATTTATTTTGATTCCAGATTACTTTAGTTGCCTCGGCCATGTTTTAATACACCTGTAAATAAAATTTCACAATTCTTGCTTTTTGCTCTTGCTCTAAACAAACTGTGGCTTTGTATAGAAAGACGTTCAAATTTTTATATATTAGATATACAGAAAATAATTGCTTGTATATCTTATTTCATAGTTTTATGCAGAAATATTTAAAATCTTTTTTAGTTTGGTGGTTTATTATAAGCTTATTGATATTAAACAACTTTCAGATATGTGAAAATAATAAAAACATTATGTTAACAAAAAATTATTATGTGATTGATAATTTAAACACTTTTGGTGAGAAAAAAAATTACTAATTTTGCTATTATAAATTCTTTGAAAAGAAAAAAGTTTTTTCGTGGGAATAAATGAAATGGTTTGAAAACTATGCAATACTAATATCATGTCTCATTTTCCTCCAGTTTTGATGATCCTTAATTTTTTTATGGCATAGCAGAATAGACCAGACTAATATTACAAAGTTTGCCCCCCCCCCCCCCCTCACACACACACACCAGTTTATTAGCATACTGTCTAATACAGGGGATATGGTATAGGGATTTCTATATGAAATATAAATGAATATGAATGAAGAATCTTACCTCTAAATACTTTAACTCCCCAAAGAGTCTGTAATTTACTCCTTTGAGCTATTTCATCCCATGTTGTACGTTTAGTTGTTCGGCCACGTTGTGAATAGGCATTGACTATGGAATCAGCAATTAACGGATCCTCTATTTTAACAGGGGTTGTTAAAAAATCTTCAGGTTCAGGTACATCATCGACGACATCATCATCATCATCATCACATTCTTCAACAGTCATCTGAAGAATGGGGATTTTTTGTTTTATAAATTAGACAATCAGAACATAACATTATACAAATCAGAAATTCATTTAAACTTTTACTGCTCTTAAAATAAAACAATTGTTTTGTCATATTAACCTTCCTATTTATCCTTCGATCCCCTTCCACCTCCTATTAAAGAGGGGAAAAATAAATAAATAAATAAATGTAGATATACAGTAGACTCCCTAAACTCCACACATTGTTTCAGATGTAAACAATGAAACTTGCAGTTAAGATGTAGATGAAGAATTCTAATTTATTTATTTATTTTTTAATTTATATCATTCTGTACACATTTTTATAAGTAATTCTGATTATAATAGGATTGAACTCATGTTTTCTCATGAAAGAAGTATACATTTATTTCTCGAAAAATTCAAGATAGTGTTGATATCAGTGGTGATTGAGATTTTTTTACCAAATATATTTATGTACTGATCAAGCTTTTTTAGGTGTGTTTGTAATTATATAAATACGTAGCACCTATATTCGTTGTCTGATCCATCCGCATATAACAGAGCAAAATCTACCCAACCAAATGGTTTGAACTTTAAGATATATTATCTTTGCAGAATTTTGTCGAGACATTTCAAATTTTATTAAAATCGAATCAAAACTTTAGAAGATATTAATAAAAATATTTATTAAGAAATTTGAATTAAAAAAAAAAAAATGTGCTTACTTGTTATAGGAGCTTCCGAGGTTTAATCGTCAAGCGACAGAGATACTTATTTTATTACAGAAATTAATCTGAAGATGATATAATTCATTTCACAGAATTAAAAATCATCAAGATCTGAATATTTATATAACTAGCTATAGTACGAACGCACCTCGTTTGTCACGTTTGACGTACAATTTCCAACTTGTTTGTTATTAAGTATGGATAAACATGAAATAAAACTTTTTTATTTTAAAATTTTGATGTGAATTATTAGTGTACCTTTATAAGGAGAGTTTCGCTGAATAATTCGAGAAAAAATTCTCATTATTATGCATATTTAGTTATGCATTATTAATTGATTTTTACATATTTTTATCATTTTTTAAATTTTCTTAATTTTTATTACTGTACTTTATTACTTCATTATTTTACTTTATTGTATAATTTTGAGTGCATTATTACATTCAAATTACTGCTCAAAAAATGTAAACAAAACAGTGATCAGAAATCCTCAAAATTCTAAAATCTGCACAACCTCTGGTCTCAAGCTGTGCGGATTAAATGGAATCCACTGTATATATTCTTTTATTATTTCATTAGCTTGAGGATAAACCACAAAGAATCCAAGGTACTTTTCGGTTAGCCGGGCGCCAGTGAAATTTATATATCTATGTATACATATATATACATATATATATACATACACACATTTATATATGCATGTATATATATATACATATATATACACATACATATACATACACACACACATTTATATATGCATGTATATATATATACATATATATACACATACATATATGTGTGTATGTATACGTATATATAGATATATACATTTCACTGGCGCCCGGCTAACCGAAAAGTACCGAATCCAATAATCTCTCTATTATTAAAAAAAAAAAAAGTTGCCGATGATGTTAAAGTTGGTATTGAATCTATAATGTCCTTTTCACTTTTTCCATATATATCATGCAAAAACACTTGCATATTTAAAATATGAAAACTGGTAGTTTTTTACAGAGAAATGTTCAATAAACATGTTGAAGCAGACTGTTTTTAAATCTAAGGATTATTAACCCTATTTAAAGTTGAAATCTGTCAAGATAGTGCTGTTACATAAGTTTTATACGATCAAAAACTATGCATAGCAATTTAACAATCGTTTGGAGCCATATACTTGACTAGATTGTTGTGTGCAGTAGCCAATCATTTTTTAAGCTTACTTATTTTTCAAAGTCTTTTTTTTTTTTTTTTTTTTTTTTTTAATTCAAAATTTCATTATTTGAGAGATTTAATTCATATTTTGAAAGCTTTTTGTTATTTACTGTTGCCAGATTTTCAAAAGCCGAAATAATATTTCCAAACAATATCATTTCATTTGAAATGTATATATAATCTATAATAATAAGGTTAGAAGTTTGTGCATGTGTGTGCTGTGCTTTGAAGAGACCACTGCACACAGAACTACAAGATTTGGCAGGTAGTTAATTTGACCTGTATGTCCAAAGTTATGTGCCTCGAAGCCAGTCATTGGATTTTTTGATAATTAGCCAACATACTAATTAAAAACTATAATGAACATCACAAAATGGCAAGCTACCTTCGTTTTGTCAATTATGCTGCCACCTCTCTGGGCTTTCCTCTGATCTTCAAGCAGACGAAAAAGAAGCATTCATTTTTATTTCTGCCTTTTCCTTTGGTAGCATCATCTACCAAATGCAAATTTTTAAAAATGTTCTTACAGTGCAAATTTTGTAACATTGTTTGTTTTCTTTTTTTTAATAACAATAATAAATTTTCTTCCATTCCAGTTCTCTCTCCTTCATATTTGTTTAAAGCATACAGCTCTAGCAGAAGGAATTTTTATTTCAGTATTGCATACATATTTTCACTTGTTCATAATAGATAAATAATAATCTGTTGAACAACTATAATATACCATAATTCAATTTAAAACAATTATTTTTGTTTGAAAGATATATTTTCAGATTTTTTTCAGAAAAATTTTACACTGCAATAAAATAATTTTTGGTCATTAAAATTATTAAACAAATAATTAAAATATATATCTTATAATAATTTACACATGAAGTTTAAAAAAAAAAAAATTGTCTCATATTTTCTTCTAATGGGCATGCACTTTTATACAAGACATTTTAATTTCATCTGTAATCAATTACTTTAGGTAAACATAAAAATATATTTATTAGAATTAAATACATAAAAATGCTTTTATATATAATATTCATTTAAAAAAAAAAAACTACCTATCTCATTACTTACTTTTATTCAATTTACTACTACTACTACTAGTCTGATCAGAATATTGTTTATTAAACTTATAAATTAATTTTTTTTTTTTAAAAAAATTAAGCAACTGCTTTTTAAGGATTTTACTGTAATGCAAAATTTTGTAAAATTTAATGTCTTATAACTGTATCTGCATTTCATTTTTATTTATTTTGGTTCAATTTTCGGAATGAACAAAACAAAACCATCAAATGAAAATGGCAATTCCAAGTTTATTTGTAATGTTTATTTATCTAAAAATTAAACATGACAAGTATGCACTTTCAATACTTGTTTTAGTTTTGTTGTTGAGAAAAAACAGATAAATGTGATACCAAGCGAGGATTTAACTCATATGAGGCAATTACTAGGTCATGTGATCTTTGGCCAATCAGCAATGCACATTTCAACCCATGTTTAAAACTTAAGATTGAATAATGACAGCTCTGAAGACTATGAATTTGAAATTTTTACTCACAGTTAGATTTGTAAACCTAGGGTTTCTGAACCATGAATTGAAGGTTGATGGTGAATTGTCTGGTTAATGCTACTAGAAATTCATATACATGGTGGCCAGCATTTGTACATTTTCATACTCCTAGATGTTCCTAGGCATTTTTACTGACTTTTCCAAGATTTTTCTCAGTCATTCTCTTATGAAACTGTGCAATAAACAGTCAATTGCAACACTGTATTGAAATTTCCAAGTTTCAATCAAAATTCACCAACTTTTTTCAGTGCTGCTAAATTTCCTGATTTTTCTAGGTTTTCCAGATTGGCTGGCCACCCTGATATGTTATTTCTAATCTAATTTTAACTAAACATTAAAACACATCTGCAATAACCAAAATGTAATTAATTCTTTAAGATATTTTAAAAATATAATAAATGACTTATTTACCCATAATGAGTTGGTGTCTTGAGCATCATCTAAACATTCATAAACGTCCCCATTTAAAACACTATATTCTTCAATAACATCTATGTCGTCCATATCATTATCTTTACTACAACAACTGCTACTTAAAATGTATTTAGGATAAAGGCATTGACTCTCTGGTATACTATCAGCAAAATATGTGCTAAAATCTGAAAAATATATATATACATATATTCTTAATGTTGCAATTAAATACACACAGAAAAATACAAAAATAAATACTGTTAGTAAATACATAATAGACCGGGGGGAGATAACTGGGCTTAAATGAAATCATTCAAAATTAAATTTTATGAAAAATATCATAAAATCTAGATTGTAAGCCCTCCTTTTTCAAAAGCAAAAAGGATTAAATTTGAAAGGGGGCTTATAATAGAGATTTAAATATATATATATATTTAAAAACCAGTTTTCATCATTAATTTAGAAGTAAAATGGGAGTGAGAATCTTCTATATTTTGGCAGGTTTTTGCTAAAAAAAGTTTTAAAAAAGTGTTTTTGCAACAATAATTAAATAATTATCTAAATTGCTTCTCCCCCACCCAAAAAAATTCTGTTTCTCCCCTTCACTCCCCTAACCCCCAGCACACAAACTTAATCTTTAAAACTTTTTTTTTTTTTTAAAGAGTTTTATGCTGTATGCTGCACTGTTAATTAACTTACAAATATAATTAAATGATCATCTAAGTCTCCCATTAAATTTCTATTCCCCATCCCAAGATAAAGGGGTAAATTTCTAGACATGGAGGAGGGGAAGGACAGAGAGAAGATTTTAATATTTTTTGTAGTTTGGCTGTTCTCACAGCTGATATTTTGTTAATAGGGAGGAGGAGTTTATTTTAGAGAACATATTTATTTTAAAGCATAAAATATACACGTGATTCACAGGTGACAACAACCAAATTTGCAAAAGAGATGAAAATTTTTGCTTTCCTCTCACATATCCCCCCATAATATATAGAAAAAACAGAGCAAAAATTTTAAAAGGAATGATATTTTAGATGATGATACTTATATGAGATGATGTAGATGAGATAAATTACCTTACTACAAAATAAGAAAAAGGGAAGAATTGTATAAAAAAATTAATATTAAAGATTTTAAACTATTTTCTGAGTGGGGAGGGGACACACAGGGGGAACGAGGATAATTTAGGCAACAGGTTACCTATTTATTTTTACGAGAGAGCAACAAATAGGACAGAAGATTTCTTCCAATAAGAGTTTTACAAATTTTAAATGTTGTATTCTGGGGGGGATGAGAGGGAAATATGAATTTTGAAGGAATGGGTTAGTAATTTAGATGATTTGTTATTTATTTATTGTTAACAAAGTGCAACAAATAGGACAGAATTTTTTTTTTTTTTTTTTAATAGACTTTTAAAGATTTTCTTTTGCTGGTGGGGGCAAAGGGGGGAAGCAGATGTCTTGGGGGTTGAGAGATAATTTAAATGGCTGTTTATTTATTTATTACTAGAGAACAACAAATACAGCATATTGTTTATATAACATGTTTTAAAGATTTTTAAATTTATACGCTGAGGGAGGAAGAGGAAGCATAAATTTTGGATAGAGGGGAGAATGTAGTTTAGAGGATTGATTTTTTAACTTATTGTTATGTTACAAAAAGGACGTAAAAATTTAAGATTCTCAAGATTTTAAATTTTGTGTTGGGGAGGGCAGAGAAGGGAAAGCTTATATTTCATGTGTGTGTGGGGGGGGGGGGAAGGATTTCATTAACATAGAACAATATAAGTGGAAATCTGCCAAAAAAGGCAAAAGATTTTAAAATTCTCTCTCCTAGATTTTTAAAATCAATTTTTTGTGAAAAAAAAATGTGTGTAAGGGGGAAAAGGGGGGGGGGCTTATATTTGGGGATGGAAAATCAAATCAAAATTGCTTTAAGGTGGGAGGAGGGCTTATAATTGGGATTTTACGATATATGAAAGAAATGGTTTTCCATTTTCCAAATTCTAAATTTAAATGAAATCGAGTATGTACCACAGAGTAACAAACAAAACACATCCTATAAAATAAATTTAATGGTCTGAAATATAATTTTTTGACTTTGAAAAAAACCATAATATTGGCAACTATGTTATCATGCTACTGTGTGGCGGCTGTCATAAGAAAAACCCTGGTCTCGGCTTGGCCATGTTGTCAAGGTAGGGTTGGTCAGTCGACTTCATTTTAGGGTAATCCAGCATTTTTTTTGTTTGCTAATTTCCTCAGGTTTAATCTGTCACTCCTAGGGATGAACTTCCCTCCCTTCAAGTTTTGGAACCTTCGTAAGCACAGCAACTCTACCCAAGGTTTTTCTTTTGGGAACCACACAGTACACATCATATACGTTATTGCAGAGCTTGACTATAGAAGAGCCCATGCACAGCCCACAGTGCCTCTTGGCATTTTTCATTCAAGTAATTACATTCTGTAAGTAACTACAGAAATAATAAAAACTGCAAATAAGTAATTTCATTAGTAGCACAAATAACAAAACCAACAAATATCATTTGCAAGTTGTTTTGCATTTGCACTGTGAATCGCCTAAATCTAAACTCATAAACATGCATGTGTATGAAATCATATGAAAAAATTATGAAAATGAGTTACTCATTTATGCACACATACAGATACAGAGTAAATATAAGAATAGCCAGTTAAATCTGAAATTCTCAAAATATTAAATAGCAGCATTGTTACTGCTCAGTGCAGATTATTAGCATTCAGCATTTCAAATTAAAAACGAAAATAAACCATCCTCTTAAATCCCTAACTAATTTCTTTATTTGGTGTATATCTATATATTTAAAGCGAAAAGCGCATTCTGTCAAATTCACACAAAAATAGTCTCTTTGTGCATACTTCAATGTTTTTTGAAGGCTTCTAACCTCAGAAACGTGAAACGGGTTTAGCCCTCACCTGTTTAGCCTAGGGAGATTGAAAAGGGTTGATTGAAAACGGATGGGCGTAATATATGGCCATTGCGATGAAAGCTTTTTTTTTCTTTTTTTAAAAAAACTCATGTTTTCATTACTAAATATGCATATTTTTTCGTAAAACTTTAAAGAGAGCTTGGATACAGTTATATTTATAACCGATTTAAATTTTAAAAGAGTTCGGAAGGCGAGAACTATTTTTTTATTGCTATGTTAAAGGAGCTAATGCGAAAATAAGCAAACAAACAAAAAAGGCAAGAAGAAAATCTTTTACAACTAGATAACAATATTTTTTTCATGGGCTATAAAACCGTTATATTTGTAACCAACAAAGATTTCAAAGAGTTTGGACAAAATAAAACAAGAAAATGAGCATTTTTATTAGTAAAACATCAATATTTTTTCAAGAATTTTTCATTTAAAAATATAATTTCACATGAAATTAGGTTAAAGATATAATATAATAAAAACTTGAATTTTTTTTATTTATTTATTACCACGGGTCCGGGCAACACCGGGCAGGTCAGCTAGTAAGAGTTTAAAGTGAAAAAATACATATATTCAACCTCTACTAAAGAAGCTGTTGTGGTGCTTAAAAATTTTATACCAATTAGATCTTCATACATTGTTTTACAATGGCCGTTACGTAGATGTCATCATTTTATTCTTCTTTAATTCTAATATTCTGTAAATTTATTACTGCAAAAATAACATACTGCTATTTATTCTTTCACTAGTAGAAATTTATTATACTTTATATTCTTATTTTATGTAAAAGAAGGATTAATTTGGTTATTTAAAAGAAATTATGACATTGCAAATTAAATTAGATTTAAATTAATATCATTTTTAAATAAAGTGCTTTTAATGCCCAGTAAAAATTTGCTTTTTACAAACTTGCTGTACTTAATTTTTTACAAGCCTAAGGAATTAAACTTAGAAACAATTATTCAAAGCTTTTTTTTCTTTATTCATAGGGTAAAAATCTATAGAAACTTTCCAAATTATGTTAATCTTAGATTTTATTATTTTTTTAATGTCATTTTAAGCTTAAGTATTTAGAAAATTTATAATTTATAAAAAAAAAACAGTTGATTTAAAATCATGATTTAATCTCAGATTTAAATCATCGGATTAAAATCGTTGGCACCCTAATCCTAATCATTAGCACATTAAACAGATTGGAACTCCTATTTAATGTGGTATTTGACCTATTATGAAATACCAAGCCACAACCAAGATTGAAATTTGATATTTCTTGACTAGTAACCTCTTGAAGTTCTAATCACTAGACAAGCAGGCAGGCAACTTTAATGGTTAAATAAGAATTAAAATGACTAGAATTTGCATTCTTGTGAGCATTTTACAAACTGTACCTCAGAAATAACCATTGCCATCTAGGGGCAGATCCAGCCTTCCAGTAAGAGGGGGGGGGGGGGGTCATGTTTCTTTTCTTTGTGGGGAGTAGAGGGAGGAGTTCATATATCAATTTTAGTCAGTCTTATGAAAAATTATTAAGAAATGTAAAATATGTCATTTATTATGAAAAATGTCAGAAATATTTGATCCATTGCAGATGTTATAATTTAAAAACTACCAAAACCACCGGGTGGTTGAAAATAGGGGTTATGGCGGTTATATCTTAATCTGTTGATGAATGGAAATATGCTTCCAATTACAAAAAGTATACAAAATCAAGTGGCAGCTTTTGGATATAACATTTGTTTTACAAGAGGCTGTATATATATTAAAAAAAAAAAAAATCTTTTAAAATATACAGCTCTCTATTTCCTATAAGTTATATTTAGAAAAACTTTACCCTCCTTCTAAGGTTAATAAAAAAATTCCATATCTCTAAATGAAATAACTGCTGAAATATCGAGCATTGACAAGTTTAGAATTTGTCGCCAAATTATCAGCAGATGTGTATGAAGTGAAAAAAAAAATTATTGCATCTCAAAAGAATTGCTTTCACACTGTTTGATTATTGTCTGGCAATTTTTTATTTAGAGGTATCTTTTTCATTTGAAACAACTATTTTTGTGATTGCTGCTGTCAGCAAGGGAAGCGTTTCTATGACAACAATTTGTAATTTCTTTAGACATCATTGTAGTAATCATATATATTATTTCTGTTGTCAACATGCCTTTTTCTATGTATTTACAAAATGCAGAACAATGAATGAGGTATCATTCCAAACCGGTTTCCGACATAGTACACTCACATTTTGTTAAAACATGCAATTTGATTAAAAATTATAGTTAATTAAAAATTAAATCAGCATTGTTTTCATAAATGAAATGAAAGGTTTTTCTCAAATCAATGTTGCCACAAAAATTAAATACCACATTATATCGTGTGCAACAATGATTATAAAATAAATAGTACAAAAGAGGTAAAGTGCAATATCTCCATATGTGTTTATTTTATATTTATGATTAAAAAGCAAAATTTAAGTGTTTAGAAAAAAAGGCACCATCAATTCATCAAAGCAGTGGTATTTCATGTGCAGACAAACATATATGATTTGTTACATTAAATTAAATTGTATTTCATATTTATTCAATATATTTTTTCTTGTGTTTTTCCCGAAGTGGATGGCATCATCCTTTAGTGCAGTTTCTTTTTTTTCTTGTGCAAGCCTTTTGCTATCTTCAATCAGGTTTTACTGTAACTTTGATGGAATAAATGAGATACTATTCTGGCTTGACTAATAGTGTTTGCAGGTATTTTTATCCTTAATTTTTCTTTAGAAATTTAAACCTGCACCTAAAAAATATCAGATATGGCTAAAAAATATTAGACTGTTTGTGTGAAATCCTCACACGGGTCCACTGGTTAAAACTTATTTTCAGTATTCATTTATAGAAATATGTGCATTTATTTCTCATAACAAGATCAAATGAGTATTTTTCGCAGTTCCTACTTCTACCATTAAAGAAACATGAAAAAAAGTGCCCCCCCCCCCCCCCCCCCCCGAAAAAAAAAAGATTAAATGCAATTTTTAAAAAGTTTTTATAAAAATCTATCTTTATTTATGTTTTTCTTTTTGTCAGTAGCCTAAAGAAATCAGCATTTTGCCAAAAAACAGATATCAACATCGCAGGTAAAGTAATGCAAGTCACAATTTTTTAATTTAAATATCTCAGCAAATATTTCACTTAGAGAAATAGAATTTGTGTTTCACTTCTTAAATCATGGAGAAAAGTTTCTAAACTAGTAAATCTACAGATCAGGAGCCTCAATGTCAGCTCTGAAAGTCAATGTTTTTTAAACTCACTTTTCATAATATTTAAAATCTTACAATCCGCAAATTAAATTATTTAAATTACTACATATATATTTATATGCATATAAAATAATTCGAAGGTTTCAGAACTTAAACGTTAAATTAAACACGGTTTATGCAATAATATTCTGACATTCTTATGAATTTCTTATTCTATTTTTTAGATTAAAAAAAAATACATTTCTTCAGGGGGTGGGGGCTCAACCCCCACTGAACCCTCCGTAATCTTATTAAATGTTTATTCGTGATTTCCTATTATTTGTGTGAATGATTCTAGTATATCTTCCATTTCGTTCTGCACAGTGGTTTTATTATGATAAGCAAAAATTTTGAAAATAATTTCATGTTATCCTAATACCTAAATAGCAATATTTATCAATCACGAAACACTCGTATCTGATTGATACGTTGAATAATATCTCGTGTACAAAAGTAACTTATGGAAATGTAAACTGAATCTACTATATATTTCACTTATCTATTTCAGAAATCTAGTATTATTACAATTTTTGTTTCAGAAAAACAGTTTTGATGGTCATTGTACAATATTTATTTGACCTAAGTACATCCTGATCTAATTCGATGGCAATAGCATACTAAAATCTCCCCAAAATAGGCTTATTTGGAAACTTTTAAACCTATTGTGTAATCGTTCATAATCGTGCCCACTGCCAATTCACTAAATAGCAACCTTGATTTGGCGCTATAATGTATTTTTTGTGATAGCATTTTATGATCTCAGTTTCCAGTAATTGTGCTATTTCAGGCTGTATGGATGTGTTTTACTACGCTAATTTCTTTAGATTAACTATCTCGGTGTACGAGATATTACATTCTATTTTTAAAATAATACTAATTTTCAACCATGAAAAATCTACATCTCTTCCAGAAAATTAATATTATCTCATATAAAAATGTTTCGGCTATCATTCTATAGTAGTTAAAAGGTAACTTGTACAAAATAAATTCTCATTTATTTCAATAAAATATTAAAATCCTCCAATAATATTTTATTTTGCGAATAAAATATTGTAGCAAAATCGTCTGAGTTACTTGAATTTTATCATTTTGATATTCTTTGAAATATGGTTGCTAGGTTACTGTTAAATTGAAAAGGAAAATAAAAATGAATGCATTTTAATATTTGCAAAAAGTGATAAAATAAATGTATTATATTATTAGAACAGATGTATAAAATTGCACCAAAAATTATACACCTAATTTAAAAAATCTGACGAATGTATAAACAAAATTTCAAATTAATTTAAATAATTTAACACCTGACTTGATAAATTTTAGCCTTCATAACTTACCGTTTAAATACATTAATCAAATGCGACATTTTATTTTCAACGACTGAAAAATTTCAAAATCGTCTGAATTCCCAGAGGAAAGCATTATGATAAAAAAAGAAATGTTCTATATTTTCCGAACGAATGAACCAAATGTAACTAAAAACTATACAGCTAATTCCAGGTATCTCACCAACATACCTACCAAAAATCAAACTAATCGGATCATTTTTACGGCAGTTATCGCGGAACAGACAGACAGACAGACAGACAGAAACCAAAAACTTTTTGGGTCTCCACAGTAAGCCTTCACTGACGTTTCGGCAATTAACTTAAAAGAATTATAAATATAAAATTTTTTATTTTGAATATGTTTACAGCTCTTTTCACAACAAATGCTAATTTAAAAGCTATACTTTATTCAGATAATTTTGTGATTGGAAGTTATGTTTCTGTCATCAGTGGTTTAAGGGATAATTGCCATAACCTCTATTTTGAATCAGGCTGTATATAACATAGCCTATCTACAACAACAATTTAAAAAAAGTGATTTTACAATTAAAACAACACAATTGCATATTGATATATCAACCTTTCTGAGCAGTCAAGTAGTTAAATGAATTTGAAAAGATCAAATATAATACTTAAGTTATAAGGAGCCCTTTATCAGATAAAAAAATTCATGGCAGCAAAATGTGTAAAAATGAATTAAAAAGAAAAAAAACATGCAATTAAACTAACTTAAGATCCATTAAAAAATATATATATAAATAAATTAGAATAAATAACAACCTGTTTGAATGCCTTGATTTTTTAAAATAGGTTTACAAGATATTGCTAATGATGTTGTTGATGGTTGACACATTATTTCTTGATCACATGTGGACTTCTTTGGAGAACTTTCTAAATCTAAATCTGATTCAGCTTCAGTATCCAACATGTCTGGATCTGAATCAACTGTCTCTAAAATAGCTTCTGGATAAACCTAAAAAAAAGTTCATTTTTTAAAAATAAGTTTAAAAAAAAAACATAATATTAAACTACTCGAAATAATTAAATTCAATTGAACAATTTGAAAAAAATACTTCTTGTTTAAAATTAATGGCACTAATGTAAAAAAAAAAATTAAAAAAAATAAAATAAATTGCTGCAGTTATAAATTTCAAATTAACAACGATGTCACTAAGCATTTGGAATCCTGGTACCCAGAAATTTCCAAAGAAAACTGGGTCTTTTTTTATAGAAATAGATAGACTTGATGTATTTAATACAAAATATGCACTTTGTGATTTTCATATAAATTGTTTTACTCCTTGCAAGAGAAGAATTCTGAATCATGAAGGATCTATCGCATTTTATTTTGTTTTTCTTAAATCGTGCGCTATGGCACATCTGCAGCCTCAGTGTAAAATTACATGAGCAATACTTATTTTGGTCATTTTATGTAGTAATTAATGTGTTGAATTTGGATGTCATTAGATGTTATGCTTAAAAACTTTTTCTTAACTGAATAATTTTTTTGATACAAATGTACAACAAAACGAAAAATTTTCTTTATAGAGGAAAAGTGTGACAACTTAAATTATATATTTAACAATTATTTCCTCCCTCCCCACTTTAGAACTTATTTGTTTGACAATAAGAATGCTTATGTTGTGAAGAATACTATATATAACTTTACAGATGCATTTTATTCATTTTTTCAAAAATTGGAACAGTAATTTACGCTGCTGAATAGAAAAAACAGACTAGCACATTAATCTCAGCCAGTTGGGCAAAATACATTGTGAAATCATTTTCGCTACGAAATACGTTTGTTTTACACCTAAATACAAAACAAAATACTTTCAAATTTAAAACATTCCAAATACAAAACATGTGTATTTTTGCATTTAAAATACAAATTTTGAAATTTAAAAAAATATATTGTGTATTAGATTGTACCAAGCCAAAGCAAAGTGATTTTGTAAAACTAATTAAATTTTATGAAATTAAAAATTTCTAAATTAAAGAAGCAAAACTGCTACAGTCTATGGGAGAAGAATTTTATGTAATAAACAAAAAATACTTACAGCAAAAATTTAAAAATGTGCTTGGAAGTACAAAAATTTTCATGGATATAATAATTCAGTATTATGCTTGCTACAGAAAAAGTCTCATTAGAGCATTTGAAGGAAAATTCGTATTAAAAACTTAAAGAAGACTTTCTTTACTATATGTGGAATATAAATTTAACATTTTCAGATCAATTGATTTATCAGCTAAAAACTGCAATAGTTCAACCTTTACAGCATTTTGAGAGCTTGACGAAAATGGCATGCAATTGTTATATATGAATTAGTCATCATCTGCTGCAGTTTTCGTTTTTCTTTCTTTTTTTTTTCCCCCTTAAGTCAAATTTGTTAAAATTTTTTAATATGTTTTCGGTTTTCTTTTAAAAGAGGAGAAGACAACTAGCACATTTTTAAACACTGGATGACTGTTGGAAACAATGATAACTCCTTCAACCTTATCATCTATGTTCAGGAAAAGATTTATGATTTTCCCGAGCTTTCGATGATAGCTGAAAACAAGCCATTACAGTGTTTCGCCTGTAAATCTTTCATAAGTTTTAGTTTAGTTTAGATAGCAAACACTGTTGGTAACAATTGCTCATATTAACATTGAACTGCATATTAGGGATGCACTGAATATTCAGTATTATGCCATATTACCAAATATTTTAATCAAATATATAAAATAAACAGACCTTTTCAAAAAAAAATTTAAATCTAACAACTTCTTTTTGTAACTGTCGATAAATAAAGATATTCAGAATATATATGAAATAAAATCATATTCAAATAAAAGAGACTGCTTTAATTTATTTGTTGTTTGAAAAGTGACACTTAAGAAAATTAATTATTAATGATAATATTTATATGAATTAATGATATAAATGCAAGTTCCTGGTAACATCTGTTTCTCGGTTTTTCACAAACAGCATGTTCCTAAACTAAAAAGAATAAACTTTTGGGAGCGACAATAGGCATCAAGATTAACAGTTTTTGTGAAACCAGGGTCACAATTCACTTATTCAGTATTCAGTCAAAAATACAGTGTATCATATTCAAAGCCAAACTTGGATTTCTGTTTGGAATCTTAACAATAATGAAAATATTATAAAGACATTTTCAACAGACATACTTAGCTTTCTATAAAATATAATGACGATGAGAAGTGCTCGAAATGGCCACCATTCACATCCAAACAACACTGACCTAGATGTTCCATTATTCAGAAAGCAGCTAACAGTACATGTTTTGCCACTGACCAAAATTCACTGCACTTCTAATGGTGTCATCACATTTCATACATACAAAACAAAGTAAATCTGATGAAAATTTCAATAAAATATCTTCATTACTTTTACAGTTGTGAAAAAAAAAAAAAAATCAGGTTTAGCTTGTAATGTGACACCCTATTAGAATATTTTTGATTAAATAAATGGATTGTCATGCTGGTTTCCAGTACAAAATTTTATTGTCTTGACCACATTATTTCCCCTGAAAGTTTGTTCCAAAATTTTAGATATACTTTGTATATTTGAAACTTCAGAAAATAATCGTTCATTCCAGATACTGGTTTTGCTGATGAATTTTTAAAAACTTCTTTGCTAAATCAACAAGAACAAGAAAGTTATTCTTGCTGAGCTGCCACCATTTGAATAGATTTCACTTTAGTAATACATTGTACTTTAAACACTTCCTGACAAACACTATATGGCTGTAAATTTTTCTTTCAAAGTCCTTTAGGTCAGTTATGATTAGCTTAAAGAGAAAAGGAGATTTAGAAAAAAATCAAAATATCTCTTCGATTTTAAAATGTTTGTTTTGGAATGCAAGAAAATTTTATTAATTTATTTTAATTCAAATAAGAAGCTATGAAGTTTAAAGTTTCATGAAGTTTCAAAAGTTTTAAGATTCTTCTTAAATAACTCTAAGGATAGATTTTCTTGTGTGTGTGTGTGTGTAAAATTTACCAGTGAAAAAGTCTTGTTGATCATAATGGAAATATTTGTATTAAATAGGATGTAAAATTGTTTTAAAATTTAACTTCTTAATATTTTTAAACCCTGAAAGGAGTATTCGGTCAAATAATTACTATTTGTCTGGCCAAATATTAGACTTACCCAAGTGTCGAATATTCAATATTCAGCCAAAGTTACTATTTGGTGCATCCCTACTGCATATCATATATATGTTCACAATACGTTTTCTTAATCACAGTAAGATACATTTGATTTTTAATACCATTATCTTCCTTAGTGCACTGTCATTAAAAATTTCATAAAACATCAAAATTTTACATATCATGCATACAAAATATTATGAGACACTTGAAATTTTTAGCTTTTCTGTATTGAAATGAAATTTAATAAAAAGTTGCAATAAACAAAAAAGAAAAAAAATCACCTCATCAGGAACAATAAGTTGTGGGGAAGAACTTCTTGATTCAGATTTTCCATGACCATTTACAATGACTTCTGATTCAGAAGATGGTGTGGATGCTGAAAGTATAAGGAAAATTCTAAAAAAGATGAAATCAATAAAGATTATTTTTGGCACATTTCTCTTATCCAGGTGCAAATGATAATTTTCTAAACATTGCTTGAATCATCATCAATGATGTAGCAACTATATTTCATAATACATAGAACCAGATCTTTATTTCCCCATATAATAAAGGGGGGGGGGGGGGAAGAGGAAAAGAAAGATTTACTTATTATTATATATAGCAGAAAGAAGATCTAATTCTATATATGTTCCACGAAAATTTCTAACAGCCAATGTTTTATTATTTTATGTTTCCGATATGCTTATAAATGTGATAAAAATATGGGACGTCTACTTTTCCAAAATTTATACATAGTCTTAACCCTTTTGCTACCAACATGCATGGCGAAAATTAAGTGGGCTCAACATTGCTGCATGCAGTCCTTTTTTTTTTTTTTTGCTAAATTTATGAAAAATTAAACAAAATGCTTGAAAACAATTGATATAAAATCAGATTTTTACATCTGATAAAAGACAAAATTAGCAGCTATCATTGGTCACAAGGAACATGAGAACATACATATCAGCAAGCAAAAAACATTATTTTCAATATATCCTATTCCTACAATTGGAAATATATTTTATTACATTATTTCCCCCTACAAAAAATACTTTATTATGTTTAATGTATTGTAACAAAAGTATTATTTCACTCAGCCTTTTATGCTGAATTCTTGTAGACCTGCCTGGCATTGCCCGGGCCCATGATAATAATCTTAAACAAAACTCAAGTTTGTATGATTTTATATCTTCAGAGAATCTTTCACATGATTCTAGTTTCGGGAGCCCCACTGCAATTGGCAGCATAGACGGCAGCATAGACTTCAAATGAACTTATTTTCTGTGGCCCCAATGCCTTCGGAAGCATCTAGTGTGTTCTCAACAAACTTCTTTCCGAATGAACCTGTGACATGGATCTCTGCTGCCTAAGGCAGCGTATACCGGGAGTGACCACACATTCAGAAGACAATCGAAAACCAATTTGAATGAGCCTTAGTAATCAGGCCCATAGAACCGGAGATAAGAATGTGTCCCCTGGTGGTAGAAAGTGGAACTAAAATTTGTAAGACAATCAAAAACCAAGTTGAATGAGCCAAACCTTGTTGTAATCGGCCCATATAATCTAAGATAAGAATGTGTCCCCTGGCGGTGGAAGGTGGAACTAAAATCTGTAAAACAATTTAAGCTAAGTTGAATGAACTAATTCTTGTTGAAATCAAGATTTAGAAAAAAGAATGCGTTGTTAATGTTCAAAATTGGTGATAACAGAAGATAAACTTTCATAATGCAGAAGTAGCTGAAACATAAGCGAAGTTAAATGAACCAATTCTGTTGAAATCGGGCCATAGAACTCGAGAAAAGAATGTGCCCCCAAATGGTAGAAGATGCCCTCCTCCCCCCTGCAAATTTAACAAATTACATTTAACATTAACATGATAATTTACGGATTAAATCCCTCCCCCCCTCTAAATTTAATGACTTATCTTTAACAGTAACGTGATTTTTAACTTATGGCTGTAGTGAATATACATAAATTGATATCGAAAAAAAATATTAATATTAAAAAAAGTGGTAGTTGGGGTGTAAAGAAATTTTTAGTAGTTTATAAAGCAGCTTTAAGACCCTAAAACTATGTTAAAGAAAATTACACAAGAATCGGTTCATTTTTAAAGTTGCACCAAGAGTCCCAAGAAGGAGATTAATATTCGAAATTGATGGTAGATGTGGTTTGAAAAAATTTTTGTTGTTCATGTAGTAGCTGGAGGACCTAAAAAGTTGTTTAAAAAAAGGGTTAATGAGTGAATCAGATGATTTTTAAGGGTAGATTGGCCAAATGATAGTCTTGAGAAGGGCCCTAAAATGAAAACATGTTAAAAGGTCCTAGTACTTAGCACTTAAGATTTTCAATTAGTCTAAATTAAGCAATAGGGTATAATTTAAATCATTAGAATACATTTTTAAAGAAATGTTTAAAAAAGGGCCGTAGGACACCAATAAAAATATAAGGATGGTGGCCTGGGGAGAGGAGTCTAAGACTCAACTTTAAAGTTACGCGTTGAGAGGGTGACACAATTAGGGTAGTGAAAAATGCATGGCACACAAAAAGTTCAAGGGACCCCAGACCAGGATTCAGAAGGGCAGGATCGTAACTGAAATGTAGAAATGGGAGAATAACTAAATGGAGAAAAGGTCCCCAAAATGAAGAAGATCAGATAAAAAGGGGGCAACTTATTAACCATTTAGGGCACATAAACTTAAAGGGGCCCAAGCCCAGGATGTCTGGGGTCTTAAAAAAATTAAAAATCTGAGCCTCAAGTGAATCAGGGCCTGCCTTGGACTATCAAAATTTTCAGACTTCTACACACAGAGAAACAACTTTCTTTTATTAGTATAAGATATTATTACAATAAATATATTTTGGTGCTATGTTTATATAAGTCATAATGACGTCCAATGATAGCATGCTGTACCATTGTCACAATGAAAAATTCTTGTTGATAATTTGATGATTAAATATTTGTGCCCAGATAAGAAAAAGTACAGATTATTCTTTAAGAGTGTTCTCAAAAAATATTTTACCTGATGAAACTGTCTGACACAGACATATTTTGAAACATAAAAACGAGACACTTGCAGGCATGACTATTTAAGTGATTTGGAATCTAACAATTTTTTTTTCATTTTTCAATAAATTTAAATGAATTACATCTTTAGTGTTGCTTTATGATGACCTTTATCAGATTATCTTACCTGGAAATTTGGTTCAAACACAGCAACTTTGACAGCATTTTCTCAAAGATCCTTTGCAATTATCAAAAAATAGGAAAAACTATTTGATTTCACATTTTCTGAATAAAAACATCTACCAATCTCATGTATTTACAATGAAAAAAATAATTCAATAATGTGTCAGAAAGTATCTACTTTGGATTGGAGAACTGCCTTATAGATGGAAAATGCATAAATTGGCGATAATTGATAATATATTATTTATGTACGCTAACAAACATAGCAGAAAGAAAAACAAATAACTTAATTAAACAGTCAATATTTTTATACTAAACATAAAGTTAGAAAATAAAATTACATTTACCTGTAAAATCTTTACAAATGGATGGAAAAGGAATTAAAAGATTAGCTGATGAACACAATGTGAGGAGTTTTTGAATCTTTGGATTAGACTGTGGATTAGATTGTAAATTAGTCTGTGTTTGTAAGGTATTGGTTTGAACAGCAGTTGCAGGAGCAGTACTTGTATTACTTGTAATACTCACGGTAGTAGTACTACTAGAGCTTGTACAATTACTGTTACTACTACTACTGCTTGATGTAGTTATTGAAGGAGGTTTTTCAGAGGATTCTGTGACAGGAGGTACATTAGACTGTTCTGACTTGTTTTGTGTAGTAAACCACTTTCCTAGACATTCTGTTGAACAATATTCTTTGCCAACTTCACTTTTCAACACCACAGCACCTGTATTTAGATCTTTTTTGCACCAATCACATTTACGACTTGAAATGTCCTATATATGCGAAAACACAAATCAACAATATGCAAATCAGAAGAATAAAATTTTAATAAAATGAAAAAGAAATACTGAAAATAACATTATTGAAAACCTAGCTACAGTCAAAGAACCTTATAATAAAATCTAAAGTGCTCTGAAAATTTGCTAGTAAAAACTCTATTTTCAGAATACATTAATTCTGATAATTAACCTGGGTGTGCAGAAATCATGACAATGGGGACATTGCATTTTCTAAAATAAAAAATTATCTTAAAATCGCTTTTGTTTAATAGAAAAAGGTAGCCTTCATTTATGCATTCATATTAATCCTTCATAGGATCATTGTTACCAAGTGTTTAAGATTTTGAATACCACTATTATTTTTAAAAAAACTATGCCTATTTAATCGAAAATTTCTACAACGAAACAAAGCAAATATAACTTAAAATTTAGTGGTATTAAAATTCCGTAACTCTTAGCAATTATGCTTTAACTACAAAGTTTTTTTTAAAGTAATTTGATACATTTAAGATGAGCAGAACTCTTCAGTAGCAGAAATTTCTGTGTTAAGCTGCAGAAAACCAAAATTCTGCGACCCAAGAATGCTAGACAAAGCTTACTATCATAAGAAATTTTATATTACTATGATAAGAAATTATAGTAGCCCATAAAATAAGCAAACTTTGCATTTCAAAGAAAGTATAAGAAAATAAAATAAATATAGAGACAAAAATTAAATTTTAGCAATTGTTCTTAGCCCAGAATTTCTTTAAAGCTGTTAACTTGTTCTGCAAGGTATAAAAGAATCTGCCGCATCCGCTGCTATGCTGCACTGTTTCTGTTACTGGACAGAACTTGCATGTAAAGAGGCGTCTAAAATAAGCAGAATTTTTCTTTTGGCTTTTTGTCTAAATGTAAAATTCATCCTTCAAAAAGACATTTTGTCATGCAAGCCTTGCTATTATGTCTGTATATTATAGGCAAAGTTTTCATCACGTCTTTTGGGATAAACCATGGACTTTTTAATTTCACAATTGGGTCATTCCATGCTAAATGAGCAAATCAGCTGTGGCTGACATGTCATAGATTTTAATGAAAATCAGCATATAAGTAGATCATATTTATTTATGAGTACATGTAAAATAATAGATTTCAGGATTGTTTATTTAAGTATTAAAACTTACATTAAAATTTGATATAAGATTGAGGTTTTGTCTACATGCTTGAAATATCAATTTTCATTATTAGCCATAGGAGTGGAAAGACTATCAAAAAATATTTATAATTAAGAATGAATAATAAGTAACAGATTGGAGTAATTTAGAATTGCCCTTTTATTCCATAATGAGAAAAAAAAATAAATAATGAAAATTTTGAGAGGAAAATGCAATATTTCTATTACTTGTTTGAACATGAAGGAAAGGTCTTAAAATTTTAAAATTATTTGATGTTATAGATAAAAGTATATATTTTAAATATAGACACTTTCATTCTTGCCTTTTTATTCCTTAATGAGAAAAAAATAAATAATGAAAAATTTTGAGGGGAAAATTCAATATTTCTATTACTTGTTTGAACTTGAAGGAAACATCTTAAAATTTTTTAATTATTTGACATTATAGATAAAAGTGTAGTATATTTTAAATATAGAACCTTTCATTCTTGCCTTCAGTTTATTTTTCCTCAACAATATTTTAAATTAGAGTAGAATAAATTATTGATTTAAACGGGACAGTAGTTTAACAAACAATTATATAGTAATCAAAGCTCAATATAGATGGCAGCACTAAATTTTTTTTTTGCAAGATGGCAGAAAAGGCACCCAAATTTGAAGTGCCTATAGAACGTAACAAATATTACCTTTTTGAACTCATTTCTGTTATGTTAGGAATCAAAAGGCAATCTTGAATTTTTTTAAGCATATCATGGGCTTATTGAACTTGCTTATGCAATATTGTTAATGTCAAATTTTTCCTTCATTTGATTTTTTTAAGTATACATAAGAGGAAAAATTGTGATTTTGTAATTTTTTTTTAAGTTTCTAAGCTATTTTGAAGATGAAGAAAATAAATGGCAACTTCCAAATTTGAGAAATTTGGTTTTCATATGCAACATTCTATCATACATCAATTTCACATATATTTTTAAATTCCTTTGATTTTTATAACGCTTTTAATTTTCTCAAATTTTTCAATTTTTACAACCAATTTAAGGTTAACCCTGTTGCTACGAAATTATTATTACTAAAAAAAAAATATGATAATAACTGTCCACGGGTTACAATATTATAAAAAAAATTCATTTATGTTAAATAGTTTTCAAGTTACGGAACTTTAAACTTGAAACTTTGAACGATTCCATACAAGCCATTCTATGTCACAAGTTTTTTAAATGTCCAAAATAATTTATTCTACCAAAATAATTTATTTTTGTCAAGATATTTTGAATAGCTCTATTTAAATATAAATTGAATCTATGTACCAAATTTTATTAAAATCTGTTACTATGTGGTCGCGACTTTTTTTAAATTTTTGCTCATTTTGCATGGAATGACCCAATTACAAGAGATTTTCGCTTTTCAGAACCGTTGGCATTGTGGCATAATGCTACTGAAAATCGATCTTTGATCTTTTTCTTTTTATTGTAATAAAAGTTTTTTTTAGTTTTATCCAGCATTAAACAAAAAAAATAAATCTAGTTTTATTTATCTTAAATATATCTTTTGGATCGTAATCTTAAAAAAAATTTTTAGCTCTTTTTTTTTTCTATTCTTTAATTGTTTCTTACGAAACAGATGTTGTTCTCCACATAATTTTTTTACACACAACTTCATGTCCTTTGTTTAATTTATTCAAGAAACAATCACTAACATGAAAGTCCTTACATCTAAATTATTTGGCAAACGCATACACATTTTCTTTCAAAATATTTCCCCTAATATGTGCTGAAGAGAAAACTGAGTTTCATTCTCTCATCCCTCATTATTAACATAAAGTTAGAGAGATTTGGCTTTCTAACACAAATATCTCTGCAGAAAAGCAGATTGCAAAATGATTTTAAACACAAGTTACCGAGCATCTTGATTTGTATGTGTATATATGTATGTTTATAATATTTGATTTAGTGTACATTAATGTTTTTTTTAATACACCAAATATAATAATATTTTTTTAATAATAGTGTGTTCTATGGGAACTGTGAGGATTGCGCATGCCTCTTCTTGCTCTAGTAGCGCCCCCTTCTGGAGAAACGAAAGCGCGCGGCAGTAGAGCTCAGAACGTCAGCGGCGAAGAACGTCGTCTGATTTATGGAAACAGAAATAGTATGAAAATGGTCGTAAATGTTACCGATCATGAATCTTGAAAAATATGAATAATCTTTTACGTTGATTTATGTTCCTGTGCTCGTCATCTGTCCTCGTCATTTTTATGTCAACTTTATGTCATCGTTATGTCAAGAATTAAACTTGTGTTTGTAATTACAACGGCCTGTTTCCTTTAGAACGCCCACACATATACAAGAGCCATGACACTGGTGTCAGAACTAATGGATGAAAACAGGCTGTAAATTTTGATTACTGACTGAAACATTATACTGAAATATTATAGTGAAATATTATAGTGAAACATTATACTGAAACATTATAGTGAAATATTATAGTGAAATGTTATAGTGAAGAAAAATTTTGGATAACCTATACAGAGGTAAGGTAAATTTTATTATTTAAGTATGGCCGATCAACTGACTAAACTTAAAAAAACTAGAGGGGTAATAAAAGCATCTATTACATCTATTATTAAAAAGATCGAAGATGCATGGGTTTTAGAATCGCCGAATTTGGTGGAATTGGAGGAAAATTTAGCTCAGCTAGAACAAAAAGGTATCGATCTTAAACGAGAAGATGAACAAATTTTAGCGTTAATTAATGATGAAAATGAAATCGAAAGAGACGCGAGGACCTCTATTGAATATCATGAAAAAATAACTTTATGGCGATTTAGAATTAATAAGAAATTGAAAAATAATAGCAAAAGCCAAATTTCCCCCGTATCTCACGCCGATAATAAGCACGCAGAATTAGTTGCGCAATCTGTTAAACTCCCTACATTAAAAATTGAGAAATTTTACGGCGATATAAGTAAGTTTCAAAACTTTTGGAACTCATTCAAAATAGCAGTCCATGATAATGATTCACTGTCAAATATTGAAAAAATGAGCTATTTACAAAGTTATTTAGGTGGTAGTGCATATAATTCTATTTCCGGGTTTGCGTTATCAGATAAAAATTATTTGGAAGCTGTCCAAATTCTGAAACAACAATTTGGCCGAAAGGATCTCATTGTGACGACACATATAAATACTTTATTATCTTTGAAACCTGTATCGAAAACAAATGATGTTACAGCTCTGCGAAAATTATTTGATACCATTCAATGCCAAATAAGAAGTCTCAGGTCTTTAGACATTGAATCAAATGGATTTGATAACCTGTTGACACCTATAATTCTTAAATCCTTGCCATATAATCTTTTGTTAGAATATAATAAACAATGTATAAAAAGTTCTAGTGACTCGCAACCAAACATTGATGATTTGTTATTATTTATTCGTACCGAAATAGAGTCGAGAGAAAAACAAAATTATTTAACTGGCAATTTAGATAACCCAAGGTTAAAGCAGTCTTATAATAATGATTCCCCTGCATTTCGTAAACAAATGTTCGCTAGTGATAGAATTAATTCTGAAGTATCTCATATCTTAGCCTCTGAAACCTTTTGTATATTTTGTTCTTGTAATAGTCATTCGACTGAGGAGTGCAATAAATTTCCCGTTGATCAGAAAATAGCTAAATTAAAAGCACAAGGACGCTGTTTTTTATGCTTGAAGAGAGGTAAACACGTCGCTAAAGATTGTACCATAGAAAATAAAGAATGCACGAATTGCGGCAGATACCATAATGTTACGATATGTAGTTATTTATTTGGCAATGCCAATAAAGTTGATAGGGAAAATAATTCAAATTCAAATGAAAAAGCACTCACTGCTAGAGTCAAATTGGATGAGTTATTTAATTGGAAAACACCGCGAAAAGAAACGAAATTAATTAAAACATTACCGACGGTAGATATCGAATGTGGTAATAAAATATTACATGGCGTAGTAGATAGTGGAACTCAAATTTCTATAATAAAGGCTAATTGTGTACCCGAATACTTTAAAAATCCTTGTGGTACTATAATATTGCAATCTGCATTCGGTCACCAATTGAAAGCTCCTTTAATAAATATTCCATTGAGTATTGCAGTTGATAAATTACACCCCAAGATATATCCTAATATTATGATAACATGTGCTGTGGTTGATAATTTAATTAATGATTTATTACTTTCTCTTGATACATATAATGAATTAAATGATTTGGATAAATATAATGAAAATGATAAAGCATTAAATTGTAATGTTGACGCGATAAGTGACAATACAAAAGAAACCAACACTGTAAATCTGTCTGCTTCAATTTTAGACCATGTGTCAGTTGAAAATGCGAATGCAAACGAGAACATTGACCACGCACCTGGCGACGACCCTGATACTTTTATAAATGATTCAGAAAAATTTAAATGGAAACAGAAAAACGACCCTTCGTTAAATCAGTGTTCGACAGCTAACAAAAATGAATTTAATAGCTTTTCCGTTCATGAGAATTTCTTATATCACTTGGATAAATTATTTGATGAGACAAAAAATAACCCTCACCCGCGTACTAGTATTGCACAATCGATCACGAAAGAAACTAATAATAATGAAAATGACACATGTACTGTTGCCGATTTAATCGTAATAGAGAGTGGAGATGAAATCAAAACGGAAATTCATTATAAGGAAAAAGATCCCCAAATTAGGCAAGCAGAAGAAATTTTACATAATTCAAAAGATTTAAAAGTCCAAAATTATTTACAGAGTGAACACAATATTATGAAAGATACTCCCATAGTTAGCAATGTAATTTCAATTTTCGAACCCTCAAACTATGCAGTCACACCTGATGAAGGAACCGAATACGAAACTGCAATTTATGCTAAAAAGAATGCAAGTGCTTCGGATAAATATTTGATTGCATCAGAAGACATGAAGGAAGAAAGTATAAGACGAAACAAAATTTCTGAAAATAAAGATTCAAAAGTTGATGTCACGACAACAGAAGAATCTTGCTCTATTTTCAATAATACAATGCCAGAAACACTTGATGGAAGTTCCGAATCCAATACGATTGAGTTCAGCGAGGAACAACCTCTTGTTTACAATGAAAATTCCGACTACATTATAGTCAATGGTTGTGTGAAATCACATGAAATAGCAAACAAAGAACCCGATGTATTCCTTAAGTTAAATCATCCTGACAACATGATGTTAGAAAAATGCCAAAAGAAATCTGAGAAGCCTGATGAGTTTACAGCGACTAAGGAAGTGACGATCGACGAAAATAAAAATGAAACTGAACTTTCTAAAAATTATGTTAAAGGAAAGGAAGAAACAGTATACACGAGATGGCTTTTGTCGAATGAACAATGCATTTAGTACAGGAAGACGGCGAAAACGAGAAAAAATAAAATTTCTAGGTCATGTGGTAGGATCCGGTATACATACACCCGATCCCGACAAAGTATCAGCGATACAAAACTTAGAAGTTCCCAAGTCAAAGAAAGATGTCAGAAGCATATTAGGTCTTTTATCTTACTACCGATCCTATGTTCCTTCATTCTCCGACATAGCTCGTCCATTGATTGAACTTACCAAGAAACGTGCCCCTAATGAAGTTACCTGGTCTGAGGATTGTGACAAAGCCTTTTTTGAGTTGAAACAGGCGATCAGTAAATCACCCATCTGTTATTCCCCGAACTTTCAGAAACCATTTATTATACATGCAGATGCTTCTTCATATGCGATAGGTGCTTGTCTATCTCAAAAAGATGAAAATGAACAAGAGCACCCCATTGCTTTTACAAGTAAAAAGCTCTCCAAATGCCAAGAGGGTTATGCTACCATCGAAAAGGAAGCTTATGCTGTTATCTTCGCCCTGAAAAAGTTCGAACACTATATTTATGGTTCGCACGTAACTGTGGTGAGCGACCATAATCCTTTGAAATTTCTCACGGACTGTGCACCTCAAAGTGCGCGCCTTCAAAGATGGGCCCTTGCACTTCAGCGCTTTCAAGCCCAAATAACATACCGACGTGGGAAACTCCACGCGAATGCTGACTCTCTAAGTAGGCTACATGCCTCACATTGGACTTAAAGACTTAAAAACTTTGAACATTTGAAAATTTGAACATTTCTTCTGTGTTACAAGTCTGAACTTTAACTTTATCCTCGAACTTTAAAATATTAGTATTAGTGTTATAGTGTATTCTGTTTGTTTATTTTCTTTGATGTTCTTTAAATGTTTGAATTTTAGTATTAATATGTTTTACTTGTTTATTTAGATATTTACCAGATATTGATTTGTCTCAAAAGACTAAATCAAATTCTCGAAAGGGGGAGGTGTGAGGATTGCGCATGCCTCTTCTTGCTCTATTAGCGCCCCCTTCTGGAGAAACGAAAGCGCGCGGCAGTAGAGCTCAGAACGTCAGCGGCGAAGAACGTCGTCTGATTTATGGAAACAGAAATAGTATGAAAATGGTCGTAAATGTTACCGATCATGAATCTTGAAAAATATGAATAATCTTTTACGTTGATTTATGTTCCTGTGCTCATCATCTGTCCTCGTCATTTTTATGTCAACTTTATGTCATCGTTATGTCAAGAATTAAACTTGTGTTTGTAATTACAACGGCCTGTTTCCTTTAGAACGCCCACACATACGGAAGAGACATGACAGGAACCTAATGTATTGGTAAAGCTATATTACTTTCACTGGTGCTGCTTTGGCTAGCTGGAGCAGTACTGAATTCAGGGGGTGGCCCAGGAGCAATGAAATGTCCCCCCCCCCCCAGAAGATTTAAGATTTTATGCTTTTAATGGTTAAAGTGCAATCCCCCCCCTCTGGAGCCACAGAAAACTCTCCCGGAGAAAAGTCTCTGAATTCAACACTGAGCTGGAGACTTTAGATCACAATACATCTAAAGCTTTTATGACATGGCAACCCAATATCTCATTCCATCGAAGTAAATACAAGAGATTTGTTTTTCTCATAGAGGTAACCATGTGCAAAACAAGACCCCCAGTGATAAATTTTGCAGCACTCTCATTCACTGAAAAATTATTCATTCATCCAATGCTAATGAACAAGCTTACATTATGCTGGTGATCACTTCTATGCGCACTGTTTCTTTTGTCAAGCAAACAAATGGGTTTTTTTTTTTTTTTTTTTTTTTTTTTCCCCTGCATTTTGAAATCTTAATCACTTGGTCCTCTGTAGAGTTACAAAAAAACAAAGTTTCTGCAGTACCTTTCCGATTGTGAGGTTATCTTTTATTTAAAAGAATAATATTTCAAGAAATATTTTTTGTTAAGGTCGATTTGATATTTTTTTCTGTTTTTTCTGCAATTTTAAACTGCCATATCAGTTTCCCAGATGAGAATAAATAAAAACACTTATGCAAGGTACTTTCCCAATTGTAACAGTATCGTTTGTGAAAAAATATATTAATATTTACTACTTCAAAGAGAAAAAAATTTTAAGGTCGATTTCAAATTACTGCTGATTAGAAAAGGGGGAAGCGTTTTTTGCAGATGTGATTTCTCAGATATTTCTTAATGAAATTTCTCCATAAATACATTTTGAATAACTTTATTTGCCCTGCAGTAATATTCTACTTCTTTTTGTTATTTTATTTAGTAAAGAAAGTCTGGGAGCCCCTTGCAGAAAATTTGTCAGGGAGCTAATGAATAAAATTTATAGCACGGCTAGTTTAATAGAGTTTAGACCACTTCGAGTGGTTAAAACCAATTTTGACAAGTTTTAGACAGATAAAAACAATTTTGAACACTGTCCTGGTTAAAATTAGTTTTAACTGGCAAAAATTACAATGCTGATTATAACAATATAATATTAATAGATGTATATCTAAAATAAGTTATTACCTCTTCTTTTTTCAAACTGATAGCTTGCCCATTAAGTAGTTCATTCTTCAAAGTAGCAGGTATTGTAAGAGGAAACACTCTATTGATAATAGGAGACACAACATTTGAAACAGTATTTAAAGGTTTTGAAACAGCTACAGATAAACAGGCTTGGACTATGGGAGCATTCAACTGTTTTATAATGTGAGAATTTAATGTTGTAGTTTGAACAGGTTTAGGCGCGATTTCGAGTCTCTTCTCGAAATTTTTTGGTTCTTGATTATCTGGATACTTTAAAGGCTCAGCGACATTTGTACAAGGAATACATCCTTTCCCATCTGCTGGAGAATATGTTGTGGCTCGGATGCGAACATTTGTATAAATGCGGCTTAACCTTGCACATTTGGAAATAGTAGACATCATTGTAGCCAACATGTTTTTGCCAACAGGAGAATTGACATACCAACATGTGTCTTGATCGTATATGTGTTCTTTGGGGCGCTGAAATAAGGCTCTACAAGCAGGATTTAAGCGACTAAGATAAAATTTGAGGGTTTTAACAGGACATAAAGGATCGCCGGGAATTTCAACAATCACACCAGCTTCTTCATCATCAACCTGGAATTAAAAAATTATATATTCAAGGATAAGTTACATAATATATCATTTAAAAAACATAAATGATATCTATTCTATTTATTAAAGCAATGAAAAACACTATGTATTTAAAAAGAATTTAAAACTACTGGCATGAGCTTTAGTCATGAATAGTCTTATTTTAATCTTGCAGTAACAGGCTCATAAAATATTGAAAGGATATTGTTATAGCTTCCAACTTTTAAAATTTTTTTGATTAATACTCTTTGTTGAATCCTTCAAAACACATTCATAGCCATAATCAGAACCAGATTAAGCTGTCTAGAAACCCTTAGGTAATTAAAGTTTCACAGCACTCTTATCCATCCCCAACTTTTAAAACTAAATTTTAACATGAAATGAATCAGTGATTTAAAAAACTACACAAGTTCAATATTTAAGATTTTTCAGGAATTAAGAAAAACTATGCTACATATATTCCTTTCAAAACACTTTGTCCTTTAATTAATAAATCCAAATAAATTTCATTTTCCATAAAAAAAAAAAAAAATTAAAAAAATCAAGTTGAAAATAAAAATTTACCAGTCGATTTTTTGGATTTTTCAAATTTTTTTAAATGGAATTTAGCATATATACAGGGCTTGAATTTCAGGGAGAGATTGCGCGGTTCGCGCCGAAAATTTTGAAATCCCGCCCAAAAAATTTCACCATTTTCCGGAGAAATTTGCGTTATTTAATTTACCTGCAACCGAACGATAAATTACGTGATTTTTTTCTGCAACCGATCGATGAACGTTGCGTTTTTTAAGCGACTGAGCGACGAACTTTTCGTTTTTTAAGCAACTGATCGACAAACTTTGAGTCTTTTTGGCGACACATCGACGAACTTTACGTTATTCCGCGATCGATCGACGAACTTTGCATTTTTTCCGCGATCGATCGACGAACTTTGCATTTTTTCCGCGATCGATCGACGAACTTTGCATTTTTTCCGCGATCGATCGACGAACTTTGCATTTTTTCCGCGATCGATCGACGAACTTTGCATTTTTTCCGCGATCGATCGACGAACTTTGCATTTTTTCCGCGATCGATCGACGAACTTTGCATTTTTTCCGCGATCGATCGACGAACTTTGCATTTTTTCCGCGATCGATCGACGAACTTTGCATTTTTTCCGCGATCGATCGACGAACTTTGCATTTTTTCCGCGATCGATCGACGAACTTTGCATTTTTTCCGCGATCGATCGACGAACTTTGCATTTTTTCCGCGATCGATCGACGAACTTTGCATTTTTTCCGCGATCGATCGACGAACTTTGCATTTTTTCCGCGATCGATCGACGAACTTTGCATTTTTTCCGCGATCGATCGACGAACTTTGCATTTTTTCCGCGATCGATCGACGAACTTTGCATTTTTTCCGCGATCGATCGACGAACTTTGCATTTTTTCCGCGATCGATCGACGAACTTTGCATTTTTTCCGCGATCGATCGACGAACTTTGCGTTTTTTCCGCGATCGATCGACGAACTTTGCGTTTTTTCCGCGATCGATCGACGAACTTTGCGTTTTTTCCGCGATCGATCGACGAACTTTGCGTTTTTTCCGCGATCGATCGACGAACTTTGCGTTTTTTCCGCGATCGATCGACGAACTTTGCGTTTTTTCCGCGATCGATCGACGAACTTTGCGTTTTTTCCGCGATCGATCGACGAACTTTGCGTTTTTTCCGCGATCGATCGACGAACTTTGCGTTTTTTCCGCGATCGATCGACGAACTTTGCGTTTTTTCCGCGATCGATCGACGAACTTTGCGTTTTTTCCGCGATCGATCGACGAACTTTGCGTTTTTTCCGCGATCGATCGACGAACTTTACGTTTTTTCCGCGATCGATCGACGAACTTTGCGTTTTTTCCGCGATCGATCGACGAACTTTGCGTTTTTTCCGCGATCGATCGACGAACTTTGCGTTTTTTCCGCGATCGATCGACGAACTTTGCGTTTTTTCCGCGATCGATCGACGAACTTTGCGTTTTTTCCGCGATCGATCGACGAACTTTGCGTTTTTTCCGCGATCGATCGACGAACTTTGCGTTTTTTCCGCGATCGATCGACGAACTTTGCGTTTTTTCCGCGATCGATCGACGAACTTTGCGTTTTTTCCGCGATCGATCGACGAACTTTGCGTTTTTTCCGCGATCGATCGACGAACTTTGCGTTTTTTCCGCGATCGATCGACGAACTTTGCGTTTTTTCCGCGATCGATCGACGAACTTTGCGTTTTTTCCGCGATCGATCGACGAACTTTGCGTTTTTTCCGCGATCGATCGACGAACTTTGCGTTTTTTCCGCGATCGATCGACGAACTTTGCGTTTTTTCCGCGATCGATCGACGAACTTTGCGTTTTTTCCGCGATCGATCGACGAACCTTGCGTTTTTTCCGCGATCGATCGACGAACTTTGCGTTTTTTCCGCGATCGATCGACGAACTTTGCGTTTTTTCCGCGATCGATCGACGAAATTCACGTAATTTCTCCTTTTTTTTCTTTCGACAGATTGACACAGTTGTACACTGGCTGCCATGTAGTTCCAAAGTCGCAAATCGATGTTAACACTATTTCGTTAGAAGTCCATATCTATTTCTGTTCATGCGTAAGATTAATTTCATTATTTTATTCCCTCAACTAATTAACTAAATTCCCAATTTTTTCCAACGACCAATATACGTATTTAAAGATTTTTTTTTTCCTCCAACCGAAAAGAGAAGAACAAAAAAGGGCAATAAGAGTCACCAGTCGCTGCACCCTGTCAAATTGACCTACAGTCAGCGCTAACTAAACAAAAATGAGATTAGAAGAGCTGCAAAGATCTTATTACTTTTACTCCTTGAGGTAAAGGAGTAAACCTTTTTAATCCTTGTGAAGGAACAAAACTGTACCTTGTGAAAGAGGCTTCAGCACCCTAAATCAAATAAAATCTAAATTCAGAAATTCATTTAACAACCTAATTGTTAAGGGTCCCTAACATTTGGTGGAACTTGAAAAATACACTACATAAAATTTAACTTTCTTCCCTTTTTTATAATAGAAATAAACATTTTACATAATCATTCTGAGTTGACTTAATTTTTTCAATGGTATTTTGCCATGTCTGCATTAATGTAATTCTTTAAATAGCACGTAAAATAATAGTGGGGTTCAAAGATTTTTTTTTCTCCCTTCCAAGAATTACAACTCCCCTCCATTTAAAAATGTTGGGAGGGAGACTCCCCTCCTTGGAAAAATTGAATTTCAAGCCCTGATATATACCAATTTTCAAATGCATATCTTATACAGTATATAAAAATAAAACATGGGCTTTAAAAGACTATGTATTTAAAAGGAAACCAGTCTAAAAACATGTAAAATAGTTGCAAAGAAAAAAATTACAATGAATATAAAGTATGTACAATGTATACAAAAAGTTAATTAAAGCTAGAGTGAATTAGAATTTCTTATACGCATCGTTGCCTATTAGAAGCAGAATGAAGGTCTTTTTACTTTAAATTGCATTCTCACAAAAACAAAAACAAAAATTATTAAAAAGAAAATATTTATTAAATTTCATTGGATGTCTGAAAAACAGAAGAAAAAAAAATTGGTAGGGTACTGCTAATCCGCGAACAGCTGTAATCTGTGCCGAACAAAGTAAACAAAGAAATTAAATTCTTGAAAAATGTTTCAATGAGGACAAAATTTTGAATTTTTTGTTTTCACCAACTTTAATATATTCCATCTCTCTGTATATATTATCATATAATGTTCTTTTTAATAGTTTAAAATGATACTACATTTAAATATTTTGTTTTATTTAAATCACTTTATTTAATCATTAGTATTTGAAAAACACATTTTGAGCTCTTATGAAAAAGTGTTTTTTAAATTGAAGAAAACACTTACTTTATAGACAATATAGTTAATCATTTATATTCTTTTCATTAAATCCTAATTATAAAGTTGTAAACATTTAAAAATGTTACATTTATTATATTTAAACATGAACACTGATTATTTTTTAATATCTAATGTATTACACTGGGAAATCTTAGTAAAACATCTATTGTTCATTTTCACCAATAGATGGCATAACCACACCTATCATATATTCTAATACCAGCAAATCTTGTGTGTGTGTGGGGGGGGGGGGGGGGGGGGATGCAAATTTTATCTTAAAAACGGCTCTAACGATTTTGACGAAATTTTGTATCCTACCGTTTTGAGGCACAAGAAAACGATTGGGCTAGGGCACATGTTCGAGAAAATTCTATTAGTGGGTCATTTTGGGTCAGGGTCAAGCTAATTGTATCTCTAAGAAACGGTTCAAATGATTTTTACTAAATTTTGTACCCTACCATTTCTGGGCACGAGAAGACTATTGGGCTGGGTCACATGTTCGAGAACTTTCGATTAGTGGGTCATTTTTGGGTCAACACAGGTGTAGTTATTTTTATCTAAAAAACGGCTCTGACAATTTTGATTAAATTTTGTATTCTACAAAATTCGAGCACGATAAAATCATTGGGCTAGGTCGCATGTCCGAGAAAATTCAATTAGTGGGTCAAGCTAATTTTATCTAAAAAACGGCTCAGACTATTTAGACTAAATTTTGCATACTATAGTTTTCGGGCACGAGAAGACTATTAGGCTAGGTCACGTGTTCTAAAAATTTTGATTAGTGGGTCATTATGTGTCAAGCTATTTTTATCTTAAAAACAGCTCAGACGATTTGAACTAAATTTTGTATAAAAAAAAAAAAAAAAAAAAAAAAACATTATTATTCATAAATAAATCATTTAAATTTACTCATTAGTCCGCCATCTTTTTTTTTCTTGGCGATCAACATTTAAAAACCAAATATAGGAAAATATCAAACATTACATTTTGAAATTAAATATCTGATATATATGATGACGCCAAGTAAAAAAAAAAAAGTAAAAATGGCAACAAAATAAGAAATTTATTTTAATTAAATCCATAGGACAATTAATTTTTTAAAAATTTTAGCTTCCGCCAAATAGAATCGAACCTGGGATCTTTTGGGTCAGAAAGAATACACTTTACCACTGTACTATCACGTCTACAATGAAAAGGTTGAAATTAATATTCTGTTTTGAAATCGCAGAAATGGTGGGATGTCATTAAATTAATTCATTTAATTAAAATAATAATACGACTTTTTCAAAATTTTGTGATTTTCAGCTTGACAGTAGGTATTCAGCTGTAAATACACAAAATTTCAAGTCTCTAACTTATACAGTTTCAGAGAACAGACTCTGTGACGGACAGACAGAGAAGCGAGACAAATAGGGTTTCGTGAGATGAACAAAACCTAAAAACGAAATTATATATATAATGCTTTTGAATTCAAAAGACAATGAACAAGTCCTTTTATTAAATCTGACCAAATCTTTAATTTAAAAATGGCGTGTAACTAATTAATATATGAAATAACTAATTTGAAATCAAAAGCAAACATATTTGAACAATAAATGATCTAAACTTAAATTTAGAGACATCATATAATATAGTTTCATATATTAATCAAAGAAAAATTGCAAAACATTATAACAAATAATACCCTTTAAGAAATTTCAATAGGGAACAGAAACATCATATTTAATGACATTTGAAGAAAGTTAAATTTGAAATGAATATTAATGAAGCATTAATCGGAATAACAAATGGAATATACATATGAAATAATGATAGCAATTAAAAAAAAAAACAAAGCAACATGTGGATGTCTAATTATCAGTTGGCTGCAAATGTTATCGTAAAAATGTCTCTAACGATTTTGACTACACTTTGTATATTTTGTTTTTGGGCACGAGTAGACTACTGGAGTAACAGGCCATGCCGCCGAAGACGCGCGTGCATCTCCAATGATTCTAGATTCTCGTGAATCCATACAAAAACACCACCAAAGAGGGCCGGTTTACCAGTGCACCTCCCAGGTAGTGCTCTTTGACCGGGGGAAGAGATGAGGGCGTGAGCCTCCTGCGCCTCAACCCTTTCCCCAAATGAATTGACGACAGAGGTCGTTACGACATATGGTGGAGCCCATACTTAGAGGACACCACCACACAACAATTGGGCAGATGTAGAGACGATCTGATGGCTTCGTAGCTGGAGCCTCATAAGAGGAACCGGGTCCTAGGCCAATGCCGAACCACTGCCACGACCCATTACTGTACCGCAACCTCCGAATATAGAGTCCTAGGGGAGGAGGAAGCAACTAGTTCATTAGTAGACTATTGGGATAAATCACACGTTTGAGAAAATTCGATTAGAGTAGGGATGCACAATCTGTGGCCCGCAATGGGTTAACTGATGGCCCGTGGAGACCCTAAATGCCAACATCTCCAATAAGTGCAAATTTCACCAATTAGTTGCAAAAAAAATTGCAATTTTGTTCTTCTAGGTTGCAGAAAAGCATAATGAATTTAGTCGATAGGGAGTATAAAAATCATGAATTTTTAGTCCATCGGATGAATAAAAATCATGAATTTCGTCAACCAGGCGCGCAAATATAGTGAATTAAGTTGACCGGGCGTGCAAAAATTGTGAATTTAGTCGACTGGGCGTGCAAAAATTGTGAATTTAGTCGACTGGGCGTGCAAAAATCGTTAATTTCGCCGACCGGGAGCACAAAAATCGTGAATTTTGCCGGCTGGGAGCACAAAAACCATGAATTTCGCCGATCAGGCGCTCAAAAAATCGTGAGTTTAGTCGATCAGGCATGCAAAAAAAAAAAAAAAAAAAAAAAACACGAGTTTAGTCGATTCGGCATGCAAAAATCGTAAATTTTGCAGATCGAGAGGGCAAAAATCATGAATTTCGCCGATCGGGCACGTAAAAATCGCCAATTTAGTCCATCGGACTGAATTTCGCGGAACGGGCACGTAAAAATCGCCAATTTCGTCGAACGGGTCGGATGATGGCCATCGACAAGCTAGTCATTTTTATGATTGGCCCTCTTCTTATAAAAGGTTGTGCATCTCTAGATTAGGGGATCATTTTGGGTCACTATGGATCGGAGTCAAGCTAATTTTATTGAAACAAGAAAGAAAAATCATGCACCAAGCATAGATTATGAAACACTTTCCAGCACTAACAGAATACTTTAACAAACCATCGCTGTTTAATAAGGTAAATAAGGTATCTAAATAAACATTTCAGAAAAACCCAAAACACATTTGAAAACCAAATTTCAGCAATTACCGTCCACAGCCGGAAAAAAATACTCCAATTCTTTTCTGCAGCCCTGTACATAATTTATATATATTTGTATATATGCTATAGTATGCTACAATTTAGTTTAGCAATGAAACACATAACACAGTTGGAACTTCAGCTTCAGCAGTTTCTACCAATAGATGGAAACATACTTTAATTATTTTGTACAGCCCTGTATATTACCTTAAGCTTTTTATACACACTACATATTAAGCTATAGTTTAATTCAGACAAATACATGCTGAAATCACACTTCCAGGAATTATACATACAGACATGTATTCAGTTCTTTGCATGGCCCTGTATATGATTTAAATTCATTAAAATGCACTGCAAAGGATTTTTCCCTGTAGAGCCTAATGTAACGGCATTCTTTTGAGTGCCCCTGTAAAAAAAGTATAAGTTCTATACACAATGTTTTCAATACCAAACATGCTATAGTAAAACTCCCCGTGGCAGAATGTAAGCGACGCTGTGACGGGCGTCGCAGACTTTTTATGGCACCTGCAGTCTAAAAACATACAGCAATATCGCGGACGCGCTATAGCGTGTAAATTACGCGAAAAAACGGCAAACTTCGTCGAAGGATCGCGAAAAAAACCGGCGAATTTCGTCGAAGAATCGCGGAAAAAAACGCAAAATTCATTTAAAGATCGCGAAAAATGACTAATTTCGTTGACAGATCGCGAAAAAAACGCAAATTTAGTGAAAAGGCCGTGAAAACACGTGAATTTCGTCAAAAGGACGTAAAAAAATGAGTTTCGTTGAAGGATCGTGGAAAAATGCGAACTTTGCCGAAGGGCTACGGAGAAAAAGCCAACTTCGTCAAAGGATCGTGGAAAAAACTTAATTTCCTCGAAGGATCACAAAAAACGGTCAATTTCGTCGAAGAAACGGCAAATTTCATCGTCGGATTCTGCCGACAGATCGCGAAAAAAACGGAATTTCTTTTTCGAAGGAACTCGAAAAAACTGTAAATTTCGAAGGATCTTGAAAAAATGGTAAATTTCGTCAAATGATCTCGAAAAAACCGCAAATTTCGTCGAAGTATTTCGAAAAAAACGCGAATTTTTTCCAAAGGCCAAAGAAAAAACGCCTAATTCATCAAAGGATCTGGGAAAATGGCTAATTTCGTTGACAGATTGCGATAAAAATGCAAATTTCGTCAAAGAACCGCGAAAAAACTTTATTTTCGTCAAAAGACTTTTAAAAATAACATGAGTTTCGTTGAAGGATCGTGGAAAAAACTGAAGTTTCATCAAAGGTCCACAGAGGAAACGCAAATTTCGTCAAATGGCCGCAGAAAAAATGTCAATTTCGTCAAAGAATCGTGGAAAAAAACTGCTAATTTCGTCAAAGGATCACGGAAAAGTGCGAATTTCGTTGAAGGGCCACGAAAAACGTGAATTTCGCCAAAGGATCGCGGGGGGGAAAAGAAACGCTAATTTCGTCAAAGGATCGCGGGGGAAAAAAAGAAACACTAATTTCGTCAAAGGTTCACGAAAAAAAAAAACGTGATTTTTATGAAATAGTCCCGGAAAAGATGCAGCATTCCTTTAGAAAACAGCAGACACACAAAGTTCTATGCTTATTAATATAGGCATAGTTTTTAATCTGAAACAATATACTGAACTAACTTTTGAAAAATCTGGTTAACCCGAACCCAATCTGCAAGAATCTACACTCAGCCTGAAATCGACTCGAATCACACAAGCAGGGTTAATCCGACCTACAACAAGAATAATTATTGCCGAGGGGATTTTCTCCCCTCCCCCCTCTGCTGTAACCTTTCAGAATATTTGCTGTGAATTTCAGAATTTATTTTTACTCAGAAAGGCTGATAAATGCTGATGCCTTAATTAATTAGCACTGCAACTACAACAGCAGCAAGAATATATTTCTATGATTGCGTATTGCAGACTATTTTTGAAAACATTATTAGCGTTGCAGACACTTGAAGATAGTTCTGCCACTGGGGTGAAACTCCATAACATATATCAATTGCATGCCTATCCAGATATATTTACGTGAGTCAGAGCACGAACAGACAGACAGACGGCAGACAGACAGACAGACAAACCGAATTCATAAACACTTTTCAACTATGTTGGAAAGTGTTAAAAACAGCTCAAAAGATTTTGACTAATTTTTATAGTCTAGCATTTTGGATTACAAGGAGACCATTGAGCTAGGTCACATGTTCGAAAAAAAATTTATTAGTGGGTCATTTTTGGGTCTAGCTAATTTTATTTAAAAAACGACTCTAATGATTTTGACCAAATTTTGTATTCTACTGTTTTGAATTATGAGGGTATCATTGGGATAAGTCAAATGTGCGAGAAAATTCGATTAGTGGGTCATTTTTGGGTCACTACAAGTCAAACTAATTTTATCTAAAAAACGGCTCGAACGATTTTGACTAATTTTTTTTTATTCTAGCATTTTGGGTTATGAGGAGACCATTAGGCTAGGTCACATATTCGAAAAAAATCAATTAGTTGGTCATTTTTGGGTAACTATGGGTCAAGCTAATTTTATTTTAATAAACAGCTCTGATTTTGATTAAATTTTGTATCCTACTGTTTTGGGATACAAGAAGACCATTGTGCTGGGTCACATGTTCGTGAAAATTCGATTAGTGGGTCATTTTGGGTCACTATGGGTCAGCGTCAAGCTAATTTTACTAAAATATGGCTCAAACGATTTTGACTAAATTTTCTATTCTATTGATTTGGATTATGAGAAGACCATAGGGCTGGGTCACATGTTTGAGAAAATTTGATTAGTGGGTCACTATGGGTCAGGGTCAAGCTAATTTTATCTAAAAAACGGCTCCAACAATTTTGACTAAATTTTATATTCTATTGATTTGGATTATGGGAAGACCATAGGGCTGGGTCACATATTCTAGAAAATTCGATTAGTGGGTCATTTTTCGGTCAGTATGAGTCAAGCTAAGTTTATCTAAAAAACCTAAATTTTGTATCCTGCCGTTTTGGGTTAACGAGAAAACCATTTGGCTAGGAACAATTCGAGAAAATTCGATCAGTGGGTCATTTTTGTGTCACCACGGGTCAATGCATTTCAAAGGAAAAGAGGGTTGAAACATTTATTAAGTTGTTTAACAGCTGGCAGTAAACGAAGTCGTAAAGTTGGCAATATTTCACCAAATCTGGCAATATTTGGCAAAATGTTGACATCTTTGGCGAGATTTGGCAAAAAAATAAACTTTCAAGATTACCAATGCCAAAATGCATGCTTGGCGCCAAACGAAAGAATTTTGGTAAATTTTGGCAAAAAAATTGGCTGTTAGAATCTGAAGGAATTTTCTAGAAATTCCCAATAGGAGCGGAGATACATGATTCAACCAATCAGAGTCAAAAGAACATTATCAAACACAGAATTCAACCAATCATGGTAAAAAGAACTAATTGTTAAACGTTGTACAGAAAATTTACTGTTATATAAAGTTGAACACAAAGCTAATTTTAGCCGAGCGTAGCTCGATCTTCAAAGCTGGTTTTAGGTATAGTATATTTAAGGAAATATAATGGACCCGGGCAACACCGGGTGGATCAGCTAGTTTATAATACAAATGTATAATATTATATCTCCAGGAATTCAAGAATTGCGTGTATTTCACCAATTATTTTGGGAAAAAATGCAAATTTTGTCATTCGGGATCGTAAAAATCATTAATTTCCTCGATCGCGCGCGTAAAAATCATGAATTTCGTAGATCGGGTTCGTAAAAATCAGGAATTTCGTCATTCGGGAGCGTAAAATTCATGAATTTCGTCGATCGGGTTCGTAAAAATCAGGAATTTCGTCATTCGGGAGCGTAAAATTCATGAATTTCGTCAATCAGGTGCATAAAAAACACGAATTTCGGGCGCGTAAAAATCATGAATTTTGTCGATCGGGCGCGGAAAAATCATGAAATTCGTTGATCGGGTGGTAAAAATCATGAATTTCGTCAAACGGTTGCGTAAAAATCATGAATATCGTCGATCGGGCGCGGGAAAATCACGAATTTCGTCGATCGGGAGTGTAAAAATCATGAATTTCGTCGAACGGTCGCGGAAAAATCGCGAATTTTAGAGAAAAGGAAGTCGGAAAATCCTGCATTTGGCCGGTTCTTTCCATATTTTTAATCGCCAGTTTTTAAAGTTTAATCGCCGAGTGGCGACTGCTTATTTTCACCTTTAACTCCGACAACAGCTTTTTTGTTGGCCTGTTTGAAATGAAATTAAACCAATTATATGTAATTTAAAATTTATAAACTGAATTGTTATTTTTATTGGTGGACAATATATACCAGGCTACTCAGGTTAAAAATGCCCAATATAGTGTATTCTGTACAGAGTAGATAAAAACTATTTTTAATTGAAAATGCTAGTAGATATTTTATATTTAGTCCTTACCCTCTGATTTTTTGGGTTTGCGGAACCCGAGGTAATTGTAAAATTTCTGCTATTTTTGGAATCTACGGAACACGAAATATTGTAATATAAACCTCTTTCCTCCCCACGCCCCAGATTCTTCAGGTCTGTGGGACCAGAAGTAACGTCAAAATTGTAACCCCCTCCCCTCCCTCCTCCTTTTTTTTTTTTTCGTATGCGCAGGACCCAAAATAATGTGAAATTGTAATTTTTTTCCCGATTTCGCGGTACTCGAAATAAGGATGAACGATGAAGTAGTGAAATTTAAGTTATTTTTCGATTTCCGGGTCTGCAGCACCCGAAATAAAGCCGAAATTGTAAAATTAACGCAGAAAATGTAAAACCTTTTCTTTCGAATCCGCAAAACCCTAATTATTTCGGAAATAGTAAAATTTTCATCTTTATTTTATCTTTCTTTACATCGAAATTTTTCGGGTCTGGATGACACGAAATAACTCCAAAATTGTAACATTATATTTTTGCCTTTTCTTTTCAGAGTCGGCTGGATCCGGAATAGTAAAATTTCCGTTTTGATTTCTTCTTTAGATTTCGATATTTGGAGTTTTCAGGTTTGCAAGATCAGAAATTGTTAAATTCATAATGCGGAAAATTTGTCTTTTTAACACTTTCCAACCTAGTTCAAAAGTGTTTATGACTTCGGTTTGTCTGGCCGTATGGCCATCTGTCCGTGCTCTAACTCCTGTAAATATGCTCGGTTTGCACTACAATTTTTATATGTTATTGTCGTTATCTATAGCATGTTCCCTATTTCAACTGAAGTGTGTAGCACTTATAGTTTTTTTGCAGGGAAATGATTTCTCAAGGATTTCAGGGATTTCTCAAAAGAATTCCGTTACATTACGGTCTATGGGAAAAAATCATTTGCGGTTTATTTTAATGATGTTACACAATTTCAAATACATTGTAATTGATATATATCACTAAGGTGCATTACAAGAAGCTTAATATGGAATAGGGTGTGCATAGCACTTATAGTTACTTTGCAGGGACAGTCAAAAGAAATCCGTTACATTACGTCTATGGAGAAAAATCGTTTGCGGTTTAATTAAATAATGTTTCACTATTTTAAACGCATTGAAATTTATATATATCACTAAGGTGCATTACAAGAGGCTTACTACAGAATATTGTGTGTATAGCAGTCATCGTTCATTTACAGGGACACACAAAAGAATTCTCTACTGTCTGTTAACCAGTTCCTGGAAGTGCGTTTTAAGTTGCTGAACGCGATTTTAAATTTCACTCACTTTTTGTCTATTACTTGGTGTGTACAAATTCTGTATATCATTTACAAGGCAGCACAAAAGTTCGCGAACACGTTTCCGTTTATTGACAGAAACTCCAGAAGGAGAATTTTAAACTGTGTTACGCGTTTCCTAACTAAACTAAAATTTAGCATCCTATGTAGTTATATATACAAATCTATAGATCCTATACAGGGCTGAATAAAAGTATTCGGATATTTTTCCGAATATTGTGTAGGTTGGGAATTTCTGAAATTACGTTTTTAAATATGTTATGCGTTTTTCAAATTGTTTACTTAGATGTTATCTTTCAGCTTATTAAACGGTAATGATTTGTAAAATTATTTTGGAAGCGTTGGAAAGTGTTACATAATCTATGCTTGACGCATGATTTTTCGGGGTTTTTTTCCCCCAGAAAGGTTTAATGGAGGAAAACCAACATACATAAAAGTGAAAAAATGATTTCACTGAAAAAAGGTACAGCATATTTGTAATTGCCCTAAAATATTGAAAAATCAATCAGTTATCTTGACAGTATTTTATTTAGAATCCCACAGTCATGAAATCTTTCACCCACCCCCACCTTTTTTTTTTGGAGGAGGGGGGGGGGTGAGTTTTTTGCATTGAAAACCATTTTTAGTAATACTTATATATACACACAAGCAGAGCTCGGCAAATGCAGCCGCCAGGTCGCCTCAAAATACATTAACTGACAACTGGAAGCATTTACATTGAATAATCTTAGCTAAGAAGCAAAAATTTTTAAAATGTAGATTTTCCTGAACCATGTCAAACAAGTGTCTGCAGGTGAAGTACTTTAAAGCTGACATTTTAATGATATTGTTAATTTTTTTTCCTAACTAATTTCTTTCCAAATTTTATTCACAAAATAATGATTTTTGTAAACAACAATTGTTGTATTGCATATTTTATTCATTCAAACTTTGTAATTATTTATTTATTTTGAGCTATAAAATTTTGATGTTTTATTGAGAAACTTAATATATATTTTCTTTCTAAATTAAGTAAGCTGAAAAGTTGCTAATGATTATTCTTTTTCAACCAATTCATAAAAAACTTATGTGCTTTTTGAAAACCCATGTGGTATAAATATATTTTTACTAGAGACTAGAATTTTCTGGCTACCACATTTTTTTGCTATTTGTAGAGCTCTGCACTTAAGTTATACAGATAAGTACTCCTTGTGTGCAGTGTTGAATTCAGGGAGTGGCCCGGGAGGGGGCATTCCCCCCGGAGCATCGAAATCCGCCCCCGGAAAATGTGAGATTTTGTGCTTATTAATGGTTTATAAGTGCACAATTGCCAACCTCCCGATTTTTTGAATACCAGTAAAATCATACAAAAATTTTCGCTTTATTAAATAGCAGAAATTGCACTATTAAATAAAACAAATATTTTTTCATAAAAATACTGGTATTAAAAAAATCGGGAGATTGGCAACTATGTAAGTGCAATCCTCCTAAGAACTTCATATAATCTCCAACCTCCCAGAGTGGCAGAAATCCCTCCCGGAGAAGAATGTCTGAATTAAAACTCTGCTTGTGTGTCATTCCATGTATCAACATAGTTTAAATCTGATCTCCTAATGTTGTAATGAAGTTTGGGGTACTTAATACAATAGTATCATGAAAAAATAAAAATATAGAAACTAGATGCCTGAGGTTCCAGAGTAAAAAATTAGAACCAGTTGAAATTTCCAAATCGGATTCAAAATTGGCTAAGAGATGTTTGAAACACTTGTTTGATGAACTGTACAATGACAAAGATTTTCGGTAAAATCTATAGAGTATTAATCTATACAATCTACATTTATTATATATATATATATATATATATATATATATATATATATATATATATATATATATATATATATATATATATGCATAAATTATACAGGTAAATATACTGTATGTAGGTAAGTCATCTAAATAAGTAATTTTGGTATTGAAATTAGGGCAAGCAGTTGGCATTTTAATTTATAACTCAGCATCTCATTAAGATAAGTCAAAAAGATCAAAATATCTGACCTTGAAATTAAAAATTCCAAATACATGTACGTGTGATTATACATCTGAAAACTAAGCCACATCAAGCACTTCCCAACGATACCAAAATTAAGGCTATATGCCAATTAGGGAACAAACTAAATTTGTAGCGCATAAAATAGAAAACTTGAAGCTTTTCATCCATTTTTTAAGCCATTTATCTCAAAACCCAGAGAAGGTTAAGGTTTATTATTGGGTATTTTTATTCATTTCTCTATGAAAACAATTTGAGCCTAATATCATAAATATCTGAGGAAGTCAGGTATAAAATGCTATTTCTATGTTGATTTGACATAGAATGACTCATAATGTAAAGAATACAACTTCCATAATGGCAAAAAGCATCCGAACAAAATGGAGATATGTTTTATAATAATATATGTTAGTATTAAAAAAACTGTTTGGTTTTGTTATATACCCTTTACCTTTTTCCCTAAAATTAAAAATTTAATCCTTTAAAAGTTAAATGTCCTCAGTAAATAAAGAAACCGGAGGAATACATTAAGAAAAGAAAAGAAAGAAAATGCTGCACAGTAGGGAGCAAAAGATCCAACCAACATCTTCTAAAATAGAAATAGGATAGATCTTTTATAGAAATAAATGCCATAGAGCTGATAATCTAAAAATAACTAAGCAAGACTAAGCAATCCATGAGGACTCTGTATGGGTAAATATGACGTTGCTGGCGGTTTTACATGATTTTTCGTCACTGACATTTTTACACGGTTAACATTTTGTTTGTCTATCTAAGCAAGGACTAATGGGTTGAGTATGAAAATGAATCGTAAAAGGGCTGAATCGGTCCGTACGATCATAAATTCCCTTCGTTAATGTTAAACCTATCGGAGTGGAATGCTTTCTTATTTTTAAAATAGCTTCTCGGGAAATTAATATTTTTGATTTATTTTTCCTGTGTACTCTTCTTAAAAGAATGTCTTTTTTTTTCTTAGTTGATAAAATATTTCTAAAATATATGTTTAAATTTTATCTAAAGTGTTAAATCTTACTCACAGCTCATACGAATTTAACACATAAAATATTAAATTAAGCATAGATTTTAGAAATATTTTGTCAACTAAGGGAAAAAAAAAAAAGAAATCCTTTAAGAAAAACATCAGAAAAAATAGGTAAAAAAGTATTAAGTTCTTTATTAAATATTTTTTAAAGTAAGAATGCATTCCACTCCGATAGGTTTAACATTAGCGAGGGAAATTTGCGATCTGACTGACCACCATTAAAACATTTTAAAAAGACATAATATTCCGCATACCAGAGTTGGGCAAAATACAACGATACAAAATTTTCGATACAAAATAAAAAATACTTTGGTTTTGGAACTTAAAATACAAATTACTTTTCAAATTAAAAAATTTTTAAATACAAAATACATGTATTTTCAAAAGAGATTTAAAATATCAGCTTAACAAAACCTGCATGCCAAATTTGGGGGCCTTTAAAATCAAGAGCCTCTGGGCCACGGCCCAGACTTTAATAAACTCCTGAATGGATGGATTAAAAAAAAAAAAAAAATCAACACACAGCAAAATTTATTGGATTTCTTCTGACTCTGAATTTTATAGCTATTACAAAATAATAATAATAATAATAATAATAATAATCTTCCGCTTTCAACACCGTATTTACTATTTTTGGCTCTGATAGAACATTTTCTTTGTATTAGTAAATAAAATATAAAATTATAAGAAATAATATATTGTATATTATTCCTTTCTTATGTTTTTCATCATAATATGTTAGTGTGCCGCAGAAGTTTAACCATGGGTTTATGTGTGCCGTGAGAAAAGTGAAACACTGCTATAGATTGCTGGTAGTCAAAGTATCAAAATAATCGACTGGTAGACTATACACTACCGACAGTTGATCATCTTAAGTCGATAGACAATGTCACTCAAAAGTCAAGATATTAAAATAAGAAACGACCCACAGCAAATTATTCCCTCATAGAATCTAATGCTGCAAGTGGTCTTATTTAGAATGTGCGTGTGTGTGCAGGTATATACAAGGTCAAACATCGATCAAAAATAAAATACAAGGTGTGTCACTCAAACCCGACCTGCATTTTCGCTTATAACTTTAACAATATTGAAGATATTGTAAAAATATTTTAAACATGTTTGATTTGCTTCGCATGAAATACAATGACGTCAAAAGTAAACCATAATTCGACCAGTGACACCGTATGTACTGTTTATTCCTACATACGTAGCTCAGTAATGTTTGGACGCGGATGGTGACACTTTCCAGCACCTTTCGTGCGGACATTCTATTTCACATAAAGCAAGTACGTTGAAAATATCTCTAAATTATATTTAATATTGTTAATTATAGTTATGAACTTAAACCAGATGGTGGTAGCGTACAACACATACGATGTTACTGACTGAATTACCATGGCTTTCCGGAAAGGATGCACCGAATATTCAGTATATACTCGAGCATACTACCGAATATTCGGTCAGCCGAATATCGAAATATTCGGCCAAACTAAATTACTTATATATATATATATATTAATCTTACACATCAACTACTTTGAACTATCAATTAATAAAGATATTCAGAATATCAGAATAATTAAGAATTAGAAAATTTAAATAAAAAAGAATGCTTTTTACCTTATTTATTTGCTGTTCAAAAAGTGAATAAAATAAAGATTTAAGAAAATTAACTATTAATGAGGACCTTCATAGGAATTAATTATGTACGAATGAAAGTTCCTGAATATTGTGTGGCAGATAATCCGATTCTTGCTTTTTCAGAAACAAGGTATTTCTAAACAAAATGGGACAAACTTTCAGGGGTGATAATAGGCATCAAGACAAACAATTTTTGTCCAGGAAATTAGGATCGCAATCCACTTATTCAGTCAAAAATAGATCTCATTCCAGCCCGAACTTGGATTTTCATTTGTTACTTTAACAATAATGAACATATTGTAAAAGATATTTTCAATAGACTTACTCCAATTTCTGTGAAATATAATGAAATGACGAGAAGTGCTGGAAATTGCCACCATCCATATCTAAACAACACCGAGCTAGACATTCCATTAATCAGAATGCAGCTGACAATACATATACTGCGTCACGGGCCAAATTTCAGTCACTTCTAATGATGACATCACATTTCATATAAACAAAGTTAATATAATGAAAATTTCACTAAAAATATCTTCATTATTGTTAAAGTTGTAAACAAAAATTCGGTTTCAGCTTGTAGTGACACACCCTGTATATTTTATTGAATTTATTGTATTTTTGATGGAATAAGTGCACTGAGAGGCTGGTTTCCTGTTCAGTGTTTCTCTTGACCACATTATCTCCCCTGAAAGTTTGTTCCAAGATTTTAGAAACAAACTATGTTTAAATCAAAAGGAGAGGAAGTTATTCTTGCTGAGTTGCCATCATTTGAATAAATTGTATTATTTATTTATTTATTACTTTAGTTCCTTCAAATAAACATTATATGACTATAAAAATTTTCTTCAAAATTCTTCTTTGATTTTAAAATATTTGTTTTAGAATAAGAAGATTTTATTCATTTATTTTAATTCACAGAAGCCATGAAATTTAAAGTTTTATTCATTAAAAAAGCTTTAAGACTATCCTCTTTTTAAATAACTCAAAGCATAGATTTTTTTTTTTTTTTTTTTTAAGTGTAAAGTTTACTAGTAGAAAGGTCTTGTTCATCAAAGTGGAAGTATCTGTGTTAAATATTATGTAAAATTGTTTTAAAATTTAACTTTTTAATACCTTTGAGCTCTGGGTGAAATATAATAGGAGTATTTGAACGAATATTCAATATTCCGTTTACCTGTGTGCCGAATATTCGGTATTCGGTTAAAATCACTATTCGGTGCATCCCTATTTTCCAACACTTTTCACGTTACAAAACAAAGTAAATCTACTAATAACTAGTCGGATGAGCAAATCCCAAAACTTCTATCTCATATAGGTATCACATACACTAAAAACGAATCAGCCCCAATTTATAATCAAGTTATAACTGAATCTAAAGTTTCATTAAATTCCGTCCATTAGCTCTTGAGATATGACTATCGCTAAAATCGTGTAAATCCTGAAAAATGCAGCATAGCAGCACCACCTGTTGGGAGATTTACACCAAAACCCAATCAACTACAACTTATGTCAACGTCTAACTGAATCTGAAGTTTAATGAAATTCTGTGCATTAGTTCTTGAGATATGGCTATCGTGAGAATCAAGAAAAAAGTAGCATAGCAGTGCTACCTGTTGGGAAAACGTAATCAGCGTCTATTTATGTCAAGGTCTAACAGAATCTGAAGTTTGATAAAATTCTATGCATTAGTTCTCGAGATACAGATATCGTGAAAAATGTAGCACAGCAGCGCCACCTGTTGGGCGATTTACACCAAAAACTAATCAGCGCTAATTTATATTACGAACTAACTGAATCTAAAGTTTTATTAAATTCCATGCATTAGTTCTTGAGAAGAGTACCCACAACATTAGCCACACACAGACATTTTCTAAAAACAGTCAAATCGAGTTCAGAACCTTCTAAAACGTATAAATCCGTCGAGAACCGGAAGTCGAAAATTTTCATGAATCTAATACTTTCTTCTTGTAAAGATAGAAGAAAAAGAAAGCAAAAATATTTTTTTCAAGATCTTCATTATTGCCCTGTTGAACAAAGTTATGAAAGAAAATCTGAGGTCGGCTTGGGGTGACTTTATTTTTGACCTAATAAATAGATTGTGAACTAGGTTCTTCACGAAGGCTTAACTGTATTATTATTCCATTTCAATCAACAAGAATTCGACGAAATTCTGTATACAAAAAAAGTAAGCATTAAATGTGGATAAAACTATTCTTTTCTGATGTAATTATATTTCTAATTCATTCCAACACATTAGCTAGAAAACTTGTACACTAATTTGAAAGTAATACTGATTTACTGCATTCATTTTAGATAAAATTTCTTTTATTATACTAATTTATGCCAATAGATTCCTGTATTATTCATATTTTGAAATATTTTTCTATTATTATCTTAATCGAAATGAACAGATCATTTATCCTAGGTAGTTGATATATACATATAGATTTTTTTTTTCGTCCATTCAAATATTTCCCCGTTGAAGAAATGCAATGCAATAAGTTTTCCTTTGTTACATGCTGATCTTCCACACAATAAAAGATCCTGCTAATTCAGTTTCGCTCTTTAAACGCGTGTTTTTGTACGGCACATAAAAAAAAATTACAAAGCATCCTTAAAATAATAATAATAATAATAAATACTTAACAAATTATCTCTCATTTTCATGCGTTACTTTGTTTAAGGGTGTTGGTCAGTGGAGATATCAAATTCCCTTCGCTAATGTAAAATCTATGGGAGTTAAATGCATTCTTATTTTTATAATATCTCATCAGGGAAATAATATTTAACCTATTTTTCCTGTGTACACCTCTTAAAGGATGCCTCTTCCTTTCATAGTTAACAAATAATTCTAAAATATATCTTAATTTTATTTGAGGTGTTGAAATCTTACTCTCAGCTCGTCAGCTTTTAACACATAAAATATTAAATTAAGCAAATATTTTAGAAATATTTTGTCAACTAAAAACCTTTATTCTTTGAGAAGAATATGCTGAAAAAAGAAGTTAACTTTTTATTATTTTCTGAGAAGGTATTTTAAAAATAAGAATGCATTCCACGCTCTTAGGTTTAACATTACTACATATAGGATATAGGAATTTGGAGGTCTGCACGGGCACAGGCCTGGCCGGCAAAATTAAGGCAAACTTTTAAACGAGCTGGGCAGATTAAAAAAAAAAATAATAAAAAATTAAGCAAACCAACTGCCCCGATATAACAAATTTAAAAGGGTCGGACAAAAGCGACAAAATATGAACAATTTTCAATGAACCTTGCTGGGCCGAGAATAAGTTATAAATGTGATGCACAAGTCGATACTAATTTGACAACATCAATACAGAAATTATGTCCAGCGTAGAGATCTGCATCGGACACGAACAGTTACATTGCGTCTGAAGCCGTGCTTAATTTTTTTTTTCAGCAGAATTGGGCCGTAGGCTTACATTTTTTTCTACATACTTGGAACGGGCCGGTCCTGGACGCAATTGTTCTCAGATAGTCCAGTAAATGTAGACCAAAAAAGGCTCCTTCCTGGAAAGTTTCGAAGAAGTTTTTTTTTTCTTTCTTTCTTTCTTCCTTCCTTTTATGTTTTGGGGGGTGTTGAACACGAAAGGGTTAAACTTTTTTGAAAATATTATTGCACTAAATTAAACTAGAGAAAATTTCCTACATTTTTCATATGCAATGTTTCCTTCTAATGTTTCCTTCTTGGCATACAAGTAAAAGGAATTTTAGTGATATATTGAATTTCCATAATAGGAGTGGGGAAACGTGATCCAATCACTATGCATCATTTCAGTCACTAATTTGAAGCTCTTTACTTATTTGTAGATGAATTTCGAATATGTTAAAATTTCCGTAGCAAGTTTTAAACCTTTTATAACACTAACAAAATAAATTGAAATCAGGTGATTAGTAAAGATATAAAAACACAAACACTCCGAATATATGAGAACACCAATTTTTATTTTTCTAGTAATCTGATTTAAGTACAATTATAACTACTATAAGTTTAATATAATACCAACATATGTGGAAGATTGTAAACAAGAAAAAAAGAGAAATACAGTCTTGTTCTAAATTAATGTCGTTTTGATCGCTTTGAAAGGCCTGGTTGATGTTCTTTGACAGGAGGCTCATCGTTATCTTATTTTTCTTCTTCATCACTCTCAGGTTATGTCTCACTTGACTTAAAATATCCTGGAGTATTGGGTCGTCATCCTCTGCTTCTAAGTCATCTTCGGCGATGAAGGAGCTGACATTGTCACAATGGACATCACAGTTCAGGCAGCTGAGCGAACAAAACAAACCTGCTATCTTAACCAGCCACACTTTTCCAGCTTAAACCAGCCACACTTTTCAATGCAGTTTGTTTTGCATTTGCAAGATATTTTTCGCAGAACAGCTTCTGGTGTGGGGGGTTTGGCAGTTGTTATGGCAGGGCATAAAATAACATATAAAGTAGGCGACACTAGTGTCGCCCAGTGTGAAATTATTGTCGCCTAGTGACAGAGAATGGTGCCGGCAATTTTTGAAATAAAAAATCTTGGAATAACAAAAACTGTCTTTGTGCTTCGGATAATATGACTGGCGACAGTCGTTATAGCAGATACCGAGTATAGACAGAGACAGTAGGATAAAATATGAGGCAGGCTGGGATGGCGGGAAGTGCCGTGTGACCTATGGCCTATGGGAAACGTCGTTGTGTGACCTTTGTGTTTCTGCTTGAAAAATTTATTTTCCGACAATGCATCCAGTGATGGGATTCAAATAATATAACAACCGGTTCGCTTCACATTTTTGAGGCGATAACAATAAGGGAAAATAAAGCATCACACATAGATTATGAAACACTTTACATTAAAATAACAATATAAACTTTGATTTTTAAGTATAATGGGGAAAAAAAATCCTGAAACATGTTTTCCTATAAGGGCGTAATTTGTTTAATAAATATTAGGCAATCATGAAATCCTGATCAAAATTTCTATCAGAAAACGAATCAAAGCCTGGTAATACAATAACGATAATGCAAGAATAACAGAAATTTAAGAAATGTTGAATAAGCATGCTATATAACCAGGGAGTTGTCCTAGGCTGCCGATTTAGATCCCGAAATTCTTCAAATCTTCAAAATTTCAATGTTTTTTGTTAAGTTAAATTGGATTCTCACAGGACTGAAGAAGAATTTTTTTTTCAAATTAAACATTATTTTATTAAATGAAACAATTTAGAAAATGTCACAGTGTTATATTTTAAAAATGCTGTTGTGCAGATGCACATTAAAAAAAAAAAGTAAATTAATGTAAATACGATTTTCGCATTTGAAGTATTTTAATAACCAGTTCGCCGAACTCCACACAAATTAACAGCTGGCGCGAACCAGCTGAATAAATCTGTTTTTTTTAAACAAAAGAATCTAAAGCTATTATAGTTTAAACCATTCACTTTTTATTTTACCGTTTTTGAAAATATTATTTCTTTTTAGATACTGTTCATGGTATTTTCTTACTTTAACTGCTACAGTTGACGTTGACTACAGTGAAAATATGGTTAAGAGAATCACTGATTTTTTTTACTACTAGTCCCAAAAAACGCATAAAAACCGATCAAATTAATAAAAATGAAACTGTAAAACGGAGAAATATCTTAAATGATTATAGCAAACCAGGTTGCAGTACCAATACAGAAATCAAAAATCTGAAATTACCCTTGAAAATCATCATCCTAACAATAGTGTTTCCCATACAAAAAGTGTTAAGGAAAATGAAAACCATCTACTTGAAACGCCTTGTTCAACCAAAAAATTCCTACAAAAAGAGAAATGTTTGGAATGGTATAAGGGTAGCAAGATAGATCCATCGTGGCTGTTAAAAACTTACGATTGTTTTGAAAAAATAAAACTAGGAAACAAGCGCTACGGGATAAAATGTGTAATTTGCTTTAAACACATTCAAGAAGCTCAAAAGTTGTCTAAAAATGGCACTTTGTCCATTGCTGATGGTGTGCGATGTGACGGCAAAAAGAAATTAGAAAGGATCATCGATCACTTAAACAGTGAAGCTCACAAAGCAGCTGTGAACCTTGACCAAATGGAAAAAAAAATTAATGGCACAATCTGATCAGCATCCTTGGATAAAAACTCTAAAATTGCACAATGCAGAAAAAATAAAATTGCTAATAGAGCTTGCACTGGATGTTTATAATGATAGTCGACAGTTGACTCTCTCTGCTCATTCTTGCCCTTCGCGGTCTTTAACGAAAATTCACATTGACTGACAAATTGCCTCTTACATGGATAACGGTTTACAGTGTGAGTTTTCTTCTTTTAATCTATATCCAGCACTGTTGCAGTATAGAAATCCTGTAATGTATCGCGAGATTCTTGATATCGTTGGTGACCTAAAAAAAATACAGTTGCGCAGTTACAAAATGCTGATTGTTTTTCTATCCAGGTAGATGGTTCCGTTGATAAATATGGAGTTGATAATAAATTTGTTACAGCACGATTTATTACAGAAGAACAAGATATTAAATCAGTTTTTCTAGGAGAATGTAAATCGAGTAAGCGAGGATCAGAAAGCCTCATGGATTCTGTCAAAATCGTATTTGAGAACTTGGGCATTGAGAGTGTCGCCAAAAATAAGTTGACAGGGCTTAACTACTGATGGGGGGAGTGCACATACAGGCAAAAACAGTGGCCTCTGGGTTCGTATGAAACAATACTTGGGCTGAGACTTGCTATGCGTTTGGTGCGTTGCTCACAGGTCCGACTTAGCTATGTCTGATTTGGTATCATCAGTTATTGAAGTTCGGCATTGGAAATCCAATATAAAATCTGTAGCAACATTTTATCGGGCTTCTGCTCTACGCTTTGAAGAACTTCAAAAAATAGCTGAAATAGAAAACCAAACTGCCTTTCGTTTCCCTGCCTATTTTGAAGTGTGGTTCGTGGAACACTTACAAAACTTAGCTAAAGCAGTATGGCACAATTTTCCTGTCATGCAAAGATGTTGGGAAAACATTGTGAACCATCAACCTGACTCATCAAAAACTGAAAAAGCTCCTACTCGCAGGTTCCTCCGATTATGGATGGAAGATGGTGAGCAACAACGCATGACTTGATTAATGCTAGATCTGCTGAAGCACTTTGAAAAACTTCAGAAAGATAGTCAAAGGTCTTTCATTACACTGCCTGACAGAGAATTGTCAAAGAAAATTTTTACGAATGCTTTGACTCTTATCGAAGATGGGTGTTATCCTAGTGGATACGAAGAGCAGTTGATGGACATAAATGAAGGAAGGTGTACTAAGGAATCTGAAAGTGACTCGGATGTTGAAGAAAATCCTCACAAGTGTAAAGTTTGCAACTCATTAGTTTCTACCAAGAGATGTTGGTCTGCAGTGAGAAAAGAAACTGTATTGAGTTGCAAAGAATTTGTTTCTCAAAGATTGGAAGATGATCAAATGAGCATCTCCAACAGGATAGAAAAATCAAGAAGACCTTAAAAGCAAGAAGACCAACAGAGGTTGTTAGTGCAGCCCGCTTTGATGTTGAGAACTTTTTTGGTAAAGACAAAGTTGCCGATTTTACCGATGATGTGGTTGCTTTATACGCGGCTGAAAAACTGCCTCCTACGTCAGATATGAACTGATCAACAGCAAGACTCTATCACTACTTTAAAGCATCTCAATCCCACTCAGTTTTTAACAAATTGGTACAATCATATGTTTCTTTAACACCTCACAGCATTGGCCCAGAAAGAGTTGTGTCCATACATACAACGCTTAAATCTAACAAACAGTCGGGACTATCAAGAGAAGCATTAAACTTAAGAATGTTTATTGCTCTCAATGGAATTGGAACAGCTTTTTATGATCCAAGACCTGCTGTTGCAAGGTTCCTAGACAGCAAAGAAAGAAGGAGAAAGCTTCCAGACAAAAAAGTCTATCAAACACAAGAGTTTGTCAAAAAATTCTTTGCAATTGATAATAACTTGCAAGAAAAAATGTAACGATTTTAATTACTATTGTAACATTTTAAAACCATTATAAAAATTTAATAAATTTTAACTCATTAAAACATAAAGAACGAATCGATTTCCTTGTTTAATTCCATTATTTCCACAAGAAAGTCCTTTGTATAAAAATTTTAAACTATTGTAAATATTTCTGCAAAGATTAGTATTTTGGAAATATTTTACTAGAATTTGATTTTTTTTTTTTTTAAACATGAAGTGTAAAATCGATTTCCTTGTTTAGTTCTACTCTTTTCAAAATACAGTAATTTCTGAAAGGCTAAAGATGTTTAATAACTTTAATTATTGTTCATTTGGCATTTTGGAAACGTGTTATAAAATTTAATATGGTATTTTTTTTATTTAATGTTTTTAAACAGCAAGAGGAAAATCTTTTTGATTAGTTCCACTTTGGGTCTAAAGCTATAGTTACGGGAAATTAAAAACAAATATTTAATGATTCAGGTCAAATTTGCTTTTCAATTTGAGAATTTATTCCAGGCTCCAAATACCAAATTGGTAGATGTAATACTGTTATATACAAAAGTCAAGTGTAGAAACAGTAAAAGGTAAGCAGCATTTTAACGTAATTTTAGTGATAAATTTCATACATAAATTTTTAATTAGGTACAGAAATTGGTAGGTTGAATGTTATGTTTGATCTATATTTATAACTAACATAACAATAGTTAACAATTAGTGTCTGAACTGTGAATGTAGACTTTCTTTAATGCTACCTAGCTATAAATGAACGGGTTTACATGATTCAATGAAGACATCATTATTTACTTACCAGGTACAGAAGAAGTAAAATAGACAGAATTAATAAAACAGAATTATAGAAATCGATATTCTAATTATTTGGTTTGAAGTTATCGGGGGGAGGGGGGAGGGGATTTATAGATATTTGCTTGGGACAACAGATCAAACCTATTGTCGCCCAGTGAGAATTCCTTAAAATATGCTCTGTGTTATGGGTGTGATGCCTCTGTTTTATTCCAGCCTCATTCCTCAGCTTTTTTACAGTTACCTAACCATAGCTGTACTTGGTGGTAAACTCTCAAACAGTGATATGGAGCTACATCTGCTGTTGGAGGAAGCAATGCTATATTTGCAGCGGTCTTAAAAGCAGATTTTTTAAAGCACCTGTACCTCGGGCTGTTTAGGGAAGGTGTTGCGTTCCCACTGAATCCATACAGGTGTCCAGAAACAGCCGCTTAGCTTTAATAACATCGTCGGCTACAGCACCAGGGTTTTTAAATATATCAACCGCATGTTGCAAATCAAAATTATTTTGCAATTTGAAAGTATTTTGTTTTCTTTTGACTGTACAATGCAGAAGTGGTATTGCACCCACTCATGGCATGTATAAATAGGATGTGTTTGGCAATTAATTTGTCGACTGCATCCAATTGTGAATAGATCTTCTGGGGACTTTTTGCTTTTCCTGTTTTCAAGAAATAAACATTGGAAAAATTGCAAAGCCCAATTAAGATTACCAGAAGGTCTACATCTTCACCAATGACTATCATGTCCTCATGGTTACGTACCAAATTGAGAGCAGTGTTGATAATGAATCTTCTTTTGCCTGCTTGCAAACCATATTTCAGAGCCATGTCTACTCATCAGCAGGGCTATTAAATGGTTTTTGTTCTTGTCGACTTGTCGTTTGTGAGAAATTTCCCCTGCTTGTTGACACTATAGTCTCACTAAAAACAACCTCATTAGATACAGTTTTGCGAGATTCATGCTCAACAAATTTAGTACTAATTTCAATAATATTTTCTGGGTATCTATTGAAGATTACTACAGTGTTCGCTGCACATTTAGATTTAACAAAGTCCATATAGCTGTCTGATACAAATGATTGACAACCCTGCCACAAAAATCTGTGGAGTAAATACCCGCCATCTATGACATACATACATACATCTGATCCCAAAAGTGATGTCTGGTGAGAGTGGAGTGAATTCCTTATACAAAGAAGATTTGGTAGTTTTTCGCATTCCAGATTCGTCAAAAAGAGACAATGGGTAGGCAGAGAGCTTGTAAAACAAATATTTCTCAAATTCTTGGTCAGATTGTTTCGTTGCACTCATTCTTTGGAAGAGTACTGTCAGGTTGAAGTAAATTTTTTCTTTACTTATCTTGACAGCGCTATTCATCCAGCTAATTGCTGCGCTCTTTCATTATGCTTGAATGTAACGTAATGAAAATCGCTGTTAATGATTCGTGATATGTCAGCAGTGACAATTTCCTGTGCCATATGACAGTTTATTCTCTCAGCTCCAACAACCCCTGTAGAGATTGAAATGAAGTGTTTATCAGAAAGGAATGTGTTGGTGAGCCCATTCCAATAATTTATACATATCATCGTTGTTCCGGGCCACTCTGGAGTTTCTAATCTCTACATGTGGTTCAGAAGTTGTAAAAGCTGTTCCACCGAACTCTTCAATTTCTTCGCATATCTGCTGAATTGGCGTCAAAGCGACCAAAACGACATTAATTGGAGAACAAGACTGTATTTCTCTTTTTTATCTGTTTACAAACTTCCACATGTGTTATTATTATATTAAACTTATAATAGTTATAATTGTACTTAAATCAGATTACTAGAAAAAAAAAATTGGTGTTCTCGTCTATTAGGAGTGTTTGTTTTTATATCTTTCCTAATCATCTAATTTCAATTTATTTTGTTAGTGCTTGTTATAAAAAGGTTTAAAACTTGGTAAGCAAATTTTAACATATTCGAAATACAAACTACAAATAACCAAAGAGCTTCAAATTGGGGACTGAAATGAATGCATAGTGAATGGATCACTTTTTCGCCCTCCGATGATGGAATTTCAGCATATTTGCTCACATTCCTTTTACTCGTATACCAAAACTATTTATCTCAGAAAAAAACATTGCATATGAAAAATGTAGGAAAATTTCCCTAGTTTCATTTAGTGCAACCCTCTACCGCATACAAGGAATAAACCGACCCCCCCCCTCCCCATTTTTTCATGATTTTTAGCTTATAACTTTTTAAGCAGATCAGATACGAGGTGGCAAAGTATAAATTCGTGTTCAGCACACCCCAAAACATAAAGGAAGAAAGAGGGAAAAAAACTTATCCAAAACTTTCCAGGTAAATTCCTAGATTGACTGGACTAAGAGCATGAATGAACTTTTGTTAACGGAATCTGTAGAAATAGTTTAATAAATTAAAGAGAAATAATTTTAAAAATCTACTTTTTTATAGATATATGAGTGGTTTCAAGATACAAAGTTTCAAGAGTTGCGATTTTAACAATCTTTTTTAGGGTTTCGTTCATATCACGAAACTTTATTGGTCTCACTTCTCGTTTGTCATCTGTCCGTCCGTCACTGCATTCGCTCTCGGAAACTGTATAAGTTAGAAACTTTAAATTTTGTGTGCTTACAGCTGAGTACCACCTGTCACACGACAAATAATAAAATTTTGAATACGACGTTAATTATTGGAGATATTAATTTAAAACATTAAACATTTTGCAGAAACTTTAAAAATTACATTCTCGCTTCTACCCTCAAACTGATAAGAAACCGCAAACAAGTACAATTATTTCGGGCTCTATAAAATTATTAAAAATATTGCATTTACCGATTTGAAATTTACACATCTATGTATAGATTTGTATGCTGAATACCAATATCTATTTTTTATAAAAATCTGATCGTATTACCAAAAGATAATTATTATTTTTTCAAGTGAAAAATGATTTCTTTTTATATATGTGTGTGCAGGTTGCCGACAATCGATAGCAGACAGTATGGAACAAAGATTTTAACCAGATAAAATTTCCAGAATACTTTGCTCACAAATTTTAACGAATGTTCAAATTTTTAAAAATGCATAAGATAGGAATTTGAAAATTGGTATATATACGCAAAATAATATTTTATTAAAGAAATTCGAAAAAAACAACCGGTAAATCTTTATTTTATTACCTTTTTTTTTTTCTTTTTTATAAATGGAAATTTATTTGGATTTATTAACTGATAAAGTGTTTTGAAAGGAATATTAAACGAAACCCTTTGTGCTATCTTTGCTCACATTTGCCCACTTGTTCTTTTATTCCAACATTTGAATGTAATACAGAGATGTAATACATTTTGTATGTAGGAATGTATTACAGGAATATAATACATTTTGCTACAGAAAGCGTAAAAAAAAAAAAAAAAAGAGTTCCCTGATTTCCTTGACTATCTTTATCAGATTTCCCCAATTTCTATTATTAAAGATACATGTACGGTATTTTTTAATGTATGCCGCTTCATATAACACACTTATCCAGCTTTCTAATACCTAATTTAGGAGAAAAACATAAAAATTGCACAATATTCAAAAAGAACTGGTTGGCAATTTCACAAATCCGAACTCAAAATTTAGTCCAACAACTTCACATAGTGACCAATGAATATATGGAGACCAGACAATTTCCTCATTTTCTGAAGAATATTAAAGTTCATTTCTATGATATATCTATATCTGACGGGATAGCTAATTGGATTAAGCTAGCCACTTGGTCAACTTATGCTAATGTATCATAAAATTTTCAAAAATGGGTAAATTGCCTTCAATATAAGTACTATTCACAGAAAACGAGGACATCTGACCACCTTAATTTGTGTTTTCTACGGCTTGCAGAGATATAGTTTAAAATATGCGATAAAATTTTCACATATGTATGCAATATTCTTTTTTTAAAATCTTAATTACATAAGAAAAATTGAATTTTTTGTATAAATTGACTCGGGCCGGGTCTGATTTTATTGAATTTTGCACGGGCCGGGCCCAATTTCATTGTTTTTGCATAGGCCGCGCAAAGAACTGCGAAAATATAAACAGGCCGGACCAAGATAGTTTTTGTTTGGGCCGGGCCACACGGGCCCGAAAATTTTGGCTTGTGCAGATTTCTAGGGGAATTTCAGATCTCACTGATCAACAAAGCTCTCACTACCACCCCTTAACTTTAAAATGCTAGCTATTCTGCTCTTATAAAAATTAATCTGAATTTTTTGTAGAAATTGACCTGGGCCGGGTCTGATTTCATTGAATTTTGCACGGGCCGGGGCCAATTTCATTGTTTTTGCACATGCCGGGCAAAGAACTGCGAAAATATAAACGGGTCAGATCAAGATAGTTTTTGTTTGGTCCAGGCTGGGACTGAAAACTTCGGCCCGTGCAGACCTCTAGGGGAATTTCAGATTTCACTGATCAACAGAGCTCTCACTACTACTCCTTAACTTTAAAATGCTAACTATTCTGCTCATATAAAAATTTCCATTGTTTCCTTTTTTTTTAGTTCTTGCAGGCTCTAAAAGCACGCTAATTTGCTCTGTTTTAAAAAAGATTATCAGATTACAGAAGAATGGATAATATTTTGAGGACCAATGGCAATCTTTTGTAATCAGGTTGCCATTCATTTCTTTGACTGCTAGGATTTTTCGGTTCCCAAGGCCAAATCCACCATTGTTGCCACAGCTGAGGGCTGCTTTCACGATTTCTTAAGTTTGTCACACATTTAAAATCAGCTTGTACAAAATGGTTAAGTGAAAAATGTCGCAGCTTTCATACTTTTATAATGTTTAGAAGAATTTTTTTCTTTCAGATGCTATAAGAAAATAGTTTTAAATATGGCGTAATTTTCGCCATTACCGTAAAATCCCGATTGTAAGCCCCCCCCCCTTTTTTTCAAGTAAAAAGGGACGAGAATCTTTCGTATATGGGGAGATTTAAAAAAATTTAATAAAAATAAATCCCCCCACCCCCCACCCCCCCCAAAAAAATTTGAAAAATTTTTAGGAATTATTTTTTAAATATATATTTTTTATTTTGTTGTAACAATAAATAATCAATCCTCTAAATCTCCCCTCAAAATTATTGTTTCCCTTTTTGCCCCCTCCTCTTGTACCAAAAACGCATAATTTAACCTTTATAAACTTTTTTATTTTAAACTTCTTTTCAGGCTTATTTAATACTGTATATTAAAAATAAATAACTCCTACCTACCACCTAAATTAACCCCTCCTAAAATCTCTGCTTCTCTCCCCCTGCCCCCCCCCCAACCTTATCTCATGAAGATCTTCTCCCTCCTCGTAAAATTTAAAATCTTTAAAATTCTTAATTTTTTCTGCTCTTTCTTTTGTTTTTTCCAAACGATATTTAAATAACGATCTACATTATTCTCCCTCCCACTAAAAAGTCATATTTATTTCTTTTGTCCCTCCCCCCGCCCTCAGTAATACTTTTAAGTCTTTAAAAAAGTTTTTTTAAAAATCTGTTTATAACTTTCTTGCAACTATAATTAAATAATTATCTAAGTTGCTTCCCCCTCACCCAAAAAAATTGGGCTTCTCCCCCCCCCCCCCCCCCCCAACACACAAACATTAAAATCTTAATAACTATTTTTTAAAGATTCTATGCTGTATTGTTACTTTGTAGCAACAATAAATAAATGATCATCTAACTCTCCCCTTACAGTTCCATTCTCCATCTCCAGAAAAAGGGGTGAATATCTAGACATGGAAGGGGGAAGGGCAAAGAGAAGATTTTAGTCTTTTTGTAGTTTGGCTGTTTTCACAGCTGATATTTTGTTAATGGACAGGGAGCTATTTTAAAGAGCATATTTATTTCAAAACATCAAATATACGTGTGATTCAGGAAAGAACAGCCAAACTGCAAAAAGGATGAAAATGTTTACTTTCCTCTCGCATATTTAGAAATCTACTCCTCTTCTTTGGGAGAATAGGACAGAGCAAAAATTTCAAAAGGGATGATGATTTTAGATGAGTGATACTTATAAGAGATGATGTAAATGAGATGTTTTACATTACTACAAAATAAGAACAAGATGACCATTTAAAAATAATAATAATAATATTAAAGATTTTAAACTATTTGCTGGGTGAGAAGACCGAAGGGAGGTGGAACTTTTGGGAGAAAGAGGGGTAATTTTGATGATTGATTATTCATTAATATTGTTACTAAAGAGAAATAAATACAGCAGTTTTTGTTTTTTTTAAATAGAGTTTTAAAAATATTAAAATTTGCATGTGTGTATGGGGGGGGGGGGGGGGGGAGGCAGACACCTTTGGAGTAGAGAGTAAACTTGGGTGACAAATTATCTATTTATTTTTGCTAGAAGGCAACAAGTAGGATATAAAATTTCTTCACATAAGAGTTTTATAAATTTTAAACTTTGTATTCTTGAGAAAGAGGGGGAAATATGAATTTCAAAGGAAGGAGTTTGTAATTTAGATGATTTGTTATTTATTTATTGTTAATAGAGAGTAACAGTTTTAAAGATTTTTTTTTTTATAGGAGTTAGCAAAGTAGAGAAAGCAGACGTTTTGGGGGTAGATAGATATGGTTGATTATTTATTTATTGTTACTTGACAGCAAATTTTTTAATAAAGAGTTTTAAAGATTTGAAACTTTTTATCCTGAGAGGAGAGGGAGGAAAAGAAGGAGAAGTGTAAGATTCAGAAGAGGTGTGGAGGGTAATTTATATGATTGATTATTTACTTATTTTACATATAGGACAGAATATATTTTTTAAATAGAGTTTTAAAGAATTTTTTAGCTGGAGGGCAGCAAAAAGGCGGTAGCAGATATCTTGGTGGTAGAGAGATAATTTAAATGTCTGATTATTTATGTATTGTTAGTAGAGATATAGAGTATAATATTTTTATAAAGAGTTTTAACCTTTGTATGCTGAGGGGGAGGGGAATAAATTTTGGATGGAAATGGAGATGGTAGTTTAGAGGATTGATTTTTTTTTACTAATTGTTACGTTACTAACAAGCAGAAAGAAGTACAGAAGGATTTAAGTTCTCAAGTTTTCAAACTTTTTATGTTGGATAGGGCAGAGAAGGGAAACATACATTTCATGTGAGGCGAGGGATAAAATTAACATCATATAAAAACATAAGTGGAAATGTGCAAAAATATCAAAAGAATAAAAATTCTCTCCTTTGGATTTTTAAAATAAATTTTTTGTGCATAAAAAATTTTGTGTATGTGAGAGGGGGGGAGGGGGGCTTATATCTGGGAATGGAAAATAAAATAAAAATTGCTTAAAAGTGGGAGGGGGGCTTACTTTCGGGATTTTACAGTAAATGTTTTATGCACGTAATAATTTAATTATTTTCAAGTTTTTTTTTCCTCTTTTAAATTTTCGCATGTAAATATTTTTTTTGACAGCATACCAAGCTCAGGTTTTTAAGATTGGTCAAGTAATAGTTACTTTTTTCAGAATTGAGAGATATCTATCTCTATGGCATCATACAGGCCGGTTACAGAAAATTAACCCGTTTGCAATTAAAACAATAAATAATTCAGCATTTGTTTCCAGCTAATATTCCATAACGAAATCATAATTCCATCAATAAATAAAATAATATACATCCATATGACAAAGTCGAATAGAAAATAATGTACTTTGAAATGCAATTTGTTTGAAAACTGAATTTATTGGGGTTTTTTATGATATGTTAAGAAATTTTCAAGCATTATTATTTTTTTAAATCTACCTCAAGAATGTCCATTAATCGCTAATAACAATCACAAAATGGCCTGTTCATAATCCAGGTAGGACCCAGACTATAGAAGGATTCTGATTACAGAGGAGGTAGTAAGTACAAAAGTAAACAAAACAACAGGGCTGCCACTGCCAAATGGCATACAAAATAGTTGCTTTAGTAGCCAACAATGAAAAAAATAGTAGCATTTGCATAAAAATAGTAGCCAAAATAGTTGCATGCTTACTTAAGAAAAGAGGGGCAAGAATCCTTATTTCCCATAAAAATAACATCATGAAAATCCACATTTTCCCTACTACTACCATCCAAATTTTCTACTTTTTGTATTTTAATTATAAAATCACACACACAAACGGAAAGAAAGAAAGAAGAAATTTTTTAAATTATCATCTGAGATATACGATTAGAATGCAATTTGGTTTTTCCAAACTAAATTGAATATATTCTTATCTTGTGCTTGAGCATTACTGTGAGGCAACTAAAAACAATACAATTTTTATTGCATGTTATTAGCTGCAATTTTAATTCCATTTTGTAAACAAAAATTAACTGAACCAATTAAAAGTGGTTTTATCAAAAAAAGGATGCATTTGATAAAGAAAATACGTGTACATACTAACCTATTCTTTAGAAGAAATTTTTGTAAAATAAAATAGCAAAATCCTCCGAAAAAAATAAAGTCTGATTTTATAGACACCAATGGGCCAAATAAAGCTATCTAAATAAGTAAAAAAGGCAATATTCTAAATGTTTTTCTCAACATTTTAAATCTGTTATTAAATTGAAAAACTGAGATAGAAAACAAGATTTTCTTATTTCTAAGTAGCATTTATTTCAGCTTGTTTATTAATTTAAAATTTTGGAATGAAGCATTTATACGAGGTTAGAAACAAATACAATTCACGCAGCATAGTGAACAAATCTACAGTTAATCGTTTGTGGTTCATACGACAGTTAAAGGGTTAAATGCCTTTAAAAACAATCAAAAATTGGACAAATATACTGTAAAGCATAAGGGTTATGGGTGGTAGCCAAACCAAAAATCAATAATTAGTTTTCCACTGAAATTTGGATGGTGGTATCTTTGCACTACATTTATATTGAAAGAGTATTTTTTTTTTTTTTCAAATGAAAGTTTTTACATATTTTAAAAATTGCATAAAAAACTTAAAAAATTTATACGGAAATATTAAATTGGGGTATTGGGTTAAAAAATTTGCAGTGCTGAGTTTTTTTTTTTTTTTTTTTTTTTTTTTTTTTACAAAAATAGTAGCTGGGACTGGAAAATAGTCTCCCCTTTTTTCTGGTTTTCCTCTAAAATAGTCGCTTTTGAAGGTTTTTGGGCTAAAATAGTAGCCATAGTTGCCTGATGCTGAAAATAGTCGCTTTTAGTAGCATTTTAGTTGCAAATGGCAGCCCTGAAACAAGAGTAAAAAAAATAATTTATACTTTTAAAGTTTTACATCTGTGAAAACATAATTACTTTGTAACATAAGATTCTTTTACATATCATCGTAACATACGGTCAAAAAATGTGCGAACAACCTGTAGATTTATAAGATTTTCACTGTTGTAAAGTAACATTTGGAGTTATAGAAACCAAGAGGCAAAACTAAAGAGAAAGCAGCAGTGTTACTACAATTTGCAATTGACTTCACATGTTGCTCGATCGCAAGAAACAAACTCGAAATTAGTCATGACAAAATAATGCAGAAATTAGTCAGTCACAAAAAAAAAAAAAAAAAAAAAAAAAAAAAAAAAAAAAAAGCAAAAATTTTCAGTTGGACATGAGGAAAAAAAGTAATGAATTTCGTCAATCTGTTGAAAGAAGAAACCGCAAAATTCACCAATCGATCACAGAAAAAAAAATCACGAATTTTGTCAGTCGTCTCGAGAAAAAAATCGCGAAGTTTGTCGATTCGTTGAAGGAAAATATCACGAAATTTTTAAATCTGACACAGGGAAAAAAAAAAAAAAAAAAAGAATCTTGTCAATCTATTGCTAAAAAAATCCCTGATGGCTCGGCCTACAGGCACAGGTAGATTTCCAAGCGCAGAACGTGGGGTGCCTGTTTGTCAGGAATTGTGGAAGAAATGACCTTTTTGCGATGATGCTGCAGTTGGAACCGCCTACTTCGAAACCAAACTTGTTTGCAGGCGAAGCCAGCAAGGATTTTTTGTTTTTGCTATAAGAGTTGGTCCTATAAAAAACATGCCAATATAAAAGTTTTAGATAATATTAAGAGGATTTATAATAAATTTAAGCGGATTTGAAATCTTGGGAATTGACGAAGTTATGAATTTTTTTCTTCTAAAACCCCCCTCCCCCCCCTCTTAAGGCAATTTTTAATTATATCAAAAATCTGTCATACATAAATTTTCGGCCCTTCTCCTAGAAGTAATAATAACTTCAAACGGATTCGATACGTATCATAATTAAGAAATTATGGGTTTTTTTCTGTTTTCACAAAAAGTCCTCCCCCATCCCCCCCCCCTGGTTCGATTTTGCCCATTAATGAACTTGACCGAGATTTTACGCCCCTTGATTTTATGTATCAGTTTCGAAAAGATGCGGGAGTTGGAACCGCCTACTTCGAAAAATAACTTGTTTGCAGGCGGAGCCGGCAGGGATTTTTTTGTTTTTAATTTGTTTTTGCAATAACGGTTAGTACTATAAAAAACTTGTCAATATAAAAGTTTTAGATAATGTTAAGAAGATTTATAATAAATTTAAGCGGATTTGAAACCTTGGGAATTGACGAAGTTATGATTTTTTTTCTTCTAAAACCCCCTTCCCTCCCCCTTTAAGGCAATTTTTAATTATATCAAAAATCTGTCATACATAAGTTTTTGGCCCTGTTCCTAGAAGTAATAATAACTTTAAACGGATTCGATACGTATCATAATTAAGAAATTATGGTTTTTTTTCTGTTTTCACAAAAAGTCCTCCCCATCCCCCCCCCCCCCCCCCCCGGTTCGATTTTGCCCATTAACGAACTTGACCGAGATTTTATGCCCCTTGATTTTATGTATCAGTTTCGAAAAGATGCGAGAGTTGGAACCGCCTACTTTGAAAAATAACTTGTTTGCAGGCGGAGCCGGCAGAGATATTTTTTGTTTTTAATTTTTTTTGCTATAACGGTTGGTCCTATAAAAAACTTGTCAATATAAAAGTTTTAGATAATACTAAGAGGATTAATGATAAATTTACGCGGATTTGATATCTTGTGAATTGACGAAGCTATGTTTTTTTTTTCTTCTAACCCCCCCCCCCTTTTCCCCCCTTGGGGCCATTTTTAATTATATCAAAAATCTGTCATACATACATTTTTGGCCCTTTTCCTAGAAGTAATAATAACTTTAAACGGATTCGATAAGCATAATAATAAAGAAATTATGAGGATTTTTCTGTTTTCACAAAAAGCCCCCCCATTTAGCCCCCCTTGGTTCGATTTTGCCCATTAACGAACTTGACCGAGATTTTATGACCCTTGATTTTATGTATCAGTTTGGAAGAGATTTATGCAGAATTTTTCCAGTTATCGTGGTCAGAAAAAAGTGACATAGATAGATAGATAGATAGATAGATATATAAACTTTTGAACTGGGGGTGGTTTTGGGTTCTGGGAGTCATGATCGGCATAGATCTGCAAAAATTTTTCAAAATTTCCAACTTAGGTGAGAATGTAATAGGTAGTATTTCTTACGAAATCTACCTAAAAAAGGTGAAATTCGTAGGGTGTCTATTCCAGATCAGCAATGAATTTCTCTGACTTTTCCAGGTTTTCCATACCAATAAAAGAAAAATTCCAGGTATTGAGATTTTGTGATGTTACATACAAAAAATCTTAAAAGTTGTCAATTTGAGAGTGAAACTTACACAACTGATTCTGAGGCCCAAAATTACTGATTTGTTACATAATATTTTGCAAAATTTACAAATTGTTGACCTTTTTACAAGCTAAACATTTTGCAGATACACACTTTCAGCATCAAATTCTATCCATTTTGTCAAATCAGGATGAAATTCTTTATCACAACAGTCACAGTTAAAAACATATTGCTTTGACATATTTTAATACAAATAATAAATATTCAATAAATTAAGCTAACAAATGTTCAATTCCCAAACAAAAATAAGTAAGCAGAATGAACAAAATGATTTGCATGAGAGGCTGAAATACTCTTTACAGTACTTAAGAGTAAAGTTTGATTTTAATGGTGTTGTAATTTTAGATCCTTAGTTTTATAAGGAACATTTTTTTTTCTTTTTTTTTTGAAAGTTCAAAATTTTGTAACAATTTCTCAAAATTGTCAAATTTCCCTGACCTTTTCTCAAAAATGGTAAATTTCCCCGACTTTTCCAGTCCATATAAATTTCCCTGACTTTTCCAGGATTTCCAGGTGGCTAGACACCCTGAATTCGTCAATTTGTTGTGGAAAATAGCGCAAAATTCATCAGTTAATTGTGTAAAAATATTGCGAAATTCATCAATCAGTCGTGGAAAACCTGTCCAAATTTTTCAGTCCGATGCAGAGAAAAAATTGTGAATTTCGTCAATCTGTCATAAGAAGAAACCATGAAATTCAGCAATCATTTATTGGAAAATATCGTGAAATTCGTCGATTGGTCACTCGAAAAGAAAATTGCGAAATTTGTCGATTGGTTACTCGAAAAGAAAATTACGAAATTTGTCAATTGTTTGCGGGGAAAAAAAATAGCGAAATTCATCAATCGATCACAGGAAAATGATGAAGTTTTTTCGGCGGTAGCCTCACGGCCACGATATTTTTTTGGGCAGGATTTCAAAATTTTGGGTGCAAATCCCACTATGAAATTCAAGCCCTTACTATCAGCTAATGATTACATTGAATGGGTGATGATATCACCACATTCTTGATATTTTAATAAAAGAAGGGAAAGCAAATGATCCAATACTGAAAATTGTGTTTTACGATCAAAAGAAGCTCTGTCAAAACAATGTGCCAGAAACATTTTATATAACGCTGTATAATATTAAAGATTTTGTTTTTAAAGATTTGTTAACTTAAAAATGAGGAAAATTTCTAACTTTTTTGTAAAAAAAAAAATAATAATAATAATTAAAAATTGCATCAATGGTATATATCAGTGTGAATTTTTCAGCTGTCAGATATGTAAGATAAATTATAATTTCTTAATAGTAAAGACTACAATCTTTAAATTTAATGATCTTAAAATATATATCTTATAATAAAAATGTTTATAATACACTGTTATATTCTTTATAAACATGTACGCAGAAATTTAATTAACTTCAGTAATAATATAATTTTATTTAATATATATCCAAATTTAATTATTTTAATTCACCATATTGAAATTTCACCTTAATGAATATTTCAGAATGGCGAACTTAAACGGTGGTCCTACAAATTCCTGGCAACGAGATTTCACTGTATTTACTAAAATTTAACATAAATTAAACACCATGTTCAACGATGATTGTTAATTTTTATTAAGATTTATATAATGCAATAATGTTTCATCTAAATTTAGTTACATCTTTTAACAGCCTTAATAATTCTTGAGCAGTGTTGAAGTGATTTAGATTTAGAAATACCCACACAGACATGATTGATGACCATTTTTGGCAATCTATCTGCCTGGCACAGATACTACGCAAGTATAAAAAAAGTGAAGAAAATTGTGAAACACTGTCAGTCAACTGCAAATGATAGTAACACTACTGGGTTTCCCTTTAGTTTTGCCTATCGGTTTATTATATTACTGCAAATGTTACTTTACAACAACATAAATCTTAATCCACCAGGTTGTTTGGACATTTTTTGAATGATTATAATGACTAGATGGTACCCATCAATATTTGACGGCAAACAACTTGAAAGTTCCATTCATACGTTTTAATTTTTAATTAGTTGTATTTAAATTAAGTATTGAAAACTTGATGAATTGTTATATTGTGTAAGCTATTCCTATAAGGCAGTAAATAGTGCTGTCAGTGTGTCAGTCCAACCCACACAACTGATGAAGTGAAAGAATTTTAAGCTTGTAATATATAAAACCTATTACGCTTTTTTAGTTTAACTAAAAATATTACTTGGATGAATAGAACTTCTTACTTAAGACAGTATTTTTTTTAATTATGCAACCTTTAATATTTTTCATTAATTCTTTTTTTTATCAGCCTGACTAAAACTTTGAAATTATAATTGGCTGTTTGCAGCTAACAATTTATAATGCATATTTTTTAATTACTCCAATTTTATTCTACATTTTCATACATTATTTATATTTTAAACCATGGATATCAAGGTGATTTCTTATATGAATATTTATCTTTGTTTTTTTTTTTTTTTTTTTTTTTTTTTTAATGGAGAATAATTACATACTTTTCTTTGTACATAAATATATCTTCTTCATAATGAGCATACAAATTACAGATAAAACTTTAGGTCAATTTATTTAATCGATAACTACGTGCAAAATCTCTTAATTTAAATATTTTTAATATAAAATTAGCAATTGTAAAAAATACTGTCGGGTGTTAAATTTTACTTACCTCAGTCCCAATATTTTTTTTCTAAGTAACAATACTTAGTAGTATTTTCTGATTTTTTTTTAAATAGCGCAACCTTTAAAATTTTTTATTAATTTTATTTTTATCAGTCTCACTTTAAAACCCTCATCTTAAAATTTGCTGCTTTGAGCAAACGATTTAATACATATTATTTTAATTACTTTAATTTTATTTTACATTTTCATACATTTAATTATTAAATTACAGCTACTAAGTTAATTACCTTTAGAGTTCCTGTATGAATATTTTTCCTTCTTTCTGTTTTCTCTCCTTTATATTTTTTCACAATAAATTATCACATACTTTTCTTAGGACATCTTAATAATGATTATACCAAATACAGCAAAAATTGTACATCTGTTCAATTTATTAAATCGATAATTACAATTTTTTAATTTAAATATTTTTAATATAAAATTAGCAATTTAAAAATATATATTGTTGGGTGTTTAATTTTTAATTATAAAGCATTTAAAATATATATATATATATCTTCTAATTCCGAAGTAAAATAGGACATCATTAAAATAAAATATCTTATCGCCAATAAAATAAAATTCATTCTGCCCGGAGTGGGTATCGAACTGACGATCTCAACAAAGAACCACAGCCTAAATTCGGCACCTTAGACCATTCAGCCACACTGACCATGTTCTATTTTTCTCTAAGCTGTATGTGAAAAATTTTTATTTTGCGCAATGTGCAAATAGGTCAAATTTGCACTGAATGTTCATTCTCTGATCTTACAGAATTCCTTTGGCATTTTATTTATATATGGTATGCAAAAGAATGATATGTCACAAAGGAAATTTGTTTTCACAGATGTAAAACTTCAAAAGTATAAACTATTTTTTCTACCCTTATTTTTGTTTACTTCCAAACTTACTACCTCCTTCAAAGTCTTCCATAGTTGGGATTTACCTGGAACAGGACTTTACAAATTTGATAAAATCTTGTAGCCAGGAAAAAAATACTGGTCGCCAGCAAAAATTATTTACTCCCCATCCTCTTTCCCGCCATTGATTTAAAATAAAACACAAGAGTTTTTTATGAATTAATTGAGAAAAAATAATATCAAGCATAGTTTAGAATTATTAGTTATAGTTTAAAATAATACATAATTTAGAAAGGTAATATAATGTATAAACTATATTTTCTAGTGAAACTTATAATCACTTATATTATGTTGACAACTTATATAAACATAAAAATCAAATTTGAAACTTACAAAAACCTCGAGCATTTTTTGGCATTGTATCCAATTTTAGATGTCACAGAGGCTAGATTGACACTATTTCTTACTGTTTTATTGAAATATCCCCCTCTCCCCACCCTATATTCTAATCACGTGACATATACAGCTGGCTATAGCTGAAAAAAATGGTGTTTTCTGTACATGAGTTAGAAAATGCATTTTAATATTAATTCTTCCTTTAAGAGTACGAGAGAAGGGGAAAATCACTGCTTACCGCGCACGAATAGGGGTCAGGAAGAGAAAAAGCACCATTTGTGCTCATTTCTTATGTCAATATTTTTACAGAAATCATCCCGAAAGATTAAATAACTTGGTTGCCAGATCAAAAAACTTGGTAGCCAGTGGCGACCGCATTTGTCAAGCCCTGACCAGGAATATGAACAGACCATTTTGCAATAGTTATTAGCTGTGATTAATGGACAAATGTTCATTGTTGAAGTTAAATTTTTCTTTTTTTAATCTTGCTTGAAAATAACATATAAAAAAAAATAATAATAAATTCAGTTAGTTTTCTAACAAATTGCTTTTAAAAGTAATTTTTTTTTTCTAGTCCACTATGCATAGAGCATAGATGTGTACTCCATTATTTTAATTATTTATTGATGAAGTTAATTTCGTTATGGAATATTAGCCAGAACAATATAAATAAAAAACTTTTAAGTGCAACTGGGATAATCTTACGTAAGGAAAAACATCAAACACAGATTTAAAAAATTCACGGTTGAAAATTATTTTAAAAACAAAAATCGGAAAATTTAGATAGTTTTCAAACAAACTGCATTTAAAAATACATTTTTTTTTTCTCTATTCGACAATGTAAAAGTTGAAATTGTGCAATGTCCTCAAGTTAAAAAAATTATAGTAAAAGCAAAATTTATTGCTCAATTTGATGTCAGCGTTACTCATGGACATGTTTTTTCTTTATAATATAGATTTAATATACAGTTTCTTTTGAATTATAGTAGATTCTATTTAATTGGGACACATTGGTTCTGTATGCCACATAAAGTGAGTGACCCAATTTTCAGGAGTAAAGATATTTTTCCATTTTGTTCTTGATATTTTGTCCCAATTGAATGGTGTCATTTAATAACTGGAATATACTATATAGTATCTTTTCTGGTTACCCTTTTTTGTGAATAGCACCTTGCCCTTTTTACGCTCATATTTAACTCAACTAGGTTTCTACATGTAAAAATGAAATTTTATATAATTGATTTTTAACTCACTTCTTGCTATGCTAGAATTATAAAAATCAAAAGATGTGTTTTTGATAGCAATACAACATTTTAAAATTTTTAGAACTTAATTCTAAACTAATATAACCTAATTTTAAGACCTTTTTCCGTAAGCCTACCATTCTTTATTGTTACAACTGTATAAGAGTTACAACAACAAAGGATTTAAATTTAATGATGTGCTAAACCATGATCGTCAAAAAAAGCCAACTGGCTGTGAAGCTGCATCAACGAAATATTTTAAACACTAAAAAGTACAAAATATATAAAAAATATAAAGTAATATTTGTTTTTAAATAGGCTTTTTTTATCATTTTTTTTTTCATATTAATTAAATTACAATTATACATTGAAAAATCACTAAAAAAAAAAACAACAACAAAAAAAACAGAGCAGCAATTATATATAGATTAATAAATTCACTAGCTCACACTTTCTACCAAGCATAAAAAAAAAACAATGAATTTTCCATTATTTTTTTCGGTATCCATGCCAAATTAACTTATTGTAACAGAAATTGGTGTACATATGTATTATCCGTGAACTGAAGATAGATTGCCAAAAAGTAGATGTTAATTGGAAAGCAAAGTTTATCTTTGTCAATCATATTCAAAACAGCAATTTATTAAATACATAACATTGTTAAAAATAGTAAATACAAAAATAAAATAATAAATAAATAACAAAAAACTATAAACTATAAATAAACTATATGGTTGTCAAAAAATAAGGATTACTGTAATGTAATTAGTATTATTTTTATTGGTGCCATTGTTGGCAATAATATGGTAATGGTAATAATCTGAATAATACATAAGTATCCAGAATTTTTTTTGAAAAATCATGAGTTTCAGTCAGGAAATTAGGTGTGATTTCAAATATAAAGATTGAATGCTTATAAAAAGAGTATTAAAAAAAACCTATTTTTACATTACTTATTTTTACAGATAAAACTATGTATAGCAGCCAGGTTCAACCTATCTTTAATATCTCTTGCGAAAAAAAAATTTAAAAAGACAAAAATATATATATATTAATAATATTAAAATACACAGCAGAAGACCACTAATATGCACAGCTTTGTTTCAAGCATTTTGCTGATTTGAGACTTTTTGCAGATTACTGATCATGTCTCTATTTACTCTTTGTTTACATTTTTTTTTTTTTTTTAATACTTTGGACAAATTTAGATTGTCAATAATTAAAATGAACAAATTGCACACTCAAACATATAAATAATGCAAGAATTATTTTTAAAATAATTTATAGATTTTTATATATTTTAAACGTATTAGCAATGATCATTTATATTAAAACAATTGGTTTATGTTTTTGTATTGCATCTTGCAGTCTATAAATAGCCATAATTGTCTGCTGAGCCAAAAATTTTGCCTTTAGAAATTTAGATAATTCTTGGCTAATAACTGTAAATCCATGTGTGAACATCAATAAGAATTTATTGATTTATATTTTTTAACATTGATTTAGGGGATTTTATTAATTTTTTGTTTTTTTTTTTAAATAAATTGATTTTATTTTCAATTCTATAAATATTTATTTTATTATAATGAGATTAAATATATTGTCTAAGTACTTATCTTTCTTTAAAACAAATACATTTTTAAAAAGACAATAAATTCTTTTAATAATTTTTTTTTTTTAATTTTAATACCTCATGAATGATTAAATAAAAAACTATTATATGTAGTATCATTTTAAGCTATAAAAGAGTATTAAATAATGTATAACACCAGGGTACTTTGATTTAAAACAGCTTGATTTTAATCATGGTTTAAACCAAGATTAAAATCAACTGTTTTTTTTTTTTAAATCATTGGTTAAAATCAACTTTAAAAAAAAATAATTTAGGTCAAAATATTTCGTTGTAAATATGTTTTGGAAAAAAAAAAAAAAAAAAAAAATGTAAATTTAAAGAGTGGGAGGGAGACTGAGAACTCAAAATCCATGCTGTTTGAATTTTAATTAAATCAAATATCACATTTTAAAATAATGTATGAATTTACCTATTAAAAAAAAAAAAAATCTAAATCTTATAAAAAATTATAAAATCATAATAAATTATAAAATTATAATCTTATAAAATCTATTTTATATTTGACAAGAAAATCTATAAGCAAAATAATGGGGCCCCGATGGGTTCCCCTATATCTGGACTTTTAGCTGAATTCATATTAAGACCTTTAGAAACCGATATTTATAATAAATTAGATTATACCCCTCATATATGGCTCAGATACGTCGATGATATCTTCATAATTTGGCAACACATGGATACCTCACTTAATAACTTTCTTGATCAGATCAATAACCTTGATTCTATGATTAAATTCACTTTGGAAATTGAACAAAATAACACACTCCCTTATTTGGATGTGCTGCTAATCAAAACCCACCATGGAATTGAACGTACGGTATATAGAAAACCAATAGCTAATCCATCCATTATTCCTAATAACGCTCAAGCACCTTTTTCCTATAAAGTTTCTGCCTTTCAACATTTTATTAGAAGAGCTTTTAATGTCTGTACCTCTAATCAATTAAATGATGAAATAAATAAAATACATGATATCGCAAGAAATAATGGATACAAAGACAGCACCATCAATAAATTAATTACAAACATGGAGAATAATAAAAAGAAGAAAAACTTTAATGAACGAAACTCAAAAATATCAACTTTACAATATTTTCCAGGATTCTTTGAAAGATTAAAATATAAACTTAGAAAATTTAATATCTGTCTTATTGCAAAACCTTCCACAAAATTAAAAAACATAGTATGTAGAAAAAAATCCCTGACGGCTCGGCCTACAGACACAGGTAGATTTCGAAGACGCAGACCGTGGGGCGCCTGTTTGTCGGGAATTGCGGAAGAAATGACCTTTTTTACGATGATGCGGCAGTTTGAACCGCCTACTTCGAAACCTAACTTGTTTGCAGGCGGATCCGGCAGGGATATTTTTGTTTTTAATTTTTTTTTTTGGTATAACGGTTGGTCCTATAAAAAACTTGTCAATACAAAAGTTTTAGATAATATTAAGAGGATTTATAATAAATTTAAGCGGATTTGAAATCTTGGGAATTGACGAAGTTATGAATTTTTTTTCTTCTAAAACCCCCCTTCCCCCCCTCTTAAGGCAATTTTTAATTATATCAAAAATCTGTCATACATAAATTTTCGGCCCTTCTCCTAGAAGTAATAATAACTTCAAACGGATTCGATACGTATCATAATTAAGAAATTATGTTTTTTTTTCTGTTTTCACAAAAAGGCACCCCATCCCCCCCCCCCCCCTGGTTCGATTTTGCCCATTAACGAACTTGACCGAGATTTTATGCCTCTTGATTTTATGTATCAGTTTTGAACAGATGTGGGAGTCGAAACCGCTTACTTCGAAAAATAACTTGTTTGCAGGCGGAGCCGGCAGGGTTTTTTTTGTTTTTAATTTTTTTTGCGATAACGGTTGGTCCTATAAAAAACTTGTCAATATAAAAGTTTTAGATAATATTAAGAGGATTTATAATAAATTTAAGCGAATTTGAAATCTTGGGAATTGATGAAGTTATGAATTTTTTTCTTCTAAACCCCCCCCCCTTTCCCCCGCTTAAGGCAATTTTTAATTATATCAAAAATCTGTCATACATAAATTTTCGGCCCTTCTCCTAGAAGTAATTATAACGTCAAACGGATTCGATACGTATCATAATTAAGAAATTATGTTTTTTTTTCTGTTTTCACAAAAAGCCCCTCCCATCCCCCCCCCCCCCCTTGGTTCGATTTTGCCCATTAACGAACTTGACCGAGATTTTATTCCCCTTGATTTTATGTATCAGTTTCGAAAAGATGTGGGAGTTGGAACTGCCTACTTCGAAAAGTAACTTGTTTGCAGGCGGAGCCGGCAGGGATTTTTTTTGTTTTTAATTTTTTTTTTGCTATAACGGTTGGTCCTATAAAAAACTTGTCAATATGAAAGTTTTAGATAATAATAAGAGGATTAATAATAAATTTACGCGGATTTGATATCTTGTGAATTGACGAAGCTATGATTTTTTTTCTTCTAAACCCCCCCCTTTTTCCCCCCCTTGGAGCCATTTTTAATTATATCAAAAATCTGTCATACATAAATTTTCGGCCCTTCTCCTAGAAGTATTAATAACTTTAAATGGATTCGATACGTATAATAATTAAGAAATTATGGGGTTTTTTCTGTTTTCACAAAAAGCCCCCCCATCCTCCCCCCCTTGGTTCGATTTTGCCCATTAACGAACTTGACCGAGATTTTTTGCCCCTTGATTTTATGTATCAGTTTGTAAAAGATTAATGCAGAATTTTTCCAGTTATCGTGGTCAGAAAAAAGTGACATAGATAGATAGATAGATAGATAGATAGATAGATAGATATATAAAGTTTTGAACTGGGGGTGGTTTTGGGTTCTGGGAGTCATGATCGGCGTAGATCTGCAAAAATTTTTCAAAATTTCCAACTTAGGTGAGAATGTAATAGGTAGTATTTCTTACGAAATCTACCTAAAACAGACCCACTAGAACCTAACCAACTTTCTGGTGTTTATGAAATCCCATTCACCAAGGCAGATGGAACAATACAGTACTATATAGGAATGACAAACAGAAAATTTAAAACAAGAATAAAAGAACATATGGCAGACATCAAACATGACAGAAGAACCACCGCTTTAGCCAGAAAATATAGTAATTAGCAGTTGCAAATAGATTTCACTAATAGTAAAATAATTTTTCAATCAAGAGCTTATTTCCCACCCATTATCCGTGAATCTATAGAAATATATTTGCGAAAAGATTGCATTTGTAACGAAACCGTTTCCTTTGAATTTGCTAAAATTTGGCACGAGATGATTGATAAATGGAAAAGCAATAAAAATAAATAATAATTTGTGCACATTTCCCAGTTTTAGCCAAATTAAACACCTTCTAACTTTGGACATGCGATCTCGTGGTACATGTTTTACTATTTTCAAATATGCGAGAATTTTTGTATTTATCATTAAGATCTGAAGATGTCACCGATAGTTGTGAATGAAACATATGTAATCTACATTAAAAAACAGGTATTTTAAATATTCTGTGTTATTTTTATCACTTTAAGCATTATGGGACTTTAATTTAAAGTTAACAAGTGATTATATTATTATATTTATTTCTAAATCTTATGTAAATTTTTTAATACAAAAACATGGAAACTTTCTGCGACGATTTGGAAAATGTTAGAATAAATAAATATTTGTCATTCAAAAGTATTTTTATTGATATTTATGTAGAGATCTCATTACTTTCTTGTGCACATGTAAATAACAAATTGTTCAATATCCCAATGTAGTTTATTTATGAAAAGATTTGGAAAAGAAAAATAGTGATTTCATGGTTAGGAATACTCTGAAATGTTTTTATATATATTTTTAAATATAATTTCAATTTTAATTACTTATTAAGCTAATTGACAACTAAAATTTTTAATCTTTAAAAAAAAAACTTTTTTTTTTAATCAAATAAATCCAACTTTGATTCACTCTAAACTCCATAATCACTTAAGAACTCAAAGCTGAAAAATTGGTGCTTCTTTTCAAACATTTTAATAACAAAGAATTAATATTTTCAGATCCATTGAAATTTATAACATATAATCATGATCATCTTAAGTATGTGTAATACATGCTCCAAATTCATTAAATGAATACTGTATGTAATCCAGATCTACTAGAATAGAATGTTTAAAATTTCATTCATAACTGTTTTCTTTTTTCTGAATAAAATGCTTACATTATCTTTTATATTTTAAGATTTTTAATAAAGAAATTTGGCCAAAACAAAAAGTTTTAGCTTTTAGTAATGAAGGGTGCATATGCTTTTTATTTTATCACATGGCATTATAGGCATTTAAGGCAGTATATATATTATATAGAACAGGATATTTGTTGTTAAATTGCAATTAGTGTAAGTAAGTTCTCGTAAAACACAAGGCAATGTTTTATTTATTTAGTATTTTCAAAAGTAAAAGATAATTCACATTTTAAAATTAAATCTGTTTCTGTTGCTCCATTTTTTTTAACTGTATATATTTAATTGTTTATATGATTCAAATATTTCAAAGTTTTGTAAATGAGTTTTTCTTTTTAATTTCAAATAAATTTAAATGAGCTTTTCTAATTGTTAATTTCAATGATTTAATAAAGATTTTTTTACTTTAAAATGTGTGGTTTTAAAATTATAGTTTTTTGAATTTTTTTTTTAAATAAAAAAAAAATTAGATTTAAATCAAAAAAATCTGGAACCCTGGATAACTATATACATAAGTAAAATTAAAGGGAAAAGGGACATTTGTAAATTATTTTTTAAGAGTAAAATTTATTTATTTACATTCACATATACAGTGTGTATTACAGACGTTTGCGAATTAGAGGTACTCTACTGTATATCTAATACACTAAACAACAATAATGCTGTAAAATATAGGAAAATAACTTTTACCATTCCAGCCACTTTTTTCTTAATATGAAAATGAAAACAAATCCCAATCAAGCTTTGCTAAAGTTAAACTAGGCAAAATACTATAATTAAATTCACTTTACAATAGCACTTATGAATTGTTTTGTAAAATAATCATAAGAGTAGCTTCTTGAATTTTTATTTAAAGCAAACAAGATCTAATATTTATCAGAACTTATTCTTAATTGGGGATGAAACAAATATTCGGTATTCAGCCGTACTGCCGAATACTTTAAAAAAAAATTTACAAATATTTTTTAAAACTTTTCTACTTTTAACTGACAACAGAGGTCATATTCAGACAAAATTTGGAGCATGTTTAGGGCCCCTTCACAAAAATTCATTTAATAAAACAGACCTCCTTTCACAAAATTATTTTTAATAAAAGAAGCCCCTTCACAAAATTTATTTTTAATAAAAGAAGCCCCTTTACAAAATTTATTTTAATAAAATAGGCCCCTTTACAAAAGTTATTTTAATAAAATAAGCCCCTTTACAAAAGTTATTTTAATAAAATAAGCCCCTTTACAAAAGTTATTTTAATAAAATAAGCCCCTTTACAAAAGTTATTTTAATAAAATAAGCCCCTTTACAAAAGTTATTTTAATAAAATAAGCCCTTTTACAAAATGTATTTTAATAAAATAAGTCCTTTTACAAAATTTATTTTAATAAAATAAGCCCTTTTACAAAATTGTTATTCCATAAAAATATACTTTTCATTGATTATTTTTACTTTGTTAGGTTTTGAAATGTGTAATTTGCAAAGAAAATAAGTTCACCAGAAGAAAAAAAAAAAAAAAAAAAGACTTCAGCAGAAGGACTTAAAAGAAGTTATTTAATTAAATGAATTTTACTTTTCACAAAATGAACCCCAAGAAAAATACCCTTCATCAACCCCTGGTCAAAATTAAAAACAGATATTCAGAATAATTTTTTTTAAGAATTATTTAAATTACTTTCACATTATTTATTTACTGTTTGAAATGAATCACTTAAATAACAGAGTGTTTTTAGACAAAATAAAACAATCTTTCAGGAGTGATAATAGGCATCAAGACAGACAACTTTTGTACAGGAAACCAAGATCACAATCCACTTATTCAATCAAATAAAACAGCGTATCTCACCACAAGCTGAACTTGGATTTTCACTTGTTACTTTTAACAATAATGAGGACATTGCAATGCTATTTAGCTAGGAATTCTGTGAAATATGATAACATGATGAGAAGTGCTGGAAATTGCCACCATTCATATCCAAATAACTCTGATCTAGACATTATTCAGAATGCAGCTAACATACATATACTGAGTCACTGACCAGAATTCAGTCACTTCCAATGATGTCATCACATTTCGTACAAACTAAAGTTAATAATGATGAAAATCTCTTAATTATTGTTGAACTTGTGTTGTGAATTTGATTTCATATAGTGTTTCACCCTATATTTTTGACTGAATGTATTTGTTATTAAAACAGTGGATTATGTTGCTGGTATCCTGTAGGGATGTAACGAATATTCGGCCACTATTTGGCATTCGGCCCTTTTGCCGAATATTCGGCATGGCCGAATATTGAACCGAATATTCGGCCGAATATAATTTGATATTTTGTCGAATATTTGCATATTTGGCCGAATATTCTAAGATATTTGGTTAAATAAGTTCCAGAAAATCAAAACAAAATGATTTTAAATATTTTCAACAAACAATAGTAAAAAATTATATCTAAATACATTAATTATTATAAGAAAAAGAAATCCTAATACTTATGCAATTTTAAAGCTTCATGATAACTTATAAATAACTGTATATAATGATATTGCATAAATAAAAATATTTTTCTTGCTGCATATTACTGCATCATGTGAATTTAAGTAAGTATTGCAACATTAATTTCTTTTACATTAAAATGCAAAATATATACTGCATTTAAAGTTCAAATCTCTTCAGTGAATTTAAAAATATTAACTTTATATCTATTTTTTTTATCTGATTTATAATGATGATAACAGTTTCTTAAACAATAAAATTCATAAATATTAAAAATAAATATTTTACTGTCTTGTAAAAATGTTTAATCTTTCACAAATTAAATCATTTTTCTAGTTTTTAGTTTTACTTTTAAATAAAAAAATTTGAATAAATATAGGACTATATAATTACTAATTAAACATTAGATGTTGATTAAACGAACTAATGAGTTTGATACATTGAAAAGAAAAAAACTATTACCTATACTGAAAAAGCATTTAATGAGTTACTTCAAAATAACATACAGGGGTAACAAAATAATTTATCACTGTAAAGCCTGAAATTGTGATGCAAAAATAATAACTTTTCAGCATTTTCAAGAAGTCTGTTTCGTTTGGTTTCATATATACTACCAGCTTCAAAAAACAAATGTTCACTATATACTGGTGCTTGCAGGAGCTGAAAGATTATTTCTTGCTAAATTTGCAAGCCTTGGAAAGTTTTCTGCATTTGTTTTCCATCAGTTAAATGGACACTCTGTCCAAGCTATTAAATGTTTATCAAATAGCAATCTACCTCTCTTAATTTATCTACTGTATTATTATTAACTTCATTTGACAAATTTGGCAGTGATGACTTCTTATTTTTTATTTCTGAAAAGCAATCCCAAAATGAAAATGAAATTATATTTTAAGAAAATAACCCTTTTCTTGACATACAGAATGTAAATTTACTAAGTTTGAGTTGCATGAGAAAAGATATAAAAAGACCGGGGACACATACAAGTTCTTATTTTTGGGGGTTAAATGATTTTACTAAAATAAAAAAAGTTTCATTTTTACAGAGGTAATGAGTTTCTATTTTAGGTAAAAAATATATAAATTACTAGAACTATCTATGGATTAAAAAAAAAAATGAATTCCATTATTATTTACATTTTTGAAAGTCAAATGTTATCTTATTGGCATCAAAGTATTTCAAATATTACAAAAAATACATTCAGCTGTTATGATTTTTGAACACTCTAAACAAAAAAAATTATTTCAATTAGTCCTTAATTTAATTTTTGATTTTAAAATTGAAAAAATTAATAAATAAACAATTAAAATATTTTTTTTAAAAGTCAGTATTCGGCCGCCGAATATTCGGTATTCAGCCTAAAATTTGGCCGAATATTCGGTATTCGGCCAAATCACTATTCGTTACATCCCTAGTATCCTGTACACAAAATGTTTGTCTTGACCACATTATCTCCCCTGAAAGTTTGTTCCAAGTTTTTTTAAGTACACCTTGTATGTTTACAACCTTTGAAAATGATTGTCCACTCCAGGTACAGCTCTCTAGTGCATTTAAAAATTTCCTTGGCAAATCAAAAGGAAAAATAAAGTTATTCTTGTGACATGCTGTCATTTGAACAGATTGTATTTATTTTTTTTTTACTTAAATCCCTTCCTGACAAATAAACACTATATGACTATAAAATTTTCCTTCTAATTCCTTCAAAAAATTTCTTTGATTTTAAAATATTTGTTTAAGAATGTAAGAAAATTTTATGCACTTATTTTAATTCATGGAAGAAGCTATGAAGTTTAAAGTTTTATTAGTAATTTAAAAAGTTTAAAGACCATGTTCTCGTTAAATAACTCAAAGCATAGATTTTTCTAGTGTGAAGTTCACTTGTGAAAAGGTGTTGTTCATCAAAATGGAAGTATATTTGCATTAAATATTCTAGATGTAAAATTGTTTTAAAATTTAAACCCTGAAATATAGGTGTATTTGGCTGAATAATTACTAACCGAATATTCGGTATTCGGCCAAAATCACTTTTCGGTGCATCCCTATTCTTAATATAAACAAACAAATTTCAATCAATCTTTGCTACAAGGTAGTGGAAATCCTATAACACACATTAAGATAAATATATATATATATATATATACTATATGAGTTATTTTGTAAAATACCCCTGGGCATACTCGAGGTAAAGTAATTTTTTTAAAAATGAAACTTATATTTTAAATTCATACATGATTTTGAAATCTGTTTCGTTAATTATCAGTGTTTAAATAAAAACAACTCTTTCAATAGTAAGTTACATTACAAACACTATTTTTACAATTTTCATGCACGATTCATACAATATCCACATTAGTGAAGTTCAAAACCATGTTACTTGGATAAGATATTCACTAATGCCTGAATGGATGCAGAGGATCATATTTCATGCATTTCGATCACATATAAAGAAATGATTTTGGCATGTCATTTGATTTGAAATTACATTTGTAGACAAATAGTACAGTTACACATGATCATGAGTTTTCAAATAGAAACTTAAAATATTAAATAGTAATTAATCAATGAGAATATTTCAAACAGTTATTTCAGGATGATCAGGCACAGATAGGATGTAATGAAAACCCAAATTACTATAATAATCATATTTTGTAAATTTTAACGACAGTTTATCATCGAATTAAGAAGAAACATAGAAAAGAGTATTAAAAATTGTAAGATGAGGAAGAGGAAAATAGGGAACTCAAAATAAAATAAATAATGTCATTAAGAAGAAGGTTTGATGACAAGATCAATATCAATTTGAAAGATCAAATAATAGGACTTAGTAGAAAAACTGAATAATCACATGACAATGATTAAATGAGGTAAACAAACAAAAATATTTACCTGATATATGTACTGCCGTCCATCGGGAGTTTTAGCAATTCTGAAAGAATTTCTATTTAAAAGACGTTGACTCTCTCGTCCTCTTCTACCCACTCTTAACATTAAATCGTACCACACTTTTTGAAGCAGACCTCTTGGAGTACTGATAGCATGTTCAAAATAGTGTCTTAATCTGCGACGATCATCCATATCAACCATTTGTAATTCTTTTTGACATGTTGTCCCTCTTGATTCTCGCTCCAGTTCTTTTAAAACTGCTCTAAATGTTTCATTAGCTTCATTAAATGCGCTGTCTTTGACAATGTCAATTTTTCTGACAACCATCGGAGACCGATAATATCGACTAATAGCATAACGAATTGCAATCAGCGAATTAACGGAAAATCTTTGGCCATCTTTAGTACGAGCTTGTCCATAAAAGCCTTTTAGCATACGAGCAATATCCACAGGAGCTAAATTATTGATAGCATCAACACCGTGTTGCATGCAATACTCCCTAAAAAGTCTAACACCATACCTCGTAGCCTGTCGTGTTTTCGCATTGTCGGGTGGATTACCATTATTTTCAGCTATATTATCCATGTGAACTATACCTGATATCCCGGCGTCCATCTTGAAAAACTAAAAATTATAGAATAGCATACGCATGCGCAATATAATTTTATTTTTAATCCCATTAATCTCATTCGCATAATGAGGTTGCCTTTATTTTAACGTTGTTTTGCGAGAACCTACTTTTATCGATTTTCCTTGAATGTGCTCAACATGAGTGATCGTCATATTGGTGCCATAAACTTAAAGTAGTGTTAGAAGAGATTATTAAGGTCTGATAATTCATTAATTAATCTGTTTGTCAACACCAGCGTGAGAGAATTAGTAACACTCCCGAACACGCTTACAAACATGCTTATGACGTTGACGTACATTTTGGAAGATTGATACACTGCCGACGATTCCATTGTTAACATAGGGGGCAGAAAAATCGTAATTTGGGGGCGCTGCTTGACAGTCATTCCAAATAAGTAGAATAAATATGGAGTAAGCGTTTAATTATATTAATGATTAGGAATGTAAAATGAGTATTATTCTAAAACACTAATATGGGAATATATTATAAGTTTGTAGCAATGTTACGAAAAAATGTGTTAATCTTAAATTCGTGCATAAGGCTTTCATTTCATGATCAAACAATAGTATGAATATTTAATTCTATTTTGCATAAAATCAATAATTGTTTATTGTCAGAATTAAAATGTTTGACTGTATTACGATTCGTGATTGCCACATTCGTTTAGAGAAATAATTTAAGTTTACATTTAAGAAAAACATATAAATAAAATTACAAATTAAATACATAATTGCAGTGTAAGATACAATAAAAATAAATAAATAATTAGATTTTACATGACGCTAAATTTTCATATTTTTATGTTTTATTCACTTTTAAATCGTGGAATTAAATTATAATTTTGTTAAAACATTTACGGTTTCAGTTTCTTTCTTTTTTTTTTTTTTTTTTTTTTTTTTTTTTTTTTAATGAACTTAAATGTTTTCCCTATAGTTCCTGCGTTAAGAAACATTGATGACTTAATGCAAAAACTTGGTAATTTAACTTTTGTTAAAGATTTTTCGTATCAAATGCTAATTTTTTTTTAAAAAATTATATAACAGAAGTTTCCAACAAACGGCCCGCGGCGCCCTACTTTTGCGGCTTTTTTAAAATATTTATTCTGTTATTAAAATTTCTCTAAAAAGTGAAAAGTTTTTAATTGTGTTATGTTGATAATTTTAAATATATGAAACAGTATTTTAAAATATAAGTTAATTAATTAGGTTGAAGTTGAAGAAATAATCATAATTTCATTTAGCATTTCGGTAACTCAAAACTAATTCGCATGCAATATTTATTACTTCATGTTAACAAGCGTCGGGGCGGTTTCTCTTTTGGCCACCACTAATTTTTTTAAGTTATTTTGATCGTAGATTACTACAACAATTACAATAAAAAGCTTTATCACAAAGCGAAGTTCTTCGACATATGCTGGATAAATCTAAAACGAAAATTTTCGTAAGCAAATAGTGGTAGGCAAAAGTTTGTTAGTCTCTTTTTAAAGAGACCGCTCCGAGGCCTGTGTTAAATGACAATGTAAATGTTTGTTGTTATTTAATTTGAGGAAGTTTTTGTATGTTGGCCTGGCACCCGCCGATATTAGAGGGCTTCTATATAAGAGTGGCGACATACGCACAGGCCGCATGCGCAGACTGTACTCAGGCAGACCTGTTTGTCCAAATCATTCCAGATTTCAGAATTTAGTGATACTCCACTGGACAAGTTTGATCCAGCGCCGGGCTGGTTTAATTAGCCAAGTTACGCCCGTAGACGGCGTAGACTACTGCTAATTAGCAGGACCCGATTATCCTCTTAATCTAGGGGAAGGACAATATCGTTTAGACCTCCCCCCCCCCGCTTTCATTTGGCAAAAGTTTTCCTCATTCGTGAAAACCCTCTAATGATAGTGCTATTATTCCCGGATTAGCTTAACCAAAGTCACATATATTTCATTAAAAAGCATTTTATATTCCCTATATGTACTTCAGACAGAGCTGCCAAGTCTCCGGCTTTTTGCATACCAGTATTTTAGTACAAAAAATGTTGTTTATTTAATGGGAGCATTCTGCGATTTAAAAGAACAACATTTTCTGTAATAAAATACTGGTATGCAAAAATCTGGAAACTTGGCAACTCTGACTTCAGATATATCTATACTTATAAAAGACTAGCTTGATTTTTCTCATAATCAACGCCGAGCCTCAATCGTTTGTCCTGGTCCTGGAACAATGAAATTTTGAAGACATGTTCTTTACATAATGGCACGCACTACGAAAGGATTTTTGAAAATTCACACCCTAAGGGTGTTAAATGGGGGGGGGGGTCGAAAGTTTTAGATAATTTCGTCTTTTCGGCATATCTCAGCAGGAGTTTTCAGTAGGAGCGCGAAATTCGGGATAACAATTCTACTAAAGAATAGTTAAGCATGTATTTCAGGCTATTTTAGAAATTCAACCACTAAAGGTGGGTTAAATGGGGGTTCGAAAATTTTCGGTGATTTCATACTTTTATCATACAGTGGCTCACAAAAGTGTTCGTACACCTTAAAATTTTGCAGTAAAAAGGATTTTCCCTGGAATTGATTTAGAATATGAAGTCCAATATTTTTCACACCATCTCTATGTTATTCCAAATAACACCCAGCATTTTTTTTTTTAATTTTGACTGTTTTCTTTTTTATCTAAAAATAAAAATAGACGGGGGGAGAGAAAAAACACGCCACAAAAGTCTTCGTACACTGAAACATTTTCGGATAAATTCATAATTAAAATTATCGTCTGTCATTCTATTTTTATTTTTGAATTTTGGTGACATAAAAAAATTGTTTGGCTTTATATTTTGCTTGATTGGTCCGTAATATTCTATTTATTATTAAAAATGGCTCGTAATCGTAAAGAAACAACTAACAGCATTCGAAAATTAATTATCTTTCATCATAATAGTGGTAAATCAGTTTAAAATATTGCTAAATTAGTTAATTTATCAAATTCTACAGTGCAGTATCAGTATGTGATAAAACGCTTTAAAGAAGAAAATCGGATCGAAAACAAAGTAAGAAAAGGTCGTCCGTCAAAGTTAACACAACGTGATCAAAGAATTATAATTAGAAAAATTGTAAAAAATCCCCGTTTAAGTGCTGTAAAAGTTGCTACAGAATTTAATGAAAAATATTCTACTTCAATTTCACCTGAAACTGTTCGATGCGTTCTGAGATCAGCTGGATTAAATGGGCGTTCTGCCCGTAGAAATTTTTTTGTTAGTGCGAAAAACAGAAAGCTCAGGCTTTCCTATGTCTTATTTGCAGACGAAAGCAAATTTAACATTTTTGGCTCCGATGGGCGTATAATTGTATGGAGAAGAAAAAATGAAGAACTTAATCCCAAGAACTTAGTTGGAACAGTTAAGCATGGTGGTGGAGGTGTCCTTGTGTGGGGGTGCATGGCAGCACCAGGACTAAGTAATTTAGTATTTAATGATGGCATAATAGATCATGCTCTTTATTTAAATATTTTAAAATAATCAGTCCAAAATTTGGGTATTGGAAACAACTTTGTTTTTTATCAGGATAACGATCCTAATCACACGGCTCTCAACGTTCGCCTCTGGTGTCTTTATAATTGTCCATGAGGTCTGAAAACAACACCTCAGTCGCCGGATTTGAACCCAATAGAACATATTTGGAGAGAACTGGAGGTTAGAATACGAAAACACGATATTAAAACGAAAAACGAACTAAAAAATGTAATGATCGATGAATGGATGAACATTGACGCAGAAATTACAAAAAAAAAAAAAAACTTGTGAAATCTATTCCCAGGCGTTTAAAAGCTGTTGTGGATGCTAAAGGATACCTACTAAAGTACTAATTTAACAAAATATTACAATATTTACTAATATGTAGCAATTTCTTTAAAGTGTACGAAGACTTTTGTGAGGTAACTTTTTTGTTATTTTTTTATTATTGATTTCTACAAAATAAAGTTTTATTGTGTATTTAAAATATTTTATGTAGTTTTGTTAAGAATAAGTTATAGATCTTATTCTTAAATACCCATTCTGGAATATTAATTTTAATTAATGGATAGAGCACTATTTTATTGAAATATGTAAGTGTACAAACACTTTTGTGAGCCACTGTATATCATCAGCAGTTTTAGATAAGAGCGTGAAATTCAAGATAACAAATCTACTAAAAAAATAATTAACCACGTATTTCAGCGATTTTAGAAATTCATTCATTAAGGGGGTTAAATGTGGGGTCGAAAGTTTAAGGTCATTTTGCCTGTTCGTCATTCGTCGGTACCATGTCAAACTATCGAATATGAAAAAATGCATTTTTCATATTTTGTGCCATTCTCTTATATTGTGTATGACACGTTCGTTGCAAAATCGTCACGTTTCTAGCTTACTTAGAACTTACTTGAAACTTAGAAAATGCAAATTTCAAACTATCGAATTTGCACACTTTTTTCCAAAAATTACCAAGTCAAAGTGTCGAATACGGCAAATTCGATACTTTGCCGTAAATTTTTGCAATTTTTTTTACTTTTTTAACCATTTGTACCATGTCAAACTATCGAATTTGAAAATAGTCACTTTGTAGGAAAGCAAAGAACTAAAACTTTTAATTATGGATTCAAAATTAACAGAATTGACGCATGTTTTTTATTTTAGTATAGAATGTTTTCTAGTGAAAATGGAATGTGTAGCATTAATAGTTCATCTACAGGGGCACTCAAAATAATACTTTTACATTACCCTCAATTGGGGGGGAAAAATGTTCGCGGTGTATTTTAATGATGTTAATCTATTTCAACAATATAGAAATTGACATGCATATCTAAAGTGCATTAAAACATTTTTCATTTAGAAGATAGTATGCAAATCATTTATCATTTATTTACAGGGCCACTCAAAAGAATTCGGTTATGTAATGGCGTACGGGAAAATGTTTGAAGCGTAATTTAATAATGTTACAACACTATTTCAAACAAAATGAAATTGATATATGTAATTGAGGTGCACTACAAGATGCTTACTGTAGAATATGACGTGCATGCTTCTCATCGTTAATTTACAGGGGCACACAAAGTAACTCGGTTACGCAATGGCGTAAGGGAAAATGTTTGAAGCGTAATTTAATAATGTTACAACACTATTTCAAACAAAATGAAATTGATATACGTAATTGAGGTGCACTACAAGATGCTTACTGTAGAATATGACGTGCATGCTTCTCATCGTTAATTTACAGGGGCACACAAAGTAACTCGGTTACGCAATGGCGTAAGGGAAAATGTTTGAAGCGTAATTTAATAATGTTACAACACTATTTCAAACAAAATGAAATTGATATACGTAATTGAGGTGCACTACAAGATGCTTACTGTAGAATATGACGTGCATGCTTCTCATCGTTAATTTACAGGGGCACACAAAGTAACTCGGTTACGCAATGGCGTAAGGGAAAATGTTTGAAACGTAATTTAATAATGTTACAACACTATTTCAAACAAAATGAAATTGATATACGTAATTGAGGTGCACTACAAGATGCTTACTGTAGAATATGACGTGCATGCTTCTCATCGTTAATTTACAGGGGCACACAAAGTAACTCGGTTACGCAATGGCGTAAGGGAAAATGTTTGAAGCGTAATTTAATAATGTTACAACACTATTTCAAACAAAATGAAATTGATATACGTAATTGAGGTGCCCTACAAGATGCTTACTGTAGAATATGACGTGCATGCTTCTCATCGTTAATTTACAGGGGCACACAAAGTAACTCGGTTACAATGTTTTGTATTAGCGATAATTGCTGGAAACCGTTTTTAATTATGGTATGCTTCCTTAAGTTTAACTCTTCGCATACTACGTGGTGTGTAAAAATTCCACAGATCGTACTATACAGGGCTACTCAAAAGAATTTGTAAGCATTAATTCGTATACGTGGTAAATTACATAAACGAGGTTTTTAATTCTTTTTCGTAATTTTGAGCGGAATTTTATTTTTCTAAGAGATGTTTGTAGAATTTAATAAATTCATAATATACAGGGATCTAGAAGATATACAAATCTACAGATCATATACAGGGCTTCACAAACGAATTCGATTATTTTTCCGTCTATAGACGGTAATTGCTGGACGGTAATCATTTTATAATAATGCCTTTTACTAAATTATTTACTAAAATATCTTCTCTCACCATATTAAATGTTGAAGTTTCGTTAGAGTAATCTGGAAGCGTTGGAAAATGGTTCATAATCTATGATTGACGCATGATGTTTTTTTTTTTCTTATTTAAATTTTTAGTACGATTTCTTTAATCGCGACAACTCGGTAATTTAATTTTTTTTTCTGCTGGTTTTTGTTTTAAGAAACTTTAATTCTAGAATACACTTGTATTTCATCAAATTTAAAATCGTCTGCGGTAGTTAGTAACTTATTTCTTAAATCTGGTTGAGTTTGTTAAATTTTATTCCAATCATTTCTATCCTCTGTAATGTAACGAAAATGGTAAAACGGATTTTATTAAAAAAATATCAAGAAGAAAGAAACATTGGAATTAAAGAAGCTTATACATCGAGTTCGCCGTCGTCATCTCGACTCCGAGATAAAAACGATATCCTCTTTAACACAGGTATTTATTCTATTTTTAATATTCCGCTATTCTGCGTAATTAATATCTACAAAAACAACTTTTCAAAAGTAAAAAAAAAAAGCCAAGCGTAAAAAAAAAAGTTGTGGCTAAAAAATGGTGTGATATCAAATTTCCAAGCTATTATATTACTTTTTTAACTTTTTTCCATTAAATAAGTTATCATATATATAAGTCGAGTGCCTACGTATATGTTAATAGAAATCGTTTTCTCCTGTACTAAATACATCCTAACGAAATTCTGAAAATTCAATTTTTTTCAAATTATGCATGATGGGCTTGGCGGCCATCTTTGCATATTATTCACAAAATTCTAAGCATCCAAATCCGTAGTTAAAATCGGAAGTTCAAAATTGTTATTTAAGCAAATATTTTAAGCGTTTCATTTATAGATTTGTATGATCTGAAAATTGTGTCTTAAGATAATGATGACTTAAAGATTCATCTTATGATTTATTTTTTACAGTAATTAATAATTTCAAACTAGTAAAAATCAATTTCTCAAAATATCAGTCTTATCTAATTTAAATGTCCGTAGTTAAAATCTGAAGTTCGAAATTGTTATAAACATATTACATTGCAAACATATTACGCTTTCACTTTAGAAATTTGGGTGCTTAGAAATATGAAAAGATGGCCGCCAAGCCCATCATGCATAATTTGAAAAAAATTGAATTTTCAGAAACTCGTTAGGATGTATTTAGTACAGGAGAAAACGATTTCTATTAACATATACGTAGGCACTCGACTTATATATATGATAACTTATTTAATGGAAAAAAGTTAAAAAAGTAATATAATAGCTTGGAAATTTGATATCACACCATTTTTTAGCCACAACTTTTTTTTTTACGCTTGGCTTTTTTTTTACTTTTGAAAAGTTGTTTTTGTAGATATCATTTCTTTTTTTTAAAACAGAATAAACATAATTTAAATAATCTAAACATGAGAAATAATTTAAAATTACATTTTACTTTCAGTCATTGTTTAAAAAGTTAACTAGAAATACCAGTAGATTTTTAAATTAAACTAATAACAACATACTAAATGTGGCTTGTTATAATACTTGTTATCCCCCGTTAAAAAATATCACTGACTTATCGATGAAATGAATAAAAATGCAATACGTACATAGCGTGTCAGCGCTGCATTTGAAATCAAACGTGATATCACGCTCTTTTATTATTAGCACTAGCTGGCTTCGCCCGCTAGCGGACCCCTAATTTATATCGGGGCCTCGAATCTTGTAAAACCTTGAACCGAACGAACCTCCGACCTGGTTCTCCGCTGCCTTCGGCACCGGATAATCCCTTAATTTGCACATCGAATAGTATAAACCTCTAACCAAACTAACTTCCGACACGGGTCCCCGCTGCCTTCGGCACCGTATAGCAGTCGTGCTGCGCACGCTCAAGTTCCATCTTCCACCACCAGGTAGCACAATCTGTTCTGTATGAACCTCGGGCACTGAAATCGTTAAGGCTATAGATGTCGAGTCGAATGAACTGTACCCCGTCGTGATCTAGCCCATAGAACCAGAGATAGAAAAGTGCCCCCTGGTGGTGAAAAAACGAACTAAAATCGGAAAGCTCTATTGATGTCGAGTCGAATGAGTCATACCCCGTCGTGATCCGACTCGTAGGAACAGATATAGGAAAGCGTCCCCTGGTGGTGAAAGCTAATCGCGCTTGGGGGGCAAAAGGGGGGATGAACACCGGAGATGCATAATAGGAATAAGCGGTCACAGACCTTTCCAACGATGTATCACATGAGTGGTATGTGCAAAATTTAGAAAATACCCCCCCCCCCCCTGCATATTATGATTAAGCGTTCACAGACATTTCCAACGATATATCACATGAGAAAAAAATTTAGAAAAGTGCCCCCTTTAAGTGGGAGGGCTGGAAGTGGGAGGATGGACCCCGAAGATACATAATATGAATAGCGTAACAATTTTTAGAATTTCTGAAAGCTGATTTTTATTTATTTATTTATTTATTTATCTATATTTTATTTTTTGTTTATTATTATTTTATTTTTTTGCGTTGCCCTGTGCATGTTTGGAATTTCTTAGCAATTTCTTAGATTTACCTTATTTTATTCAATTAAACATTGTACTGTTACAATAAATTTAAATGGAAACTTCACTTATAAAACAAAAATAATTTAACAACTGGATTTCATTAATTTATAGGAAAACTAGCAAGCTACGCCCGCTGCGCTGGTCGGTTTCTACAAATGAACCCTGAATCAAACGAAATATATCGTTTAATTTGACCTTGTATTTGAAAGCAATCTGTATATTTACGTGGAATATCATTTCCACATTACTGAAAAATGACGCAATTGCGCTATTATATTTTCTAATGTGCAGTCAAAATTTTAGCTGTTAAAGACCAACTCTTTTATTTGGTCATTTACAGTTAGGGTTTGCTAAAGAATGATAAAACTATATGCAATATACTAAAACCATCACTAAAAATTATCGAAATAACAATGCAAACAAATTAACTAACAAAATCCATTCAGAAGAAGTTTTTATAAAGGCTAATCTTTGATAATCTGATTATTGAACTTTTCCACATAATTCTAAAACAACAAAACGATATAAAATATACTAAAACAATCCTTACAAATTATCTACTTAACAATGCAAGTCGCAAAAAATACGCCCAGTAAAAACTATCAAAAAGGCTAATATTTCGGAATCGGGTTCACTTGACTATATAACCTTCACACATAACTGTTGGACTAAGCAACGTAGGACAATATATAGTACATTAACACCATTTCTGAAATAGCATCTAACTAACAATACAATTCTCATCAAAATCCGTTCAGTAGAACTTTTTTAGAAGGCTAATCTTTCATAATCGGAATCAAATATTGAAAAGGCTAATATTTGATAAAAAAAATGGTCACCCGATTTTCGAATTTCCCCCTATAATTCTAGAACTAAGCAACGTTATATAATAAAACGTTCCCTAGAAAATTATTTAACAGTATAGGTTCCATCGAAATACATTCGGCAAAATCTTTTAAAAAGGCTAATCTTTCATAATCGGATTGATCTGATTATAGAACTTCCCAGAATAATTATATAACTAAGCTACGTAGAACGATATGTTATACATTAAAACCTTCCCTTAAAAATTATCTTAGTTTAAGTTCTACGAAAATGCATTCAGCAGAACTCGAGTTATAAGCAGCCGGAACGAAATTTCTTATATGTAGAAGTAAATAGAAGTATATTGCCATAGTTTGCATTTGAATAAAAAAAGGTACTTTTCGGTTAGCCGGGCACCAGTGATATATGAACACACACACACACACACACACATACATATATATATTCATACATATAAATGTATATATATATATATGTATATATGTATGTATATACATGTATTTGTGTAGATATATGTGTATATATGTGTGTATATATATATATATATATATCACTGGCGCCCGGCTAACCAAAAAGTACCAAAAAAAAAAAATACTGCGAAAATGCAGTCGTACACTTGAAAAAAAAAACACCTTTTGGCCTAAAATCTCTCATCAAAACTGTTTTTCTTTTTTTTCTTTTCTTTCTTTTTAAAAAAAATAAAATTAGTAACAGTTTTTTCTTTTATTTTTCCAGATGTATAGCCATTTCAATTCTTTCTGCAACAAAAAAAGACACTTTTTGGCTTAAAATCAAATTGTTTGGGGTCAAAAGTAAAATCAAAATCGCCAAAAACAAAAGATAAATCGACAAATTTGTTTCAATAGAAATCTTGCCCCTTGAATAATGTTTTAAGCATTATGAACATTTCTAATCATGTTTAAATTAAATATTTTCGTTTTATAATATTCTCTCATCAAAACTCTTTTTTTTTTTCATTTCTTTCTTTCTTTTTTTTTTTTTTTTTTTTTAGATAAAATTAGTGTCAGGTTCTTCTCTTACAGTTGCAAGAGTTGAAAGCTATTCTTAAGGGATTAGCGTATTGTATATGTATCTATTGTGTACCGTTGAAGGCTTTATAAGAAAAATCTTAATCCGAAGGGGAACGACGTGAAAGAAGTATTTCCATTGCAATGCGGTCCTTGATAGATAAGAAAGAGAGTGCACCCTTTTATTTAAGAAGACAGATCAGTCAAGAGGGAGGAACGGTTGTCAAGCGACCCTTGGAAACAGAGCAGTAGCCCCGTAGACAAAAAGGTGCTCTGGAGAATGACCAGAGAGGAAGGGAGTTCTAACGTAGGAAGCGAAGGTGTAAGGTCGTTCAGAGTTGAGCTCTGAGACCGGTGTTGAGTTCTAGCGTGGTGGCGAAGGGTGAAGGTTGCTCGAGAAATGAGCACTGAGACCGGAGTGAGTTCGAACGCAGGATTGGAGTGTGTGAGATTAATAGAAATCTCGGTTCTGAATAAATGAACCTAGTCTAGCGGTACACGTAGAGCGTTTTCTGTAATTGTTTTGATTTAGTGTTAAACCGGATAATTGACATCCGAGTTTAAGTGTAAATATTGTTAATAAATTATTATTTTAACTTTAATTGAAAGAGTTAGGTTGTTCTTGAAAATACATCACGGATCGTGCCCGATATCACGTATTTATATCGGTGGTGGCAGCATATCGATAGACCGGATTTATTTCGAAGTTGTGTGGACTGAGAAGTGGAATCCGACAATTAGTAACAGTTTTTCTTTTATTTTTCGAGATGTATAGCCTTTTCATTTCTTTCTGCAACAGTAATGATCGCCAAAAAATTAGCAATGGTAACCTTTTCGGCCAAAATAACAGAACTTTCTATCATAATTCGATAGCTAATATACGTAGAACGTTGTGTTACATACTAAAACCTTCCCTGAAAAATTATCTCTCGAACAGTGCAAGTTCCATCAAATTCCATTCAGCAGATCTCGAGTTATAAAGGAACGGAACGAAATTTCCGTTTCTGTTTTATATATATAGCGAGGCTAACGAAAAAGACAGGCTACCGCGGTGCCTTCCACTTATCTTTTTTTACAGACCGCTAGAGTGACGTGATGCTCTTTTCGTACACCTGCATTGGTGGATTCGAGCCTCACGTCATTCCCGCGGTCTGTAAAAAAAGATACACGTAAAGCACCGCGGTAGCCTTTCTTTTTCGCTAGCCTCGTATATATAGTAGATGACGTGAAAGGTATTCCTGCGAACGAAATGCCTGTCCTTTACCGTGTTTTTTTATTTTTAGAAATAAATGAATCACATTTAATTCATTTCAAAATTTTTGTTTACGTTTGGAAAGAAATTTTAAATGGCGATAACTCTTAATGTATACATTTTAGTAGGTACATCTTCCCTCAAAAACTAATTTATTTTTAAAGATATTTCTAAAAACGTAAATTATATATTTAAAATATTTTTAAAGCATAAACACTACGTCTGATTACTTTATTTTACAATATTTATAAGAACACGCATTTTATCAGACAATTAAATACACTAAACAAACATGAGTGAAAAATTGACCTGGGCCTGGACTCGAACCTGGAACCTTATGCGTACCATGCCGACGCTCTGCGACTGAGCTACCCAGATCCATATCCGTAACCGGCAATTTCTCATACTTATTCATGTTAGAAACAATCATCTGCCACAGTTTGCAGTCATATTTAATTATTTGATAAAATATGTGTTCTTATAATTGTGAAGTTTTATTTAAAAAAAAATATCTTCAGAAGAAAATGGCTGACTTGCAGATGAAATTTGATGTGGTTATATTATAACCTGTAACTGATTTGTGCTATTTTAATACAGATGGTACATGGTCGTTGGCGGGTTTTATCTCTGTTTTGGCATAATTTTTTAATAGCCAAGTTAATTAACAGTTTTTTGCTAATTAAGGATAGAAAATATTTTTTTTTTACACTGAATTTTATAAAAGCACATAGATTACACTGTAAAAAAAAATTCGGAAAAATTTCCGGTAGGAATAGGATTTCCAGTTGCCCGTATAGTACAGGAAACTTTTCCGAACCAACACGGAAAAAAAAAACGAAAAAAAAACGAAAGTTTTTTCTTTCCGCCAGGAAACTTTTCCTGTTTGATTCAGAAACTAATCTTTAGACACAGAATAAATTCCTGGGTCTTACGGAAATCTTTCCATTCACATAAAGAAACGTTTTGGTAGAACGGTAGAATAGACGGAAAGTATTCCGTTTTAAAAAGGAAAACTTTCCATTCACACAAAGAAATGTCTTGGTAGAACGGTAGAATAGACAGAAAGTATTCCGTTTTAAAAAGGAAAACTTTCCATTCACACTAAGAAATGTCTTGGTAGAACGGTAGAATAGACAGAAAGTATTCCGTTTTAAGAAGGAAAACTTTCCATTCACACTAAGAAATGTCTTGGTAGAACGGTAGAATAGACAGAAAGTATTCCGTTTTAAAAAGGAAACTTTTCCGAATCAGTCAGTAAACTAATCATGAAAAAATTAAAAATTCCTGTGTAGAATAGAAACTTTTTCTTTTCTTTACGGAATTTTTTTTCATTATGATCGGAAAATTTTCTGCATTGTAAAGAAACTTTTGTTTTAAAGAGTAGGAACATTAACAGATGAAAATATTGCTTTTGGACACTGTTTTGATATCCTTTTATCTCAATTAAATATTATTAAGAACTTTTTTGAATACATACATACACTTTTAAGTATTTGTTATCATAAAATGCATTACATGTAATGCATGTATTTACATTTTTTTTAAATAAGTATTTTATACAAGGAATGCTAGAGAAGTATCTTTATAAACAAGGAAAAGTAATTCTCGTAAAAGAAAAATGTATAAATAAATAAAAAGTACACAATGAAATGGATTTTATGTTCATAAAATACATAATATACTTTTATTTTCTTTAGAATATGTGTATATGTTTCCTAGGGAAAAAAAAAAAAAAAAAACTTAATATATTTTAAGCGATATAAAAGAAAATCCAAATAGTGTCCAAAACAAACCTTTTCATCTGTTGTCTGTATAGCAAAGTGGACTGTACAGATATGCCAGCTTATTAGTGCCAGAATATACATAGGTGTAGCCAGTGGTGAAGTGTGTGTGGGAGATAATTGCCCCAGGCACTAAATATTAAATATTTAGGTGATGTCAAAAAACTGTTAAATAAGATATTAAAAACGGAACAAAATATTTTCAATTTGGACTGGATATTTAAAACCCACACTTATGTCATTGGGTGTAGCACAAGTGTATGACATGTTGCATGCGTATGAAGTGTATGCAACTAACATTGAAGTTTTATTGGTACTGGAAAGACTTTCTATTGCTGTATATCCAAAACAAAGGACATACAAAACATTTTTTAATCACAATAGTGACCGCCCCTCCTTAAAAAACTAGAACTTCTTTTAATTTACGCCTCAAAAAAAAAAAAAAAAAAAAAAAAAACAACAAGCTAATGGGGTCGTCTTCGTTCTTAAGTTGCACAGAACTCCAAACTTTTCAATATGTACATCTAACTTTGACATTATATTTGCCTCTTTCGGTAACTTTTTCTCAAAGATACCAAAAGGGAAGTCACTTGGTCAAAATGTTTAAGAATTATGAAGTTTAAAGTTTGGAACTCCTAATGTTAAACAGCTGGTGGAGTTTTTTTTATATAATTCAATACTTGACGTAATAATTTTATATTCGTATATTTTATTTGAAGCTTTTCGAAATCTATTTCGGTTAAAAAACTATAGATTATGGTTTATTTTATGGTTTAATTTATAAAAAAAATGTATTTTTAAATTAATTAAAAAATTAATTTTAATAGAAATAGATTTCTAAAAACTTCAAATATGCAAATCAAAAATCACAGCTGATTCCGCTAAGTAGTTTTTAAGTTATGCTTAAAACACTACCCACATTACAGTCTGATTTGCAACGATTACAGATTAGGAGTTACAAACTTTAAATTTTCATAATTTCAAAACTACTTGACTGAGTGAATTCCAGTTTGTTATCATAGGGCAACATTTACTGAAAAAAAAAAAAAAAAAAAACATGATGCCCCAATTAGATGTATCTATTGAATTTGCTACAATTTCGGCATGAATATGACCCTCTAAGCTTATTTTTTTCAACATTAAATTAAAAAAGACAGTTTCCAGAAGAATAACTTTGTTTTTTACTGTGACAGTTTGGAGATTAAATGTTCTTTTTTGTTCCCAAATACACCCTGCGCATATGATATTTCAAATTTGTCACTTTTTATACCCAATTTGTGTCACAGAGACACTTTCCAATTAGGAACATTGCTGCACCTAACTATTTTAACCCAATTTGGGTGCTTTTCTGCTCTATTACACACACACAGAAAAAAAAAAAAAAGAATCCAGAAACTATTTTATAAATTTTGAAAATTTATATAGAGCAGCATTGAAACCTTAATTTTTTATCTTTTATGTGGAAGGTAATTTTTTTCTCCTGTCTAAATTAAAAACGCCATAAAATAATAATAATAATAAAGTAAATCTAAAAACTTTTGAAGTCATGTAAATTATAAGAATATACAGAATTCAGCTAACCCTAATAAATACGTTGATGATAAACAATTTTCAGAAGCCATACAATTTGAAAATGTACAAGACTTTGAACTTGAAGCTCAACTGAAAATTACATAACAAAAAGGCTCAGTAAATGAAAATCATTTTTTGTTAAAATTTAAATCAGCTATTTTTTTTAATTCAAAATACAATTTTAAAATTACGCGTTTTAAAGTAAAATAACCTTTACTAAATCATTAAAATTAATAATTAGAAAAGCTCATTTAAATTTATTTGAAATTTAAAATATATAGAGAAACTCATTCACTTGTTTAATTTGAAATATTTTAATCATATAAACAGTTAAAAATATAGTTAAAAAATGGAGCAACAGAAAATGATATAATTTGAAAATGTGAATTCTCTTTTACTTTTGAAAACATGAAATAAAGTAAACGAATTGTCTTGTGTTATATATCACTTATTTACACTAACTGCAATTTAACAATATACTTTTTATTGACCTATTCTGTATAAAATATATACCACCTTAAATTACCCCTTTGATAAAATAAAAAGCATATAAACTCTTCATTACTAAAAGCTAAATATTTTTGTTTTGACCAAATTTCTCGATTAAAAATCTTAAAATATAAAAGATAATGTAAGAATTTTATTCAGAAAAAAAAATATGAAATTTTAAGCATTCCTTTAAACATACCTATTCCAGATTATATACACTACTCTGAAATACATACACTAATTCATTTAATGAAGTTGGAGCATATATTAAAAATACTTAAGATAATTATGATTATCTGGGTATAAATTTCAATGCATCTGAAAAAATTATTCTTTGTTATTAAAATGTTTGAAAAGAAACACCAATTTTCCCAGCTTTATGAGTTCTTTATAAGCGTTTACAGAGTTTGCAGTGAATTAAAGTTTGATTTTTTTAAAATTTAAAATCTCATCAAAAACGTCACCTGTAAAAAATGCAGCCATGTCTCGTGACTCTTTTTCCGTAAAAAGTTCTGAGATCGTGTAAAGCCAAGTTTAGCTATCTTATTAACTCTGAATTTTTCATTCACAAATCACTCCTAGTCTCTACATCTTTAGTTAAATATTATTTTGTGACTTGGCAATTACGCAGCACAGGGAAGTTATTACACCTTACTATGTTATGTGGGAAGGGATGAGGTAATATTATTAAGGCTAATTATATATAGGCACAGGGAAGTTATTACACCTTAATATGTTATGGGATGGCATGGTATTATTTGATTAAGACTAATTATTTACATCACATACTCGTGCTACGTAATTGCCAAGTCACAAAATAATATTTAACTAAAGATGTAGAGACTAGGAGTGATTTGTGAATGAAAATTTCAGAGTTAATAAGATAGCTAAACTTGGCTTTACACGATCTCAGAACTTTTTACGGAAAAAGAGTCACGAGACTTGGCTGCATTTTTTACAGGTGACGTTTTTGATGAGATTTCACTTCTTTTTGTAAGTAATCCTCCTTTTCTTGATTTTGGGTTCTTTTTGGAGATCATCCACTGATTTTCGCTAAGTCACTGATTTTCCCACACTCTGTCCCTATTATTTACAGGTATAAAAAATTTGAAGCCTTAGTTTCGTTTGCAAAGTACTGTAGTTCAAAAGAGATTTCCAGTTCCTAGGCCAGCACTAAGTTATGGGAGTGGGAGTGCCAAAAGTACTCTCAATTGCTTCCAGGATAGGTGCTATCCATCTGAGATATTACTCGCAGTCCTAGATACTTGATATTTAGCATAAAAGAACTTTTTAGTAAAAAAAGAAAGCCAAAATTAAAATTTCCTGAAATTTTTAATAAATCAAACTATATTCATTTTTTCGATGTTTTTTATTTTTTTCGGCTTTTTTTTTTTTTTTTTTTTTTTACATTTACGGATTTTTTATTTTTTTTCTTACTTTGTATACTAAACCCTACCTTTCTGCCAAATGTCAAGCTTCTAGGACTACAAAATCGGATTATTTTCAAATTTTTGACTTTTTATAAATTTATTGATTTTTTGATTTTACTTCTAAGTCACCTGATTGTCATGCCAATATAGTAATTTTTTTATCCGTCTTCTTAGGATCATTTAGGTTCAATTTAGAGGTAAATCAAGTGAATGTCTATCAAACCATAACCAGCCAGTAATGTCGGAGGGTAGGGGGAGCTGTGAAAATTTTTGTGGGGCTAACATCATTTAACAATCCAAATTTCATATGCGAAGTAAATAGATTATAACCTGTGAAAGAAAACAAACCTGTCTATAAAGAAATCGCCTACAACGTAGCCAGTCCATAGTGGAACTTTCCTATAACGAAATTCGTAAACGAAAGAAAAGAAAACCATAATCCGGGGGAAATAACATAAAACAATTAGGGGCGTTGTACTAGCTAATAGGACAATTATCTTAAAACTAATGTTTGTAGCAGTACAAACTCAAATTGTTTTCGAATTTTAGATTTTTTAAAGATATTTCGATTTTATTTTCGAATTTAACGAATTTTTTAATTGTTCCTTTTATTGAATAGTAAATACTACCTTTACACCAAGTTTTAAGTTTCTAAGAATACAAGTTAAAATTATTTTCAATTTTTTATTTTTTCGATTTTTTTTTAAAATAATTTTCTGGATTTTTTAATTTTTTCTTATTTTGTATCCTTTATTACAAATTTCAAGTTTCTAGCGCTACAAAATCGAATTATTTTGAAATTTCCGATCTTTTTCGAGTTTTTTTTATTCTATTTTCGAATTTATTGTGTTTTAATTTTTTCTTTTTCTGTATCCTAAACAATAAGTTTTTTCGAATTTTACAGATTTTTTCTTTTTTTGTATCCTAAATACTGCCTTTATTCCAAATTTTAAGTTTCTAGCTCTACAAAATCGAATTATTTTCAAATTTTCGTTTTTTTTCGATTTTTTGATTTTATTTTCGATGTTTGTTGTGTTTTTCTTTTTTTCTTTTTCTGAATCCTAAACACTACCTTTACACCAAATTTTCAGTTTATAAGACTACGAGATCATATTATTTTCAATTTCTCACTTTTTTTTCTTTTTTTTTCTTTTTTTTTTCTTTTTCTTTCTTTCTTTTTTTTTCTTTCTTTTAATTTTTGAAAATTTCGATTTTTTTTTTTTAATTATCCATATTTTTTAATGTTCCCTTATTTAGTATCTTAAATATTACCTTTATTCCAAATTACAAGTTTCTAGCGTTATGAAATCGAATTATTTTCAAATTTTCTTTATTTTTCGATTTTTTTATTTTATTTTCGAACTTTATTGCGTTTTTATTTTAACTTATTCTGAATCATTTTCGAACTTTATTGCGTTTTTATTTTAACTTATTCTGAATCCTAAACACTATCTTTACCGCGAATTTTGGGTTTCTAAGGCTAAAAGAAATTATTTAATTTTTTCATTTTTTTCGAATTTTTCGAATTTTTGAATTTTTTTTCGAATTTTCCGGATTTTTTAATTTTTCCGTATTTTGCATCCTAAATACTACCTTTATTCCGAATTCCAAGTTTCTAGTGCAACAAAATCGGATTATTTGAAGATTTTCGTTTTTTCGATTTTTCCGATTTTTCAATTTTTTTTTCGATTTTTTTTTCTGTGTTTTTGATATTTTCTTTTTCTGAATTCTAAACACTACCTTCACACCAAATTTTAAGTTTTTAAGACTACAAGATCGTGTTATTTTCAATTTTCAATTTTGTTCGAATTTGTTGAATTTTCGAATGTTTTTTTTTTTTTTTTTTTTTTTTTGAATTTTCCGGATTTTATAATTTTTTCTTTCTTTGTATCCGAAACACTAGCTTTATTCCAAATTTTAAGTTTCTATGGCTGCGGGATCTACCCAATCTTTTTGATGACGCGAGAGTGAGTGAGTGTGTGAGTGACAAAAAATAGAAACTTACAGTTCATATACCGTGTGCACTAATTTATGGATATTTTTTGAATTATCCATATTTTTTAATTTTTCCTTATTTAGTATCTTAAATATTACCTTTATTCCAAATTTCATGTTTCTAGCGCTATAAAATCGAATTAATTTCAAATTTTCCTTATTTTTCGATTTTTCCTATTTTTTTCGATTTTTCGATTTTATTTTCGAATTTTATTGCGTTTTTTATTTTAACATTTTCTGAATCCTAAGCACTATCTTTACCGCGAATTTTAAGTTTCTAAGGCTAAAAGATCAAATTATTTTAATTTTTTCAATTTTTTTTCGAATTTTTCGAATTTTTGATTTTTTTTTTCGAATTTTCCGGATTTTTTAATTTTTCCTTATTTTGCATCCTAAATACTACCTTTATTCCGAATTCCAAGTTTCTAGCGCAACAAAATCGGATTATTTGAAAAATTTCGATTTTTTTTCGATTTTTTCGATTCTTTCAATTTTGTTTTCGATTTTTTTGGTGTTTTTGATGTTTTTTTTTTTTTTCTGGATGCTAAACACTACCTTCACACCAAATCTTAAGTTTCTAAGACTACAAGATCGTCTTATTTTCAATTCTCAATTTTGATGGAATTTGTTGAATTTTCGAATGTTTTTTTTTTCGAATTTTCCGGATTTTATAATTTTTCCTTTCTTTGTATACTAAACACTACCTTTTTCTCAAATGTTAAGTTTCTAGGGATACGGGATCTACCTAATCTTTTTGATGACGCGGAACGAGTGAGTGAGTGAGTGACAAAAAATCGAATATTTGAGTTCATATATCGTCTGAACTAGAAAAGACAGAAAGTTGTAATTTTAAATTTTGGTCCTGTGTGCCAAATACTCTAGGAAAACGAAGTTTTGAATTTTTGGGATACTCCAGTGCGGAGATATGGTGGGGTCAAAAGTGCCCTGAGTTGCTTCCAGAAAAGTATGCTTACGGCCGTGCTTTCTCGACTTGGCGGAGGCACTGCCGTGCCTCCAGATAAAAGAAACTTTTAAATCAGGTGTTTGATTTTTTAAAGATTTTAAAACTTTAGTTGTTTATTAGTTTACATTTATAAGTAATTAAAATTATATTAAAAAAATATATAAACATTTCAGAGTATTACTAACCATGGAATCTTTATTTTCCGAGTCTTTCCATAAATAAATTACATTGGAATATCGAACCATTTGTTATTTACATGTGCACAATGAAGTCATGAGATATCAACATAAATAACAATAAATATACTTTTGATTGACCTATATTTATTTATTCTAACGTTTTACAAATCCTCGCAGAAACTCTCCATGTTTTTGTATTAAAAAATTCACATAAGATTTGTACATATTTTTTTAACAAATAAATTTATGCTTTAATCTTTTAACATTTCTCAGCTGAGATTCTCTATTTTTAAATTAGAATTTTTATTTTTAAGTGTGATATTTGATTTAAATAAAATTCAAAAAGCAAGGATTTTGAGTGTTGTCTCCCCCAGTCCTTAAATTTACAATGTATTGTTGTCAAAAATAATATTTATAATGAAATATCTTAACCTAAATTGGAAAAAAAAGTGTATTTAAATAAATCAGTTGATTTAAATCATGATTGAAATCCAGTTGATTTAAATCAATGAACTCTGATTAAAAATTGTTAGACTACACAAGTGTTATTTAGCAATTATTTAATTTAAATTGAGATTATAGTGCTGAAATATAATTTCAATTATTGATCTAAATATTTTAAGATTTCTGAACTTTCTGTATTATAACTGATTAGATAACGTTGAAGAAATTGGCAATGAAACTATGCTTAGATTTCAAAAGATACCAAAATTTACCAATTGCTGTAAAAAAAGTAATTAAAAAAATTTCTTTCCAAAATCATGTACTTGCATACAATATTTTAACAAAAGATTATATTGAAGTAAAAGTTATAACACCAATCTGGTGAATCAGCTAAATAAACTTATCAAAAGCCAATTTGATAACTTAAAACCTGCATTTTATTTTGAAGAAATAAAATAAGGACTTGTAAATAATACTTATAAACTCTTTACAAATGAAAAAAGCAAAAATATGGATTTTAAAAAATGTACACTACCAGTATTGGACATCTGTTCTTTGCTGGTGAAAGCTATATTTTGATAATTGTATAAGGGAATTTATCACCTCTTTAAAATTTCCGTAGGTTACCATGGGATTTCACAATCAGCATTAAAGGGGAAAAAATGATGCCACAGGAATATAGTAGAAAAATGTGATAATTTTACAAAATGTAACAAATAGAGATTTAGCAGACTATCAAATATTCGGCTGAGTACTAACTTTTTAAAAAGTATATTGATTACAAATTTTTTTTATCATGATTAATAACAAACAAATAAATGTTTGTGAGTCTTTTATTCCTCAATGGCAGATCACTTAATAGCAGAATATTAAAAATTGCAAATAATTCAGAAAAAATATCTATAAAATAAGAGTGAATTCAATAAAAAATCGGTCTTAGCAAATATGTATGTGCTATTTTTTCTTTTTTTTTTTTTTTACTTAAACTTATTGAAATAAATCAAGTGCATTTAATTTACACAAACATTAAATTGCACGTATTGACTAAATACAATTTTTTAAAAAATTTATAAATTACTCGATTTTTTCTGGCTAACAACAAAAGACAGAAAAAATAAAACAAACATTTATACTGAAAAATAAAATTTATTTTCAACAAAACTATAAATCAAAATGTTTTAATAAAACAAATTACAGCACTGTATTTATGCTATGTATGCTATTGGCTTTTATTCCTTTAGAATTGATGCAGTTAGTAAAAAAGCCTGCCTAGATTCCGGCCTGATAACAGTCTTAATTAAACACCCAGTAGGATGCTACAGCAACAAAATTGACTCAGTTGAACATTTCTCCGAAAAAAGTATCACACCATCAACATACGAAAACACCTTGACGTCCTTTCTAACATCCTCATTCTCTATTAGGCAAGGATGATCTGTTCTAGCTGTAAGGCGACATTGATCACTGCAGTATTATCCTGTAATAATAACAGTAATAATATTAATTTTTTTTATTGTACTAATTGCTAGTGACCATGTATATTTAAAAAGATAAAAAACAGCACAAGAGCAAAGAATGATTAAGGGGACACTTCGTCTTCAGCGATAAGTATTTTTAAGAACAAAATATTTGAAAATTTTCCTTTGAATAAAGAATTCAAAATTCATAAAATTTTTAAAAAATTTAAAAATTAAGGAAATTTTTAAAAATGTACTCTACCAGCATTGGACATCTGTTTCCTGCTGGTGAAAGCTATATTTTGATAATTGTATAACGGAATTTATCATTTCTTTAAAATTTACATAGGTTACTATGGGATTTCACAATCAGCATTAAAAGAAAAAAAAATGGTGCACAGGAATATAGTAGAAAAACATAACAATAATTTTACGATATGTAACAAATAGTGATTTAGCAGATTATCAAATATTCGGCTGGATACTAACTTTTTAAAAAGTATATTAATTAAAAAAATTTATATATATTAAATTGGAAATAAAATAACAAAAAGAAAAGGGCTCAGTCAAACTGATGGCATTGAGCTCACAGGCTATTCACACTATTTGCATATTATACTCTTATTTCAAAGAAAAAACACATTTATATAAATTAGAAGGGAGGGGGTCATTAGCTCCCCTATTTACGTCCTTTATACTTAACCAATAAACGTCCAAATCTAATCAGGGAAGCGCCTTATCAAAATAAACCGGTATACAACATTTGCATCAAATTGGATAATTCGGCATGAAAAAACTATTTATCTAAATTAAAATGGACAATTAGTCCCTGTTCCCCCTTTATACTTAACCAAATGACCCCCCCCCCCCCCCCAAAAAAAAAAAAAAAAAAAAAAAAAAAAAAAAAAAAACGAATCAGGGAAGCATCTTATCAGAATAAACTTATATAAAAAATTTGAAGCAAATCGGTTAATTCTGCATGAAAAACCCAATTATCTAAATTAAGGGGAGGGAATTCGTCCCCGTTCCCTCCTTTATACTTAACAAATGAACCCCCAAAACTAATGCGGGAAACGCCTTATCACAATGAATCAATATACAAAATTTGAAGCAAACTAGATAATTTTGCATAAAAAACCCATTTATCTAACTTAAGGTGGATTAGCCCCTCGTTCCACCCTTTATTCTTAACCAATAAACCCCCAAAATTAATCAGGGAAGTGCCTTATCACAATGAAAATATATACCAAATTTGAAGAAAATCGGATAATTCTGCACGAAAAACCCATTTATCTAAATTAGGGGGAGCATTAACCCCTTTTCCCCCCCTTTTATACTTAACCAAAGAACCCCCAAAGCTAATCAGGGAAGCGCCTAATCAGAATGAACTTATATACCAAATTTGAATCAAATCGGATAATTCTGCATGAAAAACCCATTTATCTAAATTAAGGAGGGGGTATTAGCCTCCAGTTCCCCCCTTTATACTTAACCGATGAACCCTCAAAACTAATCAGGAAAGAGCCTTATCACAATGAACCTCATACAATATCTGAAGAAAATTCGATAATTCTGCATGAAAAAAACATTTATCTATATTAGGAGGGATTAGCCCCCATTCCCCCTTCATACTTAACCAATGAACCCCCAAAACTAATCAGGGAAGCGCCTTATCAGAATGAACCTATATTCAAAATTTGAAGCAAATTGGATAATTCTGCATGAAAAACACATTTATCTAAATTAAGGGGGGATCAGCCCCCGTTCCACCCCTTTTATACTTAGCAATTGGACCCCCAAAACTAATCAGGGAAGCGCCTTATCACAATGAACCTATATGCAAAATTTGAAGCAAATTGTATAATTCAGCATGAAAAATCAATTTATCCAAATTACGGGGGATTGGACCACGTTCCCCCCTTTATATTTAACCAATGAACCCCCAAAACTGATCCGGGGAAGCGCCTTATCACATCGAACCTATATATAAAAATTGAAACAAATCTGATAATTCTGAATAAAAAAGTCATTTATCTAAAGTAAGGGGGGGGATTAATCACCGTCCCCCTCTTTATACTTAACCAATGAACAACCAAAACTAATGAAGGAAGCGCCTTATCACAATGAAGCTAACACATGTTCTGATAAGTTCCCGGTCTAATAAAGAAAACACAACTTTTTAACAAAACATTATGACTTTATAACTTTAATAAATAACATAACTTTAATAATAAATAATAATAATTTAATAATAATTTAATAAATAAATAAATAATACTAATAATTTAATAAATAAATAATAATAATAGTTTAATAATAAATAACATAATTTTATAACGAAAAAGCGCCAAACAGTGTTCTAAATCATCGACTCGTTGTTGTTTTTGGTCAAAAGTCAACACGCGCGGCAGCCACTTTGACAACAGCGTTTTCATAGACAAATGCTCATTCAAAATAAAACCTACACGTTTCTTGGATATCTTCAGAGTCTGAGCTATCGCCTGCACCTTCACTTTACGGTTCCCCAAAACGATTTTTTGGACTATTTTTATGTTTTCCGAAGTAACCACCTCTTTTGCGTGGTGCATCACTGGTGTCCGTACGACCACGTTTAAATTCAGCAAACCAGTCAATAATGTTTGATTTACCTGGTGCAGTGTCCGGATAATGCTTATCAAGCCAAGCTTTTGTTTGAACGGTGTTTTTTCCCATCAAAATACAATTCTTGAAATTCTTGTTTATCCATTTTTTTTTGTTTATCAACAAAGTTGTTCAAATAAAACCACTCTAACGTTTTATAAACACGGCGAATCATCATGACATCTTTTCTGCTACCTTTTAAAGGTTAGTATTTACTTAAAAAAAGCATCGGTTCGGCAATTGCAACGCCATCTGTGTGCCAGACCGGGAACTTATCAGCCCATGTGTTATATACAAAATTTGAAGGAAATTGGGTAATTTTGCATGAAAAACCCATTTATTTAATTTAGGGGGATTAGCCCTTGTCCCGCCTATATATTTAACCATTGAACCCCCAAAACTGATCAGGGAAGCGTCTTATCAGAAACAATCTATATACAAAATTTTAAGCAAATCGAATAATTCTGCATGAAAAACCCATTTATGTAAATTAAGGGGGAGAGGATTAATCACCGTTCCCCTCTTTATACTTTACCATTGAACTCCCAAAACTAATCAGGGAAACGACTTATCACAATGAGCTTATGTACAAAATATGAAGCAAATTGGGTAATTTTGCATGTAAAACCCACTTATTTAATTTAGGGGGACTAGCCCCTGTTCCCCCTTTATATTTAACCATTGAACACCCAAAACTGATCAGGGAAGCGCCTTATCAGAAACAACCTAATACAAAATTTTAAGCAAATCGGATAATTCTGCATAAAAAACCCATTACATAAATTAAGGGGGGATTAGTCCCATTTCGCTCCCTTTATACTTTACCATTGAACCCCCAAAACTAATCAAGGAAGCACCTTATCAGAATGAACCTTTTATATAAAAATTTGAAACAATTGGATAATTCTTCTTTAAAAAATCATTTTTCTCAATTGAGAGGGGGGGGGGGGAGATTAGTCCCTGTTCTCCCCTTTATACTTCACCAATGTACCTACATACAAAATTTGAAGCAAGTTAGATAATTCTGCATGAAAAACCCATTTATCTAAATTAAGGGTAGGATTGACCCCCGTTCCCCTCGTTTATACTTTACAATTGAACTCCCAAAACTAATCAGGGAAGCGACTTATCACAATGAACTTATGTACAAAATACGAAGCAAATTGGGTAATTTTGCATGAAAAGACCATTTCTTTATTTTAGAAGGGGGGGGATTAGCCCCTGTTCCCCCTTTATATTTAACCATTGAACCCCCAAAACTGATCGGGGAAGCGCCTTATCTCAATGAACCTATATACAAAATTTGAAGCAAATCGGATAATTCTGCATAAAAAACTTATTTATCTAAATTAAGGGGGAGGAATAACTACCGTTCCCCTCTTTATACTTAACCAATGAACCCCCAAAACTAATAAAGGAAGCGCCTTATCACAATGTAGCTCTATAAAAAATATGAAGAAAATTGGGAAATTTTGCATGAAAAACCTTTTATTTAATTTAGGGGGAGATTAGCCCCCTGTTCCTCTTTTATATTTAACCATTGAACCCCCAAAACTGATCAGGGAAGCGCCTTATCGGAATGAACCTATATAGTATATTTGAAACAAATCGGATATTTCTGCATGAAAAACCCATTATCTAAATTAAGGGGGGATTAGCCCCCCAGTTCCGCCCTGTAAACTTAACAAATGAACCCCCAAAACTGATCAGGGAAGCGCCTTATCAGAATGAACCTATATAGTATATTTGAAACAAATCGGATATTTCTGCATGAAAAACCCATTATCTAAATTAAGGGGGGATTAGCCCCCCAGTTCCGCCCTGTATACTTAACCAATGAACCCCCAAAGATAATCAGGGAAGCGCCTTATCAGAATGAACCTATATACAATATTTGAAACAAATCGGATAATTCTGCATGAAAAACCCATTTACCTAAATTAAGGGGGTGGGGGGATTAATGACCGTTGCCCTCTTTATACTTAACCAATGAACCCCCAAAACTAATGAAGGAAACGCCTTATCACAATGAAGCTATATACAAAATTTGAAGCAAATTGTGTAATTCTGCATGAAAACCCCATTTATTTAATTTAGGGAGGGGATTCGCCCCTGTTCCCCCTTTATATTTAACCATTGAACCCCCAAAGCTGATCAGAGAAGCGCCTTATTGGAATGAACCTATATACAAAATTTGAAACAAATCGGATATTTCTGCATGAAAAACACATTATCTAAATTAAGGGGGGGGGGGATTAGCCCCCAGTTCCCTCATGTAAACTTAACAAATGAACCCCCAAAACTGATCAGGGAAGCGCCTTATCAGAATGAACCTATGTATAAAATTTGAAACAAAACGGATAATTCTGCATGAAAAACCCATTTATATAAATTAAGTGGGGATCAGCCCCGTTCCCCCTCCCCCTTTTATACTTAGCAATTTAACCCCCAAAACTAATCAAGGAATCGGATTATCAGAATGAACATATATATAAAATTTGAAAATTTAAAATCGGATAATTCTGTATGAAAAACCTATTTATGTAAATTAAGCGGGGGGGGGGGGGGGGGGGGGGGGGTAGGGGGGTCCGGCTTTGATAACCTGTGAGCTAAAAAAATATTCTATTACAATGATATTTCGGGTTCTGTGAACTCCAAAAATAGCAGAATTTTCAGAACATTTATGATTTATATATTGACATTATGACTCATTTGAACATTTTTTTATTTCTTGAAATTTGCACAGTATTAACACGTGCATTTAAATACATGACAAGATTTAGTTAAAGGAAAGCACAAATATGAAATAAAATCAAATTAGATATTTTTTTTTGTTAGAAACCCACATACAAGATAATTTTTATATAAATTAGGATGAAAAACAATACAGAAATGTAACAAAAGCTATTACAGGTTTTCTTTTTCTTTCTTTTTTTTAATTTTTAAATGAAGAATTGAAGCTTTATATTTTTTAAATAAATCCCTCCCCCCCCCCCCCCCGCACCTCTACTGACAAAAATTCCCTGTTTTTTTTTTTTTATTCTGTTTATTTTAAATTATTAGAAAAGATTAAAAGTCATTTTTTATTTTCAAAATAATGTGAGAAAAATAAAATTTAATCAATTAAATTTGAATATACAGGGTGGGGCAGTTGAAAGCTTCTGTATGCAAGCTTTTACAGCATGAATATAGGTAAAATCAACCTCAAGGTATTAAGCATATTCTACTTTACGTTTTTCACAACTAAAATATCGTCTGATATTAAAAGACTACTGAAATTTATTTTACCATATACCATTATAAATTTCGTTATAGCACCCTGACATACATTTCTCAATTTTTTAATCAACATTATAGAATTTAATGGACATTCCTTTTTAATTGAATTTTAATACACTACAAATAATAAAATGTTAAATTGATTCTATAATAATGTAGTACTTGAAAAAAAAAGACAATATATGATTCTGATATGGCATCGAACACAGAAAAATCTCATGAATTTATTTTAAGATCATAGGTATGTTATTGATATCTTCAGTGTTGAATTCAGGCATTTTTCTCCGAGAGGGATTTCTGTGGCTCCTGGGGGCATATTATAGAGTTCCGAGGGGGGGGGGGGGGGAATTGCACTTTTTGACCATTAAATCATAAAATCCGAAATCTTCAGAGGGGGTGGCCATTTCAATGCTCCGGGAGAGAGGAATGTCCCCCCCCCCCTCCTCCGGCTATCTCCTGAATTCAACACTGGATGCCTTACAGAATTAAACAAATAAACAAGTACCTGAATTTAGAATAAGTTAAAAACTACTTAAAAAGCAGTCTACAAAAATTGAGTTTTCATTAAGATAATATCTAAGTTAGAAATTTCTGGCACATGAAAATATTTTTTTGATTGGGGATATTTTTCTCATAAAAAATAAACTGAGCGAGAAATAAGATAATATGCATTTTATTTCAGGCTACGCAGCTCCTTAAACATGTTATTCGGTTTGATAATCATGCACTGTAAATATATGGACATATCAAATCCCAAATATTAAAAATCACATAAATTTTAGTACTTACCATTGCGAAGTTAGAACTACGTAGAACAATTGTCCAATATTTAACAACATGGCGTACAGCTTCTTCATCGAAAATCTCGATTCTGTTCTGTTATCAATCACGTGACGCCACGCCTTTCATACGTCAGCAGAGAGCGAGACTGCGCAGTAAGTCCGGTGAACGCTATTTTCCATTCTTTCGGAAACTAATACGATATAAAAAGATTATTTTTATGACCGTAGGAAAACTTTCTGTTGTGATTCGGAAAAAATATTTTATCGGTTGTTTTCCGTATCGTAAAGGAAATTTATCTTTTACGAAACGGAAAAGGGTTGGAAATTTTTAACAGTGACGTAATTACTTGTCCAAAAATGCAATCCTTTTTTTATTCTGCCCAATATTAAGGCCTGTAGCTTGTTTGAAAAAAAAAGTTTGACGAAGAAAATAGTGATCATTTTAAGTAACTCGACGTTTTATAAAAAAAGCTATATCTCTGTTTATAAATCACTTATGAAGATGAGTTTGGTCTTAAATTGAAGAAATTCTTCCTTAGATTCTTCTAGTTTTCGTTTTTTTTTCTACGACGCTTGGTTTGTTGGATATCTGATATTTTAATCTGGCATGTTTTGTCGATTTAACATTGCGAAGTTGCTTTCTGTATATAAGCATTAGCGGTCTTTATTCCAGTTTTTGGCGTTGTTTGTGTGGCGTTTTTTTTTTTAAGCTTGGCTTGGCAGAGCGACCGCCCTGCTTGATGAATTCGAATGTTGTTTTAATTTTGTATATTGTGTCTTCTTTATTTAGATTGGAATATTCACCCTGTACACGATTTAAATTTGATTAGACCATCCCCTTCAACACCGATATCCAATGCGGAGAATGAAAAAGGTAAACAATTCCTTTATTTATTTATCTTGCTATGTTTTGTATCCTTCGAATACTAATAATATTTTATTTTTATTTTAGGTGTTGAAAACTGCAAATTATCTAATGTTGGAGAAAAGTACAGAAATATTAATAATTTTGATGTTACTTTTAAAGCAGCTGAACAGAATTATACAGATCAACAGGCTTCAAACTTTCCTTTGCATAATGGTAAGTGGCTCATTAAGCCAGATAAACGTTTATTTATAAATTTAACGCGTTTTTCTTGATTTTATCATTTTTTTCTGTTAGATTTATATCCAAGTTCTTCTGATAACACTGATTTAGACCCAACATTTTCTCCAAGCCACACCACTGAATCAGACGGCAGCTATATTGACCAAGGTATTATTTAATTAATTTTAATTGTATATTGTTTTTTATGGTTTAGACAGTAATCTTTTTATTATTGCTCGGTTTTTATTAACCATTGGGAAAAGGGTCGATACTTTCGGTCGAGAATGGACCAAATGATGTACGCACTTTACTCTTTTAACCGTTTTTAATGAAATTCTGTAAGGTAAAGCTAGGATAGTCTGCGCACAATTCAAAAGAATAACAATAAAAAATCTAAATATTAATTTTTTGCTAAACTATCCATGAATAATTTTTACTTCATTTGTTTTTTATGCATTTCCATTGCTATTTTGTTGTTATGTTGTAATTTAATGGAACAGTTGTAATAAAACCAAGAAAGTTATTTTGCGCAATCTGTCTTTACAGGGTTGGTGTGATTGCGCACATGGGTAGGAGAGATTGTTACTAATAATAACTACAATTAAATTGTTAACAATAATAATTACACTTAAATGACATTGTTGTAAGGTTTTTCTGAACAAATATTATTGTATTAGGAGTGAATATTTCAACCTAATGCTTAAAGAATCAGAAAAAGGAAATAATTTTAAAAATGATTAAAAAAATTTAATTAAAGGAAAAAAAATAAAGAATCTGAAAAAGCAAGTCCAGATAAGATTACAAAATAAAATTATGTAACTTAATAACACGTTTAACTTAAAATTAGTCCATTTTTATTTTTCAATATTTTATGCAAATTTACCAATAAGCTGCGTAATCTCTCCTACCATTTAAACAATTGGGAACAATGCGCCATCTGTCCTAAGTAGCAGATGCGCAAACTCTCCAATTTTGGTAGGAGAGATTGCGCGGCGTTTTATTTAAACATGGCCGCTACTAAAACGAACCGTCGATGTTCACATTGTTAGTCTAGATTAGTAGCTTATGAGAAATCGTTTAAGTTAAAAATATTTTGTACTATTGACATTGTATAGAAATTCTGATGAACAGCTATGAAAATTCAAGCACTTACTTTGGGAAAACAAATCAAAATAGCAATACTTTATCTTAGACGCTCAAAGCAATCAACGTGCACTTTCAAGTAGACACTCCACTACTGTTGTTGTACAAATACCTGGAGTCGCTGCGCTCTAACTCTACTCCTTCCCCCCCGAACCTCTATGTGCGCAATCTCTCCTACCGCGCCATCTCTCCTGGCTTTACCTTAATATAGGTGAAAATCATTTTTTATTGAAAACTCTAATAGATTTTTTTGTATTTAATATATATATTATACATATATATATATTACATACACAATGCGAAAATACATTTTTATACAGTGTCTCACATAAGTGATGGGACACTTGTGCTTTACAAAAGGAAACTAATCAAATAAATTAAAAAAACATGTACACATTTTTTTTGTGGGTGTGTTTCATACTTAAATTTAGTAAAGATTATTACATAACATACATTTTGTCAAAATATTAAAATATTAATTTAATAAAAATACAAATGTTTAGAACGGAGCAAAAAATAGCTCACATAAGTGATGGGACACCATTATATATGCAACAAAAATCGTCTGAAATAAGCAATAAAAATATTTTTTGGGGTTTTATTTTTACTTAAAAGCAATTGGCAATAATTTATAAAATCGTCTGCAGTATTTCTCTCCAGTTTGTTTTGGAATTTTTGTGTTTTTTAGCTCTGTGTAGTCATGAATGCTAAACGAAAAGAAACTTCGCCTGAAATTCGAAAATTAGTTATTAATTTGCATATTGAACGTGGAAAATCTATTAGAAAAACTGCTGAAACAGTTAACTTGAGTCGTTCAACAGTTTTCAATATCATTAAATGATATAAAAAGAATCATATGATTCAGGATAAAAGAAGACCTGGCTGACCATCAAAGCTATCCAATGGAATAAAGCGAATTATCGTTCGAAATATTAAAAAAAATCCAAGAATTAGTGCTTCAAAAGTTGCTGCTGATTTACAAGCATTATATGGAATAATTGTTAATCCTGAAACTATTAGAAGGGTAATTCGATCTGCTGGATATCACGGTAGAGTAGCCAGGAAAAAATTCTTCGTAAGTGAAAAGAATAGAAAACTCAGACTAGCTTTCGCAAAATCCAACATAAATAAGAATTCTGATTACTGGAATAAAGTTATATTTGCTGATGAGAGTAAATTTAATATATTTGGTTCTGACGGTAGAATCTTGGTGTGGAGAAAACCCAGGGAAGAACTTCGCAAACAGAACTTGGTACCAACAGTAAAACATGGTGGAGGAGGAGTTATGGTATGGGGGTGTATGTCGTCCGCTGGAGTTGGTAATCTTGTTTTTATTGACAGTATAATGGATCAGTACAAGTATATTGATATTTTAAAGCAAAATTTGAAATCTTCAGCACGAAAATTGAACCTTCATAACGATTTTAAATTCTACCAGGACAATGACCCCAAGCACACTGCTCTGAACGTTAGACTCTGGCTGCTATATAACTGTCCTGAAATAATAAAAACACCACCACAATCTCCAGACTTAAATCCCATAGAGAATATTTGGCAAGAATTGGAATCAAGAATTCGCAAACACACCATTTCTTCAAAACAACAACTAAAATCGGTGCTTCAAGAAGAATGGGGTAAAATCACTCCAGAAATCACAAAAAAAAAATAGTCGAATCCATCCCAAAAAGATTAAATCATGTTTTAAAAGTAAAAGGAAATCCAACAAAATATTAAAACCTTTTAAAAAGTAAAATTTTTGGATAAATATTTGATGGAAAAGTAAGTGTCCCATCACTTATGTGAGCCATTTTTTGCTCCGTTCTGAACAATTGTATTTTTACTAAATTAATATTTTAATATTTTGACAAAATGTATGTTATGTAATAATTGTTACTAACTTTAAATATGAAACACACCCAAAAAATTTTTGCACATGTTTGTTTATTTATTTTATTGCAGTTTCTTTTTATAAAGCACAAGTGTCCCATCACTTTTGTGAGACACTGTATATAGAATATTAATTATGTATTCAAAGAAATTTTTGTAATTTATTAAAACTGATACTTTCGTATTAGCCGCATGCCCGCATTTAATAGCCAAATAAATCACCAAATGTTTCGCTACTTACATTAGACATTATTTTTAGAGCCATAAAAAATGGAGAGAGTTTTCAGACACAGTTTTAGATACAGTTTTCAAATAAATTGTAGTTAAAAGAATATTTTTATCCCTATTCGACGTTATAAAATTTGAAATTGTTCTGTGTCTAGAAGTTAAAAAAAAGGTAGTAAAATCAGCATTTATTGATCCGTTGTTGCCACCGTCAATATGACGCCAGTGTTACTCACGGATATATTTTTGCTTTATAATATAAAAATTTCTTAATGTTTAAACGAAAATTCGAGTTCGGCTTAATCTCTTTTCTGGTTTTCTTTATGTATAATATTAAATACTCTACATGGTGTTTCAAAAGTGTCTTGACATTTTCATGTAAAAACGTTTTATAATGATTCCTTTGTTTGCCAGGTTATTTAAGAAATGTTTAAAGGGACATTCCTGAGTTGAATGTGTGGATGGTAATATCTAAAACAAAGATCTATGGACCTTTTATTTTCTCGGAGCCAACAGTTACAGGAAACATCGACCTTGATATGCTGAAATTTTTTTTCAGCCGTAATTAGAAAGTGGTGGTATAAAAAGAGTAATTGTTTTCTAGCAAGACACTGCACCATCCCATTTCGCATGAATTGTTCAAGTCAACCTGGATGAACAATTCTCCGATAGGTGGATAGGTCGCGGTTGTGGGCGCCGCGCTCTCCTGACTGAACACCCCTAGATTTTTTTGTGTGGAAGTTCATGGAGTCGAAGTGTACGCAGTGAAGATTCACACAATTGAAAAAATAAATTAACGAATAACTGACGTAGCAGCACAAATAACACCACTTATGCTAGCAGATGCCTTTCGCGCCACCCATAAAAGATGGATCCTAGGCTTAGACTTACAGGGTAACCACATTGAAATGCATTGATTATACCTTGTACTTCTTATTTGTACTAACAAGTTCTTTAGTAAAAGCATTTTTAAGGAAAATACCAAGAGACTTTTGAAACACCCTGTAAATGATTGTTGTTTTCATTATTATAATTATTAATTGTTATGCTTTTTTAGGAGCTGGAAAATCTAAAATCACAATTCATAAGAAAAAGAAACCCACGAAGGTTGTAAGTAAAAAAAAAAGTTCATTTCCGTTCAGAACTAGACCATTCCCAGTCTGCAAAATGTGTGAAAAACGTTGGTTCAGAACATACTTTTAGCTCTCCTGCCAACAAAAATAACAAGGAATGCTGTCCTGCTGCAAATAGCTGTAGTTCACATGATTCTACGTTAGATGAAATTATCGAGCCTGTGAAACGCTACAAGTCCAATCCCAATAAATGGAGGAAAAATATAAATAAAACCAAAAGATTAAAAGGTGCAGCATATGAAACTGAAAATCATAAAATAATTCCTGCCAAACCAATGAAACGACCTACTTGCATGAATAATAGAAAACATCAATGTTGTGCTAAATTTCCAGAATAGAAAAGAAAGATTTTATTTGATAATTTTCATTCCCTTGACTCATTACACAAGCAGCGAGAATTCTTTGTTAGGCATATCACTCGGAAAAAACCCAAAAGACATAGTAGTGAAATATCTAGAAAAGAATCCACAAAAACATACACATTAACTTATGGCAATGAGTAACACATTGTTTGTAGAGCCTTTTTTCTAGATACCCTTGGTATTATTGAGGGACTAATTAAGGGAGCCTTTAAAAAAATTAACAAGACTGGTGTCATAGAGTCTGATAATAGAGGGGGGTGCAGAAGAAAAAAAAATCCAGGAAGTATCCCGCGGATCAACTTGAATGATGGTGAAGATTATGTGAAACAGCACATCCTTTCATTTCCTGCTGTGGAGTCACATTATTGCCGCAAATCAACTGATTTTAAATTTTTAGATGCAAATTTAAATATAAAAATCATGTATCGACTGTATAAGGTTAAAGCAGAAGGTAGAAAAGAACGATGTTATGAAACATATCGGAAAACATTTAAATCCTTCAAATTAAAATTCCACCAGCCCAAAAAAGATTTATGTAAAGTATGCGCCACTTTTGAGGCGAGCTCAGAGGCGGAGAAAAATACAAACAGAGAAGAATTTGATCGACATCAAGAAAGAAAAGAAGCCGCAAGAATGAAAAGGAACGAAGACAAACTATCCGTTTTAGGAAGTGAAAAAATACTGGCTTTCAATTTTGATCTGCAGTCAGTTTTATCAACTCCAAAAGGAGCTGCAGGACCTTTTTTCTATGTTCAAAAATTGGCCGTCTATAATTTAATTATTTATAATTTGGGAGATTCGAGTGTTCAATGCTATATGTGGGATGAAACCGAAGGAAGAAGAGGCAGCATTGAAATTTCATCTTGCATATTCAATTACATTATGGCCCATCCAGAAATAGAGCACATAAAAATGATGTCGGACAGCTGTGGTGGCCAGCAAAAAAATTTCCATTTTTCTGCTATGTGTCTTCATGCTGTCAAAGTACACCCAACGTTATCCACCATAGATCACGTTAATTTTGAGCCCGGGCATTCGTACATGGAATGCGATTCCATGCAGTCAAAAATAGAGAAAAAAGCAAAAAATACTCCTATATATAGAATGGGCACAGCTTGTGAGAATGGCTCGCACGAAACCTAGTCCTTATAATGTTATTAGATTATTTCATGATGACTTTCTCAATTTTAATCCACATGAGGCAAAATTTGAAATAGAAAAGCAACATTAAAAAAGTCCAAAAAATATGGAGACAGTAATGAGGAAAAAGAAATAAACAATCACAGAGAAAATGTTCAGCCATATAAATTTAGTGACGCTGTTTGGTTTCAGTACCGAAAAAGCAACATTTATGCTTTTCTTGCTTGCCTATAGCTTGTTACATACAACGAAACAAAATATTTATGAAAACACGCATACAAGATGCAAATTTCATTACATTATACATTAAAAAACGAAAAGGAAAACTAAATAGCAAACCAGTCAAACCATACCAGCAGCGTCTACCAATTTCAAACGAAACGAAAAAAGATCTTTTGCTGTTATGCACCAACAATTTAATACCAAGATCCTATCACGATTTCTACAATTTACTACCAACTTCTTCCACTGCATGCGATAATTTAGCAGAACCTGATTGGTGTGACATTGAAGAAGAAATTGATTAAGATTAATTTAGTTGATAGAACTGAAGATAGAATTGATTATCACAATTCAAGTTAATATTAATTTTTGCTACATTTTATAAAACTTATGTAACGTTTGAAAATAAATTAATTTTTTCTATTAAATTAGTATTTACTTACAAATAATTCACTAAGGAAAACTGTTATGCGTTTGATAGTGAATATGTAAATAGAAATAAAATACTAAAAAAACAATTCAAATTATCGTATATGGCACAATCGCTACTTTGATGCTGGAACCTTGAAAAAGTACATAACAGCTTAGTGATTCAACTAACGAATGTATTCTTTGTCGATTAAAACAATGAAATTGTAAATTTCGGTGTCAATATTAAATGGTACAGATTAGGAAAACTATAACAATCAACTTCAGCCTTCCACTGATGTTGAATCCACAATTACAACATTTTCTCGCTCTCCACACAAAAGTTTTAATATTCTTATTCGATAGTTTGACATAGTAATGTCGCATTTCACTATAAAATTTAAATTGTTATATATATTATATTGTTATGTTAATTGATTATACAATTAGTCATGTTAATTGATATAATTATTGACGATTAATTTTCAAAAAAAACATAAAACTGATTGATCGGAAATTGGTGCAAATGTACAACTTTATGTACAGTGATTTGAGTTTTAAAATGCTGCTCTGTCAAAAAAGAAAGAAAAAAAATACGTCAACCACAGACTATGAAACGCTTTCTAACGCATCCAGAACACTGTAAAGAACACTGTTTAAAAAAGGCGAAAGAAGATATCAAAGTGAAACCGCGATTTCAGAAATTACTGTCCATATCCGGAAAAGTATCCGAAATCTTTTGATTATCCTTACACGCGGTCTATAGATATGTAGCTTAGTTACAAAATGCATAGCACAGTCAAAAATTTACCTTCACCAATTTCGATAATTAAACGGAAGTGTACTCGAATTATTTTGTAGAGACTTGTTTATTATCTACAGCTTTATGTACAGAACACATCATGTAGCTTACTGTACTGTACTATGGCAAAATTTAATTCAGGTGAAAGACGCTTAACACTATTAAACAGAGAATACTTCCAGAACTGTACACTTCCAGAAATTACCATTTATAGCCGACAATATATCCAGTTCTTTGCGTAGCCCTGTATATTACGAATTTATTTATATACTACGAATTACTAAATATAATTTGGCCCGAAATTGCATAACTTAACTAAAAAATACTTTTAAGGCATTCCCGCTCATACAGAGTAATGCTTACAAATTCTTTTGTCTAGCCCTGTATATGATCCACAGAATTGCCACGTAGTATGCAAGTAGGTCAACTTAAAAACGCATACCATAACTTAAAACGCACTTCCAGCAATTACCGCTAATAGAGAGCACTATAATCTATATCTTTCGTGTATACCTGTAAATAAACGATAACTGTCATGCCTTGTCATATTGTACAGTTAGCATTTTGTAGTGAACTTCAATAATGTGTATAATTTCATCATGTTTCAAATAGTGTAACATTATAAATATACGCTTCAAATAATTTTGCACCGTATATTATTATGTAAACTGATTTTTTTAAGTGATACTGTAAATAAATGATTTGCACGCCATATTCTACATAAAAAAATATTTTAATGCACTTCATAAATGCATATCAATTTCATTATAGTTGAAATAGTGTAACATCATTAAAATACACCGCAAACTTATTTTTCCCCATTGAGCGTAATGTAATAGAATTCATTTCAGTTCCCCTGTAAATCAACTAAGAAGAACAAAAAATAGTTCGTCAAGCATAGATTATGAAACGTTTTACAACACATCCAGAAAACGTTAACGAAACTTCGCCGTTAAATAAGGTGAAAGAAGATACGCAATTGAACAGTTTAGAACACATATAACACATTGAAATATCCAGTGTTCAAAATTACCTTCCATTGTCAAAAAGGTAATCGAATTTTTTTGTGCAGCCCTGTATATGATTTATAGATGTGGATATTTCATACATGAAGGGTGAAATATAGTTCAGTTAGAAAATTCACATTTAACAATTTTCGCGAATCGATTGAAATCACTCGAAATATTTTGTGCAGCCCTGTATATTATCTGAAGTCTTTTGTACACACCACATATTAAGCTAAAATGCAACTTAAAACTCACTCGCAGCATTTACCAACCGTAAATGACAATGTATATTTTCCTTTGTATATGAATTTATTTATATTCCACAAATTTCTATTAGTCTACTAAATATAGTTCAGCAGAAAAATGCGTAACACAATTAAAAACTACCCTTAAGCACATCACTCCCATAGTCTTACGGATTCCCTTGTGTAGCCCTGTATATGAACAACTCAGTTTATAAAGACACACGTACTATGAAAAAAATTAGTTAAACTTAAAAACACAAACCAAAGTTGAAAACGCACTTATCTAACATAGACTGTAAATATTGCACATGTACTGAAAGTAATATATTTTGTGTGTCCCTGTAAATGAACGCAATGCACGCAAGAGAGCTATTTATAGTGCACCTCAGTAATGCATATAATTTTCATTATGTTTGAAATAGTGAAATATCACTAAATTACACTGCAAACGATTTTTCCCCTTAGAACGATGTGTAACAGAATTCTTTTGTTTGACCCTATAAATTAATTATAATAAATGCTTTGCACCCCAAATTCTAGAAAAAGCATGTTTTAGTGCACTTCACAATAGTATATCAATTTCATCATGTTTTAAATGACGTAGCATCATCAAAATGCACTTAAAACGATTTTTTCCCATTAACTGTGACGTAATGGAATAATTTTGACTATCACTGTAAAAAAAAACTATTTTACATACTTAATTTTCAAAAGAGATCATGCTATAGTAAGCGACAATAACGTACAAAAATTTCAGGGCAATCCAAGTACATTTACGAGAGATAGAGCGCGGACAGAGCGACAGACGGCAGACGGACAAACATAAGTCATAAACACTTTTCAACTAAGTTGATAAGTGACTATCTAGGTTGACAACCATATTGATACAAATATGGTATATTCGCTACTTTGACTTGTAAAATTTTGCAAAAAACTGAGAAAAGTACAAAATTTTACAAATCAAACTATCGAATACGCATATTCGCTACTTTGAGTTGTAACATTTTGCAAAAACTGAGAAAAGTACAAAATTTTACAAGTCAAACTATCGAATACGGCAAATTCGCTAGTTTGACTTGTAAAATTTTGCAAAAACTGCGGAAAAGTACAAATAAACATAGCATTTCAAAGTATTGAATGTGATTTTTTGGCGAATAAAATTAGCCAAATGATTTATCTTGATAGCAAGCTTAAATAGGATATTAAACAGCACAAGAAATATATAACAATTAGTTACTTCCGCCAAGCGCTGATTTTAAATCCATAATTAAAACAGTTTTTTTGCATTCCTGAAAAGTAGCTATTTTCAAATTCGATAGTTTGACATGGTACCGACGAATCTCTGCAGCCTTTTTAGTTAGAAGCTCGGAATTCGGAGTAACAAATCTACAAAAAATAAAGATAAACATGTATTTCAGCAATTTTAGAAATTCAGCAACTAAAAAAGGGGTTAAGTAGGAGATCAAATATTTTAGGTCATTTTGCCATATCTCTGTAGAAATTATAGGTAGAATCATGAAACAGGATAACAAATCTACTAAAAAAATAGTTAAACATGTATTTCAGCGATTTTAGAAATTCAGACACTAAGGCGGGTTAAGTGGGGGTTGTGCGTGTTTTACGCCATTTTGCCATATCTCAGTAGAAGTTATAGTTAGGAGCGTGAAATTCGGAATAACAAATCTACTAAAGAATAGTTAAACATGCATTTCGAGTAGAGTTGCAAAAATCCGGTTTTTTCCCAGGTTTATTTCCAATAGACCCGGTTTATTCCCAAAACACCTGGTTTATTTCCAAAAAACCAAGTTTATTAAAAAAAAAACCCGGTTTATTCCCAGGTTTAAACCGAGTTTTTTCTAGCCTTTGCAACTTTAATTTCAGGCGATTTTAGAAATTCAACTAAAAAGAGTTAAATGAAGGGTCGAAATTTTTCGGTGATTTCACCTTTTCACCGTATTTTATCAGCAGTTTTAGAAAAAAGGCGTGAAATTCAGGCTAACAAATCTCCTTAAAAAAATATTTAAACAAGTATTTCGGTGATTTTAGAAATTCGGCCACTAAGAGGGGTTAAACAGTGGGTCGAATGTTTTATGTAATTTTGCCATTTCTCAATAGAAGTTATAGGTAGGAGCGTGAATTTCGGAATAACAAATCTACTAAAGAATAGTTTAAAATGTATTTTAGGCGATTTTAGAAATTCAGCTACTAGCGGGGTTAAATGGGAGGTCGATAATTTTCGGTGAATTCACCTTTTCACCATATCTCATCAATAGTTTTGGATAAGAGAAAGCTCTATTCAGGATAACAAATCTGCTATAAAAATAATTAAACACGTATTTCAGTGATTTTAGGAATTCACCCATTAAGGAGGCTAAAGGGGTCGGAAATTTTAAGTCATTTCGAATGTTCGCCATATCACAGCAGCATTTTTAGTTAGGTGCTTGAAATCGCAGATTCGGGATAACAAATCTACTAAAAAATAGTTAAATATGTATTTCCGCGATTTTAGAAATTCAGCCACTAAAGGAGCTTAAATGCGGGTCGAATTTTTTGTGGCATTTTGCCATATCTCAGTAATAGGTAGGAGCGTGAAATTTAAGATAACAAATGTACTAAAAAATAGTTAAATATGTATTTCAGCAATTTTTGAAAATAATCCATCAAGGGGGTCACACTGTGTGTCGAAAGTTTTAGGTAATTGTGCATATCTCAGCAGCAGTTTTGTAAGAATGTGAGACTCCGCTTTACAAATCTACAAAAAAAGTAGTTAAACAGGTATTTCAGCGATTTTAGAGCTAGCGAGTTTCTGGGCAACATCGGCTGTGAACCCGATTGCGGAAGATTAGACGAAAAAGAGAACTATTGTTGATTTATTATTATATATTTTGTGTGACATTTTTTCCAAGGAATAGATTTTTTAATTTTTTTTTTTCGATTTTCGTCTTTTAGCGATCGAATTTAAAATTTTAAACAAAATATTACACTTCCACCTTTTTTTTCAAAATACATTTTTTGAAAGTAAAAAAATGCGATTTAAATACTGATTGCCATATTTATGGGCTAGGCACAAGGATGTCGCATAGTCAGATTACAAGCGTGCAACCGAATGGGTCCTGTTAAAATTATTTCATTTTAATGATTTATGGACGCAAAATAACTGAACCACGTTATAGTGATCGCTGCATTAACGATGTATGGCTGAGAAATACACAGGGCCCCGTTATTTTGATCACCTCGTTAATAATTTATGGGCGTGACAGTACCATGATCGCCATTTATCTTAGGCAATCCCATTTTTAAGGTTTCGTTCATCTCACGAAACCCTATATTACCCCCTCTTCGTTGTCTGTTCGTCACAGAGCCGGTTCTCAGAAACTATATAACTTACAGACTTGAAATTTTGTGTACTTATAGCTGAATAGCTACTATGAAGCTCAAAATCATAAAATTTTGAAAAAATTGTATTGTTTTAATAGAGATATATAAAAAAACAAAAATCTAACAGCCTTTTCCTATTAAATTTAAACATTTTTCGTTATAGCAGTTGCCAACCATTAAAACTCCACAATAAAATTCTTTCTACAATAATTAATTTTATATTGAAAGTTTAAAAATGAAAAATGAAATAAAAAGTTTCACCAATTGAAAGAAAGATTAATACGACGTCATATTGGTAACCAAACGGAAATTCTCAAACATTTCTCAATAATACAAGGAGTATGAGATGAGTATGTGTAAATACAGAAGGCAGCTCAATCTGACGTCATTAGAGAATTAAAAAGAAAATTAATCTGACGTCATATTGGAAGTTTAACGGATTTTTCCAATGTTTGAGAATAATGCAAAGAGAGTAATACAGAATAGTAAATCTCATCAAAAACGTCACCTGTAAAAAATGCAGCCAAGTCTCGTGACTCTTTTTCCGTAAAAAGTTCTGAGATCGTGTAAAGCCAAGTTTAGCTATCTTATTAACTCTGAAATTTTCATTCACAAATCACTCCTAGTCTCTACATCTTTAGTTAAATATTATTTATTCAAGTTAAATATTATTTATTCCTTTATTACAAATTTCAAGTTTCTAGCGCTACAAAATCGAATTATTTTGAAATTTCCGATCTTTTTCGAGTTTTTTTGTTCTATTTTCGAATTTATTGTGTTTTAATTTTTTCTTTTTCTGTATCCTAAACAATAAGTTTTTTCGAATTTTACAGATTTTTTTTTCTTTTTTTGTATCCTAAATACTGCCTTTATTCCAAATTTTAAGTTTCCAGCTCCACAAAATCGAATTATTTTCAAATTTTTTCGATTTTTTTATTTTATTTTCGATGTTTGTTGTGTTTTTATTTTTTTTATTTTTCTGAATCCTAAACACTACCTTTACACCAAATTTTCAGTTTCTAAGACTACGACATCATATTATTTTCAATTTCTCACTTTTTTTTTCTTTCTTTCTTTCTTTTTTTTAAATTTTTAATTTTTGAAAATTTCGATTTTTTTGTTCGAATTATCCATATTTTTTAATGTTCCCTTATTTAGTATCTTAAATATTACTTTTATTCCAAATGACAAGTTTTTAGCGCTATGAAATCGAATTATTTTCAAATTTTCTTTATTTTTCGATTTCTTTATTTTATTGCGTTTTTATTTTAACTTATTCTTAATCCTAAACACTATCTTTACCGCGAATTTTAGGTTTCTAAGGCTAAAAGATCAAATTATTTTAATTATTTCATTTTTTTCGAATTTTTCGAATTTTTGAAATTTTTTTTTTCGAATTTTCCGTATTTTTTAATTTTTCCTTATTTTGCATCCTAAATACTACCTTTATTCCGAATTCCAAATTTCTAGCGCAACAAAATCGAATTATTTGAAAATTTTCGTTTTTTTTCGTTTTATCCAATTTTTCGATTTTATTTTCGATTTTTTTTTGTGTGTTTTTGATGTTTTCTTTTACTGAATTCTAACCACTACCTTCACACCAAATTTTAAGACAAGATCGTGTTATTTTCCATTTTCAATTTTGTTCGAATTTGTTGAATTTTCGAATGTTTTTTTTTTTTTTTTTTTTTTTTTTTTTTTTTTGAACTTTCCGGATTCTTTAATTTTTCCTTTCTTTGTATCCGAAACGCTAGCTTTACTCCAAATTTTAAGTTTCTATGGCTACGGGATCTACCCAATCTTTTTTATGACGCGAGAGTGAGTGAGTGTGTGAGGGACAAAAAATCGAAACTTTGAGTTCATATACCGTCTGCACTAATTTATGGGTATTTTTTGAATTATCCATATTTTTTAAATTTTCCTTATTTAGTATCTTAAATATTACCTTTATTCCAAATTTCAAGTTTCTAGCGCTGTAAAATCGAATTATTTCCAAATTTTCCTTATTTTTCGATTTTATTTTCGAATTTTATTGCGTTTTTTATTTTAACATTTTCTGATTCCTAAACACTATCTTTACCGCGAATTTTAAGTTTCTAAGGCTAAAAGATCAAATTATTTTAATTTTTTCAATTTTTTTCGAATTTTTCGAATTTTTGAATTTTTTTTTTTAATTTTCCGGATTTTTTAATTTTTCCTAATTTTGCATCCTAATTACTACCTTTATTCCGAATTCCAAGTTTCTAGCGCAACAAAATCGGATTATTTGAAATATTTCGATTTTTGTCGATTTTTTCGATTTTTTCAATTTTACTTTCGATTTTTTTGGTGTTTTTGATGTTTTCTTTTTCTGGATGCTAAACACTATCTTCACACCAAATCTTAAGTTTCTAAGACTACAAGATCGTCTTATTTTCAATTCTCAATTTTGATGGAATTTGTTGAATTTTCGAATGTTTTTTTTTCGAATTTTCCGGATTTTATAATTTTTCCTCTCTTTGTATCCTAAACACTACCTTTTTTCCAAATGTCAAGTTTCTAGGGATACGGGATCTACCTAATCTTTTTGATGACGCGGAACGAGTGAGTGAGTGAGTGACAAAAAATCGAATGTTTGAGTTCATATATCGTCTGAACTAGAAAAGACAGAAAGTTGTAATTTTAAATTTTGGTCCTGTGTGCCAAATACTCTAGAAAAACGAAGTTTTGAATTTTTGGGATACTCCAGCGTGGAGATATGGGGGGGGGGGGGGTCAAAAGTGCCCTGAGTTGCTTCCAGAAAAGTATGCTTACGGCCGTGCTTTCTCGACTTGGCGCAGGCACTGCCGTGCCTCCAGATATATGAGTTTGAGGAACTTATTGAATCGTGATAAAAAGCCGATTATGGAAATATTAGCGTATTTTAACATTTTGAAGGTCTCTATACAACATGTTTAATTTTGAAATTGATTTTCTTTTTAATATCGCATTTAGCCTACATGACAGATTTTATTATGACAGAGTATAATAGCGGGCTTCGCCCGCTATCGAACCGGTTCAGATTTTCGAAAAAACGAGAAAAATAGACCGGTAAATTTTTACTTTATTAAAAAACATGACTTTTTTTTCTTTCTTTTTTTGGAAAATGAAATTTATTTGGATTTATTAAGGAAAGGATAAAGAGTTTTGAAAGGAATATTAAACGAAACCCTCTGTGCGATCTTCGATCACACTTACCCACTTGTTATTTATTTCATCTGAAAGCTCTCCGCTCATCTTAGATAAATACGCACAGGACCAGCAGTAGCAGTATTTTGTCAGAGGAATTATGGGGGACATTTTATTATTGTCACGAAATATTTATTTACGTGCTTATATATATACAGTGGAACCCCGACTTTACGTTTTTCACGGGGCCAGCAGAAAAAAACGTACGAAACGGGAAAACGTAAAATCGGGGTCAAATAGAAAAAACACTTCAAGAAAACAAATTATACAAAATTAAACTTACCAATACCATATTAGTATTCAAAGAAGTATCTTATTCTTCATTACGTTTTCTTTTTAAGTGTAATTTCACATACACTCTATTTTCAATACATGCAAGTTTTTGCAAGTTTTTTTTCTTAATTTTCATGTCCAGTTAAAATTTCTTTAAAATTTTTAAACTGGCAATGGCCTCTGCCGATGAGGGCACGATATCTTCTGGATCTTCATCAATATCATCCTCACTTCAATATTGCGAAATCAAATCGGAAATAATCTGAATGTCTGTGGTAGCGATAACATCCTTATCGCAATCAATGTACTCATCAACATTGATGTCTGCAAGTATAAATTCATCCTCTTTTGTGTAGTCTTCCATAGAGAGCTCTTCATACGGTGCTTCACTGTTAATTTCGGATTTTGAAAATTCTCCCTTCAGAAAAGCATTTGACATGCATTTTTCATCTACACCATTCCACGCCGATGAGATGAAATGAAATGCATCCAGCACATTTAGCTTTGTTTTCTAAGCATCTTGAAGCTAATTGAATCAAGTGAAAAAAGGCCTTTTCTTACCAGTTTCTTTGTATAATGCATTTTGGAGGATTTGTTTATTCGCAAGTCACATGGCTGAAGTAAACTGGTACAGTTGGGTGGGAAAAATTCTATACGCACATTCTTTAAATTCAGATTAACATGAGTGCACTGGTGTACGAATAAAATTATTTTCCGCTTTTGTAAGCTCATTTTTATATTCCATTTTATTACAAAATCTTGAAAAAGATTTAGGGTCATCCAAGCATTGTGGTTGACATTGTAATCTGTCGGCAAACTTTGAATGTTTTTGAAGCATCGGGGCTTCTTGGGTTTGCCAATTACAAAAGGTGTTATCTTCTCAGTTCCGTAATAACAAAACTGTTTATCGAACTTTTGATAGCTTCCGGCTGTGCCACGTTTCTCCTTTCACGGTGTATATCAGGGAAGAGATTTAAAAACAATCCGGTCTCATCTGCGTTAAAGATGTCTTTTTTGAGTAATTACACACAACAAAAGGCAAAGTTTTTGTCCATCCATTCTTCAACTACCGCAGTATTTGCTCCATTTGCCTCACCACAAATAAATTTGTAAGATAAATTATACCTCTTCTTTCTTCTTGAATCGGTCGATCCAACCGTTGGATGCTATGAAATTCTACATTTCAAGTCGAGAAGAAATTTCAAGACCCTTTTCTTACAAAATTGAGCCATTGATTGGAATCTTGGCAGCACGGGCTTGTTTAAACCACTCGTACAAAATCTTTTCCAGTTCCTCAAAAGGAAAGGTTTTCAATGTGTTTCTTTTTTGACAAATTTCCCAGTTTTTCAGATTTTAATTCCACAGAGACCTCTTGTTTTAGGATGGTTTTTAAAGTGGAATAAGCGATACCGAACGATTTTACGAGATCCACTTTAGTTCCTTTCGAAACTTTGGATTTTTCGATAATTTCTGTCTTTTCGGCTACAGAGAAACATTTTCTTTTAGACATCCTACTTTTGACTGACAATCACTAAGATATAGCAAAAGAAAGCTACTCCACTGCGGGTTGAAATGAATGAACGACGGAAAAAAATCACCTTCACGCCCCCCCCCCCCCCCCCACCCTCCCCAATATTACGTGACGCATGTTTAGTCAAGTGCTAATAGACGAATAATAGTTCTTCGTTATTTTGAACTGTTTTTGGTAACAAACAACCAGTTGACCAAGTGGAAAACTTTTCTTTCTTTTAAAAATTTTTCCATGAGTGAAAAAAGATAAAATTTCCTAAGGTACTTCGCCTAAAATGACGTAACCAAGCGGGAAACGCTAAGAGTAAATAACGTAGAATCGAGGTTCTTTTAACATTATCGTAATAGGAATTTTCTGGGACCGATGAAAAATAACGTAGGAAGCGGGATAACGTATAAGAAACGAATTACGTAAAATCGGGGTTCCACTGTGTGTATATATATATATATATATATATATTATTTAGTTATTTTCGTATAGTTTAAAATAAAGTATTTTGTTTAAATTTTTCTCTTTGCATGTAAAATGCAATTTCTGGGCGCCAAGGGAAGTCAAGACAATATTATGCAGAATGTATTTGGGTCCCACTCAGAAGCGACCGGCTACTTTAGTACATATATAGCTGTATGTTCAATTTCCCGGGTGGTTTCTACCAGACACATCAGGATGCTATATGATTAATTAACATCATATTGATGACATTCATATTTCTCTGTTAAATACGTTTCGTAAAGTAGTGCTTGGATTTCCTCCTGGATTAAACAAAGTTTGTTTTCCAAGAAAAAAAAATGAAATGTACAATATAAAATAAATGAAAATGGGAATTAGAAGCCCACAGTCATTTTAGGGCCCCTTTTAAATTTTAGAGGGGAAGCATGTGCTTCACGTGCCTTATAGATAATCAGTCCCTCCCTGCTAATTAGGCTTAGGGAGCCTAGATATGAGAGAAGCGAGGGCGACATACGGGGTCGGTATAACATTTGATTAGTTGAGACGATTCTGGAAAAAAAAGCAAATCACCAAGCATCTTGGCAAGCCTGCCACTATCCCCCAGCTAATGCTTGTTAACTTGTCTCACTCGCATAATCGAACTCGCCCAGGCGAGTATCGTCAAATTCTGAAATTGAAAATGCTTAGGTTTGAAATAGTTTGGATAAACGCGTCTGTCTAAGCACAGTCTGAGCATCGTATCTCGCATTTCTCATATCTAGACTCCCTAGTTTTAATCTGAACTCAGGGTCAGAGTAATAGACTATACCATATGTAATTTCAATTGGCTTCTGAAGGACAATCGTCCTGCCTACACCATCCCTTCGTTGTCATGTCACTAGAAAACGTGAGCCTCTAATCCCCTTTTTTCCTACTACACTCATATCAGAGCTGTCCTTCGGGGTAGGCGACAGCGACGGGCGTGGCCTCAAGGGCCTCGAGTCCGATTTTTTAACCATTGGGAAAATGGTTGTTGTTTTCGGTCGAGAATGGACCTCTTGATACGACGTCGTCACTTAACTTTTTTTAAGCGTTTTTAACGAAATTCTGTAACTTTAGAAGAATTTTTCTTTGAATAGGTAATAGAAATGCATAAAATCGTTACAAAAATGTTAAAGTTACAAAAAGGATAGATGCAAATTATCAGATGTGAAAAAAAGCCGAATTCAAAAATTGACGTCGGATGAGAAATCGTCTGATAAATTTTTACTTTCTTCTATCTTTACAAGAAGAAAGTATTGGATTCATGAAAATTTTCGACTTCCGGTTTTCGACGGATTTATACGTTTTAGAAGGTCCTGAACACGATTTAACTATTTTTAGAAAATGTCTGTATGTCCCTCTGTGACTCTGTCTGTCCCTCTGTGACTCTGTCTGTCTGTATGTGACAAAAATTTTGTGGGCGCTCTATCTCAAGAACTAATGCTCAGAATTTAATAAAACTTTAGATTCAGTTAGTCCCTGATATAAATTGGTTCTAATTAGTGTTTGGTAAAAATCGCCCGGCAGGTGGCGCTGTTATGTAGCATTTTTCGCGATTTCCGCAATAGCTCTATCTCAAGAACTAATGCTCGGAATTTAATAAAACTTCATATTCAGTTAGTCTCTGATATAAATTGGTGCTGATTAGTTTTTGGTAAAAATCGCCCAGCAGGTGCCGCTGCTATGCAGCATTTTGCAGGATTTACACGATTTTAGCGATAGTCATATCTCAAGAAATATTGCACGAATTTAATAAAACTTGAGTTTCAGTTAGACCTTGATATAACTTGGTGCTGATTCTTTTTAGTGTATGTGAAACCTGCGTGAGATAGAAGAAAGTTTTAGGATTGACACATCCGACTAGTTTGTTTGTGTTTTGGTTTTCATTAATATATTGTAAATTTGGTACTTTCGTGTTATATAGCGGCCCCCAGGGATGAATCGCCAAGCGACCAAGATTCATTGCCAAATTATAAAGCATGTATGACATTATAATAATATATGATATATATATATATATAACATTTTTGTTCCTGTTTTCATTAATATATTGTAAATTTGGTACTTGAACATTTGGTATGAAACATTTGAAGTTACTGAAAAAAATAATAGCTCGAAAAGTATTTGTCAGAAAATTGTTAGACAAACTGCGTTTGAAAGGTAAAAAATTGTATTTTTCTTGATATAAATTTCAAATCTAATGACTATGCCGTTTTTCAAATATTCAATTTTAAAAATTACCAAATTTTACAATGGAGTACCATAGCGAAACATTCATGCGTAAAAAGACAATGATAAGGGCGACGTATCCTGACGTGTATATTGGCACGAGTCACAAATTATAGTAGCCTTATTATTCTGTTAAAATATAAGAGTGAGTTATGAAATGTCAATATTTTGTTGGATTAAAAGTTCGTTAAGAGAAATTGACCAGCGTAGCAGGCGTAGCTTGCTATAGATAAAATAAAGTAAAAAAAGTGCAATGACCTGCAAATTTTGATGGATGATTTCAATTCTTTAGAATTACTCACAGAAGCTGCGGTAGCGAAGTTTAGTATATCTGCCCAAGAGCGTGGCAAAAAATCTCATACCATCGTGCTATAGATAACGCTTTAAAATATATTTTTAAATGAATGTATTATATCTGTTTACTTATTATTTATGATATTACAACTTGGGTATTCATGTGAACTCAAATTTATTCTTATTTCATGAGATATCAAAGTAACCAAAACCATTAGGATTATTATGAATCTCATCAAAAATAACTCGTTGTAAATGATCCCGCCAAGCCACAAACCTAAAACGTCAGCCACAAAAAAAAGTGATATCACATAAAAAGAAACGATATAGAAGTGCATACTCAGAGTCCCGTGTAAAAATCTATCACCACTCATAATGTTTCCAAAGGACTCGGAGTGAGGTACAGTATGTGAAAACTGCTTGGCGACCTGCAGGCTTTTATAATGTTCACGTTTCCTGCAATTACATATGACTATATTCTTTTTATTTTTATTTTATTTTTTTTTATTTATTTAATTATTTTGCTCCCATAAAATTGTAAAAAGCTGAAGCTTCTGTGTTTGCATGTCTTTTCTTATTTATGAGCTTGAAAAATTAATTTGTTGATTTTATTTACCATTATTTAAACTAGAAACACCACTCTTACGAAGAAGATTTCTTAAGTAAACATGTAAAGATTTTGATTTTTGTAATATATATATATATATACATATAATGATCATACGCATATTAATAACAATGCACCTTATAATAAACGTTAAATAAATAATTCTAGCGTAAACGGAATCGCATAAGTCTGGGGAAAAATCCGTTCTGTCAGTTCTTTTGCATACAAAAATATTTATAAAAGTGATATAACAAAAATAAAAAATTTATTTTTTCGATTTTCAAAATTGATATACTGCATATATTATAAAAGCATGCAGGTCGCCAAGCAGTTTTCACATACTGTACCTCACTCCGAGTCCTTTGGAAACATTATGAGTGGCGATCAGTGCCTGATTTACGGCAGGGCATTCGGGGCACGGGCCCAGGGCCCCCAAATGCTATAAAAGATTTTTCAATTATTGGCCAAAACATTTTAACTGTCAAAAAACAAAATTAAAATGGAAAAATCTGTTTGTCAGAGATTGTCTATATGTCAAAGTAACTTCACTTTTTGTTGATTGTTTTTTAACAATTTATGTGCAGTAATGTACATAACTCCATTTTTGGGAGCGCCATATTATTTCATTTTTATTTATTTTACATGTAAGGCTTCCCTTGGTTAACATGGACAAAGCCGTGTGGTTCTGCTAGTTACTTGTGTAAATTTAGTAGTGGTTTTTTTTTTCGTACAAAGTTTGTGTTTGAAAGAAAATGTTGTTTGATTAATAGGATATGCTAAAATTTTAAATAATTATAGCTTGGTACTGCGGTAAATTTATTATTAGTTGTTGCCTACTTTATCATTCCAGCTATATGGACTTGCATAGAGAAAGGTAATCAGCACCACACAGTTTATTATAAAATTCAATTAAAAATTGCTAATTATCAATTAATTATTTAAAAGTAAATTAATGATTATCAAATTTAATTGTTTTAATTAATATTTTAAAGAAATTATCAAAGTCAATAGTGGTTATCTTAATAAGTTTTATGAATTTTATACTGCTTTCTATATCAAATTTTTTAATTAAAAGAATCTGTGAGAGGGGGGCCCCCATGCGCATCTGTGCCCAGGGCCTCCAAATTTCTAAATCGGTCCCTGGTGGTGATAGATTTTTACACGGGACTCGGAGTATGCACTTCTATGTCGTTTCTTTTTATGTGATATCACTTTTTTTTATGGCTGACGTTTTAGGTTTGTGGCTTGGCGGGATCATTTACAACGAGTTATTTTTGATGAGATATCACTCCTTTTTGTAAGGTGTTTAATTTCAATTATACAGATCCCATTTTTATTCAGAAAAGAAAAGATAAAAGAAAGATAAAAGGAGCAAAATAAAAGAATAATTGTGATGCTATAAACAGAATTATACATCAGAATTATACAATTGATTGAGTGACTTATTCCAATGTACATGTCGTTACCATAGCAACGGGGAAACTTTTATATTCCTTTCCTTACATTGTATTCATCAGATTATTTATGACATGTTTATTTTCCTTTTTCTTTTGTTAATATCACTCTTCCGTTTATATACATTCAAAAAACAAAAAAATAGAAAATTTTACAGTAGTTTACAAAGTAATTAAAATACTGCAGTTTCAGAAAAATGTGGAGAAATAAGAAGCACCTTTTTTTGGTCAATTATAACAATGAGTTTACTTTACCGAGAATAATCAAATTTGTTTTTCTACGAACCATTGTAATTTACAGGGATTTTTATACTAATATATTAAATACTAGCAAGCTACGCCCGCTACGCTGGTCAATTTCTCTTAACGCACCTTTAATCAAGTGAAATATTGACTTTGAATTTGACCTTGTATTTTAAAACCCTATGGATCTTTACTTGGAATGTCCTTCTGCATTTCTGAAAAGGATACGAACGCTATTGCGTTATTACATTTTTAATGTGTGAGACAAAATTTGGGCTATTGAGGACAAATTAGGCCAATTCTCTGTAGACTTTATTATAGAATAGGTCAGCATAAAAAAAAACTGAATAATTGTGTTAAATTATGGTGTCTATGGGGAAAAGTCATTTCCGTTGGATTGAAATTGGGTTTGAATGAAGTTACAATTTACAATACTTCAAATATAATGAAATTGATATGCCTTACTGAGGTGGACAAAAATATGGTACTCGTCGAGCATTAAATAAAAATCATGCACTCGCGACATCATAATTCACTTTTATATTTTAACAGAATAATAAGGCTACTATAATTTGTGACTCGTGCTATAGTCAGTATATATACGTCAGGACACAATGCCGTTATCATTATCTTTTTACGCGTGAAGATTTCGCTATGGTAATCCATTGTAAAATTTGGTACTTTTTGAAATTCAATATTTGAAAAACGGCATAATCATTAGATTTGAAATTTATATCAAGAAAAATACAATTGTTTTACCTTTCTAACGCAGTTTGTCTAACAATTTTCTGACAAATACTTTTCGAGCTATTAATTTTTTTATTAACTTCAAATGTTTCATTTTCCGAGATTAATCTGTGGCAACGATTAGCGAAAATCCCAGTCGTCAGCAACACATACATTTTTATTAAAGAGGATTATTCTTGAAAATTATTGAGCACCTTAAAAGTTTTTTTATTTGTTAAGTTTTTTAACTCAACGTTTCGAGAATCGGAAAAATATAACATTCGCAACGTTTGCAAAAGTATAACAAGAACGAAAAATCATGCGTCAAGCATAGATTATATAGCACTTTCCAACGCTTCCAAAATAATTTTACAAATCATACCGTTTAATAAGCTAAAAGCTAACATCTAAGTAAACAATTTAGAAAACGCATAACATATTTAAAAACATAATTTCAGGAATTTCCAACATATACAATATTCGGAAAAATATCCGAATACTTTTATTCAGTCCTGTATAGGATCTATAGATTTGTATATATACTACATAGGATGATAATTTTAGTTCAGTTAGGAAACGCGTAGCACAGTTTAAAATTCTCCGTCTGGAGTTTGTCAATGAACAGAAATGTGTTCGCGAACTTTTTTGCTGCCCTGTATAGGATCTACAGAATTTATACACACCACGTAATAGACAAAAAGCAAGTTAAAATTAAAATCGCGTTCAATAACTTAAAACGCACTTCCAGGAATTATTGTTAACAGACAGTAGAGAATTCTTTTGCGTGTCCCTGTAAATGAACGATGACTGCTATACACACAATATTCCGTAGTAAGCCTCTTGTAATGCACCTTAGTGATCTATATAAATTTCAATGCGTTTAAAATAGTGAAACATTATTTAAATAAACCGCAGACGATTTTTCTCCATAGACGTAATGTAACGGAATTCTTTTTACTGTCCCTGTAAAGTAACTATAAGTGCTATGCACACCCTGTTCCATATTAAGCTTCTTCTAATGCACCTTAGTAATATATATAAATTACAATGCGTTTAAAATAGTGAAACATTATTTAAATAACCGCAAATGATTTTTCCCCATAGACCGCAATGTAACGGAATTCTTTTGTGTGTCCCTGTAAAAAAACTATAAGTGCTACACACTTCCGTTGAAATAGGGAACATGCTATAGATAACGACAATAACATATAAAAATTGCAGAGCAATCCGAGCATATTTATGGGAGTTAGAGCTCGGCCAGACGGCAGACGGCAGACGGCCAGACGGCAGACGGCCAGACAAACCGAAGTCATAAGCACTTTTCAACTAGGTTGGAAAGTGCTAAAAACTGTTAAAGTGATTTCAAAATAGAAAATGTTCGTAGGATGACATGTATTCCAAAATTTTGTGTGATTTTGTAAATATACCACAAAGACTAATGCGTTTACATAATGAACCGTTTAAAAAAATGTAAAATTTTACTAAAATTTTTGATCTGATAAATCATAAAGCTTTAAATTAGATTTTAAAAAGGAGCGTGATTAAACCAAAAAGGATTATATTTACTAAATGCACAAAATACATAATTAATGTTTCTAGTCTGTCCATTCCAATTCGGGGATACTAAAATATAGGTCCTCAATCCTCGGCAGTCCATGAATTAATTAGGACATATGTATGCAACTGTTAAAATGTTCCCAAAGTCGACAATAGAAGCAAAAAGTATAGATCGGCAAATATAAAACACGGCATTGCTTCATCATGACTTTGTTTCGTGAGGTGTTCGTTCTCCAAACATAAAAATCTCTTGAAATTGTCCGTTAACCGAACATGTGTTCGTTATCCGAACATAAAAATCTCACTCGAAAGTGTTCGTTAATCGATTTGTTCGTAAACCGAACAGTTCGTTATACCGATCACCTATTGTATACGAAATATAGCATTTTTAATTTTTATGGGGAATTTAAGAAGATATTTCCTTTTCATTGTGCTCTAGGCCCGTTTTTAGAGCATTTTAAGTTCGTCATAGCCGGAGATTCGATGAACGGCAAATATTTAAACGCAAAACTTCTAATCTTGGGGTAGCAACATTTTTACATTCTATTACTCAGCGCATGAATGTAAAGTTGGAATTTTTTAGTCGCTTTTTCAATCAATTCCTGATACATTTATTAATAAACACAGTTTTTTTAATCGATGAAAATACTATATTTTAATAGATTTAGAGCTTAAGATCGACGAGCTTTCAGGCGGACAAAATGAACGCGTATTAAATTTTAAAGCAAGATAATAAAACCTTACAGAGATTGAAATAGTATAAATCATTAAAATACATCTCACTCAGTAAATATACATCGGTTGTAATGTAATCAAGATCTTCTAAGAGACTCTGTAAACTAAACGTATATGGTTCAACAATACAAACAATAGAGAGTTTAAATGAATCGGATGCAGTAACATATTTGAATATCTTGTGTATATATAGCCACTTTAACAAAAATTGTGCTATTTAAACTATTGTTTTTCCTCTGTGTTGAGGAATCAAGTACTTCAACGTAAAAATTCGCTAATTACACAACTATTTAGTCTTATTAAAAACCTTTTGAGTTACCCTGTAAACGAACAGTAAATTCTACAATTATGTTTTACAATAGGAAGCTAACTTAGGTCGTTCGTAGTAACATATTTTAACATCCTGCGCATACGTTCTTTTTTAAAAGAATTAGACCATTTAATATTTCTTTTCTTCATCTTACATTTGAACTACTCATAAAAACAATGCAATTGCTGAAAACCGCGTAAAAATCGGATAATTACACAATTCTTTAGCCCTATATCAAAAGATCTTTTGTGAGAACCTGTAAACGAACCTTAAATGTTACTATTTTTTTATAAAAGGGAGCTTACTTGGGTCGACTGCAATAACATATCTTAATATCATGTGTATACGACCATTTCTAAAAGAGTTGGGTCATTTATTATTTTTTTGCTCTATGTTAAGTATAGGAATCAATAATTTTAAACTGATATAAATCAAAAACTAATTAATATTTTTTTCATGAAACTTACAAAGGTTTGAACTACTCATAAAAACAATTCAAATGACGTAAACCACGCAAAAATCCGATAATTACACGTTGCTGTAGCCCTGTCAACAGTTTTTTGCTATATGTTAAGTATAGGAATCAATAACTTTAAACTGATATAACTCAAAACCTAATTAATATTTTTACATGAAACTTACAAAGGTTTGAACTACTCATAAAAACAATTCAAATGACGTAAACCACGTAAAAATCCGATAATTACACATTGCTGTAGCCCTGTCAACAGTTTTTTGCTATATGTTAAGTATAGGAATCAATAACTTTAAACTGATATAAATCAAAAACTAATTAATATTTTTTCATGAAACTTACAAAGGTTTGAACTACTTATAAAAACAATTCAAATGTCGTAAACCACGTAAAAATCCGATAATTACACATTGCTGTAGCCCTGTCAACAGTTTTTTGCTATATGTTAAGTATAGAAATCAATAACTTTAAACTGATATAACTCAAAAACTAATTAATATTTTTACATGAAACTTACAAAGATTTGAACTACTCAGAAAAACAATTCAAATGGCGCAAACCACGTAAAAATCCGATAATTACACATTGCTGTAGCCCTGTCAACAGTTTTTTGCTATATGTTAAGTATAGAAATGAATAACTTTAAACTGATATAACTCAAAACCTAATTAATATTTTTACATGAAACTTACAAAGGTTTGAACTACTCATAAAAACAATTCAAATGACGTAAACCACGTAAAAATCCGATAATTACACATTGCTGTAGCCCTGTCAACAGTTTTTGGTCTGTACAAGATTTAAAAAGGGCAAAAAACAGCACTTTTAAAATCGCATTTCCTGAAAACCTATTCGACAGATCTTGCTTTTCTTTTGATTTTTTAGTCACGTGCCACGCCCCATTCCATAGAATCAAGAATTTTGTTTCTATCATAAATAGAACGCGATATATAGATGTGTCAAAAACCCGTTTTGTCCCGTCCGCAAAATATAAACTAGACAGAGTTAAAAAAAAAATTTGTAAAATCGTTTGGCATCCATTGGCGTAAATTCCTTTCATTTACGGTTCAATGCATTGCTGTTTCTTATGCTTGGCGAGAAACTCTGTCGAGTTTCTATGATACTGATGTGCATGGGAAATTTGATTTTTTATTTTAAGTATAATTTTTTTATGATGTATTTTCTACATCAATTTCTACGTGCAATTTTTGTGTTAAAGAGTGCATACTAATTAACCTTTGTGATATGTTCTGTATAATTTGTACAATATTTAATATTTTATATCTGTTTTAAAATTTTCAGGAAAAAAGGGCGCCAAAATATATTTTGCCCAGGGCCGCCAAAGATCTAAGCACGGCCCTGTCTCGAAGCATGTCAAAGTGTCACTACTGTGGCCACAGCAGTGGGAGTGTCAAAAAGTGTCATATCGTAATTAAAAAAGGGCCGCTGAAAGTGGAAATGCTATGCAAAAGCATGCCAGTGGTCGTAGAAAGAACATCACAGCTCATGAGGATCGATATGTATCCCTAGTGGCTAAAAGGGATAGAAATCTCACTCCCAGTCAGATAGCTGCAGACCTTGCAACCGCTACCGGTACACGTATATCCAATGCCCCCTAGAGATCTAGACTATCTCTAGGGGGCGTTGGTATATCTGTCAGAACCATTTTTCGACGATTAAATCAGGCTGGTTTGTATGCACGGAAGCTTGTTCAATGCATCCCACTTAAACCACGCCATCGTCAAGAAAGATTGCATTGGTGTAAGGAACATATTGGTTGGGGTCAGCAAGAGTGGTCCAGAGTGACGTTCTCCAACGAATCCCGCTTCACTGTGACAAGTGATTCTGGCCATCAGTTAGTGTAGAGATAGAGAGAGAGAGAGAGAGTAACACGTCATGCACCACAGCATGTTCATGTACGTGATTGATATGGCTAAGGCGTGATGGTGTGGGCACGCATTATGCACAATCGCAGAACACCGCTTCACATATTTGAGCGAGGTACCATAACATCATGACGGTATTGCCGAGAGATTATCATAGTAAACGCGGTAGCGTTTGCTATAATATGTTTAAGAAATAGAAAATGCAAACGTTTTTCTGAAATATCTGGCGAACCAGTTGACATACGACAGTGATTTTTTTTAAAAGATAGAACTCGACGAGACGAATAAAATGATAGGATTGAAAAAATTACTGTAGCTTACTGTAGTTTTTTATTTAACTTCGAACGAAAAAATGAAGACGCAAAGTTCAACAAAGTCTAGCTAACGTTTACCTGGAAGGATTAACTTCGTATTTGTTTTATTTTTTTCCTCTTGGTAAAACTTAGAATAGGTTTTTTTTTATCTTTGTATGTTTGAGGGTCGCTGAGGAAATCGAATTTATGTTGTAAAGCTCCGGTTGAACATTGGTTTTTCTTTTCTTTCTTTATCATAGCAAACGCGCGCGTTTGCACGAAAATTTAAATAAATAATATTATTATGTATGCAACAGAATTCATTCAAATTAAATAAATCACGTGTCAAACATGCTTATTTGTTTTTATTTTCTTACTAGCGTAAATGCCCGTTATAGAATAGTAATCGTAGGTAGAAATCGTGGTTTTCACATTAAATTTGAAATAACACTCATATACTATTCATCGACAATGAGGAAATATATATATTGGAAAATTATATCTCCTAACAGGCTCCTGCTATTTACGTTCAAACTCACTAAGCATTTTATATGCTTATGTAAAAGAATTGTGTTTCATAATTTCATGTAATTCACGTAAAATATGCGGCAAACAATTTTTGGTACTATTATCCCGTCGACCACTTTTCATAACAAAAATCTATCGCCAAACTGTAACGCCAAATAAAAGGGAGAACGTTGCCATTGGAATATCAAAATAAATAAATAAATAAAATATAAGAATTTACGGACACAATTGTTATTTTAATTAATGAAATAACTAATAAGTCAGTAAAACATAATGAATAATACACGCAAATGTCGAATTAAAAACCACTTGATGACATAACGAACACGTATAATGCTTCTGACATCAAGTAAATGTGACTGAATTTTTAGCGTTTAATCTTTGAGTTGGCGATAGTATTTTGTTATGAAAAGGGGTCGACGGGATGATAGAGAAGTACCCAATTTTCAATGTCGTCGTTATTAAGTCGTCCCTGTACAGCTTGTACTGTATCTTTTATTTTGGTACTTTTCCGTTATACCAACACCATGCCAAAATGTTTGCTAATGCGCCAAATATTTCAACCCTGACCGAGCAGATGTTGTCTACAAATCGTGTTGTCATGCAAACCGTGCCAAACATTTTTTTTTGTTATTTATTGAATGTAAAACATTTTTCGGTACTTTTTCGTTATACAAAAACCATTGTCGCCAAGCGTAATAGTAAGCGCAAAATGAAATTCCCGTGAATCAAAACACTTGAAAAAAATAACAATGTTGAAACGAAAGTGAGCATTTGAAAAATATAACATTGGAAAATTACAGACTTTTAAGCACTATTTTATTAAAATTAGAACACAAATATATACTTAAAATAAGGAAACAAATAATTGTTATACAATAAAGGGAAAAATCCTGTGCCGGTAGATTTAGTGGGCTCTTATTGGCGATAAATGTTTGATGTGGTAGTTGCGATCTTGTGAAAATTCTTCAATCATGTCCACATTTACACTGTATCTATATTGTTGCTATAATATCTGTTGGTACTTTTCGGTTAACCAGCAGCCAGTGAAGTATATATATATACACACATACACACACATATATATACATACATATATATATATTTCACTGACTCCCGGCTAGCCGAAAAGTACCTCATTTTTTTGTTTCTCGCTAACATTGTCTGTAGACTCGATTACGGAATATTAGAAAATCTATCATTATTATCATCTAAACAGTCATGCATAATGTGCCATAATCAGGCTGCATATTATTACACATAATTTTCATGTATGGTTTGGTGAAACATTGAACTTTAAATTCTGTTAAAGACTGCATTTTATCTCGAAAAGGTGGACACCATGTTACAAAGTTATGTGGTTTGAAACGATCAGAAAAACAAACTTGAATCAATGATTATAATCCCGCGATTTTGTTCATGTGAGCCGCCAATGTTGACATCCAGTTTGTTGGAGAACCCAGTTTGGTGTTAAATTGTATTATATAACCAAACCGGAAAAAAAATCGTAAGGAAGAGATTTGGAAGACCATTGACGAAAACAAAAGTCTCTGTGCCAGATTACGCGCTTTTGCCAGATAAAACTTCATTAGTCGAGAAACTGGAAGTTACGAAGCCGTAGACAAAATTCTTGGCCATAATATTCATGGCATAATATTATTGGCATTTCTATTCATGGGATGCTGTGCAATACCTAAATACCAGCATGAAAAAAGACCGACGAGGAAAACTAAAAGTCACCATGATTTGGATTTCTTGGCAAAAGAGGATGAACGACCTACTGAAATTTACTGTCGGAATTTTATTAATGATTATTACCCGAACAAATTGGAAAACATGTGTTTATACGAATTGGCCACTAGGTACTAATACGAACGAAATAAACCAAAGTCTGTAGAATATTACGAATTAAAAAAGAACCTCAGTTGGTTCAGAAAACGTTTGAAACCAGTTGTTTTGAAAACGCCGTATCATAACACGAAAACGGACTCTGGAATTGAGTTGTACTATCATCATTCTTTGCTGATTTTGTTCAAGCCTTGGCGAAACGAAGAATACCTATTGGGAGAATTTAAACTCTACCGTGAATACTTTGAGCACAATGTGAAAAAAATTTCAGAGATGGAAGAACGTTGCGAAACAAAACAACGATTACAAGCTGCAATCGACTTGGCTGAAAAGTTGCAACAAGAAAATGATTTGCACAACCAGCTTTAAAATATCGAAGAACCAAATGAAGACGTTGATATGATAGCCTCAGATTCTGATAACACTGAAACTCACCAGGAAATTGTTATTAATGAAGATAAATTGAACAAAAAAAATGAATGCTGACTAAAGGAAAATATTCTAATCAATTATAAAGCACACAGAAGAACAAAAGAAAGACCCGTCTATTCTATCCATAAATCTGATTGTACGAGTAGTTGCTGGTAGAGGAAAAAGCTTTCTAATTTAATTACTCAGTCAGAAAGTTCGTTTAATGAATCATCACAATAATGATGCTGCTGCAGTACTAGCACCAACGAGAATTGCTGCCTTTAGCATTGGAAGAAGTACAATTCACACGTTTTTCAAATTGCCCGTCCAACATACGAATAAAGCAGAATAATTTAAGCTTGATTCTGACGATTTGAAATTATTTAAGCAACAATGGAAATCATTGGATTTAGTAATTGTCGATGAGTGCAGTATGGTTTCGAATGTACTTTAGCGATGATCAGCTAACGATATGGTGAATGTTGTAAACACAAGCGAGATTACTGTTTTGGTGCCAAAAACATTATTTTGTTTGGGGATTTATTGCAGCTAGCACCCGTAAAGGCCCAATTTTGATTTCAGGAACTGCCTTTAAACAAAGTGAAACAATTGTTTGGTGGTGTTGGTACATTCAACTTTTGGTACGAATATGAATACAGTGAGCTAACAATGAACATTGTGTTATATACATAAAAAATATATATATCGCGGGATAACTTTCTTAAATAACAGTCTCATGCACCAAATAACGATGCAAAATCAAAACTCAATTTTTATAGCAACATCACTGAACTGATCGTTAGTATAATTATCAGAACCTAATATTCGGCCCCATTCAGCGATTTTAAGAAAGACTAAGAAGAGTAGTAAGGAAAGATACCACTGAAAGAACAACTCAGCCTATAGCAGGCGTCTTCAGTGCAGCAGAAACAGTCCATGGATACGACCGAGACACTTATAGAATCCAGTTCCTTTATGAGGTAATAGCTATGGAAAACCACCATTTAATTATTGATGTGACGGTCCCCTGACATTTGAGAGAGCAGGTAGACATGAAAAAATGCTACTTTGACGATGAACAGTCAACAATTTGGCGAGTGTTGTAAAAACAATGTAACTATAAAATTTTGACAATAGCAAAATTTTTTGCTTTTCAAAATATTAAAAAAACTTTCGTTTTTATCAAAAAATTTAAAATGACTAGAATTAAAAAATGCTCTGAAGAGCACCAAAAAAGGTTAATATGTTTAAGCATGAAAAAGGGTTGGACAAGTGCTTCTAATTGAGCATGAGAAAGGAAAGGGGTTCCTTCTTGGCTGCAGCTCACTGTCAATGCCAACTTTTGAAAAAATCATATTCGCGCTTTTTCCATATAAATGAAATCACTCACAGTTACGAAAAAAATGTATAGTTTAAAGACGCAGCTTGATTAGACATGAATGTAAGGCGACATAGTACCAAAACCCTTAGTTCCTGCAGCGTATCACACTCATGCAGTTCTACCACGCCTGCCTGCAGTGTAGAACTGCGCAGAAAATTGATTTGTATTGCAGTGCAGAGTGTTGCAGCATTCTGAACAGGAACAATTTCACATATGCACGCATTACAGTATAATGCATTCATTGATGGAAATTATATGCAAGTGGCTGTGGCTCCACAATGCAATATGCAGTAGAGCAATGCATATGTAAGTTACTAGGACTTCCCTCAAAGGGATTAGTCTGAGTGATATTGCTGAGAACATAGGGTTAACAATTACAATATAAAGAAAAAGAGCAAATTAAATGATAGAGTTACAAAATATCATATATAAATTCATATACACTGTTAAAAATAGAAAAGAAGTACCGTTCATCAGATGTGTTGTCATAATTTTTTTTAACATGTGGCAAAGAATCTCATTTTCTTAAGCGCGTATTGCGCAAAACTTGGAAAAAAAAAAAAAAAAAAAAAAAAAAAACGCCGGCTCTTTTAAAACGCCAAGCTTTTTAAAGTTACGTAATTGGATTTGCAGCCAATAGATTATTCTATCAAGCGTGGCTTAACACAAATTTAATTTCATTGTTGCACCTTTTTTTGTGTGTGAATTTAAAATTTTTCTTCCTTGATTATATATATCTATTATTTGTATAACTGTTTATAGAAACTCTTACACTTCAAACCACATTGATAGCATGCTTTGCTACAAACCAGATTGCAAAACTATAGTCTAAATTACTATTAAAGTGTACAAAAAATCTTTCGATGACTTCTGTAAAATAACTTTTACATTAAATCTCCATATCGGCACAATTGAAAAATTATATATATTTCAAAGTTAAGCTTAACAGATACTTCTTGATTATTCTCTAGGAGGCTCTGCCCCCTGCGCCTTTACTGCGCCAATCCGCAGACTTTTCTTTTGCCTGTCTGTCTGTCTCTCCACAATATGTCTGTTTCCCTATCCGTTCTTCTGCCCGTCTCTCTAACCGATTGTCTATCTCTCTTCACGTCTCCCTACCTGTCTCTATATTTCTCTACCGGTCTCGCTACCCGCCAATCTATTTCTTTAACCGTCTGTCTATCCGTCTAACTACTTGTATGTCTAGCCGTGTCTCTATCCACTTCGCTATCCATTTGTCTATCTGTCTCACAACTTGTCTATCTGTCTCTCTACCCGTCTGGCTATACGCCTCTCTACCCATCTTCTTACCCATCTCCGTACCCTTCTACTGTCTCTCTACTCGTCTGTATAGCCGTCTCACTATCCGCCTGTTTTTTTACCCGATTCGCTACCAATCTCATTACCCGTCAGTCAACTCGTCTCTGTATTCATATCTCTACTCGTCTCATAATCTACCACGCTACGCGTCTCGCAAGCTTTCTCGCTACATTCCTGTCTACCGGTGTCGCTACCCGTCTCGTGACCCATCTCACTACCCCTCTGTCAACCCTCTTTTTACCTTTCTCTCTAGCCGTCTGTCTATTCGTTTCGCTACCCGTCAGCCTACCTATGTCGCTACTCGTCTCTCTACCCCTTTGTTTACTCGTCTTTCTACCTCTCGCCACCTCTTCCCAATATTTAAACAATTCATTTAATTTACGGAAGCCGTTTACCAGTTATTAAATGCAAACAGAAGTAATTTATCTAATAAGTGTAATCAGATGCAATATTTTTTAAATACATACATAAACCTGAATAATAATTCATCAGTTTTGTGTTCATAGTTGTTTATATCCTTTGACAGTAAATCTCAACTTCTTAAACCTGAATTGTCTCAAGCTTTTTAAAAAAACCACAAGGTCTGTATAACTGCAAAGTACCCTGAGGGCTATATCAGCTACATGTTATTAAATTAAGTGAAAGTTTCGTTATCGCGTTTGCAGCCAATTGCTTATGTCAGAAAGCGTGGCTTAACGCCATTGTAAATTCATTACTGTAACTTTTCTTTTCTTTTTTTTTTGGGGGGGGGTAGGGGGGGGGAAGGGTTTCAAATATCCTATATATTATTTCTGCTGTCAACATCACTTTTTCTAAGCAAATACAAAACGCAGAAACGTAATAAACGGCTAATAAACGGCTAGTAAATAATAAATAGCATTTAAAATCTAAAAATGGAGAAGTGGTCCGTATAAAAATGCAAGACATATACGCTTGCAAAATAATGCAAACATACGCTTGAAATATGTAAATATTTTTTTTATTTTTTAATATTTCCGAAGGCACAGATAAAAAGGTAAAAATCTCTTTTCCAAATTCCAAATACAAAATATACAAAATAGAATGCCAAATATACAAAATAGAAAAATATCTGCAAAAAAATATATTTACATAATACTACATCTGAAAAAAATAAGATTTAGAAAAAGTAAGCCAAGTCCTGCAGATCCCAACAATCACATCGAAAAACTTATCACCAAAAAAGAACTCGCCAAATCTTACGGCACAGTAGATGGATTTTTCCCTCTGAATGCAGAATATTAGTTTTTTTTCTTGTACGATGGGTGATTATAATTATAATTGTTTCATTTCACATAATACATACCGTTTGATATATTGGTACTTTTATGTTATCCTGGCGCAGTTGATAAATCGCCAAATATTGTTCCTATAACATTTTCATATTGAATTCATTTCATTTAAATATAAACCTTTCACTCATTTAATTTAAAATACATGCCTTTCATTAATCCCATTTAAAATACTAAAAAGAGAGAAAAAAAAGAAATAATGCCATAAATCGAAGCCTTTTATTTAAACACCAAAGAATTTTTTTTTTTTTTTTTATTTACACACGCGAAATAAAAAAAGCTGCTATTGCTGAGATTTGCGCCAAATCTCTAATACCAAGTCTACCAAATTATTGCGGGGTTTTTCTTTCAAACAGAAAAAAAATCCATATTAATTTTCGATTTCTACTAAATTGAAATATATTTTATTGTGCTGAATATTAGTGCGTGCGTATTTTTTTGCTCCGTGTACTCCATGAACTTTTCAATTCCGATTGTCTACGAAAATCTCCCGCCGGTGAAAATGACGTACACACAAAATTTTAGTGACGTATGTACTTTAATTGTGCTTTTTTATCTATTTTTTAAATATAATTTCCAAACGGTTTGACATTTATTCTTGGTAATAAATAGACGTCGTTGTCACCTTTATAGGTACCTGCTGTAAAAATTTGAACGAAATCCGTTAAATATTTTTTGAGTTATGCTTGACGAAAGGTTTTAATATCCATCGTAGCTATATATGGGGCAAAGTAATACTGCGCTGTGTATGAGTCTTCGTTGCACTCAGACAATAAACGAACATTAGGCGCATATACCTTTAATACGGAAGTACAAAAGAACAGTGCGGATGTGCACTGAGGCTCAAAAGTATAATATGAGTGTACAGTGTAGTATAGTCTGTATAGAAATAATGGTACACAGTGCACTGTACAAAGTTGCATTGCAGACGTACGCCCAGTACAACAGTAGAACAGTGCAGTTGACATATAAAGCAAGTTGGAAAGTTTTACTACAGAACCGCAAATTTCTTTTATATGAAAAAGCGCGAATATGATTTTTTTCAAAAGTTGGCATTGACAGTGAGCTGCGGCCAAGAAGGAACCCCTTTCCTTTCTCATGCTCAATTAGAAGCACTTGTCCAACCCTTTTTCATACTTAAACATATTAACCTTTTTTGGTGCTCTTCAGAGCATTTTTTAATTCTAGTTATGGATCATGTTCGTCTTTTTAGGTGTGCGGTAGGTCCAGGGCCGTGCTTACGGGGGGGGGGGGGGGGAGCCGGACATTTGCCCAGGGCCGTCAAAATTTGGGGGCCGCCAAAATTTTGATCTTGTTTTTATATTTCTATGTAGTCTTTCTAAATTATATATTAATAAATGTTTTACGAATTGCTAATTTCTAAATTTTCGAAAAATGCATGTTTCTTGAGCCGGTACTTCGCCTATTTTAATTTTCAAAATATTCTTTAATCTTCTGTAAATTCTGTAACTTTTACTTATCATATACTTTACGGTATTGCCAATAACTGAAATCTGAGTTATGGGAGTCTGGTAACTGAATTAGTTTCTCAAGTGTTTTAGTATCTATGTAACATGTCGATTTCACACAGTCCAGCTGGATATCCGAAGATATGAATGTTTTTTTTTCTGATATATAACGTAAGTACGAGCCATGGCCCCCCCCAAACTTACTTTTAGGAAGACTTTCACCCAAGGAATACCTCCCATTAGGCCTTTATCCTTCGTGTAGATAGTTTGAGTTAAAAAATAAACCAACCATAACCTTCGGAATTAAATTTTTATTAAGTTATGAACTACTACTCTAAAGAACTTGGAATTATCGAATAGAAATCTTTCTTAGTGCTCCTGATAAAGAATATACCGAATACGTCAGTTTCGAAAATCTAAAATTTTTCGACTCGATAATCTGCAAATTTTCTGTCAACAGTTTTAAAAATTTTCCCGCTTAGTTAATTAAAATTTTAATTTGCCGATCTATCTATATTAAATTTATCGACTGAAACTTGATTGGGGCATGGGTGACACCCCCTTCCTTACACACACACACCTTATGACCAACTCTGATCATTCCTTGGACAAATTCTAGCACCTAGAAGATATCGTTCGCATGTCGTAGCTAAAATTAATATGTGGTTTTGAGTGATTTTATTTTATTTTTAATGTACTCATATTCTATTAATCATTTATATATAAGTGAACTAGGGGGCTCTGCCCCCTGCTCGCTACGCTCACCAACCCCCGTTCTGATTTCACAGCCTCTTAAAACCTGGTAATGTATCCTGTTTTAAAAAGATGATGATGATGATATCACGAACGGCGACTATCTTCTGTAATCAGGTTATAATGCTTTTTTTCATTTAACTGGTTATAATGCTTTTTCATTTAATTCATCTTTTTAATTTTTAATATTCATGTGTAAACACAATTTTTATGACGTAATTTTCTTTATTTCCTGCTTTCAACACGTGATCATTTAATTATTATTTTAAACTTTCATTATTGTTTTTAATAGTCTCGCGCGAATACATTTTTTATTTGAGATAAAACACAATCCTTTGCGCTTATTTAGAAATTGGCAACAATATAAAAAAATAACTTTTTCAATAAAAGATTTTTTACTCGATTTTTAAGAATTTTTTGTGTTTTTATTGTCCGACCGTGATAATTTTTTGAATTTTTGAAAGCTTGTTATATTTCGCGTCTGGTGGTATGATTTTCGAATCCGTAGGATGGCTAGAAAAAAAAGTAATAGCTCCTCAAAAAAGTCCCTACACTGTAAAAAAAAATTCGGAAAAGTTTCCGGTAGGAATAGGATTTATAGTTGTCCTTATAGGTAAGGAAACTTTTCCGAACCAACACGGAAAAAAACGAAAAAAAACGAAAGTTTTTTCTTTCCGTCAGGAAACTTTTCCTGTTTGATTCAGAAACTAATCTTTAGACACAGAATAAATTCCTGGGTCTTACGGAAATCTTTCCATTCACATAAAGAAACGTTTTGGTAGAACGGTAGAATAGACAGAAAGTATTCCGTTTTAAAAAGGAAAACTTTCCATTCACACTAAGAAATGTCTTGGTAGAACGGTAGAATAGACAGAAAGTATTCCGTTTTAAAAAGGAAACATTTCCGAATCAGTCAGTAAACTAATCTTGAAAAAATAAAAAATTCCTGTGTAGAATAGAAACTTTTTCTTTGCTTTGAAAAAAATCAGTCAAATATCGTAAAAATTCAGAGAGATATCGGCGTTAGAGTGAGCTGTTTTTTAGTTTCTCACTAAAACTCGCTAAATGATAAGGGATTGACCACAAATTGTCATGTTTAATTTTTATACTATATTTCATTTTTAACACTTTCCAACCTAGTTGAAAAGTGTTTATGACTTCGGTTTATCTGGCCGTCTGGCCGTGCTCTAAGTCCCGTAAATATGCTCGGATTGCTCTGCAATTTCTATATGTTATTGTCGTTATCTATAGCATGTTCCCTATTTCAACGGAAGTGTGTAGCACTGATAGTTTTTTTACAGGGACACTCAAAAGAATTCCGTTACATTGCGGTCTATGGGGAAAAATCATTTGCGATTTATTTAAATAATGTTTCACTATTTTAAACGCATTGAAATTTATATATATCACTAAGGTGCATTAGAAGAAGCTTAACATGGAATAGGGTGTGCATAGCACTTATAGTTACTTTACAGGGACAGTCAAAAGAATTCCATTACATTACGTCTGTGGAGAAAAATCGTCTGCGGTTTATTTAAATAATGTTTCACTATTTTAAACGCATTGAAATTTATATATATCACTAAGGTGCATTAAAAGAGGCTTAAAACAGAATATTGTGTGTATAGCAGTCATCGTTCATTTACAGGGACACACAAAAGAATTCTCTACTGTCTGTTAACAATAATTCCAGGAAGTGCGTTTTAAGTTACTGAACGCGATTTTAATTTTAACTCGCTTTTTGTCTATTACGTGGTGTGTATAAATTCTGTAGATCCTATATAGGGAAGCACAAAAGTTCGCGGACACATTTCCGTTTATTGACAGACTCCAAACGGAGAGTTTTAAAGTGTGCTACGCGTTTCCTATCTGAACTAAAATTTAGCATCCTATGTAGTATATATACAAATCTATCGATCCTATACAGGGTTGAATAAAAGTATTCGGATATTTTTCTGAATATTGTATATGTTTGAAATTCCTGAAATTATGTTTTTAAATATGTTCTGCGTTTTCCAAATTGTTTACTTAGTTGTTAACTTTTAGCTTATTAAACGGTATGATTTGTAAAATAATTTTGGAAGCGTTGGAAAGTGTTACATAATCTATGCTTGACGCATGCTTTTTCGTTCTTGCTTATTGATACTTTAGTTCGCCTTGGAAAACTTTATTGCACCAGGTTATAATACTTTTGGAATGGATCCTTTGATTTTGATAATTCTTTTTTTGTTCGAATAAGCTCGTTAGAGTAGTTTTTCAAAGAGAACTAAAGTATCATTAAAAATTGGAAAATAGTATAAAATAAAAAATGACAATTTGTGGAAAACCCCTTATCATTCAACGAGTTTTAGTGAGAAACTAAAAAACAGCTCACTCTAACGCCGATATCTCTTTGAATTTTTACGATATTTGACTGATTTTTTTTTTAATAAGTTGCTCCATAGAGTTGACTATTAAATTATGCAAAAAGTTCCTTGTTATCGTTCGCGCATGCGCAGATATGAATTATTCTATACAACTGCCCATATTTCCTTAAATATTTAATATATTTATATTCCATTGACACTATATTGTTTCTACTACATTTTGTCAATTTTTCTGAAACTGGCGTTAAATGTGGTTAAAAACCCTGTATGTTATAAGCAAAAAACATGCAAGAATTTTTTTAAATTTTTAAAAAAATCGCTTTTTTTCTGTTACTATACATGCTATTCTTACACAAATGAATACACATATTGTACAATGTCTGCCTATGTACATTCTGTAGTGATAGATCAGTTGGTGTATTTTATTTTACAGAGTGATCCCAAATATTATTTTTTTTCTTTAATTTTTTTTTGGTCCCCTATTTGTCCTCCTTATCAAATCAACAATGATAAATATGAAGTCAAACCTGTTTTTTTGGATCGTAAAATTCCAGAAGAATCTGACAAGTATATTTTTAAATATTCGACAAAATGTCTAAAATTGAAAGTTGACGGTCATTAATGGCCATATAGTGTATATATATGTATACACAATTTATTAAAATTAAGTATTTTCAAACATTTATAAAATAATTTTGTTGATTTATTGTAATTAAAAAATAATAATATTTTGTTTACTTATAATTTTTTTAATTTATTTAAGTTACTTTATAAAATTTTAAAAACTTTTATAATAATATAACATGTTTGAATTATTTTTATAAATATATGTTGTAGCATAGTAACTATATATTATGTTACACTGTAAAAAAAAATTCGGAAAAGTTTCCGGTAGGAATAGGATTTATAGTTGTCCTTATAGGTAAGGAAACTTTTCCGAACCAACACGGAAAAAAACGAAAAAAAACAAAAGTTTTTTCTTTCCGTCAGGACACTTTTCCTGTTTGATTCAGAAACTAATCTTTAGACACAGAATAAATTCCTGGGTCTTACGGAAATCTTTCCATTCACATAAAGAAACGTTTTGGTAGAACGGTAGAATAGACAGAAAATATTACGTTTTAAAAAGGAAAACTTTCCATTCACACTAAGAAATGTCTTGGTAGAACGGTAGAATAGACAGAAAGTATTCCGTTTTAAAAAGGAAACTTTTCCGAATCAGTCAGTAAACTAATCTTGAAAAAATAAAAAATTCCTGTGTAGAATAGAAACTTTTTCTTTGCTTTGAAAAAAATCAATCAAATATCGTAAAAATTCAGAGAGATATCGGCGTTAGAGTGAGCTGTTTTTTAGTTTCTCACTAAAACTCGCTAAATGATAAGGGATTGACCACAAATTGTCATGTTTAATTTTTATACTATATTTCATTTTTAACACTTTCCAACCTAGTTGAAAAGTGTTTATGACTTCGGTTTGTCTGGCCGTCTGGCCGTGCTCTAAGTCCCGTAAATATGCTCGGATTGCTCTGCAATTTCTATATGTTATTGTCGTTATCTATAGCATGTTCCCTATTTCAACGGAAGTGTGTAGCACTGATAGTTTTTTTACAGGGACACTCAAAAGAATTCCGTTACATTGCGGTCTATGGGGAAAAATCATTTGCGATTTATTTAAATAATGTTTCACTATTTTAAACGCATTGAAATTTATATATATCACTAAGGTGCATTAGAAGAAGCTTAACATGGAATAGGGTGTGCATAGCACTTATAGTTACTTTACAGGGACAGTCAAAAGAATTCCATTACATTACGTCTGTGGAGAAAAATCGTCTGCGGTTTATTTAAATAATGTTTCACTATTTTAAACGCATTGAAATTTATATATATCACTAAGGTGCATTAAAAGAGGCTTAAAACAGAATATTGTGTGTATAGCAGTCATCGTTCATTTACAGGGACACACAAAAGAATTCTCTACTGTCTGTTAACAATAATTCCAGGAAGTGCGTTTTAAGTTACTGAACGCGATTTTAATTTTAACTCGCTTTTTGTCTATTACGTGGTGTGTATAAATTCTGTAGATCCTATATAGGGAAGCACAAAAGTTCGCGGACACATTTCCGTTTATCGACAGACTCCAGACGGAGAGTTTTAAAGTGTGCTACGCGTTTCCTATCTGAACTAAAATTTAGCATCCTATGTAGTATATATACAAATCTATCGATCCTATACAGGGTTGAATAAAAGTATTCGGATATTTTTCTGAATATTGTATATGTTTGAAATTCCTGAAATTATGTTTTTAAATATGTTCTGCGTTTTCTAAATTGTTTACTTAGATGTTATCTTTTAGCTTATTAAACGGTATGATTTGTAAAATAATTTTGGAAGCGTTGGAAAGTGTTACATAATCTATGCTTGACGCATGATTTTTCGTTCTTGTTTATTGATACTTTAGTTCGCCTTGGAAAACTTTATTGCACCAGGTTATAATACTTTTGGAATGGATCCTTTGATTTTGATAATTCTTTTTTTGTTGGAATAAGCTTTCAGGTACTTTAATTTCCGAAATACGGGAAAAGGCGTCAGCCACTATATTATCCTTTCCAGGGATGTAGCGAATGTCTGCAGTAAATTGGGAAATGTATTCCAAATGTCGCTGTTGTCGAGGTGAGCTAGTGTCACTCTGATTTACAAATGCGAAAGTTAGTGGCTTATGATCGGTAAATACAGTATATTGACGCCCTTCAATTATATGACGAAAATGCTTAGTAGAACAATAAATTACAAGCAATTCGCGATCATAGGTACTATACTTTTGTTCAGTAGGTGTCAATTTACGGGAAAAAAACGCGAGAGGTTGAATATCACCATTAACAATTTGTTGTAATACGGAACCGATACCGATATCCGAAGCATCAACATGTAACGAAACTTGTGCCCCAGGCACATAGTGAAATAACAAAGTTGAGTCTGCAATGCTTTTCTTACATCGTTCAAAAGACTGCGTAGTTGCATCAGTCCAATGAATGGGAGTATTGTCATTTTTTCTCTTTCCTTTACACAATTCGTGTAATGGAGCCTGAATAGATGCCGTTCCTTTTAAATGTTTATGATAAAAATTTATCATAGCTAAAAATATGCGTAACTCGTTAACAGTTTTAGGTAGTGGAAAATTAAGTAAATTATCGACTTTTTCTGGCAACGGAGCTATTCCTTTACTGTTGACTAAAAATCCTAAGTATGGTAACTCCTTTACGCCAAAGATGCACTTATCGACGTTAAGCACTAAACCATAAGAATGCAAACGTTCAAATATCTTTTCAAGATCTTTTAAATGTATTTCCTCGTTTTCCGAGGCTACTAAGACATCCTCTAGATAAACGAAACAATTAAGACCTCTTAATACACTGCTCAAAACAATTAAAGGATATTTGAAGTTTTATATAAAATAAAGATATAAACGAAATTTTTTTTGCCGAAAATAGAAGAAGAGAATCACAAATGCAAATTTTTCTGGTTTTCAAACTGTGGAGTATGCAAATTTTGAGTTCGACGTCAAAAACGTCGCTTCAGCTGCAGCGAATGAAATTTGACTTTCAACTGGATAAAAGAGAATGAAGACAAGGATGATCGGAATTCAGTGACTGCTTTGTTTCGATGAGTACGATGTCTCAGCGAAGTCATTTGACAGATTCAGAAGCTTGGAGAATTGTTGGTAGGTTAGAAGGGGGCCAAACTCAAGCCGAAGTAGCGCAAGCCATTGGAGTGTCACAAAGTGTCATTTCCAGGATCTGGAACCGTTTTTTGGAGAGTGGATGTGCAGGCCGAAGACCAGGGCAAGGTCGTAGACGGGAAACAACGCCCAATGAAGATCGGTATTTAGCGTTAACAGCTCGGAGACACCGAAACATGAACGCTACTCTTCTCCAACAACACCTTCGCTCGGCTACAGGCACCAAGATTTCAACTCAGACTGTCCGAAACCGGCTCCATGCTGTAGGTCTGTATGCTCGCCGACCGATGGTATGTGTTAGATTAACATCAAGGCATCGTCGCGACCGCAGGGAGTGGGCAACCGAGCATGTCAACTGGAGGAGAAATGAATGGAGCAATATTCTGTTTTCTGACGAGTCCCGTTTTTCTGTGCATCCGGATAATAGGCGTATTTTCATCTGGAGGGACCGTGGCAGTAGGAATAATCCTGCGTTCGTACACGAAAGTGTCAGATTTGGCAGTGGAGGAGTGTTGGTGTATGGTGGCATCTCCATTGACGGGCGCACTGACCTCTACATCATTCGAGATGGAGCTCTGACTGGTCGCCGATATAGGGATGAGATCCTCAGACCTATTGTAGTCCCTTACGCTGCAGCAATCGGAAATAACTTCATTTTAATGGACGATAACTGCAGGCCACATCGTGCAAACCTGGTGGAGGATTTCCTTTTGGAGGAAGGAATCGTTCGAATGGAATGGCTAGCGTGTTCTCCAGACATGAATCCAATCGAGCACGTTTGGGACGCTCTAGGAAGACGAGTTTCTGGCCGCCAACAACCCCCACAAACTCTCCAAGAACTGGAAAGAGCTCTTCTGGAAGAGTGGGGCAGAATACCCCAACTCGTCATTAATAGCCTCATTGAGTCCATGCCTCAAAGGTGTTCAACGTTGCTGGCCGCCCGTGGAAACCATACCTGAAAATGATTTTCTTTGAAGAAAACACCTTTTCTTATTCTTTTTTTCTCATATGCACAAATTGTGTTTTTTTCCTTTTGTACACAAATGCGCAATAAAATGCATTTTTTTCTGCCAAACATGTGTAATTTATTCTCATATAACCTACTATGTCTGTCGACCATGTATCAATCAGCTAAAAAGTTTACTAAATACAAAATCCACCTAAAACTGCAATATCCTTTAATTGTTTTGAGCAGTGTACTTCGTCCATAAAGCGCTGGAAACTTTGCGCTGCATTCGATAAACCAAAACACATGAATAAATATTCAAAGAGTCCAAAAGGTGTAGTAACGGCACTCTTTTGGATCGACGCTTCGTCTAAAGAAATCTGGTGGTAGGCTTTCATAAGATCCAATTTAGAAAATATACTTTTTCCAGTTAAGCCGTAAGAGAAATCATGAATGTGGGGGAGGGGATAGCGGTCAGGAACAGTGACAGAGTTTAAGTGGCGAAAATCGCCACAAATTCTCCATTCCCCATTCTTTTTAGGTATCATATGGATTGGACTTGCCCATGGACTTTTTGATGGTCTAATTAAACCTTGATCCAGTAAGGATTTAAACTCTTTTTTAGCGATTTGCAGTTTTTCATACGATAATCTTCTGGGTCTCGAAAAAATAGGGGGACCTTTTGTCAAAATTGTGTGCGTAACAGAATGAGGTTTGCGTTTGACATGAAGCATAGCCGGGTTAGAATGCTGGGGTATTTCTGCAACAGCTTATGATAAACCGTAATGCCGGAAACTGTTTTTAATCCCAGGGCATTTCCAGACGTAAAAACACCTTTCGAGGATTTTTTAGATATGCTATCAATGATTCTCCGGTTTTTCATATCCACTATTAACCCAAAATGTTGTAAAAAATCTGCACCTAAGATAGGGCGATCTACTTCTGCTATTACAAAAGTCCATTTTAGTGGTTTGTGTAACCCAAGATCCAGCGTTAACTGACATGTACCATAAGTTAAGATTTTTGATCCATTAGCAGCGTATAAGGACAAATGTGTATCAGGTGTTTTATGCACTAAAGGGTCTCGGGGAAACGTACTACAAGCTGCACCGGTATCCACCAAATAGCGGAAACCTGATTTCCTATCTGACAAAAACAGACGAGTTGCATAGTTGTCATTTTCGAAAAAACACGAAGTGGTATCTAATTCCTTAGCGAAGTTACACAATCCTGTGCATTTTTTAGCTTTGTTTCCGAATCGAAAATGGTACCAACACAATTTCTGGTTCCTGGCTTCACGAGAACCACTTCTGGAACGATTACGTGTAAGAGGTTTGTTCTTACTCAAACTACGTGTCCGTGTAGTAGACCGAGTTAAGTCATCCAAACGTTTATGGAGTATGTCAATTTGACGTTTTAATCCATCAAGTTCTGAGGAAATACCAGATGTTTTCACTTCAGATAATACTGGTGCCAAACTAGGAATGTCACAAATTTTATCAGCTATTTTAGCCAAATCGGTTAGATTATCTTTACTTATAGACAAAATTTGCTGAACGGATACTGGCAAACGCTGAAGCCAAAGTGTACGCAGAACATCGTCTGATATTTTATCAGTAGCGAGAGTTTTCATTTCATGTAACAGCTGAGATGGGCGTTTATCGCCTAATTGCAAATCTTGTAAAAGCGTTCTCAAACGAACACTCTCAGATTGAGAAAATTGTTCCGTAATGTGAGATTTTAACGTTCCATACGCGTTTGCGGGAGGGGGTGTACGGATTAGATCACGTACATAAGACAAAATCTCTGTGTCTAATGCAGCCACAACGCAATGAAACTTTGTATCGTCGTTAGTAATTCCTGCCGTAACAAATCCAGATTCTACTTGAAGAAACCACAAGTCTATATCAGATTTCCAAACAGGGGGGGTGCACGAAATGCGATACGAGAAACTTCGTCGTCAGGCATAGCGACAGCATATGGTACAATAAATACTTAATGTAATAAGAATTTGAACATACTCACTTGAAAACAGATGTTTCAGATTAGTCCAGAACGGTCAGTCGTCAAGAAAACTTTTCACTAGGGTCACCAGATCTGTGGACGTCCGGGGTCACCAAATCTGTAGAGGTGGCGAGACGGGTAAGTATAGCTGTAACATGAACTTAACCAAGGCAACACTAGATACCGGGCTTGCTCATTCACTCTCAAAACGTCACAAATGGTGGCTGACCGCGACCAGCGATTGGTCCAAAGCAACGCGCCCATCGTTTTGTGCCAATCGCTGTATGTCTTTCCTCCTAGTCAGCCACCTTTTATGACGTCATCATAATGAATGAGCAAGCCCGGTATGTAGTGTAGCCCTGACTTAACCCTACAATGTCACCGACAGCTTAATATTATTGCGTGTGAAAGTATGTAGACGACAGCTAGACCAATGGAGGTTAACCAATTCTTTTATTAACCTAACGAACATAAGTTAAGAAATTTCATAAATTAAAGTAACGTGCTTTTTGCACTGCTAAAGACACACATAAGGCTATAATAGCCAGCTTGCTTAGAAGGCACTGTCATGCTCTCCCGACTTCATTAGACTCGCTTCTTGTCAATAACTTGCAGTTTAAATACAAGAGCATTCGCCTGTTGCCATTGTGAAAAGAATTAATGAATACAGTCCTATTTGAGAGATCTTGCATCTTATCAACCCGTCCGATTCTGTCATCAGATAATTCGCATCGGATAGCCGAGCCATCGAAGTGGGTGTCGAGAAGTAGAGTACTTCCATATCTCAGTACCAGTAGGTCTCGCTGGTGAAATTTGTCCACTGTCGAAACAGCTGGAGTGACTGCATGAATGAGTTGCTCGAATCTAGGGTAGTTAGATTCTAGAGTTTGTCCACAGCGGCAACAGCTAGAGAGCACTGCACGGATGAGTCGCCACAGTCTATTACGTGGTGTGTATAAATTCTGTAGATCCTATACAGGGAAGCACAAAAGTTCGCGGACACATTTCCGTTTATTGACAAACTCCAGACGGAGAATTTTAAACTGTGCTACGCGTTTCCTAACTGAACTAAAATTTAGCATCCTATGTAGTATATATACAAATCTATCGATCCTATACAGGGTTGAATAAAAGTATTCGGATATTTTTCTGAATATTGTATATGTTTGAAATTCCTGAAATTATGTTTTTAAATATGTTCTGCGTTTTCCAAAATTGTTTACTTAGTTGTTATCTTTTAGCTTATTAAACGGTATGATTTGTAAAATAATTTTGGAAGCGTTGGAAAGTGTTACATAATCTATGCTTGACGCATGATTTTTCGTTCCTGCTTATTGATACTTTAGTTCGCCTTGGAAAACTTTATTGCACCAGGTTATAATACTTTTGGAATGGATCCTTTGATTTTGATAATTCTTTTTTTGTTCGAATAAGCTCGTTAGGGTAGTTTTTCAAAGAGAACTAAAGTATCATTAAAAATTGGAAAATAGAAAATGACAATTTGTGGAAAATCCCTTATCATTCAACGAGTTTTAGTGAGAAACTAAAAAACAGCTCACTCTAACGCCGATATCTCTTTGAATTTTTACGATATTTGACTGATTTTTTTTAATAAGTTGCTTCATAGAGTTGACTATTAAATTATGCAAAAAGTTCCTTGTTATCGTTCGCGCATGCGCAGATATGAATTATTCTATACAACTGCCCATATTTCCTTAAATATTTAATATATTTATATTCCATTGACACTATATTGTTTCTACTACATTTTGTCAATTTTTCTGAAACTGGCGTTAAATGTGGTTAAAAACCATGTATGTTATAAGCAAAAAACATGCAAGAATTTTTTTAATTTAAAAAAAAATTGCTATATTTCTGTTACTATACATGCTATTCTTACACAAATGAATACACATATTGTACAATGTCTGCCTATGTACATTCTGTAGTGATAGATCAGTTGGTGCATTTTATTTTACAGAGTGATCCCAAGTATTATTTTTTTTTTTGGTCCCCTATTTGTCCTCCTTATCAAATCAATAATGATAAATATGAAGTCAAACCTGTTCTTTTGGATCCTAAAATTCCAGAAGAATCTGACAAGTATATTTTTAAATATTCGACAAAATGTCTAAAATTGAAAGTTGACTGTCATTAATGGCCATATAGTGTATATATATGTATACACAATTTATTAAAATTAAGTATTTTCAAACATTTATAAAATAATTTTGTTAATTTATTGTAATTAAAAAATAATAATATTTTGTTTACTTATAATTTTTTTAATTTATTTAAGTTACTTTATAAAATTTTAAAAACTTTTATAATAATATAACATGTTTGAATTATTTTTATAAATATATGTTGTAGCATAGTAACTATATATTATGTTACACTGTAAAAAAAATTCGGAAAAGTTTCCGGTAGGAATAGGATTTCCAGTTGTCCTTATAGGTAAGGAAACTTTTCCGAACCAACACGGAAAAAAAACGAAAGTTTTTTCTTTCCGTCAGGAAACTTTTCCTGTTTGATTCAGAAACTAATCTTTAGACACAGAATAAATTCCTGGGTCTTACGGAAATCTTTCCATTCACATAAAGAAACGTTTTGGTAGAACGGTAGAATAGACAGAAAGTATTCCGTTTTAAAAAGGAAAACTTTCCATTCACACTAAGAAATGTCTTGGTAGAATGGTAGAATAGACAGAAAGTATTCAGTTTTAAAAAGGAAAACTTTCCATTCACACTAAGAAATGTCTTGGTAGAACGGTAGAATAGACAGAAAGTATTCCGTTTTAAAAAGGAAACTTTTCCGAATCAGTCAGTAAACTTATCTTGAAAAAATAAAAATTCCTGTGTAGAATAGAAACTTTTTCTTTGCTTTGAAAAAAATCAGTCAAATATCGTAAAAATTCAGAGAGATATCGACGTTAGAGTGAGCTGTTTTTTAGTTTCTCACTAAAACTCGCTAAATGATAAAGGATTGACCACAAATTGTCATGTTTAATTTTTATACTATATTTCATTTTTAACACTTTCCAACCTAGTTGAAAAGTGTTTATGACTTCGGTTTGTCTGGCCGTCTGCCGTCTGTCCGTGCTCTAACTCCCATAAATATGCTCGGATTGCTCTGCAATTTTTATATGTTATTGTCGTTATCTATAGCATGTTCCCTATTTCAACGGAAGTGTGCAGCACTTATAGTTTTTTTACAGGGACACTCAAAAGAATTCCGTTACATTGCGGTCTATGGGGAAAAATCATTTGCGGTTTATTTAAATAATGTTTCACTATTTTAAACGCATTGAAATTTATATATATTGTTATGAATTTTGTATATATCTGTAAATATTCCATTTGTTTAAATTTATTTTATTTTATTATTGTGAAAATTGCAGTATTATTAATGTATTTCCTATTGAGCATCATGTAACTCAATGCTAAAGGCCTCAGATGGTTTGCAAGGAAAACAACCTTACACCCTCATCTTTATAATGGAAGTCTATGGAAAAATCGCCAAGGAATGGGTTTATCGCCAAGTTGGCGATGGTTTTGGCGACTTATTTTTGGCGCCAAATTTGGCGATATATTGCCGAATGTCGCCAAGTTGGCGACGGATTTGGCGACTTTTTGTGCAACCACCCCCCCCTTTATACCTGTACATTGGGATCCTTTCTCGCTTAGGTTCTCTATCGAAAGTTAAAGCACTTTCTGGTAATTTCTAGCATCTGAAGGCTCTGGAAAATTCTACAGTTATCTTTAAAGCCTATATAAGGGACCTCTACCAGTTCAGTTAGTTAGTTCTCTGTCATATGCGATTGAATACGCACGAGAGGCTTTGCATTGAGAACTGTGTTATCTATGAGAAATTTAGTATTGAACAATACGCTATATTGTTCTGAGTGAAATTTTGCTGTGCTGTTATTAGATTTGAAGATTACTGAATATTTGTGTCTTTGAAAAGATATTGGTGTATTTATCGAACTGTTTGGAGTAAATAAAACCTGTTGATTGTTCTTGTATATTGGCATCAATCCTTTCGAACCCCGAGCTCACAACAGTTGGTGTCAGAAGTGGGGTTGAATGCCGATCACCAGAGCAATGGAGGGTGAACTGAAACAATTATTGGAGAAATTAGCTGCAAACCTTGGCGAGTTGAAAGAAGAAATGAAGAAAGATATGTCAGCGATGGATGAGAAAATGACTGCGAACCAGGCTGAAATGAAGAAAGATATGTCAGCGATGGATGAGAAAATGACTACGAACCAGGCTGAAATGAAGGAAATGTCGGAAGAAATGAAGAAGAAAATGTCAGCGATAGATGAGAAAATGACTGCCAACCTTGGCGATTTAAAAGATGAAATGAAGAAGGATATGTCAACCAACCTTGGAGAGTTGAAAGACTTAATAGAGGATAAAATAACATCTTTAAATGACAGAATTGACGGCGTGGAAAACAAAGTTGAAGGAAGATTTCAAGAAATAGAAGGAAAGGTAGAAGAAATTCAAAGGACAGCCAGTACCGTAGAAGAAGGAGTAGAAGAAAAAGTTCAAAAGATCGCCGAGACCGTTGAAGAAAGAGTAGAAGAAAAAGTTCAAAAGATCGCCAAGACCGTCGAAGAAAGCATAGAGAATGTAAAAAAAGATTTGGAAAAAGTCAAGAAACAGAAGATAACTGCCGGAAGCTATACCGAAGATGTCAAGTATCAATCTATGCTTCCTCGTTCCTGTATTAAACTCTCGACCTATGACGGAAAATCCTCATGGCCAGTTTTTAAGACACAATTTGGGATCGTAGCGGACGCCAATGGATGGGATTCCCAGACAAAGGCTTGTCAGTTAGCTGCTTCTCTACGAGTTGATGCTGCCGACGTCCTACAGACTTTGCCTGCAAATGAACCGCTAGATTTTGAAACGCTCGTCAGTGCCTTAGAATTGCGCTTTGGCGAGAAATGCATGAAGGAATATAGCAGACTCCAGCTCAAATCTCGACAGCAGAAATCCACTGAATCCCTGCAAGAGCTTGCTACGGATGTCGAGAGACTTTCACATCTTGCTTATCCTGGCTGTCCGACTGAAATTAGAGAAAGTTTAGCTCTGCAACTTTTTATTGATGGTGTGCGTGACCCTGAGATCCCGACAGCACTCCGGATTGCAGATCTCAATGATTTAAAAGGGGCTTTGGTTTACGCTCTGAAATTCGAGGCAGCCGAGCAAGCTACTAGGAAAGATCGACACTTTGTGCGATCAGCCAACCTGCCTGAGACGTCGGATAGAGCTGTGGAGCGCTTACAGCAGCAGATGAAGGACATAATGAGACAGATAAACTCCTTAATGGCCAACAAACCTTACAAGAAGATCAAGTGCTGTAAATGCGGTGGAGAAGGCCATATCCAAATCGACTGCCCAAGACGACCCAGCACCGAAGGTAATATCTCACCCGCTAACGGAGGAGCAGGAAAACTGATTAATGGCCATCTTGCGGGGCGGAGGTTGCCAGATTTTGAGAAGCCCCATTTTCAAGTATGTGAAATTTCTGCAAGAAGTTGCGGCGAGAACGGAGTTTTTCTAGTCGGAAGCGTGAATGATTTGCCCTGTAATATGATCATCGATACAGGAGCCAATGTGACCATCATTCGGAAAGATCTAGCTCAGCGGCTGAAAGAAAAACTCTTCTGGACCCCGCCGCGTGTTATTCTTCAAACTGTGACCGGAGATAAGATCGATATACATGGAAGAATGACACTGAAAATAAAGTTTGGGAACGCCGCTTACCACCATACAGTCTATATGGCCGATATTTCAGACCCTTTCATACTCGGACTGGACTTTTTAAAAGAGCATGGATTTACACTGGATTTTAAGAATAATGAGTTACGCTCTGCTCAAGAAGATGTCACTATTTTCAAACTTGGAAATGAGTCCGGGTCCATTCAACGGATCACAGCCAAGGCAGATGTTACCATCCCTCCTCGAACCGAAATGATGATACCTGGAGTAACTGGAAACGAAAGAATTTTCCAGTATGGCTTGACTGGATATCCTGAGAAGAGCCCAAAGGGAGTGCTAATAGCATCAGCGCTGGTAGATCTGTCGAGAGATGTGATACCCGTGAGAATTGCAAACGTAAGTGAAAAGTGTAGAATTATCCAGAAGGGTGAAGTGCTTGCAACCTGTGCTCCAGTCACCTGTGTATGCAAAGACCCGAGCTTGATGTTGTCGGAGCCGCCTACAAGTTTAACACCTGAAATTGGACGAAATGAAAATTTATCTCCTGAACAGAGACATGCCGCAGAAAGACTGTTCCAGGAATTTAAGGATGTGTTTTCTCAAAACGAGAGTGATATTGGTCGCACTTCACTGACACGGCATAGAATTGATACTGCCGGCCATCCACCGATTAAACAGCATCCCAGACGTTTGCCGTTCGCTAAACAAGAAGAGGTGTCTAAGCTCTTACAACAGATGCAGGATAGTGACATCATCGAACCCTCATCAAGTCCGTGGGCCTCTCCCATCGTGTTGGTCCGAAAGAAAGATGGCTCCACAAGATTTTGTGTGGATTATCGTAAACTTAACGATATCACGAAGAAGGACAGCTATCCTCTACCAAGAATAGACGACACGGTAGATACTCTTTCAGGACATAAATGGTTTTCCACGCTGGATTTGAAGAGTGGATATTGGCAAGTAGAGATCCATCCTGATGACAAAGAGAAGACCGTATTTACTACTGGACAAGGACTTTGGCAATTTAAAGTTATGCCGTTCAGGCTCTGCAATGCACCAGCAACGTTCGAGCGCCTCATGGAGACAGTGTTAAAAGGTCTGACTTTTGAAGCTTGTCTCATCTACCTAGATGACGTCATCATTGGTGGCCGCACGTTTGAAGAACATCTAGAAAATATTCGAAAAGTGTTAACGAAGCTAAGAGCGGCGAATTTAAAGCTGAACCCTTTGAAATGCAAGTTCTTCCAACGAGAAGTAAACTATTTAGGACACATCATCTCAGCTGAAGGTGTTCGAACAGATCCTGAAAAAGTGTCTGCAGTAAAGCACTGGAAACATCCGGAAAATGTCCATCAGTTGCGAAGCTTTCTGGGACTATGCACTTATTACAGAAAGTTTGTACAGGAGTTCTCCAACATCGCAAGACCCTTGCATAGGCTCACTGAAAGCAAACAGAAGTTTCTATGGACACAAGAATGCGACAATTCCTTCCAGCGGCTGAAAGAAGCTCTCACATCCTCTCCAGTCCTTACCTATCCACACCCCGACAAACAATTCATTGTGGACACGGATGCCAGCCATGAAAGTGTCGGCGCTGTACTTTCCCAAGAAATAGATGGCCAAGAACGAGTCGTAGCATACTGGAGCAAATGTCTATCGAAACCAGAGCGGAATTATTGCGTCACTCGCAAGGAGTTATTAGCTATAGTGAAAGCCATAGAACACTTCCATCACTATCTCTATGGCAGGAAATTTCTCCTTCGTACTGACCACGCATTCCTAACATGGCTGATGAATTTTAAGAACCCAGAGGGCCAAGTAGCCAGATGGATACAACGACTCCAGGAATACGACTTTGACATCAGGCATCGCAAAGGCTCATCGCATGGAAACGCCGATGCTCTATCAAGAAGACCGTGTCCCGAGAGCTGTCGCTATTGTTCCAGAGCGGAGAGCAAGTATAATCCCGAATATGTCATACGCCAGACGAAGACTTCACAATCAACGCCACCAGATCCCTGGAGTGATGAGAAGATTCGAGAAGATCAAATGGCAGACTCTGACATCAAACCAATCTTGGAGTTATTAGAATCTTTTAGCATGAAGCCCAATTGGAAAGACATCTCGACTTACAGTCCTACGACGAAGCATTATTGGGCTCTTTGGAACTCCCTCCATGTCAGGAATGGTGTTCTGTTCCGAAAATTCGAATCGGAAGATGGGAAAACATCTCGGTGGCAGTTGGTACTTCCTCGATCCCGAATCCCCGAGGTCCTCAAAGAATTACATGGCAGTCCCACTGGTGGTCATTTTGGAGTCATGAAAACATTACACAGAGTCCGAGAGCGCTTCTTCTGGGGAAAAGCGAGAGCTGACGTCGAACAATGGTGCAAATCTTGCGATGCATGTGCATCTCGAAAAGGACCAAAGAAACGTAGCCGAGGAAGACTACATCTCTACAATGTAGGAGCACCTTTTGAACGCATCGCCCTTGACATCCTAGGTCCTCTGCCAAGAAGTGCTGATGGCAACAAATACCTCCTTGTTGTCATGGACTATTTCACGAAATGGCCTGAAGTTTATGCCATCCCTGATCAAGAAGCTTCTACGGTTGCGGATGCCTTGGTACACCAGTGGATATCAAGGTATGGAGTCCCCCTTCAAATGCATTCTGACCAGGGGAGAAATTTCATCTCTGCTGTGATTGAGGGTCTCTGTCAACTTCTCGGAATGGACAAAACTAGGACGACGCCTTTACATCCACAATCGGATGGCATGGTTGAGAGGTTTAATCGTACCATCCTCAACAATCTCTCACTTCTAGTCTCAAGAAACCAACAAGACTGGGACCAAAAACTTCCCTTGTTTCTTCTCGCCTATCGCAGCGCCGTCCATGAAACAACCGGCTATTCCCCGTCTCAGATGCTTTTCGGTCGTGATCTTCGTTTACCTTGTGATCTGCTGTTTGGTCGCCCTCCCGATGCGCCTTCATCGCCAGAGAAATACGTGCAGAACCTCCAGGCACGGTTTGAAGACGTACACAACTTGGCTCGAGAGCGGATCAATATGCAGACGGAGAAAATGAAGACCAGGTACGACACGAAAGCCACGGGACATCAATTTAAAGAAGGTGACAAGGTTTGGTTTTATAATCCGACTCGACGTAAAGGACTTTCTCCCAAACTGCAATCGCACTGAGACGGTCCTTATACAGTCCTAAACGATGTCGTAATTCGGATCCGAAAGTCACCAAGTTATATGCCTAGAGTCGTTCATTACGACAGGCTGGCTCCATACTATGGCCATAGTACTTAGTTCATTGATTGTAAATAGTGTAATGTAAATAATGTAAATTAGTATGACCATGGTCTTGCATATAAATTAATGTAATTATTTATTTTGCTTAGCATTATCATTATTAATGTTATTATTATTTAAATACTTGTATAATTCAGCATTATGAATGTGTTTAATTGTTATTTTCCATGTTTGCTTTAAGTATTTCGAATAGTATAGCATTTGTTGGTAACAGGTTTGCTTCCGATCAAAGGTTGTACTGCCCGGGACGTGCAGTCCTTGAGAGGGGGGCAATGTTATGAATTTTGTATATATCTGTAAATATTCCATTTGTTTAAATTTATTTTATTTTATTATTGTGAAAATTGCAGTATTATTAATGTATTTCCTATTGAGCATCATGTAACTCAATGCTAAAGGCCTCAGAAGGTTTGCAAGGAAAACAACCTTACACCCTCATCTTTATAATGGAAGTCTATGGAAAAATCGCCAAGGAATGGGTTTATCGCCAAGTTGGCGATGGTTTTGGCGACTTATTTTTGTCGCCAAATTTGGCGATATATCGCCAAATGTCGCCAAGTTGGCGACGGATTTGGCGACTTTTTGTGCAACCACCCCAAGAATATTATGTCCTGAATTAAAGTTTTTTGTTGTTTCTTAGCAACGAGGTGGTATAAGTAATACAGTATACAGTGATGACTATCTGTTTTAAGGACATTATTTTCATGAACATTTGCTTTTAAGGACATTTTATTTTTATATACTGAACATTTTGGTGATCTTTACTGATCTTCTTATGCATCATAGTTAAATGAAATTGTTCAGGCACAATTATCAAAACTTTTGGTAATTTTGATCATTGGAGGAAGAGAGATGGTGGACTGTGATATATTCATGAAATCTTGATGAACATTTGTTTTATTAAAAGACATCATATCTTCATGAACATTTGTTTTTTTTTTAAAGACAATATATCTTTTCATAGTGAACTTTTTGGTGAACTTCAGTATAATTTTTCTGTTATTCATAGTTAGTTTAGTAGTCACAGTAAGCTACTGTGATGATAGTTGATGTAATATTTAGTTAATTTATTGATAATTTAGTTTTAGTTTACTATTTAAAAGCAGGCATGTTGCCAACTTTGCTTTTGATTTGTCCCAGTGTGGGATGATTTGTGAATATTATCTTGAAAAAACGCCGCTGATCAAGCTTGATTCCTTGCGGAATCGCTGGATGGTGGGGAGGGGAGTTTCCGCCAGGACATTTTCACTATAAACCTCGCGGTTAGTGTCCTGGCTGGTTGTTCTTGTGCAACCCCCCCCCCCTTTATACCTGTACATTGGGATCCTTTCTCGCTTAGGTTCTCTATCGGAAGTTAAAGCACTTTCTGGTAATTTCTAGCATCTGAAGGCTCTGGAAAATTCAACAGTTATCTTTAAAGCCTATATAAGGGACCTCCACCAGTTCAGTTAGTTAGTTCTCTGTCATATGCGATTGAATACGCACGAGAGGCTTTGCATTGAGAACTGTGTTATCTATGAGCAATTTAGTATTGAACAATACACTATATCAGGGTCGGCGAACCTTTTCACATCCGCGTGCCAATTTTCTTCCAAAAACTTTTTCAAGCGACCATGGCGTGCCAACCCCCAAACCCCGCCCATCTGTGCCAAAAAAAAAACTGAAAAAATAAGGAATAAAATTACTTTTATTATTATTAGATTAAGATATATATGGATAACATACCTGCAGGTAATAATATAAACATAATATTAATATCAACATTCATATTAAATGTCTTGAAAACTCAAAAATTGCAAACTCAAATCAAAATTTTGAATTATTTGTGCTAAAAGATTACAAATTGTGTTCTTGAGCTCAACGCACATGAAAAGGTTACATGAAAAGGTTAATTAATTATAGTAATAATTATAGAAAGAAGATAAGAATAAGAAATAATTATAGCAATCTTAAAAAATATTAAAAACTCAAATCGAAACAACTTGCCAAATGACTGTAATAATTATGGTAATAGATTGTGTTGCCCCTTGGGAAGCAACGTGTGGTGGTTTTATAATTGAGGTAATTTTATTTTAAAATGTACAATGAGAAAAGAAACATCGAAAAAAATCATTTACGAATCATATCTGCAAAATATTTGTTTTACACCTGCTATTAAATGGAAAATTATTAGCCATGTGATTTAAAAAATATATTACACTGTAAAAAGAAATCCTGAGTTACTAAAAATTTTTTAGTATATTTGTATTCCATATAGTTTTTTTTAGTAACCGGTACTAAAAACCGGAATCGTTGCTAGCTGTTTTCTAGTAATGTTGCTAGGTGTTTTCTAGTAATTCTTGCAGATTTTCTTGTAACTGAGTAAGAATACAAAAAAATTTTTAGTAATTGCAAAAATCAATGAGATAAACTAAAATTATTGTAGTAGATCGACCCTTTTTTTTTTTACAGTGTACAATGCATAAGAAGATATTAGCAAATAAAAAAAACATTACCTAAAAAGTCTGCTAAAGAAATCTGTTTTCTGTTTGGTTTTGGTTGATTCAATTTTATTTTCTAATTTCATAAGCATTGCAAAATCTTCCTTTTTTCAGAAGAAAATTATAAACTTTGTAAAGTACGTAATGCAGCAATAGCATCTTGCAATTTCGGTGTTAATTTCTCTTCACCGAGTTCGTAATTACTCTCATTTAGCTCATTGTCATAAATGTTTTTTTCTTCTATCAATTTTACGCCATCGTTTATACAAAAAAGATAAATCGTAAGTCGAAGATAAAATAAGTGAAGGTTTAGCAGATCTCATATTTTCAAGTCAAGATTTATTAGGATTTTTTACCTCTATTTCCTTCTTTGGTTGGGACCTTAATAAACTAGCGTAATATGCAGAGTGATGGTTTAACAATGTCTAACTGTAATTACATTTTTAAAGTAATTAAAAAGAGAAGAAAGTAAAGCAATTAAATTAATGTGATTTCTGATGTTGCATCTTGGATACCATATGATGGGCTCATAATTGGTCATTTTTAGTAAAATACATGATGATCTGGAGTCATCTGACAAGTTGATTCGATTAGAATTTTTAATATTGTTCATCTCTGATAATAATGATTCACAAGCATAAGTAGAGGGAGAGATTGTGAACATGGGGCAAATGTCAACATCTTCAGGAATTGAATTCAAAGTGTACATAATTTTACTATCAACATTTTTGTTTATGATGCCTGGTATTCTTTATTTTTCGATCATCTCCAAATCCTCTCTCAATTTGAGAAATTGCTGAGTTTATACTGAGCTGGATTGGAAGTCGATAAACTACACCTTAATTTCTGAAATTTCCAACCAATCGAATACAATCAAGATCAGTTTATCAATTGGAGTCACCTCTGGGTAGATAATAAATTTAACCTTTAATGCATGAATTTTTCTTTTAGAATTGAATTTTTTTATACTTAAGAATTAGACACCAGAAATGTTAAGATAGATTTTTAAATTTGTTTAATAGCATATTTTATACGATTTTTATAGCATTAATATTTCTATATAAATATAGTGGTGGCAAAGAACTTGATTTATTTATTAAAAGTTAAATAAAAAGTGATGCAATTTTGCATCACTATGCATTTACAGGTTAAATGATTCCGAAATGGGTAATTCATTGGTATGACTTATACATAAGTAATTATCATAACAATCTAAAGCTATTGCCAGTCAAGTTCGTGTATTAATGGAAGAAAAATAATGAGGTGTAGAATTTTGGAGAGTTTGACTTAATTTGGTTTAATCAACAGCGTGCCAAAAATATCCTCTAGCGTGCCAGCTACGGCACGCGTGCCATAGGTTCGCCGACCCTGCACTATATTGTTCTGAGTGAAATTTTGCTGTGCTATTATTAGATTTGAAGATTACTGAATATTTGTGTCTTTGAAAAGATATTGGTGTATTTATCGAACTGTTTGGAGTAAATAAAACCTGTTGATTGTTCTTATATATTGGCATCAATCCTTTCGAACCCCGAGCTCACAACAATATCACTAAGGTGCATTAGAAGAAGCTTAACAGGGAATAGGGTGTGCATAGCACTTATAGTTACTTTACAGGGACAGTCAAAAGAATTCCATTACATTACGTCTATGGAGAAAAATCGTCTGCGGTTTATTTAAATAATGTTTCACTATTTTAAACGCATTGAAATTTATATATATCACTAAGGTGCATTAAAAGAGGCTTACAACAGATTATTGTGTGTATAGCAGTCATCGTTCATTTACAGGGACACACAAAAGAATTCTCTACTGTCTGTTAACAATAATTCCAGGAAGTGCGTTTTAAGTTACTGAACGCGATTTTAATTTTAACTCGCTTTTTGTCTATTACGTGGTGTGTATAAATTCTGTAGATCCTATACAGGGAAGCACAAAAGTTCGCGGACACATTTCCGTTTATTGACAAACTCCAGACGAAGAATTTTAAACTGTGCTACGCGTTTCCTAACTGAACTAAAATTTAGCATCCTATGTAGTATATATACAAATCTATCGACCCTATACAGGGTTGAATAAAAGTATTCGGATATTTTCCTGAATATTGTATATGTTTGAAATTCCTGAAATTATGTTTTTAAATATGTTCTGCGTTTTCCAAATTGTTTACTTAGATGTTATCTTTTAGCTTATTAAACGGTATGATTTGTAAAATAATTTTGGAAGCGTTGGAAAGTGTTACATAATCTATGCTTGACGCATGATTTTTCGTTCTTGTTTATTGATACTTTAGTTCGCCTTGGAAAACTTTATTGCACCAGGTTATAATACTTTTGGAATGGATCCTTTGATTTTGATAATTCTTTTTTTGTTCGAATAAGCTCGTTAGGGTAGTTTTTCAAAGAGAACTAAAGTATCATTAAAACTTGGAAAATAGTATAAAATAAAAAATGACAATTTGTGGAAAATCCCTTATCATTCAGCAAGTTTTAGTGAGAAACTAAAAAACAGCTCACTCTAACGCCGATATCTCTTTGAATTTTTACGATATTTGACTGATTTTTTTTAATAAGTTGCTCCATAGAGTTGACTATTAAATTATGCAAAAAGTTCCTTGTTATCATTCGCGCATGCGCAGATATGAATTATTCTATACAACTGCCCATATTTCCTTAAATATTTAATATATTTATATTCCATTGACACTATATTGTTTCTACTACATTTTGTCAATTTTTCTGAAACTGGCGTTAAATGTGGTTAAAAACCCTGTATGTTATAAGCAAAAAACATGCAAGAATTTTTTTAATTTTTTTAAAAAATCGCTATATTTCTGTTACTATACATGCTATTCTTACACAAATGAATACACATATTGTACAATGTCTGCCTATGTACATTCTGTAGTGATAGATCAGTTGGTGCATTTTATTTTACAGAGTGATCCCAAGTATTATTTTTTTTCTTTAATTTTTTTTTGGTCCCCTATTTGTCCTCCTTATCAAATCAACAATGATAAATATGAAGTCAAACCTGTTCTTTTGGATCCTAAAATTCCAGAAGAATTTGACAAGTATATTTTTAAATATTCGACAAAATGTCTAAAATTGAAAGTTGACGGTCATTAATGGCCATATAGTGTATATATATGTATACGCACAATTTATTAAAATTAAGTATTTTCAAACATTTATAAAATAATTTTGTTAATTTACTGTAATTAAAAAAATAATAATATTTTGTTTACTTATAATTTTTTTAATTTATTTAAGTTACTTTATAAAATTTTAAAAACTTTTATAATAATATAACATGTTTGAATTATTTTTATAAATATATGTAGTAGCATAGTAACTATATATTATGTTAGCATTATATATTATTAACATACAACAATATAAGACGAATCAACTTTGATAAATTTAAAATTGTAAATTTATAAAACTTTTTTTTTTAAATTTTACTATCTTGTAAAATTTTTAAAATTTTTAAAATAGTTCAAAAATATTTTTACTACCATGTGTAGTATGTTACTAACATTTAGTATACATACTATGTTATCATGTTTCTGTTATAAACATATAAGAGAAATTATTAATCTTAAATTGCAAGTTAAACAATATTAATAAACACACATATTTTATTTAAATAAACACACAATATTTAATGTAATATATTTTATTTTTTAGGATTTAAACAATACATTTCGAATAAATTCCACATTAATGTTACGTAAAAAGTTTTCACTGATACATTCAACTCCGTTTAAAAACCTTGAAATAACATAATCAAAATTTACAAGCATTAAAATCATATCCCCTATGTGATTAAATCTTTCACGTTTATTAAAGGTGAAACATGTATGTAGACTTTGGGATTGATGTCTAAATATACATCCTACGCATTCATAAATGTGGTTTAATATTGTCAGTACATTATCCTCAATAGAAGAGATAAGTTTCGTTAATAAAATAGTATCGATTTCAGAGGGTAAATTAACAAGTGTGCATTTTTGCTTAATTAACTGCGGTAGATGAACTGTATACAAGTGTTTAATAAGTTTGCTATTAAAATCAATAGCTTTTTCTTTTAAATTTTCTAATTGAAAATCGTTTAAAACACAATGCGAATAATTCTTTAAATTTTTAATTTGCATAATAGAATTATTATAATTTAATACTAATACTGTATTGTTAGCAATAAACGATGAACTTTTATATTTTAAATTAAATCCAAAAATTTTATATTGGAATTCATACCATGTTGAAATATCCATAAAAATTCTATTTGTTGATGAAATTTCTTAATTTGTAAATACATGGTGTTTGATCTCTTCAATATGTACATAATACTGTTTATAATGTCGTTTTAAAGATAAAAATATAAAATCAGCAAGTTTAATCCGAAACATGATAAAAATGCGAGATTTACCATGTTTGGTTTTGGAAATGTCATTCACACATGGGATGGGAGGGGATATGTTATGTAATTGATCACTAATATGTGTAATGCTAGTTGATGGTTCATTCGAAGAAATTGTAGGCGGTGAGGTAAGATTTGTTTCCAAATTTTTAAAATCTAGGTCCTTAAACATTGTATCCAAAAAGCCTTTAGCCGAGGTAGACTCACAACAGGTGTCGGGGAAAGACGTTTCGTCATCATTACAGTTAGTAAATATTGGGGTTGTAGAATCCTTAACATTATTAGGTTCTGCAGCATACAAGTCCATGATAGGGGATGTGTTTCATACTTCTCCTGTATATTAGATTTGGGTAAAAATTCATTTTTATAAAAATCAGAATTTTCCATAGGTTTATCTAAACGTTGAAACTTTGTTAAGGAAGCCATTTCTTCACACGACCGTTTAACCCTATCTAATTCACAAGCCATTTTTTTAAAAAATAACAAACAGTAAAAGGTTCAGTCACGACAAAAGTCAACAGTAAACTGATTATATTATATCTAAACAGTTACTAGCATAGGTTAAAAAAGAGTTACGGTTACAGTTTAAAGCAAGTTTAAAACTAAACATGACATGACGTTATAGCTTAAAGATTCAAGTTGTTCATTTAACGAAAATGTATATTGCTTGTTTTATGTATAATCCGTATGCTTTATAATATCTAACGATTTATAAAAGCGGGTATGGCAACGCAAGTTGCTTATTAAATGTATAAAAAGTTAATCGCGTACGATAAAAAGTATAATCAGGCGTATGTAATTAATAAAAATTAATTACCAATATGTATATTTAGTAAAATAAGTTTGTTTAATTACGCAAATGTATAATTAGTTAAATCGATTTATTGTATAAAAGTAATATGTGTTAAAGAAATTAACAATATACATTATACAAAATTATATGTTTAATAGCATATTAATTTAACTAACATATGTGAATCAATAATATATTAAAAAAATTAAATATATAATTTAAGTAACTTGTATTAAATTTTTACTTCTTGTAAAATTCCAAGAAATTTATTTTTATACATCTATATATTTAAAACGCTAAGCGATTTCTTTCGACAATCCGTCAGAACAAACTACTGCATCAAATTACACCATCCTTTTTTTAAATGAAAGATATTTGGACACAGATTTGTTATCGTGCATTCGTTTGTTCGAAAATTTAATTAATTAGCTGTAATTTTCAATTAAACATTTACTTCTGCTTATGACGTCATAAAGACGGCAACTCCCACTTTAGAGGGCATAGAATTTATTCTCTGAACTCTGTGGTTCGCCAATCTTTTGACGTTAGCTCAGGCTCGGACTGGCCCGCCGGCCCATCGGCCCGAGGGCCGGTGCGCCCTCACTCAGGGAAAATTTCGCGCCCCTAGGCCACTCCAATATTTTCCCCTGGCTATACGCATACATTCTAATCAGTGTATTAAATTTCAAGAATTTGCTAAAGGATAATCACCAATTAAGACAAATAGCAAAAAGGAAGGATTTTTATTATCATAAAGAAAATGAAGATACATCGGATGAATTTGGTGAATCAGAAACCAAAGCGGACGTGTTTGCATACTATTGTTTTTTGAGGAATTTACTTTCGTACTACAGATGATCGGATCGTGTACCTAGGGAAAGTTTTAATAGCCCTGTCGCGCCGTAACTACTACGCCCAGGAACCATTCCCGCGCCCTGAGAGAAATGTTTTCATTTGTTCTTAGAATGATATCTTTTAGGTCTTAATCTCAGATCAAATATTTTGGGAATTTTCCGTCTCTTAGCCATTAGTACGTAGGACCCAACTTGCGCTCCTTTAAAGCCGGGCCCTATAATTAAAACCATACTTTAAAAAAAAAAAAAAAAAAAAAAAAAAAAAAAAAAAAAAACTTGATAAAAGAAAGCGATAAATATCAGAAAACAAAAACGTTTTGTGCGTATTTTGTTGTTGACTGGAAAACATAACCTTTCTTTTCGAGCAATACAACCTTGATGACACTTCTGGATTTTTATACTTTTTCAGTAGAAACCTTTTTATAGTGCAATATCAATTCAGCATTTTACGGATGTATAAAGTCAGTTTTAAGCATACAAAATACCTCTTCCCCCTCCTACTTCTCCTTATCTCAAATGCTGCAAGTCTAATATTATTTTCACAAACAAGTGTTGTTTCCTCATTCAAATACCCTCTCAAAAGAAAAAAAAATCAAGCATGTGTTTTAGTTTCATAATTTCTATTTTCATACGGAAAGTATATTTTTGTTCTCGATATAAATCTTTTTTGAAAGAAGTTTGCATTTTGATTTTTTTTTTTTGTTTGTGTGTGTGTGTGTGTGTGTGTGTGTGTGTGTGATGAGGCAAAAACCTGCAGAGACCCCTTTTAATATGCTACTTTGCTGAAGAAAAAAAAAGTTGTAGTAAATAAACATCATTTGCGGTCAGATTATATCAGAAATTGCAACTGTACAACGTTTATAACTGACTTTGATAACTAATTCATATTATGTCAAATAAATACATTTTTAAAAAAGAGGCTGGCGTTCTTAGCACTGATATTCTTGTATCTTTATAGCCATAAAAGTAAAATTTATTTGCAATAATAGTTTTAGAGATATTTGTTAAAATACAAACCGTAAATGGTGAAACAGTTCTTAAACTAAGGAAACGAAATTTTAAGCAATTTTAATCAGTAATTATAGAAGCATACTTATTTTTTGTCTAAAAAATAAACAAATTAGTTGAAGTTACTAATTAAAATAAAATCAATTATTAGCATACTTTATTATTATTATTGGCGCAGTTTTGCCAGTAAACATAAATGTTGGTCAAATGGTTACTCATATTTTTAAAACAAAGATCAGCCAACCGTTGTTTCAGATGTAGTATTAGCTGTTGGTCCAACTAACAGAAAAATGTTTGACCAATGCGTACGCGAGATAGCCAAACTCAATTGTTGATCAACTAGAATACAATAGACTAACGATATCCCAATAATTCTATCTCGCTTGAGTGAAAAAGAATTGTATAAAAAAGGGAAGAGTTAGTCAAGTCGTATCTCACAGTACAATGACGGTTAAAGAAATCATAAATATCGTCAAGCTTCTAATAAATTGTGAAATTGCTAAAAAAGTAAAACAATATTTATTTATTTTTTGCGTTAATGGACACAACTATAGGTATATCAAGTTATACTAATGTCTTAATTTAGATTCCTGGACAAAAAAGGTGATCACCCCTACTGATTCCTCTAAAAATGGATCGAGACAGTCAGCGGAAAGGTGTAGTTTATATTCTTAAATCTTCATGGAATTAGAATAGTTTCAAGTTTGAAGATGCTAATGTTAAATCCATCTGACAAACTTATAAAAAATCATCCGAGTGATTTTTTATTAATTTTTTAATGAAATACACTTAATAGATCCAAACATATTCCAGGCTTTTTTTTTGTATTCAAAGTCATTTTCTGTAATTATGAAAATTAATAATAAATTCATATTAAAAAATTATGAATTATGACTTGTATCAATTTTTCTATAAAAGAACCAAAATCATCGGTGTGTAAGTTTACAGCTCATTTGAATAATTAGTTACCGAGATATAGAGAACCTTTCAACAGTCTAAGAAGGGGACTGTCCTCTGTTTTCAAAAGATTAACAGAAAATAAATCGTCGTTACAAAAAACATTTTGTAGCGTTTACTTTTACATCAAGAAAGTTAATTATAAATATAAAATTTCAGTATAATTTTACTGGTGACTAAATGAGTGTTTTTAATACTTTTTGTTGTAAGATTTTAATTTTATTTTCAAAATTTTTAGATAAACCCCTAACACATTTTCTTTTATAACTCTGTGAAGATTTAAGAGAAGTATATTCCCAGGTTGCCTTGATCCAGGGAACTCAAAAAGAGTGTCAAAAGTAGATTTTACCATTTGAAAAATCTTCGTTCGTGCATTTTTTTAATATGTAGACAATCTCCGAAACAAAATTTATGAATAGAATTTAATGGTAGACATTATTCCCATTTTCACATTTAAACTGGTACCTATGTTTTTTTTTATACCTTTTTTGCAGGATAATTAGTAGCGGTGATCACCTTTTTTCCATGAAAGTTCTCAGGTACGTATCTATTGACAAAAGAACAAAGTAGGAAAGTCCTAACCTGCAGCCAATTTACTACAAGTTAATTTGTGTTCAACGCTCTAGCGTTTTTGAACATTACATAACATGTTTTGGAAAATTGTGTAGCATTGTCTAGATTTGATGGAACATCAAACATACAAATATAGCGAAGTCGTCCATCTAAACTCAGATATATAATATTAAGCTATTTCCTTACTTAGTGCTATGCGAATGTGTTAAACCTTGTCAAGTCAGATACAACACAACAAAATCAAATTGACATGAATTATTTAAAATTTTTGCGCCCTCTGAAAAACTAAGGTCTGCGCCCTTTCCCCTGGCCCAGTCCGACACTGCATTAGCTAATATCAACTAGGTAATATTTTAACATTGTAGTATAAAATCTTTAAAAAAAACTTAATTAGCTAGAATATAATCATAATAAAATATCTAAACGTAAACATATCAATATGAATAACAAATCTCACGTAAAATGTTGCAATTTAAATGATTCCAATTGAAACAAGATTTGGAGAGTTATCCTTGACGCCCAGCAAACATAAAAGTACCTATTTTATTTTATTTATTTACACACATATTCAAATTTATTATAAAACACCAGGTTGCCATACAAAGCAAAAAGCGTCATTTAGGCGCCAAAAAATAACCCAGGTGCGTCTGCGATATATGTACTAATTTCATTAAAATTATTTTGGTTGCACCGCATATTGCAAAATTAATTAAATCCATAATTATTGTTTCTTTCTCAGATTAAAAATAAGAAAATTGGTACTTCTCTATTATCCCGTCGACCACTTTTCATAACAAAAAGCTATCGCCAAACTGTAACGCCAAATAAACGGGAGAACGTTGCCATTGAAATATCAAAATAAATAAATAAATAAAATACATGAATTTAAGGACACAATTGTTATTTTAATTAATGAAATAACTAATAATTCAGTAAAACATAAGGAAAATAGACGCAAATCTCGAATTAAAAACCACTTGATGACGTAACAAACACGTATATTGCTTCTGACATCAAGTAAATCGGACTGCATTTTTGGCGTTTAATTTTACAGTTTGGCGATAGTTTTTTGTTATGAAAAGTGGTCGACCGGATAGTAGAAAAGTACTAGAAAATTTAATGTTTAACGAAATTCAATTATTTGATCGATCGCAAATTTTGGTTCTTTTCCGTTATACCGACACCATGCCATACATGTAAATATATGCTTGGCGACAAAGGTGTCCGTATAATGGAAAAGTACTCAATTTTTTTCTTAGTTCGGGCTATACCAAAAACAAACATTTTACAGGTAACAAAAAAATCGCCGAAAAGGGCTGCTTCATCAGCTGTTATGACAGCAAAGTTGGATAAAATCTAATAACCTAAATTTTACAACGTTTATGCGAAACACCACAGAAAACACACGCTATTTTTATATAAGTAGGGTATATTTAAACGAATAAGAGAACTAACAACCTTCAATAATATAATGCATGAAAAAGTAAACAAATAAGTGATTCAGCAAATCATAAAAATATGTATTTCTTAATATAACTATAAAATACAGAAAAATATTCTGGTACCATCAAAAATATTCATTATCCCGTCGTCCCATTAAGAAAAAAAACTATATGTAAATTAGGTACTTTTCGGTTAGCCGGCGCCAGTAATATATATATATATATATATATATATATATATATATATATATATATATATATATATATATATATATATATATATATAGATTTATTCATATAGTAGAATTATATTTTATTTGAATTTAAAGTAAAACTACAAGTTAGTATTGTTTTTTAAAGTTTATTTATATAATTAAATCTAATGAAGTGAGTATGTAACTAATAAAGTGGATATCTAACTAAATATTAATTATGAATTATTATAATACCAATAGATGGCGACACTTTACCTTTCAGGTAGTTGTTGATAATATTGTTAATATTATATTTAATTTAACTATAGAGGGAGCTATTGATTGTATATTAATTTTACTTTCAGGAATTAAAATTGGATGGAGTAATATATATTCACGGATATAATTTTGTTATAAGTGTATTAAAACCAGAATTATTTTGTGTGTTTTTGAATCATTTTGTGTTTGGGTGTCATCGATGGGGTTGTGTTTGAAAAAAAGTGTGCTCTCAACTTGTCTTTCAAATCATTTCTCTCAACTCGTCTTAGTCAACATGTATGATGCATTGCCATGTGGATATGAATATTATGCAGAAGTTGTGACATTTTAAGGATTCTGTATAATTATTGTGAGTAAAATATTTTATCTACACTTTACGCGTTCATTTTTCCAATTTTATTATTTCAAAACTGTTATCTCGTGGTAATTACGTGAGGTGTTAAATACAGTTTTTGGGATAATCGATGTGAGTGAAATATATTGTATATTCTTAATGGTTTTTTTATTTCCTATTTAAATATTTCCAAATTTTAATATTTCCAATTGTTGTCTGGTAATAATTCAGTGTACCTGGATGATTCTACTGATCTTAGCATTATGCCAGTAGAATTATGAAACACTGAATTATTATTTAAAACACATGTGGGTGCATCCAGGCTGATGAGTACATGTGCATGTGTTTTTTCATATCCAATTCATATTTAATTCTCATGTGGTCCAATTTTCCATTGTATATGGTTCATATTTAATTTATTAATCCATTTGTATTTACTTAATTGCAACTCCAATCTATAATTTTTTTTTCCTTTCTCTCTATTTCTTTTTTCAATATTCTTTAGGTATGAGTAATATTTGGCCAATTACCATTGAAACACAAGCTATGGTAATATTATGTTTGCACATGTTAATTATTAGCTATGTGGTATTCTGTATACACAATATCATTAATTATCTCTTTGGAGATTTAAGTAGAATGATAATAGAACTTGATATGTTTTTGAAATTCATAGATATTATAATTATATATATATATATATATATATATATATATATATATATATATATATATATATATATATATATATATATATATATATATATATATATATATATATACATAATAATAAACTCCAATGGAAAATTACTTGCAGAATCATTATCACAAAAGCCAACCAAAATCTATAAACCACATAAATACAATACTAGAAAAACAAAACTATATACATTATATATATTTGTATATATGTATGTATATACTATATATAGATATATATACTTCATTGGCGCCCTGCTAACCGAAAAGTACCTCAAATAATTCGCCAAACTGTAGCGCCCAATAAACAAACGGAAGAATGTTGCCATTAAATCTCAAAAAAAGAAAAATAATAATAATAATAAAAATAATTAAGAAAAGCCCCATTTACTAAAGTATCATTTATCAGTAACTTTTAACAATAAAATTTACAATATATTAATGAAAACATAATCAAAAATAATCTTGGATATTTATTTATTTACATTATTTCTCTTAATTATGGGAAAGGAAAAATCATCCTGATTATGTAAAGGAATGAAGAAACCATACAAATAAATTACACTTGAAAACATTAAAAATCTCCTTTATCTGTAAATTGATTTATTATTGTAAAAAAAATTCTTCATCTTTACATAAAAATTGATTAGCTTAAAACAATGTATGCGTTTCAGAAGATATGGATTTGAAACGAACAATGATTAAAGAAGACATTTTAAAAATTTTGATCAAAACATTTTAAAACTTTTTTTAACGTCGAATTTCGACGGTGCGTTTGGGGAGATGTAATGCACATGCGCATTGGAGCTCATTCGATTGCATTATCACAGAGGGGGGGATGTGTGCCTTATTTAATATGTTCTTTTATTGACTGAATATGAGATGAACGTAGGGATATGCTATTTGTATGATACTTCATAGGTTCAGGAAATTTTCTTGCCGTGAGGAATAGGGCGGTAATGTCAAACTGATTTCCATTTTGTTTACGGATTGTTCGTTTGGAGTTTGCATCGGAAATAATAACGTAATTCACCGGGGGTATTTTTTTTAAATAAAATATTTGAAAGATTGGTTCATAAGCACCCCTACTTATGTAATAAAGAAGTTTATTTTACTAATATTGTTATTGTAATTTTTCCCGTCAAGTTTTGACGGGTACCATCTAGTAGTGTATAAATTTACAAGTCCATTCATTCACATAATAGTGATATAATATAATCATATTGAAAAATAAAACACAAAAGCTTTTTCACTTATCTATTATTTATTTAACTATTTAAACAGATACATTAGTATATACAAGAATACATATAGTTCAAATAAATTGGTAAAGTCAATATTTCAAAAAGGTATAGTTTCATTGTTTATAGCATTCTGTAAAGTGTCTATACGTTGTAATAAATTCTGTAAATGGTTTAAAAGTTCAGTACGCTGTTCAGATATATCTTCTTTGGGTGAGAGATGAATTTTTCTATGCTTCACTAAGTCAAATCTGTGTTAAAATATTTCAGAACAATCGACACATTTATAGTGTCTGGGAAACGGTTCAATATTCCTTTGCTTTTGCTGAGGGGTGTTATGAATCATAGTATGATTTATTAAATTTTTTCCCCGCGAAAACTTTTTATCACATTGATTACATTTATCCATAACTCCTTGTTTAGAGTGTACCAAGTTATGCTTTTGTAAGTTGCTTTTCTGCACAAAAGATTTCGAACACATTTTACAATTAAAAGGTTTATTTTCTAAGTGAAATTTCATGTGTCTAACTAATACATTTTTTCGCGAGAAAGTCTTACTGCATTTCTCACACTTATACGTGGCAGATGTCTTGGGATGAATTAGCATATAATCCCGTAAAGCACTCTTTGTAGTAAACAGATTATCACACTTAGAGGGTTTTTTTCTAAATGTAAGTTCATATGTCTTAATAGCATATATTTTTTAGTAAATACTTTTTTACACGTATCACATGTAAAAGATAACTCTTGATCTGATGAAGAGGTAATCGGTTCCTTATTCAAAATAGGTTTCATTAAAATAGTAGAGTCGATTTGCTCCTTAAACTTCGATGTCAAGGCTTTTCTTATCTTGGTTGGTTCGTCTATTACTATGTCTTGCATTGTACTTATTTAATCTAAATCAATTAAAATCGCAGATCACTTAAACGGAGAAAAAATTAAAACGTCTTAACGGTGCAGAAACAGTATGTATATTATTTCAAATAAAATTATAATGAATATTTATTTATTTGTAGAGGGCGCGCATGTTTAAAATAATTAAAAATAGCGTCACGTGTTATATATCTTATACAGAAATTAGCCTGTACGTTAAACATAAGTAATTAGGTAAAGTATCTTTTATTATACAGTGACAGATTTCATAAGGTAAGTATAATTTTTTTTCCCCATATTTTATGTAAAAGTATACAAGTAATGTTTTATTATGTATTCATCGTGGCTTAAAATGCAAATTTAATGAGTAAAAACATCCGTTCATTATATGGTATTTCTAATTAAGTTATATATCACGAAAAATAAATTCATAATATTCAATTTAGTGAAATAATTTTTATACCTTAAACTACACAAAAGAAGTTTCATTATCAGTAAGAAAACATAGGGATGTTATCCGCAAATAAGTAGTTTCCTGTTTTTACTCTGATAGACAACAGATCTATTTTCAAACATAAGTCGATAATCGTTATAATATTCGCTCAGTTTTGGTTTAAAATCTTAAATAATTCATCAAGTAAAGGGTAGTATTTTGCATACAATATGCAAGTTGTGTTACAATAATGGTACACATGTTTAATGAAATTGCCTCAAATTCTTAATTTTTGTAGAAAAATAAAACAAGTTTCTACATTTCCTGAATAAAAATTGTAAAACTTTCCGAAAACTAAAATTATCTATTCCTTATACATAAAAACAGAACCATGATAAAAAACTAAACAAATATTTATTAAATACAAAACATTTCTACGTTAATTTATAAATACATTGTTCAAATGCTTATTATTAAAGTCTACATTCATAGATTCAAAAAATACATAAGTATAATTACATGTACATTTCTCTAACAGGTTTTTCACAAATTCCTTAATATTGAAATTTAACAAAGCACTGTCGGCGCACCAGTTAAATTGTTTTCTTAAATTATATCTCATAAATTCGTGATCCATTTCAACTGGTTGTCCGATTGAACATAAATAACAGTGAAACATGCGATATACTGATCTCTCTAATTCATGATCGAAGCATTCTAAAAAATATTCCATTGCCTCTTTCTCAGTAAGGTGAGAACATTTACATTTTTTTAAGTTTTTAAAAACATAAACAGGTAAAATCTTTGTTAAAAAAGTTTGAATAAGACATTCTCTAGTTTGAGAAATTGTTCTTTGGTAAGTAGTAAATAATCAGGTTTCAAACAAAACACAGACTGTTTCGATTTCAATAGTTTTTGCAGTATGCATGATTCCTTATTCACATAAATCGTTAGTAAGTCATTGTTACATACGAATGTGTCTTTTTCAGAGTTAAAATTAAATTTAGCCATTCTCGTTTCAAATTTATCAAAGGTTGCGCACGATATTGTAATTCCTTCATTTGTAGGGAACAGTTTACCACTATTCTCAAATTCATTATATTTCTGAATGTGAACGTTTAACTCACAGTCCTTATTCATTTGCACTTCAACAATCGTATCCTCACCTAAGTCCCAAATGGTATGGGGTAAAAACATCAAAATACTGAAATATTCTACTAAATTCGCTGATTTCTGAAATTTCATAGTAAGGCCCCACCAGTGGCTGAGAGGTTGTACTCTCGAAGCTGGTAGACGGGAGGTGCTGGGTTCGATCCCAATCGCGCCCGTCGGCCTAATCGTTCGGAGTTTTCGTGGTTTTCTTCGAACCGTGGATTTATCCATGCGTAAATACGGGTTAGGTTCCCTTAGAAAGACCCCCACGAAGGGCACTCCCCCCGGGCCTATATCCCTAGTGTAGATAATTGGCCGTCAATATTCAACCCAACTCAACTCATAGTAAGATGTGTTAAGCGAAGTAGTCATTTTTAGGTTTACAAGTATCCAAAAAGCCGGGTAAACATATAGGTGGTCAAGCAAATATACAGCCAGGTTTTAAGTAATATAAAGATAACTAAATATAATAAATAAAAGAACAATCGTCTAAGTTAAAACTTTAAACTTTAAACAGTAAATTCCTTATGGTGTACAAGCTTCTTATATGGCTATTCTTATCGTTGTAAAGCAGGATGTTATTCTACAAATGTCGTCATATCCTGTTTTATTAACTTATAAATTTTTCAAAAATCTAATAGTAGTAATAGTAGTAATAGAAGTAATATTAGGTTTCATTATTTATATTAATTGTACGGAGCCTTCGTAGCGTAACTGGGAGCGCATTGGGATGCTATCCAAAAGGTTGACAGTTCGAATCCGACCATAAACATAATGGTAAGTTAAACTTTCCTTTTTAAAGTAAATAATTAAAAATTCCATTACAGTATCCTTAAACCCCACTTGGTAAGTTAAAATTTGCTTTATTATATTGTATAATTTATGTTACAGAATCTCTTGTATACAAATTGGTAAGATACGCTTTGCTTTACAAGTTAAAGTGAAAAAAATCCGAGAAAGTTTCAGACAGGGATCTGCTTTCATTAAAAACTGAACTACAAAGAGATCTGTTTCTCTGGCCGATTCCTCCATTTAGTTTGCTTAAATGAAAGGAAATAGTTGACAATTTTTATTAATGAACAGAAATTTAGATAACTAATTAAGATATAGATCTGAAATTGAGGATGGGAAGTGTTGTCATCTGCCGGCTATTTTAGCGTAGCGTCTTCGTTATGTTCTAATTATCAGAAAAATGTAATTATTTTTTTAATGATCGCGTTAATGTAGGTGAAAGTGGTTTTCTTGAACAAATTATTCGTTATATTTGCGGGTATGGGGAGGGAGGGGGGGTTAACGCCTTGCTCTGATTTGCACAAAACAAATTCCATTTATCAGAAATCGCCCGTATCGGGGGAAAGTGGAAATAAAGGATTTTCAGTCGCCATGCAAAGCAATTTTAAATGAATAATTTATACAAAATCGGGTTAAAAATATAAAATCATACAAAATTTACATTTGCTTAATTTTATTATCACGGGCCCGAGCAACGCCGGGCGGGTCATCTAATAGGATAACTAAATAAGCAGTAATACGCTGCCACGCATGCGCAGTAGCGTATTACTGCTTATTTTACGGTTAATTTTACGATATAATACTGGCAGCTGGAGTGCTAGTATTATACTGTAAAATCAACACTTTTTTTTTTTGCAGTGTAGCTATTGAAAACAGCCGAACTTAATCGTTGGCCAATGAAGCTAGAAAACAATGGACTAATTATAAGTGATCACCCACTACAAATTCTTCTAAAACTAATTGTAAAAAATCTATAGGTACTAATCGATTGGAAATAATGTCTACTAATTAAAGCTATGGATTACGTATCTTACAGGAGTAGTCTACATATTAAAAATTATACTAACTTTGAATTTTGAAATAATAACACTTATTTTTGAGATCCTATTTGAGTTCCTTGGATCGAAACAGTCAGCGAAAAAGTACAGTTTAAATACTTCATGTTAAATTTTCATAGAGCTAGAAGAGTTTAAAGTTTGAGGATGCTAATGTTAAATCCATTTGACAAACTTTATAGCTTTATAAAAATCATCCGATTGAAATTTTATTAATTTTTTAATGAAATGCACTGAGTAGACCCTAACATATTCCAGGTTTTAGGTAGCTTTCAATACAAAAAAGTCCTTCCGGCCTGTATCGGGAGGAAAAGGTAGCTTTCTTATATCTTCGTTTTAAAATTTTAGCTAATGTTACACGAAAACAGGTTAAAATGCAAAGAAACGTTTACAAAAGATTCGTTAATACTGAATTTGAATAAGAAATTCGCCAAATTATTGAGCAACAGCCAAATTGGCTTCATTTATGAAGACTTATTTTGGTCGCCAAATTTGGCGATATTTCGCCAAATGTCGCCAATTTTGGCGCTAACGGATATGAATATATAGTTTTATGCGTATGATTGAGAAAATTATTACAACAATGAAAGAAAATAATTTGCGAGTAATCGCGTTAATGTGTTGTTTTGTTTCAAAATGTCAGCCACCCTAGAATGTCAAACTGCTCTATCTCAGCCATTTTTTAAGATAGAGGTAAACCAAAAAATGCTCTGGAATCCTTGTATCAAGGCCTAAAACGTAATTAAAAAATAAATTTTAATTTTTTTGTATATTTATTTTAGTTTTAAATTTTTAAATGGCCGCCATCTTGAAACAAAATGGCGGACGAAGCTGGCCAACGAACTCGGTCGAGACATCGGTTAGCTTAATACACACAATTAGTTTCATCAAAATTGATTTATAAATACGAGCGTTATCGTATGACATATGTCAGATATATATATATATATATATATATATATATATATATAATTATAATATCTATGAATTTCAAAAAGTTAATTATATATATATATATATATATATATTGTATATTAAAAAAATATACCAAGTTCTTGTAACATTCTAATTAAATCTCCTAAGAGATAATTAGTAATAAAGTGTAGACAGAATACCACATAGTTAATAAATTAACAAGTGCAATCATAATATTACCATAGCATTTGCTTCCATGGTAATTGGCCAAAAATACTGAATATATGAAAAATATTTTAAAAACACAAATTGCACAAATTGTGCTTATTAGTTGCTAAAATCAGTGTAAAAATTGTTTTAAACTCTTAAAAGAGCTAAAATCCTACATGTTTCGGCTTTAAACTTAAAGCCATCATCGTGGAAGAGGAACAACACAAACGGCTACTGATCTTTTAATATTCGACACGAGAAAATTGAAATCAACAGTATGGAAAAATTTAAATAAAATAAGCGGGCGCTCTCTGTTGCCAAAGAGCGAAAAACAAAACAATGAATTAACAAGGGGTTAAAAATGTATCCCATAAACTAGGTATGTTGAAAGAAAAGTTATCATTACAAATACAATCTTTTCTAATTTTAATTTCCAATGATTCCCTGATGGCGGCTTTAAATGGGTTATTGAACCTGTGGATAATTCTTGCTTTATCGAAATTAATTACAGTATCATTATTTTTAGCGTAAAACCGGGAGAGTGCAGTGGATAACTTTCCAAATTTTATGTCGTTTTTATGCTCTTTTAACCTTTCCAAAAACTTTCTTTTGGTCATACCAATGTAAAAAATTATACTATTATTATTTAAGCTAATGGGGATTTCATAAACACCTGCGAATTGATCAGGGGGGATAGGATCTAATTTAGATGAAACTAAGTCAACCAATTTTCTGGGAGGGACAGCAATAAGAGGGATATTGTATTTACGGAGGGCCCTTTTAATCCTTTCAAATATAATAGGTATATATTGGAATTGACGATAGTTTGGTTTATTATTGCTAGGGACAGGATGCTGAATGAAATGGCCATTGAATGTTTCTATAATTTTCTGTACGTGATGAGCGGGGAAACCATAGTCAATGGCGATATCTCTGATAAAATTAAGTTCATCTTGGATGAATTCACTTGAACAAACCAGAAAAGCACGCTTGATGAATGAATTGAAGGCAGCAATCTTATAAGTGAAAGTTGTAAAGGCATTAAATGGGATTATTGTGTTACTTCTCATCGGTTTACGATGGACTTTACGTTTTAGGTTGTTGTCATCTTTAATTAATTGAATATCCAGGAACGGCAGTGATGAATTTTCTTCTATTTCCAACGTAAACTTAATATTTTCATCTATTTCGTTTATTTTTGAGAGGAAAGATAGGAGTTCTTGCTTTCCATGATTCCATGTGATAAAGATGTCGTCCACGTATCTTAGCCAAACTTCTGGTGTTAAATTCAAACTTTTAAAAATAAATTCCTCCATCGGTCTAAGTTTAAATTCAGCCAACAGACCGGAAATAGGAGATCCCATAGGTGCTCCTTTATTCTGTCTATAAAATTTCTTATTAAACATGAAAACGTTGTTATTAATGATAAGGTTAAGTCCTGACTTTAGAGATGTTTTTACGCTATCACTTAAATTATTTTGTTTATCAATTTCCAAATTAATATTTTGTACAACTTCATTTGTATCAATAGATGGGTAAAGAGGCACAATATCTAAACTAGCTAGAATAGTTTCTTTAGAAATCTGAATATTTTCTATTTTATGGATAAAATCTTCTGTTGACTGTACAGTTTTGCTTGAACTTGGTAAAATTAATTTTAGGAATATAACGAAAGCTTTTTCAATAAAATATGTTGGGCCAGAACACCTAGAAACAATAGGTCTCATAGGAAGATTTGGTTTATGGTCTTTGAGTCTACCAATCAAACGAGGGGTTCTCGACCGAGTTCGTTGGCCAGCTTGGTCCGCCATTTTGTTTCCAGATGGCGGCCATTTAAAAATTTGAAACTAAAATAAATATACAAAAAAGTTAAAAATTCAAATTTAATTACGTTTTTTAATTACGTTTTAGGCCTTGATACAAGGATTCCAGAGCATTTTTCGGTTTACCTCTATCTTAAAAAATGGCTGAAATAGAGCAGTTTGAAATTCTAGGGTGGCTGACATTTTTAAACAAAACAGCACATTAACGCGATTACTCGCAAATTATTTTCTTTCATTGTTGTAATAATTTTCCCAATCATACGCATAAAACTATATATTCATATGCGTTAGCGCCAAAATTGGCGACATTTGGCGAAATATCGCCAAATTTGGCGACCAAAATAAGTCTTCATAAATGAAGCCAATTTGGCTATTGCTCAATAATTTGGCGAATTTCTTATTCAAATTCAGTATTAACGAATCTTTTGTAAACGTTTCTTTGCATTTTAACTTGCTGTTTTCGTGTAACATTAGCTAAAATTTTAAAACGAAGATATAGGAAAGCTACCTTTTCCTCCCGGTACAGGCCGGAAGGACTTTTTTGTATTGAAAGCTACCTAACAGCACATTAACGCGATTACTCGCAAATTATTTTCTTTCATTGTTGTAATAATTTTCCCAATCATACGCATAAAACTATATATTCATATCCGTTAGCGCCAAATTCTCGCCAAATTTGGCGACCAAAATAAGTCTTCATAAATGAAGCCAATTTGGCTATTGCTCAATAATTTGGCGAATTTCTTACTCAAATTCAGTATTAAAGAATCTTTTGTAAGCGTTTCTTTGCATTTTAACTTGCTGTATTCGTGTAACATTAGCTAAATTTTAAAACGAAGATATAGGAAAGCTACCTTTTCCTCCCGGTACAGGTCGGAAGGACTTTTTTTTTGTATCCAAAGACATTTTTTTAATTATGAAAATTATTAATAAATTCATATTAAAAATTATGAATTATCACCTACATTAATTTTTGTATATAAAAACTATGTGTAAGTGGACAGTTCATTTCATTTGAATAATTAGTTTTCGAGATGCAGAGAACCTTCCTACAGGCTAAGGGGGTCGTCTTCTGTTTTCAAAGAATCTACAGAAAATAGCACGTAGACACTTACCAAAAACATTTTGTATTTACTTTTATATAAGAAAAGATTATAAATTTAAAGTTCTTGTATAATTTTACTGCTGACTAAATGAGTGTTCAGTACTTTTTCTCGTAAAATTTAAATTTTATTTTCCGAAATTTTTAGATAAATCCCTAACACATTTTCTTTTATAACTCTATGAGGAATTAAAATGAAGTATATTCCTAGGCTGTCTTGATCCAGGGAATTCAAACGTAGGTGTTACAATTTGAACAAGTTGGAAATTGTACGTCAAACGTTACAAACGAGGTGCGTTCGTACGCACGTTTTAGAATTAAATTCATGATATCCCATGCGTAGAACGGGTTAAACAGCTAGTTAAGTATATATTTTATGACACTGTTCATACAAATATCTTAACTAGTTATATAAATATTCAGATATATATGTATCAGCTAGTTATATAAATATTCAGATCTTGATGATTTTTAATTCTGCGAAATGAATTATATCGTCTGCAGATTAATTTCTGTAATAAAGTAAGTATCTCGGTCGCTTGACGATTAAACATCCATCGGAAGCTCCTATAACAAAAAAGCACCGATTTAAAAAAAAAAATCAAATTTCTTAATAAATATTTTTATTAATATCTCCTAAAGTTTTGATTCGATTTTAATAAAATTTGAAATGTCTCGACAAAATTCTGCAAAGATAATATATTTTAAATTGCAAACCATTTGGTTGGGTAGTTTTTGCGTTGTTATATGCGGACAGACAGACAGACGGACGGACAGACAGACAGACGGACAGACAGACAGACAGACGGACGGACAGACGGACGGACCAAACGACGACTATAGGTGCTACGTATTTATATAATTACGAACGCACCTAAAAATCAACTTTCGTGCATTTTTTAATATGTAGACAATCCCCGAAACAAAATTTATAAATACAATTTAATAGTAGAAATTATTCCCAATAAATTGGTACCTATGTATTTTTTATACCTTATTTGCAGGATAATTAGTAAGGAGTGATCTCTTTTATACCATAACTGTTCTAAGTTATCTATTGACAAAAGGAGTAAAGTCCTTGCCTACAGTCAATCTACTACAAGGTAATCTGTATTCAACTTTCTAGAGTTTTTGAATATTATATCTAAACTCAGGAATATACTATTAAACCCTTGGTGCTATGCGAATGTGTTAAACTTTGTCAAGTCTAGACACACACAAGTAAGTAAAATTGATTTAAGTTCGTTAAAATTTTTGCGCCCTCTGAAAATTCAAGGTATGCGCCCTTTCCCCTGGCCCAGTCCGACCCTGATTCTAAATTATGATTTATTCGGAAGTTTTAGGGCTAGGTAGTTGAAATTTGACATGGTTGTGATAAGACGTAAATGCTGACACAGAAGAGTTTTAAAAAGTTCGAAATTTACAAGGGGCATCAGGAGTAAAAAAATGTTCTAAAATCACGATTACTATACCGTTGGTGAAAGAAATCTGAAATTCGGCATGGTGGTTACTTTTAAGATGTAATAGTTCCTTTAGAAGCGTTTCGAAAAAAATTGAAATTTAATAAGATTTATTTTACGAGCGTAAAACATTCGAAATTACGATTTGAATGAAATTGTTATGGTTATAAACTTGAAATTTGACATGATTGTTACTTAAGACGTATATACTTGCAATGACAACAGTTTCTAATAAATTCGAAATTTAAAAGAGTGCAAGAGCAAAAAACGTTATAAAATTCAAATTTCTGTGATGTCTACCATTCGGGATAGAAGCATGAAATTTGGCATGGTTGTTACTTTTAAAATTTAAATACTTGCTAAGAGAGGTTTCTAAAAAAATAGAAATTTAAAAGTTCGAAACGAGACAAAAGCGTTTAATGAACGTTCTAAATTATGATTTATTTTGAATTGTTAATTTTAGAAACTTGAAATTTGACATGTTTGTTACTTGTAAGACTTAATGATCCTACATAACAGTTTGTAAAGACAAATTGAAACTTAACTAGATACAGGCAAAAGAACACTTCTAAAATAGTGATTTCTGTATTAGCGTTCGGGTTAGAGGCCTGAATTTTGGCATGCCGGTTATTTTAAAGATGTAAATCCTCGCTAATAACTGTTTCTAAAAAAATTCTAATTAAAGAAAGGTGAAAACGTTCTACATTATTATTTTAATGGGATTGTTAGGGCTAGGGACTTGAAAATTGACATGGTTGTTATTTTTAAGGCGTAAATGCTTCCAGAGAATATTTTCTAATAAATTAGAAACTTAAAAGGATGCAGAACATAGAACTAGGAACAATAACTTATTGTTCTTAGTTCTATGGTGCAGGAGAAAAAAAAAAAAAGTTTTGATTTCGTGTATCGGTTCGGGATAAAAACATTAAATTTGGTATGGTGCTGGTTACTTGTAAGATGTAAATGCTCGCTAAAATTGTTTCTAAAAAAAAAAAAAAAAAAAAAAAAAAAAAATCGAAATTTAAAAGGGTGAAATGATTGGTAAAAGCTTTCTAAAAACGTTCTAAATAACGATTTGAATGGAATTGTTAGTGCATGAACTTCAAATTTAATATGATTGTTACTTTTAAAACGTAAATGCTCGCACTGAACACTTTCTAATAAATTCGATATTTAAAAGAGTGCAGGAGCAAAAATAACGTTCTAAAATTCAAATTTCTGCGATACCGTTCGGGATTGAAACCCGAAATTTAGCATGGTGGTTACTTTTAAGATTTAAATACTCGCTAAGAACGGTTTTCTAAAAAAGGAGAAATTTAAAAGTTCGAAACGCGAGAAAAAGTCTATGAACTACGTATAAATTGTCGTTTATTTACAGAGACACTCAAAAGAATTCGGTTACAGAACTGACTATAAGCCATAACTGCTAGATGTGCGTTTTCAGCTGCGATATGCATTTTAAAACTAACTTATTTATTGTGCATTACGATGCGAGATCATATACAGGGCTGCACGAAGAATTACACACATTATCAATAATGAACAGCTATTGCTGAAAACAAATTTTCCCTGCGTTTTTTCTTCTTTAAATGCTTATGACATCTCATTACATTGTACGAACAATAATGAAATTTTTTAAACAATATTCCGATAGCGTTGGAAAGTGTTTCATAATCTATGCCGTGATGTATGATTTTTCGTTCTTGTTTCTTTATAGCGACCCTTGGTGGGAAATAGTGAAACTAAATTGAAATAAAATTGATTTTTTAGTTTTTTAAATAATTGTTCAGAATACAAAGCTTTTGCAACGGTGAAATTTGTTTTGATAAAAATTTTCTCGATAGATTTTTCCACGTTGATAGCTACCCTGGTGGGAAGCTGCATAACTAAAACTTTAAAATGGATTTCTTTGTCTTAGATAATACAGATTAAACAAAATTTTCTTTTGCGCTTATAGCGCCCCCTGAGAGGAAATAGGGTAACCAAATTTAAATAAAGAGGATTTTATGTTTTACTGTATGACAGCTAAGCTGATGTTAAAAATTAGTACAAATTCAACACAATTTTCTCTGTCGTTTATACCGTCCTCTGGCGAGAAATGGATAACTAAATTTAAATATAAATTTGATATTTTATGGGGTTTTTTTAAATAAATTTTCTAAATAAGCTTCTGACACGGTCAAATTTTTGTTTTAATAAAAATTTCACATTAGTTTTTTTTTTTTTTTTTTTTTTTTTTTTTTTTTTTAAACGTTGATATCACCTTGGTGGGAAATTGCGTAACAAACTTTAAAATGAATTTTTTTTTTTTAATTTTTTCTCATAAGGGAACCATACTCCAAGTTAAAATTAGGTAATATAGATTCAACATTTTTTTCTTTTGTGATTTTAGCGCTCCCTGGGAGAAATAGAGTAACCAAATTTAAATAAAATTGACATTTTTATGTTTCTTTTAAATAAATCTCCAGAATAAGCTTCTGCTTCTGTCAAGTTTATGTTTTCAAAACACTTTTCACATAATAGTTTTTTTTTTTTTTTTTTTTTTTTTTTTTTTATGCTGGTAGCACCCTGGTGGGAAATTGCATAACTAAAATTTTAAAATGAACTTTTTAATATTTTTTTCACGTGGCAACCAGACTTAAAGTTAAAGTTAGATAGAATCGTTTAAACTCAACTTTCTTTAACACCGATAACGCTCCCTAGCAAGAAATAAACTAATCAAATTTAAGTTAAAGCGGTTTTTTTTATGTTTTGTTTCAGTGTATGACGGCCTACTCAAGATAAAAATAGATAGTAATAATTCAAGTTAATTTTCTTTTGCTTTTGTGGCGACCTCTCGCGGGAAGCAGGCTATCAACATTTCAATAAATTTCATTGCTTATGTTTTACTGTATTAAGACACTTACGGTGAATACTTCGAATTTAAACTCAATTTATATAACGCAAACAAAATTACAAATATGGAAATGAATATAAATTAGGTATTTATTATTGATACTAAACTATCAACCAAGTTGTTACATAAAACACACAAATGCAAGGTATAAGGATTGCCCAAATGAAAAGTGGACAAGTTGAATAAAAAGAATACCTTTATTGGAAATCAAAAGAAATTGCCATGGGCATTGCAACACAGGTCCCATCGTTTTGGCAGCAGGTCTATGCGTTTGCTGTAGAAAGATTGCAGTTGATTCTTGAAGTCCTGCACAGCTTTCTTCACTTCATCGTCCAAATGGAAACATTTCCCTGTTATGTTCTCTTAAGTGGCCCAAAGATGTGGAAGTCACAGGGTGACAAATCTGGACTGTATGCCGGATATTAAAACACTTCCCGACAGAATTTGTTTACGGTCGTCCGAGTTTCACGAGAGATGTGTGGGCGGGCATTGTCATGGAGAAAGACTATTTGTGTGAGAAGGCCTGGCTGTTTGCCTTCCATAGTTTTGTCAGAGTACTGCAGTATTGTGTTGAATTGATAGTGCTCACCTTCCGCAAGCAGAAACCGTACTGCCACGCGTTGTTCCGATCTGACACATCCATGTATGGCCCGACTATACTTTCGATCAGTGGCGTATCCAGGGGGTGGGCTGATGGGGCTACAGCCCCCCTCCGAAATTGTCAAGAGTAAAATGAAAAAAGTGCTTTTTTCTTTCTTTTTTAGATAAATTTCTATTTTTTTTCTATTATACAGTGGATTAGCCATTCTCGTTAGTCCATGTTAGTCGGCATTTACATCACTGCATAAACAGGGTAAGGGGGCTGATGGGGTTATAGCCCCCCCCCCCCACCTCCTCCCGCCCGAAATAGTCGAAAATATAATGAAAAAAGTGCTGTTTTCTTCTTTTTTCAGATAAATTTGTAATTATTTTTTGGTTATACAACAGACTACTGACTCTCTTCTTTTTAGCCCCATATTAGCTCACATTGACATAAGAGCATATTTAAAAAGAGGAAGGGGGCTGATGGGTTTAAAGCCCCCTTCCCGAAATAGTCGAATATCTCATGAAAAAAATGCTGGTTTTTCCTTCTTTGAGATAAATTTGTATATATATATATTTTGTCATACAATAGACTACCCACTCTCTTCATTTTAAACCCATATTAGTCCATATTGACATCAGAGCATATCTAAAAAGGAGGAGGAGGCTGATGGGGTTACAGCCCCCCTCTTCCCGAAATAGTCCACATTGACATCAGAGCATACCTAAAAAAGAAAAGGGGGCTGATGGGTTACAGCCCCCCCCCCCCCGAAATAGTCGAAAATCTCATGAAAAAAGTGCTGTGTTTTTCTTATTTGAGATAAATTTGTATTTTTTTTTTTTTTTTTTTTTTTTTTTGTCATACAATAGACTACCCACTCTCTTCTTTTCAACCCTATATTAGTCCACATTGACATCAGAGCATACCTAAAAAGGGGAAGGGGGCTGTTTGTATGGCAGCCCCCCTTCCCGAAATAGTCGAACATCTCCTGAAAATAGTCGAACAGTCCCATATTAGTCTTTTTCTTCTTTGAGATAAATTTGTATTTTTTTTTTCAGAGAACAGACTATCCACTTCTTTTTTTTAGTCCCATATTAGTCCACAATGACATCAGAGTATACCTAAAAAAGAGAAAGGGGCTGATGGGTTACAGCCCCCCCCCCCTTCCTGAAATAGTCGAACATCTCATGAAAATAGTGTTGTTGTTTTTTCTTCTTTGAGATAAATGTGTAATTTTTTTTTCTTGATCATAGAACAGGCTATCCACTCTCTTCTTTTTAGTCCCATATTAGTCCACATTGTCATCAGAGCATACCTAAAAAGGAAAAGGCGGCTGAGGTGGTTACAGCTCCCCCCCCCTCCCCCGCTCTCGAAATAGTCGAAACTCTTATGAAAAAAGTGCTGTTTTCTTCTTTGAGATAAATTTGTAATTTTTTTTTTTGGTTATACAATAGACTACCCACTCTCTTCTTTTTAGCCCCATATGAGTTCACACTGACATCAGAGCAAGATATTTTTAGCCCCATATTAGCTCACATTGACATAAGAGCATATTTAAAAAGAGGAAGGGGGCTGATGGGTTTACAGCCCCCTTCCCGAAATAGTCGAATATCTCATGAAAAAAATGCTGTTTTTTCCTTCTTTGAGATAAATTTGTATATATATATATTTTGTCATACAATAGACTACCCACTCTCTTCATTTTAAACCCATATTAGTCCACATTGACATCAGAGCATATCTGAAAAGGGGAAGGGGCTGATGGGGTTACAGAAGGACCCCTCTTCCCGAAATAGTCGAACATCTCATGAAAATAATGCTGTTTTTTTTCTTCTTTGAGATAAATTTGTAATTTTTTTTTGTTATACAACAGACTACCCACTTTCTTCTCTTTACTCCCATATTAGTACAGAGTAACACCACAGCATATCCAAAGAGGGTGAAGAGGCTGATGGGCACAGAGCCCCCACCTCCCAAAATTGTCAAAAATGGAATGAAAAAAGTGCCGATTTTTCTTTTTATGTTTGAAATAAAATTAGAATTATTTTTTCTGTCATGCAATGGACAACTCACTCTATTTTCTTTAGTCCGATATTAGTACACAAAAGGTGGGGGGTTATGGGGTAACAGCTCCATTCCCCTTCCAAAGTGGTCACAGTGAAAAAAAAAAAAAAAAACTGACGTTTCTTTCTTTTTGAGATAAATTTGGCACGCAACGAATTTGTTTTCTCGTTAGCCCCATATGCCTCTCAGTCCTGCGATCAAAATTAGAGACCACAAAATCTATTTCAAATGACTGAAAAACAGTTCCATACATGTTTTAGTGGATAATTGAATACGTATAATATGCTCAATTGGCAAGATCTACAAGTAGTTTAATTAATTTAAAGAATATTTAACTCTCTTCCACAGATGATTCCAAGACTAAGGAGGTATATTAGTGCGCAGTGACATTAAACATTATCACCAAATCAGCAAATGTACGAACTGAAATTTTTTTTGTGAATGGCAATGTCAAGCAAGATTATTGATTTTCGATTTTGGAAGGGTCTTTTAAAGATGCCCAGTAGTAATACTAAAAAAATAATCTCCTGTTGATTTGTTTGTTCCTGGTCTTCTTACTAGCAAACTAGTTTAATGTACGTTATGTGCTTTTCTAGATTTAAGGCTGCTCTCAAATACAAACTGGCTACTTTATGACATATTTTTTAATTCATTTTTGCTTGGAAACGCATGAATTCACAGGTCTTTGTATTCAGAAACTTTGCAATCAAAACACATTTTCCCTTTTTTTTTGTAAAGGTAGAAAATCTTTCAGAAAATACTGTCCAAGTTGGCGTTTTGAATCGGATTCCCGACGTGGCAGCCTGATAAGTGCAAAAAACGAGTCGTTAATACTGTGATGAGTTGACATGTTTCAACTCCTCCTTTATTTGTGGAAAAAGGATAATCTCTCTGGAATGAAAATAATCTGACAGATTGATCTTTATTGACAAAAATTCTATCAATAGTGTGAATCTCATTTTCACTTTGAGATAAGCCAAGCTGCAATACATGCTTTGTATTGAATGGTATGTTATCTGAATGAGTAGATAAGAATTGTAAAGTATTGTTCTTGTGGATACAAAGAACTGGGCCCCTACGAAATGCAATGTTTTCTGGGAAATTCCTGGAATGCAAGGAAAGCCCCTGGGAAGTGAAATTGCTGACGGCAGTTGAAGGTGGAAAGAGTTGAAGGTGGAAGGAGTGGAATGTTGAATCAGTGGGTGGTGAAAGAAGCTTGAGTGAGGTTGTCTTTTGAGTGGACTTCAGAATCGAAGTTCGTCTGAAATTGTAATTTCACAGCATGGAGACGAATAATCATATTTTTTCATTTTTACTTTTGTTTTTTTTTAATGTGTTAATTTAAAATAAAGTTTTTTTCGTTACAAACGATAAATGGGTTGGGTTGAGTTGGGTTGAATATTGACGGCCAATTATCGACACGAGGGATATAGGCCCGGGGGGAGTGCCCTTCGTGGGGGTCTTTCTAAGGGAACCTAATCCGTATTTACGCATGGAGAAGATCCACGGCTCGAAAGAAAACCACGAAAACTCCGAGCGATTAGGCCGACGGGCGCGATTGGGATCGAACCCAGCACCTCCCGTCTACCAGCTTCGAGAGCACAACCTCTCAGCCACTGGTGGGGCCAAACGATAAATGGAATTTATTAATTATATATACAACGTCTCACGCTACCACAGCAATAGTATATATAATTAATTGGTGGCAGCAAATGGGATATGTAATTTAGAATAAATTAGATTACGGATCTATGTTAACCTGATTAAACAGATGATGAGCCAGTCGAAAACGGACAAGCAGAGTTGTGGATTCGTGAAGTCTAATTGGAGTCGTGGTTTTTTCTCGGAGTTCTAGCAAGTAGAGAACTGGTAAAAGAACTTTATCGACAAAAGCTGTGTAGTGTATGAACAGTCAACTATAGATTTGGTGATACGTGTTTGTGCTTCTTAATATATCCAGTGGAATGAAGATATGCGGCGTACCATCTGAGTTGTCTACATATGGATCTAAGCGCAATTTAGTGCATCATCAGCAAAATTTAGTGTCTTCAAATCTTCAAACATCTGTGTGTGTCATCTTTAAAAGTGCTAGGAAGCCTGGTATCAGTGTGGAGGAAATATCTGCATCTGGAGGTAAGCTCTTTTATGAAATCTTCTATAGAGGTCTGTTTTAAATTGAATTTTGTGTATAAATTTTAATTTTGGTGAACAAAACTCTATGTGAAATTTAAGAATTCTAGGGAAGCTATTAATTTGGTATTTAAATTTTGGTTAGAATTTTTATGTTTGTTGATTTTCTGGTATCTGTTTGGTATAATATTGGGTTAAGAAAATTATATACTTATGTATATGTTAAAATTTACTTGGGGTATAGTAAATTGTTATTGATTAATTGAGATTATTAATCAGGGTATTTTAATCATAATTTTGTATAAAACTTTTGAAAATAAGAGTTTTGTTAATATACATTTTATTTCTTACAGTAATAAAGTTATAGCTTAATTTTATGGGTATACTGTGGATGATTATGATTAATGTTTCAAAATAAATTGATGTTATACTGTACTGTTGGGTATAAAATTTATTTTGGGGGATATACTCAGTTTGAAAGACGTCACTGTTGCATGAGAATTTGCTATATTGAAATTGTGTCGTTTTTGAATACATTATTATACGTATAGTGAAGAAAATTCTATTTCTGTATTTATTGTATTATTGTAAATTGAATATATCTGATATTTTGAAATTTATTATATTTTGGGGGAAAATATGGCAGACTATTTAGTAAAATATAATAAAAACGTCTTGCTATTATTAGCAGAGGAATTTGAGACCAGTGTGTCAAAAACGTGTAAAAATCAAGCTATAATTCAGGCTATCGTTAGTGCTGAGGATTATAAAGAAAGTTACGCAAAACTTCGCTTGCAATATATTCTTGAACAGGAGGCAGAGCGGAAAGAACAGGAAAAACAAATGGAAAAAGATCGTAAAGAAAGAGAGAGGCAAATTGAATTAGATAGGATTGCGCAAGAGGAAAAAGATAAACTTAGGAAATTTGAATTAGATAAACTTGAAAAGCAACTTGAGGCAGATAAACTTGAAAAGCAGCAACAATTTGAGGCAGATAAATTTGAAAAGCAACAACAACTTGAATTACAAAAACTTGAGAAACAACAGCAATTCGAATTAGAAAAATTGCGTATTCAAAATTCTGCGGATATTGTTAGTGTTTCATCTAATGAATCAAATGTAGATTTTCATAGAACTCCTAAGGTAAATTTAAAGGATTTAGTTCCGCGCTTTGATTCTAAATTAATTGATATAACTCTTTTCTTTATGATTTTTGAAAGGCAAGCCGAGAAAGCTAAAGTTTCTCAGGAAGATCTGGTCAGTCAATTAATTCCTTTGTTACCTTCTGATATTGCTGAAATTATTGTAAAACAACCAGCAGACAAATGTGATGATTTTCAACATATAAAGAAAGTTTTGTTAGATACGTTTAGGCTAAGTACAGGCGCCTTAAAACAGAAATTTGAAACTCATCAAAGAAAATCTGGTGAATTATGGGTAGATCTGATTTATGAGTTAAGGGGTTATCTGGATAATTGGTTAGAGTCATTAGAAGTGAGAGATTTTGAATCCTTAAAAGAACTAATGCTCACGGAACAATTGAAAAAACGTGTCCCTTTTGAGATAAAAGAAAAATTTATGGATGATTGGGAGGAAATAAAGATTGCTTCTAAACTTGCGGAAAAATCGGATAAATTTGAGAGTATAAGAAGAGAATTTAACAGGTCGGATAGAAAACCGTGGGAAAATAAATCTTTTCAGGATAAGCAAAAAGACAGCTTTAATTCTAAAAGTAGAAAGGAAATTAAATCAAAATCGGAATTTGAGAATACGAAAGAGAGTGGGAAAACTGACCAATTTAAGAGGGACAATGCTTTCGAAAAGCAAAGACAAGTCCAATGTTATAATTGTTTGGCTGTGGGTCACATCCGTCCAAATTGTCCGGAATTATTAAAAAGTAAAACTAATTATGAAGATAAAAGCATAGCTTGGATCATTACTAGTGATGGGAAAAGTGAAAATAATAGGGAAGGTGTGGAAACCGAATTACCTATGGTTGATTTATGCGTGAATGGTAAGAAAGTAAAAGCGATTAAGGACACAGGTGCGCAAATTGCGGTTTTTGATGCTAATGACATTCCGTGGAGTGCTAAGAAAGTGGGAAATGTCTTTCTTATACCGGCCCTCGGAAATAGACAAAAAGCAGATTTGGTGTCAGTGCCAGTTGCTTTGATGGAAGGTGAAAAAGAGTATGTTGAAAAAAATGTGGTGGTTGCAGTTGTGAGAAAACTAAATTCTCCGCCCCTTATAACACCAGCTGTTTATGAATTATTAAAGTTAGGAAATATGGATAAGCAAAATTCAGTGTGTAAACAGGTGGAAAATCAGAGAGAATTAAATGGACAGGGAACCTTCAGATTGTCTAGCGATCATGAGCAAAAATTTGTTAGAAAAATGGTTGGAAATGAAATCTGTGAAAGGGATAGTAAGTCTGTTAATGAGATGGAGGTAAATTCACTGGAAGACGTGACTAATAGGTATTTGGAAAAAGGGTCTAAATTGATCGATACAAAAGAGGGTGCGTCTAAAACGGATAGTGATAAAAGGTCAGTTAAAGAAGGTCAATTTCGGGAAAAGAATTCTGAGCATGATGTAAATATACCCAGGTATTTTGTTGGTAGTATGGGATTTATACATGTTAGAAATAGAATTAGAAAGAAATTGAGTTCACCGATGACTGTGGTCAGTAAATTTAACTCTTGGATGAAGGTAAATAATAGAGTAAATTGGGGGGCTAAATGCCAAGAAAATGGATATGGAAATTTAAAGTTAAAAAGAATGGAGCATTCTTCTTTTTAAACGGGTCACAAAGAAAGATTTATTAAAATCAAACAAGATTTAGATAGGAAAAATCATGATTATGAAGTTGTGAGTCGAAAATTATTGTCGAAAAGATTTTCTGATAGAAGTAATATAGATATTGGTTTTCGGGAGAATTCTCTAAATTAAGTTCTGTTCTAAAATTTGGGAGTGCTCATTATTGTAATATCTATATTGGGTTTATTTATCATTTAATGCTTAATATTTTCGTAATAGTAAAACTTCATTAATTTAATAATTGCATAATTTAGTATGCTTTCTTTTTGTTTGTAGAAGTGTCCAAAAATTAAGCTTTTAAGCGTGTGTTTTTTAAGAAAATTGTGTTAGGCATTGTGTTATACATGGATCTATTCTTTCTTTTTATTATTATTGTTTTTTTTTTTGTTAGAATCATGTAAATTGTAATCTGTATTTGGTATTATATGTATGTGAAATATTTCAAAATTGTTTCTTAGGGCATCAATTGTATAAATTATTCCTGGAATTATACATTGGTATTGTAGGTATGGGATCATAGTAAATCCTGTTGACAGTGTGGTCTATCAAATACTGAGTATGGGAATGTGTTTGTTTTCTGTATGGATTTTTCATGTGTTATTCTAAATTCCTTTATGCTTTGATGACCTCTTTAGAAATTGATTGAAGGAGCTTATTCTATTAATATATATGCCAAATTTCTTCTAGAAATTTTTCCTTAGGGGGTGGTGTTGTGATGAGTTGACATGTTTCAACTCCTCCCTTATTTGTGGAAAAAGGATAATCTCTCTGGAATGAAAATAATCTGACAGATTGATCTTTATTGACAAAAATTCTATCAATAGTGTGAATCTCATTTTCACTTTGAGATAAGCCAAGCTGCAATACATGCTTTGTATTGAATGGTATGTTATCTGAATGAGTAGATAAGAATTGTAAAGTATTGTTCTTGTGGATACAAAGTACTGGGCCCCTACGAAATGCAATGTTTTCTGGGAAATTCCTGAAATGCAAGGAAAGCCCCTGGGAAGTGAAATTGCTGACGGCAGTTGAAGGTGGAAAGAGTTGAAGGTGGAAGGAGTGGAATGTTGAATCAGTGGGTGGTGAAAGAAGCTTGAGTGAGGTTGTCTTTTGAGTGGACTTCAGAATCGAAGTTCGTCTGAAATTGTAATTTCACAGCATGGAGACGAATAATCATATTTTTTCATTTTTACTTTTGTTTTTTTTTAATGTGTTAATTTAAAATAAAGTTTTTTTCGTTACAAACGATAAATGGAATTTATTAATTATATATACAACGTCTCACGCTACCACAATACGTTACCAGAATCACTTATAACTTGATAAGTAATCTATTTATCAAAAAATGGAAAACTCATCTCGATTCCAAATCTCTTCCATAGTCAGGCCTGCCAATCTAATGCATTTGCATTTAAAAATGTATCAGGAAGTTTCCCATTGATGAGCAGGGAGGAAGATGCCTTTTTCAATATTTCAGTGTACGAGTGATCTAGCAAAAGATAAAAATTCTTAATTACTCTTCTATGAAAGTACAATATTACGAATAGTGTTCTTTTCTAATCGCTCTTATTTTGACACGACACACTTTAGTATCAGCATTTTTACCATTTGAAATAGTTAACAAAAGAAGCATTAAATAAATTCACAGGTTAAAAATAAATTTCTTACAATTTTACTTACCGTTTTTTTTTTTTTTTTTTTTTTTTGAAAGTCCAGTAATATTGTTAGCCATAATTCAATAACTTTAACTCTTTTTTAAAAAAGGAAAATCTGATGTTTAGTTTCCAATTAATTCTTAACATGCCCCTTCCTTCACAAATTTGATGAGTTTTTTATAGCATATATTTCTTGAAGGTTAATAGCCATACGTTTGATCAAAATCCCAGGAGCATGTATACAAAAGGAAGGGGAGATCAAGAAGGAATGCTTGCTACCCTTAAGATTTTGAATTAAATTTTTGTTGGTATTAAAAAAGAGATTTTGCAAAGAAAGTTTGCTTATCCTGAACAGACCCTGACCATCAAAATTTGGGGCCATGGCAACAGAAAATATTTTTGGCCCTAATCGTAGATTATCACATTTTTACAAATACTGTGAATGAGAAGTGTGTGTAACTATATGATGCACCCATTTAAATGAAAGACTGAGAATAAATGTGAACTGAAGTTGGATTATTATTATTATTAAAATTTCTTCGTAAAAATTAACTTGACAGACTCAAATATCATGTTAAATAAACATGAACTAATGTTACACAAACTTTAAAAACATACGCAACCCAAAGAAAATCGTATTTTATAAATAAGATAGTCATAAAATTAAAACCTTTCTAAGTAAGTTTAAAACACATATGAAGAAGCTGAAATAAATTGGGTGCACTATGAGAAACTTAAATCTTCAAATGAGAAGAAAAATTATAAATATACTTATGATATCACTGACAATTTTAGCTTACATAAGTTGTGTAATGAATCTAGAAATTTTAATTTCTTATTCTATTAAGATTGTTTACAATAAAATTGATTTGAAACACCATAAATTTTTGGGCCCTTTAAATATGTGGGTTCTGGGAAAGTGCCCCACGTGCCTTGGCAGTAATAGGGAATTGATCCTTAAATGGAAAAAAAATTATGAAAAAAAAATTTGTTTGAGATTGTCCCAAGCAAAATTAATTTATTGTAAAGCAAGAATCATAGCCAGAATTTAGTGGAGAAGGAGACAAATTTATAGATTATAAGCTACAATGACTTTCTTTTAAATGAAAGTATATGAAACAATCCATTATCACTTTTCAACTTATTTTGGCAGAAGGGGGGGGGGTGTGCTCGGGTTCGGCCTCCCCCCCCCCCCACTCAGTTTTTTCTCTGCCTTATTGACGACAAACATGATTTCTGTTTATAACGCAGTTCAACATGTTTCGTAAGACTTAGAACATTACCGAAATTTAAATCAGCCCCCCCCCCCTCCCGAAATTACATCCTGGATACGCCACGGCTTTTGATCAATTTCCTATACCCCGAACAGGTTTCACTGTTGAACGCCATATGCGGTGAATACCTTCTACCGTCCTTTATATCCCTTTTCGGTGGCGCTGCTATAGCTGCAGTCATTCTGATGTAATCGCACATGCCCCTTTTTCATTTGGACAACCCTTATATATACAATTAATAAGCCTGCCGACTTTTCCATCCATAACAATTTAAATTTCTTAAGATGTTCTTAACCCAAAAACCTTTAATTGGTTATTATGGTGGATTATGATGTGTTTTCACAAGTGGAAGTGGATGAATTTGAAACAAATTTGCAATGCGCAAGTCTGCTAACGCTCTGGGGTTATATCCCATTCAGACTAGGCCATTTAAGTGACTTAACGTTTTTTAAGAGGGTGACCCGAAATGAGGTTGACTTCTCCATGTGTTGCTACGGTGTTTGAGAACATTCGTTTAAGCTACTTATTGTTAAGTAATTTAAAACCTCTAGTCTGAACGAAGTTTTAATGCACTAAGGGTGCAGGGGGCAGAACCCCCTAGTTAAATATATTTTTTTAGATTGCCCACTAACAATAGTAAAATTCATTTTTACACAAAAAAAAAAGCAATTATATTAGTATAAAGTTTTAGCGATACTTTCGTATTGGCCTCGTGCCAGGAAATAACAAACAGATGAAGAAATCGTCAAAGATCGCTATTTAATTATGATAATTTCAGTGGTTTAAGTGCATAGTTCGATTACATGTCTTAAAATTTTATTTTATTTTATTAATTTATTGATGAAGTTTTAATTTCATTACGGAAACAAATTCTGAACTATTCATATTAATTTAAGGGCAATCGGATTTATCTTTCGAAATCGTCTGCACGCGATAGATATCGATAAAAAAAAAAAAATCCAGAAGCCATTAAATAAATAAATTGCGATACAGTTTTCAAACAAACTGCATTTGAAAGTACAATTTTTCCCCTATTCGATGGTGTTAAAATTGAATATGTGCAATGTTTAGAAGTTTAAAAAATTGCAGTAAAAGCGAAATTCAATTGTCTGGTGTTGCCAACATCAAAATGATGCCACTATGAAACATGGACACGTTTGTCCTTTATAAATCAACACATATTTTCTTTCAGAATGTGTAAATTATTACATCAATCATAGACACTTTATATAGATAAAATCATTTATTTTAATACAGTTATGAGATTACAGGATAATCATGTAAAAATAATTCAACAATAAAACAAAAGTACATATCAATAAAAACATGATAAAAATGCATGCAAAATAATTAGATAATGCAATGAGAATATAAAAAAAATAATAATTTTTGTACTATATAATGCAAATAAAGCTGATGTGTTAAGATAATTGGCAAAAACTGAAATAAAAAGGAAATGCTCTTTATCACAGTTTGCACATCAACAAAACAGAAAAAAAAGTAGATAAACTTCACATTTATACGCTATGCAGTTGTTGGGTTTTAAAACAATTAAAGAAGGAAAAGGAAATATATAAGCAACAGAAAAATTAGAATTACAGACTTGGGGGTTTATGCTAAAGTGTTTTTTTTTTTCCATATATACACAAAGTACTCTTTTTATTATTTACACATTCTATTCATCATCTACGCACCGCTATTTCTAAAATATCATGAAAAGAATATATGTCCATTCTTACAGAACCACATCTTTGAGCAAACATTATGTGAAAATTGGTACAAAAATAATATAATTTAAGTAAAAAGAAAACCAAAAGAATTTTTGCTTTTTAACTAAGGTTTTAGCTCGTTGTTGTTACTGAAAACCTGAAGATAACATATACCCAGATTTCACTGTTTAATTTTCCACAATATACATTCATATAGTAACGACCTTATATAATACAGTGCATCCATAAAAATCTGTATCTGGCCTTTATTTTTTCAACAATTGGTCTTAAACTTATATTTACAATTGTAAAAAAGTCCTGAACAGGATAAATATATATTTTGTAACGCTTTTATATAATATCTAAAAAAAAAATTGATAAAACTAACATTTTGCCAGAGCATCCAACTATACTGGGGAGGGGGGGGGGAGGAAATGCAAACTGAATCAACATTGTAATCATGATTCCAACCGTACCAGAATACACAGAGCTATTATAAACTGGACACCATACTTACCCAATCAGAAACAAAGGTCAAATTCGTTAGACAGGTCCCTGCTAGCCTCTGGGGTATGTGAAATTTGCATTATTCTCATAGCGATAACATTGTGATTGATCAATTTCAATGAAAAATTAGCTCCTAGTAGTAACTCTCATACATTTTAATCATTTTATTGCCCACAGCGTTGTGATGTCAGTGTTACTGATGCACAAATGTGTGCTTTATAATATATATTGAATCTTTAGAAGTTTCACTTTTAATATGTGTGGTGACTACTGACTACAATTTTTTTCCTTCTCTTTTTGGAAGCCCGAAGTGATACATAGTCAAACTAGACTTTACATTTTTCATTCAATGTAATTTGGTTTGAATTTTAAATTATTACTTGTACATATAGTGCTTATTTGAAGTTATCTTTTTTCCTTGAATATTTGTGGAGATTTTTGTAGTTATTTTAGTGCAAATCTTCAGTCATTAATCAAAAGTGAGAACTGCTGATAGATGTTTCTTGACATTGAGCTCGACGCTCTTGACATTTGCACGAAATGAACCAATACTCAGAACTTTTTCAAGTTTTCTGCTGAGACTTTGATTATCCAGGTTAGATTCAGAACTATACACAGATTCAGACCAACTACATACAGCAAACATTTCATCGTCCAAGTTCATCCTGACATCTCAATGAAGGAAATTTGTGGCCAACAACAACTTGAACATAGAGAAAATTCTATACAAATCATCCAGCAATTTGCATAAGAGGAGGAAGCTCACATCTTTATAGCTTATTTTGGCTTAATGATGCACCTAATTTACGAAGCATTGAATTTAGCAATGCAAATATGTTATCCACAATGGCTGATTATTTCGATCATTTGGGAACAACAACCAATCCTGATTATGATACAATAGCTCCCTCTATTCATCTGTGCAAAATACAAAACAAAAATCGTATCACTAATTTATCAGAACTGCTCAATCATGTGCAGAGTCTCTAAGGATTGTAGTATGTTACAGAAAGAAGAGATGCACAAATACCTACAAGTTCCATTTACTATTCTCTAAAATACACATCTCTCACCTTAATCTTTGCTATGATAGTGGCTGTTTGTTCTTCAAATGTAGACTAAATTACCCTAATTGTTAATTTAATGAATATGCTTATAACACATTCAATGCGCAAGAAAATATTGACTTCAGCCATCATCATTATGGTTAATAGCTAAGTACGCCTCAAAATTTGAAAGAGCATTGGTTCGGCCTGAAATCATCTTGCACAAGTATTATACATTTTAATCGTAATGGGATGGCCTATGTACCCAGCTATAAAACTTTTTCATAATCATATATTATAATACGAGCAAATCTTGTGTGTGTCTGTGTATGCAAATTTTATCCTAAAAACGGCTTTAACGATTTTGATGAAATTTTGTATTTTACTGTTTTGGGGCACCAGAAGACCATTGGGATAGGTCACATGTTCGAGAAAATTCGATTAGTGGGTCATTTTGGATCACTATGGGTCAGGGTCAAGCTAATTATATCTAAAAAGCGGCTCAAGTGATTTTGACTAAATTTTAAAAAATCCTATAGTTTTCGAGCACAAGAAGACCATTGGGCTAGGTAACATGTTCGACAAAATTGATTAAGTGGGTCATATTTGGGTCACTGCAGGTCAAGCTAATTTTATCTAAAAAGCAGCTCTAATGATTCTGACCAAATTTTGTATCCTATCATTTTCAGGCACGAGAAGACCATTTGGCTGGGTCACATATTTGAGAAATTTCAATTAGTGGGTCAATTTTGGTTCACTACAGGTCAAGCTAATTTTATCTAAAAAACAGCTCTAACGATTTTGACAAAATTTTTATATCTTATTGTTTTTAGGCACGATAAGACCACTGGGCTAAGTTACATGTTTGAGAAAATTCGATTAGTGGGTCATTTTGGGCCACTATGGGTTAGGATCAAACTAATTTTATCTAAAAAATGGCTGAAATGATTTTCATGAAATTTTTTGTCCTTATGTTTTCAAGCAAGAGATGACCATTGGGCTAGGTCATGTGTTCAAGAAAATTCGATTAGCAGGTCACTATGGGTCAGGGTCAAGCTAATTTTATCTAAAAAACGGCTGAATCGATTTTCACGAAATTTTATATCTTACCATTTTGGATTATGAGAAAAACATTTGGTAAAGTCAAATGTTTGAGAAAATTCGATTAGTGGGTCATTTTTGGGTCACTACAGAATAAGCTAATTTTATCTAAAAAAATGGTTGTAACGATTTTGACTAAATTTTGTATTATATCGTTTTCGGGCACAAGAAGACCATTGAGCTAGGTCACATGATCAAGAAAATTTTATTAATGGGCCATTTTGGGTCAGGGTCAAGTTTATTTTATGTAAAAAATGACTGAAACGTTTTTAACTAAATATTTTATTCTATTGTTTTCAAGCACAAGAAGACCATTGGGCTAGGTCACATTTCCAAGAAAATTCAATTAGTCGATCATTTTGGGTCACTATGGTTCACGGTCAAGCTAATTTTATGCAAAGAAAGGCTCAAGCGATTTTGACTAAATTTTATATCCTACTGTTTTCGAGCAAGAAAAGACCATTGTGCTAGGTCACATGATCGACAAAATTTGATTAATGTGTCATTTTGGGTCACTATGGATCAGGGTCAAGCTAATTTTATTTAAAAAAATGGCTGAAACGATATTGACTGAATGTTTTATTGTACCATTTTCGAGCAGGAGAATACTATTAGGTTAGGTCACATGTTCGAGAAAATTCGGTTAGTATGTCATTTTGGGTCAATGCATTTCAATGTGAATGCATGCGTTGTTTCTCTAAATAATACTGTTATAAAATAAAATGCTTTACAGCAATAATACAGCAAGAATTTATTGTTATATCGAGTTGAACACAAAGCTGACTTTAACCGAGTGTAGCTCGGTCTTCACCACTGGTTAGAAGTACATGCCTTGTCTATATAGGTGCAGATTCCCAAAATTTGTAAGGAGCCAGTGGCTCCTAAACCCAAAAAATCCAGTGGCCACAATTGTAAAACAAACGCATAAAAACAATAGTGTTTATACGGGGTAAAAAACTTAAAAAAAAAAAAAAAAAACTCAAGAATTCAAAGTGTAAAGTAATTTGTATAAACATATGTGCAACAAAATTTGAATATTAATTAAATCTTAAATCATGTACATTCAGAAGATAAAGTCGGGAAAGATACGGTTTAAAAAAATATGTATAAGCTAAGCAATCATGATAGCGGGGAATATCAGAAAAATAATATTTCTTATTTGGATTTTGCCAGACAAAAGTACATATGAAAGAAAATCCGAATTTGTGAGATTATTTTGCAGTATAAAAATCAAAACACACTTCAAACATTTGTTTATATATATATATATATATATATATATATTTAAATCACAGTCTATGTAAAGTTATCAGATTCAAACTGTTACGAATAACATTGCTATTCGAATATATTTAATAGTTTGCTGTGTTAAACATATCATTCTGAAATGTTATTAAAAGATAATAATAATGTTTGTTATGTGTTTTGGCCTTAATCTTTCAAAAAAATATCAACATTTCACGATGGGGACTGGGAATACCAGAAATTGATTACTTTTAAATCACATGGCGACTTAAACGCCGAAAGTTAGTGGCCACAGCAAAAAAATTAGTCGCCACGTGGCGACTGGCGACCGTGAATCTGCACCTATACTTGTCTACCACTAATGAATGAGTATATGAAAAAACCAGATACAAACTTCTACAGACACACTGTATGTTAAAATATAATATGCTGATTTTTACCACAGTTAAAATTCACTGATAAATAAATATTTTAAAAATATGATTAGGGCAAAAAAACATATAGGTGAGTACTTCTTTTTCTCATTCTCTTACCATATAAAATTGTTTACAGGGTCACGATTATTTTTTAAAAGTAACGAAGATTTTTTTTTTTTTTTTTAATTTAAGCAATGTATTAACCCTCTGATCACTCAATTTTTTTTTCAAAACTTTTCAACAAATATGTAATCGACTAATGTGTCCTCTATTATTACCATTTCAAATCATCATGTATTTGAAAAATGAAGTAAAATTTCAACTGTGGAATTTTTAAAACAAAATTGCTTCAAAAATTGTGTATCAAATAATTTTTTCAACAAATGTCTTGCCCATGGATATCACAGGATAAGCATTCAGAGGGTTAAATTAAATGGCCTGTACTAGAATTCTGAGAATGTTAGTGAAACAATAATAAGCAAAATATTGAAAATATTACAAACAAAATGATATGCTCACAAAAACTTCTTACTAAAATGCTATAAACAGTTCACAGTAATGCATTCAACTGAGTTATTTTAATACATAATTGGTAAAAGTAGATATACTTTTCTGTTGAAATATTTAATTTAAAAAAAAAAATAGATTTTCATCTACAATGTAATGAATGTAATAGTATAAATTGATTAAAGTAATTAATCACACACCAGCTTGGGTTCTAGTTAGATGAAGTTTACAGCATTTAAAAGATTAGCAAGAAGAATTTTATGCTGTTTCGAGGTGTCTGTTATTTAGAAGTTTTATTGCAGTACAGTAGATTCTGGTTATTTATGACATTGTTTAATTGGGACAAAATGTCAAGAACAGAACTAATTAACGCTTAAAAGTTGGCTTCTAATAATTGGGGCAGCTACTTTATTGGTACAAATTGTGCTAGAGCACAGTTAACCAAAATCTACTGCATTAAATATTAGAATAAAAGAAAGAAACTCTACTTAATTTTTTTTTTCATAAAAGATGCATTTTTGAAAATAATGAGCTTATTTGATACTGCCCCCCCCCCCCCACACACACACACACATTTAAATAAGCTTTTAAAGAGAAAAAAAAACAAACAGAAGACCTGAAAGATACTTGAAGAAAATGATTGTTGAATAATTGACAAATTAATCATTTATCTGTAAGAAAATAACTTTTTCTCTAACTTGGCATAGTATAAGATGAGTATTTCTTTGAGCAACGGCTGTGATTATAATAGTACACTGAATATCAACAAAAGAAATTTTAAAGATAGCAGTTATTTTAAACAATTTCATGCCTGAAATTCTTTCAATAGCTTTAAAGGAAAGAACTTTAAAATTACATTTTAAAGAATTAATAATAAAATACAGTCGAACCCGATTAAGATGAGTTTCAAGGGACTAGACAAAAGTCGCGTATTAAGCAGGATTGCGTATTAAACGTGATTTGTATAACATTGCTGGAACTCAGCTTATTTACATATCTAATAATCTAAATAAACATTAAAGCTTTTGCTTTATGTTTAAGGTCGAAAATAGTGTTTGTTACGGATATTTAGATTACAATTTAACTGTATTCAAGTTTAATTCATTGTGTTTTTCTAGGATTGACTAAAAAAATAACTGAAAAATATACGGATTTAAATATGATTTTAACGTGTATATTACAACCAAAATTAAAACAAAAATGATTTTCGGGCTAGCCTTTTTTTTTTTCTTTTTTATACAACCAAAAATATATTTGTGATAATGAGTAACCCCTTCCTATTAATCTCATGACTATTCTCCGTATTAACAGAAAAATTGATAAAACTTGACACAGGCAATCACAGACGACTTGATTCAATGAAATTCGGGGTGCAACTAACTCACCAGACACGGGTAAAACAGGAGAAGATAGGAATGAGAAGAAAGTAATGAAGAAATCGAACTGAGAACAAAAAAAACATTACCATCACTCTTCAAACACACGGTACAAGAGATGCTTTATTTACTACAGTGTAGAAGGAAAAAACAAAGATTAACAAAAAAAGCAGAATAAATAACAAAAACTGAAAAAAATTCTTCTATCTATCTATTCAGTAAAAATATAAACAAAGCGAGAGACAAAGAATTTTAGGATGTGAGATCAAAGATGAGTTCCAGTATTGCTAATTTAAAGAGATTTTTTAAAAATTCAAGTAGATACCACAATTTCTGATCAGTAATATTCGTCTCAAGTAATTTGTCATTCAATAAGCCAAATATTACTATTCTGAAATAGCAGTATAGATAGCTGAATAAAAAAATCCCACTAAACTGAAAACACTGCAGAAGAAAGTCATATCTTGATCTATAAATTTGTGTATTAAGTGAGATTTTTTGACGTGATATTTTCACTAGTCTTATGTGCGATGTTCCAGGAACCGGAAAAATCCACGTATTAAGCAGCATCGCATATTAACTAGGTCCAACTATATTAATACTGATAGTTAATAAATTTATGAGAAGAATGTACATACTGAGCTTATAATTTAGATGAATTTACAGTTTTCCAAAAACAAAGGATAATTAATTTAATTATTTATATATATTTATGTAGAAAAGAAAGAAAAACGAGTATTTTTCAATAACTAAATATAGTGCAATAAAACTACAATAAATAAATGTATTGAGATTAATAAAAATGTAACTTTTAGACAATTAATTATTATTAATGTTGTCAGTAGTCTGGATAAAATATTTAGTAACCAACACAGAAAAAGATCACAGAACACTTTTAGTTGGTTCTTTCATTGCAAATTAAATGGTTTTAAGTAACCATTTGCATACTGAAATATAACAGAAATCTAATTACACACAGCTAGGTTTAGACAAACATATTTTCAAAATTTCTTCGTTATATACTATATACCATATAATTTCTAAAATTTTCATTTCACTTTCCATGGAAAAAAATCATAACATATTTCACCCAAAAAGCAATAAAAATATTTATGAAACAGTAATTCAATGAGTAAGAACAATATATTATCTTCCCAGCATTTGCAAAGTAGCATATTAAAAATAGTGTTATAACATACAATTTGGCATCATTAAAATACAACACAAACAAAATATAAATAAAAAGGACAATATCACAACTTATACTCAATAAATTAGTATTTGAAATATTAAGCTTTACACACACACTCACAGACATATATATATATGTTATATATATATATATATATATATATATATATGAACATAATTAGGACAGTATATTGATCTTACCCATATCTTAGATGAGTTCGTTAACCAAATATGTAGCTCTTATAGTTCATTTAGAGGGACAGTCAAAGACAAAAAATGCAAAATTTGTCATCACATTAATGTTGAAAATACTGAATTAATTTGAACCTAATTGGGACAATGTGTTGATCTTACAAGTATAGTGGATGAGCTTGTTAATCAAGTTTAGTTATAGTTTTTTTTTTTTTTTTTACATTCACAATCAAAAGTTTTTGATGGCGATGGTCTGGAATACTCAACTAATTACTATATTAAATAGTTTAACATTAATTATGGAAAACTATCTAAGTATGCAGAAAAAAAAAGATTATACTTAGAAAATTTTTATTAAAAATCATTTACAACAATCTATTATCTATAAAAATGGTAATTTTCCTGATATTTTTTGGAATAATAAAACGTTTCAACATACTTAAAAATGAATATATTTTAAGAAGTCCTTCTGGATCAATTGGAAGATCAGGTTGATTTCTTTGTTTTTTCATCTTAAAGTACACACATCAAATAGAATACAAATTAAACAAACTGGTCTCACTCCTTCTAAGTTTGCTATTTTGGCAAGAAAGGTAACTTGAAGGGAAATTTTTAATTTGTCTTAACAAATGCAATTGACTAAATATGAGACAATTATATCAAAAATGTTAAAAATTTGTTGAAATCATAGTTTAAAAATCACCCCTACCATATCATTTCTGATGGTTAAATGAGATTCAAATCAAAACAGTTCAATGAATGCCATCAAAAACTTTTGTGGGTAAATGTAAAAAAAAAAAAAAAAAAAAAAAAAAAACTATAACTATACTTGATTAACAAGCTCATCCAAGATACTTGTAAGATCAATACATTGTCCCAATTAGATTAGATTCAAATTAATTCAGTATTTTGGATGTTAACATGATGACAAATTTTGCATGTTTTGTTTTTGAGTGTAAGCGATCTATAAGAGCTACATATTTGACTAACGAACTCATCTAAGACATGGGTAAGATCAAGACTATGTTCTAATTATGTTTAAATTGGTACAGTATTTCAGACATTATTGTGATGACAAGATTTTCATTATATATATATATATAGAGAGAGAGAGAGAGAAACAAACTGATTGCAATAAGTCATTTCTAAAGAAATCAACCTAAATCAAACTGATTTATTTGCATGCAATATAACTAATTCTTGCTCTTCAAAATGTTTTAATACATATTACAATGTTAACTGTAACTGTTTAGCTATTTTAATGACAGAAGGCCTAAAAAAACAAAATTCCTATTTTATCTGGAATTTTAACACAAATAAAAACATTATCTTGCTAACCTTATAAATGAGTTTAATTATGGTTTAATAGTATTTAAAATGATAAAATTTAACATTATTTCAGAAGTCTGTTTCAAAACAGCACTTACAAAATTACATCATTAATAAGTATTTATTATTATACAACAAAACAATTATTGTGATAGTAGAAAATAATTCATATAATACCCATGCACAAAGAAGTATAATAAATTCAATTAACTTTTCTCACAAATGACATACTGATTTTAAGATAATTATTTATATGTGTTAGAAGCATGCATGCACTTTTACAATATGTATATTACCAAATTACAAAGCATAAACTTACTAAAACTGGTTATAAAATATAAATAGGATAATATGGCATTATTCCCAAAAATATTAAATTGCAAAGGATAAAATGTTTGCTAGAGCTAAAAACATACTAAAACAAAAAGAAATCTCAAAATCACATATAGTATATTGTTATGATGATAGATATAGTATAATGATTATGATGTTCATACAATGGATGTTATATATACAATTATACACAATTATAAACATCCCAAATTGAATGATATAGTTGTTTTGAAAGGAAAAAATAGCTAAAATACATAGCACCTGATAAGTTCATGATGAATATGTGCAATAATTTGCATTGAAATACTAAATTATACATTTATTCAATTAAACACAGAGTAATTATTTTTAGCATAAGAGCATTAAAAAATTATTCACTTAAATGTTGATGTAAATTTAATTCTAAGAATCTAAAGCATATCAATATTTAAATAATAAAATAGCCCCTTTCAAAAGCTTGATGCAATTTGGGCTTAAGAAAGTGAGATTTATTTTTTTCCTAAATGATATTAATAGATATGAAAACAAAACTGATGAACTATTATGCTTTTCTATGCATGTATTTAAAAAATTATGACAGGCTATGAACAAACTTATATGTAAATTTATTTATGTGATTTGGGATCAATGGTGCTCATTATTGATTAAATTTATTATGACCAAAATGGATAGTCATGAAAAATGACAAATTACAATGTAGATTAAGCTAGAATAGTGATAGAAAAATTATGCAATAAGAAAATGAAGTAAAATATAGCTCCATATTCAGAAATAATAGTTTTATTGTTAGAAATTACCACATCATATCACATTATTTAGCTTCTGTAATGACAGTGAGAAACATAATCTCTGAAAAATTACAAATTCAGCCTATATAAAGTTGAATTACTCACCAAAAAAAAAAAAAAAAAAAAAAAAATGTCTAAAAGTTTCATTTTTCACAATTTGGCAAAACTTTATTTACAAATGTATTTCTTTCACTAGACTTTGAAGGTTTTTTTTTTTTTTCAAATATTTGAATACTTTAATACTTAATCCATTTTTAGCAAAAGTATATTTTCACAATAACAATGATTAATTAGATTATTTCTACTTGCTCTAAATTATCAGTGAGATTTGTGTAAATAAGAACAAAAAAGGAAATAAAAAATAAGTATTTAAAAGCTAGAGCAAAAGCAGATTAGCACTTTCAAATGCTTGTCATACTTCTTGTAATAACAGAATGAATAAGATAATCACACATTACATAAATTCCTAAATTATTTGTAAACTTTGAAGCAACAAGTTTTACTCAAGATAGTCAGGGGAAAAAATATTTATAGTGGATGTCACAATTTAATCTTAACTAAAGTTGTTAATTATTTCACATAATCAAGTTCACGAGATGATGGCTTAATAAATATAAAGGGTCAAAGAGAAAACAATGATAGCCTATTTTTGCAAAATTTGAGGTGACAGTATCATTTGATAGATCAAGAGGTAGATTATTATTTGGTAGTCTTGGATCAAGTAAAACATTAAAGTAGTCCTTGAGAAATCACAGTTTAAAATAGGATGATACACAATTGAAGATAGGATGTTCACACGTGTAAAGGAACCTTAGAATAACTAGTTTGTGACTATCATCATTTTTCTCCTTGGCTCTTGATATAGTTCAAAATATAATTTATTTACTTTTGTGTTCAATATATATATATAACCATAAATGAAACATTACCATATATATAATCTGAACTCATTAAAAATTCTAAATTTAAATTTAAATTCTAAAATTAAAAATCTAAATCCCCAATTTCTTTCTCCTAACACTTTTAAATCTTATGTTCAAAACCCATTTTGCCTCTTCTAAGTTTCTTTTGCTGCACAATATTTTTTACGTTCAATTTGTAAAACCATAGTTACTTTAAGATAAAAAATGCTGATGACAGTACATTTTGCATTTAATTGTGGTTAGGGTGTGCATAAAGTCTGGGCCCGGGAATTGTGTGGGCTTTGACCACATTTTAATCAAAAAGTAAACATCTAATTCAAAAGTAAGTATCTTCTCCTTTTGATTATGCTGCTGCCTACTGGGAAATAGACAAAGTTTTCTAACAAAACCATGATGCATGCCAAAAATCGGCACCATTTATTGATAATCAACTGTCTAACAAACTCCACAGCCCTCGAACATTATGAAACGATGTAATTGGCTGACTCTCGATGTAACTTGGGCCAGACTTACTAAAAAGACTATAATGTAACAAAAAAATTAATAAAGTCCAGTCTCAATTGAAATGATCTACATGTTTTTGTATTATTGACAACTAACCACAACTACACTCTAATCGAAATTGAGGGATGAAATAAAGAAAAAGTAATGTTGGACTGCCAATTCCTTACATATGTACAATATTATTATTAAAATAAATATATTACCAATTTCTAAACCATGTATAAGTTTATGGCTATAATTTTTCATTATGCAAAAAACAAAATACAAAATAACTTATTACTATTTCAATAAATTAGAGCAACACCTGTATTGATCGTTACTTTTTGCACTGAATTACATATTCTTAATGAGCAACTTTGTCAAGAAAAGATATGATTTCCCCTTTCTATAAGATGGAAATTATGTATTACATAATGAATTCATAGACAGTAAAATATATATTACAATTCTATTAACATGTTATGACTTTAAAATTATTTTGTAAACTAAAGAAGAGAAATACAAAGAAAGAAAATATATTAAGGAAAAGTTGGAGATCAGAAAAAGAATATTGGAATTATAAAAATATCTGGTATGTTTTTCAAAAGCCATTGTAAACTATTTATATGTGAATCTTTTACAGCTTTGCAAAAGATATAGCATATAATTTGTGACTTTAATTAATTAATCTTGCTCAACAGGTATTTCATAAAGGCATCCACATTTTCATTAAATAAGTTAGAAATATTTGAGAGATTTTCATTTCAATATTAAACACAATCATATGGTTCATTATTGAGATTAGACCTAAAATGATCAAAATATGTGACATCTACTATATTTTAATTAAGTTTATTCAAACTTATAATTATAAAAAAATATTTAAAAACAATTTTTTAATATTGAAATATAAGTTCAGTAAAATTGACATTTATTTCTATCATCAGAGCATTCATAATCAAACTTGACTTTAAGACATTTTAAAAATAATCAAACGCTCAATTATAACAAAAAGTGACATGATCAAAAAACATAAATCAAAGATAAAAAATATTCTATAATTTCTCCTCCTCAAAATCCATCTGACACTAGAATATCAAACTTTGTGTACTAGAAAGGCACTGTACTTACAATGGACATAAATTAAAGCAGTTGGAAAAAAAAAAAAAAAAAAACTTAATTTTTTATAATAATTATATTTAACTGATCAAGACATACATTTTTTGGGGATGAAGTTAATATATACTTATATGAATCAGGAAACAAAAACAAAGATAAATGAGTTAATGAATATATATACACATTAATAGAAGCCTGATTTGGCAGCAACAAATGATCACAAAGTGTCAATAAATAAATTTAAAATCCTTGTTAATTTAAAATTCTATTTTAATACATTTTGTAGATCATCTGGCAGAGTTTCAATAATGGTATTTACATGTGATTGTAGCTTTTCGACAGTTCTGTCGGGCACCGTCAAATCACATTTTTCTATAATTTCCTGGGAAATAAATGCATAAAAATTATTTTATTAAGATACAAATATCGAAAATATTAATATATGGAATCAAATGTTTCTACATTATTTGAAACAAATTTCCATAAACAGAATATATATAAAAGAAGATTAAGTATATTTTCAAAATATAAGGTTATCATTTAACTTTTGAAAAAGTTTATCAGTAGTATACAGAAGCAATTATTAAGTAGAAATCTTACTGCTTAATTTAGTATTTGTTTATGCTACTTTATTCGTAAATAAAATGATTTGAAGAATGTAGTACATATTTTTATAGCTTTGACATTATCTGTCAAAAAAGAGACTCACAAAATAGCTAAAATTTTTAGATTATAAACACTATGAATGCCTTATAGTTATTAAATTTAACTATTAAAAAGTAGCTCACAACTATTAACATATTAACTTTCATCTATAGTTTTGATCTATTTTTGAATGTTGCATATCAGTAATCTAATTAAATTGCAATGAAAAATTTAAGGAAAAAATAATATTGAGAGTAATTTGTTATTTATTTTTGGAGATTGTGGGTAGATTTAAGTAAAATTTCATAACAATATGAAATGATAAGCTGATGAAGTGTAAGTTAATTAAGTCAAAAGGCAATTTCAATAAATAAAAATTACAAAAAAAAAGGGGGGGGCAGGGGGAGAGAAGAAAAATAATCCTAAACATTTTTTTTTTAAGTTTAGATTGGAATATTTAAAATGAGTTTGTCTAAAGAATAACGTCAAACATATTCTAATTTAAGGCACTATGACCTTGTAAATGTAGCAACAGATATGCAAAGTTTTCTTTTTCTTTTACTTCAATCCACAGAACGAAACTTTGCATTACAATTATTTTAGGAATTCTAAACTACACACTTAAAAATATTGCTACATGCTAAAATGGTTAATTGCCATTATAGCAAATTTCAAAGCTATTATTATTTTTTTTTTCAAAGGTGGAAAAAGAAAATTGATACTCATGTATGTTTAAGCTGTTGTAAACAAACTTACTTTGACTATTGCATTATTATGGACATATCAGACGGGAGAAGATAAACAACTAGCATTTTACAAAACATGTTCGCTCTGCTCAGCTTGTTCGGTATTGGGTAAACACAAACAGGTTCTTCAAATTTTTATAGGGTTAACTATCGTATGTTGAATGGGCAGGGTTACCTGATAAGTTCACATATCTTATTACTTTTTTGTTTCTGAAATTTGACTTTAGTAGCTTCCTTCCTTTTTATTCAGTTGATTGGCTGAATGTATATCTAACTTTTCCAATATAATCTTGGAAAAGTTCAGTAAGCAAGAATACACAGCAAAACTCTCCTTCAGCAAGGTCAAGCAACTTTTGCTGACTATAATGTTATATAGGGTGAAACGTTGGATGAATGACTTCTGTGTACTACAGCTATTAGTCTTTAAATTACCATTGTGAATAAAACATGAGTAACATTTAAACTTTCAGAAATTCGACTTGCAAATATTCTAAAGCATGAAGAAGAAATTTTATGAAATTCAAAGCTACATGTGACAAATTTCACCCCAATTCAAAAGAGAAAAATAAAATTAAAAGCACACAGTAATATTTACTGAATCCGAAGAGAAAATAAAAATTAAAAACATACAGTAAGACTATTAACTCAATAAGAATTTTTTTGTCTGTTGCAACTGACTACTGGTCTCACAAATTATTGCACAACAGATGTGACTAGGTTTCAAATATTTCAACATTCAGTCAATCATGGAATAAATCATGTCAATTTGTTCAGTTAGGTAAAAATGTTTGTTTGTTTTTTAAAACAAACAAATAAATAGAATATATATATATATATATAATAAATTATATAAAGTCACTTCGAGTTCTGTACTGTAAAATAGAGTCATTAACAAAACAGAGAAAAGAGAGGCAAATTAAGTAGCATGATTGGAGATTGCCACATAATACAGTCTAGAAGCATAGAAAAGAGGGCAGGGATTCCAGAACTTCCTATTTTCTCCCAAATTAAATGAAAAAAAAAATAATTAGGTTGCATGAGTGTCTTAAAAACTAATATTATTTTCTGTCAGCAATGTTTAATAATTTATCTTTGCAAAACAAATTTTACAATAAAGAACCACTATAAATATTGACTGTATTTCTAAGATATAAATCGACAGATTGATTACTTCAACATCAGCTATGTGAGTCACATTTTTGTTAAAAATTCATTTTATTTAATGTTTGAAACTCCCAATCCACATTTTCATTTCTGTCATATTAGTATAGTTTCAGAATATTTAACTCTTGCAAATTGTAATGCAGAAGGATTACAAGCATTGAATTGATACTCCAAGACTTTATCTTCTTTGAAAAGCTTTTATTATGTCAGGGTAGCTCTGCTCCCCTAAATCTACCCTGCTGTCTCATGAATTTGATAGTAACTCAATACAATTCAGTATTCAAATCTTCTATCTAAAATAATTAAAATATTGATTTTGTGACAATGGCATAGTAATTAATTTGAACAATTACTTATTATCTTAAATATTTTATTAATTATTGATAATTCTAATTTTTCAATTTACTTCAAATGATTATCTGAGACCCATTCATAATTTTTTTTAATTGCTATGCCATAGAGACAATAATATAACAGAATATAAGAAATAATATAAGCCATGGTTTTTTAGTAGTGGTCAAGAATAACAACTGGATAAAAATATCTATCCTTGAAGAATCACATCAATGATAAAACATATTAGGGTGTTCTACAAAATCTACAAAGCTCTCAACAAGTAAACACACACTAAAATTCTCAAGAAGTAACACATGGCATTTTATACATAATGGTAGAGCTATACTCAGATACAGTTTTGAGCCAATCAGAACATATAAACCCAGTTTGCATGCTATATACCAGGATAAAAGGGATTTATTTTCTTCTCATGGTGTGAATACCATTTCTACCAAAAATGTAAAGATTATTTCTTACAGTTTGGCCATAGTAATGCATACATCACAGAGAATCACCTACTAAACAATTTCACAAGGTTTTGATTCAAATCAGTTGAATAAAAGTTATTATTATTGTTTTTTATTAATAATATTTTATTGGGTAAATATAAGAAGAACTAAACTAAAGATGGATACAAATGAAGTTTTTGGAAACAATTTGGATTCTTTTAACGGGAAAACAATTCCTTTTAAGAGGAATTCTTTCTTTATTGTATAAATTTATATATTTGGAAATACAATCTCTAATTGCACAACCATGGCTCACAAGATTAAGAAACTTTGATGTTATCAAGTTTCGAAGAAGCATCATATGTGCAATAAAAATAAATGCTACCATTTGTTAAAATAGTTGAATAATTCAAATAATACTTACAATTTTGCTTCGCAGCCTAAGAACAAGATCTACTACTTCAACTTCTTGCTTATCCTTAATCCATTCAAGCATATTCTGGGAACAAAATTTGTTGTGAGAAGAATAAAAAATAACACTTTTAAATAAGATAGAGCATTTTAATGATGATTAAAAAAAAAATTCACCATGATCGAAAATAATTAAAATTTGTAGAAAGCCAGACGTTTTTCTAGAGATAACACATGTTGGCAAAAAAAAAAGTTCTTCCTCCTTGCAAAAAAAAAGGATGAACTTTATGAGTTTGACATTCCTCATTTTAAATATGTCATCGAAATTTCTACATCATGTACCATTTTTGAGAGAGACAGTTTTAAAATAATAAAAATTACAGCATCACATGAGAAATTAATACATTCATCGACCATGCTACAAAATAATAAAAACATGAAAAATAATTTATTTTCATTACCTTAGTTAAGAAATAAGTAAAGTCTATCATGAAAAAGTCATTGTCATTGCTATTTTTTTTTTGTCTTGTATTATTTTTGTGTCTCCCATGTAAATGCTTAGCTTAATTTGTTAACATATTTTCATTCCATTTGCCGCTGTAATTCTTTTCCAGTTCATCTTTATCCTTGTCGCACATTTCTCTATATTCATCAGAAAGAGCTACCATATTATAAAGAAAAAAGTCCAATTGAGAATGTAGAAAGTGCAGATTTAGAGCCATATTGCACCCCAAAGCCCTAAATGTAGAGAATAGATTTTTTACGATTTCTTTTTAATTTTGAGAGTTTGTTTCTCAAACATTTTTACAAACTGTTTCAAAAGCATCCTGTGCTACTTTCTCAACAGCGTTCAGTTTATTTTTTGAAGTAGGACCTTGAAATAAGTGTTCCACTTGAGGTTCAACAAAAATACATTATTTTATTTTGGCCTTGCTCATGTATGAAAATGTGTGTACCACATATTCAAATCCTTAACTGTCCTTATTCATCACTTCAACAAATTGTTTTATAAGTCCAAGATTTATATGGACAGGAGGTAAATATAATTTTGTCTTGTCAACTAATACCTGATGTGTAGCATTTTTTGTGCCTGGAACATTTTCTTATTGCATTGGCCATGTTTTCAGACAGCCACGCTTATCTCTTGCTCGACTGTCCCATTCATGTAGAAAACAATTTCCTTTTGTGAAACCTTGTTGTAACTGAGTTAGCAGAGCTAGTTAGTAAGTTAGGTAATTAGATATTAAATTAAAGAATACACTTTGTGTGCTCTTCTAAATAATGATGCTTTGCAAATTTCCTCTCAGTGTCCTCTCTATGGAGTGTCATTTGAAATTGAGAACAGTGACTTTAAGAAGAGGGTGGAAATCTCTTTCAAAAGAGGTTAAAAAAGAACAAAGTGCAGGAGAATAAAAAAATAAAAGAATAGCACACATTTAGCACTAATGTTTTAGCCAGGAAAGATATTTTAAATTTTAAAGACCACTCCTCACCAATAAAAATTGTTACATGATGGAGCAATTTGAAAATTTTGTTGTTAAATATGTCAGAAATAATCATTGTTTTTACAGGGAGGAGTTTGATGACGATGAGTAATTAGGAAAATGTGAATGGCAAAATTTATTTTGTGTTTCTGATTTTTATGCCTGGTAGTTGAAATTATTTCATATACATTACTTATTTTTATTTTTTTTTACACAGGACATAAAATTGAATATCAAGAATACTGAATGAAAGTTAATTTATGTCAGTATATGTCTGACAATTAAAACAATAATTAAACAAATAAGATAGACTTTTCATTGACAGATGTCAGTTTAGCACAAAAGTGGTCTCCGTAATCAGGCCCATAGCTAGACGACATATTTGAGCTAATGTGATTTGGCACAAGGGTTTTTTAAAACCTTCAGTGGTATTCACATTCACATTTTCAATTATGGATGACAACCAAGGGCAGATGTAGAGAGACTTCAAGGCAAGGGTGCTATTATAAACTTTAATTTACAATTATCATAAATAAAAAACAACTCTACAGTACATATACTGTCGATGTTTGATGTAACGATCATCCATAATATTAGGTTTCTCATCATAATGACAAATCAAAACAGTCCTCTATATTTAACCATTTAAAGCAGCACTATTTTACATACAATAGAATGACCATTGAGACCAAACATTGTGTTAATGATGAGAATGTTTTAGAATCTTTCAAAAACAGAAAATAAATTATATTTCCTTCTTAAATTTAGTGATTCTTTCTCTATTCATAGGTGAAAAATATTGCAAAGGTTTACTATTATCACATATGCTTGTTCTGAGTACAATGGACCTTATGTTCAGAATAATTGCAAGAGGCATTTGAAAATAGATATGAAACTTGATTCTATATTTCTAATGTAGTTCAATAAAAAGTCTGGTCCATCGAAAAAGGGAGGGGGTGATCATCCCTTTCTTGGAACTGCCATTGATGACATCTCAAACTAATTTTTGAGATTAACTACACAAGTCAAAATGTATGGGTAGAACCAAACCAAACATTTCTCTTTTTTGTCAGCTGTCCAAAAGTGGACTACATGATGACAGAAAAGGCAGTAATGAAAGGAATAGGACTTTGTCACTAATAAATTCAATTTGCCTGTATGTTTTGTCTTGTAATGAGATTGGCAAACTGGGCCCAGCCCAGAAAACCCCAAACTGGCTGGTTTTTGTTTTCCGGATGACCTCAGTAACAAAAGCCCACTTCTATTTTTGCAAAGTGAGTTTTAGTTATAGAATCTTTTCCAGAGTAAAAATATTTTTTTTTTATTGAAATTTTATATTTAAATGTTATATAATTCATATAAATTTCTCAAGAAAAATCAATAATGTTATTGACATAAATTCATTGCTTTGAAATGATTAATGCAAAATATCTTTTTCTTGATACAGTTTATAAATTTACCAATAATAATTAATGCAGTTTTTGGGTGCTTTTGTATTTGAATCTATGTGAAATTCAAACAATATGTTTCTGAATCATTTCTAACATTAGGCTATCCATTTTCAATTAAAGTTATGGTACCTCCTTCAATTTATGAACCTCAATATATGGTTTAATTTTTTCCCCTTTATGTTGCATTAAGTGGTTTTCCCCATTTGTTTGTGATTTTGAGGAGCACATTCGGGTTCCAAAGGTGATACACTTAGAAATTTTAAGTTTTCTATCATAAACCTGTTTTAACACTTAAAAAACTATTAGATGGATTTCTTTTGTTTATTGTTAGATACTAGAAAAATACAAGTAAATTACATTTTCATTTATTATGCAAATAAACAGCATAAAAAGATCAGATAGTCAAACAATATTAGAAACAAATATCCTGAAGCCCAGAAAAATATGCAAAAGTCCAGAAAACCCCCGGTGGTCTGGGTATGAGACTAATTTCTAATTAAATAGAACAATTCAGATAACAAAATATCATACGGTCACATTTATGCAAGTCAAATTCTACAAGTAAAACTCTTCAAAAAGCCTTCACTTATGCATAAAGTGCCTAAGTGTGCTAGCATTCGAGACAGTAATTAAAGGAACATAACGAATAGCAATTTGGTCAAATAAAGAATATTTGGCCAAATTTTAGGCTAAATAGTAATTTTTTTTAAATATGCATTTTGATTATATATTACACACACACACATATATATATGAGTTGCATACACATATTAACTTAAAAATAGAAATACAGTCAAATCTGTCTATCTCGAAACCTGTCTATGTAAAAATTTTCAAATTTCCCTGTATTTTCATTCAAAATTCCATGTATTTTCCAAACTTATCTCAAATTATTTTTTCTCCAAATCTGTCTATCTCAAATTTTTGGAAGAAACACCACTTTTTCAGTACAAGATCCGATCATTTTTATCAGTAATAAACAATCCCATTGTAGCAACAATAAACATTTGTAACTCGCCAGTCCTCATTTCTGTGAAATTCCTAGGGGATACATGCCCCTCTCCGCACTGCAGGGGTTGGTCAAGGACTGCATGAGAATTAAAGACGGATTCTATGATAGGGTGTGGGGGGTTGAAGAAAGGAGGTGCAGGAAGCCTATTCTAATTTTTCTCTGGAAAGAGAACTGGCTCTTAGTCTAAGGTGATTTAGTCAAATGAGTAATGAGTAAAGAATTGTTTCAACACATTTTGCTGTCTAATTTAGAGGTGTAAAAAGAAAATTAAATGTTTTATCAATCGAGAAAAAGATGGAGATTTTGACTTTTTTGAAGGAAAATCCTATGGTGAAAAGTGTGGTCGCTGTTAAATTTAGAATTCCACCCAGTACTCTTTCCACCATCATAAAGAATAAAGATTTTTAAAACACCATTAAAACCATGGAAAAGAACTGTGCATGCTCTTTTTCTGATGTGGACAAATGTGTAAAAAAAATGGTTTGAGCAATACTGTGGAGAAGGAGTTCCTATCAGTGGGTTAATGCTTAAAAAAAAGCTGAAGACTTTGCAAAGGAACTGGGACTTAAAGATTTCAAAGCTAGTAATGGCTGGCTTGAAAGCTTCAAAATGGCTTCTCCCTTCAGAAACGGGAAACATGTTAGCCCTCACCTGTTTTGCCTAGGCTGTTCTGTATGCAAAGACAAATTATTCTGTATACAGTATTCTCAAAATATCAATAATATAAAATTTCAAAAGTAAATTAAATAAAACATACTGCATCTGATATGGCTTGTATATGTAGACCTTGAAGTTTTTGAACTACTTCTTTATATCTGGCATTATACCAGCCAGCAAAATTGGCACCTCTAAAAAATCGTCTAAGAAGGGGAAAAGAAAGGCACAACTTAAGAATGTCATTTCAACATAAACTCAAAATTACAAAATAATAAATGCATACTATTTCAAAAATATTCTACATCATAAAATTGTTTTACTTCCTATTCATAGTAAAATTTATATTTTATATAGTACAAATTTAAAAAAGCACTACAAAGAAATTTAGAATAGAAAAATAAAGAAAACGAGGACACAAAATTAATAACTTTGTATGTAACAATTTATGATGTCTATATCAGAGATTAAATAATAAATGGGACGCCTATATTTTTATACAACATTTCTACTTTACAAAAGCTTTGAAAAGCATTATTAATACAAGGTGTTATGATTTAAAAATTTAACTCTTAATTTATTCAGTATTTTACATTTAACTTTAATTTATTCTTCAATTTAATTAAATTCATTTAAATTAATTAAGCTAAATTTCATTTTTGCATTTTAAATCTAACATTCTTTTTAAATTGTTTACTTTTGGTGAGAATATAAATTAATTTCAGAATCTTTCCATTACATATGTTTTAGGATATTTATTCATTCAATTTAATTTACATTTTATTCACTTTGCAATATTAATTAAACTTCATTTCAAATGATCTAAAATAGAAATATTTATAACTTACTTTTTCTAACTTTTAAATAATATACAGTCTAAAATAAATTATTCCAAAATATAGTGTATTTCCTTTTTAATAATATTGATAAAAAAATTGGTTAATTGTTAATTTTATTCTTTTCAGAAAGTTCAAATTAATTTATTTTAATTCAGGCAAATTCTTTCAGAATAACGAACTTTTCCATATTTCATTTCAAAATTTCTAAGTCCAATAGTCATTTTTCAAAATTTCTTAATTTAAATATTTTACTTTCAAAAACATATCTGGTGGAAAGAAATTTTAATTTTATTTAGATTGCTAAAATTTCATTTGTTTTCATCCATTAGTTTGGCAGTTATAGATTTTTAATTACTTTCGTTTTTTCTGTTTTGAATTTCGTCGAGATTTGCGATCAGACGCCATTGATGAGTATTTGGATGTTTCGGGTAAACAAGCAGGCATTATTTCTTAGTTCCCGCGCATTTGTATCTGGGTCAGTGACTCACGAGAGGCAAGGTCATTATCAGTCCGATTCAAGGTGACAGATAGAAGCTCATAGAACATTCGCAATGACGTGTCGTCAACAGTTAATATTTGACTTTGACCGCGTGGGTAAGCTTCTTCAAAAAATCCATCAGGTGGTGTCACGAGCGCGACAGTTAAGATTCGGAACCGTTAGGAGATGCTCTTTTTTGATTGGCGGAGATTTCAAATCTCAGAGAGAGATCGTACTTTGAGTATTGAAGGAGAATCACTTCGCCAAATTCGTTTGATCGACTAACAACGTTTTTTTAGGCTGTCGGGCCTCTGGCCTGGCGGCAGTTGAGCTTGTTCCAGCACTGGATGAAGTTATTCACTTAGTGGGTGGAAATGTGTTGTGATTTTCTCGAGAGATAGAGATACTAAGATTTTTAGATGATACGGAGCAGTGTTACCATCTCTTTTCGACATCTTGAGCTATTTATTAGCTATCGCTAATTTATTGAAGAGTATTTACGATGTATTAAATTGAACCAGCAGAATTAGATGCTAGCCAATCTACTTTGACATCTAGACCCACCTACATTCTTCAGCGTGTTCGGAGAGCCAGTCCGTGAATTTTCGTACATCCCTGGGTGATTTCTCATTAGATAGATGCAAGCTTGATAGAAGAAAAACGTTCATATTCTTTATTTTCCTATTCCAACAATGAACTCCATTTCTTGAATTTATCCATATATAACAATAGCATTTCACTTCAAGTATAAATAATTATGTTCATCGACAACTGAGAGCACCTTGTAAAAGAATCTGCCATTTTTCTGAGAGACTTTTTTTTAATCTTCAAGAACATCCTTAATGACGAACATTAAATTTTGAAACAATAAACTTATTTAAACGAATAACATTTTAAATTAATCTAAAAGGACTGAACATCATACATTTTGAATGTATTCTCATGATTTAAAATTATTAAAAATTATCTGGTAAGAATTATTGTGAAAGAAGAAAGAATGTGAATTAATATAATCAAATGAAGTTCTTTGCATATTAATATTTTGTGAGTGCTCTTTCTGCTTCAAATAAATCTATGTGTGTCATCTATTTGGTGAGTTATTTATTTTCTTAATCTACATTTCACCGATTTCAGATGGATCAATTTTGGTAAAAATGTTTATCATTCTTAAATTTTACAATTAAGCTTTCAACTTAAATTCTAATATTCCAACATTAAATTTTAACCTTTTTAACTTAACTTATTTCACAACGCAATGTTACTGTCACTTGAGATTACGCCATATAGAGAGATTTTGGGATAGTTAACTTGTACTATTTTCAAAATTGAATTTTCAGGATTGGATTCAATCGGAGTATTTTTCGTGAGAATCATCACTTCATTAATTTTTCCCGGTATAAGTTCTCCGATCCCTAAATCTCGCTATATTTAATTGGCGCCGTGTACCAGTCACGATTTGGGTTGTGTTCCTATTTAATTGGTGCCGTCGACACAGTCTTTTTCTTGGGTTATTAATATTTAATTGGCGACGTGTACCAGTTAGGATTGTGGTTATGATACTATTTATTATTATTTATGACTCTTTTTGTGCTGTATTTTAGTGACTCAAGTAATTATTTTGAGTTAAGTTAATTTTTTTTTTACCGTAGTTGGAAACGGTACTTAAAGTAAATTTTTTTTTTACTCTCAGTTTATTTAGTGTGAAAATAATAGTCAGTAACTTAAAGTGTTATTTTTTTTTTCAAATTAATTTAATAATCTTATTATTCAGTTGATCCAGTGGTAGATATGATGTTATTTTATAAATAATTTTGAGTTTATATTATATTTGAGATATTGATGGTACTTTGCAGATAATTTTTTTTTTCAAATGTGGAAGAGAATCTTAAATTTAATAATGCAATTTGATGATCGATTTCTAAGATTAGGAAGTGTACATATGTCTTAAATTATTTATCATTTTTATTTTATCTGGATATCCATGTGCTATATTTATTTTTTATCATTTCTCCAGTGTTTTTCTTAATTATTTATATGTGATTATGAATATATTTTGGTACTTTTATTATTGAAATTGATAAGGGATTTAATTTCTTTGAACATCTTTGAAAAATATTTCATATTTATTTATATTCTATTATCATTTCATTTTAGTGCAAAAATTTTGGGATTGCAATAGATAGGCGAGAAAAATTTTGAGATTTGTTAAATAATAAATTTTTGGGGAGGTGTATAAAATTTTTTCTGGATAAACATGAACAACCATGATATCCAATTTCAGGCATTGCTTGCTTCTTTGCCAAAATTTCACGGGAAGGAGGATGAAAATGTATCTTTCTTCATTAGGCACATTGTGGATGTTTCTAACATTCAGCACTTGAATAATGAGAGTAGAGTACTTTTACTCAGATTGCACTGCCGTGATAAAGCTGAGGAATTTATTTCTGGAGATCCAATTGCTAGGAATGAGGAGGATTTTGACGCTTTAGTCAGGCTTCTGAGGGATAGATTCAAAAAGGAGGAGACTTTTCAGGAGGCTTCATATAAATACTCCACTACTTGCCAACGTCCCAAGCAGACTGTTAAGGAACTTTCGATGAGATCAGAAAGATTGTACATCTGATGGTCCCCAATAATGAGGATATTCCGCAAATGCAGGCTCTTAAAATGAACCTTATGTTTACAAAATTTTTAGAGGCCCTAAGATCAGATATCAAAACTGAAGTTTTGAAGTTTGGGACAGATAATTTTGAGGATCTAGTCGCTAAGGCTATGGATATTGAGAAGGCTTTTGAGCAGCAGGCGCTTATGGTGAATAATATAAATGCTATTCCATCCACGAGTCAAAATACCCAGGATTCTTTAATTCAGGTATTATTAAAACAGCAGGTTGATTCGAATAAAATGTTGCTAGATATGGCGGAACAGTTGAAAAAATTAAGAGAGGATAAGGACGTTTGCCATATTTGCAATAAGCCGCATAGGACTAAAGATTGCTGGTATTTTCCACAATCATACAGTCATGGGAGTAGCTTGAGGAGAGATGATGGTCAAGTAAACAGTCAGGGTAACTTATCTCCACATATTCAAAATTTTCCAGGTTTCAACCGTAATCAGGGAAATTTTTCTGGAGGCAATGGCAATCGCAGAGGAAACTTTGTACCGAGATACAACAGAGGCAGAAATCACGGAAATTTCAGGCCATATAATCGCAGTCATCGTAGGAATTTAAACTTTTAAGGGGTTCTGGGCATCATTCAAAATTTTCCCCTCAATTTCACAGGACCCTTGATGATAAATGTTCTTTTAATGAGTTTGAGGGTGTTGATACTTTTATTTCTAATGTTAACTCAAAATATTTAATGTCTTGTAATGTGGATGCTTCTGCCTTACCACTAATTAATCTTCATTTTGGTAAGAATTCGTTCTATGCTCTTTTAGATACTGGTGCTAATTTATCCTTAATTCAACCAAAAACCATTGAAATACTTAAACAATACATAAAATTAAATTTTCTTTCTAGGTCAGTCAATATTAAAACAATTAATAATGCTTCAATTCCATATTTCTCAGCTGTACAACTTAATTTTAAAATTAAGAATACATGGTTCCATAATGTTTTTTTTGTGACTCATGATAATTGGCACTCTAAATATCAAATTATCTTAGGTTATGATTTTCTCAATAGAAACAAAGTTTTACTAGATTCTGCCAATTCTCAACTTATCATGGGCAACTTGACTTTTCCTTTTGACAATAAAAATCCTGATTCCATCCAAAACTCTTCAACTAATATTACTGTTAATGATTCTGATAACTTAAATAATTCTCTAAATTCCGATAATACTTCTAATATTAATTCTCAGATGGCTTATACTAATTCTTCTAATGATACTAATGCTAATGTCAACTCAAATGTTCAATATAATTCTGACAACACCAAAAACTATGTAAGACCTAAACATAGAGTAATTCTAAGACCAAACCAAGGCAAAATAATTAAACTTAGAACTTTTCATAAACTTAACAGCTCATCAAATTATTTATTTTGTCCATCAACCACTAAATTACCTCTAAATTTAAATTACAGTCTCCATGAATCTAATGATAACAACTCTATTTTAATTTATATTCATAATAACAATAGTAAAAAAGTAATCTTGGATAAAAGAGTAAAATTAGGATATTTAAAATCAGTTAATAACGATCAAATTTCTAAACATGGAGATTCTCAAACTTTTCAAGTTAATTCATTGGCGACTCAGGATATGTTGCAACTTAGGAAAGAGCAATTAAGTGTGGATAATTTTCAAGTTAATCATTTATCAGAGACAGATAGAAAACGTGTATTGAATATTTTAATGAAAAACTCTGCAGTATTTTCTACGTCATATCAAACCTTAGGGTGCACAGATAATGTTGTTCCTGAATTTAATTTGCTTCATGATTTTGCTTTACAAACAAAACCTTACCCTATTCCGAGAATTGCTAAGGACTTTGCCAGACAGGAGATTGCTTCACTTTTAGAAGCAGGCATAATTGAAAATTCATCTTCAAATTATTGTTTTCCAGTCATTTTTGTGAAAAAGAAATCTCTTCCAACTGATGATCCATCCAAACTTAAATTCAGAATGGTTATAGATTATAGACTTTTAAATGCAATTACTGAACCTTATAAAATATGCTTACCCAGAATCAACGATATTATGCAAAACATTGCAGGTAAAAAATACTACACTGTTCTTGATCTCAAAGCTGCATTTTTTCAAATTCTTTTAAATAAGAAAGATAGGTCTAAATTAGCATTTGCTACTGAATTTGGGAATTTTGCCCCTACCAGAATGCCTTTTGGACTTGTGAATTCAACTAGCTATTTTCACACAGTGATAAATAACTGTTTACATCCTCTTAAAGGACAACATGTTCAATATTTTTTGGACGATATCATTGTGGCTGCAGATACTCTTGAGGAAATGTTGGATTGGCTGCAGAAAGTATTCGATAGGTTGAGAGAATTTAATTTAACTTTAGACCCAGCCAAGCTTCAGATTTGCAAAGAAGAAATTACTTACCTTGGTTTTAAATTACATGCCAATGGTCATTCCCCAGCAACTGATAATGTTAACAAAATCAACAAATTTCCCGTTCCCACAAATGTTAAACAAGTACAGAGTTTTCTAGGTATGGTTAACTATTTTAGACACCTCATTTTTAATTTTGCTGAAATTGTTCATCCCATAGTTAATCTCACAAAAAAGAGTACAAAATTTAATTGGAGTAAAGAGTGTAATGATTCCTTTCTTAAAATTCAAAGTATATTATTAAATAGTCCTACTGTTAAGAACTTCGACGATAGTAAGGAGGTTTGTTTAGTTACAGATGCCTCAATGCAAGCTATATGTGGAATTCTTATGCAAGTTCATGACAATAAATTTTATCCTATTGAATTTTTTTCGAAACAACTAAATCCTGCAGAATCAAAATATCCTTCAATTAAACGAGAATTTTATGCCATTTATGCTTCGATCAAACATTTTCATGAATTTCTCTATGGTAGACAATTTAAAATCTTAACTGATGCAAAAGCTCTAACTTATCATCTTAATCTAGAGAAGCAGACTGAAATTATAACTAAATGGTGTATGTATCTACAAGGTTTTAACTACAGGGTTGAGCATATTCCAGGTTTCAAAAATCCAGCTGATTTTCTTTCACGTGTCATTGATAGATCTGATAATCCAAATGCTTATGTAAATTCATTAAATATTTTCATACCTACTAATAATTCCTTAACTACTGAAAATATTCTTAAAGAACAATTAAATGATACTAAACTTAAAGACATCAGAGATAAAATAATTGCTAAAGATAAAACTAATCCTAACTATTCTATTAACCCAGATAATGATTTAATAATGTTTGCTAAGAAAAAACCAGGCAATGTAAATAGAAGTAAGAAAATAGTTATTCCCAAAACTTTAGTCAACAGTTGTATTGCTTTAGCTCATCAAGCACATTTTGGAATTGCTAAGACTATAGATATGGTGCAAAAGAATTATTTTTGGAATGGGATGGTGCAAGATGTTCAGAACTTTGTCAATAGTTGTGATAAATGTTTACCGCATAAAAGTAAACAGACTAATACCAAACCCGCATTCATTCCTAAGAGTGATTTAGCCCCTGGTGAGATGATAGCGATTGACATAGTGGGAAAGCTTCCAAGATCTCATGATGGGAAATTTTTCATTCTTACTATTGTTGATCATTATTCACGCTTTCTAGAAGCAGTACCTTTAACCAATGTAACTTCTCCATCCATCATTAAAGCTCTAAATTCTTATTTTTCTAGATATGGTATACCTAAATTTATCTTATCAGATAATGCGAAAAACTTCAAATCTGATTTGTTTGATCAATTCCTAAAAACTCTTAATATTAAGCAAAGAAATTCTTCAATTTATTTTCCGAGATCAAATGGTCTTTTGGAGAGGATTCATCGCTCTCTTAAAGAGTCGGTTGCCTCGCTCTCAGATAATGTTATAGAATGGTCAGACAGGCTAAAATTTTATGTTCTTCATTATAACAGCAGTAAACATGCAGTAACTAATTTCACTCCAGCTCAATTATTTTTAGGTAGAGATGTTAATTTACCTATGGATAGCTTTTTACCTCCACGGTCTGTACAGGATCCCCCTGTATATTTTCAACAACTGCAAGAGCATATCAAGACCACTAGAAATTTTGTCAAGCAAAATGAACAAAAATATTTTAGCTTGAATGAAAAATTTCTGAAAGGTCGCTCTCCTCCAAAACTATCCATTGGTGATACTGTATATCTTAAAAATTTAATACCTTCAACAACTTTTAAACCTAAAAACTCTGGTCCATATAGAATCATTGGAGCATTCAGGGGTGATAATTATTTGATAAAACATATCAATGATCAGACAGGCAAAGAAATTAAGGTGAATGTAATGAAACTCATTCACGCAGGGTATTAGTATATGTGTTAGTTTTTGGATAGATTTATTTCCTTTAGAATGGTACTTATTTGTATATATTTTTCTTCTGCAATATGTTATATCTACAACTATTTATATATATATATATATATATTTTAAATTTTACTGGTGCAATAATGTGGTGACTATATATACTTTCTTTGGTCATTTATTTTGTTCATATCACCTGATGCACTACTGGCCAGGGTGATGTCAGGTGTGTTCAATCTGAATTGACGACTAATTTTATGAACTATAATTCTTCACGAACATTCATCAACTTATTTAACATTTACTTAGAAATATGGCTAACTACATCAAAGATTTACTATTGTTTGTTATATATTTAAATTTTATTATCACAAAATGTCACTACATTCAGTTCTTATATTTATTTTATCTTGCCATTCTTCAAGGGAAATTATTTTTGTTTGAATTCTATACATTTGCTTCAGAGATTAGCTGATTGGTGTGATGTAATTTTTTTGTATTATTAATGGATCCGAAAATTTATTTAATTTCTACAAGTAACAACATGATAGTAGAAAGAAAGAAATAAAAAATAATATGAGGAAAATTTTGAGACAAAATTTTATATTTAAAGATAATTGATATATAAAGAAATATATCAAAATAAATTAAAAGAAATGAGAAAGAGGATTAAGAAATTTTTTAAATCTCTATTAAATGCGCATACCTACATGGTTCAGTGAGAGATTGTTTTATAAGAATACGATGGAGCAATTGCTCTAGGTTTTTTCTTGTTTTTTTTTTCCTATAGTTTACAGTGAGCACACACGGAAGGGAAATTCAGCTAGTTCGGGGTTAAAATTACACAAATCTGCCCTTCTGACAAATCCTTCAAGGTGCAACTGTTGCATAATTTATGGGAAAATTTTTATTTGTAAATTTGATGTGTCCTAGACTTCTTCTGAAGTTCTACTAATAAATAACTTTTAAGATTAATTAAATCTTTCGGACACTACTACTTTTTCAGTTGAGGTGTGCTCACGCTTTTCTCAATTTAGAATTTGTAGATTTTGCAAATATGATGATTGTATGAAGTTTGATGGTTATTTGTCTCAGCATCACATACCAGCAGCAATTTTTACATCCTGTTATTTTGAAACTGTTTTATTTTGTTAAAATCTGTGCAATATATTTTTACTTGCTTTTGAGAGGTTACTTCATTTGAGGAATGTTATATTGTATATAAATTACATTTTTTTTTGGGTTCGCACATTGGATATCTCAGATAAATTTTTTTTTAATGTTTTCTTAAAATTATGTTTGGATAATAACTGCAATAGAAATACCTGCAATACAATTAAAATGTTTTGTGCAATAGTTTTCATACTCCTATGTATAAATTAGTATTCTTATTTATCCTTATGTTTCATGTTGTTAATGTATTTGAATCTGTGTTTATATAATCAATCATTTACTTTTGAATTTGTTGGCATTGTGTATATAATTTTTATCTCTCATATATATATCTACTTATTGTTTTTTGAATGTAATCATACTGCTGATTCTATTTGTAACGACTCGGCAAACAAATCTCAGGGAGATGAATGGTTTAAAATTGTATATATAAAATACATATTGTAGGTTTTGATTTTTGATTCACGTTTTCGTTCATTTTGCTGTATTTTATTTTATGTATGTAGAGTTATATCTACAATTGATGCAATTACAATTTCTACTGATGAATCAATGTGATGCAGATTTTGTGTTGGTAAGATGTTCAGTTCATTTTTTTTTCTCATCCCTTTGGCTTAAATTTTTTTTTCCCTTTTTTTTCCATTTTCTGGAGGTAAAATGTTATGATTTAAAAATTTAACTCTTAATTTATTCAGTATTTTACATTTAACTTTAATTTATTCTTCAATTTAATTAAATTCATTTAAATTAATTAAGCTAAATTTCATTTTTGCATTTTAAATCTAACATTCTTTTTAAATTGTTTACTTTTGGTGAGAATATAAATTAATTTCAGAATCTTTCCATTACATATGTTTTAGGATATTTATTCATTCAATTTAATTTACATTTTATTCACTTTGCAATATTAATTAAACTTCATTTCAAATGATCTAAAATAGAAATATTTATAACTTACTTTTTCTAACTTTTAAATAATATACAGTCTAAAATAAATTATTCCAAAATATAGTGTATTTCCTTTTTAATAATATTGATAAAAAAATTGGTTAATTGTTAATTTTATTCTTTTCAGAAAGTTCAAATTCATTTATTTTAATTCAGGCAAATTCTTTCAGAATAACGAACTTTTCCATATTTCATTTCAAAATTTCTAAGTCCAATAATCATTTTTCAAAATTTCTTAATTTAAATATTTTACTTTCAAAAACATATCTGGTGGAAAGAAATTTTAATTTTATTTAGATTGCTAAAATTTCATTTGTTTTCATCCATTAGTTTGGCAGTTATAGATTTTTAATTACTTTCGTTTTTTCTGTTTTGAATTTCGTCGAGATTTGCGATCAGACGCCATTGATGAGTATTTGGATGTTTCGGGTAAACAAGCAGGCATTATTTCTTAGTTCCCGCGCATTTGTATCTGGGTCAGTGACTCACGAGAGGCAAGGTCATTATCAGTCCGATTCAAGGTGACAGATAGAAGCTCATAGAACATTCGCAATGACGTGTCGTCAACAGTTAATATTTGACTTTGACCGCGTGGGTAAGCTTCTTCAAAAAATCCATCAGGTGGTGTCACGAGCGCGACAGTTAAGATTCGGAACCGTTAGGAGATGCTCTTTTTTGATTGGCGGAGATTTCAAATCTCAGAGAGAGATCGTACTTTGAGTATTGAAGGAGAATCACTTCGCCAAATTCGTTTGATCGACTAACAACGTTTTTTTAGGCTGTCGGGCCTCTGGCCTGGCGGCAGTTGAGCTTGTTCCAGCACTGGATGAAGTTATTCACTTAGTGGGTGGAAATGTGTTGTGATTTTCTCGAGAGATAGAGATACTAAGATTTTTAGATGATACGGAGCAGTGTTACCATCTCTTTTCGACATCTTGAGCTATTTATTAGCTATCGCTAATTTATTGAAGAGTATTTACGATGTATTAAATTGAACCAGCAGAATTAGATGCTAGCCAATCTACTTTGACATCTAGACCCACCTACATTCTTCAGCGTGTTCGGAGAGCCAGTCCGTGAATTTTCGTACATCCCTGGGTGATTTCTCATTAGATAGATGCAAGCTTGATAGAAGAAAAACGTTCATATTCTTTATTTTCCTATTCCAACAATGAACTCCATTTCTTGAATTTATCCATATATAACAATAGCATTTCACTTCAAGTATAAATAATTATGTTCATCGACAACTGAGAGCACCTTGTAAAAGAATCTGCCATTTTTCTGAGAGACTTTTTTTTAATCTTCAAGAACATCCTTAATGACGAACATTAAATTTTGAAACAATAAACTTATTTAAACGAATAACATTTTAAATTAATCTAAAAGGACTGAACATCATACATTTTGAATGTATTCTCATGATTTAAAATTATTAAAAATTATCTGGTAAGAATTATTGTGAAAGAAGAAAGAATGTGAATTAATATAATCAAATGAAGTTCTTTGCATATTAATATTTTGTGAGTGCTCTTTCTGCTTCAAATAAATCTATGTGTGTCATCTATTTGGTGAGTTATTTATTTTCTTAATCTACATTTCACCGATTTCAGATGGATCAATTTTGGTAAAAATGTTTATCATTCTTAAATTTTACAATTAAGCTTTCAACTTAAATTCTAATATTCCAACATTAAATTTTAACCTTTTTAACTTATTTCACAACGCAATGTTACTGTCACTTGAGATTACGCCATATAGAGAGATTTTGGGATAGTTAACTTGTACTATTTTCAAAATTGAATTTTCAGATTGGATTCAATCGGAGTATTTTTCGTGAGAATCATCACTTCATTAATTTTTCCCGGTATAAGTTCTCCGATCCCTAAATCTCGCTATACAAGGACAATGCAAATATAAAAGAGACTTTTTTAATATCAATGGAAAATTTTTATACTTGTTGTCATGACAATCATGGTAAGTTATTTATGGTTAAAAAATTTATTCTTTTTTTATTGTGTTTTTTTCATTTTTCATATGTTTATTTATTTAGTCTCTAGCATTATGAGTGAATACAAAGTACCTACTGTGATTGCACGAAGTATAATAATTGAACTTTAAATTTATGAAAATGTCAAACTTATTGAAAATTGGCACAGACAATTCGGAAATGACACCCTATCAAGGTCTTTGGTATGCAAATGACACAAGTTGTTTAAAAATAGCTATAGAGAAGGTGAAACAAGGTGATTCAGTATGGAAAGGCACATAAAAGATGAAACTGCTCCACTGAAGCAAAGACAGGCAAAGGTCTCACTAATAATTTTTGGGATTTACGAGGTATTGTGTACGTTGATTTTCTTCATGAATGATATACATATAATGCAGTATAAGACTGGGAATTTTGGGAGAAGACTTATCAATCTAAAAATCATTAATGTAAGATGTCACACAGCTCATGTAGCAGAACAAAACTTAGAGAAACTTTTGTGAATAATAATTAATCATCCTCCTTATAATCTAAACTTAACTTCAGACTAGCATTTATTTGGATTCCCCTTAAATAAGCATTAAGAGGTGAAATATACTCAATTTTTGTGCAGTATGCTTTATACATACCCTAATTTTTTTTTTATTATGCAATAATAAAAAAAACTCAATATGTTGAAGAAAGTGTGCAGATGTTAAAAAAAAAGATATCTAAAAATAACTTTGATACAATTTGGGCAATTAATATTTCAAAAATAATCAATTAAAATAGTCTTCTTTATAACTGATTTGCCCTTGTATTTTTTAATGTATTGTGTTATACAGTTAATGTAGTAGAATTTTACAGTTAATGTAATTACTCTGGTAAAATAAATACTGCATCAAGCTTCATTATTAAAATTATATGCCATCTATATTTATTTATTTTAAACTTGTTCATGACAAAATAAAACATGTATTTGTTTTTCAATTATCTAAAACAGATAGCTATTTTATTGAAATTTAGTTTTATGGACACAAGAATAAATATTAACTTTAATCATATAAGGCATAAATGTCTTATATGATTATTTATCAGCAAGACTTTCTGGATATACACGAGTAAGGATATATCAACTAAAAATAGCAGATATTATTAATATGAAAAATACATGTAAAATTTATTTACTTATATAAACCATTCCAATTTCCTTTTATTCCACTAGTTAGCTGAGGACCACATTGCTCAATAGATTTAAGAAAATCATCTGGGTTGAATGGTCGTGGTGCAGGAGTATCCTAAAAGGCAAATTAAATTGCTTTGTGCACTCATAATTCCATATAATTCTGAAGAAAATAATCAAACAATTCCCAAAATCTTGAAATTGAATTTTAATCTTATAAAATAAAACAATAATAGAAACAAGTTAAATAATAAAATTAATACACAAAACAATACTAAATGTGGTAGCTAATATGTATGGTTTTTAATAGCATAGGTTTGTAGGGTAGATTTCTGGTCTTATATATGTATAAAGAGTGCATATATGCTAATAAAGAATAAAAGACCCAGGTGTTTAATGCAATAAAAGATATTAAGTCTAAAATTTTATAAAAAAAATCATTAAAAACAACAATTTATCTCAATGATAATAACAATCAGATTTAAAATTTTGGATATAGTTGGTTTTGTAAAAACAATAACAGATTTAGTTAGATAAAATGAAAAACATACACGAGTAAATACTATTTTTATTTCAATGGGATAGTCATTAAAAGGCTGTGTATCTAATTCTATTTAATCTTTATAATAATATATTTTTTTATCTGTTTAAAAACTAATTTTTTACTTTTCACAAGTTTGCTGATGGCAAAAATTTTCTATAATTTCATACTTGCTAATTTTCAAAAAAGGAAAAAGCAGCGGGGGTAAGGGGGGGGGGGTAGAGGAGGGATTCTACTAGTGACATGTCTGGCCTAGCATGCCATTTTGAATCATATATAAACATGGAAGTTGTGCAATTGTAACAATATTATACAAAATAGAAACCCTCTCATCCTTAAGGGCATTGTTCAGTCAGATCTCAAATTCCCTCGCTAATTTTAAACCTATGGATGTGGAATGCATTCGTATTTTTAAATATCTCATCTGGAAATCAAAATTTTAAACTTTTTTCTTCTGTGTACTCTTCTTAAAGGATGTGTTTCTTTTTTAGTTGACAAAATATTCCAAAAGTATGCAATTAATTTTGTTTGAAGTGTTAAAATCTTATTCACAGCTCTAAGATTTTAATACATAAAATATTAAATTAAGCACGGATTTTAGAAATATTTTGTATACTAAAAAACATCCTTTAAGAAGCGAACACACAAAAAAAAATGTTAAAAATATTTATTTTGTGATGAGAAATTTAAAAAATACAAATGCATTCTATGACTATAGATTTAACATTAGAGAGGGAACTGGAGACCCAACTGACTAACAACTTTAAATAATATAAATAGGGCTTGAATTTTAGAGCAGGATGGCAGGTTTCATGCCCGAAATTTCAAAATTGCACCCAAAATAATATCGTTGGCAAGAATCCCCCACCCAAAAAATTCACCTTTTTCCGGAGAATTTGGTTTTTTGAACAAGTTCTGTGACCGACTGACGAATATTGCGATATTTTCTTTCGACCAATCAACGAATTTTGTGGGTTTTCTCACACAACAGATGGACGAATTTCGCATTTTTAGCTCCGTGACCAATTGACAAATTTCGCAATATTTTCTGAAAATGATTCGCGAATTTTTTGGTTTCTTATGACAGATTAACTAAATTTACAATTTTTTCTTGTGTCCAACTGAATAACTTTACGATTTTCCTCCGTGACCGACTGACGAATTTCACGATATTTTCACACCATTGATTGGCAAATTTTGCAATATTTTCATGCAACCAATTAGCAAACTTTGTGGAGGTTTTTAACTGCGACGGATCGATGAAATTCACAATTTTTTCCCATGACCAATAGACGATTTTTTCCACAACTAATTCACAAATTTCATGATTTTTTTCTGCGACCTATTTGTCTAATTTCACAGTTTCTTTTTGAAAGAGATTGATGAAATTCATAATTTTTCATCGCGTCTAACTGAAATTTTTTGCAATTTTTCTCCGCTGATAAATTTTGTGACATTTACCCGTGATTGTTACACAAATTTCACAACTTTTTCTCTTGACCGTTTCACAAATTTTACGGTATTTTCACGCAATTGATTGGTGAACTTCATGGGGGAGGGGAGGTTCGAGTGACCGAACAAAAAAATTTTGCGATTTTTTACCACGATAGAATGATGAAATTCATGACTTTTTTCCCCCTGCAACCGTTAGACAAATTTTACGATATTTTCCCAAGACTGGTGAACAAATTTTTGCGATATTTTTCTGCGACTGAATGGCAAACTTGTGGGGTTTAATTTCAAGCAAAGAAACGACAAATTCTGCGAATTTTTTTCCTGTGACAGATTGATAAATTCATGATTTTTCTCCCCGCGAACAATCGGTGAATTTCACAATTTTTTTCCTTACGATCGATGGATGTATTTTGTGATTTTTACTCCCGCAATCAAAAAAGGAAAATAACCAAAAGGGCAGTATGGTCCTCCAGGCGTTGCACCCTGCCAAATTGGCTTAGAGTCTGCACTAAACAAAAATGAGATTAGAACTGCAAAAATCTTGTGGTGAACATGAAGAAATTTTTTCCCTGAACTCCAAGAAAACATATTTAGAAACAACAAACTAATTGATCCTTGCAATTCACAAAAATTAGGACTTGACATTTTAAAGTCAACCTACATTTCTCATGTAATAAAAAAATGAATCAACGGTTTCCTTTCAAACTTTGGACATGGATTTAAAAATTCAATGCATAGAATCAAAGATAGTTCAATCAAAGGAAATACCAGGGATTCTAGTTTTTGCTTTATTTTGTACATATTTTGGCTAAAACAATTCTGTTCAGAAATGGATATTTATAATGCCACCAGCCCAAATATGCATTGTTCATGCAAGTAGTTAAAAATGAAGGCACATCAGAATTTGCAAAGTTTTCTGAATTTTTTTAAAGAGAGAATAACTATAAGAGTTTGATATTTCCCAAAGTTATAAACGTTGCTCTTGTGCTGCCTGTCACAAGTTTACCTTGTAAAAAAAAGTTTCAGTGCCCGAAATCGAATAATTTAGAAATTCATTTAACAACCCAATTGTTAAGGGTCCATAACATTTGTTGAAAGTTGAAAAACAGATGTTGTATATATATACAGTGGAACCCGCTTAAGAAGTTTTCCAGGGGACCGGGTAAATAAAACGTCTTAAACGGGAAAACTTCTCAGGGGAAAAATTGTAATGGCTAATTACATAATGAAGACATTCATAGCACAAAATTATACAAAGTGTTAAATTAGATATACGGAATAATGTTATAAATTAAAAAATTAATTTTTTTAATGCATTAATATAATTAAAAGAAAGAAAGTACAGTAGTAAATAATAACAAACTGATTTACCTGTATTTTATTCAAAGCTTCACATTACTTATTTATTGCTAATACATATCATTATTACTGAAATAATCCTTAATACTTTTTTGTTTTTTCTTTTTTTCTAATAGTTGTAAATGAAAAGAGTCAAGTTGTCTTAAATTTTTATGTATTTCGTCTGGGACATTCTCTTGACTTTCTATATAACGTCGAAAAGTTTCTAGTCCTTTTATAGCATCTGAGTAGCTTGGAACTATTGGATCATCTTCAGTTTCACTTGATTCATTCCCATTTTCATCTGGCATCAAATCGCAAATGTCTTCCACTGATAAAATCTGGCTCGGTATTACATCATTATCAACATTAACATATTCACAAAACGACGTAGTAAAGTTCAATTCTTTCTGCAGTATTTTCCAATCATCTTCATCAATCTCTGGTTCATACACATCTGTTTGCTCTCCATTTGAAAACCCAACTTTTTTAAAGCAATTGGCAATGACAGTTGGATTTACAGATTCCCAAGCAGATGTAATCATATGAATAGCTTCTAAAACATTAATCTTTTTCAATTTTTCTCCATTTTCCAGATTTAAAAGAATCCACTTGACTAACCGTTTTCTGAAGTGTTGCTTAAATGCCCTAATTACGCCTTGATCCATTGGCTGCAAAACTGCTGTAGAATTTGGTGGAAGGTAATGCATTTTAATGTGATCCAATTTCACATCTTTGGAATGTGCACTACAATTATCAACAAACAAAGTAATCTTTCTTTTTCCTTTCTCATTTTAGTGTCCAATTTCTTTAGATATTTTTCATAAATTGGAATTGTCATCCAAGATGCTTTATTGCTTTCATATTGACAAGGCAATGATTTCACATTTTTGAAGCACCGTGGTTTTGCCTTTCCGATTACTAAAAGTGGAAGTTTCTCACTACCGTCCATGTTGCTACCTAGCAAAACCGTTAAACGCTCCTTGCTCGATTTCCCTCCATAGCAATTTTCTCCTTTAAATGCGAATGTTTTATCAGGTAGTAGGTTATAGAATAGGCCACATTCATCCAAATTGAATATGTCTTTTTCTTTATATCCGGATATTAAGGTTGGTAAGATATTCGATTTCCATTCATCTGCTTCTTGCATATTGACACGTTTACTTTCTCCATTTATAGATTTATAAACTAATCCAGCTCTGTTTTTCATCCTGTCGATCCATCCGTTTGATGCATTAAATTCAACATTCATTTTCTTTGCAATTTCATCTGCTTTTTCTCTTAAAATTATTCCACTTATAGGGATGTTTGCTAACCTTGCTTGTTTAAACCAAATAATCAGCTTTTCTTCTATTTCTTCATATTTACCTTTTTTTATTTTTTTTGCATTTGAAGACTGCAATGAGGATATGGTTTCTCGTTTAGCAATGATGCCATTCAGAGTTGTCACTGGCATATCCAACTTTTTCGCAATTTGAATGCGTGTTAGATGCACATTTTCATCTACCTCTTTCAAAATTTTCAGTTTTTGCTCAACAGTTAAAGCCTTTCGTTTTATTCCTCTATTAGGCATGTTGAAATTTTAATCCAAGGAAAAGAGCAACACAGATGACTACTATTGGACTGTAACATAAAAATAAACCACGAAAAAAATATGCAAAACTAGTCATACGAATTGAGTTTCTTAGTGCAAGCTGAATATCTTTTGTGCTCAGGAGAACGTCTATAGAGCAGTGTCAGATGTCTAAATCCCATATTCACCAGCTCATGCTGGCGGCTGGCAACCCGAATTTCTGAGAAAAACCGGTAGAAAAACCAGTTCCAATCAACGGCGGGCATGAGGAGAACAGCTTTCTAGCCGCTTGCCAGAACAGGTTGGTGAATACGAAAAATGTCAGCGGAACAGTTGTTTCTGACTATTTCTGAAAGACCCCTCCCCCCACGGAGGACATTCCCCCTCAGGGCCTATATCCCTGATGTAGATAATCGGCCGTCATAAATAAACACAATAAACACTGACTATTTCTGCGAATGAAGCTTCTAAAATCACTCACAAATAACTCAATGAAAATTCTTCTTTTAGGAAGCAAACAAACAAGCAAAAAACGAAAGAAAGAATTTCATTTCAAACTGTATTCTTTTGCAATATACCGCTTGCTTTCGCATATTTCATTTAAATTCATCACAGCGATAATCCCCCTACCCCTGCTAAAATCCGGCATACAAAGAAAATAACCCTTTGCTTTACAAGAAATTCCCAAATGAGTTGTTTGAAGCCTCCTCCGATTCTGAACAATGGTTATCTATGAGGACAGGTGTTCCATTCCTTTACTTTTCTGCTTATAAATTCATTTCTTCATAGGTATATTTTGAATCTTTTTAATTCTTGGAAGAACGAACATTGTAAATGCAAAAAATGTCACCTCAAAGTGAAATTCGAAAAGACAATTTTCGGAGATTTTGAAACTTCTTAAGCAGGAAAAGTTCCAAAATCAAAACTTCTTAAACAGTGAATTTCAGCATTAAAGAAATAGAAAATCAAATGGGACCATGGATAGAAAACTTCTTAAGCGGGAAAACTTCTTAAACGGGAACTTCTTAAACGGGTTCCACTGTATATACTTTCTTCCTTTTTTTAAAATAAAAATAAACATTTTCTATAATTATTCTGAGTTACCAATTTTAATTTTCTCAATGGTATTTTGTCATGCCCGTAATAATTTAAATAGTACGTAAAATAATAGTAGGGTTTAAAGATATTTTTTCTCCCTCCCAAACTGCTCAACTCCCCTCCATTTATACATGTTGGGAGGGAGACTCCCCTCCTAGGAAAAATTGAATTTCAAGCCTTGATAAAACAAATGAAACAAAAATTATGCTCATATCCATTAAAAATCTGATACAAACCTTATGAGGAGAAACATTTTTCAATAATGGCATCAAACTGGCCATATACCTTTCCTGAAAAAGAAATGAATATGTGAATATGTAACTTACACATACATATATAAATTATTATTCCTGAAAGTTAGGAATAGTACTTAAGATAATTATGGATGCCTGTAAAAGAAGTGTACACATATACATTACTGAAAACATGAGATGGTCACTCAACAATACTGCTAAATGTCTTCTTAAAAAAGGATAATTGATTAGTTAGTTATTCTAAAACTGCCCAAATAAAGTAAAGTGGGGAAAAAAAACTGATAATAATCTGAAGAGCTAACTAATAAACCAAAATGAACAGCAGGCACAGGATAAAGATTTGCAGAGTGTTCTGAATATTTATTCAGTCTCTGTAGATAAAGGAAGAATTTTAAAATAATCAAAGGAAAAAATATCACATTACTGGCGAACAAACCATCTTTAAAGTATTGAGAATAATTTTCTTTTATAATGCCTTTACAAGAAACAACAATATTGGTGACATTATTTCCTTTTAAGTTAATTATAATTTATAAAAAAATTCTAAAAAATAACTTATACACATGCAGTTTTATCTTGTCTTTTCTTTCTTTTTTTCAATGGGCAAGTTGTAGATATTACATGACCAGTGTTGACCATCTTACCCATAAAACAGAATATATTTTAATGTAAATTTAATGTTTTGCTAAATATTTTACTAAAATTTTAAAATACTGTGTGTTATGTTGCACTTTAAGGCCCGACTGAAAATTGTAAATGATTGGTGTAGGCATTTTATATATATTTAAAAGTACTGTGCATTACATAGAGCCACAGAATGACAATTCTGCATCGCAAAAAAATCACATTGAGAAATGTACTCAAATAAAAGATATTCAAACTTTCAACCAAGCTTCTCTATTTGGTGTCAAGGAAATATATATATAAAATCAAGTATATATATATACAGCAAGATTTTATCTTCCTATAATAATAAATTATTTTTTAAAAAGATACTTTTATTAGAAAACTTCAAGTTTAAAAGGCAAAAATGTTTTACTTTATAATAATTTTCTAGAAAATAAATTCTTCAGAAAGGCAAAAATGCAATTAATTTCAAATTAAACAGAAACATTAATATTTGCCAAAATAACACATAGATATGAATATGGGTGTGTGAAATGTTATTAAAACCCTATAATTTAGTACAATTCGATGCTTAACCTCTTCAGACCTGAGGTACATAAATGTATACCTCTATTCTTTACCTCATAAAAACTAAACTGTTTGATTTTTTTACATTTTGACTTCACTTCTAAATAACAGAACGCTTTTTACTTTAAAACCAAACCAATAAATGGCACCATGCATGCTGATTTCCTCATAAAATACAAGTTATCTATCTTCATCTGAGTTTGCAAAACATCCTGAAGATAGTGTGGCCAAGACAGCAAGTAATTTTCACAATTATTTAACTTAAATACTTAACAATAAAAAACTTGAATTTGTAGATCATTCACTTGTTTAAGGCACTTCAATTTGTTCTTATGTGAATTTAGGTTATTGGTAATTAAAGTGATATTTTAGGGAGACTAGCAATTTCAGATCCATATATTTGTTAACCTAAATTTCCAGTCCTCTAATCAATTTCAGAAAAGGGCCTTTTTCTATCATTGATGATGTCATTTTATTTGTGCAAAAGCAATGAATGATGATTGTATTATTATTTTAGCTTCAGGTCTCAAGAGGTTAATTATACTAGTCAAATGTACTATGAAAAGACACATATAAAAATAGCTAATAGTTAATTTCAGGGGTCGAAAGTAGCATGCTTCAAGTAGCGAAACTATACAGTAGTTTGTAGTGTAGCACACTATATTTTGAACAGTGTAGTGTAGCAAGTAGCACAATACAAAAAATCAGTAGTTTGTAGCGAGAACCAACGCTACTTTTAACGCCGCTTCAGGGGTTGGAAATGAGCCATTCTGTGAATCACGTGGTCGAAACTTCCATCTTTTCTGCCAAAATTTGTTCGACTCGATAATTTGTGAATCTCAGCAGCAAAACTCAGCTGCAGTATATAGCAATGCATCTCATGAAATCATACATTTTTCCCATTGACACTTGCTGCTAAAATCAAGTACTAACTCACCAAAGGAATAGATTTTATTGCTGGCAACACTTGCCTATTTACTCGTTATTATGTTTTCATGTTTTAACGCCAGGTTTCATAATATTCGGAATTGCTGTATTTGTAGATTTATTTATTGTTTGCATTTAGAGTTGCTTTTCTGCAATTTTTTAGATTATAATATCTTTCTTCATTTTGTTACGAAGTTTGTAATGTGTGTATGATATAAAGTAACATTTTGGAGACAAACACAAAACATTTTTTTGTATGTTATCTTCCTTATTTTTTAATGCAGTTATGTCAGATTTATTTAACTGACTCCCAGCAGACGTGATATAATGAGGGGTAGCTTTATTATTTAATCCGTGTCTTCAATTTTGAGTGTAATTTGAACCCTTTGATAAAATCTCAAAGTACTGAAGTAGTGACTACTTTTGAAAAGTAGTTTGTAGTCGCTACTTTTTAAAACAAGTAGTTGCAGTTGTAGTTAACTACATTTTAGATAAAAAAGCTGTAGTTGTAGTTCACAATAATAAAAAAGTAGTTTTTCCAACCCCAGGTTAATTTTTGAGTAAAGAAAACTTTTTTGGTCAACTTTTACACTCTTTATGAGATTTACTATCATTTATAAGATTTAACATATTCGGTCAACAAATTTATAGGTATGCTTAATGTTATGAAAAAAAATAGAAAAAAAAGGAAGATAATAGGAAAGATGGAATTAATGCATTTTCTGACATAGAATTATAGATAGAATTTTGAATATTAAAACATAATTTAAATTTTGCAATTTCCTAAAATAGATGAGCAATAATTTAGCCAATGATCGAAAGTGGGAAGAATAAACAATAAAAACAATGCGTTGTGAAAAGAAGATAAAATTTTTGAATATAATAAAAACAATAATTGATCTCTTCATGATAAATTATAATAACAATTCTTACCTGAACTGAAAGATCTGCATCGCTGAAAACATAGATAAATACGATGTTTATAGTGCCACTAGAGATTAGGTGTTACTTTAAAATCTTCATATTATTAAATAATATTTATTCATGAGGTATTAAATTATTTTTAACATTATAAAGTTAGCTTTTAATTTTAAAGGCACTCTGTAAAAAAATACGTTATAAATATCAGATTGATAATAAATTATGAAACACCAAAGAAAGAGACATAGGTTGAACAACACTTATTTATTCATATATCAATAAAAGTTAAAAGGGAACTATATATATATATTCATTTTTTAGGTGTGCGCACAACCTTACAACATATTAGATTATTTATTGCAATATCAGTATAGATGCTGAAATTTAAATATAAATACAACAAATTATATTTATCAGCTTGAAGTATAAAACTATTAAATTTTATATATTTCTGTGAATGACGTTACTTTATGAGTATTTATACAGATTAATGAGTAGTGAAAAAAGTCTCTCAAAGAGTAAAACTATTTTTGGTTGCATTCTGCATCTCATCACTATATCATCTGAAGTTACTACAGTTCTTTTCTCGAACTGATGACTCTGTACTGATCTATACCAAGTCTATACATTATGATTGACGTTAAGATATTTACCAGAATATCACTATTGTCCTAACCTTGTTGGTGAGTGGAATATTCAATAATCCTCATCTTATAACTCAACCACGGAGTGAAGTTTCTGCATTATTCAAGAAGATTTAGTGATAAACTTCCGAGAAAATATACAAAATGGTGTTACCGTCTTTTGGAACATTATGTAGATTTCAAAAGTAAATAAGATGATCCACAGCTAGACTCTGGTACGAATCGTTGATCAGGACTTAGCTCCAACTCCAACAGAGAGTGATCGTCGCATCCGTCAAAGTAATAGCAGACTTGCCAAGTTTCCCAAATGAAAAAGCCTGAGATTTTTTTTACTAGTTACTTTATCGACATTTCCATCTTTACACATTAATGCAATTAGATTACATGTAAGCCAATTTTACAGTTTTCCCAAACAATTTCTCGTAACACACAAAAGGAATGTAATGCATATGGACATAAAATTTCCTATTATAACATTTACTCTATGATTAAATATTAAACTTTTCCTTTTTACAAAAATGATAATGAAATGAATTTTTTTTAAATAACCTAATTGATCACAGATGCCTCTTAACTGAGGTAGTAATGGACATAAGTTACATTTATAAACCATCAGAAATAAATTATAATTATTATTCCTTCACACTAACAGTTTTCAATTTACATTCCATTACACTCAGATGTATTTAAACTGATGTTTACTGTTATGCTGTCTATTTTATAACTTAAATTATTACAAAGAAAATCTTATAAAATACTAAAAACGTTGCCAGCTTGACTAATCAGCAGAACTAATTGGTAAATTGTGCTCAACGAAATATGCTGTAAAAAGAGATTCAGCACGAATAACACTGAAGTCATCTTTTTTCTGGAAAAAGTTAGCATCAATTTTTTTGCATTTCTTGGCGGCTAGTTTGGCAGTTAGATGATTATCACGACTAATTGTTTCGTGATATCGCCTCTTCATTTATGAAAAATCGATGCACCAAACACTACAAAAAACGTAAGAGTTCCCTTTACTGGAGGGTAAGATTCATGAGAATTCTTCTGTATACGACTCGTTATACACGGTTCCGTACTTCTTGTTTACCGCTGCTGAAGATTCAGAGGAGGCCGATGAAATAGCTTCACAGTCTGACTGTATAAATTCAGAAGTCATTATAAAATAATATACCAACTTAAAAACAATATCGGTAAATTCCTCAATAACTTTCACGCTAAATAAAACAAAAGAGAACTTAAAAATAAATAGAATTCAATCAAAACACAGACACGTGTATCGGAGAATATTAGCGATCCAAAATACAGCTTGCAGGTAGCTTCGTGCTCCGATGTGATTATGTTCAATCTCTTTTCTCTCCCAACGGCTCTCCGAACGACTGAGCATATTGTTCCGCGCATACAGACGAACAGCAGAACGCGCGCTTTCATTTTATGGATGAATGCCAAGCGTTTTTCTTCTCATTCGCATCGCCCAAGGAGCAGGAACTTCCTCGTTCGACGGTTATCTCCATGGTTACTCCACTGTAGGTGCGCGGAAGAGATCCAATCTACGCAGGCTGCGCGCAGTGCCGCGAAGGGAAGGGAATTTAGATTTATTCAATTATTCGCATAAGCCAGCCGTCCGTAACGGCGCAGTCGCAGTCGTACACAGTGGATTGAAAACGAAACTTGCGTGTTCAAAATAGAAAAAAGCCGGAGATATTTCACGGTAATCCGGAGATTAAATTATGGTAAAAAAAGCCGGAGACTCCGGCCAAAAGCCGGAGACTTGGCAAGTCTGTAATAGCATAGCATCTGAGGTCCCAAACTCATATATCTTCTTATTGCCATTATACGTTAAATATTTTAAAGTGTTAATTCAAAAAGACAAATTGGGAGATAATTTCCGTTAGGACTCTACTGCTGAACCTGTTTAGTCCAACAGTAGGCCTAATACGGAAACAGTATTTTTTTTGAGGAGCGCAGAGTGCAGACTTGTTTCCACACCCACGTCCAGAAGCGAAGAGATCAGACGCTTACAGAGATACATTGAAGTCCCCCGTTTCGCGCCGAAACTTTAATAGCCAATCAGAGACCTCCACGCTTCTACGGTGTTCAAAACTCCGGTGCAGATAATGCCACAGGAAAAATGCTTAAAGATTAAACGTAACGACTCGCAACTCAAGTTTGCGATCGCTAAAGCTAGTGCGTTGATGGAAAAAGTATATATACGATTGGCAACCGCTGATGAATTAAAATGGCGTTTGTTTACAATTAAAAGAATATAGAAATTAGCGTTATGGTTGCCGATCAAATGAAAATAAATTTAGAAAATGGGAATTAATTAAAAATGGGAAATAAATAATTTAAATTTAAAAATAAATAAATAAATTTAGCATAAATAAATTTTAATAATAAAAAGAAATAGATGTTATGTTCGTGTCATAACACTTAAAATATATTTTTTAATTTTATACATACATTAATTTAAATTATACAATAATAAAATTTTATTTATTGAAGAAAAATATTCAAGTTTTACTTACCAAGGGGATCATAAAGCTCTGAGTAAGTTCTAAAAGATAATGTCTTACCAGCGTATTTGGAATTTCAGTGGAACCATCATTCTGAATACTCTAAAAAAAAAAACAAAATTCAACAACTTAAAAATTTTCAATAATAATAAATACTTAATGGGTACTTAAGTAGAATCTAAATTTATACTCCAATTTAAAAAAAATTATAGAATATTTTTCCCCTGGATCTATAAAAGTTCTTATATTTAAAATGATTAAGAATTAAAAGAAAATATTCATAGTTTTAAGTGAATGGCTTGTAGTATTTTAATTGAGAAATCCTAAACACTGATTGATGATGAGCAACCTAAAAGTGTACATTTTGCTGTCATTACACTGGAATAATTATTACATTTTATTATGTTTACAAGAAAAATTTATAATTCAAAACACATAGTCTTCAGTGCTGAGTTTTTCTATAAATGCCTAACAGTTAAAATCCATACATTACACTAATGTATATGGCACACAATTCAGTGTTATTTGAATAATGACGATTGGCAACAACAGAATGCAAAAAAAATGAATGTATGAATGAATATGAATAAATACAGAATATTTTTTTTTTATGCTCAAAATGCTTTACATGTTATTGAAACTTCTGTACAGCATGAAAAAAGGATAGCGAACGGAAACAAATCAGATAGAAGTCTGAGTCAATAAAAAAGTTCAAGATACCATAATACGTAGTAGGATTCAAAAGTTCCCAGGCTGAGCCTATAACTGGAAATTTTTTTGCAGTAGTCCGATTACAAGAACGATTTTGTGTTACATTCTCTCCCTTTTCTAAAGTCGTTTGTCCCAAATCACGTGGGCGAAAGCTCGCGATGACAGCGTATTTTGAAGGCAGGTGCATTTAGTAACAGGCGATTGAAGGAAATGGCGGTTGTTGAGCAGAGAATAAATATCAAATTTTGTGTTCGCTTGGGAAAGAGTGCTACAGAGAATTACGAAACGTTAAAGCATGTGTACGGCAGTGAAACATTATCGTGAACGCAAGCTTTTAAGTGGTCGCTTGCAGGGTTGTCGATTTCAATCTTCAGATGAAGTTAAAAGTACATCGCAGGCTGAATTAAAGGACATGGCTAAAAATGGATTCCAGAAGTGCTTTGATGACCTTTACAGCCGATGGCAAAAGTGTGTTGTTGCGCAAGGATCTTATTTCGAAAGCGGATGTGTTTCAGCAATGTAATTGGTAATATTTTTACAGTTATAGAGTCTGTCCAGGAACTTTTGAATCCTACCTCGTAGATGATAGTTTGAGCTTAATGTTTGAAACATAACAATGAAAGTTTGAGTGAGTTGAGTAGTTTCTGCCAAGTTCTATGTTGGAAAGCTGGAAAAATTACCAACAAAATATATATGAATGACAACAAAGAGCCATGATTCAAGCATCACAAGCATCCTTGTCCTCCCCCATCTGCAACTCCTGATTTATAAAGTACAAATCTCCAACCTATATCTTATGGGTCACAGGTAGCCCGCCAAGGGTATCTTAGCGAACCTGTGATGTTTTTGCAGGTATAAAATAAAAATGTAAAAGCAATTTATTAAATTTGTTTAAAATCCTTGTTTTTATTTTTCCCATGTTCTTGCTCAGCCATGCTACCCTAGCATGTTTTGGTTTTTAAACATGACTTGTTGAGTTTAATTGTGTTAAAGTTCATTGATTGTGTATAGAAACTAAGTTTAATTAGAAATGGCATTGTATTTTTATAAAATCTAAACCTGAAATTGAATTTAATTAAAAGTTGTACCTATAAACTATAACAGTAAAAGTTTCTCAGTTGACTGCTAAATACTGCACTAAAAGGTAACATTTTGTTTACTGATAGGTTGGTTGGATGTAGAATGAATAATTTTTTTTATTGATTTTCAGCTAGATTTAAAGTAATATTGTGGTTTAATGGTGACTTTAGCATACAGTAAGCTTAACTGTTATCTATATTTTAACTATCATTTTGGCTTTTGAGCAGTATAAAAGTAAGGATATTTTTGTGAAAGAGTGCAATTTGTAGCAGCTTTGATAGTTGCACTTTTCTTTTTCCTGCAAGCACACCTATGAGGTAAGGTAATGAAATATAGCAGCCTGATAAATTTAGTTGGTTTATCAAGTTGAAGTTGTGTGTTTGTTTATAGTATACTAGTACTAAGTTTTTTTATTGTTTCACTTCAGTTATGCCTTCTTTTATTAAATGTTTGCTGCAACTATTACTATTGCTATATTTTTGTCCAATTTGAGAACAATGCTGTTTTTCAAGAAATTAAACGTTTTGTTCAGTGTTAAACTCTGTTGTGATTTTGACCTCATGCTATATGACATGACACTATTGTGCAGTAAGATTTAGAAGCATGTCTACGAAACCAACAGTTATTTCGAATATTGAGAACAAACGTTTTCAGCGACATTGAAAGATTTCCAAAGCACTTTATTAGGACATAACTGCCAACTTTTATAATCTCTCTTCCCCCTTACATTAAATAAGCTTGTTTCATACCAGAAAATTTATTAAAAAGAATTCTTGTCTCTCTATGTTTTAATTCTTGTCTTTTTGATTTTGTTTGTTAAGTAAAGTTTATGATTAATTTAAAAATAAGTGCAAGAATTTGGTAGCTATGGCAGATTTCTTCTTTAGATAAAAATATAATCGGGAAAAAAAGGGGAAGGGGCAAAAGCTACTTGGTTTCTCCACATCAACACAAATGCTGTGAAGTTCCTTTTGTGACATAAAAAGCTGGAGGTTTCATTCTCCCAAAACAGGAAAAACATGTCATTACCTTATATCATTTGAAATATATATGCAAAATTAATTAAAAACATTTTGGTAACTTTTCCATGTTTCTGGCTAATCTCTAAATAAATAACAAATTAGAAAAAAATTTAAACAAATTTGTTAAAAAATATATAAAATATTCAATAGTCATTATCCTGGTTTATCACTAGAACAAGTTACACTGTTCTAACTATTAAACAAGTAAATTATAAAAATAATTTTGCAATAAAACTGAATATGGTGCACTCATAAAAAAGTGTTTTATAGCTAAGAAAATTACTTAAAATAATATATATATTTTTCACAATGAAATTAATTATAAAATGTGTCTCATTGAAAAAATTATCAATTTTTTGGCAGATTGCATTTCATTCAATATTTTCTTTACAAATAGCAGCAGGACTTTATTGGTTGTGCCTATTGCAATAACTTTTATTTATTTATTGGGATGTTTAAATATTTACTTTCAACTGTCACCATTTTCTTCTTTATTAAATTGTGAAGTTCATTGTTTTCATGGTTATGTTTATTAAGAATCATTTTCCTGGCAGCTACAGAAAACCTTAGATAAATAGAAAATTGTTTATAATACAATTTAAAACACATATTGAAGTCTTGAAATAGGTATATTTTAACTTTATGAGTTTTAAAGAGAATGTACCAGCTTCTGATTACATCAGTTTCATCATTATCCTAGCAAATAAGACACAGGACAATGAGAACAAACTGGGATAATGATGATTTATATTTATTCCTAATTATAATTATCATATATTACAGCATATAACACTCTCTGGTACATAATGAGTATCTGTGATTTCAGACTGTATTTTTCTATTTTTAGCTATATTCTCCATATTATGCACTACCCCAGTTTTTGTAAAGAAACCTTCATGAGTCATTTAGCATGAAAATGTATCAATAAAAAGATTGATTTAGGCTTGGTAGAAATTGTGAATAAGTGAATTTATTTTTTTAAATGATAATTTTTGCTCTGTTTCTTTTTTTAAGATATGGCAGCAGGAAAGAAAAAAAAATAATTAAACTATCTATTCAGAATTTCTAATTGTTTCTCAATGTATAATAATAATTTAATTAATATTTAATTTGTATGATTTTATATTTTAAATCTTACAGTTACTTAAATATTCATTTGACTTATAACTATAAATAATATAAATGACTATATATCTTCAGTTTTACTTTATATAAGCTTCATTACTTACTCAACCAAACAATATGATGATGAGATCAGAACAACTTGTACACATCGATACTATCGTATCTCGTAATCACAAATAATGGAAATCACATAGAATTCTATTTTAAATCCTTTATTTTATAAATATTGGATTATCGACCTTCATATTGAGGTACAAACTACGGAAAAACCATTTTTTTTCATTTTTAAACTTTAACTTTTCACAATACTCATAAAATCTTGACACATCGCATGGCTACTAATTAAATCCTTGAGTTTGTATTATTGTGGATATTGATGCATGGATTGGTATTATTTATTATTTCAATCCCACAAAACTATTAAGTGATAAAAGCATATTAAAAAATATATATATTACTCTTTATTTTTCACTTATATTTTATTTTCTACTTTTTAATGAAAATATTTCATCATTGGAATTTCATAGCCAGTTGGCTTATTTTTGCAAGTATAGTTGATGCATAACTATTGTTGTAAGTCAAACACACCTGTGTACATAATTTTTATAATTTTAGCCTATCAGGAATTGAGAGAAAAAATTATAAAAAAATTCCATCTTTACTTACAGAAACCAAGTTAAGTTAAATAGAAGAAAGTAAAAATATAAAAAAATATCTTTAACTGAAGCAATGTTTGAAAATAAAAACTTGCATAAACAGCATATAGCATATATGTTGTTTAATATAATAGCATATACCATAGCATACATGCTGCTAAATATAATATTTTAATGCCTGAGGAAGACCACTCGGCTGAGGGCGAACCCAGCCGTTGAGCGTTTAATGTCTTCTCCGGTGCTAAATATAATAGCATATATGCTGTTTATGTAAGAATGATTTTTTATTTTAGTTACTTACTTGGATAATAGGAAACCTCAAAGTAGAAATTTATACTGGCCAGCTTAACAGATTTCAATTTAGCTAATCATTAGGCTTTGTGATTTTTTTTTTTTAAATTTACAATTGAAATTTTCTTTTTAATTTTAATTGCAATAGGGATAAATAAATATATTTTGAACAAGCACACTTCTCCTTGTATTTCCTAGATTTAAAAAAGTTTTTTAAGTATTATTTTGCATGTTTGCATGCCAAATCCCTTTATATTGAATAACTGAAGTAAGATAATCAGAATAAGAATAGCATGTTTAATAAAAAAATATATGAATTATCCATTGAAACAATAGCTTTAATTTAACTTTTATTAATGCAAGATGTTTCCTATTTTCATATATCCAAACTCTGTCATTAGTCAATTAAACTTAAAAACATTACATTTTTTAATATTCCTTTTAGTTAGTTGAAAATGTTTCATTAATTAATTTCAAAATTAAGCTTTTGTTTTAAAATTCTGTCACATAAATCTGCCAACTTTGAAAATAAGTAAGAAAAAAAAACTAAAAATAATGTTTTAATATTATAAATATGATATGTTAATTTCAAACAATTTTGGATTTGAAAAAGTGTCCTGTGTACGTTATTATTTTTTTTTTTCAATTATATGAAATTCTTTTACAGTTTTAAGCATAAAAATTTTTTTGAAACAATTTCTTGAAAAATTAAAACACCAAATAAAAATCATAGTATCAAAAGTAAGTTTTTTTTTCCATTTTATTTGCCAGTTTCCTCTCTAAAAAAAAGAAGGACCTTTTTTTTTTTTTTTTTTTCTAACAATTCTCAGAGTGGTTTTTAGAAGGTTAAAGAGAAAAACTGTATAATGAGGCTAAATATAACAGATATCAAATTTTATTTTTATTAACAAGTATTTTTCCAGTTCATATATTAGAATAAATGCAAAACCGTAAACATTATTGATTAAAATAAATAAATAATTGCTAGAAATTCTTTACTTAAATTTTATGTAACTTCAGAATTTTTTTTAAAAAATCACATATTAATCAAGTATTTAAAAAAGAATAAATAAAATAACACATCATAAATCAATTAAAATAACAGCATGCAACAGAAGACAGGAGGAATTTCATACCTTAAACAACTTTTTTAAAATATCTTTGTCTTTGCTAAGATAGGGTTTATATCTTGTGTATAAACCTAGAAACCAAATAATAAACTATAACAATTATAGAAAAAAGAATCATTATAACAAATATTCCACAATAAACAGCATATTTTTATACCACATATAAAAATATCTTGGGTGCAGCGGAGAGTTGCCCATCCCCTCTAAATCGTTGAAAACAATAAGTTATAACTTGAAATATGAAGGAAATGTACCAAGTACCATTGCCCCCTCCCAACAAAAATCCTGCATACACCCACGAATGTCAGTTTAATAATACTACTAGTGGTTTAAAATTAGGTGTTTAAAACTGGTGGTTTAAGCTATTTTTATACTTCCAACTAATTCATTATAAGACACAATATATATAACCATTATATAAGCAAATAAAATTTTAAATATTTAAAAATAAACTAGTTAAACCTGGAGCTTTGCAAGCGTGGTTGTTGCAATATGCCAAGTAGTATTTACATTAGGGAAAATTATACTGCTAGAGATAATTTAAATATTATTAATTTAGCCCCATTTTGAGAAAATATTCTTTTACTGCACTAGGTGAACAGATTTGAATTAATCAGAAAATCTTCATTCAAACCGATTTGCAGTCACCACTTTTCAAAAACCAGATGCAATGCAGTCTACTTGGAAAAACTGTTTATCAGCTGTTGTACAGTGAAAGAATTTTTTTAATCTGTTCAGCAGTATGATTGTAGAACATTATTTATCATTTCATCCTTCTAAATCTTGAATATTTAAATAAACCGCTCTAAGCAAACATTTACATCTTAAAAGTAACCACCATATCAAATGTCATATTTTTAGCCTCAACAGAATCAAAGAAATATGAATTTTAGAACATTTTTCATTCTTGCACTCCTTTGAGGATAGTTTGTAAAGAGATAAAATATAACTTATTTTTAAGCAAAGACTGCCATCATTATTATGAGAGAAAATTTGAAATCTGCTCAGTAACTCAAAAGAAATCATTACTTTAGAATGTTTTCACCCTTTTAAATTTCAAAATTTTGGAAATTGTTCTGAGCAAGCAGGTACGTCTTAAAAGTAACTACCATGTCTAATTTCATGTTTCTAGCCCTAACAGTTCCAAAAAAATTATAATTTAGAAAGTTTTTAGAAAATATTTTGCAAATTTTACATTTTTTAATTTTGATGTTTTGTAACCACTTTTAGCAAGCATTTACATCTAAAAGATAACCACCATGTCAATCCCCCCCCCCCCTCTCCTAGTTTCAACATATTCAAAGGAATGATAATTTTAGAATATTTGTCATTCTTCCACCACTTTGAAAACAGTTGCTCAAAGATAAAAGTAGTCTGGTTTTGAGCAGAAACTGTCACCAGTATTAGCCTGAAAGTGTTTTTTAAATCAACTCAGTGGTTCCAAAGTAACCATGATTTTAAAACATTTTCTGCAAATTTCACACTTTTAAATTTTGATTTTTTGTATAAACTAGTCTGTGTGAGACTTTACATCTTAAATTAACAGCCATGTCCAATTTCAAGTTTCTAACCCTAACAATTCCAAATAAATTGTAATTTAGAATGTTTGAAGAATGTTTTCTGCTCATTTAATCTTTTTGTATTTCAAATTATTTTAAAACAATCCTTTGCGAGCATTTACATCTTAAAAGTAACCACCATGTCAAATTTAAAGTTTTTAGCCCCAACACTATCACAGAAATTGTATTTTTAGAATCTCTTTACTCTGGCACCATTTTTAATTTTGAATACTTTGAAAACTTTTTTTGTGCAATTATTTAAGTCTTAAAAGTAATAGAAATGACAAATTTTAAGTTTTTTTCCTTAACAATTCCAAATATATCATAATTTAGAACGTTTTCTGCCCATTTTGTCCTTTTAAATTACGATTTTTTTTTAGAAACTGCTATTAGCAATCATTTATGTCTTAAAAATAACAGACATTTCAAGTTTCCATCCCTAACAATTCCAAATAAATTATAATTTAGGACATTTTTAGAAAATTTTAAGCTCATTTCATACTTTTATTATTAGAAACCATTCTGAGTGAGCATTTACATCATAAAAATAACTAACATGCCACATTTTCAAAATCTGGATTTTTTTTTTACAGATATGGGTCTTCTTTTTAGTATTAAAACAGTTTTAACATATTAATACAAAATATATCTTTCTTATGATAAGTTATCAAAATTTTATTTCTTAAAGGAAGAAAATTATGCATCCTAAAGGTCCCATTACAATTTCTTTTGTGCATCCCTTCGCCAATTACCCATTACAATTTCTTTTATGCATCCACTCTCCAATTATTTCCAAACATGCTATAAAGCGCCTATTGCATCATTGTGAGTAGAATAATGTGTCATATTCTAAGAAATAGCTTCTGAGAAACAATACTAACTCAACTTTCTTTGTAAGAAGTCAAAATGAAATAATAAAAAAAAAATCCATTTAAATGTTTCATTGTGTTATTTTGTAAAAAACTTTAAAATATCACCAGACTTTTATACATAAATGTGACACGTTTCTACAGAATACGGATTATTTCCATGAAAATACATAAATCAGCATTGCTAGTTACATACATAGATGAAAACAAATATAGTCTTATATTTCTTATTTTTATAACCTAAAGCCAAACATATAAAAAATTTTTTGGCTTTCCAAGACTCACAAAAATTATACAGAATTTGTACATTCTGTATATAGACAGCATAAAAAATTAACTTTTGTGTTAATTCAGAAATATTGGAAAGATCATTAAAATGAATAAAAATAATCTGTTAATTAAAACCATAGATCTAACAAAAATATTTTTTTTTAATTCTATAAGTTTAAAAAACAATAATTTTTTCATTTTTTTTTTAAATATAAAAATGCATAATTTTTAATGACTTGTGAGCAGTGCCAAAGTAAAACTGTTTAATTTTTTAAAAGAAGGTATTTAGCTATAAAATTTCTCAAACATAAAAAAAAACAATATGCTCCTCATCTTACCATATTTTTGCATGTGTGCTGCACCTTCGTGTAATATATGCACACTAATTTTTAATACTTTATTTGGGAAAAAGAAAAGCTGATAAAAATAGGAGAAAAACATTTCAAACAGATTTTATTTTATTAAAATCTAACAGTTAAAACTGAAATTGTGCACATTGTATTGCACAATGTATTTCTTCAAAGTTTCGCAAATTTAAATACATAATTCTTGCCCAATGACAATTGTTTAATGAAGTGACAAATGATCATACATACGATGGGTATTCAAATCTCGAATACTCATATATCACACAGACCTCAATTTTTAAAGAAATTTTAAAGGGAAAAGCTGTGCAGCATACACAAAAAAATACAATACTTTCACATAAATATATCAATAAATACAGAGTTTTTGTTTTCTGTATTGCACATTTAAAAAATATATATCAGGAGTGCTACTAGCGATAATTTATATATTTTATTTGTACCACAAATTCAAAGCAATAGTCTTCATAATAGATATCTACACTGAAAAGAGATATTGACCACGAATATAGTTTAGCAAGTAGCAATAACTATGTTTTGAATTAGTGGTACAAATAAAGTATAAAAATTCTCACTAGTAGCACTCCTGATATATAATTTTAAAATGTGTATTACAGAAAATGGTAACTTTGAATAACAAAAAACCCAGTGGCAGAAAGTTCTGTAGCTGTCTGCAACAAGCTTTTAAAATTTCATAATCTGTCTGCAAATTTTGCATGTAATTTTAATGAATGAATAATACACTAAACTAGGAATTTTTCATCATTTTATTTAAAATAGAGTAAGCTTGATGCATTCTCATTAATTTTGCTTATAACTTTTGATGTTACACATCGTTTCATCATCTCACTTCTTGTGGGATTTCTAAAATGGGAAGGATAAGCTTAGGGAGGGGGGGGGGGGGAGAAATTTCCCTGCCCTGATACAGCTACAGAAATTCCTTCTGGAGAAAAATGTCTTAATTAAAGTCCTGCATCAGCTGCAGATCGGGTCTAATAAAGAATTTATAAAAATTAAACATGATTAAATTTTTATAGCTTGTTCTAACTAAGATTTTAATGTTGAGCATTTTTTATTTTATCACTTTATTACAGAATGGCAGCCAATTATCGAGAATTTGAAAAAAACCCCACTTTTCCAAAAAATAACCTATGTTAACTTGAAAAAAAAAAAAAAAAAAAAAAAAACACCTGACATAATCAGCTGAAAATAAATCAGCTGATGAAGCATTTTATTACATATTAAAGGTTTAACATTAAAAAAAATTTAAAAAATTGTAGATCATTCTAAAATTCTATTATAACAAGAAAATCTGTAAAAAGGAAGCTCATGTTTTGCCAGAATTCTGCAATTGTTAATTTAAATTATTTTAAAACTAAGTAAGCACTCCTTAGGTATTTTTAACTATTTTTATTATTTAAAATGGTGCATAAAAACAGAACAAAACAAAAAAAAATTGACTTTAGTAAAGTAGTTGATGTAGTATTAAGTTTTTTTTTTTTTTTTTTAAGAAACATTTTATTTTGTTTTTTTTTTTTTAGAGGACAGCATAATATTTAATCATTTATCCAGACAACACTATCAATAAATAAATATAAAATTGATCATTAAACTACATCTAATAAATAATTTAGAATTTTTGTAAGCTTACCTGGTTTAGAATCTAATGCTTTAATGTTTCCTGCTCGTTTAATTTTTTGTTTATTAGAAACTCCAGATGCTAAAGCATAAAAAGAATATGTATATATATAAGTTTAATGCAGAATTAAGTGATTTAAAATTTTTAAAAACTTTAAAGTACAGAAATTAGATTTCAAAGTTTTAAAAACTTTAAAAAAAAATCAAGATTTGGCAAATAATAACAGCAGCAAAAGAATGAAACATACCATTACTCTGAAGGTCTCCTATCCTAATAATGTGTGGCCAGTGTTGAAGGGTCTTTGCGAAAAATGGATTGGTCACACCAAGAATTACTGGTGGACTAGAAAATAAGATTATTGTATTGATTTTATTCTGATGCATAAGATCAAAAGTTTGAAATTTTAAAAATAAATGCAGGCATGTAATTTAGACAGATGACAATAAACAAATAGGATACTGGACAAAATTATATATTATTTCAAAAATAATTCCTTTAGATATAAATTGAAGATAAATATCATTGTTGAAAGATATTCAACTAAAAGAAATGTTTAAATATGTTCTGAATGACAACAATAATCGTCTGCAATATTCATTCAACATTATATGTATATAAACAGAACAATGATAAGTATTAAAAACATATGTGAACTTACGGTGCTTGGACTTTAGTTGTATACTCCTTAAATTCACTATCATGGATAGTAAAATAAGGACGGTAATCAGAGCAGTATCGCAAAGGCCAAATCATACTAAAATAAAATTACTAAATAATATTACTAAAAGACATATAAAGGATCAATATAAAACATATAAATGATCACAAATTAAAAGCATATAAAATGACATTGTTCTATCTGGTATTCTCTTTTATCAGGTTGCAAATATTAACATATTAATACTAATTTATATAAAAAATTTGCATTTTATTTCTTGTAGCCTTTTTAAGAATATTATTCTCTCAATGTAATTATTATATAAAGTTTAAGACATAAACAAGAAAACTGAAATACAATAAAACTTCACATAACAAGTCAAGAAACCATCGGTATGATGGTAAAAAAACAGACATTTAATAGCAAACATAACAAATGCCAACAAATGATGACAAAATTGAATTTTAGCTTAGCATTTCATATCAGATATATAGAACAAAGATTGGAATTGAAAATTAACTATGTTATAGCTCCTTAACTCTAAAAAATCTAGTACATTACACACAATAAAAAAATATTAATCAAAATTTAAATTAAAAGCAATCTAGCCGGCACATTATAAATATACAACACATGATGTTTTCATAGTGCCTGAGTTTTCAGCCTAAATTCAAAATTAAAATGGTGACAGCAAATTTATCAAATATTACATTACATGATGATTTAAAAAGTTTGTCACTATCATTTGTATTTTTTTTCACTGTGTTTCAGATGTTAAACACTTAGAAAGCATTTAGCAGCTTTTCTTGATTTCTTTGCTGAATATGTCAGGGATTGTACAAAAACAAACAGGAAACTATTTATAATAATTTTTTGTGCATGTGCTGTTTCTAGTGACTGGAAGATAATAGAAACTGATAATTAAAAGAGTGATGTATAATAGAAGTTTTACTGTATATCTTATATTAATGTTAATTAATATTCATAATTATTAATTATTATATTACTACTGTGAATTTAAAACACTGTTTAGTATTTGTTTTAAAAACACTTAAAACACAGAACTAGTGATAGGCAAGGTTGATATTTTTTATCAATTTTATCAATACTAATGGCCAACTTGATTTTATCGATACTATACAATAAATTAATTGTTATTCTTAACTGACAACAAATCCAATTTTATGAAGAATCGATATAAAATGATGCACAGAAAGGAATAATATACCAACCAAGAATAAATATAATCAAAAAGGTCCCATTCAAATCGTACCATAATTAAGAAAGTTATGGTTTGGGGGGGAAGGGGGAAGGAGACAAACTTAAGAGATACAACTTAACTAATGAGAACCCTGAGTAACATGACTAAACCAAAAGTAGAATGTTTGAACTGTAAAAAAGTTTAAAATTTTGATTATTGTTCATAAATAGTGGTTTGTTCAAATCAGACCATAATTAAGATAGTTATGATTTGGAGGGGAAGAGATGAACTTGAAAAATACAACTTAATAAACTAGTAACCCAAATAACTAGGCTCTAAACTAAAAATATGACAATTTAACCTGGAAAGAAAAAGAACCTTATATGAAATTTGACAGCAGCTCTGCTGCTAAAATAGTAAAATCGAAAGAATAAATATATTGCTACAAAATTAGAGCCAAAAATATTGATCTTTCCCCGTTATCATGATAAAATTTCCTGCCAATTGTTTGCTAAGTTTTAGAATTACTGTTTTTACGCTTTTCTGTATAAGTATTGATTCTCTCGATTTTTCCAGAATTGCCCATCACTACCCAAAACTATTTCATATATAGTGGAAAGTAGAGTAAAACCGGGAATGCGGATCAAACTGGGTACACTGTTTTCTCATTGATGGGTGCTGCCCTGTGTATAGCATCCCTTAGCATCTCCTAGCAGTGTGCCATCGTCTTTTGAAGTGTGTTAACCTTTGTGTCCATGCAGTGTTACTGAAAACAAATTCGTCTCTTGGGGCAAAACCGGGTGCCCATGGTTTTGCAATGAATTCTGCAATGAATTGTTTCTTCACTCTACATGTGGTGAAGGATGGATACAATGTCCAGCCTGCAAAGAGTGGGCACATGAGGAGTGCAACAGATATGATAAATAAAAGCTAAAAAAGACATTACATAACATTAAAAAATGCTTGAAAACCTGAAAAAAAAATAAGTTACTGACCTTAATAAATGTATATATATTTTAAAGTTTGATTCAAAATTTATTACACTAAAGCTTTTTGTTACTGGAAGTGTAAAAAAAACAACTTCTGATTAGTACCCGGTTTTACCATACCACCAAAATTCGGAGCTGTTTCAGATGGTCCTAGAAAACGCCTTTTCCCCAAGTAGAGAAGAAATTTTCTGTGGCAAAAGGCGTGGTTTACAATAGCCCAAATATCCCCAAACACTTTTGTGGGGTGTTCCAATTTTTCTGCCTTTCTAGACTTTTGTCAATAAAGGAAAACTGTTAGGTATCTGGTTTTACCCTACTTTACCCCATATATATTTTGTTTTCTCTGCAATTCAACAGATTAAAACATTGATTCAAAAGATTAAATAAGATCATGTCTCTAAAATATGAGGCTGTTTATAAGGATGGTGTTTTAACCCTCTGAGCAACTGAGGGTTTTTTCGGCATTTTTATAAAAATGCTTATACAACTCAGGTTAGTTTAAATTTTGCATAAAAATGTCTTTTATATATCTTTATCTAGATAATTCTTAAAACATAATTCTCTTAAAAATATCATTGTCTAGTGTTTTTGGGAAACAGAAAATTACAAGACAGCTGCTTAAAGGGTTAGAAATATTCAATTTTTTTTATTTGAATTGCACAGTACTTTTAATTGATTAACTTATCAGTTTTCAATAACTCGTGATTATATAATACACAATTAAATTATTTATTTTTTAGAGATTTTGGTACTTGTGATACATTCTAATTGACCATTTTGGATACACAAAATCTGTTGCCAAACAGTGTGATTTAACACTAACAGCAGATAAGTGTGATTTCATATTTGCTGTTGTCAACTGCGGCACTTCATGTCTCTTGAGATGTACAGATTCAACCTTCATTTATTTTATGGATAAGCCAGTTTATGTTTTATAATGAAGGATATATGTTAATCGCTATTTCTTTGTTTTGAGGTTTGTATTTAAGCAAGTGTATGTGGTGCTGACTTCATAAAGAAGACGGGGTTTTTAAATAGTCTGCTTTTTTTAATAACAGTATTAATTAATAAAAAATTTCATTGTAGGATTCTACAACAATTGCAATGGAATTAACCTTCAGGGTAGGTTTCTATAAAATTTGACAGAAAAATTCAAAAAGAAAATGTTTATTTTCTGACTATATAAAGAGCAATCTATAGTTTTCAATTTTAATTAATACTGATTTAAAATCACAATGTTAGGCAATAGATATTTTGTGTACTGAAAATGATCAATAGGAAAGTACATAAATACTAAAATTTTTTTTCACAGAATCATCAACAAAAACAATATAAAAATGAGAACTCTTTCTATAATATTTTTATCAACTACATTTAAAATATGAACAAATAATTTGTACAACAAACCTTATAAGTGCTTCAACTACATCACAGGTAATGTTTGGTGAACTTGCCATCACAATTATTGGCTAAAATTGATAGAAAGAGAAAAGGGGCCTTAATAACAGGTAAAACCTCCACTCTTTTTAATACAAAATAGATAGCTAAACCATGCAACAAATAATAATTATAAAAACAGATAAGGGCGAGAAAATTTTTCCACAAGAAAGAAAAAATAACAATAAAGAGATGCGAGAGTAAAGTTTAAGATTTCTACAAATTATTACTTTTCCTAAAAACTGTGTTTTAAGATAAATCAGCTTTAAAGAAAAATAAAAGATAACACCCAAAATAAAAATCTGACAAAAAAAAAAAAAAAAAGATTTTTAGAGTATGTCAAATAAATTACTTTTATTGCATAAATATAAGTACAATAAGGGCTATATATATATAAATTACAATTGCAGTAGATTGTAATCGGACACATTAGAGCAATTAATACCAATAATGGCAATAAATAATATTATAGTTGGTGTTCTGTTTACCATGATTGGATTCATAAAAATAACTAATTTGATTAATTAATGATGCATATAATTGGCAATCTACTGCATCTATTTTCATTTTTTTTTTTAATTACAAAAATGAAAATCACTATGAGATAAAATTCATATTGATATATTTTGATTCCCACAAAAGCAATATCACATTATAATTGCCTACAGAGATGCAGAGAGCCAAGCTGGGCCCTGTAGACAAAGTTTCTTAGGGGCCCCTCATGTGTGCATATATATATATTCACATAAAAGGAGGAGAAATTTAGAAGACATTAAAATAATATTCATTAAATTTATTATTTTAAATGAAATTAATTTTTAAACCAAATTAATGTTTAGTTAATAACTATGTACTATTTGTGAATTCTATGCAAAATACTATTTAGATGATGTGTGCAGAAGCAAATATTAGATATAATTTTCCAAACTAAATTACACATATTACATATGACATATTATGCAAACGTATTACATGTGCTGTGTCATATTATTTAAATGAGATGTTTCCCTGGATAGCCTATATCAGCCATAAATCTTGAAATAGATTTAAAGCAGAATAAACTTATAAAATTGTAGTTTTGAGCAGTATTTACATTTCCATTCTACACCAAAATAGGTTTTAAACTTTAAAAAATATATATTATTCCCATAAAACTGATAGTAGTTGAGGGGGGGTGGAAGTACTTTTCCTCATGGGATTCAAAGATCTCCTGATTTGCCATCCCCACCCCCCATTTCTGTGCTATTAACTGTCTAAAGAATCAAGAAAACATTATTTTAGTAAATAGTTATTCAAAAAATCAATAATCACAAGCAAAATTTAGTTGAATGAGGTGGTGAGAGGGCAAAAATAATAAAATAGAAAATGAATTAATTACCATACTATGGTAAAACTAAAAAACTTTTATAATACATTTTCAAAGCATTAACACTTAGCAACAGAATCTTAAATGTTAGAAAATATTTCCATTTAAATTTTATTTTTATTTGTGATATAAATAATAGTTATGTGAAGTCTTATATTTGACTTTCAAGCATTTCGGGTATGTTGTGTTCACGATCATACACAGAGAAATAACAGGTCTCAAATTAAGAACACTTATGAGTACCTCTTATTTTGTAATTCAATTAATTAATTGATTTTTTGGAGGAGGGAAGAGGGGGATGAGACCCCTTTTAATTAGGGTTGTAATGAATTTTTGGTCAGCAAAATGCTCAACACTAATTGGCTAAATGCTTCGGTCGAATATTGTTAGATATTTAGCTTAATAAATTGTTGATATATATGTTTTTTACAATGCTTTTCTCAAATCTAAATAGACCGATTTCTGACACAGTCATGAAACTATTTCTTAAATGCACAAAATTCACAGTTATTCTTATTCGGATATTAAGAAATCAAATAGCATTTCTTATAAAGTCTAAGTATCCTTCAGAAAATTCTATGAAAGTTTGAGATTTTAGCCAGTTTTAGAGATACAATTGTCAGGGAAAGTCTTCATTGAGTAACAATCAATTACAACTCAAGATGTAATATGTTAATAGAAAAATGAAAAACATTATTTGATTCTAAAGCACTTGGATGTTAATGTTTGCACATTTTATGCACATATAAAAATGGCTTCTTGAATGTGTCAGAAACACCCTCATTGTTCAGCAGGGTTATTTTCTTTTTTAAAGCACAGCCTTAAATATATTTAATACAAATATTGCAGTAGATCCAAGATCATTCATAATTTTTTTTCACAGTTTCTGTGTGTATTTTCAATGCATGAAAAATTAAATAAGTTATAGAATTTTTTATATTGTTGTATATGTGGATGCAACTATCAAAGGTTTTGTTAAATATGCATTTTATTTTAAATATATATAATAAATTATATTTGTAATTTAAGTTTTACAAAGTACTTTAATACTAGAAACTAATTTCAGAAAAAGAACTAACTCCTCACAATAAAATTTATTTGACCAAGGGCTATTTTAGGAGGTATCTGATTGTGAATTATGGGGGAGAGCAAGAATTAAGGGGCTCATTAATTTTTAATGAAATGAAAAAAGATAGAAGTATTACTGAAAGGAGAAATTTCATTTATATTTTTATGGACAAAATTCTAAATTGTTTGTGCTGCACCAAATTTTCTAAATTAAAAAATAATCATTTTAAGAAGCACATTTAATGATGATAACGAGATTCTATTTTATATAAAATATATATGACATGAATTACATCAAGTATTTATCTATAAAATTATGCTATTAGTAATTTAGATTTAGCAAAAGCTATGCTAAATTAGCATTTGTAATATTAAAAAAGGGCATCAAGCTGTTAAAATTTTTAAACATAAAATAAATGAAAAATAAAATTTCATTTGTGATTAATTTTATTTCTGTTATTTAATTTGAAAATAGAAAAATATAACCAAAATGTACTTTAAAAAAATGTTGAAATTCAGATGCCAAATATCCAGTATTCGGCCTAAAAATTGTCCGAATATTCAGTATTCGGCCAAATTATTATTCGTTACATCCCCACTTCTAATATCCCAGACATAGAGATACAACCAGGGTTCCTAGTGGCTTTGATTCATGCTAGTAATTTGGTTAATCAGCAAATAAAAACTAAAGCCAAAAGAAAATAATGTTAGTAATAGATTCACTGTGAAACACAAATTTTTAAATTGTTATTTAACTTCCTAATGCCCCTAATTCCCCTTTACAATATGTGTTAAAAATTCTTGAAATTATTTTTAGATCAGCTATTGATCAAAATTCAACTATCAATTATAAAAACTAATCAAACAATTGTATTCCAGATAATAATTATCTGTACTATCTATTAAAATAGACATTTTAAAAAACACCAAAGAGCAGTGCATCATGTCTAAAAGCTTCAAAACACACTTTCAAATTACACTAAAACTAGTCAATATGTTTAAAAAGTTTTTAAAATATTTTCACTTTTTGGTCCCAAGGCATCTTCAGTTACTGATTTTGTGTTTCTTCCTCGCTAGTTTTCCTATTCCTAATAACATGTGGTAACTCTTTGATGTGTTTTTAAAAATTAATATCTATTTTAAGAGGTAGTGCAGATAATTATGTTAATAAAGGACATTATGGACAATTGTAAATTTAAAAACTGTATTCTATATGTTTTGAATGGTAGAGAAAAAATTCTAGCACCCAAAAAATGTTATGAAACAAAACTTGGAGTTAATTTGGGATTCAGGATTGTATGTTAGTAGGTTAAATATAAAAAAAAAAAACTTTCAGTCGCTTGACTAATTTGATTGGAGTGCCAGCAAAACTAAAAAAAGAAAGGTACTTCTCTATTATCCAGTCGACCACTTTTCATAACAAAAAACTATTGCCAAACTGTAACGCCAAATAAACGGGAAAACTTTGCCATTGGAATAGCAAAATAAATAAATAAATAAAATATAAGAATTTAAGGACACAATTGTTATTTTAATTAATGAAATAACTAATAAATCAGTAAAACATAATGAAAAATACACGCAAATGTCGAATTAAAAACCACTTGATGACATAACAAACACGTATAATGCTTCTGACATCAAGTAAATGGGACTGCATTTTTGGCGTCTAATCTTATAATTTGGTGATAGTTTTGTTATGAAAAGTGGTCGACAGGATAATAGAGAAGTACCAAAAGAAATTAGGTTTTGCATCTTTTGCAATTTGGTGATTTTTTCAACATTTGTTCTATTGCAATTGTGATCAGCAGCATGAACTCTGGCTACAACACAGACTACCCTATCTCTTTTTAGGTTCTACTTGCATTCACGGTGTAAACAATTTATTCTCACAATAAAAGGTCTAGTTCTTGAAATAAATTAATAAATTGCATAACCAACGATATGCAAAATAATAAATAAAACTATTATCACAAAAACTTACTTCACAAGTAATTACAAGTTCCCATAGCAACTGGACATGAGATAAAATTGGAAGAAAACACCTAATTAAAAAAAATTATGAATACTAATTAGGTTAAAATGCACGTATGAATTGTTTTCACATAAATATATTTATTTTTATAAAAATATAGCTAAGTTCAAAATAAAATGACTGCAATAGCCAGATATACAGTCGTCAGACTTGTTTAGCCCAAATTCTTGAAGAATGCATTGAAAGTCATTTAAGATACCCAGAAACTTAGCTGTTCCGATGTAGGCTTACTGGGAAGATATTTTTTGGAAGTAAAACATTCGAAAGCATATGCACAAAATTAAAAATATTAATTTGGTTGACACTAAGTTCAATACATCATTGAAGAAGCATCTAAATCAGATTACAATTTTATTTGCAATGAAAAAGGCTTAAATTTTCTTTTGTAATTATTTTAAACTGAATTTTTTGAATTCACAGTAAAGCTTAATAAAGACTCTTAACATCCGCCTCTATTCAATTAGTAAAACACAAATCTAAAATAAGACAAGAATAAAATTATGTGTCCCAAATCTCCCTCCAAAGCATTTTTTCTGGTTACGGAATTGGTTGCATTTATTGACAATTCACTAAATTTTAATATGACTGAAGTATGGGAAATTTAAGTACCAGTAAATTGTTGAATTCCATGATTATCAATAAATTTTACTGTTTGATAATTTTAGGAAAACCCACTTAAAATAACAAGCATCTTCCAAAATTCTACCAATAATCCATCAAAAGACAAAAGCATTAAGTTTGCATTTGCAACCTTTGCAATAATTTTCAGGCTATATTTTAGATGAAAAACTGCAAATTTCACTAGACAACATTGATTATTAGCATAAAAGGTTTTGTTCTATTGTGATTTAGTCTTTAAATAAATGCTATCATTTTAATCAGAACTTTTTATCACTCGACGACATGTTCCAAGCAGGAATGCTGGATTTTTGTAAAACCAAAAAGAGCTGGCAGTTTTTTTTTTTTCGGGGGGGGGGGGGGGGGGAACATTTTTTAAATGTTGGCTTTTCTTTGTTTTAAGATGGTTTACAGTCATTTCAGATTAAAGTTGCATATTAATTTATTTTTAATGCACCCATAAATGTTTTTTTACTAAAAAATTTATAAACTTTTATTAAATATTATCAAATAAATAAGTCTTTATAAGTGTAGAAAGCAATATGTCTAAAAGGAAAATATATATACATTTTGAGAAGAACGCATTAAATTAGACTCCAAGATGGTAGTTTGAAACTCTATATTACATAGCTCTACATATACTACACATTTTAAAGATTATATTTAGTTAAACAATGACTTTTAAATTGATTAAAATTAAATAATTTATATGTATTTAATAAATGAAATTATCCGACTTGAGAACATCCGTATTTAGTTCGTAATCGGTGGATTCTGATTGATGATTTAAAATTATATATTTCAAAAAGTTTTCTGTCTTTTCTGCTATTAAGCAATTTTGTAACTTATTTCAGATAAGTTCATATGAAGAGATTAAGATAATATTTGAGGAGATTTTAGTACATGTAGGTGTAGGAAAAAGAACAATAATTAAAAAAAAAAAAAAAATTCAAGATAAAACTTGTTAAAACAAAATATGGAAATACTTGTTGTTATTCAAAAGAGTTATTCATGCATATTTTATTCCTCATAACTGTTTCAATAGTGAGAAATGATATTTTTTATTAAATGACTTTATGCATAATTTTAAATATTTCGGAATATATATATATATATATATATATATATATATATAAGACTATTACATACCATACCACTTACAATTAGTTAAATAATAAAATATATAACTAAACAACTATTGCCCTTAAAGTAAATTATTCCATTATTTCAAGCAGTAAAAATAATTGTGACAATAAAAAAAAAAACTGTTAAAGGTCAGTGTAAACCAAATAAAGCAATTGGTATGCCTTTTTTAAATTTAGCTGACATAGCAACTCATTGTATGTGTAATTCCAATATTAATGTCTTCATTATTGAAAAATTACGTTATTTATTAAATTTTAACTGAATAAAATGTCTTTTAAATGAGTTTAAAAAATACTAAAAATATGGAGTTTATAATTAAAATTCTTCATGGTACTTAACAAAATAATAATAACTAGGGGGCTCAGCCCCCTACTCGCTAACGCTCGCCAACCCCCGTGAATTACGAAGCAATTCACATTGAGACCGCTACGCGATCCCAGTTCGCTTCGCTCGCTTGACCCTTTTCATTTTTGCAGAAATTCTAGCCGAATAACTACTACCATAAATACGCCAAAAAACCACCATAAAATTTACAATTTTTTAATGTAAAAAAAAATAATTTAAAACTTTGTTGAAAACACAGTTAAAAATGCATTTAGTTGGTGCTACCAATGTGCACAAATCATTTAAATACTATGAAAAAAAGATCTTGAAAACACAATTAGTTTAAAACTCATTACACCTATAATATTGTACAGCACGGCTTAAATTCATTTAAAAAAAAAAACACTACATGATAGGAACAATAATTGTTTAAATTTCGTAAAACTGTTCTAATTGATTAGATTATAGATATTTGCAAAAGAAATTATTTTTTACTTCAATAATTTACATCTACAGCAATAGATGGCAGCAGGTGCGATGTAGACATTTGATATTTTTAATTCTGTCTGATTTCGTATGAGGGAAATTCATAAATAAATTCTAAATAAGCGTTGAGAATTCATTTGAAATTAACGATATTACTCATAATTAAAATGAGTTATCATCTCAAGCGCTTTGGATTACGCACACGTTATTTTATTTTTAATTATTTTCTAGTTTGAGTTACACTCGTTTCACTGCTCTTTCGCTGGCCGCCATATTGGGAGATTCTGGAAACTACGCTTGTTGCTTGTTGCCAAACGATAATATAGAAATTCAGCCCTTTTTCCGCGCCACGTAAGACTAATATATATATAGATAATGAAGCCAGTTTTGTCCAGGCAATCCGTTAAAACTAATAAAAGCTACCGGCATATATTTTTTTTAATTTAGCCAGCTTTTTTGCATCCTTGGTTCTAAGGGTCATCTCATCCCTGTTCTCAAACTAGACTCCCCCCCCCCCCCCCCCTCTCAGATTAGCCAAATTCTAGGTTGGCTTAGAAATAGAAGTAGTGCATTGCGAATTTCAATTTTCATAACATTTTGAGTGTAATTATATCTTTAAAACAAAATTACTATATGCTGTCATTCCATTTGCTTATGTAGTGTACTTCAGTATTAAAAACCAAGGGATAACTGCAACATTTATTTAAAATTTCTGTATAAAAAACTTTTGCATTTTTTTTTTTTTTTTTTTTACTAAATATGACTGTGTTACCCTAGTCAATTTAGACACAAAACTTCATTCATTACTAACATATTCTCTTTTGATTAAATTATAACGGTTTTTAAATTTCAAAGTAATGAAGTGCCTATTAATAATTTGTAAACTTAAATATATACGTATAATGATTCTAAATTTTGTGGAAAGAATCATCCAAGACATACTGAAGATAGATAGATATTTTTTAACAAATTATTTAGATTGTCTATAGTACAGTTTATCTTGAACCATTCTATTATAATTTTATAATATATATATATATATATTCTTCATACAGTAATGTCTAAATACTGTCGAAAAGACAAACTGTCAGTTAAAAATTGCACTCTAACAGTGACAGACCATCAAACTAACTTATTCAATCATATTTAAACTTCATACAATGATAGTAAAAATGCAACTTTATTACAGTAATCCCCATTATATTGTCTGTTCAGAGATAATGTTCTTTTATTTTAACCCTTTCACTTTTGCGGGGACATGTATGTCCCATGAAAATTTTTGTTAGGATGATGGCTTAGATTTATCCCAAAAAATTTTATAAAATTTAAGTGTCAATGATTCAATGCTCAAATGTACAGTTTCAATGTTTCTAGACTTGATGAATCATAATCAGCATTGAGTCTGTGCTAGTTATTGTAAATAGAAAGCTTAAAAAAATAATCAAAATTATCATAGAACATTTTCAAAGGTGAAAGGGTTAAAAAATACAATACACAACAGGATGGGTAATGATAACTTATTGAGTCTGTCCTAAATTTATAAGCAAACACACAAAAAAAACCTTAGAAAATTTTAATCAATTGACTCACCTGAAAATATTAGATTCCGAAGTAGATGGTATATTTATTTTTTCAAAAAACGTAATCTGCAGAGAAAAACATCATTAACTACAGAAATCAAAAGAGATTTACTTAATTCAATGAAAGTCAAAATTAGATAATTACAGGATTTTCAGGAGGTGGATTCTTACTGGGTGACCCAGATTTATCCAATTTATTTGGAATTTCTATCTAAAAAGAATTATAAAATAATCAGATTTTATTTATTAATAATGTATACATAATACTCAATAAAATTTTAAATAAACTAGGGAAGTGCATGTGGAGTAGGGCTGGACGATATCAAAAATTTAATATCGCGATATATCATCGAGTTAATATCGATATTAGTGATATATCGCGATAACTACCTTAAAATGTGTGGGGATAGAAATATTGATAATTTCGAAAGACAAATGTACGAGCAATTTAAATACCAACAGATGTAGAAAGCAATGAATCATATATATATATATAATATATATATAAGAGAAAAGCAAAGAAAATAACAAAAGAAGAATAAATAAAAAGAAAACTGCCCAGTTAAACTGAGGGCATTGAGCTCACAGGCTATCCACACTAATTGTATATTATACTCTTATTTCAAAGAATTTGATATAAGCACCTTGAAAAATAAAGAAATCGACAATATAATAAGGGGGATCATCCCCCCTTTCCCCTCACCTTATAGTTAACAAATGAACCCCTAAAACTAATCAGGGAACCCTCTAATTACAATGAACATACATACAAAATTTGAGGCAAATCGGATAAATCTGTATGAAAAATCCATTTATCTAAATTAAGGGGGGATTAGCCCCCCCCCCCTATCCTTCTTTATACTTAACCAATGAACCCCCAAAATTCATCAGGGAAGCGCCTTACTACTATGAGCCTATATACAAAATTTGAATAAATTCGAATAATTCTGCATGAAAATCTCATTTATCTAAATTAAAGTGGGAGGATTAGTCCCTTCCCCTTTACCCCTTTTATACTTAACCAAAGAACACCCAAAACTAATAAGGAAAGCGCTTTATCACAATGAACATATACAAAGTTTGAAGAACATTGGATAATTCTGCATGAAAAACACATTTATCTAAATTAACGGGGGTTAGCCCCCTTTCTCCCTTTATACTTAACCCCCAAAACTAATCAAGAAAGCGCCTTCATACAAAATTCATACAAAATTTAAAGAAAATCGAATAATTCTGCATGAAAAATCCATTTATCTAAATTTAGGGGGTGGGGGGGGTTAACCCCCGTTCCTCCTCTTTATACTTAACCAATGAACCTCCTCCCCTCCAAAAAAACTAATCAAGAAAGCGCCTTATCACAATGAACCTACATACAAAATTTGAAGAAAATCGAATAATTCTGCAGGAAAAATCCATTTATCTAAATTTAGGGGGGGGGGGGTTAACCCCCGTTCCTCCTCTTTATACTTAACCAATGAACCCTCCCAAACTAGTCAAGGAAGCACCTTATCTCAATGAGCCTAACACATGGGCTGATAAGTTCCCAGTCTGGCACACAGATGGCGTTGCAATCGCCGAACCGATGTTTTTTTTTTAGTAAATACTAACCTTTAAAAGGTAGCAGAAAAAATGCCATGACGATTCGGCGTGTGAATAAAACGTTAGAGTGGTTTTAGTTGAACGACTTTGTTGATAAACAAAAAAATGGATAACAAGAATTTCAAGAATTGTTATTTGATGGGGAAAAAAACACCGTTCAAACAAAAGCTTGGCTTGATAAGCATTATCCGGACACTGCACCAGGTAAATCAACCATTATTGACTGGTTTGCTGAATTTAAACGTGGTCGTACGGACACCAGTGATGCACCACGAAAAAGAGGTGGTTACTCCCGAAAACATAAAAAAAGTCCACAAAATCGTTTTGGGGAACCGTAAAGTGAAGTTGCAGGAGATAGCTCAGACTCTGAAGATATCCAAGGAACGTGTAGGTTTTATTTTGAATGAACATTTGTCTATGAAAAAGCTGTTGTCAAAGTGGCTGCCGCACGTGTTGACTTTTGACCAAAAACAACGAGTTCTGAGCACTGTTTGGAGCTTTTTTGTTATAAAATTATGTTATTTATTATTAAATTATTATTATTAATCATTTATTAAATTATTATTATAAAATTATTATTATTAAATCATTTTTAAAATTATTATTATAAAATTATTATTTTTAAATTATTATTATTATTATTAAATTATTATTATTTATTATTAAAGTTATGTTATTTATTAAAGTTATAAAGTCATAAAGTTATAAAGCTTTGTTAAAAAGGTGTGTTCTCTTTATTAGACCGGGAACTTATCAGCCCATGTGTTATATACAAAATTTGAAGGAAATCAGATAATTCTGCATGAAAAAGCCATCTATCTATATTAAGAGGGGATTACCCCCTTTCCCCCCTTTATACTTAACCAATGAATCCCCAAAACTAATTACTGAAGCGCCTTATCACAATGAACCTATAAACAAAATTTGAAGCAAAACGGTTACTTCTATCAAGAGTTATCGCGTTACGTACAAACATACATACATACATATGTACATACAGAACCAGCGAGCCCATTAGCAGTCAGGCTTTTATAGTCTGTGAGCTAAAAACGTACCATAAAATTTTGCTTTATTATGCAAAATACTAGGTTTGATATTTAAACATGTTTTTTTTATTTCAAAGTACCATTGAATTCAAAAGAAAATAAATTGCAAATGATAAAAATAAGTTATTGGCTAACAAAATTAAAGTAAAACAAACAAACAAACAAAATCAATATTCAGCATTTCAATCTACACGACACCATACATTCATTTTAATATCAAGGCGCTACCGATAATATTGGCCGAAAAAATAATCTCAATGAGCACTGAAGTAGCATAATGCTATCGACTAGACAATAACCAACAGATACTCTAGCTCGTATTTTATTGGCCATCACCTTGACATATTGCAACGAAGTCTGGACGAATAGAAGCAGCGGAACGAAAACATAAACGATAGCTGTGTTATTCAGTTACGAACAAAGAGTTTTTTAATTTGCGGTTTGAGAGGATAGTAACGAACTTAGGCATAATAAGAGAATGTATTCGTATTGGGATATATTGTGATATTCTTTATTTGGATATTAACGAAAGCGAGATAATCAAAGGATAATCGTTGGAGGGGATATTCTGATTGGAATAAAGTAGAGCAATGAATGTCTAAATGCATGGATCGGACGAAAGGAATGGGTTGAAGAGGATATTATACGGAATGTTCGGCGCTTTTCTCGTGGTTTGAAGTTGGTGAAAAAAATGTTTTTTGGTTATATCGGTAGAGTCAGAGCTTAGCTTAGATATTGTTATTGGGATATATTGCCAGAGTCAGAGCTTAGCTATCATTATTGGGATATATTGTCAGTGTCAGAGGTTAGATATTGTTATTGCGATAATTAAGAAATATCAATATTTGATCGATATATTGATAAATAATCCAGCCCTAGTGGAGACCTGCAAAAATCTGAGCTCAGCAAGAAAACCTTCATTTGATGGTGTCGAACAGACATAGATAATTTCTAATTTTGAAATGAACATAGATGGGAACAATATACCTGCAATAGCTCTGGTAAAGATCTTGGCTGTCAAAAACTATGACCAATAGTAGGCAAACTGGAATCTTTCATTATTATTAAAATTTATATTGTTTGCTTAAATTATTGCTGTATTCTGTTTTATAATTCCTTTATCAAGTGTCTTTTGTTTAATAGTGAGCCATTTTCATAACAAACCATGTTAGCCATGGGTGGGTGGGGGAGGGGGCTTCTGGGTAAAATAAATAAAATTCAATAGCCTAAAAACACATCGATTACAATAATGAAGACCTGTGTATTCACACTCATAAATTGTTAAAACATCAATCAGAAATATTGACATTACTTTGACATAATCATAGTAAAATCCCCCAGCTTTATAAATGAGAATCTATGTTTTCTTTGGCATGTGTAACAGAAAAATATACTATTTCTTTGACAATATGGAAATTTTTTTTCAAATAATTCGATCAAATGTCATAACATTTAGTAAAATTCTATTTTGTAGGCATTGTTTTTAAATGTAAACTTACTTTTTCACTCATAAATTCTCAATCTACAATGATTACATAAAAATGACATAATTTTCTAGGCACTTACAATCATGAAGTTTTGTTTCTAATGAGAAATATTGCCAAAGATTTCTCTATTTAAAGAAACCTCCTTGATTCTGATTATTTCAGTGTTTAAATGCATAGTTAGATTACATGACTGTTAATTTTGTGTTTTAATTATATTATTCTTTCATTTAATGGAGTTTTAATTTCATTACGTAATATGAGCTGGAAACAAATACTGAACAATTTATATTGATTTAAATGCAAATGTGTCAATTTCCATAAGCAGGCTGCATGCAATAGGGATAAGATTTTTTTTTTTTTTAATCGAAATTTTATAACCAATAAAATATTAGTAAATTGAGATACAGTTTTCAAACAAATTGCATTTGAAAGTACACTTTCCCGTTATGCAGCAGAATATAGGTAGAATGATAGAATAATATTTTTACAAAAACCATGACAGCCATGACATCAATCACTATATTCAAATTTGCAAAAGCAAAACTTATTATTCAAGTTGCATCATCAATATGACATCAATGTTACTCACGGACGTGTTTTTGCTGTATAATATAGATATTGTTCATTGTTCATAGGCAGTTTGTTTTTGTGGCAAGAAGAAAGAAAAAAAATGGATTTGGAAATTAAAAGATAGGGACTTTTAAAGTTAAGTCTGTGGCACTTTTTATCGTTAATTATTCCTCCAAAACATGATTTATGCTGGATTTTTTATTTATTTTTTATTTTATTTTATTTTATTTTTTTTACTAAAACCATGAAGCCATGACATGTATCACTATATTGAATTTGATTTGGTCATCGGCCGAACAGTTTATAATTTCAGAGTTACAAAGAAAACATTGTAGTTGCTGCAAAAGAGCTGAGCTTCTAAGCTCAATGTATGTTCACACTTTCTCAAATATAAATTTTAATTGTGTTTTTCAACAACATCTAAACTTTTTTTTTTTTTTTTTTGTAAATTGTTTTGAAATAACAGTCTCTTTACAAGTTTAAATGATACAAAAACATTATCTTACATAAGAAAATTGTAATAAGAATACTATAAAAGAAAAATAAAGGTATAACTAATAAATTCATAAAAAAAAAAAGAAAAAAAAACTACAAAACAACAACTTTAAGTAATTTAGAAAATTTTTACTTTATACATAGTAAACATACTTTTATATGCACTAAACATTTAAATATCATACCCAAAATTTAATGCAAAAATAATGAAATATAACAACACAACAGTATACTTACAAACCAATAAATACAGAATAAAAATTTAACTACAGGGCTTAATTTTTTTTCCCACATTAGGAGGAGAATCTCCAATCAACATTTGTAAATGATGGAGAATCGAATTGTTTAGGAGGAGAGGAAATCTGCATTTAATCCCACATATGCAGTTTAACATGCTATTTAAATTAACTATGAGCATTAACACATGACAAAATATCATTCAAAGAATTTAACTCAACAATTCAAAATAATAATGCTAAATGCTTATTTCATTACATCTTTTTTTTCAAATGTTATGTGCTTTCAACAGTGGGTTTCTTTAAGCTTATATTACGTTCACACCGGGTATTTAAGATATTTTAGATCGCCATTTTTGATATTCTACCCTACCGGAAATGAATATCTGTTCACACTGCAAAATTCATCTAAGATAACTCATTGAACTTCACTTTGTCTGACATCTGAAGAAGCTTAGAACAAACGCATGTGCATAAGTTAAAACCAGCCTCAACAGCCAACCAGTTAAAGCTAGCTTCCAGAGCCAATCAAAGTGGTCATGGCTGTATCTAGCAATAGAAAGTTCGAACTCACTCAGTGAGTTTGACAGTCTAAGATATCTTAAATATTCGATCTGAACAGGGTATTTTTAGGTTTTAGTCCAGAAATTCTCATTAAAATATCTAGATTTTTACTGCTCAAATAACTTTGAAATTTATATATTTTCTCTGTTCTGACTAATAAAGAATCTTTTACAAGTTACACTTATTACACATATCACACAAGATAAACTTTCAAAATTTTAGAAATGATTGTATATATGTCATTTTCTTAAAACCTTTTCAGAAAACTTAATGAAATCTGGTGTACTTTTGTTTTTAGATATTTCACTAAACAAAGCATAGTATAATGATATTTTTTTTTTTTTTTTACGATTTTATAATGATAATCGCTTATTCCACTTAACTGGTGTTTAAAAAAAGAAAAACACTCCAAAAATTAATGAAATTAGTTACGCAGGAGATTCTTGTGCAAGGCCTTATGTGGGATTTAAAAATTTTGGGCCTAGCTCACAGACATCAAATTTTTCACAATAAGTTATATACAAAATTTTGTAATTTTATAGATGCAATGAAATTTTAAAATAAAATTAAAAACCTGTAAAACATTCCCCATTAATGGAAGACTGAGTAGCGTCCCTGGTACAGGTGAAGGCCATTGATCAATATCATGACAAGCTGTAATAAAGCAAGCATATGATACATTCAAAGAGTTATACACACTATATAAAAATCTTGCAAAATTTATTTTCACTCTTTTAATAATATAAGATTTCAGAGAAAAACTAAAGATGAGTTAGGCTAAATAATTATAGTAGTGGTAGTGGAAGATAAGGTTTTTAGAAATAATTTTGTTAAAATGTAAATTTATCTGTTTATGTATATTAATTATGCTATTCTAAATTACATTTAGATCTTTTTATAAAATAATTTAAAAAGGAAAGAAAAAAAAACAATTTTGAAATAGAATATGAAATACATTTCTGAAAGCTAATATTCTGGATGATCATTATTATTTAAGCTGTCAGTTTTCTATCACATTTTGGTACATTAAAAAATAACTTTTAGTGGATTTAATGAGAGTTTTAGTCTTGTTTTCTGCACAATCTGTTATGTACTCAGATAAGAATATTTAGTATGAGAAAAATCTATGGTACCATTTATTTAGTTTTTAATTTTATGTCACATAATTTAATATTTTCTTCTTTTTATTTCTCTTGTTCAAACATTTAATAATTAAGATAGGGTTAATATTCATATTTTTAAAAATCGACTGTATTGTAGTAGAGAAGAAGGTACATGATTTAAGTGGGTATTTTTCGTTTTTCCTTATCTTAAAGATTCTGACCATTGCAGGCTTAAAAAAAACAAAAGGGACGAAAAAACCCCACAAAATCAAACTTCTTTAAAAGGGTTAAATTTCTAACGGATTGTGGCATTTGAAAGTATAAAGTACAAAATTTAAGAATATGTTTTCACTTTGTCCATATTTTGAATGGTTTTGCCAATGCACGTTTCATGCTACACTGTTTCTGCTACTGGGATTTTTCTAAAAGTACTCAGCTATCAGAAGCTGTAACTATTTTGTGGTTGTAAAATGAAATGTTCCAATTGTATTTTTTATTGACCTTTCAGATAAATTATCACAAAATTAAATACATAAATTCTAGGCACTTTACAATTGAAAAGTGCATTTCTTCATAATTTTTTTAGATAATTTACTACATTTAATAATAATGATAATAATAAATATAATAAAAGGAGTTTCAATTACACTATTGTTCATTATAAAACCTCTGGGTTCTAAAAAGATACATATATTAAAATAAAAATAAAAAAGAAGAAGAAAATAAAATGAAATAAGATAATCTGGGTCCTCTGACTGAGTCAAAACTCTAGGCACAGGCTCCGCTGATCCATCCCTAGAGACAATACAGGCTCCTTTAATACCTAACAATTATTATCTATGCCTTCTTGAATATACTTTGAAACCCTTAATACTTATTTTTTGTTCATTCAATAATGAAGCCCAGGAGATTGTTAGGACAATGTTTTCCTTTTCCCTAATGAATTCCTTACTGGATATATAACAGCCATATGGTGATAAACTATGACCCAGCACTTCTGTTGATTATTTATAGTTTTTTTTTTAATGACATATAAATGAAAATATCTGGATTATTACAAATAAAATTAGAAAGATAATTTGAAATATAATAAAAATTGAGAAAGATGTAGTTTTTAAAATTTAATAAAAATGTAGGCAAACAAAAAAGTTATATTTTCAAGAAGATTTTTTTATAAATAACAGTGTATATTACCATTAAAAGCAGTCTTGATAATAACTAATTCATTCTACAAAATATGTTAATTTTTCAGTACATGGTAGTTAATTTTTGTTAAATCATACGAATGATAATCCTCTGCTGTTAAAATGGGAGAGGGGGTGGGGGTGATTTACATACAGAATTAATTCTTTCAAAGCCAAATGTAAAAAAAAAAAGGCAGCCTCCAGCAGGTATCTAATGATAAACATAAATCGACCTTCAGAAAATCATTTTTTTTTTATAGAAAAACCCATAAATTTTTATGTGAAAATACTGTTTGTATGTAAGTTTTTTCTGTATGAAACCTTATTTATTTATTTTTTATTTGATTGGGACCTCAAGAATTGCAATTTTTAACTGCAGAAAAAATGGAAAATATGAATAATTTTTTAAAAATAGTAAATATTAATATATTTTTTAAAGAATAAAGTATCATTATACAGTACATCTACCCGTAGGTATTATTATTATTATTTTAATTCCATTTGGGTCCTGGGGATCACAATTTCAAACTGTAGAAAATATGAAAATTATATCCAGATAATATATTTTTTTAAATAATAAACATTCATATTTTTTTAATGAAAGGTACCATTCAGACAAGAAAAGAACCTTCTATTCATAATCATTTTTTGTTTTCTTGGCTTACCATCCAGGCTAACAAAGATGGCAATTTAAAACTGCAGAAGAAACATAAAAAATATGAAAACAACCTCCAGAAAATATTTTTCTGAAATAGTAAATATTCATTTTTTTTTTTTTTTTTTTAATGAGAATACCACCAATATTAAAAATGTACTAACAACAGGTAATTTATTTATTTATTTTTTGGTTTTTTATAACTCTATCCGAGCTCCAGTTATTATGATTTTAATATGCAGAAAAAACGAAAAAGACCTCCAGAAAATTATTTTCTTGAAATAGTAAATACCGTATATACTCGTGTATAAGCCGAAGAATTTTAGACAAAATTTAGGAGCTGAAAATGGGGGGTCGACTTATACACGAGTAAGTAAAAAAAAAAAATACGGAGTGAAATACCGGAGTCATATTTTTTTCGCAGATAATTGCTGAATGTGCAAGTCTTTTAATTAATCACATATGGGTGTAGGTTGGAGAGACAGATAAAAGCGGACAATGGTGATTGATTAAAAAAAACTCAACAATAATGTCTCTAATTGTTCTGCACTCATTTTCGCTTGGGATAGAATTCCCTTCAATACAGGGACATTCCTTTGAACATTTTAATCCCCTTTTTAAAAAGAGTTCAACTTGAGAATGCGTCTAGATTTCTCTCCTAAAAGTCCTACAATACAAAGAAGTACTATATTTTAGCAGTTTAAGAAGTTGTTTTCCCTTGTAAATAAAGCTTGAATAGATTTGATTTTTCAAAAAAAAAAAAAAAAAAAAAAGTAAGTAATCATTAAATTGATGTGAATAGTTTTCAAAATAGTTTAAGCTTCTTCAGTTTTACATAACTATACAATTTTAAAATGTTGAATAAAAAAAAAAAAAAGAAGTCTGATTAGAAACGTTAAAAAAAAGGTTTACTAATTTAATGAATTTTTTTTTTTTTTTTATCCTCGATTACAAATCATTTTTCAACATGCTACCAGAAATGTGGTTCGACTTATACACGAAAATTCAATTTTTTCCCAAATTTTGCGTAAGAATTGGGGGGGGGGGGTCGACTTATACACGAGTATATACGGTATTCATTTTATAATTTTGAAGGTTCTTTAAATGTATGTTTTTTCTGCTTGTAAATATTATTAAAATTTAATTTTCTCTATTGATATGCATAATTGCTTCTTTTATTATATTTATGAAATATTTTTCATTTGTAACAGCATAAATAAACAATTGCATCATAAAAAGTATGATGTGTGCCTGCTCAGATGAAAAATTTTAGCCTGCCTGCTTAATGATTAAACAACTATCTATTAAAATCTTAAAAGAGGTGAAAGATAAACTATGAATATTAATATACATATATTTTTTTATTGAAAATTCTGTAAAAAGATCCATATATCCCACTTATATCCATCTGAGATTTAGATGCTTTACATAATAGGAAAGGAAGCTGTGAGAAGGAGTATTTAGTATGTAATCACATTTTACAATGAAAAATAAATAAACAGATCTGAACAAAAAGAAGTCCTTTTAGCCTGTACCAGGAGGAAAAGGTCCCTATTCCTTGTTTTTAAGAATTCAGCTAATTTCACTCAAACACACGAAGGTAAGTAAAATGCGTGGAACCAACTTATAGAAAATTTCATCTCAGTTTTCGTAAATACTGAATTTGAATGGGAATTTCGAAAAATTAGTCAGCTATCGCCAAATTGGCTTCCTTTAGAGTGCCTATTTTTGTCATCAAATTTGGTAAAATTTCACCAAGTATCACCAAACTTGTTGAGAATTTGACTTTGTCAGATATGACTGTATAGTTTTAAGTGCATGAGAGTAGCAACAATGGTTAAAACAATTAACGTAACTTTGCGAGAAACCACGTTTTGTACAGCTCATATATTAAACCTTATTATGGAAAAATCAGCCACCCAAGAATTTCAAACTGCTGTACATCAGCCATTTTTTAAGATAGAGGTAAAAAAAAAAAATGCTCCAGAATCCTTGTATCAAGGCCAAACATTTAAGGGTAAAAAAGTTTTGGATTTCCCATTTTTATGTACATCTTTTTGAATTTGAAAACTAAGTGATTATGAAACAAGATGGAAGATGAAGTTGGCCAACAAACTTGGTCGAGACCTTGGTCAGTCCCATCTAAATCAGTTTATAAATATGAGTGCATGACATAAAAATGAGATATAAATATATATATATATATATATATATCAACATTTGGGCTGAGTGGGGTTTTGCGGTCTGGTAAAAATATGCCGATATTTTCTATAATTGCTTCCCTCTAAATAGCTGCTACAGGCTACAGCTAGCTTCCAATTTTTGTAATGGGAACTACTTAAAAGATAAAACTATAACTATACAAATTTTAAACTTTAATTTTGTATGAAAAATGAGAAGAGTACAAAATGTGACTTTATTTTTATTGGATATACAATTCACAAAACATGAGTACAAGACTTATTCACATGAATATTTAATTGTTAATAAAACCACTTTGATTAATTTTCCATGTAGTTTGACTTTAAAATGCAAATTATTATTTTTATTAATGCAGAAGTACAAATTAAAATATTACCTGATTCAATACTTGGTTCACCAGAACTAAAAAATAAAGGAGCTATCTTAGCTAAAACTTCTGTAAACAAAGCAACAAGGGGCAATTTTGTCATCACCACCATTGACTGAAAGGCAAATACATAAAAAAATAAGATATATAAAAAACTTACCAAATAAATATAATAATGTTAGTTTTAAAATGCTTTGTTTCTTACCTTCTGAAAATAACCTCTAGGGACAGATTTATCTTTTACTTGCCGGAAATAAACAAATCCAAAAAAATGGGAAAAGTCTATCTGTGTTATTAAAACAGAATAATATTAGTATAAATTTTGACATATAACCATTTAAATACAGATAATAACTATGATTAACTTTCAAAATATTTCACAAAACACACAATATCATTTAACAAAGTTAGGTACAACATAATAATTACTTGAAGTTTCTTCTTTCAAACTCTGATTAATCTTTGATCTTGATTGAATCATGAGTAATTCAATAATTAATTTGAAATCAGAAACAATGCCACAACCACAGATTCTACAAATTGGATCAAATAGGTTTTTTTTTTTTTTTTTTTAATGCAAGCAGTTATGCAGAAAAACCAGTTATCCAGATTGCATATGTCCCCAACTATTCTGGATAAATGGTTCTATACTATAATACCAATCAAATAACTAATTGTTGTAATATACACTAGAGTCCTGCGTTGGGTCATGTAATCTGATTTTACCTGAACATGGCTAACCTAACTCATAATTTTTTTGCTAAGGCTTTTCTGCGGTTTGCATTCTTGCAGATCAGGGTTAAAGTATTACTCATTTCTCAAAAAACAATATAAAATATTGTTTCAGATGAAAAACTATGTATTTTGAAATTGAATGAGTACCTGCATTCATTTTTCTACATAAAAGATAAGATATGATTGTAGACTTTTTTCTTTTCATAATTGAATAAAAATATGGGTTAATTTTCTTACACATCAGGTTTGGATCAGTTTTAAATCAGAAAAGTTATTTTGTTAGTTTTAAGTATAATTTCCCGGAGATGAAAATTATCTTGTTGGATTTAGATGATGTTGACTTCAAATGAAATTTTTTGGGTTTGGCTCAAGTGTAACACAACTCTGATGTAACACAACTCTGTGGTCACTAAAGAATGTTACAATGATACTAATAAGAAGGGAAAAGATTTAAAATGTGTTTTTATTAACACATATTTTTAAACAGTCATTATTTTTGAAAATGTCTTTTTACATTCAGATTTTGTTATTGATTCCACAGAACAATCGTGATAGTGTATAATAAAGGTTAAAATTCCCGGTTGCCACCGGCCACAGGGCGACTAAATGTAAAAAAATGGCGACTTTATGCTAGGCATCCGATCGCTAAAGTGGCGATTTCTATTTTTAATGTAGCAGTATATCAAATTTTTAGCACCATTTTGTTTCCAGGGATGCCATTTTGCAGCCGAACGGCCGATTTCAGCTTTTAATTTTTTAAAAATCGAATCTGCTATTTCCGCATAAAACAATCTCAATTGTCGTCAAGTTATCACAGAAAGCGATCACGAAATAAAACCGCGATTTTCGGCAAGCGACCGCGAAGTAAAACCACTATTTTAGGAAGTGACTGCAAAATAAAACTGCAATTTTCAGCAAACGATTGCGAAATTAAACTGCGATTTTCGTTAAAAGATCGCAAAATAAAATCGTGAATTTCGGCAACTGACCGCGAAATTGTACCACGATTTTTGTCAAACAATCACGAAATAAAATCGCCGATTTTTGTCAAACGATTTCGAAATAAAACAGTTATTTTCCTCAAACGATCGCCAAATAAAACGGCAATTTTTGTCAAATGATCGCAAAACAGGCATGAGATTCTTCCGATCTGTAGGCGAAGTGACAAAAAACCGCGAAATTTGTCAGAGGATCGCAGGAAAAACACGAATTTCGTCAAAGGATCGCTGAAAAAACATGAATTTTGTCAAAAGATTGCATGAAAAAACGCGAATTTCTTCAAAGGATTGCTGAAAAAACGCGAATTTCATTAAAGAATCATGCGTGAAAAACGCGAAAATCTAAAAAAAAAATCGCGGAAAAACACCAAATCTGCTTAAAAATTGTGGAAAACACGCAAATTTTGTCATAGGATCGCTGAAAAAACGTGAATTTCGCCAAAAGATCGCTTTAAAAACGCGCATTGTGCCAAATGATCGCCGAAAAAACATGCATTCCGCCAAAAGATCACCGAAAAAACGTGCGTTTCGCCAAAAGATCGCCGAAAAAACCCGCATTTCGCCAAAAGATTGCCGAAAAAACTCACATTTCGCCAAAAGATCGCCGAAAAAACGCGCATTTCGCCAAAAGATAGCCGAAAAAACGCGCATTTTGCCAAAAGATTGCCGAAAAAACTCACATTTCGCCAAAAGATCGCCGAAAAAAGGCGCATTTCGCCAAAAGATCGCCAAAAAAACGCGCATTTCGCCAAAAGATCGCCGAAAAAACGCGCATTTCGCCAAAAGATAGCCGAAAAAACGCGCATTTTGCCAAAAGATTGCCGAAAAAACTCACATTTCGCCAAAAGATCGCCGAAAAAAGGCGCATTTCGCCAAAAGATCGCCGAAAAAACGCGCATTTCGCCAAAAGATCGCCGAAAAAAACCGCATTTTGCCAAAAGATCGCCGAAAAAACGCGCATTTTGCCAAAAAATGACCAAAAAACGCCCATTTCGCCAAAAGATAGCCGAAAAACGCCCATTTCGCCATAAGATCGCCGAAAAGACGTCCATTTCGCCAAAAGATCGCCGAAAAAACGCGAATTTCATTAAAGGATCATGCTTAAAAATTGTGGAAAACACGCGAATTTTGTCATAGAAGCGCTGAAAAAACGCAATTTTCGCCAAAAGCTCGCTTTAAAAATGCGCATTTCGCCAAATGATCGCCGAAAAACACTCATTCCGCCAAAAGATCACCGAAAAAACGCGAATTTCGCCAAAAGATCGCCGGAAAAACGCACATTTCGCCAAACGATCGCCGGAAAAACGCACATTTCGCCAAACGATCGCCGAAAAACGCGCATTTCGGCGAAAGATTGCCGAAAAAATGCGCATTTTGCCAAAAGATCGCCGAAAAATGCGCATTTCGCCAAAAGATCGCCGAAAAAACGCACATTTCGCCAAAAAAAAATGCTTAAAAAAACACGAATTTTACCAAAAGATCATAAAAAAAAAAAACCCCGCGAATTTTGCCAAAAAAATTGCTTAAAAAAACGCGAATTTCCTCAAAAGTTCGCTGAAAAAACACTAATTTCGTCAAAGGATCGCTGAAAATACGAAATTTTCGTCAGTTTAAAAAATAAATAAATAAAAAATAAAAATAATAAAAATAAAATAAATAAATAAAAAAGAGGAAATACAAAATTCTATAGTTTTTCGGTACTTCTCTATTATCCCGTCGACCACTTTTCATAACAAAAAACTATCGCCAAACTAAGATTAAACACCAAAAATGCAGTCCCATTTACTTTATGTCAGAAGCATTATACGTGTTTGTTATGTCATCAAGTGGTTTTTAATTCGACATTTGCGTGTATTTTTCATTATGTTTTACTGATTTATTAGTTATTTCATTAATTAAAATAACAATAGTGTTCTTAAATTCTTATATTTTATTTATTTATTTATTTATTTTATTTTTATTTATTTTATTATTCCAATAGCACCGTTCTCCCGTTTATTTGGTGTTACAGTTTGGTGATAGTTTTTTGTTATGAAAAGTGGTCGACGGAATAATAGAGAAGTACCAATTTCTCTTTTCCATTTTTAGTCAGAACAATATCAGTATTTCAATTAAATCTATAACAAATTAAAAAAGTTAGAGGTAATAAAGCTTGTCAATTACTTGCAATGGAGGACAACAACTTCTGTTAAACTGCTCATGAACAGGTAAATTTGGTCTTCTTATGGGACACTGGCGCATTCTGAAGTAAAATTGTGTGTTTCCCATACAGCCAGAATTAGAATCAGGAAATGCCATGTAACAAATACTCATTTTCTAAATTTAGAAGCAAAGTTAAATTTTAATAATATTTAAAGCATAACAAGTAGTTATTAATAAATATATAATTTTTAAAAACAAACAATATAATAACGGATTGTACCTACTATTTTTTTTTTTCAAATTTTATAAGTTTAGTTTTTTTACATCATATGAGGCATTTTAAAGTCATAGTGGTGTAAGCCACATCTATATTATAAATCAAAAACATGTCTGTGATTAACACTGACATCATATCAATGGTGGCAATGACTTGACCAATCTATTATGTTTTATAACATAAATTTTGCAAGAGCTTTTCTTGAGAAACCAAGTAATCGAGCAGCATTTTCCATTTTCTGATAAATAAAAGCAAAACAGATTTCAGAAGATGCCATCAAAGTAGGCATTTTAAGCAGAGTTTTGGGACATGAAAGCGTGATAAAAATCCTCATGAGATTGATTACAAGTTAAAATGAAATACTTATATTGAAAAATAAATAACACTATTAAATTTCAAATCACTTCAGCAATCTGTTACTTAAAGCATTCAAAAAGCTGTTATTTTAACACCTCAGCTTTTAAAAAATAATAGCTGACCTGCCAGGCGTTGCCGGGCCTGTGATAATAAATTTTAAAAAAATCAAGTTTTTATTGTTTCATATCTGTAACCCAATTTTGTATAAAATTATATTTTTCAATGAAAAATTCGCGAAAAAAGATTGATGTTTAGTGATAAAAGCACTCATTTTCTTGTTCTTTTTGTCCAAACTCTTTGAAATCTTTATTGGTTATAAATAAAACAGACCGTGTATTTTACAGACCGTGTAAAAATTTCGTGAAAAAATATTGTTATCTAGTAAAAGAAATGTTTTCTTCTCGCTTTTTTGTTTGTTTGTTAGTTTTCGCCTTGGCTCCTTTAACATAGCAATAAAAAAATAGTTCTCATCATCCGAACTCTTTGAAATTTCAATCGGTTATACATATAAGTTCTCTTTAAAATTTTATGAAAAAATATGCATATTTAGTACTGAAAACATGAGTTCTTTAAAAAAAAAAAAAAATTTCAACGCAATGGCCATATTACGCCATCTGTTTTCAATCCCCCTAGGCTAAACAGCTCTAGGATAAATAATTGATAAAAATGCATCATCATTCAACTTATTTATGTTACGTCAAATATTTTATTTATCTTTAATGTATTTTTTATAGTGTCTTGGGAAAAAAACCTTAAAAAAATTAATTCTAGCTTTGGGAAAACATTATTAACTGACAAAAATTTACACTAAAGGTATACAGTACAAAAATTTCAAGGAATTACAAAAGGCTAGAAAGAAAATGAAAAAAATAACTTGGCCCACCCTGGAAAAAAGAGCCCCCTTGGAAGCATAGTCTAGTTACAGACCTGTATCAGCACAAATCACATTAGGATCAATATGCCCAAATTAATTGGAATTTATTGTATTTGATAAATTTTAACCTCCACATATAAATGAAAAACTATTAAATGATCAAAATAACATAACTTACTAATAGAACAGAACTAAGAAAATAGCTTTTAAACAAAAATGAAGGAGAAATGAATAAAGAAATAAACAATTTCCCAAGCTATCAAGAAATTAAAAATTTTCATGAACATGAAATTTGCATGAGTTTTATTATGTTAAGAAATTATTTTTTTTTGATTTGTGATACAGATATCTAGTACTTCCAGGAACATTGATGTACTTTCTGACAGAATATAAATATTAAGTTAATTAATCAATTTTTAAAGTTGACTAATTTTGAGATAATTATTTAAGATTTTGCAGATTAATCTCTAATAGCTTAAAAAAAATGCTAGGCTTAAAAAATTGCAAAAATTTACTTTGTCTGTAGTGTTATTTATCTTCTTATTACATTTTCCTCATAAATGCAAATTTTGCTTATTTTATGGATTACTAAAAGTTCTTAATGATAGAAGCTTAGTTAAGCATTGTTAGGACTTAAGTTGCAGATAAATTTTAGTTTGCTGCAGTTTGACACGGAAAATTCTGCTACTGGGGTATTTAAAAATAGATAATTTTTAAATATGACATGATCATATAAACTTTAGGCAATGTTAAATATTTAAATAGATTAATTTTACCTCTTTTTCAGTTAATTTAATATGTGCAGGATAAACCATCTAAAAAAGAAAGAAAGAGGTTAAAACAATGATACAAGATTCTAGTAATAACAATAAATAATAATCTGGTCTTAAAAATTTGACAGAAAAAAATATATACTCGAAACATCAGAAATACAGTTAATTATTTAAATTAAAAAAACATATTGATTGTAATACATGGGTAATCTACAGGACTTGAATTTCAGGGCGGGCAGGAGTCATCCCCAAAATTTTCAAATCCTGATGGGAAAATTTCACCATTTTCTAGAGAATTTTGCTTTTTGAAATGACGATCAAGTCCTGCTGATGAATTTTGCGATATTTTCGTACAATTAATCAACGAATTAAACGATTTTCCTCTGGCACCAGTCGATGAATTTCTCGATTTTTTTCATGTGACCAATTGATGAATTTCATGGTTTCTTCTTGCGACAGACTGATGAAATTTGCAATTTTTTCCTGCATCCAACTGAAAAATTTTGGGGGTTTTCTTCTGCAACCAACTGACAAATTTTGAAATATTTTCCCATGACCAATTGACAAATTCTGCTACATTTTCTGTGACTGCTTGGTGAATTTCATGCTTTTTTCTTGTGACAGATTGAGGAAATTCGCAATGCTTTCCTGCGACCGACTGATGAATTTCGTAATATTTTCCCACAACTGATCGACTAATTTCGCAATTTTTTTACCATGACCAACTGACAAATTTTGCAATTTTTTCTGTGACCAATTGCCTAAATTCACGGCTTGTTCTGGCGATAGACTGGCAAAATTCACTATTTTTTCTCTTGTCTGACTTAAAAATTTCGTAACTGTTTTCTGCAATTGATGGACGAATTTCGCAATATTTTCCCGTGACTGATTGCTGAACTTTGCAGTTTTTTTTCTTTGAATTCCCATAATACATTTTGCTCATACATTTATTTTTTTTTTGCAATTTAATGTTGCTATGTGTCAACATGATGATAATGGTTGTACCGAGTTTGATTTAAAAGTTTTATAACTGTTAATGAAATTACATAATGAATATAATTTAAATAATTTTCATTTATAGATAATTTTTAAAAAACATATGAAATTATTAAATATTGCTGACAATTAAACTAATGAAAAAAAATCTGCATTTCATCTTCAGTTGATAAGTAAAAAATAGAAAATGTACTGGCAGATGCAGCAGTTTTGTTCAGAAAACTTTTGTTTTAGTATTTTCCTATTTCCAAGATATGGAAATTAGTTTTTTAAAATAAATATGAGTAATAGCATAGGCGTAACTAGGGCTATTTTGTGGGGTGGGCACAGGCCCCAACGTCATAAGTCCTTTGTATGTGTGTATGCGTCCAGTGGCACAGTCCAAGGGGTGGGGGGAGGGGTAAAACGCCTTCCAGAGCTAAAAAAAATATTATAATTGCCGCTTATATGAATCACTAGTTAAGCAAATTAGACGCTTTCATGAATCGAAACTAAAGTTAATATTAAGTTTTTTTAGTTTATTTGAAATTCGCAGCTTTGTTGAATCAAATTATATTCAACAAAGTGATTAAATTAGACCGCGAATATTATATTTAAACTGTGGAAGCGTATATTAGATCTTAGATGCACTGGTTAAGTGAAAACTGTCATTTGTTTTGAAAAAGGGTAGCAATTACATTTTTCAGACATCTTGCAGTAAAAGAATGATTATTTCGACCGTCATACGCTTTGAGTATTATACAGTGGATAGTTTTTAAATTGAATTTCAGTCTTTGCTTCATGTTCAAAAGGGTAATAGACATCAATTTCCAGGAGAAAAAAGAAAAAAAAACATAAAATGTATGTTTATAGGTTTTTCTCAGTTTCAGACTTTCTGTTAAAGTCTGCACCGGAGAAATTTCTAAGTTCGAGCGCGACCCGACTTGTAGAAAATTTTTTGCCCCTCAGCCGGGTATAAAAGTTAAAAGTTCGATCCGTATCGTAAAAAATATATGTATGTATATTAAGCCGGCCTGGCACACATAAAAAAAAAAAAAAAAAAAAAAAAAGTTAGACACGAATCCGGTCTGGGCCATACACATAGTTTATTGGCTCGACCCAGTATAAAAGCTAGAATCTCGGCCTGAGCCCGGCCCGGCTCATACAAAAACGTAATTATCCCTTCCCAGCTCGCCTGAATTTCAACAAAAACATATTTTTACACTGGTATGGTTAAAAGTTGTCTTCTACGAGGAGTTCTGACAAAAATATTTATTTTAGTTTTTCTTTTCATGTTGTTTGCATTCTTCGTTTTTTAACCCTCTAAGCGTGTAGAACGTAATATTCCGTTCACTAAGCTCCATGTTTCACTGCAATATATGCAATGTTTCAGATAATGTAATTCTATAGATTTAAGGAATTTTCAAAACATTGAAGAATGATTAATACTTTCAAGGGTTACATTCATATTTGTAATTAAGTTTTATTTATAATGCTGAAAGAATCATATTTTTTTAGCATTTAAAACAAAATGCAGAGAAAACAACATTACAATTTTACCCTTTTTCAAAACGCTCAGAGGGTTAAAAAAACACTTTGTGCTGAGATATTTATTTTGTTACTGGATCTTGATTTGTATGCAAATGACTAAGTTGTTATTAATAACTTTAATCCATATTACATGGCTTGGAGCCTTAAAAACCTGAAAATTCTTATAGTATAGTAAAAATTTCTAAGACGGAATCGCATAGGAGAACAGAAATATCCGTTATAGGAAAGTTACCTTCTTAGCATATACACTGTTGGTTGTAAATATATTACATTCTTTTCTCACATATTATTATGTTCATTTTGCATGGATAAATACATTTTTCCGTTTGAAACAGGATTCTGTCATGGGCAGGTTCTTTTTCACACGCTTTATTGTACTTTAATTTTATTGCCTAGAAAATGAACTATTCTTTAAAAAGAAAAAAATTGAAAATTTTAATATAGAACAATGACGATTTAAAAATATATGCATTTTTTTGCAAAAATTGTTGGGCCGATCGAAATTTTACTGATTTTTGCATGGGTCAGGTCAGGGTAGGCATGGCCAATTATTTTCATATGGGCTTGATAAAAACAGGACCTGAAAATTTCAACTCGTCTAGACCTTTAGGAAGAATGAATTCCAGTTTCAGCCCTGCCTGGAAAAAAGGAAGCCAGGCCCGGTCCGATTGCCCTGAATGAAAATAGGCCGAAGACTGGCCCGTGGGTTGGTCCGGTTTCGGGCCAGGATCGAGCCCAAACAGACCTCTGCATGTGTATCTTGTTTTGTGTTTTTGCTATCAGTTATTTCTAAGACCAAGGTATGTGAGTGATGCAGGTAAAAATCTTTGACAAAGTAAGAATTAAGAAAATGTGCTATAAAGATATAAATGTAAAATGTGTTTTTGATTGAACAGATTATTGTAGTGTTTCATTCGAACAATTTGTTCCTGAGGGGTGGGGGGGGGGGGGGGACTATATATTTAAAGAGTGTAGTTTATTAGCTAGTAAGGTAGCTCGAAATGTTCTTCAGGCCACGCGTTCCCCGGAGGAAAGAAGCACTGATCGCAATTTTATTGACTTTGACTTACAGATACATGCCTATGAGCAAGGTTTTCAAAAGAAAAGCGTTAAATATGAAGCATTTTCATAGAATTTATAAAATTTACTATAATTACACACAAACTTATGCTAATTATGCTTTAACTGAAATCAATAAGTAATAAATTAGTAATACATTGATCTACACTTATTAAATCTTAAATAATCCTGCCTCTATATCATCAAAATTATGCCATTTTTTTTCATGTGGACAAAATTACAGTCGTGTTTAAATCAGATAAGAAGTAAAAACTGGAATATCTTTTAGAGTTTTAGCTATAATGTATTTCATTTTAAAAAATGTATATATAAGTAGATCCTTTCGCCCTTACTTACAGGGAGGGGCAGAGAAAGTTAAAAAGTACCCTCTTTTTTCAAAATTGTTATTATAATGTATTTTCTTTTTTTTCCACAGCCGAAGGCAGGTACAACCTATCTTTCATTCTGAATAGGTGTTTCTAACAGAAAACTAAATATAGATAAATATTCATACACGCAAACATTATACACACATACAAACTAGAAATACAATAAACCCAACAAGTGTGAAAAATTAGCCAGAGCCAGGAATCGAACCTAGGACCACAACATACAAGACTCATGCTCTAACCACTGAGCTACCCCGGCCAATACCTGGGTCTGCAATTTCTCACTAATAAATTGCAGACCCAGGTATTGGCCGGGGTAGCTCAGTGGTTAGAGCATTAGTCTTGTATGCTGTGGTCCCAGGTTAGACTCCTGGCTCTGGCTAATTTTTCACACTTGTTGGGTTTATTGTATTTATAGCTTGTATGTGTGTATATTTGTGTGTATGTTTAGACTTGAATGCAGGCGTTATTTTTGTGTGATTTAATAGATAAATATTCTCCAACATCATGAAAAAGGTTAAAAACAAATAATATTTAGAAAGCAAACATACTTAACACATAAACAATGTGTTTAAAAAAAAGTAGAACAATCTGTAAAAGGTGGTAGAGCACACTACAATTAAAGATTTTGTATAGGAAACCAGGTCGCGATCCATTTATTTAGTGAAAAATATAGGATATAGGAAGTCAAGTCGAATCCAAGTATTTTTAGAGAACTTTAATAATAATGAAGATATTTTAACGAAATTTTCAGTATCCTGTATACGAAATTAGATGTCAAATAAAGTGCTGGAAGTGCACAGTAATTCAGTCGACGATACCGCGTTTAATGTCAACTACATCCTAAAATATGGAATACTTAATTTGGCATTGTTTGGACGCGGATTATAATAAATTCTACCTCTTCTCGTGTTATTTTACATCTGACACAAAGCAAAGCAAAGTCTATTGGAAATTTTGCTAAAATTGCTTTATTATTACTAAAGTTAAGAACAAGAATTCGGGATTGTCTTGGAATGAAATCCTATGTATTTCTGATTTAAAAATCGATTCCTGATTTTCTGTACAAAAAATTGTTTGCTGTACTATTCCCTTCCATTTCTTAAGTTTGCCTCCTCATTTTTCAAACACTATATTAATCTAACAGTTTTTTGTTATTCCATTGGTGCATTTTATGTTTTCTAACTCTTATATAGTAAACGTTGCTGAAATGAATTATGGTCAATGTAACTATTGATTCTACTCTTCGAGGGAAAAAAAAATGATTATCACTTCATTACCTAAACTGATTCGATTAGCCGGTGATTCAAGTAACCAGCGACCACCATTATCAACAATTCAACCTCTCCTCCCCATAGAGCAGAATTCTGGCTGCGCCACTGATGTGTGCAAGAATATTTAAAAAAACTGCATTGAGACCAAACTCGTTAATTTAATGGAAATTTTGACTTAAAATTAGAAACAACTTATTATCAAGGTTATTATTTAGGATCAATGGAGCCAACTTTTGAAATATATTGTATGGGCCCAATTTTTTTAAGCAAAATAGCACGGCACGTTTTATTATTTGCTTATGTTATTCGTGAATTCTTTTGCATAATAATGTTAATATTTACGATAATATCATAAATATCAATACAAATTAAAAGCACAAGAAGCAAAGCTTTTCGGTCATTTATGAGCTTTATAATTATCAGGATTGGGACACTAAAATATAGATAATGTTCACTCACTGATTTATAATCACTGATCAAAAGGGGTATAGTGGATGGCATACGAAGTTACTCGCCGTATACATTTTAGAATCTTTTTTTTTTTTTTTTTTTTTTTTTTAAATGCTCCGTATACATTCTCTTTCTCAAACAAATCTATAGCATAGTCATTAAAGTTCACATGATTCTAGCATTTACCTTTTGGTTTACATACGACAGCAATACTGCTGATCAAGTATATAGGAAATTGAACTGTTGAGAGAAATTTAATAATTATATGTGTACTGAAGAACATTTAGTGCTCTTGATGTCTCTGTTATGGATGTCAATGCTATTTTCCAACGTCAACAAAATGAAATTTTCATAATGAACAGAGGAAAGTATATTCAACTAAGTGAATTATATCCAAGGCACAGGACTAACGCCCAGGACTCGAACCTGGGTACTTTGGTTTGCCGTACCAACGCTCTCCCTACTGAGCTATCCCGACGATATCCTGGGCTGGCATATTTCACTCTTATTTGTTGTCCAACAAATAGAAAATGAAATTTTGTTTCAGAGATTTAAAAATTTAAATAAATACGTAGTGAAATAAAACAAGGGGAATTAGGTGGGTCAGGGGAACAAATTATTGGGCGGGCTCAACGCTAAAGCCCCACGGGCCCATATAAGTCGGCACCACTGCTATTCATTGTGCCATTGAAATTTTTAAGATGACTAGAAGTTCCGAGAGAGACCCAATTTTAGGCATAATGTCTGGGTGTCCCAATACATCTCTTTAATGTCCCGGTTTTAAACACAGCACTTAAACTATCACTTCCCGAAAATTCATTTTTTTTTTTTTTAATGATTGTTTTGATTTTTACCGAATTCCACTTCTCCAACAGCAAAATGTTGAATTGTGTCTATTACAGAAAACTGTCTTGAGAAAAATTTTGTGGTTCCGATAGAACGAATACCATATAGATATAATTTATACATGTCTGAAAAATGTATACAACTGAAACCTGTCTAAAATGTAGAAGTTTTCCGATCACTGTAATTTTATGCAGGTAAAGTAAACTGAATCTATTTATTTTAAGAATAAATAAACGGAAAAAGTGGAGAAAATTTTTCTTGAAATCATTAATGTAAACTCTAAATTTGTTTAAAAATTCTAAGAAATGTAAGAATGTAAAAAAGAATATTTTGAGGAACGGAAGGAAAAGATTAGTTTTTATTTTGTGGGACGAATACATTTAAATAAGCAAAAGACAATTAATGTTTCCTTTAACTGCAGTAAAAATGATACGTCAGCCTGAGATTCTGACAAGAAAAATTTAAATATGACTTCAATTTGACTCACCTTTAATTTACAGTATTCACATAAATCGTTTATTTTAAATGAAAAGGGAGGATGTATGAGCTCTTAAGGGGATTGGGGCGGGTGGGTGGGGGGGGGGGGGGTACTTCACTTACGCGAAAACATCCAATATTTAGTTTGCATTTTCATATTTTTAAAATGATTTTCTATTTTATTTTTTGCATTGGATAGTTGAGGTCAATTTCTACATAGACCGCATTTTACTTTTTCTTATGTTTTTTTTTTTAAAATCTTCGAAACCGGTACTGAAAACGATGCGTTTTTAACACTTTCCAACCTAGTTGAAAAGTGTTTAGGACTTCGGTTTGTCTGCCGTATGGCCGTCTGTCCGTGCTCTAACTCCCGTAAATATGCTCGGATTGCTCTGCAATTTTTATATCTTATTGTCGTTATCTATAGCATGTTCCCTATTTCAACGGAAGGGTGTAGCACATATAGTTTTTTTACAGGCACACTCAAAAGAATTCCGTTACATTGCGGTCTATGGGGAAAAATCATTTGCGGTTTATTTAAATAATGTTTCACTGTTTTAAACGCATTGAAATATATATATCTCTAAGGTGCATTACAAGAAGCTTAATATGGAATAGGCTGTGCATAGCACTTATAGTTACTTTACAGGGACAGTCAAAAGAATTCCGTTACATTACGTCTATGGAGAAAAATCGTCTGCAGTTTATTTAAATAATGTTTCACTATTTTAAACGCATTGAAATTTATATATATCACTAAGGTGCATTACAAGAGGCTTCCTACAGAATACTGTGTGTATAGCAGTCATCGTTCATTTACAGGGACACACAAAAGAATTCTCTACTGTCTGTTAACAATAATTCCTAGAAGTTCGTTTTAAGTTACTGAACGCGATTTTAAATTTAACTCGCTTTTTGTCTATTACGTGGCGTGTATAAATTCTGTAGATCCTATACAGGGAAGCACAAAAGTTCGCGAACACATTTCCGTTTATTGACAGAAACTCCAGAAGGAGAATTTTAAACTGTGTTACGCGTTTCCTAACTGAACTAAAATTTAGCATCCTATGTAGTATATATACAAATCTATAGATCCTATACAGAGCTGAATAAAAGTATTCGGATATTTTTTCGAATATTGTATATGTTGGAAATTCCTGAAATTATGTTTTTAAATATGTTATGCGTTTTCCAAATTGTTTACTTAGATGTTATCTTTCAGCTTATTAAACGGTATGATTTGTAAAATTATTTTGGAAGCGTTGGAAAGTGTTACATAATCTATGCTTGACGCATGATTTTTCGTTTTTGTTTATTTAAAATTCAGTGGATACTCCACTGTTTTATTGCATAAAATCCTCAATTTTTAATATGTGCAAAATATGTTTATAAGAACACAATTTTTAAATTCGATACTGTATAAGTAATAGTCCTTTCAAAAGTTGACATATTACATAAAATAGTGTATAAAATCTTTAAAAAAAAGAAAGAAAAAGAAATCAGAAGTATTTTAAAGTTAAAAATATATATATATATTCTTAAATTTTAATAGTACATTATAATTTTAAAACTACGATGATTTCTATAGTAGTAGATTGATTTTAAATTTAATTAGCTCCATCAGTATTCAGCAGAAAGAGATTTGATTAAAGGGAACTCACATGGAAAACATTTTTACCTAAAATAATTTTCGCCCAAAATAAATAAAAAAGCTTAAGTTTTACCTTTTTTTCATGGGAAAACAAAAGTATTCTTCAAAATTATTTCTATCACATTTGAAAGGTGCTTATAGAGATGCATCGATTAGTGATTTTGATCCAATATTGAATATTCGACATCTGTAAACCAGATGCTGAAAATTCGGTAGGCCTAATATTAATGTATTTTAAGATTTAAAAGTATTCAAAAATAAACTTTAAAGTAAATTGTACACCATATTTAACACAAATACTTGTGTTTTGAGGAATGAGTACAGCAATGAGTTATTTTACAAGTAAACTTTACACACACACACAAAAAAAAAAGCTTTCAGTTTTTTTTTTTTTTTTTTTTTTTTTTTAAGAAGAGGATGATCTTAAAAATTATTAATTAATGAAACGTTAAATTCCATAATTTCTTCTCTAAATTAAAATAAATTTATAAGAGCTCCTTTATTTTAAAATAAATATTAGAATATTGAAAAGAAATTTTTAAGGACATAGAAGGGAAATTTTACTGTTATATAGTGTTATTTGTCAGAAAGAAACAGTAAGTCAGTAAGAAAAAAAAATTCTATTCAATTGGCAACTCGGCAAAAAAAAAAAAAAACTTATTGCTCCTTTTGATTTATCAATGAAAATTTTAAATGCACCACAGCGAGCGATCATTTTTAGAAGTTGCAAACATACAGGATTTTCCTAAAATTTTGAAAAAAAAAAATTAAGGTTAAATTTGACAATTTCAAAAATAAATTTCTGTCTTTACCAAAGTTTTTTTTTTTTAATAATAAATGACATTAATTAAAGAGGTTCGAGCAAGAACCTGTTATGTTACATTTCCTCAAAATACAGTTTATTTTTTCGATGAGGGTGTTATGAGATAATATGTCATATGGTAAAGATAAAATACCAATATTTTAATTAATCTTTATAATCTGATATATTATTTATTAAAAGTTAATATTTTAATAAAAATAACTTAAATATTATTAATAATTTTTATATTAGATAATTAAATGTTGCTAAGTTTTTCTGACAGAGCTTAGTACTACTCGTTAACTTACTAAATACAAGGTACAAGAACAAAAATAAAATAAAAATTGCAACTAAAAGCTTTCATTTAAATTGTCTCAGAATTTTATTTTTGTTGCGTAACATCTTATTTCACTAAGCCCTTCTATTTATTCAGAATATCAAAGATTGATAAGGAAAAATTTACTCACAAAAAGTACATTCAGAAACATGAAGCAAAGAGCCTCGATCCATGAAGCAGCATGCAGCAATACAAACAAAAAATGCCAAAACTACAGAATTTATTTGAGCACTGATAATTACGCATGCAAACTTGGAAAAGGGAAATAATCCCACACGCTTACAGCCGCAGGCAAATTGCAAAAAATTCGCCCTACCTTAACCCTCAAAGTAAAGCCCCCTGCGATGATGTTCTCATTTACGACTTTTGCCGTATCTCATCACTCAGACAATTAATTGATCAGTAATTTGTCAATTACATCCTGTTTTTTAAATTGGTCATTATTTTGTAAGGAAAAAACTGTTTGGGCACCTGTGCCCCCTACTATCCCCTTCTCTCTCTTATCGGCTCTCACCACAGCAGATGATATTTTTTGACTTAGTTGAAAGAATACGGAACTGGACATCTGGAACTGATTTTTTCCCCATTACCTCGTGACAAAAAAGAAAACCCTCGTTCAGATTTAGAGCTTTCAGATAATATTTCACTTTGTTCCTTTTGGAACCCTATAGACTCCGGGTCATATAACTGTTGCAAAGAATGTAGAAGACTAATAGGATTTTCTTTGTCTGTTGCTTCTTTTATACCTCACACACACACACATTTACATATGCGTGCGCGCAGAGACGGATCTAGACTAAATTTTAGCCGGGGCAAGCTTGTAGATTTGCGCCCTCTCCCCCCCCCCCCCCTCTGCTCCCAAGAATATCAGAATAAAATTTGCGTAAACAATTGCTTAAGGAAGTAATATTAATACTCAATGCTCAAAATCTGTATGCTTTACAAAAATAAATTCAATATGCAAGTTAAATGGTTTTAAATAAAAATTCTGATATAAAATATTTTTATAAAATTTTAGTAAAATTTCCCGCGGTTCTAATAATAATCTTTAAATGCTAAAACGGATACTTTGGTCTATCTCATTTTTTACTGCATAAACAATTCTAAAATTTGACTAATACTTTAAAAGTTTAAAAACAAATATTTCATATACAAAAATTTGAAAACACGCACTAAATATTCTGTTACAACTTTCACGGTTATACAACGAATGAAAATTAGATTGATGACCATGAGTCTGACTGCCAGAAATTACCTCTTAAAAGGGTAATAATATTCAGTTTTTTGTCAGCTATACTTGGTTGCTGAATAAATGCTCCATTAATAGCTTTCAAAATATTTGTTATTGAACTACATTAGAAATAAAGAAGCAAGCATTTTTTTAAGCAGGAAACATTTTTTCAAATAACTATAACTTTTTAAAAATTATAGTAGACCTGTTATAAACTTTATTCGTTATTGTATGTAAAAAGAAACAGGAGATTTGAAGCGAAAATATAAGCATGGCAAGAAATGTAAACAATCATGACGATCTCGATTAAAAGTAACTTTTAAATTTATTGCTATGTTAACCTACGCCGTTTAAATTTAATTAATATTTTTTTTTGCTTCAAAATTAATACAAGTGGCGTGACTGTGAAGTGTGAAGCACAACTTAAGTTAACATATTTTATTAGATAAATATTTCTAATGAAATATTTAATTAATTTTTAAAAAGTATAGGTGCGATATTTTGAAATCAAAATTTAAAAGGCTTATTAACAACTGATATACCTAAATAAAAACATAAAACTGATTCCAATGGATCGAAAACCTTTTTAACTACATAAATAAAATGGCTTTAAAGGAACAGAACGTGTTGAATTCTCAACAGAGTATGAGTTTCGTTTTCATTCTTTAATCAAAAATGTCTGTTAATTACAAGAATATCTAAATTTAGAAGAAATTGATAAAAAATTGATTTATAATTCTTTCCTTACATAGCAACTCAGTTATTGCATATAAAAGGAGATTTTTAGAACAGAAATAATACATATAAATTATTATATGGTGTAGCACGTATAAAAAAAAAAAAAGTAACTTGGTTGCTTATTTTCATGAATATCGCTTGGTTTAAGCCATAAGGACATGTGAAGCCTCCTTTTCTCTTTTTTTAACCTTCTTTCTGTAATAATCACCCGAATGTCTCTTAGACATAACCGAAATAAAATACTGCACACGCTGTAAAACAACATAAAACAAGATCGAAAAAGAAATTACACAAAATCTTTGAATTTTAAATAAATAAAAATTGCTTAAAAATACTGGTGGCAATGTGATATTTTATGTAACGTAATATAGATTAATTTATATTTTTTTATTTCTGATCCTTATGCAACGAAAGTAAACCGCCGTTGAACAAAATAAAATTGAACATATTTTCATGTGAATTTTTAATTTTTCTTTATTATTAATCTTTTATGATTCCTCATTTTTGCGCCCTTCCAAGTCTTGCACCCGGGGCAGCTGCCCCGGCTAACCCCCCCTTAGATCCGTCACTGCGTGCGCGCCGTTTTCGTTACATTAGTTCTCAAATCAGAAGTATATAGTATAATTTATTGGTATAATCATTCAAATATTTGAAAATTAAAATTTTGACCATATCGCAGTCATAAAATTTTCACGTGAACTTGAAATTCTGGGGTGGGCACTGGAACTACCTGGGGTGGGCACGGCCCACCCGGCCCCCCCACTAGTTACGCCTATGAGTAATAGTGCAATATTAAAAAATAAATCTATATAATAGTTATACATACTGACTAGTGTAAATGCGTCTAGTGACTAGTGAAAATCGGTCAGGGGCCGATTTGCAAATTTGGGGGCCCTGGGCACAGATGCTTATGGGGCCCCCTTGCACCAATGCTTGAGTAATATATATATATAAATAAATTAAAAAAAAAACAAAATCGAAAAAGAAAGAAAAAAACATCTTTTGTAGAGATTGACCTTAACTATCCAATAAAAAAAAAAATCATTTAAAAATAATGAAGTGCAAATGAGATATTTAAAAAAATGTTTCCCATAGGATTAACATTAGCAAGCGGGTGTTTGCACTTGAGTGAAACAGCCCCTTAAAAAGTTATTTTTAAATTAAATAAGCAATAAACAGATTTTTCTATATTGTTATTATCTTTTAATAGTTAAAACTTCATCAGATTTTGGGCCAATAATAGACAATTTTCCAGTAGCATTTGGATGTCCTGGGCCTGTGCCCCGAATGCCCTGCCGGAAATCAGGCACTGAGGACGGTGGGTAGAAATTACGATTTTCACTTAAAATTTGAAATAACTGATAAAAATATTCATAAACTATTCATCGACAATAAGGAAAATTGGCATGAAACATTAATTTGAGGGCCTGGTTAATGCATGAGTCTCAGAGCTTTTAACAACAAATTTGTAATTTGATGTAAATAAGATGAGGGGAAATTGTAGATGTATCTTAATTAGTAAAAATATACAGATATACATTCAATGCAATATCAGTACAAATAGTTTTTACTGACTGACTTGTACTCTACTCTAAGAAATATAAACATGTTTACATATTATTCATCGACAAAAAGGAAAACTTACCTGAAATGTTAAGTTCAGATCCTCTGGAGTTTTAACAAAAAATGTTTAATCTTATGTAAATAAGATGACAGAACAGAAAAGAAATTACACATCTTTCTTAAATAGTAAAAGGAAACAGATATAGATATAGTTCTCATTTCTCTACAGGTGTCGCAGACACATCGAGGTATCTTATTGGTGCCAAAATGGTGATTTTATGCCAGGGCAACCCGGTGATTTTGGCAAGATTTTGCTTTGTATGGCAACCCGGTAGAACAGATAGTATGTGTTTTATACTAATTTAAACATTGTGTGTTTTATAATAAATCAATCCTTGTGTGATAAAATAATTTGTGTGTGGTTATAATAAAACATTCTGTGTTTTTTATAATAAAGTGTATTTATTATAGTAAAAATAACTGTTTCATTAATAAAATAAAACTAACATGTAGTTTTCACAAGCTAGGTCTAACAGGTACTTGAAAACGGGGTTTTCTCGCCAAAATGTCACAAAACAAAAATTTTGCCAACCCTGGTGCATCTGTAACATCTGTTCCCGAATTTGTGTTAATGGGTTCCTTGTTATGAAGCCTTCAAACAACTTCATGCTATTTTTTAGCAGAGCTAAAAATCACGAAATGTAACTTATACTTTGGACTGAGTGCATGAAATTTCCGACCAAACGATTTTTAAACAGATACATTCTAAATGCAAGAAAATGACAACTGACATTTCCTGACTTTTAAACAGCAATAAATCACAATTTTAGTAGCAACCTAAGGCAATACTAACAGTAAGATTTGGCGACACCCCCTCCTGCCTCCCTGTCATTCACTAGAATGGAATTGGACATGCAACTAAGAACCATAACCAGATGGGCAATTGAGAGCTGAGAACCTTTAGCTCTCATAATCTTTTAATTCAATTGTGATATATATTACTTTAAAAGATTAAACTTTTTATTGCTAACACTTTAAAATTTTCAAAATATAGAAATACATAAAAGATGACGAAAACAGATGAGAAACATTTTCCAATGTTTTACTATTATTCATGATAATTGTATTTTAAACTAGCTGACCCGCCCGGCGTTGCCCGAGCCCTTGTAATAAACTTAAATCTCTTAAAAAACGAAACTCTGGCCACGGTCTATGATGGCTTCGGAACCGTATACCAGGCATGCTCGTACGCTCTAGAAAATCTTTTATTTCCCCCTACCACCGCCAAGGGAGCATTCTGTTCTAAACAAACCTCTTTCCGAACGAACTTCTGAGACAGGTCCTCGCTGCCTACGTTACTGTATAGTAGGCGCACTACAAAATTGAGCTGATTTCGAGAAGATTGGAACATTATTAGCCCAGTTATTGCAATAAGGCACAGTTAGAGAAAATAACCTTGAGTGAGGTGCCGAAGGGAGGAGATGTTCGAGTGTCCTTCAGAAAATGACTAATTAGGAGGCCCACTATGCATGCATAAATATTCGTTCGTTTTGTTAAGCTAGGAACTTAATTACAAAGTTGGCTTAAACTCTTATTTGTAAATAGTGGTAACCGCTACTCATAAATTTAATTTAATGTTATAAAGGGTGACTATTAAATTAAATATAATGTTTGGAATCACTTGCGTTGAAATCGGAAAGATAGTTGCTGATATATAGAAACGGGGCGTTAGAGAAAAACCTTGAATGAGGGGCCGGGGGGGGGGGGGGTTCAAGTACCCTTCAGCAAATGACTAATTAAGAGGAGCACTATGCATCTTTCGAAATTCGTTCATTTGCTTAAGCTAGGAACTTAATTACAAATTTGGCTTACCCAATTATTCGGAAATAGTGGTAACCGCTACTCATAAATCTAGTTTAATGTTATAAAGAGTGACATTTAAGTTAATTATAATATTTGGAATCACTTGTGTTGAAATCGGAAAGATAGTTGCTGAGATATGAAAACGGAGCATAGTTAGAGAAAAAAACCTTGAAAGGAGTGCCGGGGGGGGGGGGGGGGGGTTGTTCAAGTGTCCTTCAGCAAATGACTAATTAGGAGGACCACTATGCATCTTTCAAAAATCGTTCGTTTGCTTAAGCTTTGAACTTAATTGCAAATTTGGCTTAAACTATTATTCGTAAATAGTAGTAACCGCTACTCATAATTTTAGTTTAATGTTATAAAGAGTGACAATTAAGTTAATTATAATGTTTGGAATCACTTGTGTTGAAATCGGAAAGATAGTTGCTGAGATATGGAAATGGAGCATAGTTAGAGAAAAAACCTTGAAGGACGGGCCGGGAGGGGTGGGGGGTGGGGGGGTTGTTCAAGTGGCCTTCAGCAAATAACTAATTAGGAGTCACAATACATCTTTAATGATTGATTCATTTGGTTAAGCTAGGAACTTAATTTGAAATTTGGCTTACTACTTTTACACTACTATTCGGAAATTCTGGTAACTGCTTTCGAGAAATACACCTTGAAGCTTAAATGTAATTAGACCCTTGTCCCTCTTAATTCCCGCAAATATAAAAAAGAATCTGTTAAATAAAGTTTTCTGTATTAACAATCTCCATCATAATAATAAATGTCATGTAAAAAAAAACTTAAACCTGACTAATTGTCATGAAGAAAAATATGCCTGCAAAATATTTCAATCAGTGGGATGTATGTGTAATTTGTCATGTACAGGTGGCGTGACATTCGCATGGCTCCTCTACGCTAATAACTTCAATCCATGTTGACACTATTTAGTTAGAAATCCTTATTTCTGCATCGCTACTCTGGTTTATTTAATTACTTCTGTGAAGAATCGATGCAACCAACTAGTGAACCAACCAACCCAAGAGAATAAAAGCGTATTTTTAATGAGAGTTCTTTGTGCATTTTAATTAATATTTCAGAAAGTAATTAAAATATTAAAATTCTGAAGTAATGTTGTACCAGGAGAGGGTTTGGACTGCCTAAATCTAAATTTCCAGCCTTCTAGGTGGGCCAGATTTTCCTAGCCATCGCCAATAGAGCGAAACTTTCTTTTATTAGTTTAGATGTCAGCGACATTTTCTAATCTCAAAAGTACTAAGATAAAAAAAAAACTAACCAGATCTTCCAATAAGAGGTGAAAAAATTCTGAAATATATTATTTTAGTTAATATGTTATTTGCTGGGATCCCCAAATCTTGAATGCATAGGCATTTATTTTTAACATGTAAATAACACTATTCCAGCAATTTTAAATTTTGAAAAAATAAATATTTTAAATTTATGATTTTTATATCAAACCTCTTGATAGGCAGGAGAGTTTTGTACTTCTATCTATATTTATTCATTATTAAAGTGATAGAAAAAAAATACATGAATTAGCCCAATCAAAAACTTTGGTACTTCTCTATTATCCTGTCGACTACTTTTCATAACAAAAAACTATTGCCAAACTGTAAGATTAAAAGCCAAAAATGCAGTCCCGTTTACTGGATGTCAGAAGCATTATACGTGTTTGTTATGTCATCAAGTGGTTTTTAATTCGACATTTGCGTGTATTTTTCATTATGTTTTACTGATTTATTAGTTATTTCATTAATTAAAATAACAATTGTGCCCTTAAATTCTTATATTTTATTTATTTATTTATTTTGATATTCCAATGGCAATGTTCTCCCATTTATTTGGTGTTACAGTTAGGCGATAGTTTGTTATGAAAAGTGGTCGACGGGATAATAGAGAAGTACCAAACTTTTAAAGCTCCCACTGACTTTGCAAGCTAGTTATGACTCTTATGGAACTACATTACTGTGTGAAGTTTAATATAGTTCTAAGAACTATCCTCTCTTATATTTGGAAATAATTTGAAGTTATATCTGAAAAAAATGATGTTTAGTGATAACAGTTATATTGTTCTGTCCTCTTAAAAAAAACCCACAGTGAAATGTTTCCTAAAAAAAAAAATCCCACCATAGTACTACATCAAATATTTCACTAGAGTTTTTTTTTTTTTTTTTTCATTTTTTCTGTTTATGCACCATTTAGAATAATAAAAATAGTTAAAAATGCCTAAGGAATGCTTATTTAGTTTTAAAATAGTTTAAACTAATAAGAGCAGAATCTGGCAAAACATGAGCTTTATTTTTACAAATTTTCTTGTTATAATAGAATTTTAGAATGATCTACATAAATTTTAATTTTTTTTTTTTATGTTAAACCATTATATGTAATAAAATGCTTTATTTTCAGCTGATTATGTCACGTGTGGGTTTTTTTCAAGTAACATGGGTTATTTTTTGGAAAAGTGAGTTTTTTTTTTCAAATTCTTGCTTAATTGGCTGCCATTTTGTAATAAAGTGATAAAATAGAAAATGTTCAACATTAAAATCTTAGTCAGAACAAACTGTAAAAATTTAACCATTTTTAATTTTTTTAAATTCTTTATTAGACTTTATATATATACAAAGAAAATTTCAAAAAATGAGTTTTTTTGTAGAGGACAGCACAATATTTATTCATACAATTAATCTTGTTTAGAGACTTTTTTAACACTGGATAATTTTTGCTAAGCATACTGTGCATGCTTTGCATAACCAGAGAATCTGCCACTGATATTAAAGTACTTATAATAGCGAAACAAAATTCTTAGAATCAAAAGTTTAAAAAAATTAGATTTACTTATTTTTATATGGTCAATCTAGATGGTAATAAATGAAAATTTTAGTAATATGCCTGTAAAATTAAACAAGTCTCAAGTGAAATACTGAGCGCAGACATAAAAAATATAAAGAAAACGCATACACTGAAAAGATGTATAGTATAAGATACAACTGGGAATCAGACTTTTGTTTGAGTAGGAATTGCCTTTTATTTTGTTTTGAAAAACATCTCTAATGAAAAATGTGACGACTTAAAAAGATTAACGTCGTTCAGAAATCCTTATAAAGATAGAAAATAGGGTTCGAATACAATGTTTAGGTTGTTCACATAATTATTAAAATATGATAATAATAAGATTATATACAATAATTTAAGGTCAGGTAGAAGTACAAAATATTTTAATATTAAAATCCACACCTCCATTGCTTGACCCAGTTCTAAATCGAATGTAACAACACATATACAATAGATCCATTGTGAAAATTTATCCCATGGTAAAACTGAAGGAGAAAAGGAATTGCCGTGAAAACTTGAAAATATATGCTGCACTTTGTCTTCTGAAATAGTTTGGCATTGTTCTTCAGATGAAGTATTCATATTTCAGCAAAAAAGAGATTTTAAAACCATCTCTCAAAATGTGTAATGATCCCTTTGTAACTTATTAAATTAAATAAACACACGGTGTCTATGTTTACATTTTAACGAATAATTACGACTCCAACATGTCAGCGCAATATATTGTAAGTGCATTGACCGATGATCAATTGTTAAAAGTTAACAAATTTCACAGTATACGAAATTTGCAAACAACGTGGACTACAACGAACTGTAAACCGTATGGTTAGGGTTATTTTAATTTTCATTGGTGGAAAGCCTATGTATGTCCTCATTCGGTTCAAAGAGAACAAGCACGATAGAGTGCCTCAATATGAGAGTGGCGACATGTGGGATATAACATTTGATTGGTTTAAACAATTCTGGAAAAGCGAATCGCCGAGCTTCTGGGCGAGTTCTCACTAGTGTAATCGAACTCATGCAGATGAGCATCGCCATCTAAAATGTAAATTGCCATAAGGAAAGGACATGTTTATAAACAAACAGTTCCATCAACCAATCTACCACTACATATTTGTCGTCATGGGGACGTAGGCCAATGATATTATAGACCAGTTTAACGTATACCAATCAAATTTCCCCATTTCATGTATGCAGTAGGAGTCGAAGAACAAACAGGTTTTCCTTGCTAACCAACCGTAATTGAACCAACAGTGACGTCAGTTGCCCTTTTCTTTTAGTCTGAACCATGCAACTAAAGAATAAACAGGAACTGACATCGCCCCCAGATGATGAAGTTTCTACTATAACGGGTTCCGCCAAGTTGTGACAACCAAACAGGGGCGCGCCGACCCAGTGTGCAATGCGAGGCTAACGAAAAAGAAAGGCTACCACGGTGTTTTACGCGTATCTTTTTTTACAGACCTCGGGAGTCACGTGATGCTCGAATGCACCAATGCAGGTGTACGAAAAGAGTATCACGTCACTCTAGCGGTCTGTAAAAAAAGATAAGTGGAATGCACCGTGGTAGCCTGTCTTTTTCGTTAGCATTGGTGCAATGTGTGTGACGCAAGGTGCTGATGTAAAAAAAGCGCCAAAGATGGTTGAGGAAAAAGACCTCAAAAAGAAAAAAAATTGTATTTTAACAAATTACAGCGTCCATTGGAACTTACAGAGGGATAGCGGGCAGTTTTCGGACTCTACCATAACCGTTACCTCGTACTATAAGACATTAATAAATTTTATTAATTTACCCCCTCTTATAGCAGACCTATTCGCCCTACCCTACTATAACATAGCTTCCGCACGCTAGCTATTCTACCCACCTACTATAGTATGATCTCAGCAACAGGCGGTGTTAGCACCGCACCACCTGCTGCTGACGCAGAAGTCCCATTCCTTGTCTACTGACTTCCTGTTTGGTATCCGAAGGTAGAATAAACCGAAATATTCAAATATGATGCCAACTTAGGTGGCGAAGGGTCTTCGATTAATTAACTTCTTTGTTTCTTGACAGTGGGTGATAGCACAGGTCTAGGTTTAACGAAAGTATTTATGACAAAATTATCTGAGTGAGTTAGGTCCTTCAGATGAAAATTGCCGAGAATAATTATGATAATGGAGCAAATCTGTGTGGTTATCAGAAGGTCGTTCAAGCTAAGCATATTTCGTTCCATGCGGATCTCACTGCTGGAATTTAGTATCAGGAGATATGGAATAGCATCGACTATTGCAAAATCATTCTTTGGAATTATTCAACAGATCAAAGCTTTTTTTTCGGTTTCTACTCAAACAGGGTGCATATTTAAAAAATATGTACAAAAGTTAACGGTTGAACCTCTGTCTGATATGAGGAGGGGAATATCGAGTAAAAAGCATTAGGGCTATTTGCTGCCGAGTTGGGGATGTTTATGATGCATTAGAAGAAGTTTCTGAAACATCAAATGACATGAAAAGTAGGACAGAAGCAGCTTCATTGACAAAAGAAATGAAAAGTTTTCAATTCCTTACGATACTGTATATCTGGGAAGGCATTTTAGCAGAGTTCAATCTTGTTAGCAAGGTAATGCAGCGTTCTGACATGAAAATCGACTCAATTAATACAGAATATGCTTCAATTTTTAAAATACTATAAAGAAAGTGTTTTTTCTAATGCTCAAATATCAGCGAAAGAACTAGCTAAAAAGCTAGAGGTGAATCCTGGAGCAATGACTTTTCCACCTATACCATCACTTCACAGAAAAAATGTAAAACAATCAATTTCCATATGAAGTTGCTTATGAACAAATTCATGATCGGAAAAGAAATTTCAAGTAGTGTTTTTTAATGTCCTCATTAATCAAGCCACAATGTCGACAAAGGAGCGTTTTTATCACATGAAAACATTTAATTCAACATTTGGTTTTCTTTTCATCCTAACGCAAATCCATATCATGCCTGATGCTGATTTATTAACTAGTCAGATGTGCCAATCCCAAAACTTTCTTCTATCTCACACATGATAATATTTCAAAATTCTCTATGGCAGTGCCAATAGAATCAATATTTTTCATAATTCTGTTGTATGTCAGCTGCTTGCAAATCACGGGTAACTTGGATGAGAAGCACCCTTCACTGCACGAGCAGAGCCTATATGTGCAACACAACTACAAAAAATCAAGAAAATAGCACAAAAATTGTTATCACAGCTCCCCCTTCCTGCAGAATATCCACATATTCAACTGGGACCTGCTGGCCATAGCCAAAAACATATAAATGAAATTTGGTTCAATTCTATCCATAGCGTCATTCACTTTTCGATCATAGAAAGACAAGACACACACTGACATATGAATACATATAGACAGACAGACATTTTGTAAAATGTCTGTCCCCTAAAATTTGTAAAAACCTAAACCCCTAAAATTTGTAAATCCGTTGAAAATCGGAAGTCGAAAAGAATTTCTGTTGCAACACTTTCTTCTATTACAGATAAAATAAAGTAAAAAAGTGAAATGACCAGCAAATTTTGATGGAAGACGTAAATTCTTTAGAATTACTCACCGATTATAAACGTTTATGCCGAACAATTCCAAGTGGTGTACATTCTCCATTGGAAACCTTGTAGTGATTATTTAGCCATAGATTTCAGGAAATTATGCCAAATATTGTCATTGCATTGAGAGTTTTACTCACTTTTACTGTAACCGTTGCTTTAGAAGAACGCTCGTTTTCAAAGTTAAAACTTATAAACACTTATTTAAGATCAACTATGCTTGATTAAAGTCTCACTGATCTCGCTCTTATTTCGATTGAAAACGATTTGGCCGATTCTATACATTTTTCAGAACTCACAGATAACATTGCTGCCCTCCCCCCCCTCAAAAAAAAAAAATTCATGCTGAATAAATCGCTGATTTAATACATTCTTCCAGTTTCGTTAGTGAAATGTGTTTTACGAATTCCTCAGTTTTGCAATTACGATTTTGATTTCGACTGCTCGAGGGGGGGGGGGGGGGGGGGAGGGGTTACAGCTGCGGAAACGAAGTTTAGTATATCTGCTCATGTGTGTGGCAAAAAATTTCATACCATTGTACTATGGATAATGCTTTTAAAAAATTTAAAATAAATGTATTGTATCTGTTTACTTATTATTTATGATACTAAAACTTGGGAATTCATGTGAACTCAAATTTATTCTTGTTTCATGGAATATCAAAGTAAACCAAAACCATTATGATTGTAATGAATACTGATGTGCATGGGAAATTTGATATATATATATTTTTTTAAGTATAATTTTTTATGATGTATTTTCTACATCTAGTTTGTGTTAAAAAGTGCGAACTAATTAACCCTTGTGATATGTTTTGTATAATTTGTACAATATTTAATATATATTTTAAAAATTTCAGGAAAAAAAAGCCGCCAAAATATATTTTGCCCAGGACCGCAAAAGCCTTAAGCACGGACCTGTTGCGAGTTCAAATGAACTAATCCACTACGTAGGGAGTCACTCTTGGAAAGAGCCGCTAGTCTGTAAACATAGCCCTCCAGCTTTAGCTTTGTGAACTGTGACTGTGACGTTTGCCTGGAGACTTTTGTTAAATTATCTACTCATTAATTTTAAGTTAGTATTTTGATATTTGTTGATGCCGAAACTAATAAATTTTGAAAGTTTTAAAATAAACTAAGGATAATTACGGTAATATTTTTTTCTTTTTAAATTGAAGCTTCTTTGCATTTTTTGCAAATAAGCATTTCTACATTATATTTATAGCTTTGCATATGGGTTTTTTTTCTGTAAGTCTTTCCAGATTCAATTAATAGTCCTTTATTTGTAATCCTTTTTTCATATCTACAATCAATTTATTAGAAATTATTTAATCATATCTGTTACGAAAAGATTTCTTCATATTAGGACAATCTGCTAATTATTGATTGTTGTCCAAATGTTTTAGTTTTCCCAGTGTCATATATTTATATATAATGTATAAAATGTTATTTGGGTACTTTTCGGTTAGCCGGGCGCCTGTGATATATGTACATATATATATTTATATAAAATGTTATTTGGGTACTTTTCGGTTAGCCGGGCGCCTGTGATATATGTACATATATAAATATATATGTATATACACATATATATATATATTTATACATATAAGTATATATTTATATATGTATGTATATATATGTATATGTGGGTCATTCCATGTCAAATCAACACACCTATTTTACCTCACCATCTCAGATTTTAATGAACTGTGGCACATAGTTAGTATTTATATAGACTAAGAAAAATACGAAATATTTTTGAAAAATATCTGTTTGTTTTGAAAATATGGCTATTTAAACTTCTCAAAAATTGTCAAAAAATGCTAGTCTGCTAGATATTCAAATTGTCATAAAATCTTTCCTAATTAAGATAGAAAGGTGAAATAAGTGTCATAATGCAGCATTTTTAATAGACTTTAATATGATATGCAACATGATAGAGTTTGTAAAAAAAAATTATTTCAAAATTTAAATTTAAATTTTAAAATTTAAATTGTGAAAAAAACGTTTTTTTAAAATACTTCAAAAAATTATACAAGATAGGTTGTATTATTGTTAAATAGTATCCAAAGTTTGAAAATGGGACAACAATGGGTTCATAGGGAAAATAATTTTTTAAAAAAGGCATTTTTCATCAATTTCAAGTATGATACAATAATCCATAAAAATTTCATTTTAATACAATATGCAACAGCATAAATTTTGTTAAAAAATAAAAATAAAAATTTTATTTTTAAAATTTAAATTGCAAAAAAAAAAAAAAAAGTTTTTATTTTTTTTTCAAAAAATTATAGAAGTAAAATAAGAGAATGGTAGAACAAGAAGAATGTAAAATGGCAATGGGACAACAATGAGTTCATAGGAGAAAAAAATTAAGAAAGGAATTTTTCATCAATTTCAAATATGATATAAATACAATAATCCCTAAAAAGTTGACTTTAATATGATATGTAACAGAAAATTGAAGAATTTTTTTTTTTAAATTTTAAAATTTTAATTGTGAATTTGTTTTTTCTCGTCAACAATTATATAAAATACATTCAATTAATGTAAAATAGTATACACAGTTTGAAAATGGGACAACGATGGGTTCATAGGAAAAATAATTTAAAAAAGGCAATACAATGATATAATATGATAGTTCAAATATAAACTTTGTACAAAATTGCCAAATTCTTTATGAAGTAACATAAGACTTTACCAATTCATATCCTTTAACACCTCTTGAAGAATTTTATTGAATTCTATTGAATTTAATTGGATAATGACTTGTTAGTTTTCAAAATGTCATTTTGTGATAAAACAGATATTCTTCCAGTTGGTGTCAGAGGATCAACTGAACACAAAACATCTATTATAGGTATCCATGGCACATCTAGCTTGCTAGGTTAAGAAAATGATGGAGACGGCCCATGTGGGTGTAAAAATGTCACCTTAAGTTCATCATGTTCTTTATCTTTATCCATGATGTAAGCAAGCCACCAATGCTTGTCATATACAGCAGTAATATACCCATTGCAGTCTTCTAACCCAAGTTTATCTTCAGACTTTGAAACAATCACTTTTGATGATATTGCAGATTCAGAAAATGTTTTAACAAATATATTTGATGTACTGAATTTATCAGGGATAAAGGCATGATATTGTTGAGTTCCTTTAATAGTAACTGCCTGATTGGACCTATCTTTTCAAAATATTTCTGAATCAATCTGATCTTCCTGTGTTGAAAATGCAAAGCTTATTTTTGAAGAAAACTTGGATGCTGCCCATTCATATAACTGAAGAGGTTTTAAAATCTGGTTTTCATAAGGCCGTTGTAAGCTGGCTCTTGCTGCCTCTCTCTTAATTGTGCCCCCCAAGTCCATCACAAAGCAACTGAGCTGTGACTGAAAAGTGCCATTTAGTTTCATTTTGAAATCTTCTTTGTGAAAACACAGATTGGAGAATTTTTTTATTTTTATATTGGGCGGCACATCCATCTGAAAAATAAAAAATCTTTCTAGGGGATTCTTGAAATTTATTTGCCAGAAATTGAATTAGTTTTTTTTTTTTTTTGGAAGGTGTAGACAGCAACAGTGTTATGCTCCAAACAGTCTGAAATTACAACATAGTTTAGGTGCTCAACCTTATTTTCTCTTTTGTAATACACTATAAAAGGATGAATTGTGGCATGTTTATTAGCCCAATGGTAACTGTGAGCTTCATCTTGAATAACCATGCTGTAATTTTCAGAAAAATCTAGCATTACTGCGATTTCAGATTTTTTTCAACTTTACTTTTACCTGATTCATAAAAGATGATTGAAGTCTTGCAATGAAATCGTGTCTGACTAAGATTGGCAGCTTGTTACAAAATAAGTCAATAAATTCTTCTGATGGTTTCTGCAGAGTCTCTAAATTGCAGCGATCTACAGAAATCCACTGTCTGAATGTGACTTTTTCAATTAAGTTCTCCTCAAATGATTTTTGTAAAATATTACGTATTTCACAATCACCAGGACAGGATGGGCATTCAGACATATTGCAGTCTATTGATGGTGGATTGCACAATATTTTTGATATGCAATGCCTGTAAGTTGTCAATTCACCATTAGTAATTACACCCAATTTTGCATTTTCAAGCATTAACTTGATATTTTGATGTGTCGTGCAAACACAAACTGTGTGTGTATCTTTTGACCCAGCCAAAATGCAATGCTTGGGACAGAGCTCTGCAAACTTAGAAAAACTAATTTTTAAGTCTGGAAACTTTTCTTTGAATAGTACATGTGAGCCTCTTTTAGATTGCATAAAATCAGCCTTTTAGAAACTTTTACTTTGTTTCCACTTTGGTCAGTGATACTTATAAAATCTTTAATTCCAGGCATTGTTCTGCTCAGCTCATCACTTTCATAAAATAAAATGACCGTGTCAACTATTTTAGCAGAGTATTTTACAGCATTTTGTATGAATCACATGAAAACTAAAATTATACAATAGGATTATCTAACAGCTGAAAATTTTTACTTGACATTTATTTCTGCTTTCCTATAATCTTGATTTATAGCAGGTTACATATTAATTTTAACTTTTTTATTGTTTACTGATTTTTTTTTTTTTTTTTTTGTATTATATAACCCCAATTCAGTAGAAACTACTCTTTTAAAGTATTAATTTTAGTATGAACCTATTGCTGTCCCATTTTCAAACTGTGTATACTATTTTACATTAATAGAATGTGTTTTCTATAATTGTTTGAGGAAAAAAAGAAAAAAAAAATCACAATTAAAATTTGAAAGTTAATTTTTTTTCTTAACAAACTATATTCTGTTGCATATCATATTAAAGTCAACTTTTTATGGATTATTGTATTTGTATCATATTTGAAATTGATGAAAAATTCCTTTCTTTTTTTTTCTATGAGCCCACTGTTGTCCCATTTTACATTCTTCCTGTTATTCCCTACTCTCTTATTTTACTTTGACAATTTTTTGAAAAAATTGAAAAGCAAATATTTTTTTGCAATTTAAATTTAAAAAATAAAATTAAAATTTTGAATTTTTATTCTTTTTAACAAAATTTATCCTGTTGCATATTGTATTAAAATCAAATTTTTATGGATTATTGTATCATACTTGAAATTGATGAAAAATGCCTTTTTTTAAAAATTATTTTCCCTATGAACCCATTGTTGTCCCATTTTCAAACTTTGGATACTATTTTACAATAATACAACCTATCTTGTATAATTTTTTGAAGTATTTTAAAAAAACGTTTTTTTTTCACAATTTAAATTTTAAAATTTAAATTTAAATTTTGAAATAATTTTTTTTTACAAACTCTATTATGTTGCATATCATATTAAAGTCTATTAAAAATGCTGCATTATGACACTTATTTCACCTTTCTATCTTAATTAGGAAAGATTTTATGACAATTTGAATATCTAGCAGACTAGCATTTTTTGACAATTTTTGAGAAGTTTAAATAGCCATATTTTCAAAACAAACAGATATTTTTCAAAAATATTTCGTATTTTTCTTAGTCTATATAAATACTAACTATGTGCCACAGTTCATTAAAATCTGAGATGGTGAGGTAAAATTTCTTCAAAAAGTGTGTTGATTTGACATGGAATGACTCATGTGTAGATATATGTATTATATATATATGTGTGTATATATACATGTATATGTATCACTGGCGCCCGGCTAACCGAAAAGCACCGTTATTTGTAACATTAGCTTTTATGTTGATCCAAATCCTATTCTTTTAATATGGCATCTTTTTGTTCGTTTTAGGTTATGCACAATGGAATCAATCTGATTAAATTTTAATTTTAAATATTTTTATTTATCCTTACTACAGAAAATTTATTCAATTTTGTTCAACTTTCGTTAATTTTTTTGGGTACTTTTCCGTTATACGGACACCATGCCAAAATGTATGCTAATGCATAATGTATATAAATGCATGCTTGGCGACAATGGTGTCCGTATAACAGAAAAGTACCATTTTTTGTGTAATTTTCCTTTTATTTTCTGAAGTACTCACATTTTATGTTTATTGTCACTTAATATCTTATTTATTACCCTTTTATATGTAAAATTTTAAACTGAAAGTAAAACAAGTAAGAAATTTAATAATTAGAAATTGAATAGTTTACCGAAAAATCGTCAACCTCCTAATTTTACCCAATCAGAACGCATGCTTCCAATGGCAAGCTTTTTCACAAAGTAAACTTCGCTTTTATTCCACTTTGTGACTGTTTACAAAGTTTTAGCAAGTTTTTCTTCACAATTTTTTGATTTTTACAAACTTTTAGAACTTGCTTTCATAGTAAAAACTGACTCATTGTTGTTAAAAAAGAGTGCCCTGACTTTTAAATATCAAAAGTGGTGTACATTCAGTTACACACACAATTAAAAACCAAAATAATACCTTTAGCAATTAAAAAAAGTTCCCATAAGAATCTGAAAAGTGCCCTCAAGAATCCAAAAAGTGCCCTTAAGAATGAAAAAGTGCCCCTTTTTTCACCAGCAGCACCCTGCATTTTTTTTAAACTGGGGGAAACTCTGTTTATATTGTGGTATATTGCCCTTGATAATGTGTTTTACAATATAAGCTTCCATTTGCTTCTTATAATATTTTCACATTCTGCTTGTGGATTTTTTCTTCTCATACTTTTTTTTTTCAATTTGTGCATTTTACATTATTGGATATACATGTTTATATTGTATTATTATAATTATTAGTTCATTTATATAATGCCGATTTAACTGTGATTCAATTATTATGTACAAAAAGTTTTATTATACAATAGACTCCCTCAAATCCGCACAGCTTGGGACCAGAGGTTTTGCAGATTTTAGAATTTTGTGGATTTCTAGTCACTGTTTTGTTTACACTTTTTACATAATAATTTGAATGTAATGATGCACTGGAAATTATAATGAATGCTTACAATAAAGTAAAATATTAAAATAATTAAGTAAAATAATAAAAATTAAGAAAATTTTAAAAATGATTAAAATTTTAAAAGTAATGGTCAAGTAAATAATGAATAATGCAATACTAAATATGTATAATAATGATAAGTTTTTCTTGAATTATTCATTGAAACTCACCTCACAAAGGTATGCTAATAATATACAGGGTGTCCATAATTAAATGACCCTACTTTAAAGTTGTCTACAGACGAAACTATTGGTCAGAAAGTTGTGAAATTTTGTGAAGGACATAATGAAGGAATGGGAATTTGTTTAAGCAAAAAAAAAAAAAAAAAGTTCAAAATTTCGCCACCAAATGGCGATTTTTTTTTTTAAATTATGAATTACACATTTATGATAGTTTACATATTTTATTGCAATAAAACATGTTCCACGTGATAGTCATCATTTTCAGCTACCATCTGGAATCGTAAGATAGCATGTTCCACAATTGACCGCAGTGTTTTCTGGGAAATGCTAAAAACATGTCGTGAGAAAAGTTTTGTTCAATGTGTTTTGTTGTAATAAAATATTTAAGCTATAGTAAATGTATGCTAAATGTGTAATTCATTAAAAAAATGCCCTCTGGCAGTGAAATTTTGAACTATTTTTTTTTTTCGCTTAAACATATTCCCATTCCTTCATTATGTCCTTCACAAAATTTCACAACTTTCTGACTAATAGTAGTAGACCAATACCAATCTGTAGACAACTTTAAAGTTAGGTTGTTTAATTATGGACACCCTGTACATTAGAATTGTAAAATAGCAAAGTTTTATTTCATGTTTAGCCAAATTTAATAACCAAAAAAAGCTTTATTAATTAAAAAATGTATTTGGAAAGAAGCTCATGATCTACATCAGCGCTATCTTAAATTTTTTCGGAAATAAATTTATACTTTCTCCATGAGAAAGCTTGAGTTCAATCATATTAACCAGAATTACATAGGTATTAAAATGCATTGGAATGAAATAAAAATAATTATATATTGAAAAAAGCAAACAAATGCATGAAAGGTAAACAAACAATTCAGTTACAGTTACATGTGTGATTATTGTGCAGAACTTACATTGTGCCAAAATTTCCCTTTATATACCCTAATTTACAACAGAATTATAAGTATTAATGAAAATTTTAATATATAGTTAATGAGCTATAATAACCGAAAAAGCTTCATTGATTTTTTTTAAAAATGCAAACAGCTCTGATATCAGCAGAATCTTGAATTCCCCCCCCCCCTCTGATTTCACTGTTTATATTTGCCATGATGTGTGGATTTAAGAAAGTCTATTGTATATATTTACGTAAATTTTATTTATATTATACTATACATTATTATTGTTGTTTTTTATCTACAATTTACTTCTGTTTGTATATAAAAATAGATAAATTGCTTCTTTATATCAAATAAATTGTATAAACATCGAAATTAATTGCTTGTGTGTATAAAACAGTGAATAAGTTGTCAGAAAATATGCATGAAACGTTTCCTTCTCTTGCCAAGGCCACTTTCTCTATCTCGCCACGGTTCCTATACTGGAAAAGTACCCACATTTCTTTTCATTGCTGTAGTGCCTTCCTTATAATTAAGAATTCAAAATGTACGTAGGTTTAATTATGAAATAAAATAGTTTCTTTAAGTTAAAATAGCCCTAAAAAATGTTGTAATTTGTTATGAATTTGTTTGCCGGATGATATCTACTGTTATCACGACAGCTGATGGCTGTTTTCATAATTGATTAAGATCAATTACTTATTTGAAGATCAGCTTGTATGAAATGGTTTGTTAAAAATGTCACTTCCTCCTGGACTATTAGTATTATCATGCCATTTATATCCACCATTCATTATTAGTCACACAGTAGCAGAATTTTCTGTGTCATTCTGCAACAAACCAAAATTTATCCACCCTTGAACAATGTTGAACCAAGCCTACTATCATAAGAAGTGATAGTAACTTTATAAAATAAGCAAAACTTGCATTTACCAAAAAAATATATATAATAATAATAATAATGATAAAATAAATATAATAAACCTAGAAATGTAACACAAATTTTAGCTCTTTTTCAGCTCACAGGCTATCAAAGCCTGAGAGCTAATGTGCACGCCCGTTCTGTATGTATGTATGTAACGCAATAACTCTTGATAGAAATAATCGTTTTGCTTCAAATTTTGTTTTTAAGTTCATTGTGATAAGGCGCTTCCCTGATTAGTTTTGGGGTTTTCATTGGTTAAGTATAAAGGGGGAAACGGGGGGGGGGCTAACCCCCCCCCCACAAATTAGATAAATGGGGTTTTCATGCAGAATTATACGATTTTCTTCAAATTTTGTATATAGGTTAATTGTGATAAGGTGCTTCCCTGATTAGTTTGGGGGGTTCACTGGTTAAGTATAAAGGGGGGAAACGGGGGTAGCCCCCCTTAATTTAGATAAATGGGTTTTTCATCCAGAATTTTCAGATTTCCTTTAAATTTTGTATATAGGTTCATTGTGGTAAGGAGCTTTCCTGATTAGTTTTGGGGGTCCATTGGTTAAATATAAAGAGTAGAAACGGGGGGCTAACCCCCCCCCCCCCCCCCTCTCAATTTAGATAAATGAGGTTTTCATGCAGAATTATCCGATTTTCTTCAAATTTTGTATATAGGTTTATTGTGGTAAGGTGCTTTCCTGATTAGTTTTGGGGGTTCATTGGTTAAGTATAAAGGGGGGTGGGGCTAATCCCCCCTTAATTTAGATAAATGGGTTTTTCATGCAGAATTATCCGATTTTCTCCAAACTTTGTTTATAGGTTCATTGCGGTAAGGTACTTCCCTGATTAGTTTTTGGGGTGCATTGGTTAAGTATAAAGAGGGATACGGGGGTCTAATCATCCCTTAATTTAGATAAATGGATTTTTCATGCAGAATTATTCGATTTGCTTCAAATTTTGTATATATGTTCATTGTAATTTGTAATAAGGCGCTTCCCCGAATATTTTTGGGGGTCCATTGGTTAATTATAAGGGGGGATGATCCCCCTTAATATATTGTCAATTTTTTTACTTTTCGAGGGGCTTATTTCAAATTTTTTGAAATAAGAGTATAATATACAATTAGTGTGAATAGCCTGTGAGCTCAATGCCCTCAGTTTAACTGTCTCTGTGCAGTTTTCTTTTTATATTTTCTTTATTTATTTTTAAGCCAAGCATATATATATTGACAAAAATAGGTATACATTTTGTTTACAGGAATGTAATTATTTTAATTTTTACTTTTAACTCTAACAATATGTAACTTTGAATTTTTTAACATAGAATATTCAATTCATCATTTAAAAAGTAATCTAAATGCTGTTAAGTTGGCAATGTTTTTAGTAAAATATGTTTTAGTTTTTGGATGCAGAGGTTGGGAAAGGAGCAAGTAAATAACAATAAAATAACTCCCTGAGTTTTGGTTTAAACATAATAAAGTCATAATTATTGAACAACTATTATTTATGCTTTCAGTTAATCTTGTAACAAAGTCTAAGAAATATTATCCACTTTGCTGTGCTACCAAAACAATAGTAATTTGAAGATGCAAAATATAATTAGTATATAATTTCTCCCCACTCTCATGTATATTAACAAATTTTATCTGGTTGATATGTTTTATACATAAAAAATATTTTGGTAAGAATTTTAAAGGATTACCTGTTATAAATTTTATGTGTAAAAGTTATTGAAATTGAGATAAAGAGAAAATGAAGATTGATTTGGTTGTTACAAAGCTGTTATCTTTATAATATATATACAGGGTTCATACTCATCAGGGGAAACCTGGGAATCAGGGGAAAGTCAGGGGATAAATTTTGTGTCTTAAAAATCAGGGGATTTTCCAAAAAATACCAAAAACCTGGGAAAATTTGGCAAAACAATCGGCTACTCTGGGAAATGAGGGCACTTATGCTGTTATTCGCATGCTTTGTGATGTAAAAGCATGTATCTGCAAAACGTTCAACAATTTGTAAATTTTGCAAAAAATTCTGTAACAAATCAGTAGTTTGTGCTTCAGAATCAGTTGTGAACTTGAGAGTGGAACTTTCACAACTCTTAAGATTTTTGTGTGTAACATAACAAAATCTTGATACCTAGAAAATTTGCTGCTGATCTGGGAAAAATACATACAGGTTTTTTATACATACCTGTATATATATATATATATATATATATGCATATTTATTTTTTAACCTTCTGATGTAAAAACTTAACTTTTGTGATTATCTCTTTATTTATTTATTTAGAGGGGGGGGGGGGGGTTGGTAATACTTACTAAGTTTTAAAAAATGTCGTTAATTGTCAACATGGGAAAATTATTCATTCTGGAAAATACATCAGGGGATTCTCAGGGGATTTTTTGAGGGGAAATGAGTATGAACCCTGATATATATGTTGCAAGGCAACTTTTCATGTAGTAATTTTGTCTTTAATAGTTTTAGGTTTCTTGAATGTACTATAAATTATGAATTCAAAGGTTTTTGATATACATATATATATATATATAACTATATACGATTAAAAATATTACTATATTAACAGTGAGGAATGAAGAAAAACATAATTTCCATCAAACATAAATGTATTTATAAATTAGATGTTTTTACTTGTACTTTAAATATTGTCATCAATTAAAATTATTTCAAATCGTTTTAATTAATCAAATTAATATCAATGAAATACAAATTAATATTCTGATTTAAGTCTCAGTTATATTATGTAAAAAAAGTATTATTTGTTGTATATTTTTTTAATCCAGCCTGTTTTCCAGTTTTGCTAGTTTTTTCCAATTTTTGCCACTGTCCTGGCAAAAATACCATTTTGCCGGCAAAATGATCAACTCTGCCCGCTGCCATGCAGCGCACTGTTTCTACTACTAGGATTAATCACTGTTTTCTTAAAACAGGACTTTTTTTTTATCCTATTCTCTTATTGATATACCACAATAGTCTGCATGAGTTTGTATTGTTTTCATCTTCTAAGCTGGAAAATTAAACTTAAAGATTATGAATATTAAACTATCAAAATATATTTCATGATAAATTAAAAGGCTGTATTTGTATGTTCAGTACTTTATAATCTGATGAATGTTATTTTATGTTTTTAGGATGATACGTCTTTGAAAATAAGTAATTAAATACAAATTTCAAAATGATGGATGATGATTATGATGATGAACTTGACAATGATAGAGGGTGGTATGATGATACCACTATGGAACATGATTCGGAATCGCCATCTGCCGAAGATCAAGAGGTCAGAAATGCTCAAATTCAACAAGAATGCTTAGAAAAATTTAGCAGTCAAGATTTTATTATGGAACCAGAAATATTTACACAGTTAAAGAGATACTTTCAGTCTGGAGGTAATCCCGAACAAGTAATTGATTTGCTGTCTGAAAATTATCATGCAATAGCTCAAACTGCTAATTTGTTGGCTGAGTGGTTAATAATGGCCGGGATGAAAATTTCGGAAGTTCAATCGTTAGTCGAAGATCATCTTAGAGAAGTAATAATAAGACACTTTGATCCTAAGAAAGCAGATTCAATATTTACTGAAGAAGGTGAAACACCTAGTTGGTTAACAGAAATGATTGATCATCACACATGGAGATCACTTATCTATAAATTAGCTGAAGATTATCCTGATTGTCTAATGTTAAATTTCACAATTAAATTAATATCCGATGCTGGTTTTCAAGGTGAAATAACAAGTATATCTACTGCATCACAGCAACTTGAAGTATTTTCTAGAATTTTGAAAACATCTATTGCTAACTTCTTGGAAGGTGGTGAAGAAGAGTTACAAAAAAATCTTAATGAATTCACTAGAATGGTTTGTCATGGTGAGCACACTTATCTTTATAGCCAGACTTTGTTACACTTATTAGCTCAAGAGCCAAAGGGTGGGTCGAATATTAAACGTTTATCTCAAGAAACTAGTAGATATGTGCAAGGAACTGAGCATAATGCAACACCTATTACCATGGCATTAATTGGGGCAGCTACAGTTCCCCGTGTTTGCCAGGCATTGACGGCTATGCTTTCAAAAAATGCTTTGAATCCTGCTGATATTACTGTCCTCTTTAAAATGTATCAAGCTCAAGACCCACCACCAGTTGAGTTCATTAGGCTTCCTCAATTCTTAGATCTTCTTATGGATTCTCTGTTCAAACCTGCAACTAAAATAAACCCCGAACATAAACCAAAATATATATACCTTCTTGCTTATGCTGTTAGTGTTCATGAGACATACAAAAAAGGTGTGCGAAAAAGTGTAAATAAAGAAGAATTAAAAACTACTACTCAAGCTATTGAAAAAGTGCATATGATTTGTAATGAAAAGAAAGGATCATCTGAACTTATACCAGAACTCAATACTCTCTATCAGTGCATCAGATTTCCTATTGTTGCATTAGGTGTTGTGAGATGGGTAGATTGCACTGTATCAGAAAAAAGTTACTTCAAACTTTCTACTGAACATACTCCTTTGCATTTAGCTCTTTTGGATGAAGTAGTTACTTGTCATAATACGCTGCATCAGATTGTTTTAGATCTTCTGATTAAATTATTTGAAATGCCACAAGAAGATTTAGATGTCCTGGTGCAACTGGAAATGAAGAAAATGCTTCTTGATCGAATGGTTCATCTTTTGAGCCGTGGTTGTGCGGTATCTGTTGTGAAATATATTAAAACTTGCTGGCAGCGTCAAGATACTGATATTTCATTGATTCGTTATTTTGTTACTGAAGTTCTTGATATCATTGCTCCTCCTTATACTGCAGAATTTATCAATTTATTTCTTCCATTAGTTGAAAACGAAGAAATTACTGGGACAATGAGAATCGAAGGTGAAAATGATCCCGTATCTGAATTTATCATGCTTTGTAAATCAAACTTTTTAGTTACCAATTAAAGACCTACTTAGCTGTTTATAATTAAAGGGAATACAGTTGTTTGCATGAAACTCAGTTTTTTGTTGGTTTTAAGCACAATATCCATTAAAACTGTGCCAAACAAATGATTAATTTCGCATTGAATTTGTTGTAGTACTTGCTGTTAAATTTTCTTTCTTATAAGTGTGTAAAACATGGTCTTGAATTTTCAAAATACTTTAGGAAAATAACATATTTGTTAAAGTATTTATATTATCTAAATGTTATTGCATAACTAATTTTTATTCATTTGAGTAAAAAATATTTTGTTAAATGGTTGTATCTTTATATAATACAGAACTTGGAGCTTGAAAAGCACAGCACAGCATTGCATATATATTTTTTTATATATCTTATGTAAAATAAAAAATAAATATATCCTACCTTGATGTTGTCGTTAATCTATTTAAACTAATAACATATTTTTCTTTGAAACACATAATTTAGGAAATATGTAAAAGTAAATTTGGAAAATAAAACAATATTAATATGTAGTTTCTGAATTCTGATATTTCTACTATGTTGCTTAAAACAGTTCTGTTTGATACTGCTTTAAGCAACAGTCAGTACCTATTAGTTATCTCTGTTCACATTTGTTTTTAGAAATGTTTTGGTAAGAAAAAAGACATCTTAGGTGCTTATTTACAAAATTAAATGCCGAGTGTGGCCTGCGTGCAAAATTTTCAAATAGAGGGAATAAAGTAGGAAGCATTTTCTCAGACTCTATTTTTAAATGCCATCTGTAATTACATGAGTATTTTATGCTAATTATGCATTAACTTAAAATAAGCTTTAAATTATTTGTAGATTCATTTATTTTAATTATATCTTAATTTATTATTTTTGCATCTGCATATAATCAAAACATCTGTAGCTTTGGATCTGTTTGTCTTACATATGGAAAAACAACTATTGTTTGAATCTGATAACTCAGTATATCTCTCTATTCTAAAAAAAAGTGACTAACGCTGCTGTTATCACTGCCTTAATTGAATTTATCATGCTCTTTCCCAGCTTAATTAAAAAAACTTTCACATAAAAATATGAAAACTGGTAGTTCTGTAGAGAAATGTATGATAAACATACTGAAGCAGAGAGTTTTTAAATCGAAAAATTATTTTAAATGTTATTTTATGTTTTGAAGTCTCTCAAAATAGTTCAGTTTAAAAAGTTTTATAAGAAGGATAAAAGCTATGCCTAGCAATTCAACCATATTTTACAGTCTCATACTGGACTAAAATAATGTAATGTCCAATATATTTTTTAATTTGTCTAATTTTTTTTAAGGTTTTTTCCCAATTTTTTATTCAAAATTTCACTTGAATAGAGATTTATTTCATATTTCAAAAATTATTTTTACTTATCGTTGGCAAATTTAAAAAAAAAAAAAAAGGTGCAATAATATTTCCAAACATTTTACAGTTGAAAAATATATTTACATGTAAATATTAAAAGAGAAAGAAAAATTTTAAATTATTACATTTTAAATGTGAAAAGCATTAAATGAGTAAAATTATGTCGTTTAAAACTATTTTCTTATAGTGTCTATCTATTTTATACAAGCTGATTTTCAAATGTGTGATAAATCTTACTTAATCAATTATAAAAGCAGCTGTAAACTGTCGTGACAGCAGTGATGTGGCCTTGGGGATTCCCCCCCCCCCCCATATTCAAAGGGAAATTAATGGCAACCAGATTGCAGAAAATTGCTACTGGTCGTGAGGATATCATTCAATCTTTTGTAATTGGGTAATCTTTTTTTTTTCTAAACAGGGCAAATTAGCATGTTTTAGAGCTTGTAGGGTGCGGATGGGAATTGACGAGCATACCTCGTAAGGGGTCCCCTAATATATTTTTTTAAAGTTCAAATTTCATGCATTAGTTAACCTAAGTAAATGAAATATATGAAAATGATAGATATATCCTGTTCAGATTAGGTCAGTCGTCAGTTAAGAGTCTTAACTTACATTTCTTAAGTGGACGATCCGGAATTAGGCTTGACTTCTCCATGAATTTCTGCGGTGTTTGAGAATGTTAACTTAAGATTCTTAAAATTAAGTGACTTAACCATGCTATCTGACCGAGGTTTTAGCCTTTCTTTGCAAATTTGTTTATTAAAACCTGACAAAAAAAAATCAAGGCCATTGTACCAATCATAAATATTCACCCAATACATAGAAATAGATTCATGTACGATGTACTACAGAAGAAATTCAACAATGATTGTATTTTATAAAACGGAAAATGAGACACTGGGTTAAATACAGTGGCATTAGAGACAGAGTGTTTTAAAATAGACAGATGATTAAAAAAATGGAATGGGAAGAAAATGATAGCAGCTTTTAAGCTATTTTTTGCATGAGATTAATGTGTAAAGTATTTTTTGATTATTCTTCTCTTTTTTTTTTAGTACCACATGTCACAGGCAGATATTGCTGCACTGCATCAAACTGTAAGTATTTATATTATAGTAGCGCAAATCACATGATTGTCCTAAACAGACACTGGGCTGACCACTTTTTATTTCATATGCCTGTTGGCCATTTTTCTCTCAAAATTATTATTTTTTAATAAAACTGCATAAAAGTTACATTTTTAGAAAGATCGTTAAAAAAATTAATTTTTGAGAGATGACTTATATTTAAATATGTATATGTATATATTTTCAGATAACTTCAGTTAAAATTCAGATGACAGCCCAATATCACATTCAATTGAAGTGATTCATTCTTCTGTGAATGACAAAAATATTAAACCACAGAGATAATCATTTTCAAAGCACGTTACCTAACAATGAATTTTGCAGCGCTTCCTGGCATCTAAATATCAAGACTCCCTTATCATAATATCAGACTTCACAATCCGGAGAAAGTCTATGGGTGAAAATGTCCGCGGTAATTGCCAACTTATTAATTGACTTTCTCCGGAAAGTATCGCCGCCTGGTGGATACTACCGATACTAGCTCATAAGCAAATGCATAGAAAAAAATGGAGCTATGAAAAAATTTCGTGTTATTGACAAAATTTAAAAAATATTTTTTGAATTACGCAAAAATAAATACGTAATATATATATATCGCACAATTATCATCAAGTTTTCAAAAATGTTGTTGAAAATGAAGATTTAAATATCAGATTAATTAATACATAATGTAGTATTCGTCAATCTTCTGTAATATCAGGTCCACAGCCAATGTTAGCGCCAAATTTGACCGATGCTGGAAGAATGTAGTTCAAAGTGTACGGGAGTTACAACACTGGTTAAACAATTAAATTAGTTTTGTGCCAAATTACACTTACTGTAACAAGCCAATTGGCTGTATGCAGAAGAGTCTCCCAAACGTTATTACGGAAGAATCCCCCCAAAAAGATTTACAAACACCATAAGCGTAGCATGACAAGAATTTATTTTTAGGGAGGAAAGTTGGGGAGGGGTGGAGACACGTATAATTTAAGTGATTATTAAACATTTTTATGCTTTCCAAATTTTTAACAAGTTGGAAATTGTACGTCAAACGTGACAAATGAGGTGTGTTCAAACTATAGCTAGTTATATAAATATTCAGATCTTGATGATTTTTAATTCTGTGAAATGAATTCTATCGTCTGCAGATTAATTTCTGTAATAAAATAAGTATCTCGGTCGCTTGACGATTAAAAATTATCGCAAGCTCCTATAACAGAAAAGCACCGATTTAAAAAAAATTCAAATTTGTTAATAAATATTTTTATTAATATCTTCTAAAGTTTTGATTCGATTTTCATAAAATTTGAAATGTCTCGACGAAATTCTGCAAAGATAATATATCTCAAATTTCAAACCATTCAGTCGGGTAACTTTTGCGTTGTTATATGCGGACAAACGGACGAACCAGGCGACGACAATAGGTGCTACGTATTTATATAATTACGAACGCACCTAAAAAAGTGTTTATGATTTCAGCTCGTATGTTTGTCTGTCCATCCGTATAGCATAACAATAATAGTATTTATAATTCATACACATTAAATGGAACTATATTTATTATATATGACCGTTTGGTTTTTGTTATTTCAAACTAGTCGAATAAAAAAGGAAATTATGCTTGCTTTCACTCATAAAGCTCGACACTTTCAAATTTTCTAGATCGATATAATCCTCAGCATCTGCTGAACGAATGGCAAGATTTCTTTTAGCAGGTTTGTGATAATCTGATACTTTATATTAAATGAAACCACGGATAATCTTTCGTAATAGAGTCCATAGCCAAGTTGGCGTCAAACATGAGCGATGTTGGAAACAATGTGTTTTGGAATGTACCTGAGTTACAACAAAGAAATTAAATATACGCCAGCGCCAAACCATGCTCACAAGATACGCCAATTGGCTGTGGACCTAATTATGGAACTTCTCAAGTAAACTTCTCACTTTTTCATATATATAAACTTTCGACCACAAAATAGTGAAGTTTACGCTTAAAAGATATGTTAATCTAAAATGATACCCCATCACTTCAAAAATAAATAAAATGATAGACTAATAATTATAATAAATAAATAAATAAAATGATCAAAATGTGCATTAAAAAAAAAGAAAAAGAAAGAAAGAAGAAACGATGATAAATTTATACGTAACATAAAATTCTATTTAAGAGAAAAGTCAAAATGTCTTTCATATATAATATGAAAATAGAAAAAATAGAAAATTACATTACATATTTACCTTTTCGAGATATAGATATTAGCAATTTGTTTCGAAGATCAATATCACTCGCAAACTCATGAAATGAGATTTTTCTTTCCTGATTTTTTTTCTTTATGTGATTTATACAAAGAAATACAGCAATAAACCATTTTGGTTTAACAGTAAAATAAGTTTATGTTATGAAAAAAAAAAATGTCTCGAATATATGACAATTTTAAAATAAATAATTTTCATTTGAAGAGGACAAACATATAGTATACCGTAAAGAAAATGAAAAAACACATATGGAAAACAAAATAAAAAATACTCCTGTTACTGTCGTTAGATGGCGCCAATAGCAGGACAACCATGTGCTTTTTAACCACGTGTATAGCGGTCAAAGGAAACTTGCTGATTGTGAGGCCTAGTACTATGATAAGGGGACCTTGCTAAATATAATAAAACACAGTGTAAGGATTCCGGTGCAAACTCATCCATCTTACCAATCGGTGATAAGATGAAGCCATGTTAGGCTTAATTTCGATTTGAAATGTATATATTATGAGAAAACATACCAGCCTAAATACAAATTTCTTCTACCTCAAATCACTCCTGTTCAGCATGTTTTTCTATAATACATTCAAAACTAACAAAAATTTCAATGATTTCCATAATCGACAAACTATTTCAGAAATCATTTGTAGTTTTGATAATGTAAACAAACAACTGTGATTTCAAAAGCTGGTAGAAATTAACAATGACTTTCATAGGATTTTTTTTACAAAACATTTTTCTAGAATAATATAACTATTGCAATGTATTATTTTGTTATAGTAAATTAATAAGTTTAAATGATTAATTTATAAATAATAATGTTTAAAAAAAAGAACAAAATTCTAGATAGTAGATGTCTGGTGTCGCCCTCTATTATTACAAATGAGTATTAAAGTTTTTATTTGTATTACAGGATGTTATTGTTATGAAAATAATCCTAATAAAATTATTATAGAAGTCTTTAAAACATTTTCAAATTTCTAATCCTGATTTAATAGGGGTTGGGCATCCTGATTTCCTATAGAGAAATTGTCTTTATATTATTATATTATTGTCTTATACGTATATTATCACTGAAAGTTTGTTCCAATAGTTTAGAACCGATTCACTTTGTATATAAAAAAAGTAAGAAATAATTTGTTGCTAGGCAATACTCAAGAACTCACATTTTTCATCATCATTTGCCTTTGTTTTATTATTGCTTAAGGGGCCGCTTCACAGAGCTTCAGGACTTTCGTAGCTAATGTTAAACCAATGTAACAGTCCTAGTGCGATTTCTCATTTGCATTTAAAGATTTTCCAATTTTTTTTTTTTGCTTTGGATACTTGAAACCCTTTCTGATCCGTGTCTGTGTGTACTTTTTCGTTTACTTTAGTCATTTAGTGGTAAATGAAATTGAAAAAAACCACATTTTTTGATTCGGCAAAAAATGTGGTAGTTTCTGATTAAAAGCTTATAAAAGCTGAAAAACAAACAACTCTAAAATTCTAAAAACTAATTCGGATTTATGAAAGTTCAAACTTCCCAAATATAATTTCCTTTTAATTTTACACAAATTAGATTAAGTGTGATTTGCATAGTTGTACAAAAAAAATTGTAAAAAAGTAGTTTTTTCCTTAAAATACCCGCCTCCGCCGGCTGAAGGGGGAAGTCACAGGGGTGAAATCTGTGTGGGTGAGATGTAACTGATTTATGAGCTTTTACGGCAACTTCACACTCTCTCCTTCTCCCGTCCGAGGACACGGGGAAAGGGGTCCAATTACACCCTCATCCCCTTAGGTTAAAAATGCCCTCCCATGAAAGAAAAGTATATACACTATAAACAGAATTTTCGTTTCAAAGAGGCAAGTTCGAAAAAATGAAATATTTTTTCTTAGTAGTGTGAAATATTTACTTTCCTTATATATATATATATATATATATATATATTTCGATATTTTAACAGAAATTTTATTTACATATACACACATGAAATATATGTTCAATTATTAAAGCTACTTATATATTTTTTACCATAGGCGTAGCGTGACCGAAAATTTTGGGGGGGCACAAATGTTTATTAAACACACGCGCGCACGCACACATTCCGATATATATACAGTGGTATCTTGGTTAAAAACGTCCTCGCAGAAATTTTTCACATTGGGTAAAAGGAAATCTGTTTCGATCTTAAAGCCCCCTAGACCTAAAAGTTTATTTTTCTTAAACATTCGTCGTACAGCCATTTTTGAATTTTTTGCGAAATGTTTATGTGATTTTTAGCGTTTTTTCGCGTTTTGCGACAATTTCTTAACATTTTTGTTAGGAATTAAGTTTCAATTTTTTAACACAAAATAGTAAAATTTGTCCAGACTTTTTTTAATTTTTCGCGAAATTTTTATGTGAGTTTTAGCGTTTTTTATCTTTCCGAGGCAATTTTTTGAACATTCGTACGAGAAATCTGGTTTTATTTTTTCAGCCGATGTAGTACATTTTCTACTCTGCGATTTTTTAAATTTTTTGAAAATTTATTATGCGATTTTACGCGTTTCGGGGCGATTTTTTTACATCCGTAAACGGAATCCAACTTCAATCTATAGCAAATTTTGTGACCTGCGATTTTTAGATTTTTCACGAATTTTTTATTCAATTTTAAGCGTACCGCGGCGATTTTCTTAAACATTCGTAAAATACATCTGGTTTCAATTTTTCAGCCCGATATAGTAAATTTTGTCCTCAGTAATTTCTAAATATTTCTTAAATTTTTTATGTGATTTTTAGTGTTTTTCAGCGTTTTGTGGAAGTTTTTTAACATTTGTGATGCGAATCTGGTTTCAACCTTTTAACCCATTATTGTAAAATTTGTCCTCTGCGATTTTTAAATTTTTCATGAATTTTTTATGAGATATTTTGCTGTTTTTTCACGTTCTGCTGCGATTTTTAAACATTCGTAAAAGGAGTCCAGTTTTAATCTTTCAGCCCATTGCTAAATTTTGAACTCTGCGATTACATTTTGTACTCAATTTTGTATTCACTGATTTTAATCGCGAATTTTTCATGCGACTTTTTGCGGGTTTTTTTTTCGCGTTTCGTGGAAGTTTTTAACATCTGTAACATGAATCCAATTACAACCTTTTAGCCCAATATAGTAAATGTTGGCTTCTTTCAATAATATTTATTCGGAACTCGTTATAGTGAATTTGAATTCGTTCATGAATTTGTTATGCGGGGTTTACGTTCTTTCGCGCTTTGCGACGATTTTTTCGACATTCGTAAAATGAATCCAGCTACAATATTTTAACCCAATATAATAAATTTAGTTCTCTACGGTTTTTAAGTTTTTACGCATTTTGAAGCGATTTTTCTAACATTCGTAAAACAAATCCGGTTTCAGTTTTTAAATACAATACCGTTAATTTTGTCCTCTGCGATTTTTAAATTTTTCGTGAATTTTTTTTAACGTTTCGTGGAGATATTTTCACATTCGTAAAAATAATCCGGTTTTAAACTTTTAGCCCAATAGAGTAATTTTTTTTTCTCTTTTCAATAAAGTTTATTCCGAATCCGTACTATGATTTTAATTTTTAAAGCGATTTTAACGCTTTTTCCCGTTCCGTGGCGATTTTTTGACATTCGTAAAAGGAATCCAGCTACAATTTTTAACCTAATGTAATAAATTTTGTTCGCGTAATGTTGTAAAGTTTTTCGCGATTATTTTTTTTTTTCAAATTTTACGTTTTTATGCGTTTTGCGGCGATTTTTCTACATTCGTAAAGGAAATCTGGTTTCAATCTTTGAACACAATACAGTAAATTTTGTCTTCTGTGGTTTTTGAATTTTTCGTGGGATTTTTTTTTTTTTAACGTTTTGTGGAGATATTTTCACATTCATAAAAAGAATTCACTTTCATTCTTTTAGCCCAATACAGTAAATTTTTTTCTCTTTTCAATAAACTTTATTCATCATTCATACAATGATTTTAATTTATCATGCGATTTAATTTTTTTTTTTTTTTTTTTTTTTTTTGCGTTTTGCAGCAATTTTTTAACATTTTTTACAGGAATTCAATCTTTTAGCCCAATATAGTAAATTTCGTCCTCTGTGATTAAAAAAGAGAAAGAGATTTTTAGCGTTTCTTTGCATTCTGCGGCGAAAGGAATGCGGTTTAAATATATTGTATTAAAATCGCGTACATAAAAAAATATACCCGATTTAAAGTTGGAAGAATGCAAAATCGTCGTAACGTGAACTACGATGCTCAAAATATTAAACTAATTTCGGTCGAAATAAAAAATTTAAAAAAATCAAGGTTAGTTTTGATTTGAGACCAGATCAGGCGTAGCCTGCACGGGTGTACGCTGTTGAAAGCAGTTGGACCCCACTACCAGGTTCATTTAATTCGAGGTTCACTTGGAAAAAAAACGAACAAGTAAATGAGGAAGGCTCCGCTAGATCATTTTATTGAAATTAATATTTTTGTAACAAATATAATAAACAGCACCACAACAACTGTATCTGGCGGCTGGTTGGGGGGGGGGGGGGGGAGGCACCGCACGTACTACCCTTGGTATGGCCCTGATAATAAATAAAAGCCATTTATCAAACTTTTAAGGCATTTGAAATAAGTTTAAACGGCACTTTTAAGAAGTAACTAATAATTTAATGTATGTATATGTACGCCTGCAAAACTGTATGGAAAATTGCACCTTCGATAGCAACAGTTTTGCTTAACAACGGTATTTCTGGAACGGATTACCATCGTTTACCAAGGTACAGCTGTATATTAACTTTAAAACAGCTCATTCAAGAAAGCTTACATTTTGAAAAAAAAAAATCATAACCATTGCATCTCAAAAATGCGAAGGTATAATAGCAGATTAAGTGCTTTCAATAAAAAATAATAATAATAAGTAAGAGAGAGGAACATATTTAATAACTAGATGAAGAAAATATTAATTATTTTTTATAATCTTAGTGATGTGTGGTTTCATTCCATTGGTAAATAATTCCAGCGACACAGCTTGGAACAGCAGGATATTTATGACTTGATTAAATTATAATTAAAGTTACAACAAACTAAATGAAATATATATTGCGGGGAACAGAACTCCCGCTCTGATAAACACAACTACATTTTCCAAAGTCTACAGACGGAATGAGAAGGGGAAAAAGTACATGTAGATACTAACCACAAGCAGCGGGAAAAACAGCTGACACATTGAAATTGACCGCAGCTGTAAGAGAATGATAGTTCAAACATTCGTTTAATGAATGTTCGTATCAGGGTTTGTACTGCACAACACAATTTTTGCTACCAAATTCATCACCAAAGAAAAAGAGCTGAGCTATCTATACTGATCTGACATCTTATTAAGTAAAAAAAAAAAAAAAAAAAAAAATGAAGAAATATAAAATGAAAATTAAAGTAGTTATTTCATTTCCATTTTGAGTCAATACAAGACAAGTCTTAATTGTCTCTATCATATTTTAGAAATTGATGTTCAGAAAGTTGGGGGGGGCACGTGCCCCCTCGTGCCCCCCCGAGGCTACGCCTATGTTTTTTACAATGAGCTACCGTTATATGAAGAAAAAAGGTCATACTCTTACAATAACTACTCGAAGAAAAAAGAATAGAGGCGGAAATCTTGCTTATATTATACAAATATGTAGTGTTATGCAATGAATTTATTATGCCAAGTTACGTATATGATCAAATCTCCTTCCCTCCCCCACTCTCTCATTCTCTACTGTATATGTATATTGATTATAATTTTTTTTTTAATGTTCAATTGTAAATAAAGTTAAATTAAAATTGATCTTATGTCTTTATGTTTAAAATTTTTAACAGTTTCAGTTTGTATTTATTTTATATTATTTTAAACAACTTGATGCTATTTAATAAAACAAGACTAATCTAAATTACAAATAGCATGATTTTTTTCTCTAGTTATATATATATTTCATATACATTTTAGCTAATATAGAAATTCATTATTACCAATGTTAAATGTTTGATTTTTGTTTCTTCAAATCTTATTTCAATACAAAAAATTTAAGAATTTCTATTTTATTATTTTATACTCAGAAATGTCAACATATGATCTTCTGTAAATCAGGATGGGGTACGTTATGTTTATTAAAATAAAAGAATATTTTTCATTTCTACTATTCAGTCTGGTACTTTTGTAATTTCTTACATTCAATGCTTATACTCATAATGCTTAATCTGCCATGTAATCAGTGAGATAATCTCCTAAATTACCTTGATGAAAAAAAATTTAGTTGTAAGGATTTTGTGTGTAAAAAATTCATGATTTAAAACATGAAATATAGTATTATTAATTAAACTTACAGTGTTTTTACAAAGGCACAATTCAAACATACAGCAAGAAAGTAATTTTATTTATATTATATTAATATAGTCGCACTTAATTTCGAACATAAACAACCTATAACAATGCAACTTATATAAAATTTAAAGTTGAAATAGTTTTAAGCTATTTCAATATTTTGAATTAAAATATATTTAAGGCTGCTCTTGGAAAAGTAAATAATACTGCTGAACGGTGCAAATCTTCTTGGCACACTAATAAAGTCATTTTTATATGTGCATTAAATTTGCAGATGTTAATATTCAAGTTTTTTAGAATTGAAATAGCATTTTTCTATAAATGTATTGCATTTTCCCCTCATAGTTGTCTCTTTAAAATCGGTTTAAATATCCAACTTTAGCACCATTATCTAAAACATTCTTAATCTTCTAAAGAATACAAAAAACTGATATTAGTTCGTATTTAAAAGTATCTAAATTCTGTGAATCAACGCATGAAAATGACTGCAGGAATGTGTCAGAAAGTAGCAAGTTCGGATTTGAGAAAAGCATAGTTAAAAAGTAAATTATTTATTATTTTGAATCTTATTCAGCTAAATATCCAATATTTGGTCGAAGTATGCCAACTGACAGCCAGTATTCGTCTAAAGGGCCGAATTTAGTGCACACACTTAAAATATGTAAATATATAGAGATATTAAATTTTCTATTTTTTTTTTTTTTTTAATTATTTGTTAAGGTGCTTGAGATTATGTTAAAAATCTGCTGCCATAAAAATAAACACAAGGTTTCTAACATTTTTTTTTTCAAATATTAAATAACCTTAATTCTAGAGTAGAATATAGCTGGTCTATGGCATTTCGTCTATTTTTAGGAACGTCCCCTATGAAGAATGGACCATCATTAAGCATTGTTAATATTAGTTAAATTTTATAATTATGTATTAATAATAAATATGTATAAGTAACTCATATAATACATATACGTATGACTGCAGATAGGTAAATGTGGCCTTCAAGCTCACTTCTCTTATAGGGATCTGCACGGATCAAAACGAACCAGTTTGACCCGTACAAAAAAAAAAAAAAAAAAAAAAAAAAAACGATATAAAAGCTAAAGGTTCGACCAGATCACAAAACGGCCCATACAAAAAGTTATTAGACTAAGCAAGGGTCCTGCTGAATTTCTACAAAATTCGCCTATATTTCTGAAGCTATATTATCCTACAATTAAAATCATTCAATAAGTATATTTACTTATGCATACGTTTTATTTTCAGATTATTCTTTAAATTCATGGAATGCAGAATAACAACAATATTAATGACTATTTAGATATACATAAACAATAATTTAAAAAATGTTTGACAATAATAACATTCCAGTGAAGATACATTAATAAAATCAAGTAGTTCAGAATGGAAGAAAAAGTTTATGAAAGAAAATCCTAATTTTAAAGCTCTACAAAGAATTTTTTTTTTTTTTTTTTTTTTTTTTTTTTTTTTTTTTACTTTCTTCTACATTTACAACAAGAAAGTGTTATATTCGTGGAAATTTTTGACGGATTTATACTTTTTAGAAGATCCTGAACACGATTTGACTGTTTATAGAAAATGTCTGTCTGTTTGTGACAAAAATTTTGTGGGCGCTCTATCTCAAGAACTAATGCACGGAATTTAATAAAACTTTAGATTCAGGTAGTTCCTGATATAAATTGGTACTGATTAATTTTTGGTGTGAATCGGTCGACAGGTGACGCTGCTATATTGCATTTTTTACAATTTCCGCAATAGCTCTATATCTCAAAAACTAATGCACGAATTTTCATCAAACTGCAGATTCAGTTAGACGGTTTCGGGTTTTGTTTTGACTCTTACGGGTTGGTTTCGGTTTAAACCATTTTTTCAAAAGAATGTCAAAAATAATTTTCAAGTTAAAATTCTATACACAATAAAACCTCCATAACGCACACTCTGGAAAAGCGAGCTCCTCTACTTAGTGAACACTTTTTCATTTCCTAACACTTAAATATGTGTAAGATTTTACGTTTGAATAGTGGAAGTGTCTAATATTCAGACGTATCATTCACCTAATCTACACTCAAGTAACATATGCATGCGTGCATAAATTATCACAGATACGATACATGCGTTTTTGTGTGTATCGAAAACGAAATGTTAATAATGTATTTCATATTCCGAGGGAAGAAAAAAGTTTTCGTAACTATACCGCAAACAAAGAATAATCTATGATCACATTTCTTATATACATTTTATTTCTCATGCAGTAAATTGAATATATACTTATTCATATTCAAATACGTATATATTTTTAGCTGAAACATAGTTCTTGTTCCACATTTTTGTGAAAATCCCATCAGCCTGGCTTCCAAAAAACGCAAATCTTGCCCGCAAGAGTTATTTTAGAGTGAACCCGGCCCGCAGACAGAAAATTAGTCGCCCCGACCCGATTTAGAATTCTATACAACGATACCGAGGCGTCCCCTATTCAGAGGTTTTACTATACATTTAGAAAAGAATATAGATATGTCTATTTTTCTATATAAAAGATAAAATTGGTATTAGAGATATAATTGCAGATTACTTTTCATAAATGCATAAAAACATGGTTTACTTTCCTTTCATCTCGGGTTCGGATCGGTTGCGGGTTGAAATATTTCGGGTTCAGATCGGGTTGCGGGTTGACTTCAAATGGAATTTGCGGTTTCGGGTGGGGTTGCAGGAGTCTAATTACCACTTTACTAGCTGGAAATAAAGGATAAGTTTCGGGGAGACCTAGATCCAGCCATAGATTGAAAACGGTTTTATATATATACTAGCGGCCCTCCCTCGCTTTGCTTCGGGTTAACCTTGAAAACCTTCATCTCTTTGTGTTTTCTGTAGACCTTTTTAATGTGTACAATAATTAGTACATTATTTTGATAAATCTTGTAGGGTTCAGCCTGCGTTTGCAATGTATAAGCGGAAAAAATGAAATTATTTACGACATCACATTAAAAACCTCAAAAATAACAGTATTTCTCCACTATTTAATGGATATACATATAAACCTTCCTCTTGAATCACTCTATCTATTAAAAAAAACCGCATCAAAATCCGTTGCGTAGTTTTAAAGATTTAAGCGTACATAGGGATATAGGGACAGAAAAAGCGACTTTGTTTTATACTATGTAGTGATTTATCTGAAATTACAAAGCAAAACATATGGTTATTATACATATAAACCTTCCTCTTGAATCACTCTATCTATTAAAAAAAACCGCATCAAAATCCGTTGCGTAGTTTTAAAGATTTAAGCGTACATAGGGATAGGGACAGAAAAAGCGACTTTGTTTTACACTATGTAGTGATTTATCTGAAATTACAAAGCAAAACATATGGTTATTATACATATAAACCTTCCTCTTGAATCACTCTATCTATTAAAAAAAAACCGCATCAAAATCCGTTGCGTAGTTTTAAAGATTTAAGCGTACATAGGGATATAGGGACAGAAAAAGCGACTTTGTTTTATACTATGTAGTGATATATAAAATCGTTTTCAATCTACGGTTTATATATATAACTAGCAGACTACGCCCGCTGCGCTGGTCGGTTTCTCCAAAAGAACCTTGAATCGAAACGAAATGTATCGGTAAATTTAACCCTGTATTTTAAAGTAATCTGTACCTTTACCTGGAATATCCTAAAATAACATAAAAACGGATACTTATTTCACTAAGTCGTGTTTTTTTAATATGGTTTACTGTTACGTTTACAATTTATTACTTACTGTTTTCCATTGATTTATATGTTTTATAGCTACATTTTTTAATTAAGTGAATTGACCTATATTATTCACAACTAAAAAGAAATGGCGCATCTAGTATTTGTCGAAAAATTAAATAAAATCATGCACTCATGACATCATAATTCACTTTTATATTGTAAAAGAATAATTCGGCTACTATAATTTGTGACTCGTGCTGACACATTGCTGTTATTATTATTTTTTTACGCGTGAAGTTTTCGCTATAGTACTCCATTGTGAAATTTGGTAATTTTTTAAATTCAATATTTGAAAAAGTGCATAATCAGTGGATTTGAAATTTATATCAAGAAAAATACAATTTTTTACCTTTCTAACGCAGTTTCTCTAACAATTTTCTCACAAATGCTTTTCGAGCAATTAATTTTTTCAATAATTTCAAACGTTTCATTTTCTGAGATTAATCTGTGGCAACGATCCCAGTCGTCAGCAACATGTACCTTTTTATTAAAGAGGAGGATTTATATGTTTTATAGCTACATTTTTTAATAACGGGAATAAATCTATATTATTCACAACTAAAAAGGAATGGCGCATCTAGTATTTGTCGAGAATTAAATAAAAATCATGCACTCGTGACATCATAATTCACTTTTATATTTTAACAGAATAATACGGTTACTATAATTTGTGACTCGTGCTGACATATTGCTGTTATTATTATTTTTTTACGCGTGAAGTTTTCGCTATGGTAATGCATTGTGAAATTTGGTAATTTTTGAAATTCAATATTTGAAAAATGGCATAATCAGTGGATTTGAAATTTATATCAACAAAAAATACAATTTTTTACCTTTCTAACGCAGTTTGTCTAACAATTTTCTGACAAATACTTTTCGAGCAATTAATTTTTTCAGTAACTTCAAATGTTTCGTTTCCTGAGATTAATCTGTGGCAACGATCCCAGTCGTCAGCAACACATACCTTTTTATTAAAGAGGATGAGAGAGAGAGAGAGATGAACTCCATTTCCAATACAGAATTAACGTATGTTTCTTTAATTATTTTTATAAATGCTTCAATAACCGAAAGCATGCATATTATTGTCACGTTGCAGGGCCGGCTCAACCATCGGGCAAACGGGGCGGCTGCCCACAGGCTCGCGTTAAAGTCTTCTTAGGGGCCCTGAGCCTCTCTATGCAATTCAAAATAACGTTATTCTGTGTAAAATAATGATATTACTGCTCTAAATTTGTCTTTAAATGTTTTTTCACGAAAAAGGTTAGTATTGTATTAACTTTATTTCTTACAGTCAAAGTTGATATATTTGTCAGGAAATAACATTAAATTCAAAAAATAAATATTCAAATTATTCTAAAGGACAGAAGGTTTTAAGAATTTAAAAATAATTATACACATTACATGTGAAAGAATTCGCATGTTATTTTTCATACATTTTATACTCTAATAAATTATTCTATGCTATATACAATTTTTAAAAAGGATTTTTAGTAGTCGAATATTGCAGTTAGAGACGTTTGGCCCCACTAAGTAATTTGCCAGGGGTCTGCGCTACATTGCGCTGGGCTCTGATACAATAAACTTTTAATAAATTTTATAAAAATTTGTCTACGTTCTAGAACAGGAAATCCTATAAAATGTTTATATTCATAATTCCATTTTTTAGAAAATCTCCAAATTTGTCCATTTGATGTTCCATTTTTGTGTAATAAGTAGATTATAATATAATACAGTATATTTTCACTTTGTATCTTTTTAAGATTTTTTTTTAATGTCATATTTAACACTTTTATTTTATTTTTATCCTTTTGGAATATTTTATGTCTCAAGTATTCTTAACCATGTACTTTATTTTTATTTAATTTAAGATTTAAAATTCATATATATTAATGCAGCATAGTTGAATTAGAATGCAATGTCTCTACTTTGAATTTTCCTGCTCAATGTGTGTATATCTGAAAAATTGCATTTAAACACTAAACTCTTAGGTAGTGAAAAGTAAAAATTCTTGAAATTATTTAAAAATTAAATAACAATGGGAATCCCGCATAATCTGAAAAATAAACGTTTTAGCCAGATATTGAAAATTTCTGCATACTAATTTTGTGACTGACTGATTCATAGAATTTTTCTTATTACTATTTGCATTTTCCTCTCTTTCTTTCATTCTTTTTTAATAGAGTGAAATAGAATATCTACCACTCTTTCAAACACCTCTCCCCCCCTCTCTTTCTGAGGTCAAGACAAGGGGTCAAAAGACGTTCAAACATAGGGAGAGGGTTGATTTCCCCCCCCCTCCCTTCAAAACGAAAAATACGCCTCATATAATCGCTACCCAACAGTGATATCTGATCCCTGTTTAAACTGTTCTGTTCTAATTGGAGAATTTTTCTGTCAATCATTTGTACATAGTGACGCCTACATACAACTGACCAAGACGAGTATTTTATGAAAAACGAAAAAAGATATCTGTGAAGCGGCCCAAAGAAGCTACTTTCTGACACATTTCTGAATTCATTTTTATTCGGAAAAGCAATGTATTCTTATTCAGAAACTATCTAATCGAATAATGCTTTCCATTTATTGGTAAAGGCAGAACATCTTTCAGAAAATAGTATTTGGCGTTTTTAACCGAATTTCCGGACGTGACAGCGCGGAAAAGGAGGAAAGCCTGTCGCCACGTGAAAACAATAGCTTATAACTCGATAGGTAATTTATTTATAAAATAACGGAAAACGTCATTCGACTCCAAATCGCTCCAATAGTCCAACTGCCAATATGATGCCTTTACATTTACAAATGAGTCAGAAAATGTGTTAAGAAGTTCCGCATTGATGAGCAGGGATTTAAGAACCGCCTTAGATGTACAGTAATACACATTCTGTAAAAAATCATTAATTCCATGAACGTCGTCCTCATTAACAATTGCCTTAAAAACTTCTTTTCAAATAATATTTAATACATTTATTTGTTGACTGTTAAAAAGTATCAGTTATTATTACCAATTAAGTTAAGTTACCATTATTAGTTATTACCAGTTAAGACTGTTCTCAAAACCAAACTGACTACTTTATAATATATTTTTTAATCCAGTTTTCTTAAGAAACTCATGAAATTGGGAGGCGTTCTTATTCAAAACTTTGTAATCGAGAAAAGTTTTCCATTTGTTTGGTAAATGTTGAAGATATTTCAGGAAATTACTGTCAAAATATTTCTTATGGGATAAAAAATTAAGTCACATATATAAAAAAAAGAATTTGTTTTTTATTTTGCTGAAAAAAATTATTTTGAATGGCGATACCATTTTTCATTTGGTATTATTGTCTCTATCCTGTGTTTTAAAAATTTATTCATCAGTTAAATGCTATTTTACTCACATGGTAGAAAAAAAGTCCGCACTTGGTTGACGATTTTGTGAAAAACGTTTATTTTTGATTTAAAAGACATATTTTGGTTAGAGAAATGAATTTAAAAACAAACAAGCAATGAAAACGAGTCGTTTATTAGACGGTTTCTAACAAAATTTTTAAAATCTAAGATTTTCGAGAGGAAGTTCTCAGGACAGATCTGTTGTTCGAATAAATAAGAAAATTCCATTATAACGAAGTCTGGTTTAAGGAATCTATTTGATAAAAGTTTTGAACAAAACAGAGACTTAGAAAAAACTTCCGCATCGCAATTTCCGTAAAACATTGCGGTAGCGCGTATAATTAAAACGGAAAAGAAAGTTAAAAAATCTTTAAAAAAAAAAAAAACAAACACTGCATGCTCTTTTTTTTTTTTTTTTTTTTTTTTTTTTTGTACAACATTGGAATTTTTTTAATTTTTTTTTTTAATTTGTACTATAACTTATTGATCTCATGGAATAACTTCAGATGAATCAAAATTTAATCCTTTATGACCTGTTAAAAATGAAGGACTATAGAAATAATGAAAGATAGAATAAAAATTGCGCTCTTGAAACGTTCACGCATTCTTCTTACGTTATAGTGTGGTAATTTAGGATAAAAACAAATATTAGACCTGAGACTGAGAAGAATAGTTCGATTGAAATTCAATAGTAAATGCATAGGTTGAAATACGGAAAAATGCCATTGTTTAAACCTGGAGCTTTATCAGAGTTAGAAATTCATTTTTTTTTGCAGTATATTGCATAATGAAAAAATGGCAAATTAGATGTACTGGGCCTGATTATCACAGGGCACACGGGGCATGTGCCCCAAAATGCACTTTGTCCACTCTCTAAGATATAAATTAATGCAAATTTCCATTTGTAATTTATAGCAGAATGAATTTTTCCCATGAATGTACACTAAACTATCTCAGTAGTCTTCACTAATGATAATGAAGTAATGTAAACTTCGAATTTCCGAGAAGAACGGATATTGCATCAAACATGTTTCATTCAGTCCTTTAGGTTTAGAGTTTTACTTATTAAAAATTGCATAAGGTGCAAAAAATTTTAAATCCGTGCCCCATAAACTAGAATCGTTGGCGAGCGTAGCTTGAAGGGGGCAGAGACCATCCCCAGTATTAAATAAAATAACTTGTAACCAAATATAAATTTGTATTTAAAAAAAAAAAAAAAAAAAAAAAAACTAATGAAAATATTCAACCTTTCTACCCTAGAAATCATTCTAAATAAACCAAAATTTAACACTAAGTACATAAGAAAGATTTATTTAACATATAAAAATTTCAAAAATGTACCATAATTTCAAATTATTTGAAAACAAAAAATACGATTGTCGAATGAAAGAAAAAAAAAATGAGGATTTTTTTTTTTTTCAAACAGGCCCTTTATACCCTAAATATCAATATTTCTGCACTAAAATCATATCCTATCATCGGATAAATATTTTATATAATATGCAACATTTTTAAAGTTTTAGTACAAAAATAAGTATTTTAAAAACATAAAATGTGCTCAATGTCTGTCGTGCGACTTTTAACCGCGGGACTTTCGCCCTTCAGGGGGGGGGGGGGGGGGTGTCTTCATCTCTGATCGATTGTCTCCCGGTGGTTTTTTTTTTGTTTCTTAGTAATATAGATAAGCGTTGTGCAAAATCTCATACTGGTATCCGGAAGTATTTTGATGAATTTTCTCACTAACTCCACTGACTATAATGGGAGAATTCGTCGAAAACAAAAATATAACAGAACACAAGTTCCGTTTACAGAAGGAATCCTTTCTTAATTATTTTTTTTTTTCCAACTAAGCAGAAAAGTTAAGGAATAGAAAAATCTGTCGTCTCATTCAGTTTTTCTATTATCGCTCGTGTTTGTGTTGTTTCGAAATTCGCCAACGAAAAAAACATATTTATAAATATATTTCGCATATATGGCAAAAAAGGAATTATGCTGTAGAAAAATCGCGAGAGAAGTACCAGAAAATTAAAAAAAAAAAAAAAAAAAAAAAAAAAAAATGACACGTCTAAGTCATAGTTGCCAAGTCTCTCGACTTTCGATTACCATTTTTTTTTTCTAATAGAAATATTCGCTTTAGTTAATTAAAGATTTCTGCTATTAAATAAAGCTTATATTCCTATTAAGAATTAGTGGTTGTCAAAAATAGGGATACTTGGCAACTGTGCCAAGTGACTGATCTAACATAACTCAAAATGACGTCAAATCTTTCAGAAGCCACAGCCACCAAAAATGGTAAGAGCAACCGATGATTCTTTTTGAAGGAATTATTATTTTTTAAATTTATGAAAACTTAAGATTTTCCTAACAATCTTAATTTGTAATTTTGATATATTTTTAGCTGTATATGTAATATTTATGGCACTGGCATTAATATTATTTTAAAATAAAAGTCAAATTATCGTATCTTAAAGCTATGAATTAACTATCATGTATCTATATATAATATTTTATTGAAAACTTCGGGGAAAAAAGATAAAGGATATACTTTTAAATGAAGTTTGCATATTGTTTAAAATTAAAAAAAAATAATTTAAGGAAACATAATTAATTAAGTAATTATAATTGTATTAATATCAAGTTAAGTTACATTGATTAAAATATATGTTCATCAAAATATGCTTCGAGTTGTATCCACCCTCCCCCCCACTTTTTTTTTAACTTTCTTCTGACTATAATGGAAGAAATTATGTTCTCGAAATATTTTTCGACGGATTTACACGTTTTAGGGTCAGAGATTCCGAAAAACACGTTTTAATAAAATGTTTGTCTGCCCGTGTGTGTGTCCTCTTTGTATCATCGAAAAGTGTATAAAATTTTGCATAGAATTGAACCAAATTTCATTTATAGGTTTTTGGCTATGACCAGCAGGTCCCACTTGAATTTGGGGATATTCCGGTGGAAGGGGGCTCTGTATTAGCAATTTTTGTTCCATTTTCATTATTGTATCGAAACATGTATGAAGTTATGCATAGAATTTGCATATTGAATAAAATTTTCATTGAATAAATTTAATTGAATATTTTTTTTTGTATATGTTTCTGACTATGGCCTGCAGGTCCCAGTTGAATTTGGGGGATATTCCACCGGAAGGGGGCGCTGTGATAACCACTTAAAGATGTCAAATTCAAAAATATACAAAAAAGTTAGAAACCCTAAATTTTTTTCCGTTAAAGGGTCGGCCTTGATCCAAGGATTCTGGAGCAATTTTCGTTTTGCCTCTATCTTAAAACATGGCTGAGATATGTATAGCAGTTTGAAATTTTAGGGTGGCTGACAGTTTGAAACAAGACAGCAGGATCCCTCCATAAAAGAGTTTAATTTATGAATTTTAGTGAGCATGCTTCCTGGCAAATTTTCTTTCATTATTGTAACTATCTTTCCAACTCTTATATGCACTAATATATATTCATATTCACCAGCGTCAAATTCTCGCCAAACTTGGCGACAAAAAGAGGTTGTTATAAATGAAGCCAACTTGGCTATAGCTGACTAATTTTGATTTAAATTCAATATTGACGAGAACTGGGAATGAATCTTCTGTAACCGGGTTCCCCGTATTTTAGCTTAGTGTTTTCCAGTAAAATTAGCTAAAATCTTAAAAAGAAGGAATAGGCCAGGCTATCATTTCCCACCGGTACAGGTGAGAAGGACTTTTCGTTGTTGTGTTGTGTTGTATATCGACTGCTCGTGCAACGAAGGGTGCTTCGTATCCAGGTAACCCGACGATTCGCAAGCAGCTGCGACGTACAACAGAATGAAGAAAATTATTGGTTTTATTGGCGATGTGATAGCGAACTTTGAAGTTTTAACATGTATGAGAAAGAAGGAACTTTCGGGATTGGCACATCCGACTAGTTTTTAATAAATTTGATGCCGATTCCAAAGGTAGAAGTCGCCATTTAGGATTTATTTAATTACGAGGAAATAAAAAGGGCACAGATTTCGCGAAAAGATAATCTTTAATGAATTAATTTCGGATGTAATCGATTACCATAACAGTAACAGAAATATGCAAAAAAAATATAATCTCTTTAATTAAATTTAAGATTTTCATTAATAAAATTACTTACCAGGGCAATAAATACATCTATTATAAAACATAGAAGGGAAACAATGGGCACTACTTATTTTCTGCGCCAATTTGAAATTTATGAAAAATTAATGAATGTTTTAAATGTATTCATTTTTGATAGGCATGCATGTTCACTACATATCCAGTTTCCATTCCACTCACATAATTTTAATAGCTTTAATTTTACTTTCTTAAACATATATTCTATCTGATACGCACGGCGTTGCCCAGGCAGTAATAATAACCTTAAATATACCTAAAATCAGTGTTGAATGATTTTATATTTTTAAACGAAAATCTCCCCAAACGAACGCAATATTGCGAGCCCCACTGCCTTCGGTAATGTACTCCCTCAAATGTGTATGATTTTATATTTTTAATCCAAAATTCTACATCGAAACAAACCGAGAGCTGGAGGTCCCAGCTCGCGGTTTGTTTCGAATATATGCGAAATTTATATTTATGGAAATATATTTATATTTATACAAAATCTCTGGTGATTTCTTCGGCTATTAATCTTTGGCGTGTGGCCAATACGACAGTATCGCTTTTAATAAATTTCGAAACTTTATTTGAATACATAATTGATAATTGATCATATAAAAATGCTGTTTGGTGCTTGTTATTGTTAGTGTGGAATCTAAAAATATATATTAAATGCAAAAAGTATATTAGAATTTTCACACACACACAAAAAAAAAAGGCTCACATCTATGTTCTATACACCAAGTAGTATGTTTTGTAATCCAGGAAGCCCAGGTCGAATCGCCTGATTTAACATAACGCTTGGAATAACTACGAAAGTTTGATTATTGTTTATTATGACTTGAGTGTGTGTGTTGAAAAATTATATCTTTGTTTACAAAAAATTGTTGTTGTTCAGCTTTTACTGGTGGGACTATATGAAATTTAGTAAATTCTCTACTATCCAAGGGAGTTATGATTCCCTCCTCTCTTACAGAACTAAGAAAATCTTCGTATTTTTCATATACAAATACGCATAAATATTGGAAAAAATGCTTTATTAAGACACTCCTTTTAATCGAGATTTACTGCTGCAACTTTATCACCACTCTTAATAAAAAACGAAATAATTTTATTTCATAACTTGTTTTTACTATTAACTTCTCATTTGGCTGATAGATGACGCCACCACACATCGATGTATTTTATTATGTACACGTGAATGTAGAGGTAGAAGGATAAAAATGAAGATTGGCTGAATTACAGAACATGGATCAAAAAATTAAACTCGGTCAGTGGCGCTGCTGTTCTCAACTACACATCCCGTGACCTATCATAGTTGCTTGCACTAATATCAATTATTGCTGATAGATGGCAGCACCAAATGTTTTCTGCTATTCTATTATTTTTTTTTCTTTTTGAGCAATTGGATATATTTTAGTTTACATACAAAAAGTATTAAAAGGTGGATTCATTCAAATCGGACAAAAAGCAACAAATCAGGTATTAAAAACATTCTACCATAATTACATGATTAATAAATATGAATGAAAATAAGAAAAACTGCTGGTTGACACATATATAGGTTTTGTCTTTTCTTCTCAAATTTAAGTTTATAGCAAAAAACATAAATTTATACCAAAATATCTACATTTAACTCAAAATTATTTTAAGTAACTTGTCAGATGACGAGTAGCTCTTGTAATTTTACAGCAAGGGCTTATTTTTTCCCCTAACATACCACTACAACAAAGCTTTATGTAAACTCACAATTTAAAATCATATTTAAAATACAGTAATTTGAAGTGCCTCTTTTGAAAATATTAGAATTACATGCCAAATTTTAAATATTACAACATGGGACAGGAAATGATGAAAGTTGCATCGCATTTATAACTAAAAAATATCTGCATCATAAGAAAAATTAAGTTTATAATTTTTCCTACCATTTCCTTTTAATTCCCTAGAATTTTTTATAAAATATTTTTACATACTCATATTACCGAGTAGAAGACTATTTTCATATATTATTCTGTACTCGATATTAATTTTGTGACTTTCAAATTATTTTATTTTTCAGAAAATAATTTTACATTATCTTGTAACATACTAATCAGAATTTTTTTTTAATGACTTTAATTCTGTATAATTTCTCAAAACAAAACAAAACAAAAAAAGTCTCCAGTCCAGTGTCGGATCCAGACATTTTCCGGGAGGGAATTTTACAGCTCGGGGGGGGGGGGGGGTGGGGCGGAGGGGGATTTGTACTTTTAAACGTTACCAAATACAAAATCTCAAATTTTCATGCTCTGGGGAACCCACTAAATTTATCGCAGCTCCAGTCTAAGGCATGACATTTTAAGCAGATTAACTCTTGTATACTAAAAATAAATATGAAACTTTAGTTCATAATTTAATAAATGATTGGAGCAATTTAAAGAGATTCTTACTTTATTTTGGACGTTACATTTTTTATCTTTCTTAATATAGGAAAAGTAATTTCTGCAGTCTTTTTAAATGCTCTTGAAATTGATCGTATATTTTGAAAGCTGTGATAAATTTAGCTCCCCCCCCCCCGGAGGAAATTGCCTCAATTCAACACTATTTGTTAAGAATTTTAGGTTTTTTTTTTTTTTTTTTTTTTTTTTTTCCCAGCCTTTTAGCAGATATAAAAATCATACACCAGCCAGGAAAATGCTATAAGAAAAAAAAAAATGAAATGTGAGAATACCCTTTAAAACAATTAATCTGAGATTTTAAATTTTTATTGGAAGCGAAGTTAAGATTATATAGTTATGATATCGATATCTTTTAAATGCATAGAAAAGTGATTAAAACAGCCTTGTAACTCATTAATAGAACTGATCAGTGTATGTACAACATGCATAAATGCAACGAAATTCTTTACTTATAATTTAGATAAAGATTTTAACTCAATTACATTTACAGATACAAGAATAGACTATTCTTTTAATCTGAGACATCCACAGACAAGCAGCGCGCGATCTGAGACAAGTAGTTACAAGTTTTTGTCTATGTGTTTACATCGGCTGCTTCTGCGTCACAACATTATATACTGCGTCACAATAATTTAAAAAGCGATGTGGCGCTATTTAATTATTTTGTATTGTTTTTTGATAATCTGAATTAAAACAGTATCTATTTAAAAACTGAAAAGGATATGCAGAATTTTTCAGTATCCGGAAAAAAAAAAAAAAAAAAAACAGCTCCTCTACATTTTTTTTTTTTTGAAAATATAAAAGATTGTATATGTAAAATTTATTGAGTGAAAACTATATCAAAATTCTTAATGTGCTCCTATCAAAGTTATTAACATAAATTAGTATTTTTTTTTTCGTTTCAATAATTTTTCATTAATGATATAAAATTAAATAATCATGATTACGCTGCACATTTAACATTTCTATAATCATCCATCAAAAACATAAAATTTTCTACATAAGGTTCTATCTTACATATGGTGATTTATTTTATTTTTTAAATTTCATATTATATGTACGACGCATTGAAAATTTAACTATGTTGACCTTTATTATGTAATATTTGGCATTTGGCAACATTTCATTAATTCCTTAGAAATTTCGGCGCGAAAATATTGCCGGATATAATTTTTCCCGGGCAGATGATCAGTTGCTTCTGTAGTTGTCGATTCGTTGGTAACGGTTTTTAAAGTCTCTTAGTTTCTTTTAAGATTTAACTTTTATTTTAATTTACTTCAATAATGTCTTCGGGAATCGCAGTACTAGGCGAAATTTCATCTAATATCTTGAATGGCACTAATGTAAACAAAGAAAATAAAGTAAGGATTTAGTAAAATATTTAACTTTTAATTGTCAGTTATGTTGTGTGTGTAAGTGACTAATGTTGGCTTTTGAAGTGTTTAACTATTTTTTAATATTAATTACTGTTTCCGACTGTTATATTGTTTTGTTCTTTACTAAAATCTTTTAGTCGTTAATGTAAATATTGACTTGTGAACAAAAACATCGAACTTATATGGCTTAGCAAGAGATATTTAAAGTTCTTCCCAATTAATTTAATAGCTCGGTATATGTTTTAAAAGTTACTTTTTGGAAAAGGTTTAGCTTTCTTTTCTTCCTTTGTTGTTTTCTGCTGGTAATAAGACTTCATTTAATGCGAAAAAATAATTTTTTTCTAATCGGAATCGTTTAGTAATCTTGGGTAAGAACTAACTGTAATTGAGTATTCTTTTAAGATAAATGACATTGTAAATGTTAGGCATTATCTCCTAAATAACAGTGGTTGAATTTTTATTTTTAGAATGAAATAAATGTAAAGTCTGAAAAGACTTCATTTAATGCAAAGTTAATAATTTTCTTCAAATCGGAATCGTTTAGTAATCTTGGGGAAGAACTAACTGTAATTGAGTATTCTTTTAAGATAAATACCATTGTAAATATTAAACATTATCTCCTAAATAACAGTAGTTGAATTTTTATTTTTAGAATGAAATAAATGTAAAGTCCGAAAAGAAGAGGCATCATTCAAAGAGCTCAAAAATAGTAGAAGATGAACCTTTATTACGTGAAAATCCTAGGAGGTTTGTGATTTTTCCTATTGAATATCATGATGTCTGGCAAATGTACAAGAAAGCAGAAGCATCATTTTGGACTGTTGAAGAAGTTGATTTGTCCAAGGATCTTTCTGACTGGGACAAATTGAAGCCTGATGAAAAGCATTTTATTTCTCATGTCTTAGCATTTTTTGCTGCTAGTGATGGCATTGTTAATGAAAACTTGGTAATTATTTATAGTTTTTATTGTAACAATAATATAAAAATTTATGTTATATATATTTTTTGAATACCCAAGGCCTGACTTATAGCAAGGGCAAAAGGGACAGCTGCCCCGGCTCCCCAAAGCCAGAAATAGCCAGATATTTTTTAAAAACTCAATACAAATTACTGCTTCAAAAATGTCACTAAGGGCCCTCAATAGAATATTTGTCCCTGGTCCACATGGGTTTATTCTGGCTCTGGTTTTCGCCCTTCATAAAATTTTGAAAATTTTCATCTGTTTTACTGGGTCCAAATAGAACGCATTTACCAAAGAAAATTAAGATTTTGTTATTAAAAAATAACTCTAATATTTTCCAAATTTATTTCATTATGTGTAAATTGGAAAATTTTCTTATCTAATGCATAAATGGTTATGTTGATTACAATAATTTTAATTTAGGGGGGAAAAAAACTTATGCAATTAAGTTATTTCTGTGATTTTTTAATATTTTTTTTTCTTCCTGAAAAATATAAAATTTTTGGGAAGTTGAGTGTCAGCGCTTGCAAAAGTTAGAGAAGTAAATTATTATTTTAATGATATATTTTTTCTTTGATATTTAATGAGGTTACTAAATACTACTTAGGATTTTTTTTACACACGTGCCCCTTTCCATTACGTTACTACACGCACAGGATAAAGTGTAACCCAATGGGTTTTCTTGTGTCAATTTCTTCCTGGTTTGATTATAAACAAAAATTTATATTTTTAAATAAACTTTAAATCAATAAAGAACATAATTTAACTTAAAATAAGAAGTTCTTTTATATTTAAAGCAAAAAAAAAATCTAGCACTAAGATTGTTTTCTGCATATCATTACATACAAAGCTTTTACAATCGGAATTCAGCCATGAAAATACAAAAAAATATAAAACTGATACATAGAAACTGTATGTGTAAGAGTTGTTAACATTTAAAAGAACAATTATGTTATTATTTGCATTTTATTAACATTTTCCTATCATTATGGGTTACGTTATAACACGTGTGAGGTAAATTTCCTCCCATGTAACATTTTTTTAACAAAAGAATGGAAAATCCCCAACTGTAGGTAAATTCTTTTTGGCCACATCTTGATATCTTTCAGCTTGAAAGGTACTATAAAGCTCAGAATGATCACGAATGATTTTTGCACATTTTTAAGTAATAGTTGTGAGCTGGGGTAGATTTTATACCAGAGCGTGTGCTGACGAGTTAAGTTATTATAAAATTAATATTCCTGAGACAAAAAGAAAATTTTACCTTATATGGTAAGATTTAATTATGAAAAGCTGTGCACAAAAGTATTTATTGCATTGAAGAAAACAAAACATGAATTGTTTTATATTTCATGCATTTTATTATCTATAAATATTTTATGGAATTGGACATGAGTTTATTTAGAAGTAGGAATGTACACATTTTGTGGAAAAAAAATATTTTAAGTTGTTTTAATTTCATTAAGTAAATCTAGTTGAAATTCTATCAAGTAACTTTAGCTTACATTAATTGCTCAGATTGTATATTTAAGTGAATATTAATATATTATACTTAGAGATAGGAATGCTTAAAAAAAAAAAACTTGAAAAATTTCATTTAAAAAAACCCTTTTCCCCCATCTTCCATAAGTGGGTTTTCCGTTTGGAAAAACTGAAAAATTTGAAAATTCCTTTTTGATATATTATATTTAAAATTTTATAATGCAAAAATGTATAATTTTATTTATAATTTTTCATATGCAAAATTTTATCAATAATAGTACCAATTGGTGAAAATGATAAGATAGCTAATTTAATATTAATTCAGTATCATTTGAAAAATTAGTTTGTTTACTTTTCTATGTGTAATTTTTCTTGTCCAGTTAAGCCCCAGCCATCACTATCATGATGGTCTATAGTATTACCTATTTTATCACTTAATTTAAAATATTTTAATACCCACCAGTATTCTTGGAAAAAATGAAATATTCTTTTTTTTTTTTTTTTAAATAAAATGCAGCTGGAGTTACTATTTTCATCTGCCCCCAGTGACAGAAATACCTTCAAGTGTCTGCAACACTAATAATGTTTTCAAAAATAGTCTGCAATATGCAATATATCATATAAATCTATTCTTTTTGCTGTTGTAGTGTTAATTAATTATGGCATCATAAGTTTATATATGTATATACAAACTGTTTGCATCATTTACTTAAATAAATTTTTTAAAAACATAAGACAAACAAAGAGGTTTATTAAGGCATTAGGCAGAAAATTAGATAAACGTGGAACTTTGGAAAATGCTTTATTTAAAACAAGGTGATATTGTTTTATCATTTTTCAAAATTCTTGACACAACTGTGGCTTTAATTATTTAATACATGATACAAATAAAGTTGATGTTGATATATTTTTGAAGTGGTTGTAAAAACTTGTGCCATATCTCTATTAATGTGCTTTTTAAAAAATTTCTGACAGATTTATATTAAGTGTTATAATATCAGGGGTAAATCTGTGTTAAATAAAAAAAAAAATTCACAGCAAATTTTTTTGAAAGGTTACAGCAAGGGGGTGAGGGAGGAAATCAATTCTTGGCAATAATTATTTTTGTTACAGGTTAGGTTAACTCTTATTTTCGGTTCGGGTCTATTTAAAGCTCAGTGTAGACGCCTGCAAGTTAGATTCAGGTTAGCCCGATTTTTCAAAAATTAGTTCAGTATATTATTTTAGATTAAAAACTATGCCTATAATAATATGTTTGTGTGTATTGAGGTTTGCACAGATGTTTGTGTGTGCTGTTTTTTAAAGAGACAATTGCATGTACTTTTGCAACCCTTTCACAAAATTCACATTTTTTCCGTGACCCTTTGACGAAAATCGCGTTCTTTTCTTCGATCCTTTGGCAGAATTTGCTTTTATCGAGGCCTTTTGATGAAATTTGTGTTTTTCAACGCTCCTTTGACAAAATTTGTTTTTTCAACGATCCTTTGACGAAATTTGTTTTTTCAGCGATCCTTTAACCAAATTCACGTTTTTCCCGTGATCCTTTGACGAAATTCACGTTTCCCTGCGTCCTTTGGCAATTTTTTTTTTTTTTTTTAATTTCGCGATCTTTTTTATTAAATTTTGTAAACCAAAAAAAAAAAAAAGGTAATAAAACTATTTTAGTTCATATTATACTCGCATATAAAGACAAAAAAGAAAATAAAATCCTGACAATTTTTTTAACCCTATTTAAAAAATTGAGAAAAATAAAATCCAGCAGTTAAGTGGTTAAGAATAGCTTGACAGAGTAAAACTTTTTTAAAACTTGTAATCCCTTTTTGAATTTCAAGTGAAATTTTAAAAATGTTTCTTTTGTTTAATGTGATTTAGTTTATTTCTTTCTTTATATAAAATTACGGAACAGATGTGTTACTATCACGCTAAAATGTAAACAAAAGATTGGCGACTGTTTGTTTGGCGCGATTTCCAAAGACTGCGCCAAACGAATAACTTAATACAATGGCTAGGTTGCCATTAAAGAAAAAAATCCCCTAAATTTGGCGACTTTTTTCTTTTTTTTTAACCGATAATTTTTTTTTTTTTTTTTTTTTAGCGTGAGTGTAAAGCATCTAAGCCAAAATTACATATATATAATCAAATTATTAAAAATATTTCAATACTTATAATAATTGCTTTTCTTATAAGTTTTTGTGTTAAATTAAAAAGCAATGGAAATTAAACTATAATATCGAATAAAATATTTTACAAATCATTCCAAATGTTGTATTAAATGGTGTTAAATGCTATTCTGACATATGTCCAAGGTCAACCTTTTAAAACCTGTTTGTTCCTTATAGTTAAAACCACCCATGGTTAAAATTAATACAACCCTGGTTTAAGCAGGATTCCCTTATATACAGTTTCTATTCTTACATGAAAAGTAGGACACTTGGTAATACTAGTCAGCTTGTATGCAAGTATATACGGTACATTTTAAAAATAAATAAAAAATAATTGTATATTTCATACATTAAAGTTATAAAAAATGTATTTATTTGAACTAAATGTTTCAGTGGGTAGAGCAGAAAAAGTTCTTAGATAAATTTTACATAATTATGGAATTAAAAAAAAAAAATTTCACTGTTGCATTTTTTATTTATTCTCACGTTTATCTATGTGTATATTGATGTATTTAGTTTGTATATCTGGAAATTTATGAAATTTTTATTTTCAGGTTGAAAGGTTTTCCCAAGAAGTCCAAATTACTGAAGCTAGATGTTTTTATGGCTTTCAGATAGCAATAGAAAATGTACACTCTGAAATGTATAGCCTTCTTATAGATACTTATATCAAAGACAAAGCAGAAAGGTTTGTCACATATATTTACAAATTTTATATTGAAATGAAAGCATTTTACATTCATGCAATTTTTATCCTTACTTTTGATAAATAATCAAGTTTAGGAAGTTTCTGTAGCCAGAAGGTCTGATTTGGGGAAAAAAAAAAAAAACATTTTTTGTCGTAACTGCAAACCATTTAGAACCTTGTGTGAATCTGACCAATTCTAAGCAAGTTTCAACAAGAAATTTTTCTTAATAAATTAAATCAAATATTATGTGCAACATAGAAACATGACATAATTTATTGAATAAATTTTCTGACTCAACATTTATTAAATTGATCAAATTAACATAGTGCTCTGAGTAGTTGGTAGCTATGTTAGCATAACTGCATTAAAAAACAAATGTTGATATTTTTGTTTTTCGCAAATTGAACTACTTTTTTTTTTTAAATATTATTATTGGAGTACAAAAACCTTCAAAAAAATTTAATTTTTTAACAGTTTTGAAAATGAAAAATTAGTGCCAAACATTGACCTCAAACTTCTTGAAATTTTGATTTATCTTATTACACTGCTCAAAACAATTAAAGGATATTTGAAGTTTTATATAAAATAAAGATATAAACGAAATTTTTTTTGCCGAAAATAGAAGAGAATCACAAATGCAAATTTTTTTGGTTTTCAAACTGTGGAGTATGCAAATTTTGAGTTCGACGTCAAAAACGTCGCTTCAGCGGCAGCGAATGAAATTTGACTTTCAACTGGATAAAAGAGAATGAAGACAAGGATGATCGGCATTCAGTGATTGCTTTGTTTCGATGAGTAAGATGTCTCAGCGAAGTCATTTGACAGATTCAGAAGCTTGGAGAATTGTTGGTAGGTTAGAAGGGGGCCAAACTCAAGCCGAAGTAGCGCAAGCCATTGGAGTGTCACAAAGTGTCATTTCCAGGATCTGGAACCGTTTTTTGGAGAGTGGATGTGCAGGCCGAAGACCAGGGCAAGGTCGTAGACGGGCAACAACGCCCAATGAAGATCGGTATTTAGCGTTAACAGCTCGGAGACACCGAAACATGAACGCTACTCTTCTCCAACAACACCTTCGCTCGGCTACAGGCACCACGATTTCAACTCAGACTGTCCGAAACCGGCTCCATGCTGTAGGTCTGTATGCTCGCCGACCGATGGTATGTGTTAGATTAACATCAAGGCATCGTCGCGACCGCAGGGAGTGGGCAACCGAGCATGTCAACTGGAGGAGAAATGAATGGAGCAATATTCTGTTTTCTGACGAGTCCTGTTTTTCTGTGCATCCGGATAATAGGCGTATTTTCATCTGGAGGGACCGTGGCAGTAGGAATAATCCTGCGTTCGTGTACGAAAGTGTCAGATTTGGCAGTGGAGGAGTGTTGGTGTATGGTGGCATCTCCATTGACGGGCGCACTGACCTCTACATCATTCGAGATGGAGCTCTGACTGGTCGCCGATATAGGGATGAGATCCTCAGACCTATTGTAGTCCCTTACGCTGCAGCAATCGGAGATAACTTCATTTTAATGGATGATAACTGCAGGCCACATCGTGCAAACCTGGTGGAGGATTTAATTTTCGAGGAAGGAATCGTTCGAATGGAATGGCCAGCGTGTTCTCCAGACATGAATCCAATCCAGCACGTTTAGGACGCTCTAGGAAGACGAGTTTCTGGCTGCCAACAACCCCCACCAACTCTCCAAGAACTGGAAAGAGCTCTTCTGGAAAAGTGGGGCAGAATACCCCAACTCGTCATTAATAGCCTCATTGAGTCCATGCCTCAAAGGTGTTCAACGTTGCTGGCCGCCCGTGGAAACCATACCCTCTACTGAAAATGATTTTCTTTGAAGAAAACACCTTTTCTTATTCTTTTTTTCTCATATGCACAAATTGTGTTTTTTTCCTTTTGTACACAAATGCGCAATAAAATGCATTTTTTTCTGCCAAACATGTGTAATTTATTCTCATATAACCTACTATGTCTGTCGACCATGTATAAATCAGCTAAAAAGTTTCCCAGATACAAAATCCACCTAAAACTGCAATATCCTTTAATTGTTTTGAGCAGTGTAGTTTGAGATTCAGTGTGTAACTAATTTAATACATTTCAGAATCAGCATGGATATTTTGCTTCAAGTGATTATTAACAGTGCAATCACAAGCAGCAATTTACTGTGCATAGTTTAGATCAATTAAAATATCAACATATAATATTCTTACATTTAGACAAAAGTATAACTATTTCAGTACCAAAAAACAATTTTTGTCTATGTGCATCATTTAAACTAAAAAATTCTTGAAAATGTCCTAAAAATCAAGCCGTATCAAAGAGAATCTCCCCTTAATTGCTAAAATTCCACAAGATTACTATTCCAAAATTAAGGTGTTAAAAAATATGGGCTGTGCACACACTATTTATAGCATTTATACATGATGCTTGCTCCAAAAGAGTTAATACATAAGTGTAATTTTAGGAACAGCTTTGGGATTAGCCTGCTGTCCGCCATCTTGTTTTTTAAATCAAAACATATTTGTTGTGTTTCTCATTTCCAAAATAATTTTCATCCATATTTACTTATTATAAACACGTTATTTAATTTTATTGACTAATTTATTTATAATTAATAAAAGTTAAAATGTTTTGATTTAACTTGATTATGTCAGAAACAAAACAAATGTTTTGATTTATCGCCTGCGGTTAGCCATCTCATTTTTTAAATCAAAACATTTTAACTTTTATTATTAAATATAAATAAATTAGTCAAATTAATTAAATAACATGTTTATAATAAGTAAATATGGATGAAAATTATTTTGGAAATGAGAAACAAAACAAATGTTTTGATTTAAAAAAAAAAAAAAGAGGGCAGACAGCAGGCTAATCGCAAAGCTTTGCCTAATTTTCTTCATTTATTTTTTCTCTTGCCTGTCCATAATCTTTTCTAATTATTCTTTGTCTCATTACATTTTGACTGTTTGAAAGAAGTAAGTATTAAAACTACAAAAGCTCGAATTACTTGTTAAATTTGACTAATTTAAAGTTTTAAATATCACTTTTTCCCCCCCTCACAAATTGACAGATCTCAAAACACTGTTAATCAAAACATTTTTTAATGTGAAAATAAATTGTTTTTATTTGAAATGATTTCAGAATTTTTACATTTAAGGTAAAAAGTAGCTTATTTTCTTCAATATGAGCTACGTTACACCAGGGCTGGGTTTTTGCCGGCAAAAAGTGGTTTCTGCCATGCCAGTGGCAGAAAGTGGTTATAACCGGTTTTAACTGGCAACAACTGGCATAAACACATTTCGTGACATAATCTGAGACTTTTTTAGTAGTATTAAATTCCTTAAGTACATTTATTGAGGATAAATTATAAATAAAATACTGTGCATAATTTTAATTTAAAATAAATAAATTTTGTATTAGAAAAAATGAGTAATGTAACAGATAAAATTTTTGTTATAATATGGTTGTGTAATTTTATATATAAACAATCATTAGAGTATTTAAAAATCTCAGTTTAAAATTCAAAATAGAAAACTGTATCCAATACTTATTTTAAATTAAAAATTGAAAAGAAAAGAAAAATAATCAATCCTTACTTAAAATATTTATCTGTAATTTAACATAATAATTTAATAATAACTGTAAAAAATCTTTCTCATAGAAATGTTATACAGCTCCAAATAAAAAAATTAGAATAATTAATTTCACTTGTATTTGAAATTGCATTTAGCTTTATTTCACTGTAGTACAGTTGTAAAAGAACAGCGGTGGATGTTTTAATACATTTGCATGTTATTAAAGAAAATTAAAACTGTAAAATATCAAATTTTGAATGAATATTTTATTTTTCTAAAATTATTTTCATTATTCAAAATATTAGAATACTAAAATAGTTGGTTCAAAAAATGAGAATACTTATGAATTTTCCTGATTAGTTACATAATAATACATTTGTATTTATCAATCATATATTGATAAATACAGAAGGTTGCATAAAATAAGAATTTTTGGCACAATAGATATTGCACCAAAAAACAAAGTTGAGTTTCTTTCCAGCATAAAGTCAGCATGGTCATGTCTGGGCAGATAACATTGTGAACCACTTGTAGCTAGCTTGGCAAAGCGAGTTCGTGCTGTTATAAAATGTAAAGGTGATGCTACAAAATATTAAATAATAACTATTTATTCCTTTTTTTAAAAATACATATAATTTACAATGCATTATTCTAATATTTTGAACCAGGTAAATGGTTATTCTAATATTTTGATTTTTTACAAGTGTGAATAATTGTTTAAATTTTTGTATTATTTTCTTTAATTTTAATGCTAAAAGATTCTATAAACTATGTAGATTCTTACAATATTAAGTTTTATCCTGCATTACTTTTTGTATAAGCGATACATAAAAAAACCTTTTTTCACAATTCCTATTTTTCTATTCTATTTTTTTTACTTGGAGCTGTAGTTATTTGTAGATCTTGTAATTCCGTGGATTTAAAAACATTTCATTTAAATACAGTATTCAAAGGAACAAATCTGACTTCTTTTTTTTAAATTTAAGACTGTTAGTTGAAATTATTCCAACCATATATATATATATATATATATATATATAACCATATTCCATATAGTAGATAATCTTTAAGTTATTGCATTATATTATTTATTTAAAAATTCTCTGAACAGTGATTTGTTAAAATATCATAGAATTTTTGTAATTTTTTTAAAAATTTAAATAGAAATTCAACTGTAAATAATAATATTAATAGTTAAACTTGTACAGCATCAGATTACCATTATGAAAATTTCTGTTTTTCAAGTAAAAGAAATTTAGTATTATATAAACAAAGTATATTTATATCATCATTTTGAAGCTTTTTGCTACTCTGAATAACATTCATAATCTTTAGTTTTAATTTTTAATTTAATTGTTTACATCAAATACATGTGTGAATTATAAATCATCACAGTTAAAGTTCTTCTTATTATTTCTTTGTTTCTGCCAGTTTTTGCCACTTACTGGCAGAAACTAGTTTCTGCCATGCCGGTTTTAACCGGTTATAACCACTGGTTTTAACCACCCTGGCAGAAACTTGCCAACCCTGCGTTACACTCAATTATCTGAAGATTTGTAAATAATATTAAGCGTATAACTGTTAATATTAGAAGATATAACTCTTCTATTCAGTCATTTTAAAAGTTTAAACATATTTTTATGACAGTTGGGAAAGTATGTTTGTCATTCACTTTTATTAATATCTCAAAAATCATGTTTTCTTGAGTTGTCACTTTACAAATACGTGTACAGTTTATAAAACTGGTTAAGATTATTTTTTTTATTTTACAGAGAAAAACTCTTCAACGCTATTGAAACACTCCCTTGTATAAAAAAGAAGGCTGACTGGGCCCTTTCCTGGATCAGTTCTCCTAGTGCATCTTTTGGAGAAAGAATTATTGCTTTTGCTGCTGTTGAAGGGATTTTCTTCTCTGGTTCTTTTGCTGCCATTTTCTGGTTGAAGAAGAGAGGCTTAATGCCTGGTTTGACATTCAGCAATGAACTTATTAGCAGAGATGAGGTAACTTGCATTTTTATTTTATTGGAATTCTTTTCTTGCTAAATAATTTTTTTTCTTCTTAATTTCTTTGAAAATTTTGTCAACATAGTTTTTGTATTCAAAGTAATATATATTACATAGTCAATGAAAAATTATGTCAACTGACCAATATGCAAATCAACAAAATACTTTGAGTGTATTTAATTTCATAAATAATATGTTCGTCACAATTGTTTTTAGCAGCTTTTGTTGCTTCTAATTATTTATAGTATATATTTTTTTGACTGCGTCTGGAGAAAGGATGATAAAATAATTTTTTATATCGTCATAAGATATATATTTATAGCTGCTTTAACCGCTCATAGCTAAAACTGGTGGGATGCTTTTAGAAAATTGCTTCAGGAAATTTTTAGTTATTGTTTTAGTGAATCGTGAATCTTTGTTCTACGCAGTCCTTTCCTTTCAAAAGAAATTTTAATACAAATTAAAAAAAAAAACAATATATAATTTAGGTAAAACCAATTTTCTTTGTGCTTTTCAAGATTTTTTTTTTGTCTTTTTTTAGGATTTAGATTTTATTAAATAACAATAATATTGCTTAAATATATATTTAAGCTGCACAAAATTAGCATACACACAGGAAAAAAAAAATTTACACTTAAAATATAACCTTTCAAAGTCATATCTAGCATGAAAATGTAACCTCTGTTACTGGACAGTATTTGCTTAATTTATGATACAAATATTTCAGCAAAAAATATAACTTTTATATATTACTAGCAAAAATGTCCTTTAGTTCAAAATAATACTTTTAGAAAGATGAATAATAAATAATAAAATTCAATTATCATTACATGTAATTTTATCTCCTTTGGAAAAAAAAATTAAAAAAAAAAGAAGTTAAAGTTCATAATTGCCACTTATTTTATTTTTAAAGAGAAGATTTTTTTTTTTTATTGTATTTAAAGTGCATAAAATATTCTTTTGTTTTAAATACATTTGGTTTATTATCAGTTTACAATTATTAAAAAGAAATAGAAAAATTCTTCCAAGTAACAAATGTTACATCCAGTAACAGAGGTTACAAAAATTTACAAGATGTAAACAGACTTTTTAGCAACTAACAAAGACACACTGAATAAATCTCCCATGATAAAATTAAACAAGCCTAAAGTTTGTATGATTTTATATCTTTTAACCCGATTTAGTATGAAATTTATTTAAAAGTGCTGCGCACACAAGGAAAATTCTTTTTTTTCCACTGTCAGCCGATAGGTGGTGCATTCTGATATTTAATAAAACATAGTTTGATAAAGCTATACGTAGAATTTTACCAATCTGCTCTAAATATAGCTGCATTATTTAGTATAGTGCAAATATCTACTGGTGTGCAGCAGCTTATCTTGGATGCATATGCATATGGACAACAACCAAACATCTCATTGTTCCATACAAGGTTTTTTGTATGTTTTTTTTTTTTTTTTTTTTTTTTTTTTTTTTGTTATGGACTAGTGGATAGTTATGACCATTAATTTTAAGTATCATATAATGCACAAACATAAAGAAATAATAAATATTTAATATTATTGATAATCTTATTAAGAGATTCTGCAGTGTCTGTATATGAGCCACCACTGGTTTTGACATTGGTTCTCTGTCAAACTTTAACATTTAACTAACAAATTGTTAAAAAGTATTGTGAAAAAGTCGTAGGTAAAATGTTTTTGAATATTAACAATTGAATTAGTTGATCTTAAGAGAGCTGTTTTTTCCCCCCTGTGTATTTGGTATTATTCAAAATGCTTAAAATCACTGTTAATAATAATAATAATAATAATAATAATAATAATAATAATAAACTAAGCAAAAGAAAATTAATACTGCAGTATTATGAATGTATCAATAAAACTGTGAGAAAGATAATTTATGTTAGTACATATGCATACATTTGCTTATTTTCTTAAGCATACATTTAAGAGTAAAATTTCCCTCAGAATGTTATAAGGTATTTTTTACATCCTGAATTTTATATTATAAAAGACAAGAGTCTGAAGAAGTGCTGCAAATACATATATGAATATAACGTGTGTGCATTCATTTGAATTTTCATAGAATTTAGTGGCTGAAAAATTAAATCTTTACTTTGATATCTCCAAAATGCTTATAAATAATTCTATTTAAGTATATACTGAAGTTATGAAAATTTAATATTCATTGCTAATTAAAGATAAACAAATTGAAGAAAAATATTAGGTTTTTTAAAAGTTTTTTCTGTGTGGGTAAAGTTTTTTATTGTTAAAATTTCATGCATCTTAGTTTGTTTTATAACTGATTTTTGGTACTTCTCCATTATTCCGTCGACCACTTTTCATAACAAAAAACTATCGCCAAACTATCGATTTAACACCAAAAATGCATGATCGTGGTATCACATTCACTTGACATCAGAGACATGTGTTTGTTACGGCATCAAGTGGCTTTTAATTCAACATATACATATATTTTTCATTGTTTTACCGATTTATTAATTATTTTATTAATTAAAATAATTGCATCCTTAAACGGCAGTGCCATGATATTAAAAAAGAAAAGGCATTGAAAAATATTGCGATGAATAGTTACATACAATAGATCATTTTCAACTGACGTCACAAACATTTATTCACCAGCTGAGAGGGATAATTAAAATAAATAATGTAAATAAATATCCCAAGATTTATTTTTTTTCTGTTTTCATTAATATATTGAAAATTTTATTGTTTAAACTTATTGGTAGTTGACACTTGTGAGTGCGGCTTTTCCGAATTTTTTGTATTTTATTTTTCAATGGCAACATTCTTCCATTTGTTTATTTGATGTTACAGTTTGGCGATAGTTTTCTGTTATGAAAAGTGGTCGACATGATAATGGAAAAGTGCCTTGCTTTTTTTATTTTGTTTTGTTTTGTTATATTTACTGAATTAATGAATAATTAGGGAATAAAAAAATATTTCATTCTAAAAGTTCCATTATAAAAATATCTTGGTATAAATCAAGCTTGTTGTGGATGTGGTGCTGGTCTCTTTTAAGTATTTAGAAATTATTTATTAATATTTTGTTATATTTTGGGTTTTAAATATTTTGGTGTCTTTTTGTAATTATTTTTTATCACAAACTTATACTTTTGTTTCTTTGAAATTAAAATTTTTCTGGTTTTTTTTTTAAAATCTATATAGTACTTTTAATGTAAGTATAAATATTCCAAAATTTAATCGTCATTTTGGAAACTGGTTTTCTCCCTCACTTGAAAGAAGGGCAGCTCATTTCAGAAATGCCTTCTTGCAGTGATTTTTAAAATTGCTCTAAGCAACATAAGATGCAAACTACAAACGCATTTGTTCAAAGTATCTGTTTAAAATATATTTTCCTTATTTAGAAAGTTACATATCCATTTAAAAAAATATCCCCCTCCCCCTTTCTCTTTCTATCTTTGTAACTTGTAACTTTTATGTTTATCCATGTTTTTAAACAACATGCTAACCCAAAATATCACTAGAAGAATCTTCTTTGTATTATTCCAAGGGACCTTGGCATTTTTTTAAAAACTTGGTGTAATTGGGCTTCAGAAAGTAAAATTTGTTACCAAATGATATAAACAGCTATGAAAACTCAACAAGTATTTTTATTCAATTAGTTGTCACTGAATTAATCATCCAAATTTTAATTTTAGTCATAATATATAGAAATAAAAATTAGTTTTTTAATCTTAAGTAGTTTATGCTGTTTAAGTATTGGTATTTACTCTCGATAATTTTACTTTTTTTTTTTTTTTTTTTTTTTCAGGGCTTGCATTGTGACTTTGCATGCCTGATGTTCAGTCATTTAATTCATAAACCTTCAGAACAAAGAATTGCCCAAATAATATCCGATGCTGTTGCCATTGAACAGGAGTTTCTTACAGAAGCATTACCAGTCGCTTTAATCGGAATGAACAACAATCTGATGAAACAATATATCGAGTTTGTTGCGGATAGACTTCTGGTTGAATTAAACTGTGAAAAGGTTGGTAATTTTTCTCCTACGTTTACTAACTGAAATTACTTCAAAAAGTATCGAATGTTTTTAAGAGGAAAGGTTTCTATAAATAACTTTTATATTATTCTCTCAAAGGTTAGTTAAGTGTATAATATGAGTATTTAATTGTGACAGAAATTACCTGATAAATGATTAATTTAATTTTGTATAACTGCTACTAACTTTGTTTTTCCTTACTTTAATTGGTTTAATCATTCTTTAGATACACAAACTGTTCCTTTTTACAATAATCAATGTGTATCTTTTCAGCAATTTAAAATTTTTGTGCTGCAATTTTTATATTAACAGAGCTGTTGATTTAAAATTTTTTTGCTACCCTTTGTTTCTTTCCCATAAAATCAAAAGCATGATTTATGGGAAAGAAACCCATTAATCATGCTTTTCATTTTATGAAAGAATTGAATACTTATATTACTGACCAAATTACTAAATTCTGAGTGATTATTGAAAATACAGGTGTTATGATTAAAAGAAGGTGGCTTATCTGTATTGTGTCACTTTAGTATACAATGAATAGTGTATATTATATATGAAAGGATAAAAAAAAAAAGTAAACCCTTTCTAAAATTAAATTAGAAATTAAAAACAAATACCTAGTGTTTTTGTTTAACTTCTAAATCTAATTTTGTCCCTGTTAACTTCGTTTCTCAATCCAATATATATTACAAGCGATTGCTAATCCTGGAGAACTTTAACATTAAAAATTGATTACTTAACACGATTCTCCGCTCTTTGTGGTCAGTAGTGTACCCAGGTAAAAGAGGTTCAGCAAGACCCTGGGTACATTTTGACCAATTGTAAACGTAAAGAAAGATCCTCCTTGATTCTGCCCTCTGCTATAATTAAAATTACCTATTTAAATAGACAAGACAATGAAAAACTCGTGGCGCTTTTTCCTCTAATTGCTAGTATAATCCACACCACTAGCAGGCCTTTTTTCTGGATTGTGGTATAGTAAAGGAGTCTAGACTCTAACTCAGCCATACTCAACCTTTTTTTCTCACGGGCCGCAAACATATGTTTGGAACTTTCGGCGGGCCACAATACAATTATATTATAATGTAAAAAAGGGTAATTAGTAAGATTAAAAAAAGTAGTATATAACAAAGTTAATATAATAAATAGGATTGAACTTTTGTCGAAAAAGAAATATTACCAAAACTTTTAACCCCCCTATTTCCAAACAATAAACTTTGTGGTAGATTTCAATTGCAAATGATGTACAAGTAGTGGTATAAAACATTTTGCTGCCAATTTTTTTTCCACGGTAAACGTTCAACCCTAATACGCATTATTAGTTAAACGTAATAATATAACAATGTAGCATTTCCAAGTTCTAAAGAAAAAAATAAGGTGATTTGCTTTAATAAATTAATCATTTTCTCAATACATAAACTTTTTTTTTTTAAAGTGTAGAAATGTATAGAGCAAATGTAATAAATTTGGAAAAATATTGGTGTAGTGTTGAAGATTAAGAAATGTATACACCATTATAGCACAAATAGAACTACATGTAAAAAGAACTTTTGACTAAGGAAACAGTATTTAAGATAATTTTAAATAACAGGTCAGTTTTTTTCTTCCCATGAAAATATAAGAACAGTAAAGGTCTTAAAAACTTTTATACACATCTCAATTAATGTAATAAATAGAGGTTATTGATTATGTATCTCGGGCTGCACATAAAAGGTCTCCGGGCCTCAGGTTGAGTATGGCTGCTATAACTCAATGAGGCCTGTTTTAAGAGAAATGTTGCGTAACAAAGAATAAAAAATCGGGTTACGTATAATTTTGTCTCTGCTTATTTTGCTACATCTACACCCTAAACCAGGGTCGGCGAACCTATGGCACGCGTGCCGTATCTGGCACGCCAGAGACGGCACGCGTGCCGTATCTGGCACGCCAGAGAATATTTTCGGCACGCCGTTGATTTAAGTTCTAAATCAAATTTCAGTCAAATTCCGTAAATTAATGGAATATCATTATTTTTCTTCCATTAATGCACTAGCTTTACTGAAAATAGCTGTTGTTTGCTAATAAGTACCTGTGTACTTGCATTGCCACCTAGATAGGTGGCACTATGGAGGTCTACTCTAGGTGGCAATGGTACTTGTCATAACATTGAATTACCTGCTCAGAAACATTTGACCTCTGAACCCCTCCCCCACCTTCCTTCCTCGATTTCGTACTACCAGCGCCAGTGATTCGCACTAAAAGAGAGATAAATGTAGCATTTTTTTTTTTTTTTTTTTTTGCTTTATAGTTTCTAAAATGTCTGCCTGATTTAACGCATGTTGATTTGCATACGAGGCTTTATTTAACCATTGCTATAATTTTTAATTTAATTTTTAGTCAATTAAAATGGCAAAAATATTAATAAAACTAATATAATATGCGCTTTTTTTCAAATAGGTTAAAAAAGGAAAATAATAAATCTGTTATGAAAAAGTGGAAAAATGAAATGAAAACTACAATTTCAAGAGCACGCTGTCTGCCGATAGTGAATGAACAAAAAAAATGCTATTTATAAGCAATTTATAGATATTTCCAATAAATAATTTTCAAACAAAAGCTATTAGACTTTTACTGCCCTGACAGATAACTTACGATAATCATTTTTAAAGATTTAATTAATTAAAGAAGTAGAAAAAAAGATAATAGTAAATGTGAACACTGAAATGTTCAATATTGAATACCGAGGAATATTTTTGTTCTTTTACGTTTCGGCAACCTGGAGGGGGAAGGGGGATGGAGGAAATTTATCTGGCAGACAACTACCTGCCGACACAAATTTGTTATTTAAAAATCTTAAATTAAGTGGTTAGTCATTTGATTATTATTATAGTGGTGCTTGCATCAACTCTATTATGCATGATTTTTTTTAAAACTAACTTCATTATAATTAAGGATGGTAATGTAAGCCTGATTAGATTGCAACGTTAAAGTAATATTTATTAAACATGGGCAATTTGACTATAAAAAACAGAAAGTGCAAGACAGTAGAGAATTTCAAACGTGGTGGATTAAGAAATATGGAATGATTACTAAAGATGATTAGGAGGCTCTGTGCGTTGTATGTTCCCGGACAGTGCAGAACGTCTGTAAAAAGGCATTACGAAACAAATCCCAAACCTATTTCCCAAAATATTCATACTTGCAGAACACAAATAATTCATTGCCAGTTCAATTAAAGAGAAAAATAAACTGCCGACATCTATGATTAAATATATCAGCAAGGATTCCCAAACTAGTGTCGGAAGTTTCTCGGCTCCAAATGTCTTTACCCTGAATGGTAAACTTTTCTGCGATGGAGAGTTAGTGAAGGAAGCCTGGTTAACATGTGCTCCATCACTTTTTGACGATTTTGAAAATAAAGATAAAATAATTCATTGAATTAAAGATATTCCTTTATCAAGAAATACATTCAAAGATAGAATCCTAAAAATGGCAGAAAATGTAAGAAAGTAACAAAGGTCTGATATCAAGTCTTTCATCTCATTATCTAAGTACGAAAGTACAGATGTAACTAAAACTACTCGTTTAGCTGTTTTTGTACGATATTTTGTTGAAAATGACATTGGAGGAATTCTTCTTGTTATTATCATTATCAACTACAATCAAATGTGCAAATATTTGTACAGCAGTTATAAATTCATTTACTGAAAAAGAAAGAAATCTGTCTAAAATGCTCGTAGTTTCTGTTACAACTAACGGGGGCCCCAGTATGGTGGGTAAAATAAATGTTTGTTTTTTGTTTTTTCAGTTTATTTCAAACTCACATTGGACACATAATTCTTGGATTTCACTGCATCATACATCAACAAGTCCTTTGTGCACAGGCTGGTTTCGAATCCCTTCGTGATATTATGGCAGTAATCACATAAATAGTTAATCTCATATCGTCACAGGCTTAAAATAAACGAAAGTTGGACGTTTTGTTAGATTTACCTTATTTCTACAAACGATAGCTGCAAATTGATAGAAGAAACAAACATTTGTGACAATGAATTAAATGAGAATGATAATGAACTCGTTGAAAAGAAACTAAAACCAAAATTCCAAGACACTGTAGTTGAATTACGTACCCTACGAAGTTCTAATTATTCTTCTGAAAAAAAAAAGGATATTTTGCTGCAATGCTCATGAAATTAGAGGTTAAAATTCAACCAAGAAAAACCATAGAGAAAACTGATTTATTTAACAGACTTTTTAGGTAATGTTTTTTTATATTTGATAATTTCTTCTTGTATTGTAATATATTTAAAAAATAAGTTTTCCATTTCATATCAGGTGTAAAACAAATATTTTGCACATATGAATCAAAAATGATTTTTTTCTCTTTTAACGTTTGTCTATTTTAAAATAAAAGTACCTCAATCATAAAACCACCACTCTTCTTAAAATGTCAAAATCACCAGATCTCAAGGGCAACACCATGTATTACCATAGTTATTGCAGTCATTTGGCAAGTTATTTCGATTTGAGTTTTTAATATTTTTTTTACGATAACTATAATTATTTCTTATATATTATCTTCTTTCTATAATCATTACTTTAATTAATTAATCTTTTCTTGTGACAAGTTGTTTTGGTTTGTGTAATATTATTCATTACTTAATTTAATATGTATGTTGATATTATCTGCAGGTACGTTATCCATATTTTACTCTTATAATAATAAAAGTAATTTTATTCATTATTTTTATCGGGGTTTTTTAGGCGGGGTAGGGCGGCGGGAAGGAGGGAGGGGTGGGTGTTGTTGGCACGCCATGGTCACTTGAAATTTCTTTTGAAAAAAACTGGCATGCGAATGTGAAAAGGTTCGCCGACCCTGCCCTAAACAATCCTGATGACGAACAGAGTCATGTCAGAAAAAATATGAAGCCCAATTTATTGCTATTTCATTAATGTATATTAAGTATTTTTACATTAGTGCTTAATGTAAGATTTGTGTACCTGTAACTAATACTAATTTAGATAACTGCAGTGCTCATTTGGGGGGGTATATATGAGGACGTGAGTTTCAAAACGCGCCTTATCCAAAATTTAAAAAATCGTGTTTTCTCTATCAATATATTCTATTCTATTTTCTTCACTGAAAAAACACTACAATCCGCTGAAAAACTAGTTTTAGCATGTATTTCTGACATTCTAAAATCTTTGTTTACAATGGAAGCAGTCGGAGGTTTTTCGCGATTTTCTTGAATTTGATTTTTTGGATAAGGCGAGTTTTGAAACTCACGTCCTCATATATATGGGATTGGAATAATAAATAATATCCATCTATAAATTAATATCCTCAACATTACAAGATAACAGACTAAAGGGTTCAATTAATAAATATACACGATATCGCATAATAATTATGAGGCTTGTTAAAGGTGAAGTTTAAAACAGAAAGAAAAAGAAAATGTTCTATAGTTTTATACCCCAATAACAAAAGTTGGAAATCCGATATGTCAAATAAATGATTTAAATTTGAAATCTAGGTGTATATTTACGAAGATTTTATGCTATTGATAGGTATGAAATAGTGTGATCTCATCATATTGTTTATTTGAGTAACTAATAAAGATTGTTTAAAATTAAATTGAAGCTATACAGTCATTTATAGTCATAAATCAAGTGAATATTTATGCAATTGTGATATTATAAATAAAAATCCATATATATATATATATGTGTGTGTGTGTGTACATATATATATATATATATATATACCCATTGTGAATATATTTATTTAACATTAAATTGTTTTTTACTTGTATCCAGCCATGTATTGACAATCTTCATGTGCGATTTACTGCATATTTTTTAAGATTACATACTTAGCAAAGTGATTTAAATTTCATTAGTATTATAACTTATAAACACTACTTTAACTCTTTAAGCGTCTCTAACCGTGCTTTCAGTCACGTAAATTTTGAATTCAAATGCTGAATTAACAAAAATGTCATATTAATGTAATTTTTTCCAACGTGTAAGAAATATAGATATGTAAGGTTATTAAATATAAATCCTCATATCAGTTCTTTTCATATCTATTATTTTGAGTTGTAAAACATACGTGGAAATTTCTGCCTGATGCTTAAAGGGTTAATGTAGTTTGTAAATTTTATAAACTTGAATAACAAAAACAAAACCACATCTATATGTATTAATTTAATTTTAAGCTGTCACCAGGAATCTTATACTGTTTCGCATATTTAATATAAAATATATTCTAAAAGAAAATGTTGAATTTATTAAATATGCATAAAACCAATTATTTTTAGCCTATTTCTACTAGGATCATAATTATACTTTGTTTTAATGCACATCAAATTCTAGTTAAAACACTATTGCAAATTTAATGTCAGTTTATAATTTTATTTTGTAAATTTCTAATGCAATTTTATTTATTTTTAGATATATAATGTTGAAAATCCATTTGATTTCATGGAACACATAAGTTTAGAAGGTAAAACAAACTTCTTTGAGAAAAAAGTAGGTGAATATCAGAAGGCTGGAGTAATGTCCAAGAAAGAAGATCAACGTTTTACTCTTGATGCTGACTTTTAAAATGCTATGCATTTTGACAATTCTTTTCTTGAAAAGAGTTATGACAGTATACTAGTGTTATAATTTATACAACATCCACCTTATCTTATTTTTATTTCAATGCATCATTTCTGTCCCTCCCCCTTTTTTCTTTCAGTTTTTATTTATGTAGACTACCAATTTCAGTTATCATGCATTGTGTTCATTTGTCTCCTTATTAAATGTGTACAGACTTGTATTTAATAAAATATTTTTAAATAATTAAGTTTTTTTTTCTTTTAATCTTAGACATGGCTAAAGTTTCTTGTAATGACAACTTAGAATTTTCCTTCTTAAATAGGAACAGCTATTTTCTAGAGCAGTGGTTCTTACATTCTTATGCCTTGCGACGAATTGCATATTTCTGGTGTATGCTGTATTTATTATTTTATTTCTAGGAGTCATGAATATAATAATAGAAACAAATACATATAAACATAACCTTTATTTTGCATTTAATGTAAATTTTACAGATAGCAAGTTTTTAAATGTGACAGGTTCACTTCTTTATCCTTGCCTTTATATATATATATATATATATATATATAGAGAGAGAGAGAGAGAGAGAGTGAGAGATAATGTTTAGTGTTAGCTTGCTGAGAAAGTCATAAATAGTCTTCAACACTTAATGTATTTTTATATTTTTGTTTTTAAAACAGTCAATGATAAAAGGAATTTTTTCACATGCTCATTTAATTTCGTTATGCTTTGTTGGCTGTCAAAGTTTCATTACAGACTTCCTAGAACTTTTTTCCATATCTTCAAGTGATATACATACTCTTCTTTGAGAAATACGAAACAATTTAACATTTAGTTTAACTTCTGTACCAATATTTCCATATTTTGACTGTCTGCACACTGCTTAAATAAATGAATGCTTTGGTTGTAAAACAGGATAACAAAATGCAAATTTCAAAATTAAAGTTTTCTATTAAAAAAAAAAAAAAAAACTGTAAAACAGCAGATTTGTTAAGAATATCCCATTAAATATGTGTAGCATTTTCTGTCTGATTTTATTGGACTGGTTGAATTTTAATAACAAAAACTTGTTGCACTTACCTAAAATTTACTTTTGATTATGATGACATACATTGAGTAATAAATAAACCTTTTACTTTTATACCGGGAAAAAAAAGTCACCATGTTTTACACTAAAGTTTCTCAAATGTCCCCCAAATCTAGTAGTTATATCCTCTGGAAGACACGATTCATACCTGCCATCTCCCTTTTCCCCTTATATTCAAACATTCCTTCCATTTCCTTGATATTTAATAATAAAAGAAAGTAATAACAAAACCATAAATTTTACAAATTTTTATTGAAAGATAAATCTATTGTTACAGTACATAATCAGATGTAAAAGATTATTTCTAATGCTGAAATATCTGTTTAGAAAGTTAATATGTATCCATTTAAAGAAAAAAAAAAAAATCCCTCTTTTACCTTTCTCTTTCTTTGTAACTTATCTATGTTTTTTTAAAACTGCATACTAAGCTAGAAATTATCTCTAGAAGAATCTCCTTTATTATTTTTTTCCCCTTTTCAGTTGGCAGGTATGCATTGCATGATTTCTATTCTATATTGGAAATCCCTTATAAAATACTATGTTCAGTAAGAATTTAATAGCATTCAATAACATGATATTCACATTTTAAATTATACAAATTCTTAAATATAGATTAAATTTGAACTTATATTTAATAATCTATATTAAATAGGAGTAAAATTAAAAGTATCATAAACCTGAGAAAGCAAACTTTCTCCCACAGCTTCCAAGCTGTTGATATCTTCTGAAGTAAAATAAACAGGTTTTGTTTTGGAAGAGTTATTTAATAAATTGTTTTATTTCTTTGCAGTGCTTATTTAAATTTCATTCATTAAATCAAATTTTTGCTGGTTTAAAACATGCTTATTTGACCTAGGTCAGGGATTGCGAGCCTTTTCTTATCTGTGTATTAACAAACAAAATAAATTTAGTGGATCAAAATTAATGAACCAAAATTCCTTGAATTTTTGTTTATTAGGATTAAAAAATATTGGGGTAACATGTGAAGGTATTTTACACTGTAATAATAAATATAATAATTGTATTTTAACAGTAATAAAGTATTTGCTATTTCTATTTGACTAATAACTAACCCTTCCTAAAATTAGTTCCTCTCCCTACCTCCTCGGATTCATACCTAGTTACTTTCAACAGAATGCAAGCTGAATTGGTGTCATCTGACAAGTGGTTTCTATTTCAGTTTTTCACATCTTCATTTCTGAAAATAATGCCTTGCAGGATTAACTAGAGGGGAAGATTTTCAAAATAGCAAATTTCATCATTGGTATTTTTGTTTATGATGCCCGATGATCATTATTTTTGATATCCTCCAAATCTTCTCTGAATTTGATATTTTTGTTTGTGATGCCCGATGATCATTATTTTTGATATCTAAATCTTCTCTGAATTTGATAATGAATTCAATTTCAGAAATTAAAAAAAAAATGCTCAGCTTGTTTAGATTTAATTTAATTCTTTGTTTTTTGTTTAGAACCTAAATCAATGTTATGCCGAAAATATTCTGTTGCGTCCCACTTATGGCATGTATACCACGGGTTTGTTGCAGTCTCTGATCTAGGTCAAATTAGACACAATGCTATACAAGATATCTGTATGTTGCAGCTATTCATTCTTTGTACTTGTTCAAATTTCAATGATATTTCAATCAGAAATGTAAAACAAGGTGATCTAGATTAGTTTTCTAGAATTAAAAACTTATCAACGAGAAAAGATGTGGGCAATCATTGGTTGAACCTTACATTTGACGGTGTAGCTATTTTGAACACTTTAATATTTTGGATTATGAAAATAATTTGCCATGCTACTAAGTGAAAATACCTCTTAGGATAATCTTTGGAGTTATGTTTAGACAAAACAGCCAATATATTACGCTATCTGTTTTAGGATTAGTTTTACATATTATAAAATATTCCAGGAAATAGAGACTGTATAGGCTACCTAGTAAAATTCACCATAGTTCTGGAAAAAGGCTTACTTTGTTTTTTGGGTCGCTGAATCCAAATTTTTAACTTCCAACCAAAATTTCCTCCTGCAACGCCCTCCCCCCTCCAAATTTTGGTAAAATGCCTCCCAAAATAGGGTTTTTTTTTTTAAATTCAAATTTTTTCTTTTAGGGAAAAAGTATCTAAAAATTTAGAAAGTAGACAAATTTGCAACAAAAAAGATAGATGGCATTATGATGCAATATGAACGGGGAGGAGTGCCTCAGAGCATGCGCTGCGTGCACTACGTTACGCAATTCCGCTGAACCACTCACATCATTGTGAAGGGTATAAATGTCGTTACGAGAACACTGCATTAGGGATGGATTTTGACGCCGCCTTCACTTTGGACTACAGATTTCAACGATAAGATAAGAAGCATGTTACAGCACGATAAGGGGTGTTCGCCACTTTTTGAGGAGATAAGATATTTTGACTGTATTAGAGTAGGGATTATATGGATTCAGGATCAAAAGTATGCATTCAAGTGAGGCTAAAGATACAGCATGCGTATCAATGAGTTATGTTCAAAATACAGGCACTCACACAAAAAAAACCAAACTAAAATGCACATGCGTTAAAGTAAAAATTTATGTTCAAAGTAAAAACCCTTCACAAAAAATGGGATACAACCCCTGTTTGAATAAAAGGCCCCTTCAAAAAAATTCAATGGTTAACTTATGTTACGGAGACCCTTCCTAAAATTAGTTCCTCTCCCTACCTTCTTTTTTTTAGATATGGGTGAGGGTCAAGATACAGAGGCCTTTACAAAAATTACATACGTCCCGTTTGAATGAAATACGTTCTCAAAAGTTACCTTCACAAAAATTGGATAGATCCCTTTTTTAATAACAAGACTCAAGTTCTCTACAGGACCCTTTACAAAAATCCAATGGATTCAAGCAAGGCTAAAGATACAGCAGCATGCACATTGATACGAGTTACGTTCAAAATACAGAGACCCTTCACAAAAATTCGTCATAGGTTAGAGTAAAAAATACAGGGGCCCTTCACACAATGTTCTTTGTTAATATACACATATAGCTTATACAAAAAATGAAAAATAGCTCTACCTTGTTCATCGGCAGAACACATAGGATTCTCAAATGGATTGAAATATAGAATAAGTTTTACATGGATCGCTTTTTTTTTTGTTAGTGTAATGTGAAAAATAAAAATTTAAATAGTTAAAGTTACAGGGCCCCTTAAAAAAAAAAAAATTAGATAGGTCCCATGTTTAAAATGAAAAGTTCCTTTCACAAAAATTGGATAGTTAAATTATGTTACGAGACTCCTTCACAAAAATCGAATGGTTACACGTTATAGATATTGAGACCCATCACCATGTACCCTGTAAAAATACTGCATGAGAAGGGAATCCCCTAGTGAAAAATTAATGAGTCTTATTGATATATGTATACTGTAAAAGTAATGTAGGTCAGCTTGTAATTCTGCAAAAAATATCAATACAGCCCATAGGTTTTACACTGCATTTTTTTAGTATAATGTGCAAAAAAAAAAGTGAGTATCTTCGAATTGTTTGATCTATAAGAAGCATGACTTAGAAATTTTTTGTAACTGTAGGTACGTTAAAGAAGAAAGGGAATTTTCGGCATGAAAATTTTAAATAAAATTTGAATGGGTTAAGGATTAATATTGAATGGCAAATCGCGTATTTGTAGGCGTGAATACGATTACTTTTTAGAATTACTCATTGCTTGAATAAATATGACTAGCACAGTCTAAGAAATAATACTATGACTCAGAAATTTTTTTTAATGACAAGCGGATCACTTTTTTTTAAATTAGAATTTAAATATTAGGATTAAAATGTATGTTTAAAATTATATATGAATTATTTTTAGATTAATATTAGATTGCATAGTAAAAGATAAAATATTCATGAAAAACTATTTCAGTAAAATATTCAGTAGAAAGATTCAATAAAAATATAACCTAAGAAAAAATATTTCAGAAATTATTATACTATTTCTCAATTACAAATATGCACAAACTAAAATAAATTATATTTTATATAAAAATCTCCAATTTCCGAAAAAAAAAACAAAAATGCAAATGTTATTTATTTAAAAAATTAAGTTAATTTAAGTGAGGAATCTACAAACTGAAGAAAAATATATGTATAGTTTAATTTTAAGACAATTCTTAAAACAAATATTTTTCCCCGCTCAACAACGTGAAATTTAAATCATTGCAACCTCTTATTTGTTGCAGTGAATGGTCAACACTCAAAGAGCGGAGCCCAGTTTCAGCTAACACACCTTTCATAAAAGAAGGTGTTTCTCTATCCCAAATCTCTAAATTAAGACTCCTATAAGGGGTATAGGAGCTAGAGATCTGCATGGGCCGGGTCATATTTTTTTTCTGAAGGCTCAGGCAGGGCCGAGTGATTACTCTTTACGGGCCTTACTTTTTTCCTGAAGGATAAGGCCGTGCCTTAAATTATTTTTTCTGTACAGAGCCGGGACTGGTTTCATTTTTCCTAGTCTTCACACCTCAAAATTTTTAGTCCTGGGTTTGACCCATATGAAAATCATTGTCTCGGTGTGCCTGGTCCGTTCGAAGGTCAGTAAAATAAGATGTGGCATAAAAATCTTTGCAAAACATGCATACATTTTTAAATCGCCATTATTTTATAATTAAACATTAAAATTTATTCTTTTTAAAGAATAGCATATTTATACACTTATTAAAATATGGCTAAATTAAAATATAGTAAAATGTGTGAAAAAGAACCTGCTTATGACGGAATCCTGTCTTAAATTGAAAAATGTGTTGATCCATTAAAAATGAATATACTAATATGCAAGAAAAGAATATATAATACATTTACACCTGATAAGAAGGCAAATTGTCTATAACTCATTTTTTTCTTCCCTATGCAATTCCATCTTATAAGATTTTACTGTATAACATTTTTTCTGATTTTTAACACTTCAATAAATGGAATATGGATTAACAATATTGATAACTTAAACACATACATACAACAAATAGAGATTTATTAAAAAAATAAACATTCCAGCTTGCAGCACCTCTATAAAAATGAAGATTATAAACATGAAAAAAAAAAGGCTAAGATAGAAATTTTTGGTTAGATCTCTTCCTACGAGGCAAATTTTTAACCAAATCGACGTAAAAATTATGTTTTGTAGAAATTTACTCAGACCGAGATTTTAACTTTTTTCCGGGGCCGGGCCAATATTTTTTTCTTTCGTGCCGGGACAAATTTTTTTTTGTATGGGTCGGGCCGGGCCTGGAAATTTCGGCCCGTGCAGACCTCTAATAGAAGCTTTACTCGTAATGGGTCCACAATACAGTGACTTTTATGAGGTGAAATCGGACATAAGCGGTTTGCTGCATGATTGTGCTCCCCTCGACCCATATTGCGAGACTCCTGTTCATCCTACTTTCCTACTTCAAAATGTCATATAGCTTTTTTGTTGCAAATTTTGTCTACTTTTTGAATTTCTAGGTATTTTTTCCCCAAAAACAATTATAAAACCAAATTCTTTTCAAAAGATCCATTTTTGGTTTTTTTTTTTTGTCAAAATTGGGGGGCGGTTGCTGATTTAGCAACCCAAAAAACAAAGTCGATTTCCAGAAGTACCATTATTTTTGCCAGGTAAAATCCCCAATTGCCTGGACTGAAAGGAGAAGTGCTGAGATTCCAATTTTGATTGAAACTTATCAATCAATTATCTCAAACTTACTTTTGCCTCCTGTTAAGAATATAATTTTTTTTATCAAGGCTTCTGTGATGTAGTTGCTGAAATGAATAGTGGCTCTGTATTCAAAAATTGCATTGCAAATTTTTAGTTTGGAGAAAACTTCACTAGACAGTTTGTAATTATCGCAAGTTATTAAAGAGATCAATTTCTATTATAAAGATTTTTTTTTTCAAAGGGTAGGAATTCAGAAGTGCAGTTTTTAATCAATATTGCCTGTATTTGGAAGGAAATTTTTAAGGCTTTTAAGTGATTCAATATTTATTCTGTTATGTCCAGCATACACTACACTGCCAGACTAGAGTTTTCGGTACTTTTAGGTTATAGCAGTCCTTACGATTATGTGAAGATTGCAGTTATGATTTCACAACGCATATATAAATAGACTCTAAATGCTCATATACATGTTATTTACATCTTATGTGCCATATATGATTATAACTGGGCCATATACGTCACGAAATGTTCTATACATAATATATTATTATGCTTAAAGATTTATTAATTTAATAAGTTTCAAGATTAGGCTGTTCTTAAATAATAATTCAAAGCATAGATTTTTTTAAATGTAAAGTTTACTTGTGAAAAGGTTTAGTTCATCAAAATGGAAGTATTTTAGTTAAATATGATATAAAATTATTTTAAAATTCAACTTTTGAAACCCTGTATTTGGGCAGCTGAATATTTGATATTTGACTGAAATCACTATTTAGTGCATCCTTATGTTTTCGATATATGGTTTTGCCCCCTAGGATGGGGGGTCCAGATCACAGATTCGGAAAAAGAGTCATTCATATTCAGTCTATGCTCAAATTCTTTTTAAAATCTTTTGCGGAATCATGTCATTTGAATTGGTTGGATTATGCACATCTGTAGTGGGGGGGAAGAGGCATGGAAATGGAAAAGTCATTCAGGACAGGGACATGTCATTCACTTTTAACATGCCTGGTTCAAAACATTTCCTTTCGAAAATAGTTTCTTTTGAACTAGTTTGTTCGTGCCTGCTACACCTCTAGTACAGATGTACTCCAAGTAGCATTCCACAGTTAAGATGTCTCAAAACAATATTTAAAAAAAAAACTTTTTTAGAAAAGAATGAATAACAGTAAATAATAATGGAGACAATAGTTTTCCAAACATTTTTATTACTCTCATCTTGAGAGAATTTAATGCTGTAGTACATTAAAGAAGTTGCATTCAAATCCTTGATTTTTCATAACAAAACTTGAATACAAAGCCAATTTGCTCTTCATTCAAGAACAAAACGCACAGGTCAATGTTAAAAAAATATAATTCTCACAAATTACAGAGAGTAATAAGGAAAATAATGTGTGGAAGCTAATGCAGGATGTGTATTCACAGGTGCAAGTACTATGTCTAGGAAGTTATGTCAAAAAGCTGCGATTTTGAGCACTTGAGAAAACCTGTTTAAAATTACAATATTAATAAAATCGAGGATAGCAATTCATCTTTCTAGTATACACTTTTCAAAACCCAAACTGAAACATAAAAATCAGAGAAAGCACACAAAAGTTTCACATTAAAAATGAGCAATACACAGAAAACTCAAGTAGTATAAAAAAAAAGTAGAGTATAAGAACGAAGCATAAAGTTTTGTATTTTTCTTGAAAACCATCAGAAGATCAGTTGTTTCCTTTTACAACATTTGAAATCTACATTTTATCATCTTTTAAGTAAATCACCACTACAGTTCTTACCGTTCATCTCTCAACAAATAAATAGAAACCCTAAATTTGCAACTGCTACCGATAGCATTTAGAGAAACTAATTATATCACACATCTCAGACTAGATTTAATATATTCTATTTCACATAAAAGCATATGATGTTATTTTAGGAAATTATCCAAATGATGGCTATCTTTAAACCTGTAAATCTTACCTGATCTTATTAATTATATTTATTAATTAAATTAGGCCAACCTTATTTTTATTAGTCTTTGAAATTAACATTTTAATATAAAAAGTTTATTATATTGAAAAATCAAAGTACACCAATACCTATAAAAACATAACATTTTAAATGACATTCTTATTATTCAAATACTAAGTAATTTTAGTATTTTCTGATATTTGATACACAGCACCAAAGAAAATATATAAAAAATAATTTATTACAAAACAATTATTTCTGAAATTCTTAAATCAACTGTCAATATTACATAAAAAATTAGAAAGAATGCCACATTTAATGGCATTTTATTTCAAAATTAAAAATGCTAAAAATTACAACTAAACTTTAATTAAGGAAACAACAAGACCGGGTAAAAGTTCTGAATATGTATGTATATCTTTTACAGTCATAAATATTTAACAAGGCAGTCTCTTTTATTGAGTTAAAATATGTTATATCTGAGCAAAATAATGTCAAATTTAATGTTCACTTATATAACAAGACATAAAATAGCTGCTTCAGTTGATTATGGGGAAAGAAGAAGTAAAAAAAATAAATAAAAAAGAATATAGAAGTATAAATAATAATTTAAAAAAAAAAATCTATCACTGAACGTGCTTGATTATTTAATCATAAATAATAATTGTTTAAAAAATATTCCAGTAAATTTTTTAGAAAAACTGAAAAAACAGACTAACAGAATTTTGTTTACTTAGTTTTTCATCTTTCTAAAATAAGAATGTTTTAATATAAAATAATTACAAATGAATATTCATTGATACATTCTTAACTAGAAGCAACACTTTATATCAAACTATTCTTACTGCATCTGAGTATTTATTTTATATATTACTAAAATAATGAATACAAATATAGTCTTTTCTGCTCAGAAAGTATATCTTTCACATGTATATTTTGCTTTTAAAATCATTTCCAACAATCACAAAACTTCCACATTACTATACACAATTCCATATACATCAATTTAACATATAAAAATAAACCATTCCAAATTTACAAGACAGCAAGACTTCCCTTTACAATTTTATACATAATATACAAAATATGAAGATTATTTATAATACTTAAAAATAAAAAAAATCTTTAAATATGAAACAAAAATATTTACACATCATTAATAACAGTTTATAATATGCATTTGTTTAATTTATATGAGTAAATAAACCATACTAATTAAATTACACAAATATAAGCATGGTTGCTGCTGATACAAATATTAATAAAACTTCTCATGCATTTAAACCTCGTATGAGGTTGTACTGAACTGTGCTTTATACCTCTATCACATATAAACCTCATATGAAGTTGAAAAATGGTTGTAAAATACAGCAACATATAATTTTTTTAAAAATTCTAGAGGGCTCTGCCCCCTATGAGCTACACTCACCAATCCCTGTTCAGGTTCTTTCTAAAAACATACTAATATGCTGTTTTAAAAAGATTACAGAAGATTGAATTATAATTAAACGACCAGCGGTGATCTTCTGTAATCAGGTTGAAATTCATTCCCCTTTGACTGAGGGGATTTTCGGTTCTTAAGTCCGAATCAACTGCTGTCGCAACAGCTAATAGCTGTTTTCATGACTGAATAAATAAGATCAATTAAAGATATGATAATCAGCTTGTATGAAATGGCTAAGTAAACAATGTCATTGCCTCCCAGAATTTTATAACGACACTATAAGAAAATTGTCTTAAATATGATATAATTTTCAACAAAGTTTTCTTTTTCTTTTTAATAGTCACATGTAAATACATTTTTTAAATGGAAGGAAATATTTGCACTGTTTTAAAATTTGGCAACAATAGGTTAAAAAATGACTTTTTCAAAATATAAAATAAATCTCTTGTGTAAATATATTTTTAAATTGAAACTGTTTTGTAATATTATTATTTGGGCTTTTTAAATATGGCATAATTTTCCTCATTTATTGCTTTTATCACGTAATAATTTAATGATTATTATTTTAAAGTTTTCTTTCTCTTTTTAATATCTATGTGTAAATACATTTTTAACTGAAAGGAAATATTATTTGCATTATTTTAAAATTTGGCCTCAATAGGGTAAAAAATGACTTTTTTGAAATATGAAATAAATGAATGATTCAAATAATAAAATTTTGAATTGGGGGGGGAAAAAAAACCTTCAAAAAACTAGTCTAATGAAAAACATGATTGTACACCACAAGCTCGTCAAGTATGTGCCTGTGAAAGACTTAAATTGCTATGCATAGTTTTTGATACTATAAAACTTTTTTAACAGAACTTTTTTGACCGACTTTAACATTAAATAGTTTGTCAAGCATTTCTCTATAAAACTATCAATTATCACATTTTAATATGCAATAGTTTCTTAATATAAGCCAAGAAAGACCTCAGGTCACAGCTCAAGCCTGACCTCAGGTCAGGCTTGTAAACTTCATTAAATTAGTTTTTTATTTTTATAAGATATTAAAAAAATCAACATTATTTGTTCCTAAAGATCCATTTATTTTTATTTTATTTTATTTTTAATGCAACATGTTTTTCAGCCATTTAAAAATAATTCACACATGAGAGAGTTGAAAAGAAAAAAAAATGTAGGCAGAAAAAACATAAAATTCTCTTTAAAAACAAGCCCAAAGCAATTGTTAAATATGAATGACCGAGCGATAGATTACATAGGCTATACAAATATAACATAAATGCAATTAATGATATTAGAAATGAAGTAATCGATACATTCTAATCCAGGGCCACAAGCTGAAATATTTTTATCCAGTTTATCATTTCAGTTGAGTTTAAATGAAAATTTTTTATTTGGTTCTGAATGAATGAACCAACTTTTATTATTTTTTCCCCTTCTTGAATATGCATGCAATTTCCATTATGCTTTATTAAACTTTTCAATTTCATTCAATTTGAATACTAAGCTAATAATCATAACTGCATGATTATTAGCTTATTACTTTTTTTAAATTAATTAAAAAAACAGCAAATAAGAACAGGTGATTATTTCAAAAATTATTTCTTACTATAACCTTTTAGCATAAAAATTAATTAGATGCAAATAAAAGTTATATATTATTGTGTACAATTTAATAAATAAAATCAGCAAATAAGAAAGGGTAATAATGAGAACGCAAATAATATTGAAAAAACAATTTTGGTTCAGCCCCGGTTTTAATTCCACCAGAAACATCTCTACCCCTCCACCCTCCTGATTTTTCAGTTTGTTTCCAGTTCAAAGCACTTTTCCAATCATCAATTGTAGGAATATTCATCAAGTGATACAAATTTGATAAAATGGGATGGGGATAAGTAATTGATATTTAAAATTGTTATTCTTACTTCTTGCCAAACTTAATACAAGTAGACAAGTTTTTTTTTTCTTTTTAGCTCACAGACTATCAAAGCCTGAGAGCTTATGTGCCTGCCGGTTCTGTATGTACGTATGTATGTACGTACGTATGTAACGCGATAACTCTTGATAGAACTAACCGTCTTACTTTAAATTTTGTTTATAGGTTCCTTGTGTTAAGGCGCTTCCCTGATTAGTTTTGGAGGTTCATTGGTTAAGCATAAAGGGGGGAAACGGGGGCTAACCCCCCATAATTTAGATAAATGGGTTTTTCATGCAGAATTATCCCATTTTCTTCAAATTTTGTATATATATTCATTTTTTTTTATAATGCGCTTCTGTCAATAGTTTTGGGGGGTCATTGGTTAAGTATAAAGGGGGAAAGGGGGGATAACCCCCTCCCTAATTTAGATAAATGAGTTTTTCATGCAGAATTATCCGATTTTCTTCAAATTTTGTATGTAGGTTCATTGTGATAATGCGCTTCTCTGAATAGTTTTGGGGGTTCATTGGTTAAGTATAAAGGGAGAAAGGGGGGCTAATCCCCCCTTAATTTAGATAAATAGGTTTTTCATGCAGAATTATCCGATTTTCTTCAAATTTTGTATATATATTCATTGTAATTAGAGACTTCCCTGATTAGTTTAAGGGGTTCATTAGTTAACTATGAGGGGGGTAACGGGGGGATGACCCCCCCTTAATATATTGTTGATTTCTTTATTTTTCGAGGGGCATATTACAAATTCTTTGAAATAAGAGTATAATAGACAATTAGTGTGAATAGCCTGTGGGCTCAATTCCCTCAGTTTAACTGGGCAGTTTTCTTTTTATTTGTAATGTGTTACTTTCCCTAGAAAACATGAATGAAGCTGAAAGTAAATGACCAGACAAAATTTAAAAGGAAAAATTATTTTGGAATAATGAAGAAAATGCAAAAAAGTAAAATTTTATTTATCTTTTTTTTTTTTTTTTTTTTTTTTAAATGAGAAAAAATATCAAATGAAACCATTAAACTTTTTAAATTTGAAATACAATCAAATTAATGAACATCAGAAAAAGAAAAATATTTTCATATTTTTATATTAAATAATTATTTATGCAAAATCATATCAAGTGGTTAAAAAAAAAAAGGTACAAATTATAAACATGATAAATTCAATAAATTTAAATGTACATCAATTTTAAATTAAATTAAATTATTTTATTTAAGTGTACTAATAGAATACTTATACATGTATAAATTGGAAAGCAAAAAATAACATTCTGATTGTACAAAATAAAGCTTATCTTTAGTTATACAAATTCAGACCACCCTTGTTAATCTAATATAAACATAAATAATAATAATAATAAAAAGAATTAACTAACTGTGTAATAATAATTTATGTCTGGATATAATTATAGATACAAAAAATAAAAATAAATAATAAATTAATTAATTAAAAATCTAGCATCAAATTATTTATTATAAGCAGGGCTTGACAAATGCGGTCGCCAGCTCGCCACTGGCGACCAGGTTTTCTTATCTGGTGACCAAATTATTTAACCTAGCGGTTTTTACTTTTCGTTTTGTTTAATTTTTTCTTTCTAGAAAAATTGATCTAAGAAATTAGCACAAACGGCATTTTTGTTCTCTATGTTAAGAGATTCTTTCTTTCATTCTTTCTTTTCTCTATATTTCTCTATTATTATAACTCCCCCAATATTAAGAAATAAACTTAGAAACTATATTCAAAGAAAATAATATTTTTAACTTTTATTTTTAATTTGCCAAAAATAAGTTCATCCAATGCAAATTTTAAATTAATAAAATCAGAATTATTTGACTGACATCGACAGGAAAATAGACAAAATATTGTTTTCTTGCTTCACTATTCAATCAATACCCCCCCCCCCCCTCCTCATCAGAAATAAAATTTTGCAGCACTCAACCATCCGGACATTTGAAGCACTCGACAATCAGAATTTTCCGAACATGCCTGTTAATTCAGCCTTTACTGTAAATCTTTCTTTTCCCCCCCCAGAGATATAAAATTTTGATAAGTTTCGTTAGAAAACTTAGTTTATATTATATTTCTAAATTATGTAACTAATTCTAAACTATGCTTATGTTTCCTCAATCAATACATTAAAAGAGGAAAAAAAAAAAAAAAAAAAAAAAAGGTTTTATAATGACAGGGGGAAGGGGGATATTCTTCACTGGCGACTAGAACTTTTCCTGTCAACCATATTTTATGAAATTTGTAAAACCCTGATTATAAGTATCCATTAATATTATCGATAAGTTTTTAGTCGTTACTTAACTTTATTACAGCCAAATGTAGCATGGATAATGTCAAAAAACATTTTAATTATAAGTAATATGATAATTACTTTCACGTTCAACTTTTGATGTAATGACAGTTTTACAAAAAAAATTATGTTAAAAATATTTTCACAATAAATTAGATATTTTTATACTTCCAGATAACATTAAAATAAAAGGAATAAAAAGTGTTCACTGTATCAAATTTAATGCCTACAGCAAACAGAAAAGTAGTATAACAGGTATTAATAACTCAAGTCAATAACTGAGGTCCATTAAAAAAAAAATGAAAATTAAGAAATGACAATTTATGAGAAAAGATAATTCTTTTGAGGTAGGAAAAATACTAAAAGAAATAATTAGGACTTTTTTTTTTTTTTTTTTTTTTTTTTTTCAAATTTAAGATTTAGACCTCTATTTACCTTTAAATAAAATACTTAGTGAAATAACAGATAAATATCTTTACTTTCAAAAATTTGTTAAAATGTTTTCAAATTCATTTGATAGTCTTAGTGAGTTATGATCTTATCCAGTTTGATATATACAGTGAGTGCATGATACTATTACAGCCACCCTGGATTGAAGAATAACTAGAGAAATACTTGACAAATTTTTCAGGAACTTCAGGGATATAAAGAACATATTTTTCAGTGAAGGTTCAACCACGAGAGCAATTAGGGGACCAACAACAAATTGAGTTGAAAAAAAATATATATTTGTGATCACCCTGTAAAATAAAATGTTGGAAATTATCTGTAGCTGTAGTACATGACAGTGTAGGTTCTTTACAACATTTGTGTAAGAACAGCACATATATTAATGAAGTTATAAAAGTCTCTTTTAAAATTTCAAAAGATTTGTGTATGCTTTTTTCTTACAGCAAAACAAACTTTTTCAACAAAATTTAATGCTACTTTAAAAATTTGACAAAATGCAGTAGAAACAATATACTGCAATTAGAATATGAATATATTAAATGTTTGATGAAATATGAGCTTAAATATGAAATAATTTTTAACCATGCATGCACAAACAGTAACAATTTCCTTTTCACCCACATAATTTGGTAGTCAACTATATATATAGGGCAACTCATATGCCAGTCAAATATGAAAAATTAAAAATATATCAACAATATAATGAGCTAAATTTTAATTGCTTTCTAAAAGTAGCTGAATAACAAGTAATTTAAATTTTTTGGGGGGGGAGGGGGTGTCATTTTTAAAAATTTGTTTTAATTCTCCTTAGAAGAACCATCAGAACAAGCCTATTCAAACAATAACAAAAGGATTATTAAAATCAAAACATCTGTTCAAAAGCTTTCATTGAAATATGTTAAATACACACATCTTTATTGGAAGTCTGTTAATAAAAAGTGATAATTTGTAAAAATTCTCTTATCATCTAGTTATTTTTAGAAAACAACTGAAATTCAGCTTACTATATCACCAATATCTTTTTGAATTTTCACAATATTCAACTGGCTTTTTTTATAAGAGTTGTCTTATAAAGTTGACTTCAAAATTAAGAAAAAAAAAAAAAAAAAAGTTACCATTTGCATTCATCAAGTTTTTCCCTGAATATTCTTTAATTATTAAAGGTGGTTCTAATATGATCACCCACTGTATACTATTAAATGTGACCTTTTTATGAAAAGTTCTATTAATAGGAAATGATATTGAAGAAAAGGAACTTTTAACTGTTATATGAAATGACAAGATTACAGAGATGAATTTTGTCATTTCAAATGAAAAAAAGCAGGTACAATATTTTATGTATTATAATACAATATATTTCAAAAATAAAACTAACATTTTTTAATAGTTTTCCTCAGACTAAAAATTTTAAAGTGATGTAACATTTAATGTTACCAGGAAAACAATAAATGTGGTAACATTCTTTATCATTTTAGTTTTACCAGCCTTAGAAAACTAAAAAGAAATTGTGAGCTCTTGGGAAACGAGCAGTTGTTTTAATTTAAATGAGCATTAGTAAAAATTATATAATAAAGAACTATAAATAAATTTCTGAGATATACTTATGCATAGATATTAATAAATTTATGAATAAGTAGTTAATAACTGCTATTTAATTAAGATAGAATTAATTTACAAAATTTAAATATATTGAAATAAGATTACATAAAAAAAAGAGAAAAAAAACTGAAGTATTTTTTTTATATTATGAAAAATTTGGTCATGCATTATTTTTCTAAATTGAAAATACATATTTAAATTGATTAAACATCGTACAAAAATTATTATTATTCATTGCAAATAGAAAAATTAAAATAATGCAATGATTTCAGAAATATTTGTATCAAATACATGACTTCTGTATCTATTTATGACCCTTTCATAAAATTTTTTAACGTCAAATCAAATGATATTAAATTATAAATTATCTCTTAAATTTTCCTCCCCTTTTTTAAGCACTCATCAAGTTTTCAAAGAGTTTTTCATATCCCTGGATATCAATTTTAAAGGTAAAGGGGGGGAAATTATTCTAATTGCTATAAAACAGAAATAAAGAAACATTTGTCAAACCACTAAAATTACACTATACACAAATTTCGGTTTAGGTATGCTATACATTAACTCACAAAACAACAAAAAACAATTGTATACAAAGCTCATTATACAGAAAATATTTTTTTTTTTTGTTTTTGCATAAAAAGAAAAGTTACACATGGTCTTTTTAAAAAAGTGCAACTATTACACTGAATATACAAAACGACTTCACACTGTGAAGGTCCAGTCTTAAAACAAAGACAAAAATGCATGATAAACATATATAAACAAAAACAAGGACATAACATATCACAGAACTGGAACACTGGGAAAAGAAAAATGCATAATATATCTGTGATAAAGAACTACATCGTGATACTCAGTGTTTACACTCGGTGATAAAATTTTATGACTAGAAGCTCACAAAGCTTCACTATTAGTGTGACAATACATGACTCAGAAGTAAAAAGTCACAAGGGCGTAGCTTCTTCATAAAAGTACTTATTCTTGCATCTGCAACATAGAAGACAAGGGGCAGCTAAAAGTAGAAATGGTGAAGCCATAAGGAGTAGAAAGCTAAATCCAGCAAATATTCCAACAACCTATGAAATAGTTAAAAAAAAAAAAAAAAAAAATCGTTCTTCAATAAGATAAAAAGAAAGATAATTGTTAACAAGATAATTGGTAATTTCATAATAAACTCTGTAATAATTTACATCACTCAAACTATTGCTGAAAATTTGAGTTTTTTTTTACTTTTAACCTTCCCAAAAAAAAACACATTCTGGCCAAGTCTAATTAAAAAACACAATACAACTTTACTTTCTAATACAGTGTTTCTAACAGTAACTTATGCAAGTCTGTGTTCACAATCTACATACGGTGCAGTGACCTTAAATTAATTAGCCAGGTCGGACTAATACCAGTTGATTTGGTTGAGCCATTTTATGTAGGTTAAGTTGAATTTAGAGAAGTGGATATTTACAAATACTTATTTATGTAAAAATAGCTTTCCATTATTGACCATTTTAAAAACAAAATACAAAAGCAGACTAGACGTTGAATATAATTTACAGCTCAACCTCAGGAAATTAACAACAAAGATTGAAGAAACTTTCAAGGGTAAACAAGAACATCAGTTACAGTGAAAATGCTTATATTAAATATAAAATCAAAGTTATGTTTATTTGTATTCAGTTGTTACTCTTTTCTAATCATGACCCTTACATATATAAAAAAACGTATAGGGTACAACCAGGTACATGCAATTTTTCAAGGGGTATGTAAGGCATAAAATTTTGAGAACCATTGCTTTAAAAATATGCACATACAGACTGAACTTTGCTGAGTTATTTAATGAGGCTTTTATTTGTTAAAACAGGGGATTAGATATTTCTGACTTGGTACGGTTTTTCTGAAATTGAATACAATTTTATATACTAGTGAAAAAGTTAAATCCTAATTTTGTGAATCTAGAATTAGCATTGTATTCATTTTTCTATTTAGGCCTTTTTAACAATGTCCTGTATTAATGAACTAGATCACATACACACATACTATATCCTATATATTGACATAAAAAGGGATTTCTGTAAGACTCCCAAAAAATTTACCTATTTGCGCATGCGTGAGATTAAATCTAAAACTGTTCAGTTTTATGGTACACTCGCATGTGGTTAGGGTAGCCCAGTGGTCTAAAACAGTAGTTTAAGCTCTGGCTCTCTGCATAGAACGTGGGTTCGAATCCCGCTTCCAACAGAATGATTTCTGCAATACTTTTGGCTATAATTCATTTTAATTACTGTCATATTTTCAGGAAAAGAAGTTCCCTCATTCTTCCCTCTTAACTTAAAAAAACAGGGAAAGGCTTCATGGATCTTGTGCCAAGAAAAAACTGTAATTGAAACATCATATGGACTGAGGTACTTAAAAGGTAATCCAGTAAATAATACACATCTAGGAATGGCCAAATTTGTCTATTATTCGAAGGTGTTTGCAATTCAGAAGTAAAAATATACAAATAATACTTGTGTTGGGGATTGAAGTGATTGATGGATCAAACTGAAGTATTTAGCTATAGTTTATTGTTTTGAGTGATGTTCTGTTGCTAACTTTAATGTCTCAAAATCTATAAGTGGTTCAAAATTGGCATGCTTAAGAGAGCTGCAACTAGCGTTATAAACTATCATAATAAGTTTAGTAACTAACAAAAACAATATTTGAATTGAGGTATGAGTGTGAGCAAATTTTTGAGAAGTGGGTGGTGTACCCATAAATGAACTAAGGCAAGGGGTACAGGAGAGAGAAAAGGTTGGGAACTGCTGTTCTGGAGGGTAGCAATATTTCTACAATGTGGAGTGCAGGTACTTCTTAACTGCAAAATTCATTGTTTATACCTGAGAAGTTGTGCATTATGTAGAATTGCGTTATAAAGATCTTCTACTGTATATCTAAAAGATTTAATAAATTAAGAAGGTACTTTTCGGTTAGCCGGGCGCCAGTGATATATGTACATATATAAATACATATGTATATACATATATTTGTATATATATAATACATATATGTATATATATGTGTATGTATATATTTGTATATGTAGATATGTGTATATATGTGTGCGTATATATATATATATACATGTATATATATCACTGGCGCCCGGCTAACCGAAAAGTACCATTAAGAATTCTATTTTCTTGTATGTTTACTTTACATGATCTTTGTGAAAAATTAAAGATGAGTATGTTACATGAAAGGTAATATCTAACTAATATTTAATCTAAATTTATTTTTAATACAGTAGTAGTACAGTTTATTTATAATGCAGTCTTTTTCCTTCCCAGTTATCATAATGTGCCTCATTATATCGCTTTTTTTTTTTTTTTTTTTTTTTTTTGTGTGTGTGTTTCCTTTTTCAAAATATATATCTTAGCTTAACAATAAGTAATTTATATGTATGTTAATTACAATAAGTATCTTTATAGTTAATTTACTTTAAATAAATTGTAACATGCATATAAAATAACATTTGGGAGAAAAATATCCAAAATTAATTTGTAGGTTATCACATTTCTTAATATTTTTATATTCTTAGTTATATCCTCTTTTTGAATATATTAAGGTTTTTCTTTCCCTGTATGTAAGATATAATTCTGTATTACATTTTCAGATAACTTGGAAATCACTGCTATCATATTCTTTACATAAAATTATTTCTACTGGCAGTAGAAGTTTATAACATATGATAAATTTACATAATACAGTATGGGACCTCAAATCCGGAATTCCAAAATCTGGAAAACCTGAAATCCGGAACTTTTTTCTTACCAAAAAAAAAAAAAACTTATTTTTATTTTAAAGTGGATGCGACCCACTTTAAAAAGTGTGCAATGTAGAAACCAACAACTTTAAAAAATTATGGTCTGTTGTAGTTAAGATTTTTTCTAAGGTTAGGTAAGCACACTTTCGATATTTCTTTTTCTTTGCCATTTTTTTAAATCCAAGTATTTATTTATTTATTTTTTTAAGAACAGTTTTAACTATGTTTTTTTTTTTAAACAATAACTGTGTTTTCTAAAATATTTTCATATGTACTTTTAAAAGCACAAATAACGTCTTATTCTAAACAGACTGAATACCGAAATTCCATCATATTGCCGTTTGTAGACTAATTTTTTGAATGAAGACCTAAAATCCAGAAAAGCAGTGGTCACGAGCATTCCGGATTTTCGGTCCTATACCGTAATGAAAAGACAGTAAAGAAAACTTACTTGCGTTCTATGCCAAATCATCGAAGCTCTAGAGTGGCCTAACTTGTTACGACATGGCCCTTTATCATAATGCCTCAATAAAAAGTCATCCTGCAGTATTAGAAAAAAAAAAAAAAAAAAAAAAAGAAAGTAAGATACACACAATTTACATCACCCTCTCCCTTCCAAAAAAAAAAAAAAAACAAGAAAAAAAGAAAACGGAATTGGTGAATTAAACTACATAAATGTGTTTAAAAATCTACACAACAAACAACTTACATCAAGTGATGCCAAACAATGCCAGCAAAATACATGTTTGCACCGGTAGCACATCATCTGAGCACATCCATCATCTTTTTCAATAGGAATTCGACAATTTGGACATCTTTTGATAGAACTTTCATCTTCACTAATAGAAAACCTGAAAATAATTATGATAATAATTTAAAAAAAAAATTATAATATGCAAAAAAAAAAAAAAAATAAATAAAAATAAATAAAATAAATAAATAAATAAATAAATAAATAAATAAATAAATAAATAAATAATAAAAAAAAAGTTAAATAAATAAATTTTCTGGAGTTACATTTATTTTCAAGTCATAAAAAAAAGAACCAGCTTTTAAAAACCTATTAATACAAAAATAAAATTCCAACCGTCATGCCATTATAGAATAATCTCGTATCATTGATAACACCATTATGACACAATAGCAACTTCTTGAGCTTCCTCTAAACTTCATAATCTTTCAATACAAATATTCTATATATTACATGTAAAAAATTTAAAACTTTGTAATAAAATTTTTTTATGACAGGTGGAACATGCCTGTACTTCAGTTTGCATTTATCCATATATTTAAAGTGAAAGGCACATTCTTTATTCCACAAAAAAATGTTCTCATTGTGCATGCTTCAACTTTTTCTGAAGGCTTCTCCCCTCAGAAATGGGAAACCTGTTTACCCCTCACCCTCTTCAGGGGTCGATCCAGGAAAAATTTGGGGCCTATTTAGGGCCCCTTCATAAAAATCTATTTAATAAAATGGGCCCCTTCACAAAAATCAATTTGATAAAATGGGTCCCTTCACAAAATTCTATTCCATAAAAACTTACTATTTATTATTTATTTATTACTTTATGATTTTTAAAATGTGTAATTTGTAAACAAACAAGTTCACCAGAGAAGAAAACCTCAGCAAAAGGATTTAAAAAAGGTTTTGTTTATAAATGCTTCGTTCGAATTTGATTAACTGGATTTCAACTTTCATTACAAAATGTTATTTTTCACAAAAATATAATAAATTTCACAAAAATAACCTTTACTTTTCACAAAATGGGCCCCAAGAAAAAAAAACCTGCATCGACCCCTCACCCTCTTGGCTAACTATTAGGCAGAAGCAAAAAGGAAGTGATGAATGGAGCGATCTGCATTCTGCAACGTGCTTTGTTTGAGAGCGGAACCCTCATAGGAGTCTTAGGCTGAACAAACCAGATTGTAAAGGAGGCCTAATATGACCATTGCGTTGAAAGCTAGAGCTTCTTTTTAAAGATTTGACAAAGGTTTTGTTTTTTATTTAAATTTTCTCTGTGATTCGTAACGTTGTTCCAAGTTTTAACCGAATACAGTGGGATGCCCAATCTTAAGTTCGTTTAATTCAAGGTCTGTTTGGAATAAACTGACCAGCGTAGCGGGCGAAGTTCTGCTAGTATATCATTAAAGTAGATGGAAAAAGACAAGCTATGAATTGAGGTGTTGGAAAGTAGAGTGGACCACAATTTTGTGAAAAATGAGTTTGAAGTGTCCAAGCACTGTATGTCATGCCATCTATTGGCTGTACAATGAATTTTAATTCCAAAACTATTCAAGTGATGGAATCAGTTTAACAGATTGTCCAACGTAACTTAAATATAAAGTTGCTAGTGCAAGAGTGGATCAAGTAGCTTTTTCCACTCTGACACAGCCAAAAATTACCATATGCTTGGTGAAGAAGCTTGGTCTTCTCTGGCACTGGTAGAACTGGCCTAAAAGAGTTTGAGAAAAATTTGTAAAAATTTCGGAAAGCAATTTTCTTGACATCACGGCTGACGTGGTTGGTCCACCCTGGTTTTCAATGCCTCAGTTAGCCCCACCAAAACATTTCAAAGCCTTCTCTGACTTTGCCGACAGGTTACAGCCTTGTCATACAGTGATACATAAAGAAAATAAATTTTATTGAAATTAATCTGTTTCTTGCTAGGGGGCATTATCAGCATAAAAGAAAGTTGTGTTGAATCTGACTTATCTAATCTTAACTTAGAATATAGTTGCCATATAAAAAAACTTTAAAAAATCCATTTTAAAACTTTAGTTATACACTTTCCCACCAGGGGTGCTATCAGCATAATAAAAAAAAAACTATCTAGTGAAAATTTTTATCAAAACATAAATTTGACAGTAGCAAAAGCTTATTATAAAAATTTATTAAAAAAAATATATATATTTAAATTTACTTACACTATTTTTCGCCAGGGGACACTCTAACACAAAAGAAAATTGTGTTGAATGTGTGCTACCTATTTTTATCTTGAGTAAGGCTGTCATACAGTGAAACAACATAAAAAAAAAATCAATTTTATTTAAATTTGGTTAATTTATTTCTTGCTAGGGCACATTATGGGCATAAAAGTTCTTTCCATAATTGAGGCATTGTAGCCAACAATCTATAAGATTGCTCCATACCCCCTGGGAAAAAAAAAAGAAAACTTGTTGTAGGCATGCAATTTTTAACTTTTTTATTGTTCAACATCATTTGAGTATAAAACTGACGACTTTTAATGCAGTGTTAGTGAATGAAAAGGGTTAAATTAAAATAAAATTATGATTTACATTTGTAATAAAATATAATGAAAATATTTAAAACAACACTAGATGGAACCCGTCAAAACTAGACGGAAAAAAATATTATAACAATATCATTAAGATAAGCTTCTTTATTATTTAAGAAGAGTGCAAATGAAACAGTCTTTCAAATATTTTATTTTAAAAGTTTTTTCCTCAGTGAATTACAGTACCATTTCCGATGCAAACTCCAAACAAACAATCCGTAAACAACTGTGTAATGCAAATCAGTTTGACATTACCGCCATATGGCAAGAAAGAAAATTTCATAGACCTATGAAGTACCATGAAAATAGTATATTCCTACGTTCATCTCATATTCAGTAAATAAAAGAACATAGTAAATAAAGCACACATCTCCCCCTCCCCCCCTGTGATAATGCAACCGAATGAGCTCCTATGAGCATATGCATTGCATCTGCCCAAAAGCCCCATCGAGATTCGACGTTAAAAAAAGAATTTTAAATGTTTAAATTAAAAATTTTTAAATGTCTTCTTTAATCACTGTTCATTTCAAATCCATATCTTCTAAAACGCATCCATTGTTTTAAGGTAATCAGATGAAGAATTTTTTTTACAATAATAAATCAGTCTTCAGAAGAGGGAGATTTTTAATGAAATCAAGTGTAATTTATTTGTATAGTTTCCTCCGTCCCTTTACATAATCAGGATGATTATCCCTTTTTCATCACAGTCGGGGATCTTTTACCTCTTGTACAGTTAAATACCCAATAGATCTTTTAAAAAAATACAATTCGTAGCATATTCTGATGCAACATATGCATCAGCGGATTCAACATATCAATTTTATGTTAAACAAAAACTCAAAATAGTTTTTTTTTTCTTTTTGACAGATTTTAGTTTAGCGCTAAAATGCTCTATCTTATGGATAATCTGATCTTATGATTTATCAAGCTTTATTATTATTTTTTTTTCACTTTTTATGATGGTTAGAGAAATCTATTTTCAATTGTGGCAACTTTCCCAGGGGCTATTTTACATTATTGAAGCAAACTGGTGGTCATTGTTAAGATAGAAATGAAAAACATTTCATGCTTGAAAATTATTTAAAAAGTCGTTAAATTAAGTGGCAGTTTTCAAATAAATTTCAACCGAAAACTAATTTTTTCTTTCTAATTCATGATGTAAGAATTAAAATTATAAAATGTAGTAAAATGTATTAAAAAGTTGAAATTTGTAGTATTTAGAAGTGATGTAAGTGCGATAAAAGCTAAAGCGATAGCGCCGTTTGATGTCATAACCGTTATGCATTTCTAAAAATTGCCACTGTGTTTTCGCTGGCGTCTAAAAGTAGACTGCCATTTTTTGCTATCGAAAGAGAAATTCACAGTGAAAGAAATATGACTTTGCCGCTAATATGGAACTGTTAAATGAACTCATAATAAACCTACCAAAATAATTCCTATAAAATATTAGCCTTGCACTGTTTATTCTAGCTAAAAATACAATCATTATTTCAAGTTCTTTTTTTCTACCATTGCACTATTTTTAATAATTTTAATTTTCCTGAAATATTTACTTTTGGGAATTTTTTATATTAAAAAATGAAATCTTCTAACCTATAATTAAAACAAAAGTAATTGGTAACATGCAATCAAGATGAAGCAATCAATAAAGACTCCAATTCTAATCTTTATAATTAAGAATGGAAAAATCAGTTAAAATTACGTCATGCTGACACAATCATATAATTTTTTCTCTTTAGTTTTATCAATGTTAAGATGCATTTCAAGCTAAACATAACGTCATTTTCACCGGCGCAAACTTTTCACACTTACTTTGTATATGTTACTTTTATGCGTAAATACCATGTATACAAATCAAAATATATTTGTATTTAACTGTAATGAAAAATGGCATCAACAAAGTTATAAAGCATAATAATAGACGCTTTCAGTCGTGACGTCAATCATGACGTTTTGCTTGGAAACTGACTCCAAACAAACGGTTGCTATGTTGTATTTTCTATTATATTTTATATATGTAGCTATATCTTATAGCTATATCTCACGGTAAAGTGTTTCAATACATTATATGCAGCGTAATATTTTTTTACGATTTATATTTAATAAGAAATGAAACATAGCAACCGTTTGTTTGGAGTATCCAACCAAAACGTAATCACTGACGTCACACTGAAAGCGTCTATAAAATAAACCCAATGAACAATATTCTCGTGACATCACAATAAATATGAATTTTTATTCGCTTATAAAACACGCGGATAAATATTTTTACCTAAATTTAACTTGAAAATTAAAAATTTCAGTCTAAAAGCCACGTGCTTTTAATATTTTTTCTGTATTATCTCGCAACCACAGAGTTCAGAAAATAAACTATGTACCTCGCAACAGTGGGCGTTAATCCGATTGCCAACTTTATGACGTCATAAGCAGAAGAAAAAGTTTAATTGAAAATTATGGCTAATTAATTAAATTTTCGAACAAACGAATGCACGATAACAAATCTATGTACAAATGTCTTTCATTTAAAAAAAGAATGATGTAATTTGATGCAGTAGTTTGTTCTCACGGATTGTCGAAAGAAATCGCTTAGCGTTTTAAATATATAGATTGCAATCATGCAGCAATCTATTCAATTAAAATCACAAAGAGCATTTATATTAACATTCTTTCAGCACCTTTTTTCAATTCTTAGTTTTTTTTTTTTTTAAGATTTAGAATGAGTCAGTCATCCTCTACAACTCTTAACCCTGCATATCCCCATGTCCCACAGTGCAGAAAACCGATCGTAATACGCAAGACCTGTATGTATTTTACATTGATAATAAAAAACTGTGTACTATTGGGCATATTTGACAAAGCTTATAGATGTTCATCTAACTTTTTCCAGGGAAGAGCAAACCTCATGATTATGTCTCTAGATTATGGTACTTTACTGGACTACTATAATTTCTATGATGATGGAATTAGACCTGGATTGTTGAGATTGCCGATAAATTTTGGTTTAAGATGCCGATGCTGCAGATTGACACATAAAAATCTGCTACAGGAATTACACTGCTGAACAATAATCTTAACTTACTATCACAAAGGTACAATTTCAAATGAAATACACACAAATAAATTATGATTTTTAATTGAAACAAACCTAAAATTACTAGAAAAAAAAATAATAAAAACTTACTCAATTTCATCACTGAAAGTACGTCTTGCATCCTCACATGATGTATTACCATGCCAGTTTAATTTACAGACAGAACAAAATCTTGTTCTACACTGTAAAATTACAACAATATATTAATACAATTTTTTAAAAAATCAATTTTAAACAAAACAAAGCAAAAAAAAATCACAAAATTTATTTAATGACTATTCCTACTAACAAAGAAAATATTTATTAGTTAATTTTGCTAGGAAAATAACAAAATAATCTGAAAATAGGCTTTATAAAGTAGAAATTTCTTAAATACAAAATATTGTGTTGCATACAAAACTCATAGCTTTTACTGTGGTTTTATGGTATATATATATGTACAGTCAGTATAAAAAAAAAACCTATACACCTGCTTTTATTAGGCTGTTTATGATACAATCACACCAAAGGTGTCATTAAGACTTGGAATATTGTCTTCTTTCAGAATATAAATGAAATTTTTGAAAAAAGGTGTCGTCTGCATATTAAAAATTGTGCCAACTTTGATTTTTTTTTATATAACAACTTTGATTAGACTTTTTCTATGTCAAAGAATCGAACAATGTTTCTTAATTTCCAATAAAAGGTGTACATTTTAAATTATAATCGATTCCTTCCTCATAACAATCTTTTGTGATTCTTGTGTCTCTGAAAATCAGCTTAAATTAAAAATTTGACACCATTATCTGAAAGATCTGATCTTTTAAACTAAAAGAGGAAACACTGCTCAGTTGCTTTCCATCGGAATAACAATACATGGCTATTATATCTACTTACGAATGAAAATGACTCCATAAATGGGCAGAGTATAGTCTCAGCATGAGCAGTGTTCATGATAAAAAATATATATAAGAATCATGTCAGACAAGTCAAATATCGTGAAAACTCATAAAGATACCAGCAATACAGTGAGCTAATTGACAAATTTGGAGAGGAAATCCCACTGGATTATATGGAATTTCCTTTTGAATTTGTCAATTAGCTTGCTGTATTGCTAGTATCTTTCTGAGTTTTTATGATATTTGATTGGTCTTTTTATGTGAGTTACTTTATGGAATTGACTACCAAATCATGATTTTTTTTTTTTTTTTTTTTTTGACATAGTTTGTGCATGCACAGTTATAAATTTGATATAAATGCCCATATCTCATCAAATATTCAATATATTAATTTTTTAATTGCAGTATACTATTTCTACTGTTCTTGAAGTCAAACATGTGCTTTACATCCTCGAATTTCAAGAACAATTTGTCAAGAATTTTAGTAGATATTCGACAAACCATGTAAAAAGCAAAAGCATCTGGTTACTGCCCCTTAATTTTTGGACAGCAGTGTATATTTTTTATCTTATCACTATGCCACTAAGAAATATAAATTTAAAAGTCAAAATTTTTTTTTACAAATGTTTAATTCATGATGAAAAAAAATGGATGGTTTAATTGCTTAGAAAGTTAAAAATTTATGCATATGGTTAAATAGAAAATTATAACAAAAATAAAATGTAAGTAATAAAATAACAGTAAATTGGTTCTTCATTGGTCCAAATGAAAATTGTTTGTATATCCTGTTTTCCTCCCTTTTTTTCTACTATATTTTACGTTATTTTTAACTCAATATAAATGCAAAATTCAATTCTTTAAACTTAAATGACAACTTACCCATACATTTAACAACTAAAGAACTGATAAAATTAAGCTAGAAATGCATGCCTTAAAAACACAAAAATATTTACTTACTTTAAGGCATAAAACAGAAACCCCAATATCTGGGTTTGAGGCAGGTTGAAAAGTACAGATTGTTTCGCAACCAGCAGAAGGACACCAAACTCTGTTTGGATCTAATTCTACATCTGAAAGATATAAAAAATAATTGCAATCAATGAAGAATGAAATAAGAGGAGAAACATGTTAATAACCAGAGTCAAATGCAGCTTAGAGGCAAAATAAATAATTAAATAAATATATATATAATATAATCAATCTTTTTAGTATATAGTTCACATTAAAAAAAACCTCTAATTCTTACCATGCTGAGTTTTATAACGTTACAAAAGGAAGTACAAAACAAGCTTAAAAGAAAATATCAATACAAGAAATTTGCCACACTGGCATATTTTAATTTATAGGTTACAGTGACCAAGATTTAAACACTTTTTAACTTTTGTTTTAAATAATAAATTTTTGTTTTAAAAGCTGACTTGCTAGTACATAAATAAAATCTGTCAGATTGGCAGATTTTTATGTTTTTAATAGATAATCTCTTTGATCCCCGCCTCTATTTCACAATCAATGTGAATGTCCTCCCCCCCCCCCCCCCACACCCATGACCAGGATTCTTTTCAATCCTATGGAGTGACAATTAAAATATGTATTAAAAAAGGCATTATATGACCAGTGGTCAGAAAAACTATTCTTTTATTGTAACGACTACAAAAAAAAGTAGCAACTACAAATTACTTTTCAAAAGTAGTCACTACTACTTTGCTACTTTCAGATTCAGTCAAAAGATTCAAACTACACTCAAAATTGAGGACACAGAGTAAGTAATACAGTGACCCTTAATTATACCATGTCTGGATACAATAAAATAAGTGTGATACAACCTAGGGTATAAAAATATTAGACATACAAACATAACATAAACAAAGTTTTGCTTGTAGCCAAAATGTTAGTTTATACACATTTTGTAATTTTCTTATAAATATTACGAGAGAGATACGTAATACAATCAACATTTAAATGTAATTACATAAAAAATTCGATTAAACTTATTCTGCAACTATGCTTATTCTTTTTTCAGAGGCATGAAAACAGACATATATCTAAATGAGCGCTATAACAAGGGACTGCTATTGTATATAACACATTCATACACAACCATACTCTGTATAAATTATATTTATAATTTTTGAAGTAGTTATTACATTGGGACATAAAATTACTGATGACTCATGTATTTACCAATAAATTTGTTAACATAACTCTAACTCCACAACATACTCTTAATGTGTTAATTGTATTGAGTTTTATATCAAAGAGGGGGGGGGGGGGGGATAGGGATTTAAGAAGAAAAAAATTCATAACTTCATCAATTCACAAGATATCAAATCCTCTTAAATTTATTATATTGAGTTGTCTAGTTTTATAATCTAGAAAATTACAGAAAAACAACTCTAAATGCAAACAATAAAGAAATCGGTAAACAAAGCAATTTCAAATTAAGAAACCTGGCATTACAACATGAAAACCTAATAATGAGTAAGTGGACAAGTATTGCAAGCAAGAAAATTAATTTCTTTGGTGGATCAGCACTTTGTTTTACCAGCAAGTGTCAATGGAAAAATATATGGCTTCACGTGATGTGTTGCTAAACACTGCAGCTGAGATTTGGCAATTGTTGAATGGAACAGATTTTGAACAAAAGCAGAAAGTTACAATCAAGTGATTTGTAGAATAGCACATTTGTATTTTTCCAAAGTTGCATTAAAGTAGCATCAGTGCTTGCTACAAACTACTGATTTTTTGTACTGTGCAACTCGTTACATTACACTGTTTAAAATGGTGCACGCTACACTGGAAACTAGTGGAAAAAGTAGCAACTACTGTAGTTTTGCTACTTGTAGCGAGCTACCAAAATTATTTCTCTGATTTCCAGGTTTCCCTGAAGCATATGAATCATGAGGTAACATAACTGCTGTAACTAGTATTTGATATCACATTTAGTTGCAAGCAAGTCAGAACCATTCACTAAAAGGCAATTCATTCTCAAATGTACGTAGCAGAAGTGATGCGTTCAGAATAATATTAATAAAATTTCAAAATTTAAGTTTAACTCAAATTGCCTTTGAAGGCAGGATTGATGGTACAGCCAAAAGCTTAAGGAATCAATTGAAATATCAACTACAACATTGGAACATTGCAACTGATCTGATTGACTGCACATATGACATAGAATGAAAAGTAAGTGAAGGCATCTAGAAATTCTTTCAATACACAGTACAACCATCAGAGTTGATATTATACGTTTTTACTTAGTTATGAAAATTTTGAATAAATGCAATTTGTTATTTTCTAACAGAAATTATCACTTGGACAAATAATAATATTAATAATAACAATAATAATAATTTAGAATGTTTTCACACAAAGGTAACCACGATTGATTTTCAGAATGTGGCTAATCAAATTAAATTATTAGAAAATGAATTCAAAAAGAAAATTTTTGGATTTCAAGAAATGTAAAAATCATTTTCTCCTATTTATTTCAGCTCTATGAATTGACATTGAGATTTTGAAGACAATTTACAATTGGAATTACAGTAAACTCCCGACTATCCGGCCCGTGACTACGGTCCTCCGTACTATCCGGCCTAGTAAAAAAAATGAGGACTGTTGCGAGTGACTGATACAGGCAGGTTCCCGTCCGGAAGTGCTGACTCACAACAGGAAGGAGCAAGTGGTCATCTATCAAAGACTTTTTCAAAAACTAAAAACTGTAAGTTTTGACTCTTTTATCTTATGCATAACTTTTCATATTTGTGCAATCATTTATCAATAAACAGTAAAATAAGATTTACTCATTTTTTTTTTTCGAATTATGTTTACGTTTTACTTTAATGTTTTGCTTATTTTGAAACTGTATATACTGTATATATAAAATGTATCTTAAAATGTGTAACATGTGTTTTTAATATTATGGAGGGGGGAAAGCAGGAAGTGAGTAAATACTTATGGAACTTCGGCCTATCCAGCTTTTTTGTCATCGGGCCTACCCTTCCGCCACATTAGGTCGGATAGTCGGGAGTTTACTGTATTTGAAATTTGGCAAGATTTCTCATTCAAATAAAAATTTAATATTGTAGAATTCTAAATTTTGTATATTTATTTATCAGTTGATTGATTTTTCAATGTTTTATGAGAAATTGAACATTTTAACTATATGTGATAGCACGTATCTGTGGGAATTATTTTCAATTTTAAAATATTACAAAACCGCAAAAAAGAAAAAGATTAATAGACCAGCATAGACCAAAAATTGAAAATAACAGCTAAGTAATAAAATTGGAAAGATTTTATTAATGAAAAATAGCGTCAAGTTTCTTAATTTTTTTTTTTTTAATGATACAATTTTATTTGGTACTTTTCCAGCATAGGGGTCTTAGTGAGATAAAGAAAACGGGTTTGGCAATAGAAGAAAATTTGGCAACCTATTCACTATTTCATATACTATACAAGCATTTTTTTTTTCAATATTTATACAATTTATTTAATAAAAGAAGCCATTTATCTATTTTTATATACAAACAGAAGTAAATTGTATGTAAAAAACAACATATATATATATACAGTCGAACCTCGTTAACACGAAATCGCTTAACGCGAAATTTCGCTTAACACGAAATAATTTTCAGGTCCCGTCAGATGAGTCTGAAAATTAATGTTAATTAATTCGTTTAACACGAAATAGAATTTCGGAAAATCCCGCTTAAGGCGAATTTTTTTTTACGCTTCAAAGTCAAAACATGATTGATAATTCAAATCAGTAAGAAAACGAATGTGTAGAAGAAATAATGAATAAATTGAAATTGCTCTCTTGCGGTGGATAAAAGAGGCAATAAGCCAGAACATTGTTTTAACTTTTGCATGTTTGCAAGATGAAGCAGAGGCTTTTGATGATGCTCTCGGTGAGAGCGATTTCATATTTTCTAACGGATGACTGACAAGATTTAAATAGCGTCATAGACTTGCCTGCAGAAAGATATGTAGCCAAAATCGGTAAATTCTTTTTTAGACATTGTTTTTTCCAAGTACATTTGCATAGATGAAGATGTGCTGACTTCGGATGTGACGACAGATGAAGAAATAATTGCTGAAAAATAAAGATGACAACATTGAAGTGTCAGACGAGGAAGAAGAAATTGACACAGAACGAAAAGGTTTAGTGTCAATAAATGAATCTACCGCAGCATTGAAAACTGTACACCGTTTCCTTATGGATCAAGAGGATACTTCCCGAGCTTTGGACAAATTAGATTAGGTCCATATGATCCTAAAAAAAGTACTCTACAAAAATTGAAGCCAAAGTCAATAACGGACTATTTAAAAATATGATTAGCATGTAAATAAAATTATTATTGCCTAAAAAACGATAATTAATTTGTTAATGAAATTTACTATTTCTTATTAATTTATGATTGTTTGAGCAGGGATACATTTGTAGGCTAATTTATTTAGTTTTTATATCTAACATAGATGGTGCCACTATTATGACGGTTAACACGAAATTTCGGATAACACGAAAAAAATTCCCAGTCCCTTCAATTTCGTGTTAACGAGGTTCGACTGTATATATATATATACAGTAGACTCCCTTTGCATAGCTTAAAACCGGAGGTTATACAGATTTTAGAATTTTGCAGATTTTTGGTCACTGTTTTGTTTACATTTTTTAAACAATAATTTGAATTTAATAATGCACTCAAAATTATAATGAATTCTTACAATAAAGTAAAATAAAATAAATAAATAAACATTTAAAATATTAAAAGCAAGTAAAAAGTCAAGTAAATAATTAATAATGCATAACTAAATATCTATAATCATGAGATACTTTTTTTTCTTGAATTACTCAGTGAAACTCACCTTATAAATGTACACTAATAATTCATATCAAAATCTTAAAATAACAAAGTTTTCATTCATGTTTAGCCATGCTTAATAACCAAAAAAACTTGATTAATACAAAAATTATTTGGTAAAAATATTGCGATCGCCACTGATATCAGCAGTATCTAGCATTTTTTTAGAAATAAATTTATACTTCCTTCATGAGAAAACATGAGTTGAATCATATCAAACAGAATTATACATTAAAATGTGTACAGAATGATACAATAAAAAAAAAAAAAAAAAAACTGAAATTTTACACTTACATTTTAATTGTAAGTTTCATTGTTTACATCGGGAACGATGTGCGGATTTTAAGAATTTGCGGCAGTCTACTGTATATATATATATATAAACAAGCATACAAATTCATTAAGTTTGTTTTCATAGCTATTTATATCATTTGGCAACAAATCTTTCTTTCTGAAGCTCAAATCGTACCGTTTTTATAAACATGCCAAGGTCCCTAAACTGGAAAGTACCTTCTATTGTAATAATATAAGCTTGAAAAAAGCTTTTGCCATTTAGATGAAATTGTGTTTTAATAAGGTTATAATTAGTATGTATGTATTTTATTTTATTCAATGCCAAAAATAAAATTTGTGTAATACTTAATGTGGCTCTTGTAATATATGGGCTTGATAAATCTAATCCATTACTGTTTAATCAATCAAACAATAATATTTCAAATTTAATTGTTTTCCTTTACCACAAATAAAATTTTGGCTGTGCCCAAGCAAGGAAAATCCAAATTATAATTATTCAATAAACGATCTTAAACTGTTTGCATTCTATGACAATTAACAGACTGTTTGAAAGTAATATTTATGGCTATATACTGTACAAATATGTCGCTACAGTATGGAACCATTTTTTATCCGGAATCCAGTTAACCGGAAAACCAGTTATCCAGAATGATATTTCCAATTGACGGATTTCAGAATTTCTCCAGAAAAAATGTGTCACAGTGCTAGTTTGACATGTTCATTGCTAAATACATTACTCACATGCATGGCATAATTTGATGTCAATATCTAGTATTTTAAATGATAGAATTTAGTTAAATATTGGGAGTTTTAATTTTTATGCAGAAATGTTGTTAGGGAAGTGTTATGCAGAAAAAAGGGATTCCAATAAATTGTCTTTTCTCAAACTCTGAATAATCTTTGTTATTGATTGGATCAGATTTTTAATCTGTGTAATCTAATAATTAATTTGAAATCAAAAACAATGTCACAGCTACACATATTGTACAAATAGATGTTGTTTTAATAAGTCCAACCAGTTATCCAGAAAAACCAGTTATCCGGAATACATGTGATCCCAACCATTTTGGATAAATGGTTCTATACTGTATATACATTTTATTTTATTTATACAGATATACAATACTTGTTTTAAAAAACTATGTTGTAGTTTATATATATATATATAGATATATATATATATATATATATAAGCAACTGTAATATCTCTGAATTATAAGGAATTCACTATTTAAAATAGCACTAAAAGGATGAACTGATTTTTTGTCTGCCATTTTCACAAAGTGCACTTTGTGAAAGTGTAATTTTTACAGTATATGTTTAGGATTTTTGAAAGTCCAGAAACTATTCTGAACAATTAATTTAATCCTCTCCAAAATTACAATATTCTTACACATATACTCAAACACTGTAGGTAACATGATTTTCAATAAAATCTATTTAAAATGTTTAATTAAAACAAGAAAGAAGAAAAAAAGAATTATCAACTCAGTTTTAAGATTTTAAATGTATATTTAGAAGTAAATATTTGAAGCATATTATCAAGAAAAGAAAAAGCTTTCAGGATATTTAGAAAGAGGAGAAAATGAAAATTTAAAGAGATGCAAAATTTTCAAGCTCAGAACAAAATATTTATGCTTAGTGTTTATCCTAGAAAGAAAAAGGGCAGGTTACTAGTCACTAAAAAAGTCACTATTGAAGCAGAAAAAGGGCATTAGTTGATTAGAGAAAGGCATTATTGAAACTTAAAATGTATTATTGTTTTTGATAACATTTTTTTTAAAAAAAAAGGGGGGGGGGATTTTATTTTTAGATATGATGAAAAATGTAACATTAATTTTGAATTATTTTAGAATAATATTAAAAAAAATAATCAATTTACAACATGATTAAATAACTTCTAGTATTTTTCCTAAAGAAATGAGGAAGTTCTATAATTTTTGCAAGCTCTCGAGCACAAGGTTCTATAAATACTGTAATACAGAGAAAATTTTTACTAGAAATCTCTGGGTACAAGGAAGGGCTCATTTTATTACTTTTAATAAGGGCGAGGACATTTTGCTGATTTTAAAAAGGGGCACTACACCCTTTAAAAGAATGCTAGAGGAACATAATTATACACAAATATATTTATAGAATTTAATATTTACCTAAGTTTAGTTTATATCTTTCAAACATGAAATATGCATCTTCACCGGCAATTTCTTTGATCTACACAATACAAGACAAACACTATTATAATAGTCTACATATAATTTAAATCAAATTTTATAATCAAAATCTGGCAAACCTAATACCTCTGATATTAGAAATTTGCCATCAGAATTGCAATCTGCATCAGGGCATGTTATGGTGACATTTCCTTCTTTGATATTAATGGTAAGATATTGTTGGAGGCACTATACAAAATAATATATATATAAGAATTAATGTCAAAATTTTTTAAACATAATTAAATAGATAAAAGTTATAAATAATTATTAATAGCATAGCAGCAACTAATTTAAAATACTGCAATAAGTAACAGTAACACTGCAATAAAAATAAAATTTATATTATTCAAATATAAAAACCAATTCTCACTGTTTAGAAATGTAGTAACTGAAAGATTATCTATTTTTCCTTGCTGCATATATATCTCAATATTTTGAAAGAAAATTCCTTCTTATATGGATTATTCTACAGAAAACATTCCTCTTTGAGTGTAAAAATTTCAATACAAAATTTTATATATTAATATTCACAGTTCATGATTCACACCTTTTAAGATGTATATATGTGGTGATATAGTCTTTTCATTATTTGCTATTTCATTTATTTTATAAAGGTGTAGGAATTTCTTTAATAAGATTGTTACGGAGGATACAAATATACACAATTTTTTGTTTCATAATGCCAAACATTTTTAGAGAAAAATATAAAATTTGAAGTAAATATACCAAAAATTTATGCATAAAAACTTCTTTTTATTAAATAAATCAAGAAAAAAGAATACTTCAAGTTGATGACCTTTTCTAGTTCATTGAGAATAATTCAAAATTAATTATAAATGGGTCATTTCAATTTTACATGCAGATTTCAACTTTTATAGAAGTAATTTTTTTTCCGTTACATTTTGGTCACAATAATTGCATTTTGTAGCCATATAAGGCTTAAAGTACAGCAAATAACTGAAGGCCGCACTTAATGTTATTTATTTAAGCTAGAAAACAAGTTGACAGAAGCCAGGGTGTACAAATTTGTAATCTCTGTTACTGGCACAAAGATACAATTATCCTATTTAACAAATTTTTAAGTTAAAACTTTTTCAAAACAACGCAATATCAAAATTGGCATTTAGTGATTGTGTGACCACTTACTGAGTAAATAAATCTATTGAGAGATTATAGAACAATCAGAATAGAAAATGTTCAGAAATTAATTACTACTTGTACCAAAGGTTACATGAGGTAACTGAAATGACATAAAATAACAAAAAAGTTACCAACATCACCAACTAAATTTAGTGATTTTGTTCTCTTTATATGTTAAGAATGATATTTATATTTTACTACACCAACAATTTTCTTAATTAAATGAATTGATGTCTAATATTGAAGAATAACATCTGCATCTGGTAACAGAGGTTATATTCAGAAACAAAAAAAATTATTATGAGAACACACTATAAAGGGATACACACATATATACACATATATAAAGGATGTGAATTTCTTTTCACTTTGCATACAACCAACAGAGTGAAAAATGTGTTCAGACCGGATATCCAACCCAGATACCTTGGTATAGCGCACCAAAAGCTTTATCATTTAAGCCATATGGACGACATCCAGTCTGGCATTTTTCACTTATATATACGTTGGCAAGGCTGCAACTCTACAGTGCAAGGTGGAATGTCATACATGAGCACACTATTCAGTGGCATACATGAGACGAAAAAGTTCCCAGCATCGGATGATATATCTAAATTTCCCATTAAATTTTCAGCAAGACTGAAACTACGCCATAAATCTTTAAATGGCACTACAAAGGATGTGAATTTCTTTTCACTTTGCTAAACAGCATACAACAAACAGAGTGAAAAATGTGTCCAGACCGGGGATCGAACCCAGATACCAGCAGTGAAAAGAAATTCGACCAAAGTGAAAAGCCATTCAACCAAACACGGTAAAAAGAATTGTTTGGCTGCTTGTTCTTACAAACAGGATAATTGTATCTTTGTGCCTGGTAATATAGATTAAAAATTTGTACACCTAGGCATGGCTTCCAGATACACTAGATTTTGCTAGTCATCGCAGACAAATAGACAGACAGACAGACAGACACGCACACAGAGCGAAACTTTCTTTTATTAATATAGATAATGGCACTAAAATGCATTTTAAGTAATTACCACTCATAGATGGTAGTGTAATCGAATTCTTTTGTGCAGCCCTGTAAAATAATTATAAATACTACCGTAAAATCCTGTTAATCCGCCCCCCTAAACGAGACGGAAAATCATAAAATAATCAGGGGGGGGGGGGTGCTTACACGGTATTAAAATTGTAGTATATGATATTTATGGATGGTGGTCAGGGCTTGAAATTCAATTTTTCCAAGGAGGGGAGTCTCCCTACCAACATTCTTAAATGGAGGGGAGTAGTAATGTTTGGGAGGGAGAAAAAAAAAATCTTTAAACCCCACTATTATTTTACGTGCTATTTAAAGAATTACATTAATGCAGACATGACAAAATACCATTGAAAAAAATTAAGTCAACTGAGAATGATTATGTAAAATGTTTATTTTTATTATAAAAAAGGGAAAAAAGTTAAGTTTTATATATGCAGTGTATTTTTCAAGTTCCATTAAATGTGTTAGGGACCCTTAACAATTAGGTTGTTAAATAAATTTCTGAATTTAGATTTTATTTGATTGAGATTCACCGATCGATCGCAGAAAAGATGCAAATTTCGTCGATCGATTGCGGAATGAACGAAAGTTCGTCGATCTGTCCCAAAAAAACGCAAGGTTCGTCGATCAGTCGCTTAAAAAACGCAATGTTTGTCGATCTGTCACAGAAAAAACGCAAAGTTTGTTGATCAGTCGTTTAAAAAACGCAAAGTTCGTCGATCAGTCGCTAAAAAAACCTTAAGTTCGTCGATCAGTCGTCAAAATAAATACCACAAAGTTCGGCGATCTGTGGTTGAAAAAATGCAAAGTTCGTGGATCTGTCGCGGAAAAAATGCAAAGTTTGTCGATCTGTCGTGGAAAAAACCACAAAGTTCGTCGATCTGTCACGGAAAAAACGCAAAGTTTGTTGATCAGTTGCTTAAAAAATGCAAAGTTCGCCGATCAGTCGCTTAAAAAATGCTAAGTTCGTCGATTAGTCGTGGAAAAAACACAAAGTTCGTTGATCTGTCACGGGGAAAAAATGCAAAGTTCGTCGATCCGTCGCGGAAAAAACTCAAAGTTCGTCAATTGGTTGCGGGAAAAAAAATCACGAAATTTATCGTTCGGTTGCAGGTAAATTAAATAACGCAAATTTCTCCAAAAATACTGAAATTTTTTGGGCGGGAAACTCTCGCTCACGATCTTTTTTGGGCGGGATTTCAAAGTTTTCGGCGCGAATCCCGCACTGAAATTCAAGCCCTGGTGGTGGTGGTGGGGGGGGGGGATGCTAATGGCCGATTGTCGCAAAGTATGCATTATTTTAATAAAGTGACAAAAGAAAAACATTAAAAAAAAAAATGATATACAAAATACAAAAACAGTATAACTTCACGATTAATGGTGATTTCAGATTATAGAAAATTCTGGATTTCAGAAGCTTTGAAATTGGAATGCATTTAGATAAATAATAACACGCGACGGCTCGGCTGCGATCTGTCATTAATATGGTAACAGAAAAATAAAACGAACTTAATAATTTAAAACAATTAAAAAACACTGAGAAATTGCAGTTGAAAATGTCCTGAAATACTTTCTAGAACTAGTAACATTTTATGTGGTGTCGCCATCTGTTGTAAATTAGGGAGATTAAATAACCATTTTTTTTATCATGATTTTGTATCTATAAATTCTAAATAAATAATACAAATCACAAAAATTGAGAACATACAGAACAAATTGGTAGTGTTGCCAGATTTTTAAAATGAAGAACATTGCTACCACAAAGATAGCACAAAATGCGCTACAAATTCGACTGTTGCGCCATCTACTGAAATCAAACGATAATTTTTTTGGGATTGGTTTTCATAATAACGTTAAAATACGACTATAAATTCTTTGATAAAATAAATAGATTCTTAATCAAAATATTTCACATACAGCATCAAATACACATTTTTTAACTTATTTCATGAGAAAATTTCACTATTGATATTTTTATTACCTTCATATCGCCATGGAGATAAATTTACAGCAAAACTAATGTTTGGTTTTTATTGCTGTTTCAGATTGACAATAGTTGAAGTTGTGTACAGTCCCTGGCCAAATTATTAGACAGTTGTTTTTATTATAATTTATTAAATATCTGGAAAGATATATGAGGAATTATCCTGAAACTTCAGGAGTGTAAACAACATAATAAACGTCATATATTTCCGGGAAGATTTTTTCCCGAAACCCCATAAGGGGCCGTCAACAAATTGAAGAAAAACGAATATCTTTTGGATAACCCTGTAAAAACTAATGTTGCAAAAAGCATTCAAACTATAGATTATGATTAAGTGGCTTATTGTAATAATGTGGGTTCATTTTTATGAAGATAGCATGTATAATCAAAGAGAAATTCACGTTTTTATAAAAACAGTCCTAAATTTTACCAAGTTTTTTGCTTATAATTTGCAGAGTTTTTAATATAAAAAAATCCCTGACGGCTCGGCCTACAGGCACAGGTAGATTTCGAAGACGCAGAACGTGGGGCGCCTGTTTGTCAGGAATTGCGGAAGAAATGACCTTTTTGCGATGATGCTGCAGTTGGAACCGCCTACTTCGAAACCAAACTTGTTTGCAGGCGAAGCCAGCAAGGATTTTTTTTTTCTTGCTATAAGAGTTGGTCCTATAAAAAACATGTCAATATAAAAGTTTTAGATAATATTAAGAGGATTTATAATAAATTTAAGCGGATTTGATATATTTTGAATTGACGAAGTTATGAATTTTTTTCTTCTAAAACCCCACTCCCCCCCCCCCACTTAAGGCAGTTTTTAATTATATCAAAAATCTGTCATACATAAATTTTCGGCCCTTCTCCTAGAAGTAATAATAACTTCGAACGGATTCGATATGTATCATAATTAAGAAATTATGGGTTTTTTCTGTTTTCACAAAAAGTCCCCTCCCCTATCCCCCCCTTGGTTCGATTTTGCCCATTAACGAACTTGACCGAGACTTTATGCCCCTTGATTTTATGTATCAGTTTCGAAAAGATGCGGGAGTTGGAACCGCCTACTTCGAAAAATAACTTGTTTGCAGGCGGAGCCGGCAGGGATTTTTTTATTTTAAATTTTTTTTTGCTATAACGGTTAGTCCTATAAAAAACTTGTCAATATAAAAGTTTTAGATAATATTAAGAAGATTTATAATAAATTTAAGCGGATTTGAAATCTTGGGAATTGACGAATTTATGAATTTTTTTCTTCTAAAACCCCCCTTCCCTCCCCCCCTTAAGGCAATTTTTAATTATATCAAAAATCTGTCATACATAAGTTTTTGGCCCTGTTCCTAGAAGTAATAACAACTTTAAACGGATTCGATACGTATCATAATTAAGAAATTATGGGTTTTTTTCTGTTTTCACAAAAAGCCCCCCCCCCCCCTTGGTTCAATTTTGCCCATTAACGAACTTGACCAAGATTTTATTCCCCTTGATTTTATGTATCAGTTTCGAAAAGATGCGGGAGTTGGAACCGCCTACTTCGAAAAATATCTTGTTTGCAGGCGGAGCCGGCAGGGATTTTTTTTGTTTTTAATTTTTTTTTGCTATAACGGTTGGTCCTATAAAAAACTTGTCAATATAAAAGTTTTAGATAATACTAAGAGGATTAATAATAAATTTACGCGGATTTGATATCTTGTGAATTGACGAAGCTATGATTTTTTTTCTTCTAAAACCCCCCTTTTTTCCCCACTTGGGGCCATTTTTAATTATATCAAAAATCTGTCCTACATAAATTTTCGGCCCTTTTCCTAGAAGTAATAATAACTTTAAATGGATTCGATACGTATAATAATAAAGAAATTATGAGGATTTTTCTGTTTTCACAAAAAGCCCCCCCATTTCCCCCCCTTGGTTCGATTTTGCCCATTAACGAACTTGACCGAGATTTTATGACCCTTGATTTTATGTATTAGTTTGGAAGAGATTTATGCAGAATTTTTCCAGTTATCGTGGTCAGAAAAAAGTGACATAGATAGATAGATAGATAGATAGATATATAAACTTTTGAACTGGGGGTGTTTTTGGGTTCTGGGAGTCATGATCGGCGTAAATCTGCAAAAATTTTTCAAAATTTCCAACTTAGGTGAGAATGTAATAGGTAGTATTTCTTACGAAATCTACCTAAAACAAGTTATTTTCAGAAAATATGACAAACAAAATTATACACAATACCCTGCAATCAGAATGAAAAAATAATAAAAATTGTATGAAAAATGAGCAGATTTACTAAATATTGTTTCACTGCGCATGCGCGAATTCAATCAAAATATACTGTGCATAATATATTAGCTTAATGTATAGACCAACGTTTATGAATGTCTCAAAAACATAGCTTGAAAATTCTGATAGTAGTCGTCGATAGAATAAGCTCAAAATTCGCTGTTCCCAAAAGGAAGCAAAAAGATAAGGGGCTGTATCCAAATATACTAGCTTATGAAAGTTGACATAATAAGAATGAAGTGTCTCTATTGAATGAAGTGTCTCTAGTATTCTAATAAGACATGTTTTACTCTAGTAGACATATTCATATATAATTTGTTATCAAACATTTGATTGCTCTAAAATAATAATAATAATAAAATAGTTATTTTAGAATAAGTGTTTTTATTTGTATTAATTCCATTTTTTTAAAGTTCATACTATATTCTCTAAACCAAACAATATTTCACTGTCATAACAATCATTTTAAATTACAATAAGAAAAAAAAAACTTACACAAAAAACTGTGCTTTTCTATTAAACGAAAACCATATTACAAATATTTGTGAACATGCTCAATGAAATAAGTTCAACAATATTTCTTCATAAACATATTGAATATTATTATTATCAGAATACATATCTTGAATTCATTTACTTGCATGGTTTCAACTCAGATAACTGAATTCGGTCATTCTCGCAAAAAAGTACACACACACAAAAAAAAAAAAACTACCTAATGTATGTGAATGTGTGTGTATAATAATATGTGTGTGTATAATGTATGTAAAGAAATCTTAAAAATTGCATGAATGTTTTCATTTATGCTTATACAAGGGTAGTTTGATAAGTTCTCGGTCTGACACAGAGATGGAAAACAAGTATGACCAAATGACAATATGTTTGAAAAGTATGATCCTTTAGATGACATGCTGCCAAGTTTCAGACGTGCAAGTTAAATAGGTTACCCGTTAGCTTTAATTCATTTCTGTTTCTGTTCTTGTCAGATACAAATTAACAATTCACCCCCTCCAAAAAAAATAATAATAAATAGCTTGATTTTGCCTAATTTTAATTTACTATCAGCTGTTCATTGATCGTCTGTTCAGAAGTGTCAGGTAAATGTTTTTGGTCTACATGGGCTGAAATATTCAGATCGCGAGCCAGAGGACAGGTATCTTTGTCTGTCAATGACTCAGTGTAAAAAATAAGCTAGTACATTATGTACAATTATAAAAAAAAAAAAAAAAAAAAAAAAAAAAAATATTGCATACATATTTATGCAAAATTTTAAAGTACAGCATTGTTCAGATTATATGTTCGCAACCCACTGTATATGAAATTATAAAATTAATTATCACATAGACAATTCAAATGAAAATTCGCTAAAAAATTGAATATAGTTTAAAAGAAATGGAAAATATTTAAAATATCATAATTTTGAAGCTCTATAAAGTAGTAAATAAATATAGATAAAAAAAAATATGTCTTTTATTTATTGAAACAAAATAAAATTCTACGATTCCAGAAACAAATGTAAAAAAAAACTATTGGAAATAAAATTGCAAGCTTGCAAAGTTCAGAAAGAATAACACAAAAGCCTTAAATCCTTTTAAAAAAATCCAGGACTTCAGACTCCACCTTCCCCTTTCCACACCCTGTCATACTCTGTCAAAAAGCGAGCGTGAATTATTATACCGCTTTAAACCCATACACGAAAATCATCTTATTTGTTTATTATTCCTGCAAAACGAATATTTCATTATTATTATTTTTTAATTTCACACAAACATGCAGTTCTTCCTCACATCCATAACAGGATTGCAAAAAGGATTTCAAAAGAACATATCTGTCATTTTAATTAAATAAGTCTCATTATTTGAACAGCAACCAAATGGTTAAAAAAAAATCACATTTAGAGAAGATTAAATGGACAATTCCGTTAGTAGCAACATATTTATCTGTTACTCACAGCAGGGAAAATATGAAGTTAGGAAGAATTTATTGTTTTTGGCTAGAAGCATGGCTAGAAATATAACGCTCGTCAATGAGTTCTGAAAATTTCAACTTGTTTTTTTTTTCTTTTTGAGGCAAGACTTGAGACATTTACTTGTAAAAATAAATAGGCACTATAGCTTAAAATTTTAACTAAACTGTCTTATTTTCATGGAAATTATGTTCTCGCATACTGTGTTTTCTTCAAGGGTGTTCTCAAATCTAACCTAGCAACATTGACACATTTAAAAATATTTTTTATTATTATTATTTTTTTTTTTTTTTTTTTTTTTTTTGTAAATGCAAAAATTTTGCAAGTGTTATTAAAAATTGTTAAAAATTATTAAATCAAATAGTGTTTTACATTTTTCGATAAAGGCAAATGCTATTTCAGAAAACTATGTCAAGTTGGGGTTTTGAACCAAATTTCTGGGTACAACAGCCCAAGGCGGTGCAGACTCTTCTCAGTAAATTGTTATTTAATTAATATGAACTTTTAAGTAACATATTAAAGCGGCAACAGGTTCTAACTTCTAACACAATAACAATGTTATTTATCCTGTTATGTTAAATAACGTTCATCCCTAGTAAAATGAATGTTGTGTTCTAGATGTAGATGTCCATAGAGGAGACTTTAGACTTATATTCATTAATATATTGAATATTAAAATTATTGTGTCAGAAATGTATTTAATAGCTGACTTAAAATTTAAATATACATATGAATGAAAAGATTAGGAAATTTGCTACATTTCCTAATATTTATCCCTTTGGGACAGTAAAATGTACCTTTTTGTGACGAATGATTCAATTTATCTTTAAAAAAATTGCAAATAATTTTTAATGACAAACACTTAAAAATTTCAAACAATATAACTAAACATATAACATATATAGAAATGGAAGGGAAAAATGTAACTTACCGATACACAAAATGCACATTTACACTCACGTAATGTATACATATCTCTAGCTGGCACACTTGTTAAACACAGTTTACATAAGACATAATGGCAAGGATTAGGTATGTATTCTTCGGGTTTTAAAAATGTTGATGATTTTAAATTTGTATCTACATTGTTTAATGCTGCACTTGATTTATGCAATCTGTACCAAGTATATGATGGATATTTCATTTGAGAATTACTGTTCCTTGGATTTGGAGATAGATCTCGCGTGCTTCCAGCAACATTTGATGTATTTAATGAAGGAACCATGTTATAGACATCACTGCAGCTGAATGATGTTCTAAAAGGTAATTTTTCAGGCATTGCACATAAATTACTAGAACGACCTAAACTTTTACCAGCTGGAGGTAAGAGTTTCCACAATAAAAATGTAGGGCATCTTTCAACAGATTCAAAAGCAGTAAGCCCTGTGTCACAAGATTTTGAAGATGGCACAGTAAAAGTCTTTTCACCTTGTGTCATTTCTTTAGCAGATCTACTGCTCTTGCTTTTCCGTAACAACCAACGGAACGAAAAAAGTTTCTGCTTGCCATCACGTGTTTCCAGGTGACACTTTGATTTTATTAAATTCTTTTCACTTGGTGGAGCCATGGTCAAATTTAGCTGATATCTACATTAACATCTGAAACAGGAAACAGCTATTAGAAACATGCATACAAGTAACTTAAAAAACATCATAAAATATAATTTTTACAGGCTGCATAGCTTAATACAGACTTGAGAAGAAAAAATCCAAGGAGTCTAGAAACATTCTAAAGAGTACAAGAATTTTAAAGGACCTATCATATTTTTTCATGTGGTATGCTGTACCCTCGTGTAACAAGCACACCCACCTTATTTTTTAATACCTCATTTAGAGAGAACACGGATTTTATTCTAGTAAAATCTAATAGTTAGTGCTAAAATTACAAAGTATTCACAATGCACTGCTTACTGGTTTCATAAATATGAATACAAAATTGCTAGCAAACTCTTTTATGCAGTGACCAATGGCTGAAGTTGACACCATTTAACAAACACATTTTCAAACTAATAAATAAATTTTTCTGCAGATTCAACATCCTTCACATTCGGTGCCTTTCAAACTCTGACTCTCTCAAAATAGATAGAGAGGGAAAAAAAAATCACCTGCACGTATGCGCCCTGCTGCCGCCGTTCTACAAGTGGAGGCGAATACAATGGCCATGGCCATATATTATATCAGGGGTCTGTCCAGACTTTTTTCACAGGGTCCTGTTTTTGTGAAATTGAGAAAAGCTTTTTATTTTTGTGAAAAATCTAGTCATAATTTTGTGAATTTGAAATGATCATTATATTCAGGTTCTTGTTTATACATTTTTAAGAAGATATATGAATGTAAAATACATATATTTTCTTTACATGTGTAAAAGTGACAAGTCAGATTTTACTTTTAAATGATTAATTTGTGAAATGTTCAGTTTAAAGGTGGAATTTTTTTTTGAAAAACCTATTTTTAAGACAAATAATTTTGTGAAGGGTCCTGTTTAAAGGAAAATACGTTTGTGAAGGGTCCTGTTTTAGGGAAAATTGTTTTGTGAAGGGTCCTGTTTTGAAATAAAAAATTTTGTGAAGGGTCCTTTAAAGGACCCAATTTTTTCCTAAACAGATCTCTGTATATATATATACAGAGGCCAGTTAAATCCCAAAAACTCATCATGTATCACATGCACCTAGATTTTAAAAGTAAATTTTGAAGGGAAAACAACATGGCATATACAAAAAAATACAGAACTTCATTTTTTTTAAAGAATATCAGTAATCATTTTAACTTTACCTTTATAAACATGAGAAGATTTTTATTTAACTTCTTTTAAAGGTTAATCTCTTCCAAGTCATACATGCTTAAGCAGTATTATTCACCGTGTAATATATGTTTCCATTTTCTATTCTTGTATACCTCTATTAAAACATATAATACTAAATTAAACTTTGCAATAATTTAAGGCGTATTTTGTTTATTTAAAGAGTTCTAGGTACTCCTTGGAAAATTTTTCATATCCTAAGGACTTTCTAAGTAGTCTGGATGAACCCTGTTTTATAAATAAAAGTACTCAGCAGTAATAAAAATATTGTAATTTAAAAAAGCTTCAGTTAAATTTATAACCATAATTCAACAAATATTTTTCAAAACTTTCTAAATTTATACTTCAAATTATTTTGCTAAATTCACAAATATGAATATCAGTTTCCCAGTAGCAGAAACAGCGAAGCACAGCAGCAGGCACTGCAGATTATTTTAGACTTTGTCCCGTACCCATTGTTTAGGCCCATATACTGTAAAAGTACTGAAATCGGATTATAAATGAAATGTTTACAAGCATGGATTGGTGTGAATGGACAGGAAAATCTAGCACAGGTTTGTAGATTTGGTTATGGATAGACAGAGGTAAGTTACAATGTACTTGCCCTAATATTTTTTCATTTTTTTAATTATTTTATTTGTTATATTATGTTGAAGGTGGAAATTTGTGTTTCTTTTCTGATTTTCTAAGTTTGCCAGTACATAGCTTTGCACCTAGTGCCAGTAAACTACCTGCACTATCCTTGCTATGGTTCTGGTATTATCTGTATGTTATTTATTTTTAAATATTATATATATATATATAATATATATACACAGTAGTCTCCCTAAAATCTGCAAACTCCTAAAATCTGCACATCGTTTCAGATGTAAACAATGAAACTTACAGTTAAGATGTCGGTGAAAAATTTAAGTTTTTTTATATTTTTATATTCTGTAAAATATATATATATATGTGTGTGTATTAAAGTCCATAATAAAAAGAAAGATACTTTTAAAACCAATATAAACTTGTATAATATTAAACTATCATAGAGGTAAAGTGTTTTTTGCTCTGTTATAAATAGGTCTATTTTCTGTTTTTAACTTATTTTAATAGTTAAACAAAGCAAAATATTAATTAAACACGGAAAATCATTTTTAATATTGTAATAAAGAGGTTGCTTTAGCACACCAAATGAAAAAAAAAAAAAAAAAAAAAAAAAAAAAAAAACAGAAACAAAACACATTAAGATACTACACTATGAATAGTTCTACAGATTATAATATCTCTTAATTCATTTCATCAAATTATGCATGTATTTATGTATAGTATGTAAACAGATACTATATTTAAAGTTTCAAGTTCAGTTTGCAACGTTTATCTACATTATGCAACTGAAAATTATCCTGAATCAGACAAAATATTATAGAAACATGAATTAAGAGACATTTAAAACTAAGAGCATAGTTTAAAAATGGTAAAATTCGTTATCTTCGTGATCAGCAGTATTATAAAGAATTACATTTTATATTAAAAAAAAAAAAACTTGTAAATACATTAAAATTAGTCTGAGTGATGATCGTTATTATGATTTGAAGTGAAATCTTAAGGATTAATCTGCAAATTTGTTTACTATTTACTAATATTCTTCTTTTAAGATAGTTAAACTCTCCCATTTCTCCAGCCCTCAATACTTACCGTGAAACTTTCTCTACAACGAAAATGTCTAACTCATACAGATATTCAAGTAAACAATAACGAAACCAACTTATAGAAAATTTAAAAACTAATGTGGAATGTTTTCAATATTAAAATTTGTCTAGAACATTACTAAAGACACAAAAAAGAAAGAAAACTTCTGGAGGAACAAACAAAAATTTGAGTTTCGATGTGAGTGAGTTTCGATTAACTTCATAGATAGAGAACACACATCAACCACAATAACACAACACAAATCCTAAACAATTTATAAATAAAAGACTATTTTTGATTCCCTAACCTTGGCACAAGTTCACATATCAAAATAATCAAGATCGGCGCCATCAGCTTTCGGCTGGCAGGTATAGAGTAATAATCAAACACAAAGTCTTCTCCAGCTGGAAAATTCAGGTCCAGGTAGACGACGGACCTTTACAAAAGCTAAGTTGTTTATGCGCAGAACTAACAAAATTTGAGGTAAATGGACATGAATTTAGCACGTGAACAACTGCACTAGATTGGTTTTCAAGTGGTCGCCTTGGCAACTAATTAGTTGCAAAAATTATGAAGTTATAATTATTTGTTAGAAGAAAGTTCAAAGAAAGGGATATTATTCTAGAGATCCGGCAATAAATTTTTCAAAAGCTAAATACTTTCAAAAGGACCTAATTGATTTTTTTGTAGCCTCCAACCCAAAGGAAAATTTATTACGTTCCACATCATTCTACTACATACTACAACTTTTCCTTTTTTGTTTACATTTTCAAGCTGATAAACATGAATAATTTGAATGTCTTTCGTCGGGAATTTAGTACATTTAAACATTTATACAGAATATATCAGCCTTTAAAATCATTTCAAAAGCCAAATATCGTTCTATATAATGTGAGATGCTTGTCTGCGGTCAATAAGAACAAAGGTTATTTTGTATTATGATTTTATTTGGTGATGTAGCTATTAATGTTTTACTCCATTGACCTTTACTTATAATTTTAGTATTGTTTTCTATAACAACTTACTAAGAAAGTAAATTATTTTTTTGAATATACAGTTAAAGTTGTAATTTATATTTATAGGCATTTTATCACAAGAAACCGTGTTATCTCTAAAATATATTTAATTTTCAAAATGCATGTTTATTTCAATTCTATTCATAACTAGCGTTTAAATAATTCAGTAAAATAGAAAAAAAGAGGAATCTTCTTTAATCCACAGCCAACTAGCGTATTGGTATTTTAGCGGACGTGTTTTGGTGCAAAATTAATTTTTTTTTTTGTAATCAAATTTGTTTTCTTATGAGGAAAATATGGAACAGATGTGTTACACTCACGCACCGATATTTGGCGACTTTTCGATTGGCGATATTTACAGGGCCGACCCGACTCCAAACCAATAACTTAATACAATAGCCAGGTTACCATTAAAGGAAAAAATCCCCAAAATTTGGCGACTTTTTTCCTTTTTATAACCGATTAAAAAAAAAAAACGGTGCGTGAGTGTAAGACATCATAGGCGAAAATATTTAATGTATCCTAGGTGATTATCTCATCGCTTATGTTTGACGTCAACTTGGATGTGGACCGGACTGCAGAAGATTCGCAGGAAGCAATGACAGTTAAGCTTAAGAAAATCACTAATTAAATAATTAATCTTATTGAAAGCAAGCCTAATATGTGAAAATATATTCATAAACACTAAAAGGATTACCATAGCTGAATTTATGTGTAAAATGTAAACTAAGCTACAAATTTGGCCCTCATGTTCAAGGGGGTGTCACAAACATTATTACATTATGAATATCAGTCATTAACAGGGCTTTACAATATTTGATAAAATCTGGTGGCCAGCAAATAATTCTAGTCACCAGTAAAAAATATTTATCCCCCCTCTTTCTTCATTGATTTTCAAAAGGCTTTTGTTTTTGAAAATTAGTTACAAATAGCATGCAATAATAGCACGTGATTTTTTATTTCAATATAAAAGTAAAATAACGTAATAAAATAAATGAAATAGCTTCCATTATTTAAAAAATAAAAATAAAAATAAATAAATGATAGTTTGATATAAATAAATATTGATATACATAATAAAAATAATTTGTAGAATTAAAATAAAAAATAAAAGTAAATAAATATATATAATGCAAAAACAAAGTTTTCACCCAATTGGCGAGGGGAAAAAATCACGCCAACGTGGTGCGTGTATGACATCTGTGCCAAATATTTACCCCACTCTCCCTTCATTGATTTTCAAAAAGCATAGTTTTTTATGAATTAGTTGAGAAAATTTTATAACAAGCACAGTTTAGAATTATTAGTTACATAGTTTAGTAGTACATAATTTCTAATGAAACATATCAAAATTATATATCTCTGAAAAAAAAAAAAAAAATACTGTAAAGTCATGTTCGAGAAATACTGATTGCCAAATGGTTCAAATGTCCGACTTGTTGAGTGCTACAAAATCTGTCTGATAAAGAGAACATTGATGAAATAGTGAAGCAGGAAAACAATTTTTTGCCTATTTTCCTATCAAAGTCAGTCAAATAATTTTGATTTAAATTACTTTAAAATTTACATTTGATGAATTTATTTTTGCCAAATTAAAAATAAAAGTTAAAAATATTTTTTGTTTGAATATAATTTTTAAGTTTATTACTTAATATTTTGTAACTTTGCAACATCTATAATAAGACATCTTATAAGAATTTTAATTTAACATTGTGACTAACAGAGGCTGCTTTTGATAGAAGACAAGTAACATATTGATTGTAAACAAAAAGCTTATTTATATACATAAAGCAAGCTTGAATAATAAAAATATTTACATTCTTATAAAATAAATCCCAATATGATAAATATCAAAAGCAATTATGTTTTCAAAATAACTCAAGAGTTATTATGTAGCATGCATTGCTAAAATAAATCATTCTCTCCTGTGCTGGTATTATGTAATCAGAATCAGAAACTGGCTGGGGCGAAAAAAGTTTATTAACAATCTACAATAAGAGTTTGAGGATATATATAATATAAAAAAAAAACTTACCTTTCTGAAGTGCATTGAATGTTATTTTTTATTTCCATTTACTGCAGATGATAATCCAGACACATATAATTAAAAAATATTCTGGAGTAAATAATGTGGTTGCTTAATTAAAAATTCACTGTTACACACCCCTCCCATCAAAATTCTCTGGAAAACTGTAAATCAAACCCTCTAACAAAAAAAAAAAAAAAAAAAAAAAAAAATCTGTAAACAATCCAGTATCAGGCACTTGTCTCCGAAACAGGGTAACGTTGACCTATTTTACAAAGTGTGCAGTACACACAGGCACCATGATAATAAAAGTGCCAAACATTTTTTTTTGAGGAAAAAATATTTATAAAATATATATTATTCTTTAATTTTATTAAAATTAATTATTCTTGAACTTTTAATTGTTTTATATGTTTACTTCAAATTAATTACTTATAAGTACTGTGTTATTATTCTTTAAAATGAATGTGATAGATTAATCAGTTTTGAAACTTACAAAAAAAAAATTAGCATTTTATCCAATTTTAGATGCCACAGAGGCTGGATTGACACTATTTCTTATTGTTTTACTGAAAACTCCCACATTCTAATCATGTGACATGCTAGCTGTCTAGAGAGGAAACAAACTTTTTTAGTGCTTAAGATAGAAAAGGCCTTTTAAATTTGGTTCTTCCATTAAAAGTATCAGAGAAGAGAAAGATCACTGCTTGCCGCACATAGATACAGGTGGGGGTGAGAAAAAAATGCTATTTGTGCTCATTTCTTAGATTAATTTTTGTACACCCCCCCCCCCCCCCCCCTTCTTGCCAGATAACGAAACTTGGTCGCCATTTGGCAACCACATTCATCAAGCCCTGGTCGCAGTAACTGGTATTAATTTATTAACTTCAATAAAGGCCTCAAAAAAGCTGTAGATTAGTCCCCTATTGAGATTGTAGATTGTGACCTGGGTACAACTTAAGGAAAAAATTTGAAAAAATATATACTCTTTTATGAAGTAATTTAGCTTAAAGGGACAGTTTAACTTTTCAACATTTTTTTTTTTAATATTAAATATGATTCAAATGGTGAACTCACTGCATTTCAATGTTCAACTAAAAGTACATTTTGAGAAATTTTTGTTTTTAATTGCATATTTAATTAACATTTTTAAAACATTTAAAAAATTTTAAAAACCCTACTACTTTTTATAAATATTAATATTTTTTCCCAATTTTTTTTTCTTAAGATTTTCAAATATGTATTACACAAGATTGTGCATGGATTTTTAGATTCATCTAATATTACATTTAATATATATTTTTTACTGATATACATAGTGTAAAACGATGAAATCTAACACATCTTCATATACTTTTATTTAAAAAAATGAAAACACAAAATCTGAAGGCTAATTCCATGTGTAGATTTATCACATATATAATAAAGAACATGTACTAAAAAGTTTAAATCTCTGTCTCAAATACAAAAAAAACCTTAGCATTTTTAAAACATGAAAGTGAAGAAAATATGAACATGGAGAAAAAGCCATTTAAAGTCTTTATTTGTGAAAAAGTACCCCTTAAACATCAATCCTGTACATATTATACATACAGTATTGTAAACTGTATAAATGTATGTTTATATAAAGCATTTCATGTACATATCATTCATAAAGAAATTTCATGATAGTAAAAAACAAATACCAGTAAATGAAAGAAAATGATCGAGAAAGGCGTATTTTAGTTTAAAATGTACTTTTGAAAGCAAATTTAAATAAATTAAATGTGAAACACTATCTGTCACATCAATCAAAGCATAAAATGTTTCATAAATATTATAGATATTATTTAAATACAAAAAAAAAAAGGTACTTTTTATGTCTTCAAAACAAGTTTAAATTATGAAACACAGAAATAATCATTGTTATTGTAAACAAACTGTTTAGATGTATCTCCCCCCTTTCAAAAGACGTAAAAACGAGAACAATAAGGGAAAATCCAACTAGTCTGACAAAAATCAGGGAGTTTTAACAAATAGCACACACATCAAAAACACAGTGAAAGATAAACAGATGGAGTGCATGTTAGCTAGGAATGTAAACAAGGGATTTAAAGGGCTGTTTCTGGGTGATTGCGCTGGGTGTATTAACAAAATTTACAATATTTCGCGTATAATTGCCGTATGGGTAAAAATGAGGTATCAAAATATTCACAATTAAACAGGCTTTCACTTAATATTGAAAAAAGAAAATCGATTTTTTGATCAATTTTAAGGTAAGCTGTCCCCTTAATAATAATAATAAAAGTAATACCAAACAAATAAAAAATGAAATTAAAGTTGAAACAGGCTTGTAAATAATCATGTGAAATTGTGAAAAAAAAAAAATATATATATATTATATATATTTATTTATATATATATATATTTCATATGAAAATTAATAATAATATAAATAAATATAATTCATATAAAAATTTTCAGCTAAACTTAATTTTGGTATATATATATTTATATATATATATATACATCAAAATTAAGTTTATTTGAAAATTTTTATATGAATTAGAAGAATTTCGGAAATGTCAGGAGAGTTTTGTTCAAGGGATTTATAAATACAGATACCATGGTTTTAGGTTTTTATTTTATGTATGACATAAATTATGAAAAGCTATCAATACATCAAGCTGTCAAAAAGAACACACTCCATACATTTTTATCATATAGGCAGAGTAAAATGGAAATAACCCTTCAATTGGGAATCATGTTCCTTAAAATTTAATATCTATAAAGAAAAAAAACAACCTGTGTTCATATCAAAATAATAATAAGCTTTAAAACTTTGAATGTTAATACCCAAATTTGTCTTCATACAGTGTCTCACATAAGTGATGGGACACTTGTGCTTTACAAAAGGAAACTAATCAAATAAATTAAAAAAACATGTACACATTTTTTTGTGGGTGTGTTTCATACTTAAATTTAGTAAAGATTATTACGTAACATACATTTTTTCAAAATATTAAAATATTAATTTAATAAAAATACAAATGTTTAGAACGGAGCAAAAAATAGCTCACATAAGTGATGGGACACCATTATATATGCAACAAAAATCGTCTGAAATAAGCAATAAAAATATTTTTGGGGGTTTTATTTTTACTTAAAAGCAATTGGCAATGATTTATAAAATCGTCTGCAGTATTTCTCTCCAGTTTGTTTTGGAATTTTTGTGTGTTTTAGCTCTGTGTAGCCATGAATGCTAAACGAAAAGAAACTTCGCCTGAAATTCGAAAATTAGTTATTAATTTGCATATTGAACGTGGAAAATCTATTAGAAAAACTGCTGAAACAGTTAACTTGAGTCGTTCAACAGTTTTCAATATCATTAAACGATATAAAAAGAATCATATGATTCAGGATAAAAGAAGACCTGGCCGACCATCAAAGCTATCCAATGGAATAAAGCGAATTATCGTTCGAAATATTAAAAAAAATCCAAGAATTAGTGCTTCAAAAGTTGCTGCTGATTTACAAGCATTATATAGAATAATTGTTAATCCTGAGACTATTAGAAGGGTAATTCGATCTGCTGGATATCACGGTAGAGTAGCCAGGAAAAAATTCTTCGTAAGTGAAAAGAATAGAAAACTCAGACTAGCTTTCGCAAAATCCAACATAAATAAGAATTCTGATTACTGGAATAAAGTTATATTTGCTGATGAGAGTAAATTTAATATATTTGGTTCTGACGGTAGAATCTTGGTGTGGAGAAAACCCAGGGAAGAATTTCGCAAACAGAACTTGGTACCAACAGTAAAACATGGTGGAGGAGGAGTTATGGTATGGGGGTGTATGTCGTCCGCTGGAGTTGGTAATCTTGTTTTTATTGACAGTATAATGGATCAGTACAAGTATATTGATATTTTAAAGCAAAATTTGAAATCTTCAGCACGAAAATTGAACCTTCATAACGATTTTAAATTCTACCAGGACAATGACCCCAAGCACACTGCTCTGAACGTTAGACTCTGGCTGCTATATAACTGTCCTGAAATAATAAAAACACCACCACAATCTCCAGACTTAAATCAGATAGAGAATATTTGGCAAGAATTGGAATCAAGAATTCGCAAACACACCATTTCTTCAAAACAACAACTAAAATCGGTGCTTCAAGAAGAATGGGGTAAAATCACTCCAGAAATCACAAAAAAAATTAGTCGAATCCATCCCAAAAAGATTAAATCATGTTTTAAAAGTAAAAGGAAATCCAACAAAATATTAAAACCTTTTAAAAAGTAAAATTTTTGGATAAATATTTGATGGAAAAGTAAGTGTCCCATCACTTATGTGAGCCCTTTTTTGCTCCGTTCTGATCAATTGTATTTTTACTAAATTAATATTTTAATATTTTGACAGAATGTATGTTATGTAATAATTGTTACTAACTTTAAATATGAAACACACCCAAAATATTTTTGCACATGTTTGTTTATTTATTTTATTGCAGCTTCTTTTTATAAAGCACAAGTGTCCCATCACTTTTGTGAGACACTGTATTTCAATTATAGAGAGTAATTAACTTTAGATGCCAAATTGAAAGTCATCCGGCCAAAAAATTTAGGGATTATAAAAATGTTTGTTTTAATCTCCTAATATTTAATTACTTTTTGGTATTTTCAGTCATATTTCCTGTATTAATAATTTTTTCGCACTGAGATTTACTCTGTTGTTAGTATTAAAATCATCATAAATATACTTACGTGATAGAAATTACATGTGAAATATCAATTTTGTAATAGAAATTTATTTCTAGAAGCTTTTAATGTGCATATACAAAATTTTAGCTCATTTCTCCTGGTAGTTTTTCAGTTATGCTTAGAAAATCGTCTGCACAATAGTTTGAGGAACAGTGTAATTATTGAAGAGAGAAAAAAGATTAATTTCAGTGATCTTAATCATTTATTACAATATTTAAATGATTTATGCATTTTCCTAACACACATAATATTTTCCATTGAAAAGTTATAAAATTTGCATTAAATCTGAACCTTAAAAGTTACAGTTTTCATTTTTAAGATCACCACAAATTAGTCCAATGTTTAATATTGAATATCTCTGGATCTGGAACTAATCATTGAAACTTTGTGAAAACTTATATCTTTGCTAATTCATATTCTGGTTTTATCAAAACTCAGTGTTTGAATTTAAAATTTTAAAGTTTGTTTATTTTTCTAAATACAAATGACCCTCTGAGCTTATTATTTTAATATAAATTTAAAGAAGACATAATTTCCAATCATATGGCTATTTTCGTTTTTCTCTGCAACAGTTTGTCGATTAAAACATGTAGGGCTACAATTTTCAAACAAGTTTTATTCGAAAGTACATTTTATCCCTATTCGATGATGTAAAAATTGTAAGAAAAAACACTATTTTTATGCTAAATGGCCGCAGCAGATAAATCGCCAAATATTGTTACCATCGCCATTATTCGTATTGCATTAATTTCATTTAAAAATATAAACCTTTCATTCATATCACTTAAAACACATAACTTTCATTTAAAATACACACATTACACTCACTTAAAATACTTGATTTTCATTAATTTCATTTAAAGTACAAAATAAATTTTAAATAAAAAATAAGAAGAAATAATACCATAAATCAAAACATTTTATTTCAACATCAAAGCATCGTTTCTAATTTACACATGTAGGAAATAAAAGCTGCTACTGTCCAAAGATAAAATTTGATTGGCGAGATTTATGCCCAGATAATATAAAAGTACCGAAAAACACTTAATTTTTGATTTTGAGTTATAAGTGTAATTTCATTCTTAATAAATACGTATAATTTTATGAAATCAATATACTTTTCTTTTCTTTGTAAACTTTTTTCTAAAATATCCTCCACATCGAATTTTGGTGGGCGCACCTAGTCACATAATAAAATAATTACAGTATAAAGCTTTATACAAAGCTTCTCATCAGTACAAATAAATATGAATCGATAACCAAAGCTTTACACAATGTTCACATTGATATTTGTAACTGATGAGGAGCTTGTATAAAGCTTGAAACATCCTGCTGCAATTGATTTTAATATGTGATATTAATGTGTTGTTTTTAGGTCGATTTCGTAAGAAATACTACCTATTATATTCTCACCTAAGTTGGAATTTCTGATTTTTTTTTTTCAGATCTACACACCGATCATGACTCCTAGAACACCCCCCCCCCCCCACACACACACACCAGTTCAAAACTTTATCTATATCACATTTTTATGGACACAATAACTTCTATAATTCAGCACAAATATCTTCCAAACTGATACATAAAATCAAGCGGTATAAAATCTCGGTCAAGTTCGTTAATGGGCAAAATCGAGGGGGGGGGGGGTCTTTTTGGGAAAACAGAAAAAAAAACCCATAAATTCTTAATTATGATACATATCGAATCCGTTTAAAGTTATTATTACTTCTAGGAAAAGGGCCAAAAATTTATGTATGACGGATTTTTAATTTCATTAAAAATGCTCTCAAGGGCCGGGGGGGGGGGGAAATAGGGTTTAAGAAAAAAAAAAAATCATCAATTCACAAGATATCAAATCCGCTTAAATTTATTATAAATCTCCTTAATATTATCTACAACTTTTATATTGACAAGTTTTTTATAGGACCAACCCTTATAGAAAAAAAAATGAAAAACAAAAAAATCCCTGCCGGCTCCACCTGCAGACAAGTTAGATTTCGAATTAGGCAGTAACCACTGCCGCATCATGGCAAAAAGGTTTTTCTTCTGCAATTCGCAATAAACAGGCGTCCCACGGTCTGCGTCTTCGAAATCTACCTGTGCTTGTAGGCCGAGCCATCAGGGATTTTTTAGTTTTATTAAATGTCTAATTTTAAGTGTCTTTTCAATTTTAAAATCCTGATTCAAACGTACTATATTTAGTTATTTTGAATTTTCAAATATAATCTTACAGTTCTAATGAATCTGAAAATGACGAAAGGCTTCGGTGGTGAAAGTGATCTTGTGTTTAGCATTAAATGTGCATTTTTATCCGTTATACCAAACCTTTATTGACAATAGAGGGGGAAAAAATACTTAATTTCCAATAATTTTTTATTCCATATATATGCTCTGAAATTAAGGTATGTAAAGTTGAAAGAATATCAAAATTTAAATTGCAATTACTCTGCCATAACAACAGAAATAAGTTGTTTGAAATGTTTGCCAAATTCTTTCCCAGTGTTGCTAAAATGTCTGGATATTGTCACAAAACCTAAATTTTAGGTCGATTGAAAGGATTTTTTTTTTTTTTTTTTTTTGGGGGGGGGGGGGGGGGGATAAATCTAATATGAAAAAGAAAATCTCCAACATCTATATTATAAAACGCAAAAGTTTGCGCCAGAAAAAAAAATCTCTAAAAATCAGGGTTGGCAAGTTTTTGACAGTGTGACGGTTTTATCCGGTTTTAACCATGGTTTTAACCGTCATGTCAAAACCCCCTTTTTGACATAGTTTTTGACAATGACTGTCAAAAACCTCAAACTGAGTACAAAAACTGTTTAAAGTTATTTTTACAACATTAAATTTATAATTTTTCATAATTTTTAGAGTTAGGCACATGGATACACTTTTTGACAGTAAAAACCACATATCCTGTATAAACCAGGGTTGATCCAGGAAAAAGTTGGGACCTATCTAGGGAACCCTTCACAAAAATCGATTTAATAAAGCAGGTCCCTTCACAAAATTCCTCTTAATAAAACAGGCTCCTTCACAAAATTCCTCTTAATAAAACAAAATTCTGTTCCATATAAACATACTCTCCATGGATTATTTTTATTTTGTTACGTTTTAAAATGTATAATTTACAAAGAAAACAAGTTCACAAGAAAGGAAAACTTTAGCAGAAGGACTTAAAGAAGTTATTATTAAATGCTTGGTTTGAATTTGGATGAATTTGAGCAGCTTTCATCTTTCATAACAAAATGTTAATTTTAACAAAAATATAATAAATTTCACAATTTTTTTTATTTTTCACAAAATGGGCCCCCAGAAAAAAAATCTTCATCGACCCTTGAAAACTCAAAACATGATTTTGGTTTAACAAGTTGTTGGAAAATAGAAAATAATTGTAAGCTATAAATATAGAATAAAAAATAATTAAAAGTATTGTTACATTAAAAATATAAACTAATCAAACTATTAAATACTTGTATAATTTAATGTATAAAATTTCATATAATTTTTATCCCAGGTTAATAGAATCCAAACAAAGAAAAAAATTTACACCTGTTCTTTGCCTGTAAATGGACATTGCACAAACAAATGATTAAAGATTAAGGTTGGACTTGCAGCTACAAACTTGAAATATGTTCCCATAAATAAATAAAAAGGCACTATTTTATAATGTATAAAAATTAAATTTAACATAAACAAATTGTTCTAAATAATTAAGCTGAAACTAACATAATAAAATGAGGATATATTATATATGTGTAAATATTGAAAATAACAAACCATCTTCTTTTAAGTTATTGATTTAAAGAATGTTTAATTATACTGATTTCATATTATAATAATTCATTTAATAACTCGGATAACATTTGTGTTGCAATGGTGCTTTATATCTAATGTTTATGTACAAAAACAAACATTTAGAATCATTAAAAGTCTGGGTAACTTATTATCAGTCACTGAATAGTGACCACTTTAGCTTTACACAAAATTTCTAAGCATAAATTAAATTGCTATTTTTTTTATAATAAACTGAACACTTAATAGTAATAAAGATATAAATAGTACTTTAAAAAATGCACTTAATAGTAGTTTCAATATTTTTAGCTTTTTACCTAGCATGACAATTGAGAAATAATTTGAGTTGTGATATATAATTTTATTACAACTTAATTATAGCATAACTAATTAAAAATTATTTATATAACATATAAATTATTATTTAATCAGTTTTTAGCTTGATTTAATATAAAATATCACTAATGATTGCAAAAAAAAAAAATGTCTAAAAGGTTTTTGACACTTTTCGACAGTTCTTGACACTTTTCGACAGTTTTTGACACTTTTCGACAGGTTATTGACATGTCATGTCAAAAACCCAACCCTGCTAAAAATGAAATGCTAAAAATTGAGATTTTCAAAAATACTTTTTTAACTATGTCCCTCGTTTTTTTTTTTTTTTTTTTTTTTTTTTTTTTTCCAGAAAACGACAAAGTATGAGACCCTTTTTTCATAGTTTCCAATAAATATTCTTTCATTATTATTATTTTCTTTGTTATAGTATTATAAGTACTTATTTATTATTCCGTTGCTCAGAAAAATTGGTTGTAAATTTCTCACTGCAAAAAAATTGTTGATTTTGCAGTATAATACTGACACCCCAGCTGCCAGTATTATACTGTAAAATCAACATTTTTTTTTTTTTTCAGTGTTGTCACATTGAGAAAAAAAAAATGTTTTTTCTTCTTTTTCCGATCTTTAAAAATTTGAAATTTAAGATAAAGAACACTTTTAGCAAGCCCCCTGCATATTAAAACTTGATTCCTTGGCAAATGTGAATTTTCTGAATCACGATTTTTGAGCGTTTTTCCAGTTTTAACCATTGACTCAATGGTTTTAACCCTTTAAAATTCGAATTCTAAAACTGTTTGAAGTAGACACGTAGATGTTAGAAATAACGTGCATTCCAATTTTAAAGTTTCAAATGTATTTTTTTCTTTCATGATTTTTCATTTATTTACTTTAAATTTTGTTTGTTGTAAAACCTGTACTCCATTAGCATCTGGTATCTATAGGTGACATTCATGCATAATATTGGATTCCTGAGTGAGGAAGCATTACCTGGACCGTATTCTTATTCTATAATACAGGCTGTGGTATAAGTAACGCCTTAAAGTTCTTACTCATAACTTAAGCATTGTCTTGTTTTCCCTCTATTGTAATATCCTGATTACTAACTAAATATGGATGCTTTCAAGTATTATGTATGCTAATTTCATTTATTAAATATATATAAATTATTAAGTTTTAATCAATTTTAAAAGTAAAAAGCAGTATATAAGAATTTTTCGTTTTTGATGGTGATGTTTTGTTATTGTTTAATCAAATATAATCTTTAAAATGTATAGTGTAAGTCGAGCTATGTAATACAGAATTTTAAAACACTTCCATAGTTGTCTTCTAGCAGTTATAAAGACTTGTTTATTAGATAAAGTTTAATAGAAGTTTATAAATTTTTTAGAAGGAGATATTTATTAGTGCATTTAAATGAAATTAATGCAAATTTAATGTGAATTAGCTGTAAACCACTTTTTTTTTAAATAAAAGCCGGCTTTTTTTTAAGTAGTTAAAACCAAAAAAAAAAAAAAAAAAAAGCCGCCCGGCTTTTTTTGTCTTGGCTAAAAGCCTACAACCCTGATTTTTCTGCCTTTAAAAATTACAAATTAATCTTTTAAATATTTTTTTATTAAAACCTGTGTAATTTTATTGGCTTACAATGACATTTTCAAGCCAACACAGTCTTTAGATCCAGAGAAATAAGTTATTAAAGATAGAACTGCAGTCTAAAAATGCAACCTTAGCGATTTGTTGAAAAATCCGAATTTTTTACCTCCATATCTCAAAAACTATGAGTTCTAGAAAAGAAAAATTTTGCATGGGTTCATACCAAAGTAGTGGTAATGTACACAAGGTATCTTCAAATTCCTTGTCGGTGTGTTGCAAATTAAAAAAAAAAAAAAAAAAAAGTTGAATTGACATGAAATAACCCAACTGGTTTTAGTAGCTGTCCAATGATGGCGTCTCCGGTTAAAAAAAATAAAAAAAATATATTAACTTCGTAAAAAAAAAAAAAATCGTTTCTCTGGAAGTTACTTTTAATATTTTATTGTCTTTGAGATTGAAATTTTTTAATTTCGTTCATTTTCAAAGTCTACCGCCCCCTTAAGAATGTGCAGTTAATCTGTTCTCTATAATCTGATGGTCAAAGATTATGTGAAAGGATGATTCGAGAATTTTATAATCTGCTGTTTGGAGCCAATTGAAAGGCCTCCTACGAAATGAAATTCAGCTGGCTTGTTAGATTTGCAATCTACGTTCATACGAGTACATAGCTGTCAACCTTGTTTTTTTTTTTTTTTTTTTTTTTTTACAAATCTATTAAGACCAGAAATTGTAATAAATAACAGCATAGAAAAAAGAAACATTTCATTAAAAAATTTTCTTATTCAAATAATGTTTATTTGATTAACCAATAAAATAAAATAAAACATGGACGGTTGGCAGCTAGTAAATTTGTGCATGTTACAAAATTCTAATGTTTCTCTTATTGAATATTTTCAGGAACTCATAAGCCAAATACTTTAGAAAAATATTTATTGGTATGGATGAAGAAATATCCCTCAGTATCAGAGGTTCCCAGCTATGTAAGGTAATGCAAATATTGTCATTGTACCCTATAACCAAAGAAATATTTTCAAGACATTTTGATTGATTTTTAGATGGTATTTTTAAGTAATACTAATATTTTTTCCCCTTGTGAAAACCAGAAGTCTAAGGAAAAAAATTTGGGATTGTTTCAAGTTAAAATAACTAAGACTATTAAAACCAGAAATTGTAATAAATAAAAGAATAACAAAATAAATAACAGCATAAAAAAAAAAAGAAATATTTCATTAAATAATTTTTCTAATTCAAATAATGTTTATTTGATTAACAAAAAAAAAAAATTGAGTATTATGTTTATTTGACTATGTTTTTTTTCTCTGTTTTTACTTTCTTCTACGTACAAGAAGAAAGTACTATTGGATTCGTGGAAATTTTAGACTTCCGGTTTTCGACGGATTTATACGTTTTAGAAAGCCCTGAATCCGATTTGACTGTTTAAAAAAAAATATCTGTCTGTATGTGACTTAAATTTTGTGGGCGCTCTAACGCACGAACTACTACACGGAATTTAATAAAACTTCAGATTCAGTTAGACCTTGACATAAAGTAGTGCTGATCGTGTTTAGTGTGTATCGCCCAACAGTTGGTCGCTGCTATGTTGCATTTTTCACGATTTTCAAAATATCTATATCTGAAGGACTACTGCACGGAATTTCATCGAACTTCATATTCTGTTAGACCTTGACATAAATAAATGCTGATTCAATTTTGACTTTGACCAATCAACAGGGGGCGCTTTAATTTTTGTGCTTGGGAAAAGATTCCCAACCATGTCCACAATCAATTGATGCAATTTAGTGAGCGTCAGGGTTGGCTTTTTTGCCAGCACAGTGGCAAAAAGTGGAAAAAAACTGGCAAAAATGGAAAAAAATGAGGAAGAGTGGAAAAATAAAATTACCATGACACTATATATTTCATTTTCACCCTTAACATTTTGAACCTTAATTTTTTTTTGAAGATTTTTTTAATTTAAAAAGTATTTATAATTAATCAAATTAAATAATCATAAATGACATGATTAACCATAAAAATAAAACTACAAATTTACATTTTTGTTTTATTAAAGTAAAACATCTAAAGAAAGACATATTTCAAAGTCAAACAGAGCACAAAGTTACTGCATTAGTCTTTTTTTAACATTGCATAGCAAATTAAAAGTTTTGTGGAAGTTTCCAGAAAAAGTTTGTTTCTGATATCAGATAGAATAAAAGAAAAAAAATTGAAAATGTTCTTTCAATAGCAGCAGAACTTGGGCAACAAATTTGCAAATTAATAATTAGTTCACAAAAATTCTTTGATATGTCACAAACAGGTGAAATATTTTCCCATCATTTGTGTGTAACTGATTCAACAACATTAGCAGTAAAGTATGCTTTTGGGGCGATTCTTTTATGTCAAATTTTATAACAAGAGGTACGTAGTCAGGATCTATTTCTTGCAATCACTTTCGAGCTTTCTCCTTTTGTTCATAATTCAATAATTCCCCTCTGTATTTTGGGTGCAATAAATATATGACTAAATGATATGGTAGAACTGCTTGGTTGAAACGTTTCTTGATTATGGCAATATGACTTTGCAAAACAGGATTCTGTTCTGAAGAATACCGCAAATGACAAGCATCTGCTAATGTTGAACTATTTTTAGAAGTGCAAAAAAATTACGTTAATTGCTGATGTTAAACATTTTATTTAAAGAAATTTTAGAATGTAATGGAAAAAAAAGTTGATCAAGATTGTAATTTAAATCACTGATTTTAATTATGTAATTAAAATAAAATCCTTAAAACCCTGTTTTAAAACACTAAAAAGTATTTTTGCCGGGACGGTTTTTTCTGCAGTTTTTACCATGGTTTTTTCCACTTAGGCAGAAATTGGCCAACCCTGGCGAGCGTGATTTTTTCTATTATTATTCACTGATCTCTGTAATTTTATGCTAAATTCTAAAGAAAGGCACTATACTTCATATTCCCAATTTTTGTTGTTTGAGTACTATGCTATTTAAATTAATCTATTATAATGGCACAGAAGAAAGTTTTGTTGATGACCACAACATAATTAAATCTGATATTTGATTTTATGCTTCAGTAAATCAAAATTTAACCTGCTGTTGTTTCAGAAGTACCAAAATATATAAATACAGATATTTTGAACTGTATATGCTTACATTAATCTATCGAAGTCTCCAATATTGAAGTCTGTTGAGCATTCTTAGAACAATTTAAACGTTCTATCAATAGTTAGCTAACGTAAAATTGATAAATACTTATTGATTTAGTTATGAATAATTTGAGGATTTATATAAACATTGTATTGGCAGAAATAAGATATTGAATAATCCAGAGTCAGTTTGGCCACATATAAACTATAGGGGAAAATACCAAGTAAATAAATAAGAAATAAACATATAACTAGTTGACCCGCCTGGCGTAGCCCGGGCCCGTGATAAAACCTTAAATGAATCCCAAACAAAAAATACTGATAATTAGTGATAAAAGGGCTCGTAAGAAAACATTAAAAAAAAAAAAAAAAGCTTTTGTTGTCAACTTTGACATTTTTAATGGTTATAAATATAAAGGTTTTACAGCCCGTGTAAAAATTACGTCAGAAATATTGTTATCTGGTTGTAAAATAAATATGTTTTCTTCCTGGGAAAAGGTCCCTTTTTAAATTCTATAGAAGGGGAGAACTCCCCTCCTTTCCCTTTCCAGCCTTCAAAAAAGTGAAATCGCATCCCTACCTTTCCCTTTTGTTCACCCCTCTATCAAACAAGGCAGGTGGATGCTCCTTCCAGGAAGGGGAATAAAAATAGAATGAAGAAGAATTTAGAAGGAGTATTTCCTAGGGGTAGGGTTGTGAGCAGTGAAGGTCAAAAGGCGAGCTGCTCAAACCAACCCTCTTTATTCTTATTTATTAGAGGCTTTTCCCAACCCTCTTAATTCTTCTTAATTTTATTTCCTGCGTTATTCACCCTACAAAAAAAGTTGAGGCATGCGCAGTAAGGTCGAATTTGCACCGAAAAATTAAGACTTTTGCCTCTAGCTGTAATTTATTAGATTATGCATTATTGTAAATAATTATTTTGCCGGTGTTTTTATTATATCTGAAGTCTTAAGTTCTCATCAAACGTATATCTGCTTTCAAAAGTCAACTTTTTTGACTAATTTTTATATTTATAATCAGCGATTTCAAATTGTAATGCGTGCAAAACAAAATGCATATAGACAGACAAAAGTTGAGGGGGGGGGGGGAATACTAAAGCAATAAAAGTGGATTTAAAAAAATAGATATTGAATAACACATGGACTGATAAGTTCCCGGTCTGGCACACAGATGGCGTTGCAATCGCCGAACCGATGTTTTTTTTAGTAAATACTAACCTTTAAAAGGTAGTAGAAAAAATGCCACGACGATTCGCCGTGTGGATAAAACGTTAGAGTGGTTTTAGTTGAACGACTTTGTTGATAAACAAAAAAATGGATAACAAGAATTTCAAGATTTGTTATTTGATGGGGAAAAAATACCGTTCAAACAAAAGCTTGGCTAGTTAACCTTATCCGGATACTGCACCAGGTAAATCAACCATTATTGACTGGTTTGCTGAATTTAAACGTGGTCGTACGGACACCAGTGATGCACCACGCAAAAGAGGTGGTTACTCCGGAAAACATAAAAAAAAGTCCGCAAAATCGTTTTGGGGAACCGTAAAGTGAAGTTGCAGGAGATAGCTCAGACTCTGAAGATATCCAAGGAACATGTAGGTTTTATTTTGAATGAACATTTATTTGTCTATGAAAAAGCTGTTGTCAAAGTGGCTGCCGCGCGTGTTGACTTTTGACCAAAAACAACAACGAGTTCTGAGCACTGTTTGGAGCTTTTTGTTATAAAATTATGTTATTTATTATTAAATTATTATTATTAATCATTTATTAAATTATTATTATTAAATTATTATTTTTAAATTATTATTATTATTATTAAATTATTATTATTTATTATTAAAGTTATGTTATTTATTAAAGTTATAAAGTCATATAAAGTTATAAAGCTTTGTTAAAAAGTTGTGTTTTCTTTATTAGACCGGGAACTTATCAGCCCATGTGTTATAATACAATATATTTATTACATTATATGAAATGTATTGTTAATACTAATATAATAATACTATGTGAAAGCCCGTTTAGGGGACGGGTAAAAATTATTTAAAAATTAAGCTAAATAATAATTCTCTTCCACTTTTACTTACCCATCACACGTAGTATTATAGGGTAAGTCTTGTTTATATTCCTTCCACTTCAAGCATGTTAAATATTAGGTACTAAGTCGCAGGTGTATTTGCAGAATTTCAGAAAACATCTTTACTCTCGTTAAAAATAAAATAAAATGATATATTTTTATAAAGGTTATATTTACATTTCTATTCAAGCTTCAGAAAACGTTTATGAATATTGATACAGGCTCGAAACACCCTTTTGCTCACTTTCAAAATAGAGCAGTGAAATTTATATTTAAGGTTTAATGAAGCATATGTAAAAAGATCGAATAAATATATCAACAAGTTTGAACAAGAACAATATAGTATCTCAATGACTGGATAAGACAGTCAAAATAAAAAATCTCAAAAAAAAAAAAAAAAACTATAACAAAAGTATATTAAAAATCACAAACAAAATACAGCAGAAATCGCTTTTAATGAAGCTGAAAAGTCCGTGAAATTTATGCGTTGTAAGCGAATTTTATTATAACCGGTTTCCTTACAAAATGTTGCGATTTATAAAGAATTTAATAAAAAGTTTGATTTATTCGATACTTTGATTTAAACGGGCTGGTATTTTCCGGGTTCTACTGTATTTGTATTATGCAAACAACTTTTCTACGACTTTTAGAACTGGTAGAACAGACTCTCGTTCTAATTTCTTTTTTATTTCTGTACATTTAATAGAAATAATTTCATAGCTTCAAATTAGAAATTCTTTTCAAGTAAACAGCATAATACGTATGTAGCATTAAAGATAATTTAACCAGGCACAATCGTTCTAAAAATGTGTATGTATATTTTCAGAAGTAAAAAAAACTATTTTTCTTTCTTTTCTTTCTTCTTTTTTTTTTTTTTTTTTTTTGTAGTGAACTATAATTACTTTATCGAAAATGTAGTTAACTATTACTGCTTGTTTTAAAAAGTAACAACTACAAACTATTTTCCCAAAGTAGTCACTAGTTCGCTACTTTCAAATTTTTTCGAAGAATTCAACCTACACTTGAAATCGAGACACGGATATTAGTTACTCTCCGTTATATTGCTTCTACGAGATGATAATAAATGCGATATAACCGAGGTAATAAAAAAAGACAAAGATAACATGCAAAAAAAATATTTTGTGTTAGTCTCCAAAATACTAGTTTATACATGCCGACTCTTGGCAGTTCAGTATATATAAAAAAAACAACTTTATAAAAAGTAATTCCAAAAGAAGAATCCTGGCATTAAAATATGAAGATCTAATAATGTGTAAGTAGACAAGTAAAATTAATTTCTTTGCTGAGTTAGTATTTAGTTTTACCAGCAAGTGTCAATGGAAAAGTCTATGACAACATATGATGCGTTGCTAAACACTGTCGCTGAGATTTATCGCTTTCATTCGCAAATTGTTGCACAGAACACATTTTGAAGCAAGTTACGATCACGTGATTTGAAAAATGGCACATTTTTTTTTCTTTTCTGAAGTAGCATTAAATAGTGTCTGTTCTGTACTCGCTACTTTACGATTTTCAAAATGTAGAGCGTTACGCTATGAACTACAAGAAAAAGTAGCGACTATTGCAGTTTCGCTACTTTCGACCACTATGTATTTTTCTAGTAGATATCACATTTTACAATTTTTAAGCAATTGCTATAAAGGAATCGAAGTTATTGTTTGCTATTTTTCACTTTCCCCTACTTTATATGAATAATGAAACAAACATAAACAGTCTCAGTGTCTGTTGCTTTATTGTATTCTGGTGAAATTTTCATTGTTTCTTTATTTAATATCACATGTTTATTGCAGTTATGATGAAATGGAAAAAACACGCAACTTGGCCCGCATCAAGATTAACATTATGTTATGCATTATTACTGTAGTCGTTTGTGTGTTTATGGTATACAGTGGAAAGCAGGCAGCCAAGCGCGGAGAAAGCGTAAAGAAAATGAATATTGATTGGCATAAAGAACAAAATGAGAAAAAATAATTCTATTGGATTACGGCCTTCAATCTGCTAATCGTATTGGATCCCGACCTCTAATTGTTAATTGTATTGGCTCATAACCTTCTTATTGTTATTTGTATTGGACTGCAATAACCAATTGTTATCTTTGTATGTGTAACATTCAATTGAGATCTGTGTATATTAGAATAAATACATTTTATTATTAGGTATATTCAAATGTGTCTTGCTGTGTATGTTAATTTTTTTTATACTATGCAAGTTTTTTTCTTATATATTGCGTAATTAGTTGCTCTTTCTTCAGAGGCGGATCAACTACCACCCGGGACCCTAGGCTTCTTCTTTTTTTGCTCCCTCCGCTCCTACGAAACAATATATACAGGGTGATTCAAAATACATGTTTGCTCATTTATCTCTTGGACCCACTTATGATAGAAACAAAATTCCAATTACAACAAGTACAGATTTTAGTCATGGCATTTGTTTTACAAGGGGCTTTATACATATTAAAATAAGAAATTTAATTTTTACACGGCCCCTATAAGTTATATTTAGAAAAATGTCCTTCGTTTATGAAGAACATAAAAAAAATCATATTCTTTTATGGCCAAAACTTACTAAATTATTATACTTCATATTTTATGAAATTTCAGTGTTAAAAACGAAAAGAAGCAATGTTAGTGCAGGTAAACATTGAAATTCCATTAATTTTAAAGTGCTATAATTCGGTACAAACTGGAAACCGAAAATTTTCACGAATCCAGTACTTTCTTCTAATGAATACAGAAACAGGGCCCTTTTCTTCCGGGCCCCTAGGCTTCAGCCTAATGGGTAATCCGCTCTGTCTTTCTTACGTGTTCCCAACAGTTATCATTATTTATTTATTTATCTCACGAAAATTTTGTTAAAAAAATACACAGAGAACACATATAGTATATCAATTATGCATTTGGGCTACTTTTATTTAGAAAATAAAAGGTAAAAAATATTTCAAAGACGAAATAATAAAGATATTTATCTATGACAAGCACGTAAGGGATTTACAAGATTTTTTTTTTAACGGTACCCCGGCGGGGAATTCTTGTTCATGTGTCTTGATTTGTATTTATGTTTCATACCTTAAAAAGGTATAAATACACTTTTTTAAAAGGAAAGTGGTTCGATGTTTGTTTTAAAGATGTATATATTTAGATTACATTTCTTTAAAATTCCTGTGGAAAACGTGAAAATTTTTAAAAGTTAATGCCCCCCGACCCCTTTCTTTCTTTCTTTGTTGACGGCGCAGATAATTTCGGGTCCACGAGACTCGATATGAGAACAATTTTGTGTTCCACTCAGTAAAATTCCAAAAAAAGAAACCGGAAGAGTTATTTTAAAAGGACTCTTGCACTTATGAGGCTACTTCACTCAGGCGAAAACACCCGCCACTAATTTTAGTCCTATGGGGGAAATAATTTACGATATCTCGTTCGCAATTCAATATTTTTTAATTTTTTTTTTTTTTTGCATTGGATAGCTGAGGTCAATCTCTATGCACGCTCCTTTGTACTTTTATTTTTTTTTGTTGAAGTTTTATTTTGTTGAGGATATTTTCACCTTCGAAACCGGTTCCGAAAGTGAAAGCATCTTAATTAAAAAAACTTGTAATCAAAATCGAAAAAGTACAAAAGAGCGTGCTTAGCAATTGACCTCAGCTACCCAATGAAAAAAAAATCATTTAAAACTATTGAAATGCGAACGAGATATCGTAAATAATTTCCCCCATAGGATTAACATTATAGCGAGCGGGTGTTTTCGCCTGAGTGAAATAGCCTCTTAATGCATTCGCATTGCTTGACGAACAGGATTCGCAGATGCACACATACACACTAGAGGTCTGCACAAGCCAGTCCGGCAAAATGAAGACAAACAAAAGAATGGACCGGGCCGTCAGAATAAAGGCAATTCCTTTAACGGGCCGATAAAAAAATAACACTGGCCAGCCTGCCAGATGTAATAAATTTAAAAGAGTCGGACTAGGCCGACAAAATATGAAAATTTTTCAATGGACCTGATAGTCCTTCAGTCTCGGGACTGATTTCAGCCTTGAAAATTTTTTTTATTGATAGTAAATTCTACTTTTTATATCCTTAACCCCTTGGGGACGAGCGACACGAATACGTAACGCATAAAATGCTCAGAATCCTCGATTATTCCCACCAGTTATTTTTTATTGTAAGGCTTTCCTTATCTAATCATAGCAGTTTTGCGATTTAATTAGGTGAAAATTTCTCTTTTGAAAAACCGGTGGTAACAGATTAAAAATTCTGTAAAGGACGCTCGTCGCGAAGGTGTTAAATAATAGCAATTTTACCATCAAGAAATTTTATCACTTTTCTTTTATTGTAAGAGATCAGTTTTTAGTCATAATGCAAAACAGAGAAATCTTCTAGCCCATTTCTATTTGGTTATTCTTAATACTCAGAAAAGTTTTCAGTCTTGACTTGGATGATGGACTTCTTGCCCCCATGCGATTAGGCCAAGAATCATTTATAAATGTGCTGCACGAGCCGATGCTAGTTTATGAACATCGATACAGAAAGGATCAGGGTCCATAAGCCGTGTTTTTGGTCCATGAAATAAGCCTAAACTCGATTTTGTTATACTGACTTAATTACTTCACTTTTTAATATTAGAAGGTTTATCCTGTACGATTTCAACAATATTTTTTGCATTTTTTTCGGATTTATATGACTTACACAAGCTCAAAGTTCGTATTATTCGTAGTTTTTGATGAAAAATACGCAATTTCGCCTAATTTTACCTCAATTTTTAATATATTTTTTAATATTTTACTATGAGCGCAGCTTTGCAACACTTTTATTTTTACATATATTGTACATTTTGATGTATTTTATAATATATGTAAAGAAGAAAGTGTTGCACGACTGCGCTTATATAAATAATTGAGGTAAAATTAGGATAAATTGCGTATTTTTCATCAAAAACTACAAATAATACGAACTTTGAGCTTGTGTAAGTCATATAAATCCGAAAAAAATGCAAAAACTATTGTTGAAATTGTACAGGATAAACCTTCTAATATTAAAAAGTGAAATAATTAAGTCTGTGTATCAAAATCGAGTTTAGGCTTATTTCATGGACCAGAAACACGGCTTATGGACCCCGATCCTTTAACATTCCCATCAGCTTAGAGATCTGAATCGGATAGTTACACTGTGTCTGAGCTCGGGCTTATTTTTTCCACCAGACTCAGACTGGAATCAGGCTTACGGCATTTTTTTCTGCATGCTCAGGGTCCGGGCCGGATCAGGCCTAAAGGGGTCAAGTAACCTTTAAAGTGTAAAAAATTCGATTTTTTTTTTGTTAGCTTATAATTAAATATGATTGTTTAGGAACATTTTAAAATAAATCCCACACAAAAATTCACTTTAGAAGAGGAGTTATGTCTAAAACAGTCTGAGATTTTTGTATATGATCAAGGGGTAGTTTGATCTTTGAAGTCAATTTTCTCAAAACGGCGATTTTCGTCATTGCACGCACGATTTCTGAAAAATGGTTGGTTAGAATTTCATGAAATTTTGATTGAATGTCTTAACCATAAAGATGCACAAAATGACCTATTATTATGTTTCTTGGGTAACAAGTGTAGAATCCATGACTACTTTTGCAAAAAAAAAAAAAAAAAAAAAAAAAAAAAAAATCGATATTTCGAATTTCTCAAAAAAAAAAAAAAAAAAAGAAAAGAAAATCGATATTTCGATCTTCTCAAAAAAAAAAAAATGTTTTTTTTAGGATCTACACATTTTATTTTTTTCATCGTAGGTCCTTTTGAGAACACATTATATATGTACTCATTAAAAAAAAAAAAAATTGGCTGTTTTTAGCAATTCAAATGTGAAAAATCATGCGAGCAATACATGCAAGAATAATTCCTTCATAAAAACTTTATTATATTTTAAAATAAATTTAAAAGCTTTATATGAGTGTGTACATTTTTGGAGAATTTTAATTTATAAAATAAACCTTTATTAATATGTATTTTAAATTTTATAATTCAAAGTCATTTAGTTACGGAGTTACTGTAATTCTTATTAGGTCCCTTTTTCATGTATTTTGTGAGTCAAAGGTTACCTGACCCCTTAATAGTCACTAGAACGTGTAATGCAGGCAATTTTATTTGTAAAAATAATAGTGATAATGAATTTTTGCTAACGGAGTCTCTCAAAATATACTTTAATAAATTACAGAAAAATATTTCAAATATGATGTTTTTAACCATATTTTTTTCTTTTATTCTAAACTATATTATTACTTTCAATGAGTCTTTATTTGACTGTAATATCTAAGAGTGTAACGCTCGTATTCATCATCTACCCCAACTCAAGTTAAGCACAATGGCCGCGGTCGACTGTTCAAAAGGTATTCACCATTAACCTGATTGCAGCCGAAGTCCAACCATGCACTGCAAAAAATAATTGTTGATGCGCGGTAGCGTATTACTGCTTGCACGGCAGCGTATTACTGCTTATTTTACTGTTTAATACTGTTAATTTTACGGTATAATACTGAGCTGGGTGCCAGTTTTATACTGTAAAATCAACAATTATTTTTTGCAGTGTGTTAATACTGAATATCATTTAAGCGTTCGACCTAAACCAACCTATTCGCGCTAAACCATGGAATTGGGGTAGATGGTGAATATGAGCGTAAGTGATCATTAAGGGTCCTCATCAGTGAAATCTCAAATCCCCCTCGCTAATGTTAAACCAATGGGCGTGTAACATACATTGGTATTTTTAAAATATCTCCTTAGGAAATTAATATTTTTAACTTCGTTTTTCTGTGTACTTTTCTTGAGGGATGGTTCTTTTTCTTTTTAGGTGCGTTCGTAATTATATAAATACGTAGCATCTATAGTCGTCGTTTGGTCCATCCGCATATTATAACAGCGCAAAAACTACCCAACCGAATGGTTTGAAATTTAATATGTATAACTATTGCAGAATTTTGTCGAGTCGTTTCAAACTTTATGAAAATCGAATCAAAACTTAAAAAGATATTAATAAAAGTTTTCTTCATTCTATTAAATCCTATCATACGTAATCTATATAATAAAAGCGGATGTCACGTGACTGAGGAAAACAAATACGGGCTAACCACATCTTTTCCCATATGCCAAGCGGCCATTTTTATTCAAAATTATTTTTTTTTAATGAAATTGCATAAAAGTTGCATTTTTAGAAAGATCGTTAAAAAAAATTGTTTGCTTGGAAATGAGTTACATTAAAAAATGTATAGATTCTGAGATAACTTCAGTGAAAATTAGGTTAACAGCCGAATATCTCAATCTATTAAAGTAAATAAACAGAATATTCATTCATCGTGAGTCATAGAAATATTAACCATGGAGGTAATCATTCGCAAAGCAAGATCTCCATCATGAATTTACAGAGCTGTCTGGAGTCGAAAAAAAAAATAGCATCTGTAAACATGGCATACGTAATAAGAAAAAGAAAAAAAGGCATCCTCATTTCGTTCATAGCAGACTATATAATTAATTTCACTGAAATAATAACGATGATTTCTTACATTGTAAAACTAGTTATAGCACGAAACGAACGCACCTCAATTGCCACGTTTAACGTACAATTTCCAACTTATTTTTTTTTTTTTTTTTTTTAGTTTTCAAAATGTTTAAAAAATATATTCTTAATTTTATTTGAAGTGTTAAAATCTTACTCAGTTTCACTAAGATTTTAAGATATACAATTATAAATTAACTATATATTTTAGAAATAATTTGACAACTAAGAAAGAAAGACACATCCTTTAAGAAGAGTGCACAGAAGTTAAAAATATTACTTTCCTAAGGAGATATCTTAAAAATACGTCTGTATCCCACACCCATTGGTTTAACATTAGCTAGGGGAATTTGAAATTTCACTGATGAAGAGCCTTAAAGGTTGCTATTCTGTATTTTCTGGCTTGTGGACATACTAGTCTGGAATATACTGTAACATTTTCGCATAAATATATATACATTTTCTTTAAAAAAATTTTAATCGTACGTTAAAAAAAAAAAAAAAAAAAAAAACCCCAGAATTTTTTGTAAAAATTGCGTTGGGCCGGTCCTAATGAATTTTCTGTAAAATTTAATATTTGCCTTTTAAAAAGCTGTGTTTAACTATTTTTAAACGATCTCCACCTCAAAAAAAAAAAAAAAAAAAATCTTACTCGAAATGACAGACCCGCAGAGAGGGGGTTGAAGCCGGTACAAATTACCGTGGTCCAGCTGTCTAAGGCTGGGTCAGTGAGATATCAAATCCCCCTCGCTAATGCTACGCAATGTAACCTATGGGCGAGGTGATTCATCCGTATTTTTAAAATATATCCTTACATAGTTGCCAACCTCCCGATTTTTTTAATACCAGTAAAATCTTACAGAAGTTTTCGCTTTATTAAATTGAAGAAATTGTAACATTAAATACAACAAATCTTTTTACATAAAAAATATTGGTATGAAAAAAATCGGGAGGTTTGCAACAATGTCCTTAAGAAATTAATATTTTTAAATTCTTTTTTCTATGTACTCTTCTTGAAGGATCTTTCTCTCTCTCTATCTCTTTTTTTTTTTTTAGTTGTTGGAATATTTCTAAAATATATATACTTAATTTACCTACTTATACTTTATTATTTAATATACTTAATATATACCACAACGCAGCAGCGTTGCATTTTAATTGGACGCGTAATCAGTGTCGGTTAACGAACATTTCGGCCAACGAACGTAATTCAAGTACGAATTATGTTCGTTAGCCGAGGTATCACTGTATTCTGTTGATTCAAAATAGAAGTCTGAACGGGCCCGGGCCGGAAAATAAAGGCAAATTTTCAAACGGGCCGAGACGGCAAAATAAAGACGATAATTTTTAACGAGCCGGGCCGAAAAAGCCGTTGAAAAAATTAAACGGGTCAGCTGGGCCGTTAAGAAAATTAAGCAGGCCGGCCCTACATAACAAATTTAAAAGGATCAAACTAAGCTGATAAAATATGAACAATTTTCAATTGATGTCCATATGGGGCGAGAATAAGTATAAATGTGCTGCAGGAGCCGATGCTGGCTTGACAGCATCAATACAGAAATATCACATGTCGAGCGTAGAGATCGGCATCGGACAGTTAGTTACATTGTGTCTGAGCCCTTGCTTAATTTTTTCAGCAGACTCAAGCCAGGCCGACATCAGGCTTACATTTTATTCTACATACTCAGACCGGGCCGGAACTGGACTTAATTGTTCCCAAGACGTGTTAAGCAAGCAATTCTTTTTTTTTTTTTTTTTTTTTTTTGTAAAAATAATAATAGTGATAATGACTTCTGTTAATAGAATCTTTGGAAATATACTTAAATAAATTATAAACATTTTAAAAAATTAACTTTTTTTTATTATACAGCTTCAAAAGTTATGATGTTTTAACCATCTTTTTTCTTTTATTCTAAACTACACTAATTTTTTTAAAGTCTTTATTTGAATGTAATAATCTCAGAGTCTAAATGATTATTAATGTTGCTATTCTATATTCTATGACTTCCGAACATATAGTAATCTGAAATGTATTGTAAAATGTTCCCATAAATATGTATACAGTACTATTCAAGAAAATAATTTTAATTGTATGTTAAGAAAAATCGGACTTTTATTTTGTAGCAATTGAGTCGGCTCGGGCTGGGACTGATTTCGTTGATTTTTCCGCGGACCGGGTCAGTTTTTACTGATTTTTTAACGGACCGGGCCCGGGCCCGGGCCTGGAAATTTCGGTCCGTGCAATTCTAGTTCGAAAGAACGAATATTCGATATATTTTTGTTAATTTATTATTTAAAAAAAAATAAACACTTTGCACTGCATCGTGTATTGAGTTAGATTTATTACAGATTAAATTTAAACCCCCCTCCCCTCCCTCTCATTGAGTTAAATTTATTTTCAAATCAGTGGGAACATTCGTGGAGAACGGTTTACAAGAACAAACTAGACAAATACAGGAATACCAACTTGGAGGTTAAACTTTTGTGTGTTTATTGCCTTGAAGAAGAAAAAGAAATTATCGGTGTTCTACTTCAGGTTCTCTGCCAAGAGGAAGTGCTAAATCTGAAAATGTGTGTAAACTAAACAAAATTGTCGAAATAAACCCACCTCACATACTTCAAAGTTCAGGGTTGGAAGGAAAGGAGAAGAGTGTGTACATTTTCTAATTGCTATATATATACCGGGTGAACCAAAAGTTCGTTAAAACTTTAAAAATTCATAAAAAAGGAAGAAATTATGATAAAGAAGTGCGGTTTGCAAGAAAGAGCTTACAAGGCAGTCTGATTTTTTTTTAGCAGTCAAAAAAAAAAAAAATTAGTTAAAAAAGTCACCTGTAGATGATTGCGCTAACATGTGAAAGATTCAGCAGAATTATGCAAATTAATCCTGCAATAAAAGACCGGCATACACGAGGATTTCTCATTCGCTTTCAGAATGTTATCATTACCCGATCAAGCGTTGTTGGTGAAGTTATTCTATTTGAACTATTCTATTTCAGCAACTGTTGTGTTGCGAAAAATTCGCACGGCGAAAAGACTGAAGATGAAGAATGTGGTCTGGAGATCATGTTGAACAATTGTTATTGCAAAATTAAATGGATGGAGCGTACTGTTCTGTTGTCCTGTTCATTGCGTTTCGGGTCGTCAGCGCCCTCTATCAGTGACATTTTAAACTAAAAAATTTTTTGCTGCTAAAAAAAAATTCGACCACCTTGTGAGCCCTTTCTTGCAAACCGCACTTCTTTGTCATAATTTCTTCCTCTTTTATGAATTTTTAAAGTTTTAACGAACTTTTGGTTCAGTTCATCCGGTATATATTTTCTCCTTTCGAATTATTTAAATATGAAAATCATAATTTAATATGTTTTAAAACAAACATAGGTTTGTATATATGTACTATATATGCGCACACACACACACACACTACAGGCAGCGCCGTAGATAAAAACGTATTTCGGAAGAAGTTTAAGTTTTAAATTTTAATATAGTATTTTATAGATGTATTTCGGAATGTATTGTTTTCCTGTAATTACATATTTTTTACAACAATATGTTAGTCAACATTTTCTCTTCGAGAAAAAAGTTTTTAAAAATGAACTAATTCGACATTTTTTAAATAAATAAAGTACAGAGGACTCTCGTTAATGCGTCTCCTCTTAAGAGGTATCTCCGGTTAATGAGGACAATTAAGTTTTCTCCATCATTTTCTATTTACAATTAATATTAAGGGCATCGTTTAATACGTAATATTCATCGGATAATGCGGACATTTTTTTCACAAATTGACTGGGCGGATAAAGTATGACGTTACGTAACAATTTCTGTTATAAAATTATAATGTAAAATATGAATATTTCCTCATAATTTTTGCCACTGTATACTAATAATATTTCTATAACCATAATATACTATTTCCATATACTATGGTAGCAAATATATTATAACAATGATGAAATCGTTGACTGAAAAAATTAATTGAATAATATGATCTGTATTATAAACTAATCGGAAGTGTCAATCCCAAAACTTTCTTCTATCTCACACAGGTTTCGCATATACTAAAAATGAATCAGCACCAATTTATTTCAATATCTAACTGAAGCTCAAGTTTTATTAAATTCCGTGCATTATTTCTTGAGATATGAATATCGCTAAAATCGTGTAAATCCTTCAAAATGCTGCATAGCAGCGCCACCTGCTGGGTAATTTTTACCAAAAACTAATCAGCACCAATTTATATCAGAGACTAACTGAATCTAAAGTTTTAGTTAATTCCGAGCATTAGTTCTTGAGATAGAGCTATTGCGGAAATCGCGAAAAATGCTGCATAGCAGCGCCACCTGCCGGGCGATTTTTACCAAAAACTAATCAGCACCAATTTATATCAGGGACTAACTGAATCTAAAGTTTTATTAAATTCCTAACATTAGTTCTTGAGATAGAGCTATTGCGGAAATCGCGAAAAATGCTGCTTAGCAGCGCCACCTACCGGGCGATTTTTACCAAAACCTAATCAGCACCAATTTATATCAGGGACTAACTGAATCTAAAGTTTTATTAAATTCCGAGCATTAGTTCTTGAGATAGAGCTATTGCGGAAATCGTGAAAAATGCTGCATAGCAGCGCCACCTGCCGGGCGATTTTTACCTTAAACTAATCAGCACCAATTTATATTAGGGACTAACTGAATCTAAAGTTTTATTAAATTCCGAGCATTAGTTCTTGAGATAGAGCGCCCACAAAATTTTTGTCACATACAGACAGACAGAGTCACAGACAGACATTTTCTAAAAATAGTCAAATCGTGTTCAGGACCTTCTAAAACGTATAAATCCGTCGAAAACCGGAAGTCTAAAATTTTCATGAATCCAATACTTTCTTCTTGTAAAGATAGAAGAAAGTAAAAAAGAAATAAACTATAGTTTATTCCTGTCATTTTTTTGTTTGTTTGTTTGATGTAATTTATTAAATTAATGGTTCAATTTTGAAGTTTTTAATACTATATAAAAGATTGACAGTTTTCATGTTTCAGTGTTTATATAACTTAAATAAAACAATCAAATAAATCCAAAATGTTCATTATTCTGATGATGAGAAACCTAACTTCTCAAATAATTTGCTGTATAAATAATTCGTTACGATATTTATATATAGACCGAAGTAAAAGGCGGAAAAGATATTTAAAAGTCAAATAAAAAGATAACAAACTGGAATATCGGCAAGAAATGTTTAGATGTTTCAGAGTAATTGGCCCGAGGTGCCATCATGGCCTATTTCATAACTTTAGGTCATATGTTAGCAGCAAGCTTCAACAAGCCTATGAAGATTTAGTCATGTTAATGCAAATAAAGTGTACAAAAAAATACACAAGCACTTCGAGTTCTTTAAGATTCAAAAGTTGTAATATTCAAAGCGAATAATAGTGTTTATTATAATTACGAGATTTCCCCTTGCGTTTAACTGGTTTTTTACGGCGAATAATAAATGTATGGAAATACCGTAAAGGATACTCCTTATATTTGTTTGTGAAAAATAAAGGATGTTTTTTGGTGATATCTTATCACTAAGATTCCCATAAATCTTCTTAGTTGGGTGTATGATATCAGTATTTACCTTACGGGTTTTGTGCATAATATTTTGTTATGTAAGTCTTGATTTTCAGTGGGTGTTATTTAAATGACATCAATACGGACATAAAAGTAAATACAAAACATACGGATCTACATATTTATTAAGGCTGTTCTCAAATCCAAAAGAGACACGTTTCTGACGCATTTCTGAATTCATTTTTGTTCGGAAACGCATGAAATTGGCACGTGTTCTTATTCAGAAACTATGTAACGGAAATGTGTTTTCCCTTTTTTGGTAAAGGCAGGAGATCTTTCAGAAAATACAGTCAAAGTGAGCATTTTGAACCGAATTCCCGACGCAAAAGCGTGAAAAGGAAGAAAAAATTGTCACGTGACATGAATCACTTATAACTCGATAAGTAATTTATTATTATTTTTAAATGGAAAACTTATTTCTATTCCAAATCGCTTCAATCGTCAGGCCGCCAATTTTATGCCTTTGCATTAAAAAACTAGTCGTTGGGTGCCACCGTAATACTTACCCATCATGGATATGCATAATGTAAAATATTAAAATAAAAAATGTGTAACCTACTTATAAAATGCATTGCAATTCGAATAAAATCGCTGCTCGATTACTGAATTGCTTAAAAGAAACATCCTTATAACTCCAAAAACAATAATCCTATTAACTAGCGGTTTATTGCATCTGATTAAGCGTCTCATTTCCAATTAAAATATACCTTTGAATTGAAATTTGGATGAAATACAGGGTCATGGAAAATCGAAGAGTGTGGAAAATAGGATTACAAATATCTCGGCAACTCATTATCCGATCGACTTCTTGCTTTATGCAAAATTTATGTTTTTTTATTGTCTTTTATGTTCACTTCTTAAAATAAACAATTTCGAAAATTTTTATATACCTTTTATCAGAACGAATATTTCGAGAGTCCGAAAAAAATAGTTCCGGATGATCGAGGTTACTGAAATTCAATAAGCTTCTTCCCATTATTACATACTAAGTGTGAAGGAGAAATTATTTAAGAGAGAGAGGAGCTGATGGGAATATTAATGTGTGAGCAATAACCCAATGCAAAAAATTGCATGACGTTCTTTAGGTCTATTATTCTTTGAGAAGAGAATCAAAAATATAAAATAACTTAAACGGTCTTACTTGAGTGAAGAAATAGATGCAGACTATAAATGATGAATACCATAAGTTGAATCCAATCATGTTTATTACATTTTCTTGAAGAAGTAGGAAGGATGAGATGAAAGCTGCACATCAAGTCTTTAAAAGGTACTGGCTCAAATTTCATAAAATTCGAAGAATCTTTAAACATTCCTTCTGGCCGCGTCCATGAAGAATTATAGAATTAATTCAGAAGTCAATTAAATTACCAGTTGATTTAAAACTTTTAAAATATTAAACTTAAAATTTACAACAGCATTTTTATAGAATAATTAAAAACTGAAAACGCGAAATTGATCTCCAAAGAATCAGCGCATGACGATTCTAGGATACGAGCACCGGCACAGGCCAGCCTCAGATCAGACGACGTTTAGCATAAAATTACAGCATCATTTTTTATTAAAATTCTGTTGGAAAAATGCGCGACATTAGTATAAATACCCATAACGGGTGCACAAATGTGACAGCAAGATTAATTTAAACTAATTTGATGATTAGAAATTACGTGAAAATTAAAAGAGCAAATCAGAAACAAATTAACATTTAATAATTAAAAGAACGATTCTAATTTGTATTTGAAAGACACGCCCCTTTCAGATGCAGCGCCAAAACAAAACAGCTCCTGAAATATGCACATCGAACAAGAGCGGCGGTGACGCATGCGCACAACACACGCGTGCGGAGTGAGAGTCGCTGAATGACGATGACGTCCACGTCACAGCTCAGCGCCAGTTGAAAGCGAACTCATAGCACGAAGGAGGAATGAAGTAACGCCGTGAAAACCACTTGCGTGGCGCGGAAATGCCGATAAAATTGCTTTTAAAGAACGGCAAATTTAAACTGGAAAGGCTATAAAAATAGAAATACGTTGAGCTGAAAAATAAAATACTTAAAAAAGATAAAACTGTGATATATCTTTATCACACTAAGTACATACCAAATTTCAAGTCTCTATCTCAATTTTTTCGGGAGATAGAGCTTTTACAGACATACAGACACACAGACGGACAGCATTTTTTTTTTTTCTAAAAATATGTTTTTCGGAATCTCTAGTGTCTGAAACGTGTAAATCCGTCAATTTTTTTTTTCGATTTTCAAAACGATTACAAGAATTACCCTATACTACGTATGATGGGTAAATAATAAGTCAGAAAAGGTGTCAGAAAGTTTCGCGTTGTTTGAGCAGGTCATTTGAGAACCACAATTAATATCATTTTTAGGATTTCACCCCATCTCTGTCGTAGTTTAATATTGAAATTTAACTCACTACATTTAGAAGCAATTTTATAAATATCCTGAAATTTCTTTTGCTACGTTCAGTAATGTTTTGCACGATCAATAGCGAGTTTGGTATTCATTAAATTCTCAAACTTAAAGGAAGTAAAAAAGAAAAATCACGCGCCAAGCATAGATTATGAAACACTTTCCAACATATTCAGAATACTGACGCGTTGGAGGAATACTTCAACAAAACTTCAACGTTTGTTAAGGTGAAAGATTATGTCTAAGTGAACAATTTGTAAAACGCATAACACATATAAAAACCCAATTTTAGCAATTAGCATCTAATAGCAATTTCCATCTAAGATACTTTTACTCGAAAGTAAAAGTATCCCCATAAAAAAAAAAAAATCCGCAAACAAAATCAAACTAGTCGTTGGGGGCCATCCTAATACTTACCCATCATGGATATGCATAATGTAAAATATTAAAATGAAAATGTGTAAACTACTTATAAAATGCATTGCAATTCAAATAAAATTGTGACTTGATGACGTCATAAACTTTAAAGCGAGGCTAACGAAACAGACAGGCTACCGCGGTGCATTCCACTTATCTTTTTTTACAGACCGCTAGAGTGACGTGATGCTCTTTTCGTACACCTGCATTGGTAGATTCGAGCAACACGTAACTCCCGCGGTCTGTAAAAAAAGATACGCGTAAAGCACCGCGGTAGCCTTTCTTTTTCGTTAGCCTCGCTTTAAAGGCTCGATTACTGAATTGCTTGAAACAGGTTTTTCCTTATAACTCCAAGAATAATTATCCTATTAACTAGCGGTTTATTGCATCTGATTAAGCGTCAAATTTCCAATTAAAATATATCTTTGAAGTGAAATTTGGATGAAATACAGGGTCATGAAAAATCGAAGAGTGTGGCAAAATAGAATTCCAAATATCTCGGCAACTAATTATCCGATCGACTTCATGCTATATGCAAAATTTATGTTTTTTTATTGTCTTTTATATTCATTTCTTAAAATAAACAATTTCGAAAATTTTTATATACCTTTTATCAGAACGAATATTTCGAGAGTCCGAAAAAAATAGTTCCGGTTAATCGAGGTCATTGAAATGAAATAGGCTTCTTCCCATTATTACATACTAAGTACATACCAAATTGCAAGTCTCTATCTCAATTTTTTCGGGAGATAGAGCGTTTACAGACACACAGACACACAGACGGACGGCAAATTTTTTTTTCTAAAAATATGTTTTTCGGAATCTCCAGTGTCTGAAACGTGTAAATCCGTGTAAAGTAAAAAGAGAGCTCTCTAAAGATCGACCCCAACTGTCCAATGCCAAAAAAAAAAAAAAAAAAAAAAAAAAAAAAAAAAAAAAATCCATATATTTAAAACGAAAGACGCATTCTGTCAAATTTTCACACGAATATCGTCTCTTTACGCATGCGTCAACGTTTTTTTGAAGGATTCTCCCCTCGAAACGGGAAACTTGATTGATTAGCCTGTTTAGCCTAAGGGGGGGGGGGGTTGAAAAGGGTTGATTTAAAGACCTTCTAATATATTTTTGCTCTAAAGTTGAAAGCTAAAGCTTTTTTTTTTTTTTTTTTTTTTTTTTGTAAAGAACGCATGTTTTCACTACTATAAATATGCATCTTTTTTTTTTCAAAATTTTAAAGAGAGCTTGGTATCATGTATCATGGTTTATCTGGGTTGGCTGATAAAAGTAAAATTAATGAAAATTTTTAAAGGCGGCGTAATTAAAAAAAAAATAGAAAGTACTAAATATTGATATATATATATATATATATATATATTAATTTTTGAGACTGTAGTAAGTAAAAATAAATCATTCAATTAATATTTTTAGTTAAATTCTTGCTAAATTAATTCAAGTATAATAGGATGTAAATTACAAGTTAAAATTATTTCACTTCATTAGTTGAGTAGGCTGGACTGACAACACCATCTATCGTTTTACATCTATAGAAATCGCTTACACAATATAACAGTTCATAAAATTTTCAATATTTAATTAATTTAAAAGCAGCTAATTAAAAATAAAAGTATATTTCTAAAGGAGCTTTCAAGTTATTTACCGTCAATTTTTGACGGGTACCATCTAGTAAATATTGAAAGGCAAACGAGATATTGTAAAATAACTGCGGGTGTTTTCGTGTGTGGGGACAAGATCCTCAACCTCCTGTCTCGGAAGGGGGGGAAATGAGGGAGACGAAAAAGCAGTTAACAGCCTGGCGACTTGTAAGCCAGATTCAACCCTTACTCGCTCCTTCTTTACAAACAAGCATTTATATACGGGCCCCGAATGGAGATAAAACGAAGAAACCTTTTTGCTCATTAAAAGACATCTGTAAGACATCCCCCTCCCATCCATTATTATTCATTGTTCAATGTCAGTTCCTCTTGTAGATAAATTCCACAACCTGCACTGTTTTCAAAGTAAAAATCACAAAAAAAAATCATTCTGCATATAAAAGTTTCATAAAAATTATAACTATACAATTCAGCTTTTTGTATCATTAGCAAAAACCATAACAAATTTCGTATGGCCTAAAAAATAACAAGAAATGTATTATGTAAAAAATATAATTGTACAAACATTTTTAAAACATTTGTTTATTTATTTCCTCATCAAAGATATCCCAAGATTCCGTTAAGGTGGTTCTCAAATGATATGCTCAACAGCACGAAACTTTTTGACGGATTTTGTGACTCATTTTTAAACGTAAAGGCATAAAATTAGTAGGTCTGACTATTGAAACAATTTGGAATCCAAATAAGTTTTCCATTTTTTGATAAATAAATTACTTATCGAGTTATGAGCGATTCTTGTCACGTGACAACACGTTTACCCCTTTCTTGTGCTGCGACGTCGGAAATTCGATTCAAAACGCTGACTTTGACTGTATTTTCTGAAAGATCTTCTGCCTTTACCAAAAAATGGAAAGCGCCTTTCTATTACAAAGTTTCTGAATTAAGAACACTTGCCAATTTCCGAACTTCCCAAGTTTCTGAACAAAAGTAAATTAAAAAATATGTCGTAAAGTAGCTAGTTTGGATTTGAGAATAGCTTTAAGGGGGTTGCTCAATCAGCTCTCTAATTCCCCTCGCTGATATTAAAGATATGGACGTATAGAAGAATGCATCGTACACTTAAAATATCTCCTTAGAAAATTACATTTTTTTTATTTCTTTTTTCTTCGTACTCTTCTTAAAGATGTTTTTTTCCGCCTTAGTTGTCAAAATATTTCTGAAATATCTGCTTAATTTAATATTTTATGTGTTAAAAGCTGACGAGCTGTGAGTAATATTTTAACACTTCAAGATACATTCTGATAAAAACATTAGCAACTATGAATTTCATTTCAACCAACGTTTAAAAGGGTCTGTATTCACTATCTTTGGTGAAATCTTGCGGTCTGATATTTATCGCTATTTTAATACTATTTGTGTGTTTACAGTTTGATTAATTTTAATGTGTTAATTAAATAGCTGTCGTTAAGGATTATTAAGTTTAGTGTATAATTTGTTGAGGATATACATTTTTTGGAACATGGTCAATTTAGTGCAAAAACTATAAGCAAAACTTCGAAAGTTTATGTTTGCAAAATGCAGTGTCCAATGTTTTATTTTACTCTCTCTTTATTTTATTTTGTTCAAATTTTCCACTTCCAAATATGCCAGAATTTACTTTATCCATCTATTTAAAGCAGTTTGCTAATAATGTCAAATATTCCATCGAATTTCGACCGAGTACGCATGCGTCAAAAAAGGACCGGCCAATGAGACGAGGGTATATTCCTGTGTCCAAACGTATTTGGGATCAAGATCAACTCCTGTTGTTTTGATCTTTGATGGCTTCCTCCACGTTGCGTTAAACATAGGAATATATTTATATAAAAAACTCTGGAGTGTTTAGAAGGTATTTATTGTTGTATTTATTGTAATTTGTATGAATACTTAGGTATCCATTTCGGATTTACTGTGTAACATGAATTTAGGTTCATTTAACGTTCGCGAAATCAAATCATTTTGTTTATATAGTACAGAAAATAATTATTCAATCGTAAATAAAAATATAGTAGAACATGTAATACAAAATTGGACCACTTATATTCCGTTTATGATCGGGTATGAATCTTATGGTGTTCCGATTGCTAATGAAAACTATTATGTAAATATAATGTCAAAAGACAGTACGCACGGTAGTAATATTTTTATTATTATGTGTTCGAAAAAAGCGAATCTGAGCGCCTGAATATAAATTATAAAATATTATTTCTATATTTAGCAACTAAATATTTAATAAATATGCAGGAATGTGACTAGCTTTATGTGAATGTATAATATATGTAAGTCTGAACTTTAGCATTATTTTTTAACAGAAATATATTATCTCTATTCGATTTAAAAGTTTTGTCATTACATAAGTGTGCTATTTTATTTGTAAAGAGTATGTATGCATTATATTGTTTGTCCTTATTATTAATGTTCGTATACGTCTGTGTGTCTGTCTGTGTGTGTGTGTATCTGTACCCGGATACACTCTGCGAGCGTAGCGAGTAGCGAAGCGCTTTTTGTGTCAAAAAATTCAGAAAAATCCGGTCCTCCAGGAATTGCAGTTTCGAAAAAATCGGCCCATAATTAAGGGAGTTATTAACGATCAAAACTGTTTTAATTACTAAAAAGAAACCTATCTGGAAATTATTCCGCGCATGCCCAGAAGAGCTCAATCCTCATCTTCCGCAAAAAGAAGAAGGAAAGATCGCTTCGGCCGGTTTCGTTTTACGACTGTCTAAACTCGCCGACGGCGAACCGACAGAAATACGAAAAAACCGTCAACATATTCTCAAAGAACGTACTTTTACGTCTCTAACGATCCGGTCGGTTCGAAAAAATTCCGATATTAACCCTTTCAAAAAAAATAATCAAAAAGCGTCGAATTCGTGTTTTTGATTTTCTCCCTTCGTCCGAACCTCGCATCCGCCGGACTAAGAAAGATTCGGATAAACGGATTTCACCAAATAAAAGATCGGTTTCTGTCCTCTCCAATAACAACTTCCATTTAAAAAAATACGTCAGTTAACCCTTCGAAAACGTATATTTTCCGTACACCGTTTCGCGATTTCGGCAATTTTGACTATTTTGAAAAATTCGCTGCGGCGGTTCCAAACGAGTCAATGAAAACTAAAAATACCAGACGAGATCTACATTCTTTATCCTTTCGAAATCTGCGATCGTTTTTGAAAAATACAAATATTAACGCTTCGAAAAAAATTCGCGCGCAGACTCACTTTTGCAAATTCCGATTCTCTGCGATTTTTAAAATCGCGCATCGGATCTCTGAAAGAACAAAAAAACAAACAAACACACCCAAGTACATTTTCCTCCTTTCGAGATCACTGTAAAACCTTTAGTTTTAAAAAATATTTCAGTTAACCCTTTCGAAATCGTTTTTTTTCGTAAGTCTCTTTCGGTTTTTCAGCGATTCCTGCAATCTTTAAAAATTCAATTCTGGGCTTCGAAACAAGATACGAAAAAATAAAAATACCGAGCCTAATCTACGTTCTTTTTCCTTTTAAAATCAGGTATCAGTTTCGAAAAATTCGTTTTTTAACCCTTCTAAAAAAATGGTTTCCGAAACTCACTCGCGTGAATTTTCGTTTTTCGGCCCATGTTTAAAAATCCGCATCGACTCAGAAAATGTTAATAGAGACAAATAAAATACACCAGATCATACCCACGTTCTTATTCTTCGAAACATATATTTCAGTTTTACAAAATATGTACATTAACCCTTTAGAAACCGGTCGTTCCCGTACCTCACTTTCACGATTTCCGCTAATTTGCAAATGTAACCCCGCCGCAGGACTTTTTTATCGAATTACACAAATTCCGAGAGAAGAGGCTAAAAGTACATACATTCAGCTATAGAAAGATGCCTTCGACTTTAAAAAATTCGATTATTATCAATTAAAAAAAAATTCTTTTGTGAAACCCGTTTCTAGAAATGAGCGTTTTTCGGCGCAAGCACAGATTTATCAAAGTGTAATAAGTGACTTTGCTTTCGCCGTAATTATCTTATTTATTAACGATCTTAAATCAAAAATCGTTGTTCATTTTGCGTACAGAATTGAATGGGCTTTCCGAAAATATGATTTATTTTGAGAAATAATTATATTTTCATGGTTAAAATTCTATTCTACTAGGATATTTGTGTTTTGAAGCAGCCGATTGCACTGCAAATATACTTGCTGTGTGTACTTTTGTCGGAAGCTCCAAAAGATATCAAATTAATTTTTTTTTCTATTTTTTATATATCGGATTCTATATAGTTTGTTGAACTCCCGGTTTATGATTCAAGGCAGGAACATTTATTTTAAAAGTTTTAGAATTTTTTAAATAATGGTCATTTTTGTATAGAAAAAAAAAAGAAAGAAAAAGCTAAGGAATTTGCTATTTCTTTTCAAAATATCTCCCTTCGTATGGGTCCCATCGCGACCTGGTTTGGCTCATTCGACTCGACATAAATAGAGCTTACCGAATTTAGTTCCGAGTTTCACCACCAGGGTGCGCTTTCCTGTCTCTGTTTCTATGGAACGGATCACGACGGGGCTTTCCGAACTCTGTTTCTATGGGCCGGATCACGACGGGAGATGGCTTATTCGACTCGACATCGATAGCTTTAACGGTTTCAGTGCCCGAGGTTCGTATAGAACAGATTGCGCCACCTGGTGGTGGAAGGTGTAATTAAAGGATTTTTCAGCCAACTCGGGTTCTATGGGTCACATCACGACGGGGTATGGCTCATTCGACTCGACATCGATAGTTTTTCGAGATTTTACAATTAGGGGCCCGCTGGCGGGCGAAGCCAGCTAGTATGTATACAAATGTTTAGAATGTTTTGATTTGCAAACTCTTAATATTTGAATAATGTTTACATTATATTTGTTTGTATGTATACAAACAATATATGTATACAAAGAAGTATATATACAAACAATATTAATATTTACATTGTATTGTTTGTATGTATACAAATCTTGAATGTTTTAATTTATTACATTCATTTTTTACCAGTTTGCATGTCCGTTCATGGGCGATTCATATGAAACTCATAATTTGTCACAAATTGGTGATTTTATTGATTTAGTGCTTTGCCCAAGAATGTGGAGAAAAAAAACTATTTTTGACATCGGGTGAAATGAATGAGGTTATTTCGGTTTTTATTTTGTATATAAAAAATGTTATATGTAAAAAAATCCTGGCCATTAATCACATTGTTTTTTGTATATTTAAAGACGATTACTTATTCTTTGTAATTATTTTTTTGCTTGGTTTTTTGAGCAAAATAATATTACTTCATAGCTAGAACCAGTTCCGCTAATCATTAATATTTTCTTAATCCTTTGACTGCTGAGCAAATGGGCAAATTTGTAATGTTTTTTCTGTTATTTTTTTTAAATGTCAAAAAAAGATAAATTTTCAAAATTGGTATAAAAAACTTAGGTACTTCTCTATTATCCCATCGTCCACTTTTCATAACAAAATACTATTGCCAAAATGTATGATTAAATGCCAAAAATGCAATCCCATTTACTTGATGTCGGAAGCATTATACGTGTTTGTTATGTCGTCAAGTGGTTTTTAATTCAACATTTGCGCGTATTAATGACAACGTTCTCCCGTTTATTTGGCGTTACAGTTTGGCGATAGTTTTTTGTTATGAAAAGTGGTCGATGAGATAATAGAGAAGTACCAAAACTTAATTACTTATATGAGTAGATTCCTTGACTATATTAATCATTACTCAATATTTTAAAACTGCATCATATTTGTAGAATTATATTAATTTAAACGATGCTTCTATTGAAGTGTGAAGAAGCACATACTTCTATGAAGAACCATATATTTACATAATCGTTTTCATTAGCAATCGGAACACCATAAGATTCATCCCCGATAATAAACGGACTATAAGTGGTCCAATTTTGTATTACGTGTTCTACGATATTTTTACGTACGTTTGAATAATTATTTTCTGTACTATGTATACAAAATGATAGAGATCTAAAAACACAATTTCCATCGGGATTGATTTCGCGAATGTTAAATGAGCCTAAATTCATTTTTAAACAGTAAATCCGAAATGGACACCTAAGTATTCATACAAATTATAATAAATAAAATAAATACCTTCTAAACACTCCACAGTGAGTTCTATATAAATACCTTCCTAGGTTTAATGCAATGTGCAAGAAAAAAAAAAACAGGAGATGATCCCAAACACGTTAATAGAGACAGTAATAGACTCTCACCTCATTGGCCGGCGATTTTTTTGACGCATGCGTATTGGGTCGAATATTGTTGAAAAATGATTTTGAAGAAAAAATCGGGAAATTCACAAAATGGTTTCGGGAAAAACTTCACCAAATGGTTTAAAAATTCTTTGAGTGACAGCGGGAAAAAAATTTCGTTTTACATTCAATCATCGCAATTGGCGAGTGTGACTATTAAGTTTAGCCAGTACTGGCAATAACATCAATTACCAATTTTCAGTATTACTCGCCGATTGGTGAGTGTTAATTTTGTCTTATATCACAAACTGTATTTACATATACTACTAGATATAATGATTATGAACCATGATTTTTCTATTATTGGGCGAGATTCATGTTTTTTCAGCAATTCTTTGACGAAATTCATGTTTTTTCAGCGATCCTTTGAAGAATTTCGCATTTTTCTCGTAATCCTTAACGAAATTCGCATTTTCCAGCGATTCTTTGATAAAATGCATTTTATTCCGCAATTTTTAGACGAAATTTAGTAAAAAAGCGTGACCTTTTGGTGAACTTTCCTTTTTTGCGATTCTTTGACAAAATTTGCTTATCTTTCACGATCCTTTTGCATAATTAATGTTTTTTCTGATGTCTTTTAACGAAAGTCATGTTTCCCCATGATCCTTTGATGAATTTAGTGTTTTTTCCTCAATCATTTGACGAAATCTGTGATTCCCCCCCCCACCCCCCCCCGCGAAGATTGGTTAGATGTTTTTAGTCTGCAGGTGCCCTAAAAAGTCTGTGACGCCCGTTGCTGCATTGCACACATTCTTCCATGGTGCATCGAACGAAGAAAATTCATTCTAAAGAATCATTGTTTCATTCTTGACATTTCTGGAAAGAAACAACGTTCAACTCATTGGCTGAATTGTAAAGGGCGAAATGTGTCAAACATTAGCGGAAAGAAAGTGCGCAATTTGTTCGTTCATGGATAAAATCATGAAATTCATTAATCGATAGTTGATAAATTCGTCAATCGATAGCGGAAAAATCGCAAAATTCATTAATCGATAGTTGATAAATTCGTCAATCGATAGCGGAAAAATCGCAAAATTCATTAATCGACAGTGGAAAAATCGCAAAATTCATCAACTGGTTTCGGGGGAAAAAGTTTTCGAATATCGTCAAATAGCTTCGAGAAAAAAAATCACAATCCGTCAATTTCGGAGAAAAAATCGTGAAATTCGCCAAATGGTTTCGAAATTTGTCGAGCGACAGCGGAGAAAAAAATCTTTTTCCATTCAATCATCGCAATTGGTGAGTGTGACTATTATGTTTGACCAGTGGTGGCAATAAAGTCCATTGCCAAATTTTCAGCATTACTCGCTGTTTGGCAAGTGCTAATTTTGTCCTATACTTCAAAACCCTTTTGATCATATCATCAGTGTGCAGGACAATTTTTTTTACGTGAACCATTTGATGAATTTTGTGATTTTTCCATTATCGATTGACCAATTTTACTGCTATCGATTGTTGAATTTTATAATTTATCAACTATTGATTAGCGAATTTCATGATTTTTTCCATGAACGTTTGACGAATTACGCAAAAAAATTAAGAATATCGTTAAATTGTCTTGGGTAAAAAAAAATTTAATATTGTCAAATGCCTTCGAGAAAAAGTTGCAAGTTGGAACGCCTGTGACCTCTTTTTCATGTTATGCATCTCGGGTCTATCCCCCCAAGTGGGACACTTTTCTAAATTTTGCAGACACCTCTCATGTGATATATCGCTGGAAAAGTCTTTGACCGCTTATTCATGTTATGCATCTCCGGGGTCCATCCCGCCACCCCCCCCTAAGGAAGGCACTTTTATAAATTTTGTTGACACCTCTCATGTGATATATCGCTGGAAAAGTCTTTGACCGCTTATTCATGTTATGCATCTCCGGGGTCCATCCCGCCACCCTCCCTCCCCCCCCCCAAAGGGTACTTTATAAATTTTGCACACAACCCTCATGTTATATATCATTGGAAAGGTCTGTGACTGCTTAATCATATTATGCATCTCGGGTCTATCCCCCCCCCCAAGTGGGACACTTTTCTAAATTTTGCAGACACCTCTCATGTGATATATCGCTGAAAAAGTCTTTGACCGCTTATTCATGTTATGCATCTCTGGGGTTCATCCCGCCACCCCCCCTCCCCCTAAGGGAGGCACTTTTATAAATTTTGTTGACACCCCTCATGTTATATATTGTTGGAAAGGTCTGTGACTGCTTAATCATATTATGCATCTCCGATGTCCATCTCCCCACTTTGCCCCCCCCCCCCCAAAGGGTACTTTATAAATTTTGCACACAACCCTCATGTTATATATCATTGGAAAGGTCTGTGACCACTTAATCATATTATGCATCTCAAATGTCCAACTCCCCACTTTGCCCCCCCCCCCACCCCCGCAAGGGATACTTTTCTAAATTTTGTTGACACCCCTCATGTCATATATTGTTGGAAAGGTCTGTGACTGCTTAATCATATTATGCATCTCCGATGTTCATCTCCCCACTTTGCCCCCCCCCCCCCCCAAAGGGTACTTTATAAATTTTGCACACAACCCTCATGTTATATATCATTGGAAAGGTCTGTGACCACTTAATCATATTATGCATCTCAAATGTCCAACTCCCCACTTTGCCCTCCCCCCACCCCCCCAAGGGATACTTTTCTAAATTTTGTTGACACCCCTCATGTCATATATTGTTGGAAAGGTCTGTGACTGCTTAATCATATTATGCATCTCCGATGTTCATCTCCCCACTTTGCCCCCCCCCCCTCCCCAAGGGGTACTTTCTAAATTTTGCACACAACCCTCATGTTATATATCATTGTAAAGGCCTGTGACCACTTATATCATATTATGCATCTCCGATGCCCATCTCCCCACTTTGCCCCCCCCCCCCCCAAGGGGTACTTTCTAAATTTTGCACACAACCCTCATGTTATATATCATTGAAAAGGTCTGTGACCACTTAATCATATTATCCTCCCCACTATGAAATTTGTCAAGTTAAAGCAACTATAAATTTTATTTTTATGGTACTATCAAGTTGTTTGCCGTCAAATTTTGACGGGTTCCATCTAGTATGTATTATGTCAATTGATTTAACTGTGTAATTATAACAAAACAATGCGTGAAACTGATTTAAAACAATAATAATAAATAATCATTTTAAAAAAAATGTTACTTTAAATTGCTGAAAATTGTTTCATTTTCAGATCTGAAAAAAAAAAAAAAAAAAACCGTGCGTCAAGCATAGATTATATAACACTTTCCAACGATTTTTACAAACCATTACCGTTTAATAAGCTGAAAGATAACATCAAAGTAAACAATTTGGAAAACGCATAACATATTTAAAAACGTAATTTCAGGAATTACCAACAATATTCGAAAAAATATCCGAATACTTTTATTCAACTCTGTATATGATCTATAGATTTGTATATATACTACATAGGTTGCTAACTTTTAGTTCAGTTAGGAAACGCGTAGCACAGTTTAAAATTCTCCTTCTGGAGTTTCTGTCAATAAACGGAAATGTGTTCGCGAACTTTTGTGCTGCCCTGTATATGATCTACAGAATTTATACACACCAAGTAATAGACAAAAAGTGAGTTAAATTTAAAATCGCGTTCAGCAACTTAAAACACACTTCCTGGAATTATTGTTAACAGAAAGAAGATAATTCTTTTGTGTGTCCCTCTAAATGAACGATGACTGCTACACGCGCAATATTCTGTAGTAAGCCTTTTGCAATGCACCTTAGTGATATATATAAATTTCAATGCGTTTAAAATAGTGAAACATTATTTAAATAAACCGGCGAAATGTGTCAAACATTAGCGGAAAGAAAGTGCGCAATTTGTTCGTTCATGGATAAAATCATGAAATTCATTAATCGATAGTTGATAAATTCGTCAATCGATAGCGGAAAAATCGCAAAATTCATTAATCGATAGTTGATAAATTCGTCAATCGATAGCGGAAAAATCGCAAAATTCATTAATCGACAGTGGAAAAATCGCAAAATTCATCAACTGGTTTCGGGGGAAAAAGTTTTCGAATATCGTCAAATAGCTTCGAGAAAAAAAATCACAATCCGTCAATTTCGGAGAAAAAATCGTGAAATTCGCCAAATGGTTTCGAAATTTGTCGAGCGACAGCGGAGAAAAAAATCTTTTTCCATTCAATCATCGCAATGGGGAAATTGCACGTTTTTCAATTTAACTTACATCTGATAGAGTGTAAAAATACGAACATTTTGATACAATTTTTACATAGATTTGAAACTTATATAATTCATTAAATCAACTTTTAAAACCCAGTTTTTGTCGTGGCAAGAAAAAGCCGCGTCACGTGATAAAAGCTGTTCTGACGTCACTACACATGTAAACAAACCCTCGCTGTATTTCCCCCTGTTATTTCCTATGGGGATAGCTTGCTTTTCGCTGAATGGCTTGCTTTACGCTTTTTTCTTTTCTTAAAAATGATTAGTATAACAAATTAAAAGTATTGTAAATTGCTGTAATAAATAAATAATACTGTGAATTCCGGGTGAGGTTTTTATTCCATCGCGTTTCTAAAGAATTTTCATTTCCAGATCTCGATGTAGAAATAAAGCATCGGTACAAGTTAATACTCGTACTACAATATTGTATTTTATAGAATAATGTATACTTTTATTTATTTTTTTTTTCATTAATATTGCACAATATAAAATAAACTGATACAAATAGAATTTATTTTATTAGGGAGGGTGGAATTAACTCATAAAAAGGTTTTTGTATTTATATTTTATACTTGAATTAAGAATTTGGCTTGGTATCACTATATGTTTTATCTCTTCAATTGTTAAATAAACTGTTTTAAATCTTTGAAAACAGTTAAACTTATTAGAAAGAGCGGAATGTGCTGAGGTAACTTTAAGACAGCTTTACAAAATTTTTATATAAATATACACGGAGAAAAAGTTTAATATTTTTTCAAAAAATGTTCCCAGGTGTCTATCCAGACTTTTCTCACAGGCATAGGGTCCTGTTTTTGTGAAATTGTGCGAAGTATTTTATATTTGTGGAAAAACTAATTATAATTTTGTGAGTTTGAAATGACTGTTATATTCAGGTTCTTGTTTGTAATTTTTTTGCAAAATCTTTTATATATGTAAAAGCTACATAAATAGAATCCTTGACGACTTCAGTTGTTTTATATCAGGTCAGATTTTACTTTTAAATAATTAAATTTGTAAAAGGTTTAGTTTGGAGATGGAAAAAAATTGTGAAAGGCCTATTTTTATGACAAAGAACTTTGTGAAGGGCCCGTTTTAAGGTGGAATGTTTTGTGAAGGATCCTGTTTTAATATGAAAAATTTTGTGAAAGGTCCTTTAAAGGACCCAATTTCTTCTTAAACAGGTCCCTGGACTATACACAGGCAAAAAAAATCAAGTAGTTATTTTAAATACTGTCAGTTTTGTGAAATTTTCAGAATGTGGGATTGAAGGTTTTATGCTTTATAGAACTTTGCAGATTACAGATGATGTTTAGTTTATAAATTATCTTTTTTTATTTTTGTTATAAATTAACAATATTTTTATGGAATGTAAAAGCCAAAAGAGAACTATTATGCAGAAATATTATAATTCTAAATGTATTTGAAGTAATGTTATGTATATTTAAGTTTTATTGTTGTTCTTAACATTTTAAATATTAAAAGAATTGTGGTATGTTTGAATTTTGGTTCATGATCTATAAATATTTTCTTTATTCTTTGATTCTATGTTAAATTTTTGTTGCTAAATTAATACATAATCCCTACCTTCCAAATAATTAAAAAAATTAATCATGCAAATTCATGCCTTACCTGTGAATTGAATTAGAAAAATAAATCGAAAAATATTATTTGTGGTTACTATTGTATGCGACTTACAACAACAGTGGATTTGTTATGCATTAAACCACGGTCGCCAAAAAAAGGCTAAATGGGTGTGAAGCTGCAACTATTTTACATATTAAAAAGTACAAAATAATAAATAAAAACTATAGAGTGTAATATATTAAAAAAAAATGCGTTTTAATAAATTAAAAGTTTCATATTAATTGAATTAGGATTATACGTTGAGAAATCAATTTAGAAATCCTAAAAATATAGTTTAAATAATTCTTTTATTTTATTTTTTCTTTCTTCTTTCCATACCTTAGAACAGAAATAAGCAACCATTATACATTTATTTTAATGAATTTACTAGCTCGCATTTTCTACCAAACGTAAAAAAAGAAAAAAAAAAGAGTGGTGAATTTTTCATGATCGGGTTCCGTGGCCACGCCAAATTATAGTACTATATTGAACATTTTTTGGAAAAATCATAAATTACAATCATAAAATGAGGCAATAGTATAAAGATAAACATTGGATGCTTATAAAAGATGTTAAGTAAGCACATAAAAAGAGAAAATAAAAGACAATAGTGATAAATTTACTCACGTATGTTGCAGTAATTGCTTTTATGATCGGTGAATACACAATTATTATTGTCAGTAGTTAATTTTTATTCAATAAATCAGTATTAAATAAAGATTTTTTGTATTTGTTTTCTGCATTATTGCTCAAAATTTCGTTTTCTCATAATTAATTTGAGTACATTTTTATCCGTAATATAACCTGCATAACACGAAATTATATTCATATCAAAACGAATTATTAAGTATTAAAATGAATTAAGAAAATAATGCATTTCAAGAACTATATAAATGCGATTTTACTTGTGATTTCTTTTGTAATAAAACTATCATTCTTTTTTCGTTTAAATAAATAAGAGTAAGTAAAAGATAGCTTTAGTTTCCTGTATTTTTACCCACATGAAAATGCAGTTTTTCTGCCCTAAAAGTAAATTAAAAAAATTCCGAAAGACATGATTTTGTATTTTTCGAATCTGACCAACTTCATCACTTTTCTAAATGAAAATTAATGCAAATGTATAAATAAATAGTGCATTATATTTAGATATGTTAAAATAATCTTTTGACTTTAATTTTTGTTTTTGTTTTGGTGTAAATGCGTCTTTAAAAGACTTTTATAATAAGTAGAAAGTAATGCAAAACAGCCTGCATGCATTCGACTCTGAAGCAGAATCCGCGTTTCATGTGTAGTGACGTCAAACCAATCCCGTTGCGTTTTCAGATCACGTGGTTTTGTTTTGCTTTTAGCGAAGTTTAAAACTCCAATAACTAGTTATTTAAAATTATTTTTGCGTTTCCGAGTTAAGTTTTGAGGAATATAAAGTCATCTTCATCATTTAAACATGAAAGAAGGCATAATTTAGAATGAGTGCAACTTCCCCATTGGTGAGTGTGACTATTATGTTTGACCAGTGGTGGCAATAAAGTCCATTGCCAAATTTTCAGCATTACTCGCTGTTTGGCAAGTGCTAATTTTGTCCTATACTTCAAAACCCTTTTGATCATATCATCAGTGTGCAGGACAATTTTTTTTACGTGAACCATTTGATGAATTTTGTGATTTTTCCATTATCGATTGACCAATTTTACTGCTATCGATTGTTGAATTTTATAATTTATCAACTATTGATTAGCGAATTTCATGATTTTTTCCATGAACGTTTGACGAATTACGCAAAAAAATTAAGAATATCGTTAAATTGTCTTGGGTAAAAAAAAATTTAATATTGTCAAATGCCTTCGAGAAAAAGTTGCAAGTTGGAACGCCTGTGACCTCTTTTTCATGTTATGCATCTCGGGTCTATCCCCCCAAGTGGGACACTTTTCTAAATTTTGCAGACACCTCTCATGTGATATATCGCTGGAAAAGTCTTTGACCGCTTATTCATGTTATGCATCTCCGGGGTCCATCCCGCCACCCCCCCCCTAAGGAAGGCACTTTTATAAATTTTGTTGACACCTCTCATGTGATATATCGCTGGAAAAGTCTTTGACCGCTTATTCATGTTATGCATCTCCGGGGTCCATCCCGCCACCCTCCCTCCCCCCCCCCAAAGGGTACTTTATAAATTTTGCACACAACCCTCATGTTATATATCATTGGAAAGGTCTGTGACTGCTTAATCATATTATGCATCTCGGGTCTATCCCCCCCCCCCCCCAAGTGGGACACTTTTCTAAATTTTGCAGACACCTCTCATGTGATATATCGCTGGAAAAGTCTTTGACCGCTTATTCATGTTATGCATCTCTGGGGTTCATCCCGCCACCCCCCCTCCCCCTAAGGGAGGCACTTTTATAAATTTTGTTGACACCCCTCATGTTATATATTGTTGGAAAGGTCTGTGACTGCTTAATCATATTATGCATCTCCGATGTCCATCTCCCCACTTTGCCCCCCCCCCCCAAAGGGTACTTTATAAATTTTGCACACAACCCTCATGTTATATATCATTGGAAAGGTCTGTGACCACTTAATCATATTATGCATCTCAAATGTCCAACTCCCCACTTTGCCCCCCCCCCACCCCCGCAAGGGATACTTTTCTAAATTTTGTTGACACCCCTCATGTCATATATTGTTGGAAAGGTCTGTGACTGCTTAATCATATTATGCATCTCCGATGTTCATCTCCCCACTTTGCCCCCCCCCCCCAAAGGGTACTTTATAAATTTTGCACACAACCCTCATGTTATATATCATTGGAAAGGTCTGTGACCACTTAATCATATTATGCATCTCAAATGTCCAACTCCCCACTTTGCCCTCCCCCCACCCCCCCAAGGGATACTTTTCTAAATTTTGTTGACACCCCTCATGTCATATATTGTTGGAAAGGTCTGTGACTGCTTAATCATATTATGCATCTCCGATGTTCATCTCCCCACTTTGCCCCCCCCCCCTCCCCAAGGGGTACTTTCTAAATTTTGCACACAACCCTCATGTTATATATCATTGTAAAGGCCTGTGACCACTTATATCATATTATGCATCTCCGATGCCCATCTCCCCACTTTGCCCCCCCCCCCAAGGGGTACTTTCTAAATTTTGCACACAACCCTCATGTTATATATCATTGAAAAGGTCTGTGACCACTTAATCATATTATCCTCCCCACTATGAAATTTGTCAAGTTAAAGCAACTATAAATTTTATTTTTATGGTACTATCAAGTTGTTTGCCGTCAAATTTTGACGGGTTCCATCTAGTATGTATTATGTCAATTGATTTAACTGTGTAATTATAACAAAACAATGCGTGAAACTGATTTAAAACAATAATAATAAATAATCATTTTAAAAAAAATGTTACTTTAAATTGCTGAAAATTGTTTCATTTTCAGATCTGAAAAAAAAAAAAAAAAAACCGTGCGTCAAGCATAGATTATATAACACTTTCCAACGATTTTTACAAACCATTACCGTTTAATAAGCTGAAAGATAACATCAAAGTAAACAATTTGGAAAACGCATAACATATTTAAAAACGTAATTTCAGGAATTACCAACAATATTCGAAAAAATATCCGAATACTTTTATTCAACTCTGTATATGATCTATAGATTTGTATATATACTACATAGGTTGCTAACTTTTAGTTCAGTTAGGAAACGCGTAGCACAGTTTAAAATTCTCCTTCTGGAGTTTCTGTCAATAAACGGAAATGTGTTCGCGAACTTTTGTGCTGCCCTGTATATGATCTACAGAATTTATACACACCAAGTAATAGACAAAAAGTGAGTTAAATTTAAAATCGCGTTCAGCAACTTAAAACACACTTCCTGGAATTATTGTTAACAGAAAGAAGATAATTCTTTTGTGTGTCCCTCTAAATGAACGATGACTGCTACACGCGCAATATTCTGTAGTAAGCCTTTTGCAATGCACCTTAGTGATATATATAAATTTCAATGCGTTTAAAATAGTGAAACATTATTTAAATAAACCGCAAATGATTTTTCACCATAGACGTAATGTAACGGAATTATTTTGCCTGTCCCTGTAAAGTAACTATAAGTGCTATGCACACCCTATTCCACAGTAAGCTTCTTGTAATGCACCTTAGTGATATATATATCAATTACAATTTGTTTGAAATTGTGTAACATTATTAAAATAAACCGCAAATGATTTTTCCCCATAGACCGTAATGTAACCGAATTCTTTTGAGTGTCCCTGTAAAAAAAAAAAAAAAAAAAAAAAAAAAACTATAAGTGCTACACACTTCAGTAGAAATAGGGAACATGCTATAGATAACGACAATAACATACAAAAATTTCAGAGCATTCCGAGCATATTTACGGGAGTTAGAGCACGGACAGACGGCCAGACAAACCGAAGTCATAAACACTTTTCAACTAGGTTGGAAAGTGTTAAAAAAAGCGGGGGTAGAGATTTTAGATAATAAAATTAATTATAATGTACTATATATATATCATAAGCAAAAACAACTATAATCTTTCATATAAATCATTAAAAAAAAAAATAATTAAAACAAATCAGTAAAAAAGATGCATGTGCTGTTAATATACTTTATCGTAATCGGAAATATAGAAATACAAAATTAACATTAAACAAAAAAAAAAAAAAAAAAAAAAAAAGAAAAAAGAAAAGAAAAAAGAAAAGAAAAAGAAAATGTGAAATTAGGAAATTATTGCTAAAATTGAAACAAGGATTCGCTATGTAAATTATCACAACAAGAACTGTTAACCCTTTCAGGTACAAGTAATTGTGAGAAATTTCATTTGACTAATATATAGACAGGTTTTCATCTTAGCAGGTACACTATTCCTTATAGTTTATATTATTTTCACCGAGACCATGAAATTTTCCGTTTAAAAATGTTTTCCGCTTTACATACGTTCTGTTTCACTGGTTTTAGTATTTAATCTAGCTTACTTAAGTTAATTGTGATATGCATAACCTTTTCAAAATGCACGTAAAATATAACATTTCATAAAAAATAATGTGTGCGATTTTTTAAACTGAATCTGGGAAACAAATTCATACCAATTTTAAGCAGGGTTCGTTGATTTAAATCAGCTTGATTTTAATCATGATTAAGATTAAACTGATTTTTTTTTTAAATCATTGATTTAAAACAACTTTCGTAAAAATTTTATTTCAAATTTAGGTCAAGAAATTTTGTAATAAATATTATGTTTTGAAAATAATAATAATAATAATAATAATAAACTTTGTAAATTTAAGGAGTCGGAGAGACTGAGAACTCAAAATCCATGATTTTTAATTTTATTTAAATCAAATATTACACTTTAAAATAAAAATCCCAATTTAAAAATAGAGAATCTTAGCTGAAAAACGTTAAAAGATTAATGAATATTTATCTATTAAAAAACATCTAAATCTTATGTAAGTTTTTTAATACAAAATCATGGGGACTTTTTGCGAGGATATGGAAAACATTAGAATAAATAAATATAGGCCATTCAAAAGTTTTTTTAATTGAATTTATATAGACATCTCATTACTTCCACATGTAAATAACAAGTGGTTCAATATTCTGATGTAAGTTTATTTATGGAAATATTTGGAAAATAAAATGATTTCATGGCTTGTAATAGTCTGATATGTTTTTATGTATATTTTTATACAATATTTTATAATATATTTTCAACAAAGTTGAAAAGTGTTTATTAATTCGGTTTGTCTGTCCGGCTGAGCTCTAACTTTCGTAAATGTACTCGGATTTCCATGCAATTCATAAGTCATTGAGGTCAACTATGGCATGTTCGGTATTGAGAATGAAGTATGTAGCACTTATAGTTCATTTACAGGCACACTCAAAAGAATTCTTTTACATTACGGTCTATGGTGCAAAATCGTTTGCGGTGTATTTTAATGATGTTAATATATCTCAAATATATTGAAATTGATATATATCACTGAGTTGCATTACAAAATGCTTATCATAGATTATAGAGAGCATAGCACATTTATCGTTCATTTACACAGATATACAAAATAATTCGGTACAGAACTGTCTGTGAACATTAATTTCTGGAAGCGTGTTTTCCGTTGTGCCACGCGTTTTTAAATGTAACTAATTTTCTACATATTGCTTGGTGTATTATAAATTCTATAGATCATATACAGGGTTGCGCAAAAGATGTCGAGTACATTATCTTTCATTGACCGAAATTGAAGAATGGAATTTTTGAACTTTACTGTGCGTTTCCTAACTGAATAAAATTTTAGCATATTATGTGGCATGTATACAAATCTATCGGTCATGTACAGGGATGCACAAAAATAAATAAATAATAAATAAAAAATTCAGATATTTTTTAAATTATTCATTTTAATTACTGAAACTGGGATTTCGAATATGATATACGTTTTCGAGAATTGTTTACTTAGATATCACATTTCACCTTATGAATCTATGAAGTTTTGTTACAGTATTCTGATTGTGCTGGTAGGTGTTTCATAATCTATGCTTAACGCATGATTTTTCGTTCTTGTTAAATATAATTTCAATTTTAATTACTTATAAATGTAAGCTAATTAACAACTAAACTTTTTAAAGTCTTAGAAAAAAAAGATTTAATTTTTTTTAAATTTAAATTAAATAAATCCAACTTTGATTTGGTCTAAACTCCGTAATTGCTTAGGAACTCAGCTGGAAAATTGGTTTCTTTTCAAATATTTTAATAACAAAGAATAACTTTTTTTTCAGATCCATCGCAATTTGTAACATATAATCATGATCATCTTTATGTATGTATAATATATTCTCAAAATTCATTAAATGAATATTGTATGTATTCCAGAATATTGTATATAGTCCGGAATAGATGTTTTTAAAGGATTTCTGTAGCAATCTGGAATAGAATGTTTAAAATTTCATTCATAACGGTTTTCTTGTTTTATAAATATAATTATCTTTTGTATTTTAAGATTTTTAATAAAAAAAAATTGGTATTAAAATTTTTTAGCTTTTAGTAATGAAGGGTGCATATGATTTTTAATTTATTAAATGGGTAATTTAAAGTGGTATATATTTTTTTTATATAGAATAGTATATATTTGTTAAATTGCAGTTTAAGCAAGTGATCATATAACACAAAATAATTCGTTTTATTAAATTTCATGTTTTCAAAAGTAAAAGATAATTCACCTTTTCAAATTAAATCTGTTTCTATTGCTCCATTTTTTTTTAACTGTAATATTTAATTATTCATATGATTAAAATATTTCGAATTAACCAAGTGAATGAGTATTTTTTTTATTTCTAATAAATTTAAATGAGCTTTTTTAGTTGTTAATTTTAATGATTTTGTAAAAAAGTTATTTTACTTTGAAAAGTGTAATTAAAAAAAAATTAAATCTGATTTAAATAAAAAAAAAAAAATGCGAATTAAATAATAATAAAAAAAAAATCCGATTTATTTATTTATTTATTTTTTAATACTTTTAATACTTCGAAATATACCTGCGCCGGTAAAGTGGAGCCAGCAAGGATTTATTTATTTATTTATTTTGCTGTAAGAGTTGGTCCGGTTGGTCCTATAAAAAACTTGTCAATATGAAACGTGTAGATAATATTAACAAGATTTATAATAAATTTAAGCGTATTTGATATCTTGCGAATGGACGAAGTTAGGAATTTTTTTTTCTTAAACGCCTATCCCCCCCCCCCCCCCCCCCCACTCACACACCTTGAGGCCTTTTTTAATGATATGAAAAATCTGTCATATAAATAAATTTTTGGCCCTTTTCCTAGAAATAATAATAACTTTAAACGGATTTGATACGTATCATAATTAAGAAGTTATGATGGTTTTTCTGTTTTCACAAAAAATTAATGATTAACGAACATGACGAACTTGACCGAGATTTTATGCCGGTTGATTTTTTGTATCACTTTGGAAGAGATTTGTGCAGAATTATGGAAGTTATCGCGTCCATAAAAAAGTGATATATATATATATATATATATATATATATATATATATATGAAACAAATTAAAAAAAGATTTCGCCGTTGGCCTCATCAAAGCTATAATTCTGTGTAAATCCCATTATTCTAAATTATTTTCTCGTTCTAGTATTTCGACTGTCAAAATTCCACCTAGCTAAAACTACTTTATTCTAAATTCATTCTCTTAAAAAAATGGCTCTGATCGCTGTTCTATTAAAATTACGCACTTTTGTTTCATTAAATAAATGCATCCTAGAATTTATCAATCTCCCAGCTAAAAATATTTTAACTCTCTTGAAATAACAACCTATGTCTTTTTATTTTTTTTCTTCCAACTGAAAGAGTCAATTTCATTATTACATCATTTTGCACCACTTTGTAAGTTGTCATGGTTTCAGTAAATTTTCTTCAGAGTGGAATAAAAAAAAATCGTCTGTTTAGAACGTAAAATGCAATTAATTTAATATCATCCATTTTCCTATTACTTTTATCAATATGAATATAAGAAGGTACTCTATTTTCTTTACAAAGCCCCGATCTTAATAACATTTAAATAACAATAGAATTTAAATAATCATTAACAATAAAATAAAAATTCATCAACAGCATAAAATCAACAAAATAAAAATATCAACCATAAAAACAAAAACTTACAACTGCCGTGTCTTCTTTTCCATTTTTTACTTGGCTGCATGTCCACATTATAGAATTATTAAAGTTCTCCAATCAGCACAAAACAGTAAATCGGCAAAATACGTTTCCATTTATTTCGATCCGATCCGATGGTTACACAACTCTAAATCAGCGACACAAAAATATTTCGATCTAAACTACAACACCGTCGTGACAGATGGAGTCCATATGCCGGCTGATCTGAGCATTACAACACAATAAAATTTCATTCTTACACAAGTATTTTTACTGAAATTCAGACATTCAAAGTGCGAAGGAACATAAATCTGACAAACAAAAGTGAAACAATTTTTCATTTTCATTCGAAGTGTAAATAGTGGTATTTTTCTGGTACTTCGAGGCGAAATTGCTTGTCATAAAGGCATAATTTACAATAATTATATCACTCTAATTTACAGAAAATCTGAGAAAAATTTTAACGATGACTTCGTTGAGAGAATTTTTGAAGAATATCCATGCAGTCAACTGATTTTATTTCAGTTTCAACAATCAATTTTCATAGTGTCATAAATTATTTTATCTTTACCTTTTTTTATTCAACTTAAAATTTCACAACTTGATAAAGTAACTACGCATGTTTATACAGTTTAATGCTTGCTAAGTTTTAGTTTTTAATTATTATTAGATTTTTATTTTTTATCAAATATCTTGCATGTCTGAAATATAACCCAAATTCTGTATTTTTGTTGTTGTTGTTTCTTTAAATCATTAAAAGTATTTTTTCAAAATATATGTAATGAAATCATACGAGTATATTAGAAGTGACTTTGTACAATATTCCTATGTCAATGTTCCATTTATATTAGCATATTAGGTTTAAATTGATATCACACCTTTCCAGATTCATGTGTAGTGTATTAGCCCTTGACTCTTCTTTCTCAAACAAATGTTTTGGAGTAAAAGTGCCTGTTTATAAAGTGAAATACATGTTTGAAATAAAAGTCTAAATAATGTAAATCAACACCTTAAGTCTATTTTTATTATTTTCTTGATAAATTCTCTGAATGTTAAAACATGTGGAATTACTTGAACACCAGACTAAAAAAAAGTTGACAAAAAGTTTTACAAAAAGAACTTTGATGCAATCCGTAATGATTCATTGATGCAGTGATATTCAGTCTTCATAAATCCATTCTAGGTTAGTATTAGCATAAAACATGTTCTTTAATTAATAATAAAAGAAAAAGGGTTTTATTATTATCCTAATAAATCTCCAATGATGGTGTGGGAAATACATTCTGTAGTAAAAATAGTTTATTTACTGTGGGACCTTTTAACGTGCAGTTAATGGCCACTCTAAGTTTATGTATATTTTAAGTAGGGGTAATCTTTCAATATAAAAAAATATATATTTCCTGTCTTTATATAGTAAACAGTTGAAAATCATATAAATAGGTAAAGTCTTCTTACCTTCTGTTTTCGGGATTCAGGAATTGTGTATCCAATTTTATCGTGTCATTTATTTATGACTCTGGTTCCGTGTTTTCACATTTCACGTTCTCTCTTCCACTTATCACTACTTAACCGTGAAGGAAGAAAATTATTATTAAAAAATTGAGTATTATGAAATTGAATGGATTCATTGGTTTAGAAGGTTAAAAATATTTAATAGTATATTTTACATTTTTTACATGTTTAAAGATATAAAAGTTTTATACGCTTTAGGAGCGATTAAAAGTCACGTCTTTCAGTCCGGAAAAATCATGTTACACTGACGTTGAAACAGTCTATAAAGAACATAGTTGCTATGGCTGCATGAGGCCCATTTTTGGGGTATTCACAGTTTTAAGTGTTTACAGAAGTTCTTGCACATGGCTTTGACGTCACGAGCAATCTGGTTTCTCAAGTGCAGAAAGTTTCGGTTTGATTATAGCTTCTTGAGTGATAAGCTGGGATTACGTGTTTCGGAGAAAGAGGGTTTTCAATACACCCCCCTTAATCCCAGGTTGAAGGAAGTTCTTGCAGTTTCAGTCTTTCAAGGTTTCTCAGATGTTCAGGTTTGGGAGTGGGCTTGGTCAACAGATCTGCGATCATGGATTTGCTAGGACAGTACTTCAGTGCGATTATCTTTGCTTCTGTTAGGTGTTTGATGACGTGGTACTTCACCTCGATGTGTTTTGTCCTGTTGGAAAGTTTCTCGGATTCCGTCATCTTTATCGCTGAGAGATTGTCCTCGTATAGTGTAATTGGACAATTTTGCGGTAAATCTAGATCGTCTAGAAGTTTTATGAGCCAAACGATTTCATTGGCTGCGCTTGCTGCTGCTACGTATTCCGCCTCGGCGGATGATTGAGCGATGCAAGACTGTCGTTTGGATATCCAGTAGATTGGATTCTTGCCTATCATAAAAACATTTCCTGTAGTAGATTTTCGCGTTTCGGGATCTTGTGCCCAATTTGCATCTGAATATGCTTCTAAGATTGGTGCATGTTCGGTGTTTATAATTAAGTTTAAGTTCTTGGTGGTATTTAGGTATCTCATTATACGCTTCAAAGCTTTCCAGTCTATTTCGGTTGGTTTTTCATTTTTCCTGCTTAGAATGTTTACAGCCGTTAGTATATCAGGTCTAGTTACTGTCGCTAAGTATAATAATGCACCTATTCCTTGTCTGTACTTGTGATTATTTGGAAGTAGGTTTTCGTTATTATTTATTTTTAGATAACCTGTGTCCATGGGTGTGCTGTATGGTTTACTTTCTTCAAGATTAAATTTATTTATTATTTCACTAATTTTCGTTGTTTGGTTTAGAGCGTAGCCGTTGTCTAATTTCTTTATGCTTATTCCTAGGTAATTCGTTACTTCTCCTAGGTCACTAAGTTTGAATTTAAGTTTAAGTTTCTCTACAAATTTTTCAATGTTTTCTTTGTTTCCTGCTACGAGCAGATCGTCCACGTATACAATTATGTAGACTGTGTCTTCCTTGTTTTTCTCTTTGAGTGTAAATAAACAAGTGTCTGTAGTGCTTTGCACAAATTTCATTTCCTTTAATGTTTCACTGATTTTCGTGTTCCAGGCTCTCGCGGCCTGTTTAAGTCCGTAAATAGCCTTCGTTAATTTGCATACTTTATTTATTTGGTCTGGTTTCTCATGACCTTCGGGTTGTGTCATGTATATGTCTTCGTCTAGCTCTCCGTGTAGAAAAGCTGTTTTGATGTCTAGGTGGTGCACGTTAAATCCGTGGTACGCAGCTGCTGCTAGAAATGTGCGGATTGTTGTGTGAGACACCACTGGGGCAAAAGTCTCGTCATAATTTTCACCATATTTTTGAAGAAAGCCTTTTGCAACTAGGCGGGCCTTGTATCTCTTCACGTTTCCCATATCGTCATATTTGACTTTAAAAGTCCATTTACTTCCTATGATTTTCTTTCCCTGTGGAGGTTCGACTAGTTCCCAGGTTTTATTCTCCTTTAACGAATTTATTTCCTCTTGCGCGGCGTTTATCCAATTTTGTCTTTCAATGGGATTTTTAGTGTTTATCATTTCTAACCAGTCTTTGGGTTCGTTAATTATGTTTGTTTTCACTGTATATGCGAAGCGATCGGGTGGTACTCCCCGATTTGTCCTCTCTGATCTTCGCGGTTCACTTGTGGATTGTTTGGGCGCGGGTGGTTCGCATTCTTCAGGTGTAAAGTCTATCAATATTTCCTTTGAGTTATTTTCAACTAATTGTTCATTTTCTACGGGTTTTGATTTTTCCTCTTCCGGGTTGCTATTGTTTTGAGTGTAAGGACATTTATTTTCAAGGAATTTGACGGATCTTGAAAGTATGACTCTTCCGTCGTTTGTGTATATTCTGAATCCTTTACTTCTGTTATCGTAACCGACAAATTTTCCCTGTTGTGCGGTTTCGTCTAATTTTCCGCGTTTTGATTTATTTATGTGTGCATAGGCTAAGCATCCGAATACTTTTAAGTAATGGATATTGGGCTTCCTATTTGTCCACATTTCGTATGGGGTTTTATAGTTTGATCTTGTCGGTAAGCGGTTTTGAATATGGTTGGCAGTGCATATTGCTTCTCCCCATAGTTTTTGCGGTAATTGCGCCTCTATTAACATGCTGCGGGTCATTTCTAGTAAATATCTATTCTTTCTCTCCGCAATTCCATTCTGGCTGGGTGATTGTGGTACTGTGAGTTGGTGCTCTATGCCTTTTTCGCTTAGGTATTCTTCCATTTCGGTACTAGTGTATTCACCACCGTTGTCTGATCTTATACTGTTTGGGTATCTCCCGAATTTATTGTGTACTAGAGATATGTAGTCTTTGAATTTATCGAATACTTCGCTTTTTCTGGACATTAAATAGATTACACAAAATCTTGTTTTGTCGTCGATGAAAGTTACGAAGTATGTTTTTCCACCGATTGTAGGGGTCTGCAACGGACCACAGACGTCGCTGTGTATCAACTCGATTTTTCGTGTGGCTCTGTATGACGCGTGTTTGGGGTACGGTGCTTCTGTTGTTTTCGCTCTTATGCATACCTCACATTTGTTTTCGTGTCTGCAGTTATTTATCGTTATTCCTGTAACTAGTTGATTTGTTTGCATTTCTTTAATTGTTTGATAACTACGGTGTCCCATTCTGCGGTGCCATAATTCCACACAATTGGGATTTTGACAGCTGTATGTCATGTTTACATAATTTTGTTCTCTAGTATCGTTAGTTAAATTTATTTCATATAGATTATTTTTCAACTTTCCTTCTAATATTGTTTTACCGTCATTTATTATGCTGCACTTTTCTTTTTCAAAGGTTACTTCACAACCGTTTTGGGTCGCCTTGCTTACGGAAAGTAGGTTTGTTTCTATTTTAGGTATGTATAGGACGTTTTTGAGTGTAATTTCTTGTCTTTTGTTTTCCGTTTGAATTTTTATTTCTCCGGAACCATATGATGTTAATTTGTTACCGTTTGCGACTGTTATTTCTGTTTCGGCGTCTTCGTTGAAGTTTGAAAGTAATGTTTTGTCGTTGGTAATATGATTTGAGCTGCCGCTATCTATTATCCATGTATTTGTTTGAGCTTTGTCCGCTAAAAATGCTACGTTATTTATTTTATCATTCTTTGTTTCGTGTTTCTCATTTTTAGGATTCGGGTTTGTCTTTTCGAAGCATAGTGATGATGAGTATTGCTTTTGTTTGTAATGTCTGTTTGGTTGCGGATGGTGGTTAGATGTTTGTTGAGTGTAGCTGTTTTGGTTCTGTCGTTTTACGAACCAGCATTGGGCAGTATTGTGATTTCTCATTTTGCAATGTGTGCAGTATCTATTCTCTCTTTTGTTGTTATTTACGTATGCAGAATTCTTTAGTATTTTATACGCTTTTGATGTGTTTTGCGGAATATCTGTGTTTTCTGCTCTTCTCATGTATTCGTCGATTAACTTCGTTCTTAGGAAATTAGGTGTCAGATCGGTCTCGGGGCGTGATTCAAGTGCGGTGATCAAGACGTCATAAGACCTTGGTAAAGAGCATAGCATTATAGCTGAAATATGTGAATCGCTTATGCGTTCACCAATCGCGGCTAATTTATCTATAAGCTCTAGTATATTTGTTATGTGCGTTTGCATATTTCCGTTCTCACTTAATTTGGTGTTGTATAATTTCCTAAGGAGAAAGAGCTTGCTTGATAGGGATTCGCGTTCGTGGATTTCTTTCAGTTTGTCCCATGTTTGGCGAGCAGTTTCGAGATTCTTTATGTGTATTATTTGCGCGTCTTCGATGCTCAAATTTATCAGAGCACGCGCTTTCTTATCTTTTTTGTTCCAAGCGGAAAATGCCGCATCCGTGCTAGCTGGAGCTTGCTCCGTTATAGTTTCGATTAAATCATCTTTCGTTAATATCATCTCGATCTTGAATCGCCAGTTAGCGTAGTTTGTGGCGTTTAATTTGTCTATCATTTGAGTATCTCTAAATGACGCCATCATTAAGTTCTTCTTTTCTTCTTTTACTTTTACTTTTTCTTTTTATATTTTTTATAAACTACTTTTTGTTTTTATTTTATTTTATATATAGCGCAGATTCAGACATTTAGTCTCGAATTCTTTTTCAGGCTCGAAATCTTTTTTATTGTAGTAAAAATAGTTTATTTACTGTGGGACCTTTTAACGTGCAGTTAATGGCCACTCTAAGTTTATGTATATTTTAAGTAGGGGTAATCTTTCAATATAAAAAAATATATATTTCCTGTCTTTATATAGTAAACAGTTGAAAATCATATAAATAGGTAAAGTCTTCTTACCTTCTGTTTTCGGGATTCAGGAATTGTGTATCCAATTTTATCGTGTCATTTATTTATGACTCTGGTTCCGTGTTTTCACATTTCACGTTCTCTCTTCCACTTATCACTACTTAACCGTGAAGGAAGAAAATTATTATTAAAAAATTGAGTATTATGAAATTGAATGGATTCATTGGTTTAGAAGGTTAAAAATATTTAATAGTATATTTTACATTTTTTACATGTTTAAAGATATAAAAGTTTTATACGCTTTAGGAGCGATTAAAAGTCACGTCTTTCAGTCCGGAAAAATCATGTTACACTGACGTTGAAACAGTCTATAAAGAACATAGTTGCTATGGCTGCATGAGGCCCATTTTTGGGGTATTCACAGTTTTAAGTGTTTACAGAAGTTCTTGCACATGGCTTTGACGTCACGAGCAATCTGGTTTCTCAAGTGCAGAAAGTTTCGGTTTGATTATAGCTTCTTGAGTGATAAGCTGGGATTACGTGTTTCGGAGAAAGAGGGTTTTCAATACATTCTACATTATTTAAAAACAAGATATAAGGGCAAATAAAATGAAAGTTTAAAAAAAAAAGAAAAAAAACTGGGCATAAATTATGTAATAATTTCTAAATTGATATATTCGTGTTGTCCCCCCCCCCCCCCCGCTGAATTATCATTGCAAAATATACATACTATTGCGAAATCCAATTATTTTACTCAACACATTAAAAGTTGTCAAATTATAGGTACAATAACTCTAGTAAAAGATAAAGATGATATAAATAATTAGATGTGGGAAAACCGTGTTAAATCTTAAAGGCATTTACGCTTTAGTTGAAATTTTATCAGCTATTTCGGGTGTAAGTGTTTTCAAGAAGCAATATCCAACATTCAAGCTTAATAATAAATCCTAAGTTCATTCACGTTTAATAATAATGTTTAAAAAATAATCTTAATATAATAGTTTAAAATTTAACAATTTCGTCTCAAATAGAATTTGTTCCTATTTCAGTACTCGTGTTTAAAAGATAACGTTTTCGAAGCTTTCTCTAAAAAGCAAATATTTTAACAAAACAGAGAAAGAGTGCAGGTCCTTTTACGGAAGTTAAAATAATCATTTTTAGTTTCTAAAGATGAAGAACATGTGGTATTTATTATCATCGCTCTGTGACTCTGAAGGGACTATCTCAACCAAGAAATTTGCGTAAATGCAGATAGTTCAGTCCGGTTAGAGTTACTAGCAACCATGTGGTTAAAGAGGTGGTTGACGCACCCTTTCACACTATTGATTGATAATACCCGTCAGAAAGTCGTTCTCCCGAGATGTTATGGGATCACGGTAAAGAAAGTCTTTGAGAACCGCAGTGTTAGTCGGGGCCTGACGTCAAGTCGGTTCCTTTTTTTAAATAACGAAATGCGTAATCCTAGTACATGCAAAATGACTTTACAAGGAAATGTCTATTTTCTTTCATAAAATGCAACATTTCTACCATGAATGTGCATCACATAATGATAGGCATTCCATTATTTTTTTAAGCTTGACATTACAAGATGATGCATAGCTGCCATGCTGCCAACCGTCCCGTTTTTCTAATAGAATTATTAACTTTATTTATTCACAGAAATCCTGCGACTAAATAAAACGATTATTACTTGGAATTAGTGGTACTAAAAAATAAAGAAAATGGGAGGACTCGGAGCTATTATAAAAAAAAGTAAAAAAATATGTGAACAAAATCACATAAAATAACTGTATCAGATGTGTAAAAATAAAAAGATAATCCCTACCTTTGAAATAGTCCCAAAACTCTTCTCATAAAAGAAAAAAATTCTTGAAACGTGATCTGTCCATTCTTGAGTTATGTTTTTTGCGATATAACATGCAGACGCCGGTTGATGTTATTGATTATGCATCTATTGAATATTCTTTAAAATGCTTTTGATATCTCTTTACACACTTCTTAAGTAACTTTACATAACAGCCTTGTACAATCTATGTCAGGCAAGCACATGAATGATTTTTACTTGCATACTTTAAACAAATTATGCAAGACTTTTAGCGTGATTTGAGCGGAAAAATTGATTTCATCTTTGGGAGGGAATGCCTTTATAATTGCGAATACCTTCTGCTTGCAAACAGATAACTACACTGCACCGCCCCATTTCATGTCGAAAATGAAAGTGAAAGTAAAAGTTAATAGTAAATTAAAATTGTTGCTATTCATGGTTATAAATATATATGAAATTAATTTTTTTAAAGACATAATCATCTCATTCTCATCCACAAAGGAAAGGAGGCATGCATGGGACAATTTTCAGGGAAAGATTTCTTACTCAATATATTTTTCTTGTTTTTGGATACAATTGCGCTATATTAATGTTTAGTATTATCTGAAATTAAACTAAAAAGAAAAAAAAACGAAAGATGTCAAAATATTTCGAAAAGTTAATTTCCAGACAATTATGAAATTTTTTCTCCTACTCTTTCCTCATAGACAGGAGGAGTAGGATTTAATGTAAAGTATATGTGAGAAATATGAGGAATTCATATTAGGGATGTAACGAATAGTGAATACCGAATATTCGGTGGCCGAATAGTAACATAAAAAAGAGTGCATTTTGATTATATATTTTTATGCATATATAATACCTTTGAAATCAAAATACATCAAGCAAGTTCTATCATCAAAATCTGACCAAATCTGCAATTTAAAGATGGCTTTACTTTATAAAATATATAGAATACTTTTAAGTTAATAAATAATTAACAAATTCAAATAACAAATTACCGAAACTCCAATTTAGAGATGGTATGTAGTAAGTCGTACATAATAGGATTAGAGAGAAAAGCAGAAAAGCATAAAAAATAAATATATAAAATGATAAAAGATGCCATACAAATAAAATAAATATAACTCAGTTGCAATATGAATAAAAAGTGGAATTTAGATGTCAAATGACATTAAAAATGGAATTCGAAAATCGATATGTGACCATGTATAATCATCAATTTGGTAGTACATTTCATATATCAAATGAAAATGCAATATTTCATAAAATATACTGGAATATTTGCCAAGAACAGTATATTTCTCCCAAATGTATTGCATTAATAAAAGGAAACGATAAAAAACAGATTAAAAAAAAAAAAATTACTCACATACCATGCTGCATTACGTGAGATTCAACCACGCGGCCTAACAGCATTTGTAATAGGCACGTGAGCAACATCACCAGATGCATGAATATCTACGGTTACAGTAATTTAAAATTGAGACATTAGAAGTTTATAGAAAATCTTTAAAATATGTTAAACAATAATTATTACAAGTAAAAACGCAGTAGTTAATAATAAAACCATAGGTATATTATATACTATATATATAATAAAACTTTTGTTAGTAATAACTATTATATATATAGATAAAGTGCATATACGTAATTATTTTAAAATAGAAACATAATTGAATACAAGCTAAAATTTATTTATTTTTGTTATTCGTATGTTTAAAATGTTTTACAGCTTGATATATTTTTGTAATATTTCAAACACCTTCATGCTAATTATAAAACAGGAATTTACCAAGTATAAATTACTAATTGCATACTTTTATCACAGATACATGCAATTCATATACATTTTATCTAATTACCGCTGTTATATGAGATATTTAAAGTTTAATTTTTTGCTTGTTTAAAAAACTTCTTTCATTGCAAAAATTAAGAATTTACATTTTATCCTTTTATATTTAGACGTATCAGATTGACTTTCTGCAAGTACGGGTGGTAAGTTAATGTTCCCATTAAAATATAAAGAAATTCTTTCACTTCTACTATTTGGTGATACTTTTAATTTTTATTCTTTCTTACAATCAAAATTAATGAGCCTTTCACAATGCTTACTCTCCCCCATGATTCACAATGAGACACTTCCTAAAATAGCCTTTGGTCAATTAAATGTTTTTGTGAGGTGTTTGTGTTGCTATTGTTTAAAAAATTTGTAAAATGTAGAATATAATTTAACAAAACTTTTAACAGCTGAACCATCATATCCATAACACAGTCACACAAAAAACGAGACCACCAATATGATAATCTTGAATTTTCTGCAATATGTTGTACTAAATATAATTTTAGGCTGTTGTTTAAAAAAAAAAAAAAAAAAATACTGCTGGACAATCATAAGCCCATTTTTATATGAGAATAAAATTTACACATATTAATATTCAAGCGCATTAGAATCGAATAGCGTTTTAATTTTTGTTTTATAAATGTGTTTCATCTTGAGTTATAATCGAGTGTTCTCCAATGAAGACCCTTTTCTGATATCTGTGTTTATAAAATTGGTTTAAATCTCCAACTTTAAAGATCTTCAGCCTTGATAGAAAATTCTACTTCATTTCTTTGTATCTGAATCAGAATAGTTGAACATTTTCAGCATTTAAGAATTTTAAGTGGCTTCATGAATGTATCAGAAAAACTTAATTTGGATTCGAAAAAGCATAGCGTTAAAAAAAAAAAGAATGTATACGGCTAAATATCCAACAATATATGGCCACAGATATTCAGCCAACTGCACAGTATTCCGCAAAAGGGCCGAATATCGAATATTCGTTACATTCTTCTAATTCACATTTTAACGAATGTTATACTTTCATATTATTTTGTAAAGAAAAAAGATACATGCTTTTATTAGCATACTAAAAAATAGAAAATAGAATAAATAAATAAATAAAAACATGCTTTTATATTAGTGTACTAAAACGTAAAAAATGCTTTAAAAAAAAATAAAAAATCTGGAGGTCAAAACAAAAATTGTAAAATCATGAAACATTATGATAGAAATACTCTTAAGTAAATTTAAATTGTAATCATATTGATAATATATTTTAATTTTTAACGAATACTTCAGAATTTTTTAACTGATATTCATTTGTGGCTTAATTGCTTTATCGTATTACTAACACTGCCTCATGCTTTTTACAATTTTTGTTTTGAGTTAAAAAAAAAAAAAAATTAGTACACTAATAAAAGCGTATTCTTTTTAAATTCTTTTTATTTATTTTATTTAACATTTAGTCGAATAACTTAACTATGATTCAATTATTCTAAAGCATTTAACAATAGACCCAATGCAGACGGTTAAAATATATTTTATCAAACACACACACACACACACACAAAATTGGTGCAATTGTCCCCAGATTTCGAAAAAATAAAGGGGGAAGTGGATAGGGTAAAGTATCCCTCTGTTAAAAAAAAAAAAAAAAAAAAAAGTAACCTTACGCTGCTGCCGTAATTGAATTTATTGTGACCTTTTCCCTTTCGCGGCTTATCTAGCAAAAAACTATTGCATATAAAATGAAATTTGGTAGGTTTTTAGAAAAATGCATGATAAACACGTTGAAACAGAAGACAAGAATGCAGAAATATATATATATTTAATCCAGGAATTATTTAAAGCTCTATTGAATGTTGAAATCGGTCAAGATAATTCAGCTAAATAAATTTTATAAGGTCAAGAACTTTGCATAGAATGTAACTATGATATAAAATCATATATATTTTGTGTTTTACTCTAAAATTTAATTTTCCTATCTTCATGTTTCTCTATGTGAATTAATTTCTGTATTCAAAATCTTTTTATTCTTTAATCCGAAAAACAATCATTTCTTCCTAGCTTAAAATGTTCCCAGATATTTCTTCGTAACATTAAATGTACGTTTCTCTTATGCGGTTTCAATTCGAATATTAATGTACTGCAGATGACCGTAACATATGTTGTTTTGTCTTTCTTCGTATCTTGTGTTAAATGCAGGCACCGTTTTCATAATTTGACTGCTGCAAAAATATGCACTATAAACTCTTTTCGTTAGATTGTAATAACACATGCCTAATTTTCCCAAAACAACGCTCTGGTGTAAGTTAAAAAGTCACAAAAATTGATGTTCCGCCAAATTATGGTATCCTTTCATTTCTTATTCAAAAATGCTCAATATTGGTTTATTGCTAACTGTCAAAAGTTTGACGGTTATGCCTGGCTAGAAATGTACGGATTGGCATGTTACATCTAATATGTTGGCGATAATGTATCTGTAAAATTAGATGAGATCTGCTCTCGCTTTTGTCGGATAAAGATGTAAAATTTTTGGTAGAATAAGCGAAGGCCACCCTCTCTGTTTTTTTGTGTCGATGTGTTGGTTTAATAAAAATAATTCCGTGGATAACAAGACTTGATTTCATCTAATGCCTCTTGTATGGATTAATTATTTTAACAGGAAACGAACTTACGATTATTGCAGCACACGCATTGCACCATTATACCTCGGCAATTTTTAAGAAGAAATGTTCCTTACGATATATCGAGACTTTACACTATATAATCTGGTGCCGTGATATATAATCTGGTGCCTTTGGACGCAGGAATTTTTATAGTTCAATCGACACATGAGGGTGGCCTATTTAAAAAAAAAAAAAAACATTTTTGCATTTTTTTATCTGCATCCTGCCAACTTTTCTGAACTTAACTTACATTGGATTCTATTTGTGATTAGTACTCTCATATATGGGAACCGGACGATGTTATAGCATGACTGCAGAACTATATGCAAATTCAAGTGACTATTATCGATGACTGATTCGGATCAACTATTTTACCTGATGACAGAAGCCTACATACCGTAAAAATTTCAGCGGATGATCTGCTTGGTTCTATCTTGGAATTACAAAAAATGCTTTCGACGAAAAAAAAATATTTCTCTCGACACCGATCTCGTACCTAGTACGCGAAAATGTATTCGACACTAGCCTGGATTTTTCAACCGTTGCTATATTTTTCCGAAACTAAACTGTGTGATTTCGTACATCAGCTTCGATAGATGATGAAGGATATCGCCGGACAAATTTTCTATCTAAGCCTAGCTGAGACTGTCTTTCCTATCTACCGCTACTTAGGCTGGAGATGATCTCTTTCGTTTTATGTGCCATGTTGCCGATAACGGAAATCTGCCAACACACTGCTAAGAGCGGAAGATTCGCTCGATCGTCCTTTATACGAACTATCGCGCTGTTGTTCATAAGTGAAAGTGCAACACTCGACACTTTCTCGCAACAATCGGTGTCAACTCCGCTCCCTAGATGCAAAAAAAAAAAGAAAAAAAAAAAAAGAAATGATTACTTTTATTTCGCTCCTTGATTTGAACATTGCGTGGGCTGTTGATGCATAAATTACTCTTTATTTACCAAGCTTATGCAACGTAAGGATTGTGCCAATAGCCAGAAATCCGTGTCTGTATTCATTAATAGTGCGACTCTTTTTATTTGGATTATAAAAAAAAGAAAAATATATACGTAATTTTTTCATCTTCTCACAGATTCTAAAGTATGTACTTTTTTTTCTTTCCTTTTCGCAAAGGACAAAAAGCAAAGAACTATTTTTATAGTTTTGCAATAATGTTTTACTGTTTAGTAATTTTAAAATTTTTCATTTTTAAAAATAATTGATCCTTATAGATAACTCGTTTCAGTGCTTTTAGACTATTTGTTTTAAATAGTATAAAGATATTAATTTTAAATATTGAAAAATTCATATTTAACGTTTATCAAAGAGTTTTTAAACATTTTACAATATAAGTTTGAGATTGACCTTTCCAAATAAAATATTTACTAAGGCAGATCTTATGTACTAGAAATGTAGTATTTTATATATATTTTTTATTATTATTTATTTATTGTGTATGCATGATACTATTTCATATGGCATTGGATAAAAAAAAGGGTGATGGAATATTTTAAGTATAATAATAATAATAATAATAATAATAAACAGTTAGGTACTTGTTCGCTAAATTTAATGTTCTTATTGTACTTTGCATATCTTGTTTTTAATCTGGTTAGGGCTAAAAGAATTTTTTTCAGGTAATTATAAGTATGTCATGCATGTATTATGTCTCTGCCTTTATACAAAAAAAAAAAATTACAGATATTATTGCTTTTGGAATTTTGCAAAATATGTTCTCGTTTTGTAAGAACATTGTAAGTTGAAGTACAGGTAAGATTTTTATACTTATGATAAACAATCTCACGTTATAAAATGATATCTGACTTTTTTTAACACCAACACTTAATTTTCCTTGGTCATTTTTGCTAGCTGAGAATTTATTATTGCTATCAGAGTATTTCCTTATATGATATTAATAGAATTATGTTTGTTTGTTTCTAATTTAATGTTTATGCCATAAGGGGATATTTGCAGTCGCGAGGAAGATTATGTCCAAATATGCCAACTTGCTGCATTTTTTTTATATATTTATTGTAACTGGTTAAAACTACTAACACTTTATCATAAAACATTTTTATTACTTTGATGGTGATTAAACTTTATTTTGATTATCGTAATGGTAAAGTGTTGATTTTTTTTCAGGTTATGACTGTTAAAATTTTTATGTATCAGGATCAGCTATTTAAAATTTTTAAGCCTTGTATTTATTCGTACAGTGACATTTTTCTTTAATAATAATAAAAAAATACATCTTTGATAAAGTTTTGTTTGAAATTGCCTGTGTAATTTAGGTGAAGCAAGGGTAAGATGAGATCAACTTCAATATCTTTCTGGACTTTCTGTTGATTTTTTTTAAAAAAAAGGTAATAATATAGATATATAAAAAATTTTTGCATAGCACTTAACTTATGCAATATGTACCGTTGCTCCCACTTGATTTTATGTACATATTTTAAGACTCTTATGGAAATTCATGGGTAATATTTAAATGTGAACAAAAATATTTATGATTATAAATTTTGTTTTGCATTTTAATACTTTATTACAAAATAAAAGTTGGTTTCATTTGAATAAACAAACAAAAAATAGATATAAATATATATATTGTACAAATAACTGTGGTGAAACTTATTTTTATTAATATTATTAAAAAAGACGCACCAGTGCTTCCACAGTAAATTATTCTTTGTCAATGAGATATGTTATTTATAAAATTTTTGATTTTCCACAGAAATTCAGGTAAAGATATTTTCTGTATTATTGTAGATAGTTTTGCATTTTAATATTATGATGAAGTGTAGGATATGGATGCAGTTTTCACAGATAAAAATTAATATACCTATATTATCATATTATAGTAATATTTAGTTTATGTTCTACTGCCATGCGTCAAATTTTATAATTAAATGCCAAATTTTTCTACTTTGATATTTTTAACAAAACAAATTTTCCTGTACACATATAAAAGCTTTTATACATTTATTTTAACTTCAGTTACATTTTACATTTGCATGTCGTGTCTTGCCGTTCTCTAAACTTTCAAATAGTTTGATATTTTTAAAGAATTTTAAAATACTTACTTTCTTATTCCATTTACTTTTCATTAATTCGTATATTCTTGAGTCAATGGGATTATACTGTAGGTGAGTGGAATACAAGATTCCATTATTTTTATGATTTCTAGATTTAGTTTTTCACTTTAAACGTTTTGATAGACTCACACTTTCCTCTTAATAATATTTGTGGATATTGCACTTTTTATAATTGTGTTTCGGAATCTCTTTTCATTCATTGCATTGAGGTACCACAAGCAAGGAATGATTCAAAATTACCATTTTTGTTTCTCATTTGCTTTCTTATAGTGATTTAATCCCAAACATTAATAGGACTTCAGATGGGAATCTGAAATGTTTTGTTTTTGCCTTTCTCTTTCACTTTTAAATTTTTTAACTTAGATATTCTTTATCATTTAAGTGTGAGCCATTTTTACGATCTTCATTGCAGCTTATGCAAATGTTCTTTTTCTAGTTAATAGATCTTGAACAGTATTTTCATTTATTACAATATTGTTTTCTTTTTAAATGTTTTTACTTTGTTGAACTTTTCATCGTCATACTTCTTGCAAGGTATGTTTTGTGTGGATACCCAGTTTTTCCCAGTTGATGACCATGTACGGTAAAATAATTTTTTTTACATAGCGGGTCTTGTGTGGAATTATGGTTTCCATGCTTCGGATTCTTGTGTCTTTCTACATTTGTCAACGATTTCATTCAACAAGAAGTATTTTGGGAGTATTCGCCGTTATTCGAATTACATAGTTGTACAATGGATCTTTTCTTTTTTTTTCCCCTTCGAGTACTGGTGGATATTTGCGCAATTCTTTTTGTCGTACATTCTTGCACGCAGACGTATGTTTCACAGTTTTACAAAATTTTTCTCATACAAAGAGTTTACAAAAGTTTTTCACTTATATGTTCTACATGTGAGATTGTCATTTCAACATACATGTTTCTATGACTAAATTTTTCCAATTCACATTTCACACATATTTTTTTTTCTCTTTAAAAAAAATCATTTAATTTTTTTTGCATACAATTGTCTGGATAAAGTTTTCACCGTATTTTTCGGCTCATCGGTATTTCAATTCACTGTCTTCTTGTAGCTTTTGTATTTTTTCTCTGTTTGACGATACTTCTTGTGAATTATGCTATATATTTATAGTGTACAGTCCAGCGGTAAATCTTTATTCTCTTCTTTTGTTCTTTTTATTTCACGTCATGGAGTTCTGATTCCCTTGTTTTCAGAAACATATCTTATTGTGGGCTGATACCTCGTTATCAGATTATTATTTTGGTGAGTCTGATTCTTTGTTTTCAGATATATAACTTATGGAGGGCTGATACCTTTGTTATCAGATTATTATTTTGGCGTGTCTGATTCCTTGTTTTCAGATATATAACTTTTTGAGCGCTGGTACCTTGTTACCAGATTTTTTTTTCTCTCATCCTTTTTTTTTTATACATATACACTTTTGTTGTACTTAATATTGCTAGGCACAAATAGCTGTTTTGGGTACACTCTTCATACCGTTGGATTTTCTTTTAATGTCTCTTCTTTTTCACAGGTTAACAGTAAACATTTATGTTTATTTGATTTTTTAATGGTTGGACAAATTTTATTTTAACTTATTTTCTATGTATCGCATTCAAGACACACATGTTATTCAAATATCTTTTCAAACATAAAATACTTATATTTCTATTATTTTTGTCACTTTTCAGGTTACATTTCTATTTACACTTCTATATTACATGTTACTACTGATAAATCTTTCAAAATGCAATACAATTCAATTTTAATGTTTCAGATTTATCATTTCACCTATCAATCTCATTATGTTTAAATAAAGTATATGTACTGGTGTACTTTCTCTTTGAATATAACATGGTTACAGTATGTCGTATTTCAGGTATATTTTTTTGCAATTTATTCTCATACTTTCTGATTATTTTATATTTACAAGTTATTTACATTTTGCTATTATTAATTTTTATATACATTTTATACATACTCATTTTCACTTTATATTTGTATTTCTTTCATCGTTGACACAAACAAGTACACACCATGGTTACGGCATGTACAAGAAAACATGTACAGTTTTAAACATGTCGAACATGATTTTTTTCTTTTCTTTCTTTCCCCTTTTTACATTTCTAATTTAATTTTAGGTATCTGTTTGGTAAGTATCATTTGCTTATAGGTGATGTTGATCAGTGCTCCACACCACACACATTTTCCTTTTACAGATCTGTCATATGAAAATTTCAGGGCATCTTCATATGGTGGACGATAGGTCTGTACCTTCAAATTTCTAACACACGTATTAGTTGAATTCACTTTGAGGCTTAATATGCTTACCTTTCATTTCACTTTATATTTTTAGGTCACTTTAAACTTAAAAAAAAAAAAAATTATCATCAAGGTTTACATACCTCTTCCTTTTAATAAAATACTTCCACTGTATTTACATTTTTAATGCATTATTCTTGTGATTTTGGAATTGTTATGTCAAAATTCTATTCTCATACACCAGTCATATATCTAGTTCTTGATAGGAATTTCCTAAAAGTTAATTATATTGCCTGGTAGACACAATAATTTTTGGCAATACTTTTTGGCTTCAGTCTATTTTAAGTCATGATTTTTTTTTCAGATATTTTTATAGTTTAGATACATAAGCGTTTGGCATTTTAGGCAACACCTCTAATTGTTGCATTGTTTAAAAAAAAATTATTGCAAATTGGCAGTATCCATATATTTTTTCATGCCTAAATTAATTAAGATTTTCATGTCAATATCCGAATTGTACTTCCAATTTATAAATTAAAAAAATAAAGTGAATAAAATTATAGATACCAATTCAATATCCATATCTGCATCCATATTGTATATATTATTTTTGTATGCATATCAATTTTACACGTATAAAGAGTATAAAGAGTTTATTTTTCTTGTAAGAACATTACAAGATGATTAAATGCATGCCATAAATATGCATAAAATTTTACTTTTATATATTCATATATATGTTATCTTACTTATCATTGTTTGTTTACGTACTGATTTTCAAGAGAACAATATAATTTTGCTATTTTTTATCAGTATGATTTTTATGTATTTGAAATATATACTTCGAAGAAATACCACTTGACATCGGTTAACCTGCAGGTAAAGCATAAATTATTTTATGTTTTCTATTATTATTGCTAGCGTATATTATATTTGAATGTGTACACCATGAAAAGAATTTATAGGCCTTCCGTCTTTAATGACGTGAATTTTTAAAAGAAAAAGATATAACTTATTAATGTCTGATTACTATGTCTGATTTGTATGCTGCAGCCTTTTTATAAAAAATTATCAGACTTGACATTTTGGAGATATTTTATGTCTATAGATGATAATGGTATACCTGGCACCATTGTTGTGTCTATTACATATTACAAGTACTTGCTATAATCTTATATTACCTTACATTATATGTTGTATTGTGTATGGTGGTCTTCGTCTTCATTTTATTTGAATATTTTGTGTTTATTTGTGTTTATGCCAATGCATTTCTTGCCAGCGCCATTTTTTTTTTCATTTTGCCAAAGGGGAGATATATATGATATAAAATCATATATATTTTGTGTTTTACTCTAAAATTTAATTTTCCTATCTTCATGTTTCTCTATGTGAATTAATTTCTGTATTCAAAATCTTTTTATTCTTTAATCCGAAAAACAATCATTTCTTCCTAGCTTAAAATGTTCCCAGATATTTCTTCGTAACATTAAATGTACGTTTCTCTCATGCGGTTTCAATTCGAATATTAATGTACTGCAGATGACCGTAACATATGTTGTTTTGTCTTTCTTCGTATCTTGTGTTAAATGCAGGCACCGTTTTCATAATTTGACTGCTGCAAAAATATGCACTATAAACTCTTTTCGTTAGATTGTAATAACACATGCCTAATTTTCCCAAAACAACGCTCTGGTGTAAGTTAAAAAGTCACAAAAATTGATGTTCCGCCAAATTATGGTATCCTTTCATTTCTTATTCAAAAATGCTCAATATTGGTTTATTGCTAACTGTCAAAAGTTTGACGGTTATGCCTGGCTAGAAATGTACGGATTGGCATGTTACATCTAATATGTTGGCGATAATGTATCTGTAAAATTAGATGAGATCTGCTCTCGCTTTTGTCGGATAAAGATGTAAAATTTTTGGTAGAATAAGCGAAGGCCACCCTCTCTGTTTTTTTGTGTCGATGTGTTGGTTTAATAAAAATAATTCCGTGGATAACAAGACTTGATTTCATCTAATGCCTCTTGTATGGATTAATTATTTTAACAGGAAACGAACTTACGATTATTGCAGCACACGCATTGCACCATTATACCTCGGCAATTTTTAAGAAGAAATGTTCCTTACGATATATCGAGACTTTACACTATAGTAACCATGTTTTAACGGCGCATACTTAACTAGATTGTGATGTGCAGTGTCCAATCATTTGTTTTAAATTCATCTAATTTTTTAAAGTTTTTTTTTATTTTGTATTTAAAAATTTCATTATATGAATAGAGATTTAAATCATAGTTTGAAATAACCGTTTTTATATACTGTTGCCAGATTTTAAAAAGCCCAACTAATATTATATCCAAACACTTTTTAATTGAAAACCATATTTACACCTGAATATTAAAAAAGAAAGAAAATTATTAAATTATTACGTGCGAAAAGCATTTAATGGTGAAAATTACATCATATTTAAATTGATACATTTACGACGATTATATTATAGCGTCAAAAAAAACTTTTCTTCTAAACGTTATAAAAGTGCGGGAAGTAGCGACATTTTATTGCTTGAAATTTTATACAAGCTGATTTTCAATTGTATAATTTATCTTTCTTAATTAATCACGAAAAAAGCCGTCAGCTGTCGCGAAAGCGGTGGATGCGGCCTTGGGAACCAAAAAAATCCCCAGAAACAGTCAGAATGGAAATGAATGACAATCCGATCACCACTGGTCGCTATAATATCATTCAATTTTCCGTAATCGGACAATCTTTATTTAAAAAAAGGAGTAAATTAGCCTGTTTTTAGAGCCTGCGGGGTCTGGTCGGGGGTTGGCCAGTATAGCTCGTAGGGGACAGAGATCCCTAGTGAAAAAAAAAAAAAAAAAAAAAGTTTAAAGAGCCCTCATAATATTTGAAAAAAAAAACCTAACATTCTTGAAAAAACAGTACACAAATTAATTTTCTAATAAAACTTCTTATGTTCACAATAGATTAACTTATATAAAGATTAGAATGTTGTAATTATTCCAACATTAAACAAAAAAGAAGCGATAATTGCCCCCCCCCCCCCCCCCCTAATTTCGGAAAATGATCAGAAAGAAAACACTTAACGTATGACATCCGAGCGAAAAACTTAAATTGTATGATATCGAAAGTTTGAAAAAGATTTGTTTTCATATCATATACAAGTTTTAATGTTTATTAAAATGTCATTGAATTGAATGTAACTTAATTTTGTCCTTTAAAAAATCACTGAATTTGGACGTCAAATTATATTATCTCTCTTGAATATCAGATGAGGATATACACTTTTGATATTGTCAATAAAATAGAATGTTGATAGCATGATCTGTATAATGTTCTTGAAAACTGCGAAACAGGTTGATAAGTTGCGTATAAACATATTTACATTTTAAGGCCGATCTGCACTCGAAGATTTACACAATTTTATCGAGTGCGTGCTTCTTAAGGAAGCTGCCTTACTTCTTTATCACCTATCAAAAGAAAATCTTAATCGATATCCTGGTGATTAAACGTTGTTATTGTTGTCTTAAAGAATGTTTGACAAAGATTTTTTTCCGCATTGTTTGCGGTTAAAGCTGTGAATACATAGATTATAGATTTATACAGTTGGGGGTCCATGGGAAAAACCATTTCTGTCAACGTTTTCATGAAATTGAATTTTAGGCAGATTTCGTAAGAAATACTACCTATTACATTCTCCCCCTAAGTTGGAATTTTTGAAAAAATTTTGCAGATATACGCCGATCATGACTCCCAGAACCCAAAACCACCCCCCAGTTCAAAACTTTATCTATCTATCTATGTCACTTTTTTATGGACACGATAACGTCAATAATTCTGCACAAATCTCTTCCAAACTGATACATAAAATCAAGGGGCATAAAATCTTGGTCAAAATCGTTAATGGGCAAAATTGAACCAAGGGGAGGAGGGGGGAAATGGGGAAGTTTTTTGTGAAAACAGAAAACCCCCATAATTTCTTAATTATGATACGTATCGAATCCGTTTAAAGTTATTATTACTTCTAGGAAAAGGGTCGAAAATTTATGTGTGACAGATTTTTAATATCATTAAAAATGGTTCCAAGGGGAGCGGGAGTGGTGGGGGGGTTAAAAGAAAAAAAAATCATAACTTCGTCCATTCACACGATATCAAATCCGCTTACATTTATTATAAATCCTCTTAATATTATCTAAAACTTTTATATTGACAAGTTTTTTATAGGACCAACCCTTATAGAAAAAAAAAAAAAAAAAAAAAAATTAAAAACCAAAAAAAAATCCCTGCCGTTTCCACCTCCAAACAAGTTAGGTTTCGAAGTGGGCGGTTCCAACTGCCAAGGTAATTTCTTCCGCAATTCCCAACAAACAGGCGCCCCACGGTCTGCGTCTTCGAAATCTACCTGTGCATGTAGGCCGAGCCGTCAGGGGTTTTTCTGACTAGGGCCTGACTATGACTTTTGGAGATCCTGGGTATAAACGTGATTACTGGTCCCGCATGCATGTATTGTATATTCTCTAGTAGTAAGGGGAAATACTTCTTATGCGCGTATCTCTTATAGTTGTCCACAGGACTTGACAAATACTGTCGTCAAGTCGCAACTGGCGGGCGACCAAGTTTTTTAATCTGGCGTTTTTTTTTTCTTTCTTTTACAAAATTTGACCTAAGAAATGAACACAAACAGCATTTTTTGTCTCCTCTGCCCCTACTATGTTCGTAGCAAGCAGTGATCTTCCTCTTTTCTCTCGTGTTTTTAATGAAAAAACCAAGTTTAAAATGCATTTTCCATCTCATGCACAGAAAACGCCATTATTTGCGCTCTAGCCAGCTAGCATGTCACGTTACTAGAAAGTGGAGGAAGCGGGGATTTCAATAAAAAGAAATAGTGTAAATCCAGCTTCTGAGGCATCTAAAATTACAATGCTAATTTTTTTTTTTTTTTAAGTTTAAAATCAGATTTTTGTGCCCAGAATTAAAAATGATTAATCTATCACGTTCATTTTAAAGATGTGATTATAAGTAATTCATTTTAAGTACATCTGTAAAGCTAAATTATGTACTATGCTAAACTACAAGTATGTAACTAATAATTCTAAACTATACGTACTATTTTTTTCTCAATTAATTCTTAAAAAAACTTTTGCGGTTTTAAGAAATCAATGACGGGGGAAGGGGATTTTTTTTTACTGACGTCTAGAATTTTTTGCTGGCTACCAGATTTTATGAAATTTGTAAAGTCCTGGAAACATAATTCCAAACTTATTACTTTTGACATATTCCCGAAGTCAGTTTTATTTGTAAGTGCACGAAATTTGGGGGTGTTTTTATTCAAATGCCAAAAATTAAAATAGCGTTTTTCATTTTTCAACAGATATTTAAAAAATATATATTGTAAAAAAGGTGGTATTTTAAATCCATTTTCGAAACATGATAGTACGGGAAAAGCCATATTCCGGTTGGAATCGATTATAACTCAGGAAATATCACACTTATTAAATTTTTTTTTAAAGAAAAAGATAGAAAAAAGAAGAAGAACCCCTTTTCTATTCCATCGCACTTAAAAAGATTTTTTACTCTGTATCTATTCCATCGCACTTAAAAAGATTTTTTAACCCATCAAATTTAACTTTTTAAAAGTCGACACTTATCTAATTATTTTCTCATGTTAGAATCAATATAAAATCTTGTTTTAAGCGCCGTTAGAGGGCCTCGGGGTGTGCCACGAAAATTTTAAATCAAGTTGTATCAAGATTTAAAAATTTACAGAAATAACGATATTTTAACATCCGATATTTCAATTGGAAATGGGATATTGTTTTACAAAGTCTTGATGTTTGTATTATGTTTTCCGTCACACCAGTTGAGAATTATTACTCTAACAAGTAAACTAGTAAAAAATCCATTTTTAATATGATCAAAACTTTCCAAGTTATGATGCTTTGAATTTTACGAATTTGCAGAATTTCCTGGCACTAAAAACGCTTTTTTCTGCTTTTAGTGGCAGAAAATGCCAAAAATACATAAACATTTTAAGTTGCGTAATCCTGATCGTAGAGGAATGGAAAAATTTCTTTTTTTACTTGTTAAATCGTGGAGATTTTTTTTTTCTAAATGTAACTTATAGCATGGGGACTGTACAAAAAATTAAATTTCATAACTTTAAAAAAATAGCAACTATTTTGACGTGTGGATATTCGTATATGACGAAGAACAACATTTGTTACATTTTTGCATTTAGGACGATAGTTGCTAATGAAACTTAATGCTTTAGAAATCAGCTATTGGTCAACAGTAAGAATGTACACTCGGTATATAAATAAAAATATCTTTCAAGAAAAACAAGAAAGGAAGAAAATCATGCGTGAAGCAGTGATTATGAAACACTTTCCAACACATTCAGAATTCTATAACAGAACTTCAAAGTATAATAAGGTGAAAGATGATGTCTAAGTAAGCAATTTGGAAAACGGATAACACATTTGAAAATCCAGTTTCACCAATTGCCATCTATAGTCAGTAAAATTTCCGAATTATTTTGTGTAGCACTGTATAGGATATATAGATTTGTATATATAGTAATATATAGTATGTAAACATTTAGTTCAGCTAGGAAACGTATAATATTAGTTGAAAATTCCTCTTCAGCAATTTCCGTCAGTAAGCGCGAATGTTCTCGAATACTTTTGTGCAGCCCTGTACAGTTTATACACACTATAGAATTTATACACACCAAGTAATATGCAAAAAATTAGTTAAATTTAAAAACATACTTCTAGAAATTATTGTTCATAGACAGTACTGTAACCGAATTCTTTTGCGTGTCCCTGTAAATGAACGATAAATGCTATGCCCATCCTATTCTATAGTAAGTATCTTGTAGTGCACTTCAGTGATGTATACCAATTTCAATATGTTTGAAATAGTGCAGCATAATTAAAATACACCGCAAAGGATTTTTCCCCATAGACCATAATGTAACGGGACTCTTTTGAGTACCCTTATAAACGAACTATAAATGCTAACTCACTTCATTTTCAATACAGAACATGCCAGGTAAACCTCAATAACATATATCAATTACATGGCAATCCGAGCACATTTACGTGAGTTAGAGCGCAGACAGATCGACAATACGAATTCACAACACGTTTCAACTATGTTTGAAAGTATTAAAAATGAGCTAAAAATATTTATAAATAAGAACAAGTAAAATTTTGTGTTCTGGACCATCTTAAACAAACAAACTAACTAACAAAACAAAAAGAAAAGTGCCCAGTTAAACTGATGGCATTGAGCTCACAGGCTATTCACACAAATTGTATATTATAACTCTTATTTCAAAGAATAATGCCCGTCAAAAAATAAAGAAATCGATAATAAATTAAGGGAGGAGGGATTACCCCCCGTTATACTTAACCAATGAACCCCTGAAACTAACCAGGAAAGCGCCTTATCACAATGAACCTATATACAAAATGTGAAGCAAATCGGATAATTCTGCATGAAAAACCCACTTATCTAAATTAAGGAGGTATTAATACCCCGTTCCCCCCTTTATACTTAATGAATGAACCCCCAAAACTAATCAGGGAAGCGCCTTATATCAACGAACCTATAGACAAAATCTGAAGCAAAACGGGTATTTCTATCAAGTGATGTTATCACGTTACGTACATACATATTACATATACAGAACCGGCGGGCACATTAACTCTCAGACTTTCATAGCCTGTGAGCTAAAAACCGCCACTTATACAAATGAGATATACCACGATTTATGTAACATTTGTTTCAAACAATGCAGGGACAATATTCTTTTATTCTGTAATGTATGCATGACCTTTAATATTACGTATACATACAACGCTTCTAAATATGTTTTGGCAATCTATTTCAATGCATTAAGAACATTTGTGGAGAAAAACCTATTAATTAATGAAAAATCAGACTCGTAATTTTATGGTCAAACATTCTTATTATTGTCGATTTTCATACAATTAACGAAACCGCACCCAATCGACCGATGAAAAATCAATATTATAACGTTATACTGTGACTTTATATCCCAAAAAGTGTTATTTATACAATTATTGTTTGAAATTTAAGTTCACTTCAAACAGAATTAATGTATGCTATTATTGTATATAATTAATATATGTTATTATTATATATAATTCATTTATGTTATTGAGGTTTATTACAGAAAGTTTCCTTTTTGTAAATGGCATTGGCGTGTAATGCACTTTAGTAATTTTACAAGGACGGACAAAAGATTTCGAAATGCGGATTCATTATGGTGTATATGGATGGTAATTTTTAAAGAATGCTATGTAAAAGTATGTGTGTTATAAGAACCATGTATGTTATAAAAACAAAATTCTACAGAATATTCCTTACGGGAAAATGTATGTGTAATATTTATAATTATTTTGAAATATCACGCGAAAGAATTTGGATGCATTTTAAGTTTGGGCAGTTATTCTATGAATAACATTTTAAAGATACTATACACTTTCATTTGATATTTTTAAATTTTACTAGGGTGCATTTGGCCAATGAGTCCGTTTTGATTTATCATAAGTTTTTATTGGTAGTTCTAATTCTGGCAATTACTATATATTTTCATCATTTCTACACTGCAAAAAAAGTGTTGATTTTACAGTAATAATACTAGCATCCCATCTGCCAAGCGTATTACTGCTTATTTTACTGTTTATTACTGTTAATTTTACGGTATAATACTGGTAGCTAGATTGCCAATATTATACCGTAAAATCAGCAATTTTTTTTCAGTGTAAATCTGTTGAAAACCGGAAGTAGAAAGAAATTTCGATTACAATACTTTCTTCTATTAAAGATAGAAGAAAATAAAAATGAATTTAACATCAAAAGTTCAAATCCGTATAACTAATAAATTATTTCACCGAATGACTTCACGTTTTGGTTCCAATAGTGAAATTTTCTGAAAAATCCAAATATGATGTCAAAATTAGGTGCTCGAATTGACATTTTTAGAGTTGGATAGATTTTTATTTAAAAATATAAAACCTTACAAATTCGAGGATGTACGTTGCCAAAAGCGGTAAGGGTCCCCAACATTAATTTAGTTTGGAAAGATTTTCGTTTAAAAATATAAATCCGTTCAACACTGATTTTAGGTATATTTAAGTTTATGATCACGTGCCCGGGCAATGCAGGGCGGGTCAGCTAGTTAATAATAAAAAAATAACATTAGGAGTTCAAAACTTTAAATCTGCATAATTCCTAATTATTCAACCGAAAGGCTTCCCGATTGGGTTCGTAAGGTAAAAGTTTCTGTAAAATCCAAATATAATGTGAAAATTAATTGTTCGTGTTGAAAATTTGAGAGTTTTATATAATTTCTCTATGAAGAAAAATTAACTTTAGGTTTTTATTTAGAACTTAAGGCTTCTTGATTAAATTATCTTTCCATTGGTATATAATCTTATGTTCTTACTTAAAGCAAAAGTGGTATTAATCACCAGACTTCCAAAATACCCCTTTTCAAAAAAGTTTCCACAATTTTGACCACTACTGTATGTATATTTTATCACATACCTAATAAAATTATGATTAATGTCTTTTATTGCATCATTTGTAAGACATTGAATCCCATTGACGGCGAAAACAACATAAGTCTAAAGGTTTTTTTTTTTTTTTTAATTTATAAAGTTTTATTTTTACATTATAATTTTACTTTTTATTACTGTTAATTTTACGGTATAGTACTGGAAGCTGGGATGCCAATATTATGCTGTAAAATCAACATTTTTTTTTTTTCAGTGTAGCATTTGTATGTATAGTGCAATTTTTTATGATTCGCGAAAAATCTCAAATCTTGGATGTATGTATAGTGTTTGAAATCACTGATTCATTTATTTATTTACTCACCAGTCTTCTAGACTTAGACCTTGAAAGTTTAATAAAATAAAATTAATGGTAGTTTATGCTAGTTTCTGCGACAGGTCTTATTACAAATCGGCTATCATTTCACATGCACAAACACACAAAAAAAGTCTCCCGCCATCGAATCTCATTAATTGTGTGAACGAGGCCAGTTTACCCGTCATACTCAATGATTGTAAAAAAACGTTTTATTGTTTTCTAGCTTATTCTGCTGTAAGCTCGTTACACTGTTAGCTGAAGGTCGAATCAGAAGCTATCTGATTACTATACTTGAATTTTAATACTCGCGATCACATGGCATATTGTAAACTTTGGTAGTATTAATCGCTTCGCTTTACTTGGTAAACAACGAATTGCTAATATGTGTATATATACTCATCACTGTAGTCCATGCACGCCATTCTAGTTCTCATATTAGATCCTTTTTAGGTGCGTTCGTAATTATATAAATACGTAGCACCTATATTCGTCGTCTAGTCCGTCCGTCTGTCCGCATATAACAGCGCATAAACTACCCAACCGAATGGTTTGAAATTTAATATATATAATCGTTGCAGAATTTTGTCGAGTCATTTAAAATTTTATGAAAATCGAATCAAAACTTAAAAAGATATTAATAAAAGTTTTCTTTATTCTATTAAATCCTATCATATACGTAATCTATATGATAAAAGCGCAAGTCATGTGACTGAGGAAAACATATAAAGGCTAACCACATCTTTTTCCCTATGCCGAGTGGCCATTTTTATTCAAAATAATTTTTTTTTAATAAAATTGCGTAAAAATTACATTTTTAGAAAGATCGTTCAAAAAAATTGTTAAAAATTGTTAAAAATCGTTCAAAAAAACTTATCTCTAGAGATAAGTTACATTAAAAAAATGTATAGATTCTGAGATAACTTCAGTGAAAATTAGGTTAACATCCGAATATCTCAATCTATTAAAGTAAATAAACAAAATATTCATTTATCGTGAGTCATAGAAATATTAACCCTGCAGGTAATCATTCGCAAAGCAAGATCTTCATGGTGAATTTACAGCTCTGTCTGATGTCGAAAAAAAAAAATCGCATCTGTAAACATGGCATACGTAATAAGGGGGGAAAAAAGCATCCTCATTTCGCTCATAGCAGACGATATAATTAATTTCACTGAAATAATAACAATGATTTTTTACATTGTAAAACTAGTTATAGCACGAAACGAACGCACCTCATTTGTCACCTTTAACGTACAATTTCCAACTTGTTCATCTTTTAAAAGCACCGTTATTTATCATTATAAATAACACTAGACACACCTGGTTCGATTTATTACTCCCTTTTATTTATTAACCTGGTTTTTGTATGTAAAGATGGAATTTTGTAATAGATTTTTAACCCACTTCCTGATATGCTCGAATTATAAAAAATGCGTTCACAGATAATGTTTCCGACGGCAACACAGCAATTAAATATGTTTAGAACTAAATTATAAATTAATGCTTTAATTTTAAGTCATTTTTCCGTTTGCCTACCACAGGTGATAAATCGTCAAATATTCTGTGTAACGCGTACAATTATATACGAGTTGAAACAACGATGGATTTAATGATGTGCAATAGACGCAAGCCAAAATATGCCAAATGGCTGTGAAACTGCAACAATGAAACATTCTGAAGCCTAAAATGTAGAAAATAAACAATAAATAAAAAATAAAGTGCGTATGATTCACCTGCTTGCGCTTTCTAAGAAGCGTAAAAAAAAAAATTTAAAAAAAAAAAAACAAGTAATATAAAAAAACAAAAAAATTAAGTCAATTCCTACTTTCTAATCATAAATATATAAAATAAACCCGTGCAGCATTAATGTCCCACGTTATCTTTATTGAACATTTTTCTATAATCATCGTTGCGGTATTTTATTTTTGTGGCATCACTAATTTGAGGAAAATCCTTCGTTTCATTTATGAAAACAATGGGAGAAATTTTTTTCTCCTATATGACACTAAAAATAAATAAATTTAATTTAATTAATGAATTAATATTTGAAAAAACTGTATTAACATCAAGTGTCATGCACATGCACTACAAGTTTAAAAAATGTATTTCAAAATGAGTGGATGAATAAAAAATATTTTTTTAACGATTGAAAATTTGAACAAGATATATAAATATATAGAGAATGTGAGCTAATAGTAGAAATTGAAATGAAAAAAAAAAAAAAAAAAAAAAAAACGGTGAATTTTTCATATTTGAGTTGGGTGCCCACGCCAAATTAATGTATTATAACGGAAATGTTTGGAGGAAAAGACATGAATTGCAATCATGAATGCGTGATGTTCAAGATGAACATTGAACACTGCAAAAAATAATTGTTGATTTTACAGTATAAAACTGTGCGCTACCGCGCATGCGCGGTAGCGTATTACTGCTTGCACGGCAGCGTATTACTGCTTATTTTACTGTTTAATACTGTTAATTTTACGGTATAATACTGGCAGCTGGGATGCCAGTTTTATACTGTAAAATCAACAATTATTTTTTGCAGTGAATGCATATAAAAGAGTGTTGTTTTTTAAAAAAAACTATTTTTACTTTAAAACTTAATTACTCATCATCCTTTAAACGCATCGTTATTTATCATCATAAATAACACTAAGGCACATCTGGTTCAATTTATTTATTTACATTTTACTTTTTTTCCCCTCTCTCTCAAAAGCAATTTCAAGAATGTACAGTCGAAGCACCTTATAACGAAATCGAAAGTGCTCCATAGATTTGCTCGTTATAAAGTGCTTTCGTTAAAACGTTATAACGAATTAGTTCGTTATACAGTAAGAAATCCAATTATCCGGATTAATGTGGTCTGAACGTTATCTGATTATGCATAAGTCCGGATATTGGAGACAATCATAAAAAAAAGTCTGTTTATTTCTTTAAGATCTCTTAAAATTGTTTTTGTTTAAAAAAAAGAAAAAGCTAGATATCATGTATTCATATTAAATTAATGCTTCACAGGAAAAATTACTTTTACTAGAAAGAGTGAAAAGAAGAAAAGCGTTGATTTAAAAAGAAATTTCAAGATAATTATATTTTTACGAATGTTATAGTACGTACAATTCATATCATAAAATTTTTATTTTGTGATTATTGATCTGGATGACTGGATTTCAGATAAATAGAGTTTTGTTGTATCATTTTAACGGTATATGTATAGTATATATTACTATGCTACACATGAAAAAAAAACTGGGCAAATAAAAAAAAATATATATTATTGATTTAATTCTGTTAAAGGAAACTTTTACATACCTATATTGGTTTGCAGAATGAAGTTCACAAGCTCTGCTTTCTTTTCTTTATAGCATTATTTAATAATTTAAGCTCTATTTTGTCAACATACATATTAATTTCATTCGCTAACAAGTTTTTATTACGCATGTAACACACAATTTTCTGTAAATACTCGAGTGCATCAGATGTTAAAATTTTCTGGCAAATTTCTACAAATCCTTCTTGTTCACTGACACTGCCATCAGACAACTCATATTTAACGTTTTTTTATTTTGGCGCTATTCTCTTTATTGAACATTATAAAGTATTGATCAAAGTTATAAAGAGATATGCTTTTTCAAGCAAAATACTTCCACTAACGGGATTTTTTTGGATCTTGCATCTTTAAACCATGAAAATAATACTTCCTCCACATCTGCATATTTTGCTGTACGTAAACGTTTAAACGATGAGAAAACTGCATCCTTTTCGAAAATTTTAAGAATTTTTTCTCGATCTTTCAATATTGTGCTGAGAGTGCTAATCCTAAATTTTTTCGCTACATCGCTTTTTATAACATAATTCTGGGAAGCATTTTATAATTTCGACTTTCTCTTCTAAACTCAACCATTTTCTTTTGTCAGACGCAGCTAGCGTACAGAGTTTTAAAAATAACACGCCATAAATTTACAGGCAAAGCAAATGTCAATGAAATCAGTCATCGAATAAAATAGAGCATAATACAGTTCTGCTAAGCTGTCGTCTTTCTGTCTGTCTTAAAGCACTGCCCCTCCCCCAAATCTCTCCTGGAACTATTGAAAATATGTGATTGGCCGTAGAGAAAAAGATTGAAGGTTATGTCATGGGAGAAAAAAACTAGTAATTAAGAAAAAAAAAATATTTCCCGCGTTAAATAAAAAAAAGTGAAAAATTCCCTATTTCGTTTTTATTGCACTGTTCATGCTCGAATTCTTTTCGTTATATCGTGCTTTTCGTTATAAATATTTCGTTATATCGTTTCGAATTCAGTATTCTTTAACATGCAAACCAACTAAACGGTAATGAACATTTCGTTATATCGTGCTTTTCGTTATATCGTAATTCGTTATAAAGTGCTTCAACTGTATTGCATTTTTAAACCTTCAGTACTTGGAAGCTCGCACATAAATGTCGGTTCAATAAACTTCTTCTCCTGGTCGACTAAAATTGGGACCGATGCCAGGGCCTCTAAAGAATCATTACCAATTTATAAATAGACGCCCCCTTCTGCTTATTTACATAGTTTTCTCACGGTCGATCCAAGCGACAGGGTCACACAAAGACATTGGCTGAATTCCCACACTTTGCATTGCAAAGTGTAGCACTGTGACTACAAGTGGCAGAATCAAAAATAAACAAACGTTTTCAGGACTTTTTGTTTGGGACTGAAAAGTGTTAAGGGTGTTGGTCATTGAGATCTTAAATCCCCCTCGCTAATGTTAAAACTAAGGCCGTGTGATTAATTCGAAATTTTAAAATATCTCCTCAACACTGCAAAAAAAAAAAAAAAAAAAAAAAAAAATATATATATATATATATATATATATATATATGTTTATATATATATATATATATATATATATATATTACGGTGTAATACTGACACCCCAGCTGTGCCAGTATATTATACCGTAAAATTAACAGTCATAAACAGTAAAATGAGCAACACTATGCTACCGCGCATGCTAAGGATGCTAGTATTATACCGTAAAATCAGTATTTTTTTTTTCAGTGTTGCGCTGCAGTGTGTTACTGCTTATTTTACAGTTTATTACTGTTAATTTTACGGTATAATACTAGCAGATGGGGTGCTAGTGTTATACCGTAAAATCATCATTTTTTTTTCTTTTGCAGTGAAGAAATTAATATTTTTAGTTTCTTTTTTTTTCTGTGTACTGCTCTTAAAGGGTGTCTCTTTTATTTTTTAGTTGTCAAAATATTTCTAAAATGTATACTCAATTTATAATTTTTTGTGTTAAAATCTTAGGGAAACTGAGTAAGATTTAAACACTTTAAATAAAATTAAGCTATATATTTTAGAAATATTTTGACAACTAAAAATATATATGGTATATAAATAAAGAGAGAGGGTGAGAGATTCTTTAAGAAGTGTGCACAGAAAAAATAAGTTAAATATATTAATTTCCTGGGGAGATATTTAAAAAATATGTGAACGCATTCTACACCCATAGGTTTAACAACAGGTAGTACAGACTTTAAAATGCTTTTATACCTTTCAACAATGTTTTTCGCTTTTCTTTTTATCTTGGATGTTTCTTCCGATTACTACTATTAACTAAATAAATATATACTTAAATCTAAATGTTTAAAGTAGATAATCACTAGACTACAAAGAGAAAGCCTCATTTTGTTTTATATAATTCGTTTTCTCTAATTTCACCATACACAACAACAACTGTCTTGAACTTTGACTCCCAAATTGCGCAATTTTCTTATTTTAGTTTTTCATGCTCTGATACACTTTCCAAGTGAATTAGCGTTGAAACTTACCGCAATCTCTGATTAACAAGACGATAATAACGATATTTTACACGCATAATGTAACTCTTATGTTGCATTAAATTTTAGATATTTTTTTTCTGCGTTTGTATATTATTGAAAAAAAGTTGATTCGTACAACATTTCTAACAAATTTTTAAAATGTACGTGAATACATTTTGACATATATGTATATGTTGAGATGTAACAGACGCATAATTGCATGGATTTTAATGTGCTTTTTTGCGTTTAAGACAGGATTGTGTTAGAAATAGTTTCCGTTTGCATAGGTTTTACTGTATTAGTGCAATGGTAGTTTAACTGACTACTAAACACAAGTCTCAGAGTTTAAAATTTCTGAGATTTTTAGGTGTTTCAAAGAGTTCAGTAAAAAAATTATGTAGAAATAAACAAGAAAGAAAAATCAAGCGTCAAGCATAGATTAGGAGTCTCTTTCAAACACATTACTTTAACTATTCCAACACAATACTTTAACAAAATTTCCATGTTTAATACGGTGAAAGGTGATGTGTAAGTAAACACTTTGGGAAACGCATGACACAACAGAAAACTCAATTTCAGCCATTACCATAAATAATCGAAACAATATCAGAAATTTTTTGTGCAGTCCTGTATCTGATCTATAGGTTTGCATATATACTACATAGTATGCTAAAATTTAGTTCAGTTAGGAAATGCATGGTTGAAAATTTCCCTACAGCAATTTCTGTTAATAAACGGAAATGTACAAGAGACCTTTCATGCAGCCCTGTATTTGATCTATAGGTTTGCATATATACTACATAGTATGCTAAAATTTAGTTCAGTTAGGAAACGCATGGTTGAAAATTCCCCTACAGCAATTTCCTTTAATAAACGAAAATGTACACGAGACCTTTCATGCAGCCCTGTATCTGATCTATAGGTTTGCATATATACTACATAATATGCTAAAATTTAGTTCAGTTGCGAAACGCATGGTTGAAAATTCCCCTACAGCAATTTCCGTTAATAAACTAAAATGTACACGAGACCTTTTGTGCAGCCCTGTATATGATCTATAGAATTTATACACACCAAGTAATATGCAAAAAAAAAAAAAAAAAAAAAAAAAAAAAATATTGTTAAATTTAAAAACCCGTACTACAACTGAAAACGCACTTTTAGCAATTATAGTTCACAGACAGTAATCTAACCGAATTCTTTTGTGTGTCCCTGTAAACGAAAGATGAATGCTATGCACACCATATTCTATAGTAAGCACCTTCTTATGCATTTCAGTAATATATATCCATTTCAATATGTTTGAAATAGTGCAAAAACATTAAAATTCACCGCAAACGATTTTTTCCCGTAGACTGTAATGTAACGGAATTCTTTTGAGTGTCCCTGTAAACGAACTATAAATGCTACACATTTCATTTTCAGTTACATTCATCTCAATAACACATTGCAATTGCATGGCAATCCGAGTATATTTACGCGAGTTAGAACTTAGATCACGGACAGACAGACGGCAAACAGACAGACAAACAGAATTCATACACACTTTTCAACTATATGTTGTAAAGTGTTAAAAAGGAATATTTTTCTTTAAAAAGCAATGTCTGTATACCATACATGTAATCATAGATTATCATTAAATAGAATTACATTAAAGTTACCACATATTATTTGAGTTACTGTTCTGTTGAAAATTTCCTACAGTATATCATATATTCTAATACGAGCAAATCTTGTGGGTGGTTATATATATATATATATATATGCAAAAATTATCTTAAAAACGGCTCTAACGATTTTGACGAAATTTCGTATCCTACCGTTTTGGGGCACCAGAAAACCATTGGGCTAGGTCAGACCATTTTCGGGCATGAGAAGTCAATTGGGCTGGGTCACATGTTCGAGAACTTTCGATTAGTGGGTCATTTTTGGGTCAACGCGGGTCAAATTAATTTTATCTAAAAAACCGCTCTAACGATTTTGATTAAATTTTGTGTCCTACGAGTTTCGAGCACGATAAAAGCATTGGGCTAGGTCGCATGTCCGAGAAAATTCGATTAGTGGGTCATTTCTGGGTCATTGTGGGTCAAGATCTAAAAAGCGGCTCAATTTACACTAAATTTTGCATCCAATGGTTTTCGGGCACGAGAAGACTGTTGGGCTAGGTCACATGTTCGAGAAAATTCAATTAGTGGGTCATTTTGGGTCATGGTCAAGCTAATTGTATCTAAAAAACGGTTCACACGATTTTGACGAAATTTTGTATCTGACCATTTTCGGGCATGAGAAGTCAATTGGGCTGGGTCACATGTTTGAGAACTTTTGATTAGTGGGTTATTTTTGGGTCAACGCGGGTCAAATTAATTTTATCTAAAAAACGGCTCTAACAATTTTGATTAAATTTTGTGTCCTACGAGTTTCGAGCACGATAAAAGCATTGGGATAGGTCGCATGTCCAAGAAAATTCGATTAGTGGGTCATTTCTGGGTCATTGTGGGTCAAGATCTAAAAAGCGGCTCAATTTACACTAAATTTTGCATCCAATGGTTTCCGGGCACGAGAAGACTGTTGGGCTAGGTCACATGTTCGAGAAAATTCAATTAGTGGGTCATTTTGGGTCATGGTCAAGCTAATTGTATCTAAAAAACGGTCCAAACGATTTTGACGAAATTTTGTATCCGACTATTTTCGGTCACGAGAAGACTATTGGGATGGGTCACATGTTCGAGAACTTTCGATTAGGGGGTCATTTTTGGGTCAAAGCGGGTCAAATTAATTTTATCTAAAAAACGGCTCTAACGATTTTGATTAAATTTTGTATTTTACGAGTTTCGGGCACGCGAAAATCATTAGACTAGGTCACATGTTCGAGAAAATTCGATTAGTGGGTCATTTCTGGGTCATTGTGGTCAATATCTAAAAAGCGGCTCAATTTACACTGAATTTTGCATCCTATGGTTTTCCGGCACAAGAAGACTGTTGGGCTAAGTCACATGTTCGAGAAAATTCAATTAGTGGGTCATTTTGGTCATGGGTCATGATATTTGAACTCAAATTTAATTTTGACCGAGCATAGTTCGGTCTTCCCTGCTCGTATTAGTTTATAAAAAACTGTATAGAACCAACACATTACAGTTTTTGACTTATAACATGTGGTTTAAAACCTTTTTAATTAATTATATGAATTTAATTTGTAAATTGTAATTATTATTACTAGTTGCAACCGTCAAAATTCAACGCAAGAATATATATATATATATATATATATATATATATATATATATAAATTCTAATTTAACAAATTACAACAACCATTGGGAAAATGCAGAGGGATAGCGTGGCAGTGTTAGGACTTTACCATAACCGTTACCCCGTACTATAAGACATTTAAAAATTTTATTAATTTAGCCCCCGCTAAAATACCCCCGCTCTTATAGCAGACCTATTCGCCCCACCTTACTATAACATAGCTTCCCCACGCTAGCTATTCCACCCTCCTACTATAGTATGATCTCGACAGCAGGCGGTGTTACCACCGCACCGGCGCCACTGCCTGCTGCTGACGCAGAAGTCCCATTCCCTATCTACTGACTTTCCGTTTGGTATCCGAAGGTAGAATAAACCGAAATATCCAAATATGATGTTAACTTTAGGTGTTAGCATTGAAATTTTTAAAGTTTGGTACAATTTCTATTTGTAGACCATCCCTTAAGCAAAATTTAAGTATTGCTTTAACTCTTGTTTAGATTGATGTCTGAGCTAAAGGTATTTTGAGGAAATTAAAGTTAAAGACCACGTTTTTTGCTTTATAAGACGATTTCTCATCCGACGTCAATTTTTGAATTCGGCTTTTTTCATATCTGATAATTTGCATCTATTCTTTTTGTAACTTTAACATTTTTGTAACGATTTTATGCAGTTATATTGCTTATTCAAAGAATTTTTTTTCTAAAGTTACAGAAATTCGTTAAAAACGCTTAAAAAAATAAAGTGACGACGACGTCAAGAAGTCCATTCTCGACCGAAAACAACAACCATTTCCCCAATGGTTAATAAGTATGTTATAATTTAAGCTTATGAATAAAATAATAAAGTAATTGGGAAGAAAAAAAACAAGTGGGTAAGTGTGATCGAAGATCGCTCAAAGGGTTTCGTTTAATATTCCTTTCAAAACACTTTATCCTTTCTTTAATAAATTCAAATAAATATCATTTAGCAACAACAACAAAAAAATAGTCATGTTTTTTATAAAGTAAAAATTTACCGATCAATTTTTTCGTTTTTTCGAATATCTAAACCAGCCGGATAGCGGGCCAAGCCCGCTATTATATTCTGTCATACTAATATCCGTCATACGGACTAAATGCAATATTTAAAAAAATAATTTCAAAATTAAACAAATTATACACCTTCAAAATGTTAAAATATGCGAATATTTCCATAATCGGATTTTTATCACGATTCAATATGTTTCTCAAACTCATATATTTACTATTCTCTATTATTTATATTGATACTCGCTTTGTATTATTCTCAAACATTTGAAAAATTAGTTAAACATCCCATAGGACGTCAGATTTTCTTTTTAATTCTCTAATGACGTGATATTAATCTGCTTTGTGTACTTATTCATACTCCTTGTATTATTGAGAAATCTTAGACATTTTCCGTTTTATTACGACTATGACGTCAATCAATTTTATTTCATATTAATCTTTTTTTTTTTTTTCCATTGGTGAAACTTTTCATTTCATTTTTCTTGTGGAAATCGTCTGATAGAAAATTAATTATTGTAGAAAGAATTTCATCGTGGATTTTGAATTTTTGGCATCGGCTATAACGAAAAATTTTTTCAATTTAATAGGAAAAGGCTGTTAGAATTTTGGTTTTTTTATCTCTATTTCTTAAAATAATACGAATTTTTCAAATTTTAATATTTTCAGCTGTTTACAGCTGATATTCTGATTTATACACAAAGTTTCAACTCTGTAAGTTACATAGTTTTCGAGAATGACTCTGTGACAGACAGACAACGGAGCGGGAGCAATAGGGTTTCGTGAGAGGAACGAAACCCTAAAAACTGACACTGCAAATCCACCGCATGCTATTCACAAAAGCATACTCAAAACTTTACATATGAACACCACATTCCATTGAAGTCCTGATCTGACTAAAGTCTAGACAATTACGTCATTTAGCTTTGAAAAAAAATTGAAATTTTGTTTTTAAAAATGCACGTTTTAAAATGATATCATTTTCATAAGCAGACGATTTAGCTTTTAATTTCAGAGTTGGTGGAATAAAAAACTTTGAAAATAAAATCATTTTCACAAAAGTATATAGGAAAATATTTCCGTAAGAGTCCTTTAAGCAAGTGTTTTAAAATTTTCGAGTTTCATTAAATATTTATTATAATTAAATTGAAATGGTGTAATTTTCATAAATATTTTATTTTGTGTATACCAAGGATCTTTAAATAAGTAGCAGAAGTTCTGTCTATTTAGGTGCAGGATTAAGGGTTAGTGAACATGGCTTCATATTGACACAGGCTAGTAAAATAATTTATATTCATGGAAGAAAATTGAATTTTTGTTTTCAGAATGACGTCATTTTTCTTATTGGAAACATTTCGTTTTATATATTACTTCTTATGATATATTATTTACTATTATATTTTTTACACAGATTTATTAATGTTATTTCACCATAAATAATCTGTATTCTGATTTCCCGTGATTATTCCATAATTAAAAGCAATCATTTTATTTTTTAAATTTTATGAAAACCATTGAGATTTTTTTTATTTTAAATATGACATTTACTCTGATGGAATCCTGCTTCTGATTGGTGGAATGTGATAAGGCAAATTAATTTTATGTTATTTACAGAAAATCTTAACCAAATTGCCACCATTTTAACGAAATTTTATAAAAAACTTTTGAAATTAAAATTAAAATATAAAAATGGGAATATTTAAAAAAATAGCTAGTTGCGAGCACATCTACAAATAAGCAGCTTTTATTTAAAAAATAATTATCAAAATTAGTTCAGTAGAAAGCTCAGGGTATATGACTAAAAAAATAGACTTCTGTTTTTAATATATAGATATTATTATTGTTATTACTATCCTAATATTATTGTTATTTTAGAATTTAAGTAATTGTAAGTCCTCTACAAAAGTTTTAAATTTATACATTTTCAACCAATCAGAAAATGGGAAGAAAAAAATGTTAATGAAATGAATTTGTTATTTTAAATATTTGTTCTTATATATATATATATATATATATATATATATATATAATTTTATTCACCAAAAATCTATAATAACAGAAGTGCATATGGTAAAGAATTCATAATTTTTTAGCTTAATGCAAAAATATAATTTATAAAACAACCTATATCCGAAAAAAAAAATGCTTTGACTTTTTAGTATATTATATATTAGAGTAATTTTAAATAAATATCAGAATGATAAAGAAAAACAAAACAAATGGTATGTGTACATACTCTAAAAGTTGGTGTTGAAAACATCTGTAAAATAAAACAAAATAAAACTAGTCGGATGTGCCAATCCCAAAACTTTCTTCTATCTCACATAGGTTTCGCATACACTAAAAAGAATCAGCAACAATTTATATCAAGGTCTAACTGAATAGAATGGTTTATTAAATTCCGTGCATTAGTTCTTGAGATAGGACTATCGCTAAAATCGTGTAAATCCTGAAAAATGTACCATAGCAGCGCCACCTGTTGGGAGATTTAGACCAAAACTTAATCAACAGCAACTTATGTCAACGTCTAACTGAATCTGAAGTTTCATGAAAATCCGTGCATTAGTTCTTGAGATATAGTTATCGTGATAATAATGAAACAATTAGCATAGCAGCGCCATCTGTTGGGCTATTTACACCAAAACGTAAGCAGCATCTATTTAAGTCAAGGTCTAACAGAATCTGAAGTTTAATGAAATTCCGAGCATTAGTTCTTGAGATATAACTATAGCAAAAATCAGGAACAAAGTGGTATAGCAGCGCCACCTGTTGGGATATATACACCAAAACGTAATCAACGTCTATTTATGTCAAGGTCTAACTAAATCTGAAGTTTGATGAAAGTAAGTGCATTAGTTCTGGAGATAGAGCTATTGCGGAAATTGTTAAAAAGGCAGCCAAGCAGCGCCACCTATTGATCGATTTTCACCAAAACCTAATCAGCACCAATTTATATCAGGGACGAACTGAATATAAAGTTTTATTAAATTTCGTGCATTAGTTCTTGAGATAGAGCGCTAACGAAATTTTTGTCCCATACAGACAGACAGCGTCACAGACAGACCTTTTTTAAAAAATAGTCAAATCGTGTTCAGGACCTTCTAAAACGCATAAATCCGTTGAAAACCGGAACAAAAATTTTCATGAATCCAATACTTTCTTCTTGTAAAGATAGAAGAAAGTAATAAAGGAAGGAAGACAATGTTGGTTGGGATAGAATATCGTTGCGGGGGAACGCTGTTTTCTCTACGTTGGTACTCTTATTGCTGGGAAATTAGTTTTACAGTATCTATCTAAACCAGAGCTGTAACCAGACGGAGAAGGCAGCAGTGAGGGGGGGTGCTTTATAAAATTTTCGGGTGGGACTAATTCAACGAACCCTTTTTCTTTCACTTTAATAAAAAGTAAATTTGAATAGAATTCTCTTATCTGTGGAGCAATTTGATGTAAAAATTATAAATTGAAAAAAAATAAAATTTTCCAAAATTAAAAAAATTATTACAGGAACAATTTTTTTTCCATGTTAAAAATATGTGCCCGTATGCATATTTTAAACTGCTGAATATGACTATGTAGTTTTAAGCGTATGACTGTAGCAACAATGGTTACAAAAATTAAACTAAACTTGCGAGAAAACACGTTTTGTATAGCTAATAAATGAAAACAGCCACCCTAGAATTTCAAACTGCTATATCTCCGCCATTTTTTACTTTCTTCTATTTATAATAGAAAAAAGTATTGTAATCGAAATTTTTTTTTTCGACTTCCAGTTTTCGACGGATTTACACATTTTAGGGGTCAGAGATTTCGAAAACTATGTTTGTACAAAATGTCTGGCTGGCATGTGTTCGTTACGTCCATGCGTCTGTGCTCTTTGTATCATCGAAAAGTGTATGAAGTTATGCATAGAATTGATTATTATTAAATGAGAAAATTAATCTTGAAACAATTTTAAAATGTTATTAACAATTTTCTACTGCGTTCTTTCAGTATCGGGTTCGGGCGGTTTTGGATTTCAGATCGTCGGTTCCGTGCAAGCTAGGGCTCCGATAAATGAGCCGGAACTCATCTCCTGTGTGTGTATATAACATATATTGCTCTCGGTTTATTCTGTAGGTAGATGAAAATGCAACGTTTTGGTGAGTATCCGATAATCTAATGCATGACGCAATGTTTTCTCTTGTCTCGTTTCATAACCTTGATCGTCCTGCTTGAGTCAATGTCGAGTTTTCTTTTCTGTCTTTCTTTTTCTTTTTTTAAGTTTGTGGCTTTCTTTTCCTTTTCTTTTATGACTGCACGATCTGATAAAACGTTTTTCGCGAAACTTGAAGAAGTTTCTCTTTCGTAATGAATATTGGTTGCCGGTTCTGAATTTCGTAAAACAATCTCACGTGAAATATTTTATTCCAAGAGAACGCATATCCCGACGAATTATGGGTATATTACGGCGCGTAACGCGCACCTACGGTTTGAGACTGTATTTTTAGTGTTCCGTACCTCAAAAGGAAAAAAAAAATAAAAACGCTTTGGAAATCCCGATCATGGAAAATAACGTAATAAATTGACCTATAATTATAAATTAATGATTTATGCTGTAAGATCTTCCTTCGTGCCAAATTTCAAGGTTCAAGGTCAACCGGAAGTAGCCTACAGGTTATGAGAGTAAAACGCATAGGGTACTTTCGACTTCTTTGAAATTTGACACAAAGGAAGGTTTTGTAGCACATAAAAAAGGAAAATATCTGAAAATAATTATTTTAAAATCTGTCGATTTATTACGTGTCAAACTCATGAATTTCCATAATCGATACTAAAGCCAAATTAACGTACACTCTAAAAAAAATCCGTGAAAATACAAGAGATTTTCCGTTAAATTTTACGGAGAAATATCATTTTCCAAACAGCAGTACGATTTCCGTAAATGACATTAGTTCCGTAAAGGCGATTTCAAAACCGTAAATATGCAGAAAGTTTTCCGTAAATTTAATGGATTTTTCCGTATTTCTTACAAAATTATACAATGTCCGTGTTTCTTTGAAAACAGTGCCATTTCCGTAAATGACGTTCAGAGGTTTGCGTACAGAAATCGCCTAGTTTGAAATGTGAATTAAGATTGTTGTTTTACTAGAGTTCTTCTAGGATCCAGGTCTGAACCAGTCTTACCCGTGGGCCTATTTTTTGTCATTAGACTCGGGTCAATCCTGAAACTCATTCTAACCGGGGTTGTGTGTGGGCGGTAATTTTTTGCGAAAATAATACTAATATTTTTATTTTTTAGTGAAATGTTTAGAAATTTATTTTATTTTCATAAATTACAGAAAAATATTTTTTTAATCTACTTTTTTTTTCTTTATAGTGCTTTAAATTGTGATTTTTTTCACAGACGTTTTAAAATTTATTTTAATTTTATTAACGTGAGGCAATATTAGGTTATTAAAGGTTTCATAAAATATTATCTTTGCAAATTATCGATATGTATATTGTATTGAACAAAACTGATTTGTCTTATAAATTTGTGAATTAAACTAAAATTTATTATTTTATAAATTATAATTTTTTACAAAGTTTATATTTTTTTCTTTAAATTTATAAAAGTAATTAATCATTTTTTCTTTACTTTCATAAAAATGAAGTTTATGATTTTATAAAGTTTATAATTTATTTCGTTAGTTTATAATTTTATAAATTAAACTAAATTAATTTAGACTAAATTAATAAGTCCAAATTTAAACTGACCTATCCCAAGGTCATTAATTTCAAAATTTTCTCTAAAAATCTATTTTTTTATTTTAATATTTTTAATATTTTTAAGGTTTTATAAAATAATATCTTTGCAAATTATCGGTATGTGGGTATTAAACTAAACTGATTTGTCTTATAAATTTGTGAATTAAACTAAAATTTATTATTTTATAAATTATAATTTTACAAAGTTCATAATTTTCTCTTTAAATTTATAAAAAATAATTAATAACTTTTTGTTTACTTTATAAAATTATAAACTTCATTTTTATAAAAGTTTATAATTTATTTTGTTAGTTTATAATTTTTATAAATTAAACTAAATAATTATTAAGTCCAAATTTAAACTTACCTATCCTAAAGTTATTAATTTCAAAATTTTCTTTAAAAATCTATTTTTTCGTTTTGATATTTTAAGAATTATTCATTTTAACAGAACCACACACAAAAGCTCGCAGCAAAGCTTAAATATAATAATTTAATTTATTATAAATTTGTTTATTCACATAAGTTTTTAAACTAAGAGATAAAGAAAATTTTCTTTAATAGCATGTAATAAATACGTCTGCTTAAGATAATTATTGTTTTTACTGAAATTGATAAATAAATCAACACACAAATTATTTAAAAAAGTATATGTACTATTGCAAAAAAAAAAAAAAAAAAAAAAAAAAAAAAAAAACAATTATTACTGTTAATACAATATTTTACGCATATAATACATAAAAAAATTTAAGTTTATCTGTTATAAAACATCAAATAATAAAGCAAAATATAGAACAATTTTGAAAAGAAAATATTAAAAAGATTGGAACTCTGAATATGTCCATCTAACTATGAGAATTTCAAGTTTTTGCATCATTAACAGAGCTCAAATAAGCAACAACATTTGAGTAAGTGTCGTGTCCAACCGTAGCGTAGTAGTCTGGCCCGCTGGTTTAGTAAACGGAAGGTCCTGGGTTCGATACTCATCGTGGGAAGTGGTGGTTGTTTATTAAAAACTCGCTAGGAAATGAACGGAAAAAAAAGAAGCTTATCTATCCCTTATAAGATGCTCCTTGTGAGATAACTTTTTTTTTTTTTTGCTCCTATAAAATTAATTTTAACGACCTAAAAATTTCTAAAAAATACGGAAGATATCTGTTATAAAACGGAAATTTAAAAAAGGATATTTCAGAAATCACGGAAAATTTCCTGGAATTTACGGAATTTTTTTTCCGTTATTTTCAGGAAATTTTTTTTTTCAGTATATTGGAACAGAATTTTTCGTAAAAGTAATATAACATAACGGTACTGAACTATCAGAGTGGGAGTCCTCCTCGCACTTCTCTTTTTTTTTTAATTTTTATGTTTATTTACCGTATTACCAGCACCCCCTTTTTTGCAAAGAAACCGTCATGAGATATGTAGCATAAAAATATAATAAAGAGCGTTAACAAATATAACAACTAGTACAAACATAAAGAAAATAAGCAAATTATGTACGCTTATGGTGCCCGGTGCATGTAAAATCCGTCGTAGTCCTCCAAGTTCCCTGTGAATTATACCTCTGGAGGTACCTAGTCAAATGAAGGTCTCGTCACCTTATCAAGGTTTTAAAAATCTTTAAAATGCAATAAACCCGTAACCTCCTATCTAAAATCTTAAACATAAAAAAAAACTATATTTTCAAATATGAAACTCTCAATGGAAATCAGTTATAGCGTCAAAACTATTTGTAATATATATACATACCACCTTCTTTAGAAACCATTAAACGTTTCTGAAATTCTAATTAGAATAATACTTTATAACTTAAGTAAAAATATACGTAAGCCAAGAGTGGCCTACATGCGGATGTACAGTGTACATGGCCCAACGGGAAAATTAACAACTAAACATGAGATTTGAGATTTTGACTTTTGGCCAATTTCCCTAGCGAAATACCACTCAGTTCTAATCCTCTAAAACTTCTAAAGAACCCCCTTAATAAATCACATATTTTATGCTATTCCCTAGATCAGAGTCCTTCAAACCTGTTCACATCCGCGTTCAATTTTTTAAAATAAAAAATTTCAAGTGACCGGTGCGCCAACCAACCCCCACTCCCAACCCCCCTTCCCCTGGCCAAAAAACCATATAAAAATAATGAATAAAATTACTTTTATTATTATTAGATTAAGATAAATATGAATAACATACCTGCAGGCAATATCGACACACATATTAAATTTTAAATAATTTATAATGTTGAAAACTCAAATCAAAACAATTTGTCCTATGAAAATATTATAGTAATAATTGCAGAAAGAAGATAATATATTAGAATTAATGATAGTATAAACCTAAAAATATACAAAAATCCAATCGAAATGACGTGCCAAATAACATATAATTATGGTAAAATATGGTGTTGCCCTTGGGATTTGTTGAATTTGACATCTCAATCAGCGTGGTGTGGTTTTATAATTGAGGTAATTTTATTTTAAAACAGATGCTGACGTTGTTAATTCGCATTTTTAATGGACTGTAAAACAAGTTGAAATATATATTTACGATATGTTATTTAAGATATAGCTATAAATTTATTAATGCGATAAGAGTCAAATGATTCTATGAGTCTCCAATAACTACTAAAATGTTTATATACATAGACATAAGTTACATGAGGTTGAACCAGAAGGATTGACACCATAGTCAATTGCTAACTATATAGCTGAATTAAAGCGTGAACAATATCACTTGATGAAAGGCATGATCTATATAATTATTTACATTAATTAAGTAAAATATAATATTATAACCAATGATGACCCTATGGTCATCTTGGCTAATGGAATAGCTAAATGAAATGCGGATTATTCCCAAAAGAATATTACGTATACCATCACGACAACAATGCGGGAGAGACTGACCGTTGCCAAACGGTAAAATCAAACGTATGATAGAATGGGCAAAGGAAATGCTCTTGAATCAACGTCAAGGCAGGCCGTAACATACCGGCCTCCGTTGAGATGTGCCAGCATTCAATAAAATAGTACTAAGTACATGTATTACACAACTTACACACGATAAGAATTACTTTTTAATAAAAGGTCAGCAGAAATCAATTGCACAGTTTTGAAATGGCGGGCTCGGATTCACTCTTTCTGAGGGCAAATTTCCTATAATTTAATTTGGTCTCCATGGGTTTGTTTAGGAAACAGGCGACACATTTATGAACTATCCTTCGGGCCAGAGATCTATCTACCAATGAGGAAACCCAATAATTTTGCCTAACTTGTTGCAATAATAACTGTGGCCTGAGATGAAAAACTTTTAATGAAAATGTTCAAAAAATCATTTCCCTCAACTTATGGTTATTTAGCAACTCCTATTATAATAAGGCCTTCAAAATCCAAGTATGGGTTTAAAAACCTTAATTTGCTGTTACCTGAAAGATTCCTGTGGTTGGTCAAATTTTTGATACCTTCAGCAAAGTATATACCGTATGCCCAATAAAGTCCCTTGCCACCCTCTTAACTTCGGAACGGCTGCTGCTATATTCATAAAAGTAGTGTCTAGGTACAGTAAAGTAGCCATGCGCCACTCAATGAAACCGCCTACGGCGCCACTTGCTGGAAAACTGTGGAGTTAGCATTCCTATCTCGACAACGGAAAGAGATAGAGAAAAAAAAATGATTTACAAAGCTGTAGAGCATCATCGATTTAGTACGAAAAAACACCTTGTGGACATTTATGCGAAGAATAGAACAGTTAAAACGCGCATCTATTTTTTTGTGATTTCCTACACTGTGACGTGACAAAACGATCTTAGAAAGAAAAAAAACAACCAGTTATGAAACAGCAGGTGTATGCGACCCCTCCACAAACATTGCAGGACCTTAAACGACGTATTACGGACGCTTGTGTCAACATGTCACACTCTAAGCTCCAACGTGTGCAATGTGAAATTCAAACAAGGATCCAAATGTACATTGGAGCTGACCACGGTGAGAAGTTTGAACATCTTAAATAAAGGCATATTTTTATGACTAGTTGTTTTTTTCTTTCTAAGATCGTTTTGTCACGTCACAGTGTAGGAAATCACGAAAAAACAAATGCGCGTTTTAACCATCCTATTCTTCGCATTAATGTCCACAAGGTGTTTTTTCGTACTAAATCGATGATGCTCTACAGCTTTGTAAATCATTTTTTTTTCTCTATCTCTTTCCGTTGTCGAGATAGGAATGCTAACTCCACAGTTTTCCAGCAAGTGGCGCCGTAGGCGGTTTCATTGAGTGGCGCATGGCTACTTTACTGTACCTAGACACTACTTTTATGAATATAGCAGCAGCCGTTCCGAAGTTAAGAGGGTGGCAAGGGACTTTAGTGGGCATACGGTATATACTTTGCTGAAGGTATCAAAAATTTGACCAACCACAGGAATCTTTCAGGTAACAGCAAATTAAGGTTTTTAAACCCATACTTGGATTTTGAAGGCCTTATTATAATAGGAGTTGCTAAATAACCATAAGTTGAGGGAAATGATTTTTTGAACATTTTCATTAAAAGTTTTTCATCTCAGGCCACAGTTATTATTGCAACAAGTTAGGCAAAATTATTGGGTTTCCTCATTGGTAGATAGATCTCTGGCCCGAAGGATAGTTCATAAATGTGTCGCCTGTTTCCTAAACAAACCCATGGAGACCAAATTAAATTATAGGAAATTTGCCCTCAGAAAGAGTGAATCCGAGCCCGCCATTTCAAAACTGTGCAATTGATTTCTGCTGACCTTTTATTAAAAAGTAATTCTTATCGTGTGTAAGTTGTGTAATACATGTACTTAGTACTATTTTATTGAATGCTGGCACATCTCAACGGAGGCCGGTATGTTACGGCCTGCCTTGACGTTGATTCAAGAGCATTTCCTTTGCCCATTCTATCATACGTTTGATTTTACCGTTTGGCAACGGACACTACTTTTATGAATATAGCAGCAGCAGTTCCGAAGTTAACCCTTTCCGGCACAGTGGTCCCACTCCGGGCACACCTAATTTTAATTCCAAACTTGCTTTCGACACCAAGAATATTTTAGTAAAATTTTGTTTCTATAATGAAAGCTTAAAATATGGAGTTCTTATTTTGTAAAAATGTCGTTTGTAAATTCCGGTGTCAGTCACTAATTTCTCATTTTACGAACAGAATTTGTCTGTGCCGGAAAGGGTTAAGAGCCTACACTAGTCACAGGAAGGAACGCTCAAGCTAATGTTAAGTCTATGGGAAGATTCTTGCGCGATTTCTCGCTCGCATTTTATAGTTTTAAATTATTTTTTTTGCATAGCATAGCTGAGGTCGATATCTAACGTTGTTAGTTTTTACTTTTTTGATTTTGGTTACAGTTTTTTTTATAAGAAGACATTTTTAATTTTGGAACCGGTTTAAACCGGTTCTGAAAATGAAAGAACCCTTATATAAAAAAAACTGGAACCAAAATCGAAAAAGTAAAAACTAACAACGTTAGAGATCGACACCAGATATCCTATGCAAAAAAAAATAATTTAAAACTATTAAAATGCGAGCGAGAAATCGCGCAAGAATCTTCCCATAGACTTAACATTAGCTTGAGCGTTCCTTCCCATGACTAGCGTAGGCTCTTAAGAGGGTGGCAAGGGACTTTAGTGGGCATACTGTATATATTGTACCTGTTTGATCAGATACGTCTCTCCCTTCTTTAATTCCAACGAGGACAATGGTCCTTGTAATTTGTTTGCTTCATTTCTATATACAATTACGAAGAAATCTAAAAATATAACTACAAATGCTGATTAATTTAAGGAAATTATTAGTTATAGAAAAAAGCTTAAAGTTATTAGGATTTAATGGATCTAATAAATTTAAAAGTCCACAAATGTTTATAGTGTCCGACGTCTGTGTTTCCGGAGGAACCTCTTTCATTTTTTTTTAATATAAGACTCTGGATCCTCTGATGATAGCTGAATAATTTCATGGTCAGGAACACTAAACTGTTGAGTGAAAAAGGTAGGTCCATGCCGCCACAGTTGATGGCCAGCTAATTCTGTAGCATCTAAACCTCGTGATATTGGATCAACGAGCTTGCTGCTCGATGAAATGTACTTCCAATGAAAGTTCTGCATATAGCCTTGAATCTTTGCAACACGATTACTAACAAATTTCTTTAATTTCCATCGTGGGGTCTGAATCCATTGTAGACATCGTGAATGTCAAGTTTTAAGGTCTTCAAGATTCTGACTACTAGATTTTGCTAATAGGAGACAAGCGGAAAGCTCGAGGCGAGGAATGGTAATAGTCTTCAAAGGTTCGATTTGCTACTAATTAAATTGCAAAAAGTATTAACATGATTTGAACTTCGGATTCGGATGTAGACAGCTGCTCAAAAGGCAATAGACGAAGCGTCTGCAAAATCATGCAGCTCTATGTGTATCCAAATGTACCGACTAATCTCAAATGTTTCGATAGATTTTAAGGATTTGGTAAATTGGACCCAAGACTGAGTTATATAATCAGGAAGGGGATCATTCCAAGCAAGTTTGAGTTTCCACAGTTCTTGCATGAAAGGTTTAGCCCTTGTAATAACAGGTCGATAAGACCAAGGAGATCAAATAAGCGAGCTATATCAGAAACGATAGTCCTTTTAGTCAACTTCTTTGGCTGATCAATTTTAAACTTCTATAATCGTAACCTTCTAAACCCTAATGCCTTTTCAGCCACTAAAAATGAGTAATTTCCCGAATTTCCATTATTGACATTTTCAAGTAATGTAGAGTGGTTTGCATTCCATTTATGTAAGTGCATATGCCAGCAGACTTTTAGAAGCTCTATTAGTTGGGACTGGAGTTCAATCACCGCTTCAAGACTGTCTTCATCACTGTTGATGTCATCCATGTAACAGCCATTGAAAAGAACTTCAGGGGCCTTTCTAAACCTCTCTACTTCCTCCACAGTTAATTGCTTTAATGTCCTGATAGCGAAAAAGAGGGCACAGGACATGCCATATGTCACTGTGTTTAACTCATAAACTTCTACTGGTGCTTTAACTTGTGATTTCTATAAGATTCTTAACAACTTCCTTTGTTCAGGATTCACCTCTATTTGTCTGTACATCTTTTCAATGTCAGCGAGAAATACAAATCTATATTTTCTAAAGCGAATCATTATTTCGTATTTTTGCTTACTAATCCTTTCAAAAGAATATCATTTAAGGATTTGTCATTAGTTATTGGGCTCGAAGCATAGGCGTAGCCTCGGGGGGGGGGGCACGAGGGGGCACGTGCCCCCCCAACTTTCTGAACATCAATTTCTAAAATATAATACAGTCAATTAAGACACTTGTCTTTTATTGACCCAAAATGGAAATGAAATAACTACTTTAATTTTCATTTTATATTTCTTCATTTTTTTTACTTAATCATATGTCAGATCAGTATAGATAGCTCAGCTCTTTTTCTTTGAAGTAATGAATTTAGTAGCAAAAATTGTGTTGTGCAGTACAAACGCTGATACGTACATTCATTAAACGAAAGTTTGAACTATCACTCTCTTACAGCAGCGGGCAATTTCAATGTGTCATCTGTTTTTTTTCCGCTGTCTGCGGTTAGTATCTACATGTACTTTTTTTTTCTTCTCATTCCGTCTGTAGACTTTAGAAAATGTAGTTGTGTTTATCAGAGAGGGAGTTCTGTTTCCCCGCAATCTATATTTCATTTAATTTGTTGTAACTTTAATTATAATTTAATCAAGTCATAAATACCCTGCTTTTCCAAGCTGTGTTAATGGAGTTATTTACCAATGGAATGCAACCACACATCACTAAGATTATAAAAAATAATTAATATTTTCTTCATTTAGTTATTAAATATGTTCCTCTCTCTTACTTATTATTTTTTTTATTGACAGCACTTAATCTTCTACTATACCTTCGCATTTTTTAGATGCAATGGTTATGATTTTTTTTTCAAAATGTAAGCCTTCCTGAATGAGCTTTTTTAAAGTTAATATACAGCTGTACCTTGGTAAACGATGGTAATCCGTTCCAGAAATACCGTTATTAAGCAAAACCATTGCTATCCAAGATGCAATTTTGCAGGCGCACATACCTTAAAGTATTAATACTTCTTAAAAGTGCTAACTAGACTTATTTAAAATGTCTTAAAAGTTTGATAAATGTCTTTTATTTATTATCAGGGCCGTACCAAGGGTGGTGCGGGCGGTGCCCCCCCCCCCCCCCACCATGCGCCAGATACAGTTGTTGTGGTGCTGTTTATTATATTTGTTACAAAAATATTAATTTCAATAAAATGATCTAGCGGAGCTTTGCTCATCTACTTTGTCTTTTTTTTCCAAGTGAACCTCGAATTAAATGAACCTGGTAGTGGGGTCCAACTGCTGTCAACAGCGTACATCCGTACAGGATACGCCTGATCTCGAATCAAACTAATCTTGAATTTTTTAAAATTTTTATTTCGACCCAAATTAGTTTAATATTTTGACTATCGTAGTTCACGTTACGACGATTTTGTATTCTTCCAACTTAATCGCAGGATAGGAAAATTTAACACAGTTAGTTCTTTCTGTTTCGAAAAAAAAAGGTAAAAAATTTGCCGAAAAAGCGAAAAAACACTAAAAAATTCGCGAGCAATTCAAAATTTGAGAGGACAAAATATACTATATTGGTCTAAAAGCTTGAAAACGAATTCATTTTACAAGTGTTAAAAAATTGCCGCTAACTGCGAAAAATCGCAGAAAATCGCGTACAATTTTTTATGTACGCGATTTTAATACAATATACACCGGATTCCTTTTACGATCCCTTCCGGATTCCTTTTGCCGCAGAATGCAAAGAAACGCTAAAAATCTCTCTCTCTCTCTCTCTCTTTTTTTTTTTTTTTTTTATCGCAGAGGACAAAATTTACTATATTGGGCTAAAAGCTTGAAACCCGATTCCTGTAACAAATGTTAAAAAATTGCTGCAAAAAAAATAAATAAAAAAAATAAATAAATCGCATGATAAATTAAAATCATTGTAGTATTATGAATACACTTTATTAAAAAGATAACAAAAATTACTGTATTGGGAAAAGTGGATTCTTTTCATAAATGTGAAAATATCTTCACAAAACGTAAAAAAAAAAAAAAAAAAAAAAAAAATCCACGAAAATTTCAAAAACTACAGAAGACAAAATTTATTATATTGTGTTCAAAGATTGAAACCATAGATTTCCTTTGCGAATGTAGAAAAATCGCCGCAAAATGCATAAAAACGTAAAATTTGCAAAAAAATATGAAAAATTTAAATCATAGCACGGATTCCGAATAAACTGTATTGAAAGGAGAAAAAAAAATTACCCTATTGGCCTAAAAGTTTAAAACCGGATTTGTTTTACGAATGTGAAAATATCTCCATGAAACGTAAAAAAAAAAAAAAAAAAAAAAAAAAAAAAAAAAAATCACATAAAAAAAAACACGAAAAATTAAAAAATCGCAGAGGACAAAATTAACGGTATTGTATTTAAAGACTGAAACCGGATTTATTTTACGAATGATATGCTAAACCCCACATAACAAATTCGCTATAACGAGTTCCGAATAAACATTATTGAAAAGAAGCCAACATTTACTATATTGGGCTAAAATAATTTGGACTAAAAGGTTATAATTGGATAAGAACTTCCACGAAACGCGAAAAAAATCCCACAAAAGGCGCATGAAAAATTCGCGATTAAAATCAGTGAGTACAAAATTGAGTACAAAATGGAATCGCAGAGTTCGAAATTTAGTACAATGGGCTGAAAGATTGAAACTGGACTCCTTTTAGGAATGTTTAAAAATCGCAGCAGAACGCTCAAAATATCTCATACAAAATTCATGAAATATTTTAAAATCGCAGAGGACAAATTTTACAATAATTGGTTAAAAGGTTGAAACCAGATTCGCATCAAAAATGTTAAAAATTTGCCACAAAACGCGGAAAAACACTAAAAATCACATAAAAAATTTATGAAAAATTTAGAAATCACTGACGACAAAATTTACTATGTCGGGCTGAAAAATTGAAACCAGGTGTATTTTACGAATGTTTAAGAAAATCGCCGAGGAACGCTTAAAATTGCATACAAAATTCGTGAAAAATCTAAAAATCGCAGATCACAAAATTTGCTATATTGGACTAAAAGATTGAAGTTGAATTCCGTTAACGGATGCCAAAAAAATCGCCGCAAAACCCGAAAAATCGAATATAAATTTTTCAAAAAATTTAAAAATCGCAGAGTAGAAAATGTACTTTATCGGCTGAAAAAATAAAACCAGATTTCTCGTACGAATGTTTAAAAAATTGCCTCGGAAAGATAAAAAACGCTAGAAATCACATAAAAATTTCGCGAAAAATTAAAAAAATGCAGAGGACAAATTTTACTATATTGTGTTAAAAGATTGAAACTTAATTCCTAACACAAATGTTAAGAAATTGTCGCAAAACTCGAAAAAACGCTAAAAAACACATAAACATTTCGCAAACAATTCAAAAATTACTGTACGACGACAGTTTAAAAAAAAAAATAAATGTTTAGATCTAGGGGGCTAGAAGATCGAAACTGAATTCCTTTTACCCAATGTGAAAAATTTCTGCGAGGCCGTTTTTAACCAAGATTAACTACTGTAAGGTAAAGCTAGGAGAGCCTGCGCACAATTCAAAAGAATAACAATAAAAAGTCTAAATATTAATTTTTTGCTAAACTATCCATGAATAATTTTTACTTCATTTGTTTTATATGCATTTCGATTTCTATTTTGTTGTTATGTTGTAATTTAATAGAACAGTTGTAATAAAACCAAGAAAGTTATTTTGCGCAATCTGTCCTTACAGGGTTGGTGTGATTGCGCACATGGGTAGGAGAGATTGTTACTAATAATAACAATTAAATTGTTAACAATAATAATTACACTTAAATGACATTCTTGTAAGATTTTTGTGAACAAATATTATTGTATTAGGAGTAAATATTTCAACCTAATGATTAAAGAATCAGAAAAATAAAATAATTATAAACGATTAAAAAATTTTAATTAAAGGGAAAAAAAATTAAAGAATCAGAAAAAGCAAGTCCAGGTAAGATTACAAAATAACATTAAGTTACTTGATAACACGTTTAACTTAAAATTAGTCCATTTTCATTTTTACTCTCTTTTTATGAAAATTTACCAATAAGCTGCATAATCTCTCCTAACATGGAAACTAATGGAAACAATGCGCCATCTTTCCCAAGTAACAGATGCACAAACTCTCCAATTTCGTTAGGAGAGATTGCACGGCCTTTTATTTAAACATGGCCGCTACTAAAACGAACCGTTGATGTTCACACTGTTAGTCTAGATTAGTAGCATATGAGAAATCGTTTAAGTTTAAAATATTTTGTACTACTGACAATGTATAGAAATTCTGACGGATAGCTATGAAAATTCAAGCACTTACTTTGGGAAAACAAAACAAAATAGCAATGCTTTACCTTAGGCGCTCAAAACAATCAACGTGCACTTTCAAGTAGAACTCCACTACTGTTGTTGTACAACTACCTGGAGTCGCTGCGCGCTCACTCTACTCCTTCCCCCCCGAACTTCTATGTGCGCAATCTCTCTGACCGCGCCATCTCTCTTGGCTTTACCTTATATATATGGGAATGTGTGCGTGCGCGCGTGTGTGTTTAATAAACACTTGTGCCCCCCCAAAAATTTTGGTCACGCTACGCCTATGGCTCGAAGCATTAAAGACAACTCTGAGTTTCGCCATGAAACTTTCGGGACGGTACACTGAATTGTGTGGAAGGTAGTAACAATCTCTTTCTTACATATTTTCGGTAAATTTTGTCATGTGACCAAGATTTTCGTATTCTTTCATAAAATCGCAATGAAGTTCGAGCATTAAGGGGATTTTTCGCACGACGATTCCACAATTGTTGTAATCTTATCTCGGCTATAACTTTGGAATCTCGAGGGACAATCGAAATTTCTTTTAAAGGCATCGGTACTACAAATCTTCCGGTTTTATCTCGACAGTATGTCTGTAAAAATTATTCTCGCATAGCTGTTCTTCAGCACTAAGAGAGCACGATTTATCCTCAATAACTTCAATTTTTCAAAAATTTTGAAGGTTTTCCTCTAACGTATCTGTTTGCTGGATAAGACTACAAAATTGCTGATTGCATTTACTTTTTAATGTCCTGTAAATAATGTAACCAAAAACCATATCACTGCTTGCTGTGCTATGCTAGGGGTGGGGGAGAGGAAAATGCCGTTTGTGCTCATTTCTTAGTTAAATTTTTGCACACAAAAAATAATAATAGTCATTCTCAAACAAAAAAGCCAGGTTAAATAATTTGGTCGCCAGATAAAAAAAATCTTAGTCGCCAGTGGTGACCTGGCGATCACATTTGTCAAGTTCTGACTGTGGGTATTACTTAAGCTTTGGAGCACCCCTATCAAAACTGTAAGTTTTTTAATGTATAGAAATTTTTTTCAAGGTTCTTTTTCATAATGGAAAATGCATGCGGAACATAAAGAATAACTTTTATAATGATTTTTAGAAATTTGGCATCAAAGCATTTACATAAGAATTAAGACAAGAAAGAAAAATTATACATGAAGCATATAGATTATGAAACACTTTCCAACACATTCAGAACACTGTAACAAAACTTCGCCGTTTACTAAAGTGAAAGATGACGTTTAAGTAAACTGTTTTGAAAAAAATATCTGAAAACCTAATTTCAGTAATTACCATCTATAGCCGGAAAAATATCAGAATTCTTTTGTGCAACTCTGTGCATGATCTACAGATTTGTATATACTACATAGCATGCAAAAATTTAGTTCAGTTAGAAAGCGCATAACAGTTGAAAATTCCCCTTCAGCAATTTTCGTCAATAAGCGGAAATGTATTTGAATTCTTTTGTGAAGCCCTGCATAGGATCTGTAGAATTTATACCCACCAAGTAATATGCAAAAAATTAATTAAATTGAAAAACTTATATCACAATTGAAAACGCACTTCCAGCAATTTATTGCTAATAGACAATACTGTTACCTAAGTATTTTGTGTGTCCCTGTAAATGAACGATAAATTCTATTGTTACGGTTGGTTTCAACCAAATTTTTTTTTTTTAATCTACATTAATTACCTTAAATCACTCTCTCAACATTTATTTAGAAGTTTTCTTTTTGTTTCTGTTTTAAATAAATATATAAATAAATGTAATTGTAATATTAATAATAAAAGACGTTTTTTTTTTTTTTTTTTTTTTTTTTTTCCCCTCTTCTTTCCATTTCTTTTAAGCAAAGCAATTTCAACTTTCATAGTCTAACGTAGCTTCCTGTTTTTCAAATACGAAAAGCAGACAGCAAGGGAGGGATGTTTTGTCAGTTAAAGACCGCACAGGTGGAAAATTTGGAGTCATCTAGTCTGACTTTGATATAAGAATGACCGACCGCCCTGTATAAGAATTACGTTATCTTATGAGTGTACTATACACGCAATTAGGCTTTGTAGGTTTACGACATTCTTCAATTAGCTCTGCTATCAGGCGGATAGCTGGCGCCCGTGTAAACAGAGGCTAACAGGACCCCCTTCAGCACACGCCATGGGGGTGATGCATGGCTGCCTTCCCCCATGAAGCGGCCGACAGTGTGGAGCGACAGGCTGGTGCCTTCAGGAAGAGTCCATTTTTCCTTTTGTTTCCACTCCCGTTACCCCTGGCAGAGTGGATCGGTCCCGTTTTCAAACGGCGCGGGAGAGTGAATGTTTACGACAGCAGTTGTTGCTTGGCTAAGATACCTGTCGTTTGGCTCGTAAAAATTGGACTTGTTACGGGGTTCGAAAACTGGCCTGTGGGCTGGATCGCGAAGTTGTTGAAGGCGGACAGGTTTCTGAAAGATTATTGAAAATGGGGCATTGATGGCCCTACACTAACTATCCTAAATCATAGTGTTATGATGAAAAAAGGCTATAAGGGCATTTTCGAGTTAAGGATCTGTATCTGATAGAGGGCGAATGAAAAGAAAATATGTTTGACCCATCATGTAGTAGCGGCGTTCCTAGAAAAAAGTATTATCTTGTATTGACTTCTTAAGCGGCGGTTGTTATTGATGCCTTGATGAAAAATGAATTAATGATTAGACGAGCATCATTTCTGGAGATGGGGCATTATTAATCCTAGACTAAGAAGGTTGGCGTGACTAGCTGAGTAGACTTGCCCGCTTTACAAGGTATCGGTGGTGTGAGGACGTCTTGAATCGTGAATAAATCAAAATCTCCAAGTGATGTATGGAGTAACGGTATTGGAGTAGGAAAGACTAAGAGAAAAGAACCCACCCGTGATGTGTTATTATACTGTTCCACAAGCGAAATATACTGCTCTTAGAGGCAGCAGAAAAGAATAGGTTGATAAAAAAAAAAGGACTATGGCAGACTAGTACGTATGCAAAGAAGTGTGCCCACACTGACGGTAGTAAATATTAAAGTATATTGTAAGTAACCCATATTTCTTCTTTATTACATGTTGTCTACTGTTGTAATATTTATAAATACCTGGGGAAACAAAAAATATAATTATTGGTGTTTTAAGATGATTAACATGTAACTTTTTTTTATGATTGAACGACATTTGAATTGTTAGTTTGTTAGTAGTTTAAGATTTATGATATTTAATTGAAAATTAATCAATAATTAAATTTTGAAAAGTTGATCCATCTTTAAATGATGATATTGTGGTAATTTTAGGGACTTTGCTGTTTAATGTAAAGTGTTATAATAGTTAATTTCAGTATTTTTTTTTTTTTGATCAACTTTATTATTGTGTCATTATTATATTTTGTTTGAGAACTACCTTACTTTTATAATTTTAATTATTCAAATAAAAAAAATTTTTGTTTATTCTCAAAAAAAAAAAACTGCTTTTATTATTAATATTACAATTACATTTATTTATATATTTATTTAAAACAGAAACAAAAAGAAAACTTCTAAATAAATGTTGAGAGAGTGATTTAAGGTAATTAATGTAGATTAAAAAAAAAAATTTGGTTGAAACCAACCGTAACATGAGTATGTGCAGATAGGATGGGCGCATATTGAAGTACTTATTTGTAGTTTTTAAACAAATACTACAATTTAGTATTTATGCAAAACTGTAAAAAGCCCCCAAAACAAACTTCAATTTTCGAACAGAGTTTCATTTGGATTTTTGAAACAGAATTTCATGTGGTGGTCTTGGCAACATTCCCAGGGGGGGGGGGGGCTCAAAAATTTTCAGGGGGTGCTGAGCCCCCCCCCCCTGGCACCCCTCTAGCTACGGCCCTGCTAAAGGGTTTGTCCATGAAGAGCCTTATGAGTACTAAAATTTTAGCTAATAAAAAAGTCGCGCTTTGTTAATAAAGTGTTTTTTATCAAAATAGTAGTAATTATAGTGCTGCTATGAAAGAATATCGTCGTCTCAAAAGATATTGATTTAAAATGAGTTATTTTTGTAAATATTTACTAATAAACCATCCCTAACGTAAACGCCATCTATTAGTAAAATTTCGAAATACATTTTTACTGCATAACGCGTTTCCGCATACTCTCAAATGTGTAAAATATGCAGTATAAATACCAAAGTTTTTAGAAATATTCCAAATAGTTTATCTTGTAGAGCCCTTCAAACGCACTTGAATTTTAATTATGACCGCCCTGTATGTTATTGAGATTTATAATAGCATGTTCGGTATTGAAAATGAAGCGTATAGCATTCATAGTTCGTTTACAGGGACACTCAAAAGAATTCCGTTACATTTTATATTTATTAATGGTTTAAAAATAAAAATTCTCCCCGGAACTCCATAATGTTCCCCTCGGAACTGCGAAATTCCCTCCCAAAGGAAAACGTCTGGATGCAAACACTGTACAAAATAACGTATCGTTATCAGGCCTACACGCAAAGAATCGCTAATGATTCTTGCAACAGTAGATTGGTCAACTTTTACGAATTCTTTGCAAGCAATAAGATGCGGATGAGGAAGTTCGATGCCGATTTCCTACAAATAATGTGTGACCTATAGCGACTAACATCTGTCGGTTGTTTTGCTTGCAATTATCTGTATAGCATTATTTGTGATATCGCCCATAACGTCATTATACAATACAGCTACACTGCAAAAAAAAAAAATTGTTGATTTTACAGTATAATACTAGCAGCTGGGATGCCAGTATTATACCGTAAAATCAACAATATTTTTTTTTTTTTTCAGTGTACATAATTTTTTAAGCAATTATTCATGGGGTATACTTTGTTTAATGTAGAACTTCTTGAGAAAGTTTTAGATTTTTAATTATTCAGTTTGTTTAATGACCCCCCAATCATTTCTTGACACAAATCCAAAGTAAAGTTCTTTTTTTTTTTCTAGAATTTTTATTTTCCTTATCCGAGAATGATCGAGTTCTCAAAAATGTTTGGATCTTTGAATGGTTACTTCTGCTATTCTTTTTTTGATATGTGACTTTTAGTTTTTAAGTGTTGATCAACTTGGAATTTCTTTTCACAAAGCAATTATTTTGTCACGTACGACACAGTGTATAATTTCAACATAAAATATAAGTTCTTCATTGTGTTCTTTTATTTGAACGAAACGATGATCATTCAATTTTATTTTATTCATTCTCACACAATTTCTTATTTTTCGAAAAAAGTTCAGATAGATAAATAAACTGATACACTGCAGATCAAAGCGAGGTAATGAAAGAACAGCTTTCAGACCTGAAATAAATTTACAGGGTTCGGTGATATATTATATCAATGGATATATATATCTTGATCTATATCATGATATACATCCCATATATATTTCCAAAATATTATAATGTTTGATATCTTCGATATTTTTATTTATTTGATATTTATTTTCAAAATATCATTGTGTATGATATATATTTATATATTAATTTCAGTAAACGAATTTTTTAATTATTATTAACTGTATCATTCGGTAGAGGAATAATTTTTACTCTGGTAAATGACTTTTAAAAAATATATTTTCCAAGCTTGACGTTTGAAACTGAATATTTAAATGTAGGACCAATAATTATGTGAAACAATATTTATTTAGAACAGCCATTGAAAGATAAACTTGTCTAATTTAGATAATAATTTGTTTACATCTTTATTAGAAAGAAGCTTTTCTTGGTTTGGTTTAGTTCAGTTTAAAATGCAAAGCAGGTTAGGGAATGAAAAGCAGACAAGCTTATATTTATGTTCAATTTTTTTCAATGAAAACAAATTATTTTGTATTTAAAATTGTATTGTATAAAACATAAAATTTTCTTGATACTTAACAATAAATCTTATAACTTTTATTTTTTATTTTGTGAGTGTAAAAAGAAAATTGTATCGATTTTCAATTAGTTGTTCTTCAATTTTGTTACGTAAGGGAAAAAAGAAAAATACATTTAAAATACTGTATTAGTATATATTTTATTAATTTTTCATGCTAAGTGTAATGTGTTTTAGTTAACAATTTGTATCAAATCTGAAAATATTTATAATCATCAATGAATTGACAATTTTGAAAATCGGATATATGTTCAAATACTGGATATTTTTTATATTTTCGAAAATATTATGATATTTACGAACCGTGTAGATTCCTACTTCTTACCACCAATATTTTTCGAAAACAAAAGCATTTGAACGTTTGAGAGGATGGCGCCAAATATGTCCAAATACAGCAATTATCTCTGAACCGCCAGTTTCACAATCACCCATTAAACAACTTTCTGTGTGCTAATTAACTCTCGGTCGGGCGCAGTGTGCCTGACAGGCGCGCTGCGAAGGCTTAGTGAAAGCTGCTTCGAAATTGCTTAGTGTTTTACTTGTTTTGAGGTCAACAAGTGAGGTTTTTTGAATCAGATTTCAAATATTCTCTCTTTATACTTCCCTACGTACCTTCCCGAAAGTCACTAATCACTTTAAGAGTGTTAGAATTGACTTAATTGTGTACTAAAGATGATTTTAAAACAGGCGCGCTGTGACCGCAAGGCTGGGGGTCCAGAGCTACGCCTGATGAAGAGTTAATAAAGATTTACAAAATCTTAATTTTAATACTTTAGTTAAACTTGAAAACGCATACCACATGTGAAAACGCACTTCCAGCTCCTATCGGTGATAGACAGAACTGAAACCGTAATCTTTTGTGTGTCCCTGTAAAGGAAAGAAAACTGTTATGTACGTCATATTCGACGATAAGCATCTTGTACTGCACCTCAATAATATATATAAATTTCACTATGTTTGAAATAGTGTAGCATTATGAAAATATGCTGCGAACAGTTTTTCCCCGTAAGACCATTATGTAACCGAATTTCTTTGAGTGACACTGTAAATAAATGATAAATGCTTTGCACTCCATATTCTACAGGAAGAATGGTTTAGTGCACCTCAGAAATGCATATAAGTTTCAGTCTGTTTTAAATAGTTTGATATCATTAAAATACACCGCAAACAATTTTACCCCATTAATCATATCTAATGTAACAGAATTATTTTGAGTGTTCCTGTAAACAAACTATAAATTCTACGCACTCCATTTTCAGTAGGGAAAATGCCATAATAAACCTCAATAACATATATAAATTACATGGCAATCCGAGTATATTTACGAGATTTAGAGTACGGACAGACAAACCGAAAGCATAAACACTCAACTATGTTGGAAAGAGTTAAACTACTTGTTGGGGGCCACCGTAATACTTACCCATCATGGATATGCATAACGTAAAATATGAAAATAAAACATGTGTAAACTATTTATAAAATGCATTGCAATTTGAATAAAATCCTGGCTTGATGACGTCATAAACTTTAAAAGCTCTATTACTGAACTGCGTAAGAGAAACATCCTTATAACTCATGATAATCCTATTAATTATCAGTTTACTGCGTCGAATTAAGCATCTCTTTACTAATTGAAATATATCTTTGAATTCAAATTTGAATGAAATACAGGGTCATGAAAAATCGAAGATTGTGGAAAATGCGATTACAAATATCTCGGCAACTCATTATCTGATCGACTTCATTCTTAATACAAAATTTATGTTTTTTTATTGTCTTTTATATTCACTCCTTAAAAAAACAATTTCGAAAATTTTTATGTACCTTTGATCAGAACGAATATTTCGAGAACACTCACGAGAATCCGAAAAAAAAATTATTCCGGATAATCGAGGTTACTGAAATTCAATAAGCTTCTTCCCATTATTGCATACTAAGTACATACCAAATTTCAAGTCCCTATCTCAATTTGTTCGGGAGATAGAGCGTTTACAGACACACACACACAGACAGACGGACGGCAATTTTTTTTTTTTTCTAAAAATATGTTTTTCGAATCTCCAGTGTCTAAAACGTGCAATTCCGTCAAAAAAAAAAAAAAAAAAAAAAAAAAAAAAAATTCGATTGTCAAAACGATTACAAGACTTACCCTATACTACGTATGACGGGTAAGTAAAATAGTTTCTCTATAAAATAAAAACATCCTAAACCTTTCAAATTAATGTAAAGTTGAACGCAATATTTTACGATTATTTAATACGGGTTTTTACATAAACCACAAAGCAGGCAGGTATTTTTTGATGAAGAGAATTAAATTTTAAGCGGAACTGCATATTTCTTCGTGAAATATGATCTCCTTGTCGCGTCGTTTATTTCTGTTTATTTTGCCTCTGGCTATCTGGATAAAGTTGCACGATTTTTATTCATTTTAATAAGGGTGATTTTATTTCTTATTGGTCAGTCATCGAGTTACCAAGGCCTAAAAGAAATTTCTCAGTTCAAGGGAGTTTAGAAAAAAAAAAAAGACTTTTAAGTATGTATTACGAAATTATAAAATTCTGATTTCAGTGTAGTAAAATTATTAGTAAGCACCGATGAAATGGTAGTAATTTTTAACTATCACCAACATAGTTGAAAAGTGTTTATGAATTCCGTTAGTCTGTCCGCGCTCCAACTCGCGTAAATATAGTCGGATTACCCTATAATTCATATATGTTATAGAGGTTTAGCACGACATGTTCGGAATTGAAAATTAAGTGTGTACACAGAAAAAAATAAAACCCAATTTGGGTCGAAATATTCTTAGGTATGTGCCCAAATTGGGTCATGCCTGTTTTTGTTACAAACAGTCGAAATAGGTGAACTGTCAGCATTTTATTTACTTATCGACATCATCACTTATTATTTCACTAGTTTAATTATACATTGAAAATTTGCAGCCAGTGATGTAGTCGTAAAAAAAAAAAAAACAGAGGGCATACGCTGTAGACAGAGGGTATACCCTAAAGGGTATATGGTATATACTATAGTGTTTTTGAGAAGAGGGTATACAGTATTCCTTAAAATAATCCAGAAGGTATACGGCGTATCCACAGTATATCCCCCATTACATCCCTGTCCCCAGACTTTACTTTTCTTAGCATCAAATAAAGTTATTATAAACAGTTTAATAAGAAACATAGTGCCTACAATATGAATATCCACTGATTTACCTTTCTATATATTACTTTGATCATATATCTGTGTTTGTGCGTACATGTGTCAGAGAGATAAAAACAGTATGAGCCACCCTACATTTTCTTGAGCACCCCCTATTGTTTACTTCTAGCTACAGCCCTGCCCTTTAGTTAGAATTATGTGAAATTTGCGATAAAAAAGTTTTAAAAATTCGCTGGTAGGAAATTCTCTAGTAGGTAGCTTTCATTACAAAAAGTAAAAAGCTAGCTATTGCAGCCGTTTGGAGGAAAGCAATTACGGAAAATTTCGATATATTTTCACCTATCATAACCCCCAGACCCCAAAACCACCCTCTGTTCAAATGTTGATATATATATATATACACAGCGTGTCCACGTATAACCTGACCGACCTTTATTTTCGCAACCGTTGGTCCTAGATGCATACTTCAAATTACAAAAATGGTTTAAATAAGGTAAAGAATTACTTTTAACGTGATTTGGGTCAAGAAAACCATTTATTAAAAAAATACAAAAGTTAAATTTTTATACGGTCCCCCGGTCCTATAAGTGATATTTAGTAAAAATTTACTGTGACACTAACAAGTACGACAAAGAAAGTCCCATTCATCTAACATTAAAATTGACCGAGTTCTGAAACTTTGAAATGCATGACTTATACCACTTTTTTGCATCTAAAAAGAGATGATTTCGGCCGTGCTTTCAGGGGTCGTATATAAAGTACTTAAACTTATTTCAAGGTATCTGCGCTTTGAAATAAATCGTACAACTATTACGATTGAGTTAATTTTTATTAGTTAAGTTTCAGATTAATTAAAATAATTGTATTTTAACATATGTTTTATTTTGAAAGGATTTGAGGCTATGATTTCTTTTAACAAAAATTATGTTATTTTCATAAGGTTTTATTTAACTTGCAACAATCGTCTTTCCAGTTTAAAATTTGTACTCGAAGTTTAACTCACTTTCTCACTTTCAAATGTCCGATCGAAGTTAAATTTTACATACTGACTTAAATCCGATGGCAATGTAATATTATTATGATTTTCGACGCTTACTATCTTATACATACTTATATTAGAGGAAAACACAAAAAAATTCGGATAGATTATCGTCAACAAGTTTTAAGAAAGAGTTTTAGATTAGGTAACATAAACCTGCGATGGTTGTGTTTTATAAATTTTAAAATTACGTTTTGTGTATTTTTTAACGCTGAATAATAAAAAAAAATACCTTCACTTTTAACCATCATATGAGGATTTTTCGCAAATCGTAAATTTCAAGGTTAAAAAACAGCAAAAAATCTGATATTATAAAATAGATGTAAGACTTTTTTATTCAGTTTAATTTTATTTAATTCAATAGTTTATTCAAATTTTTGGCTTATACTGGGTTTCTTGCAGCTAAACAGCTCAGGGGTCCGATGAGGTTGGGAGGGGAGGGGGGATCGATTTTAACTTTGAGCTTTTTAACTTTGAAATTCGCGATTTGAGAAAAATCCTAACGTGATGGTTTAAAATGAAGGTCATTTTTGGATTCAGCACTAAAAAATCCATAAGAATCAATTTTCAAAAGATAAAAAACATGGCACAACCCAAAATTTGGAAGACAGTGTAATCTAACAGCATTTTAAAATCTGTATCATTTGGTAAAGAATTGAGGCTGTTGTTTTTCATCCTTTTATTTAACAAAAATTCTGTTATTTTTATCCTCTTATATGTACAGTACAAATTGTATATTTTGCATTAATATGTCAGAATATAGATTTCACAATTATATTAGATTGCAATGTTAATTTTTCTCTCAACTATTTTTTTTATATATATATCTGACGATTATTTATATTTCTACAGCATTTGTGAATGACCCCTATTTCGCAGCAAAAAATATACTCCAACTTTAAACAGCTATTATTCGGTCAATTTTAATGTTAGATGAATGGGACTTTTTTTGTCGTACTTGTTAGTGTCACAGTAAATTTTTACTAAATATCACTTATATGACCGGGGGACCGTATAAAAATTTAACTTTCGTAATTTTTTAATAAGTGTTTTTCTTGACCCAAATTACGTTAAAAGTAATTCTTTACCTTATTTAAACCATTTTTGTAATTGGAAGTATGCATCTAAGACCAACGGTTGCGAAAATAAAGGTCGGTCAGGTTATACGTGGACACGCTGTATATATATAAGAGAGAGAGAGATACGATAGCACTCGTATTTATAAACCGATTTGTATGAAATTAAGCATGTGTATTAAGCTCACTAATATCTCGACAGAGTTCGTTTGCCAGTTTGGTTCACCATCTTGTTTCAAAATGGCGGCCACTAAAAGATTTAAAACTAAAAAATATATACAAAAAATTCGAAATTCTAATTTTTTACTTAAGTGTTAGTGCTTGATACAAGCATTCCGGAGCATTTTTTGTTTTGACTCTATCTTAAAAAATGGCTGAGATAGAGCAGTTTGAATTTCTAGGGTGGCTGACATTTCGAAACAAGACAGCAGATTAAAACAAATCTGGGATTAATTTATGAGTTTTAGTGAATGGGCTTTCTCGCAAATTATTATATTTCATTGTTGTAATAATTTTCCCAATCATACGCATAAAACTATATTAAAAAAAAGGAACCTGCAAAGCAAATTAAAAAAATAAATTTATTTCCATTTTGTTAAGCCCGAGAAGGGACAGATATTAAAATTATTTTATTTAGTCAATGCTACAATAATGTTGCATTTTTATATTAAATCTTGCTCAGTCTATTTAATCTTAAAAAATTAAATTTAAATTTGAAACATGATATTAAAGCAACTTTAAAACATTTCATTTAGAAATCTAAATAAATCTTCAACTTTTTAAAATTATTTGAACTTCTCATGTTTCTTGTCTGTTAGAATTTGCTACAATACAAATTTTGTATAATGCATGTAAAACTGAAAAAAAGTTGAAGATTTATTTAGATTTCTAAATGAAATGTTTTAAAGTTGCTTTAATATCATTTTTCAAATTTAAATTTAATTTTTTAAGATTAAATAGACTGAGCAAGATTTAATATAAAAATGCAACATTATTGTAGCATTGACTAAATAAAATAATTTTAATATCTGTCCCTTCTCGGGCTTAACAAAATGGAAATAAATTTATTTTTTTAATTTGCTTTGCAGGTTCCTTTTTTTTAATATCTCAAGTTTTTTAATAACAATTTAATATGAAGCAGACAAGATTCAAACGAGGCAAGTATGTAAAAGACTGCACGTATCAAAATCAGTATTGGTAATATGAAATATACAGTTCAAACACTGATTATTCTGTAAACAATTAAAATAATAAAAGTAATTTTTAACAAAAAAATGTATATAACGGACTTTAACGGATTGTTTCTCATCTTTATAATGATAATAATAAAACGAATCATGTTCATTTTTGCAAATAATTTTATGCCATAGTGTAAAATACATTTGCAACCACTTTGGAAAGAGACACTAGTAAGCGTGTGTGAAAGCTATTAATAACATCTTATGTTGTTTTATCACATAAGAAGCAAAAAAATAATAATGAGCATATATGAAACAACTGTATTCTGATTTTGTTATAAAATGTGTAGTTATGGAGGATGAAATTTTCAGCAAAATATTTCTTTTTGTAGCTGAATAAATATTTTACCTTATATTGACAATTTCTTAATTTAACATTTCTGTAGAAGCAAAATGTAAACATCTGCAAGATTTTTTACAAAACGTGTACGATCTGTTATTTTCTTATCGTCACAAACAGTCCATTTATTGATCTCGTTTTCATTTGTTACAATAATTTCATAACAATAATTTCATTAACAGCACACATTTGATCTTCTTTTATGTAATACGATTTATACTCACAACAATCTATGTTTGAAAATAATTCCTTTGTAGAACTGCCCTGAGAAGAAGCAAATATATGAAGAATATGCAATAATCTTCGAACTGAATTCTCTCAAATGTTACAGAGAGGTCCACATTTCTACATTAGAGTTTTGGGATGATGACCATCAATGTTTTTCTCGAAATGTAAATCACCTAAAGGAATATGTTCTATTTTAGAATTGGAATGACTACTATAATTATGATCTAAATGTATGTGAACTAATGGGTGATATGCTATTTCCCAAAAATAGGGTTCTGCATTGGAGTTGTGAATTCTTTCGCCACCAATTATTTCACATAAATTTTCTGCAGTGATATTTTGAGTTGATTTTGATAACATCTGTTGAAATTTGTTTGAAAAATTTTCTGAAGCCGATGAACTCTTTGCATACAAAACATTTTTAGTATGAATAGCTTTACGCGCAAGTAATTGAGCTTTTATTTGAGTTTTTAGAAATTGAATATTTGTTCTTCTGCTTTGCTGAGCTATGTTTGATTTATAACTCTCTAGCAGATTTTTCACTAAAGCAAGCTGTCGATATCTTGAAGGATTAATTTTCTTAGAGGTGAGAATCCTATTATGATTTGAGTATTTTTTTTCCAGTATTTTAGCTTATATTTATTAGCCTTTGATTTATTTCGCAAACAATATGAAGTATTACGCTTCTGTATCTGGCTTTTACATTTTTTATAGTATGCGGCTCTTTTATTTTTGATAATTTCACGATTTCCTCGATAATATCGTGAATATTTATTTGATGTATCACTTAACGGTTCAGACAGAGATACTCTTTGTATAGGGTTAGGATACTCTTCAGTTGGGCCATTTAAATCAATGAAATGCCGAGAGCAAACATACCAGTCTCTAGTCATCGTTTCTGTATAAGGAAAGGGCATCTGACGTCACTGTTGGTTAAACTACTGTTGGTTTGGCAGAAAAACCTGTTCGTTCTTTACGGCTCCTACAATACACATGAGATGGTGGGATTTGATTGGTCTATGTTAAACTGGTCTATGATATGATTGGCCTACGTCGCCATGACGATTCCTGCAATGATAGCTTCGACAAAAATGCAGTGGTAGATTGGTTGATGGAACTGTTTGTTTGTAAACATGCCCTTTCCTTATTTGTTATACCACAAGCAGAAAGCCATTCGTTACATTTACTCAAGTTTTTCTGTGGTTTAGGAAAAGGGAAAAACAAAACTCCCAGCATATAGTCTTTGTAAAAGTATCGTGCATCACTCTTGCAACCAGAAAATTTGCATTTTTTCACCATGTTGAATTTTAGTAATCATCGATTAAGAGAGAAATTTAAAAACGCATTTCGTAACATCACAGTATCACTAGATAAGTAAATATCGAACATTCATCCAATTTTGATAAAGACAGTAACATCTAAATTAAAGTCCAAATACTGCTTAAAGTGATAAAAACATAACACGGAATATTTAAAATACCTTTTTAATGTAGATCGTTCACAACTATTGGTGACATCTTCGGATCTTAAAGATAAATACAATATTCTCGTATATTTTTGAAATAGTAAACATATACCACGAGATCGCATGTCCAAGGCTAGCAGGTGCTTAAATTGGCCAAAACTGGGAAACGTGAAAAATTATTATTTGTTTTTATTTTTATTGCTTCTTCAATCTATCGACCATCGCGTGCCAAATTTTAGCTAATTATTTTAAATATTCCGTGTTATGTTTTTATCACTTTAATCAGTATTTGGACTTTAATTTAAAGACTCCACGTTTACTACATTTAGAGTATTTTTTGATTGGAGGATTTATTTTTTTACAGAATTAGGTGTTTTGAAGAAAATTTGTGGAAGCGCGTACAAAAAGTGGGAAAAACTCTAGTAAATTAACTCGTTCAATGGGATTTCCTGTGTTAAATTAACATTAGGATGTCACACTGGAAATAAATAAGCCTTGCGCTGCCGCGCAAGGCTTAATTCATATCCGTTAGCATCAAATTCTCGCCCAGCTTGGCGACACTTGGCGAAATATCGTCAAATTTGGTGACCAAAAATAAGTCTCCATAATAGCTGACTAATTTGGCTAATTTCTTCTTCAAATTCAGTATTAACGAACCTTCTGTAATCGGGTTCTTTGCATTAGCTTGCTGCTTTCGAGTAACAATAGCTAAAATTTTAAAACGAAGATATAGGAACGTTACCTTTTCCTCCCGGTACAGGCCGAAAGGACTTTTTTCTTTTCTTTTTCTTTTTTTTATTCCACTGATATACCTACCTATTTGGAAAAATTTAAATTATTTTTTTTAATTGCAGAGCTTCTTTCCGCATGTTTTAAACAGTATAAATACCAAATATTAAAACAAGTTGGAAATTGTACGTCAAACGTGACAAATGAGGTGCGTTCGTACTATAGCTAGTTATATAACTATTCAGATCTTGATGATTTTTAATTCTGTGAAATGAATTATATCGTCTGCAGATTAATTTCTGTAATAAAATAAGTATCTCGGTCGCTTGACGATTAAACCTCGGAAGCTCCTATTAACAAGAAAGCACCGATTTAAAAAAAAAATAATTCAAATTTCTTAATAAAATTTTTTATTAATATCGCCTAAAGTTTTAATTCGATTTTCATAAAATTTGAAATGACTCGACAAAATTCTAAAAAGATAATATATCTTAAATTTCAAACCATTCGTTTGGGTAGTTTTTGCGTTGTTATATGCGGACGGACGGACGGACAGACAGAAGGACGGACCAGACGACGACAATAGGTGCTACGTATTTATATAATTACGAACGCACCTAAAAAAATATTCCAAATAGTTTATAGCTTGTAGAGTACTTCAAACATGTGCACTTTAATTATGCTCACCCTGTATATCAACTGCATAGCAATCCGAGTATATTTACGCAATTTAGAGCTGGGACAGACGGCAGACAGACAAATCGAATTCATAAAAACTCTTCATCTATGTTGGAAAGTGTTAAAAAAGAAAACAAAACTGGAATGCTATACAGAATGTGGTTAAAACATTTGACATTTCAGAGTCTTTTGCAATTTTTAAAGATAAGGATATGTCGGGTCAAAAGTTAACTATGATTGAAAATCATTTTTCATGGTTAGCTGAGACGTTAAGAAAATTAGAAATGCGTGATATGGCTCTCAATGTTGCAATTATGAAGAAACAGAGAAAGTTGGACAAATATTAAAATTTAGACTCCCATGCGAAATAGGATAAAATGGAAAAGAAAAACTCAACAAAGTGTTAAATAAACATTCAGGCTATTTCAAGGTTAAACAGATAAACAGCTTCATTTTATATTTTAATTACTGCCGAATTACATGGGTGGATGTTGAAAGAACACTTTTGTCGCTAAAAAAACATCATTGATGATCGAAGGCAAAATTTTGCTTTGTGCAGTCTGGAAAATTGTAATTATATACTGTAACGAAAATTATTCCTGATAAAGGACAATATTTGCATTCATTATTAATTATTGTTCTCTTTTTGTCGTGAATTTATTTATAGTGGAAGTACCTAACTTTCTGTGAAGTTTAAAGATTACTGAATTTTTTTTAGTGCATAGCTTTGCATAATTAAAATGGGTTCAATGCTTATTTTACATATTTAAAAAAAAGTTTTATGCATATTTCAAAGGTTTTTAGTGCATATTTGAATTCATATTTTGGGCTTTTTTTAGTGCATATAATCTGGCCTCTATTGATTACATTTCTAACGTTTAAATCTGCAGATCAAGGACCTCAACAACTGCTCTGCAATTTGTATTTTTATTTCTCTCATTCTGTTTAACATTTGAAACTATCTATCTTCACGTTTCATTTCTTGAAATTAGTATTGCTGCATGTAAGATTTCAAGTAGTTTGAGAAGATTTAACAAATATACATTGCAACGCGAAATACGATCACATGCACAGAAACTCCAAGATTGTTTATTTTCTGTGAAAACATTTTGTTATATCACTTCCCTAGTCGTCTTTTTAATTTGATAGTAATACTTCTCTGGAATTCACTATTTTAAATCTTCGGCATAAAATAATTAAAATAGATAAAGCCATTAATAACTAGTTTGAATGATTAATAAATATTTCATTAATTACTGATGATCCCAAATGTTCAATTTCTTTGAAAATTACCTGAACCTTATTCCATAACCTTTGCATTGCTACGCCACTGTCAAAGGGGTGCCTTCTTTTTCAGATAAAGCAATTGCAGCTGAGGCTGACCAAAGGGGGTACAATCAATGCAATGCACTCCAGCCCTGCGCTTATAGACTCATAATAATACAGCGTGTTCACAAAATCTCTTTAGAATTTAAAATTTTTATTACAAACCCAAATAAACAGATAAATGTACTGAAAGTGGTACAATGTTAGGAGTAAGTGAAGATTTTCTTTCATGAAGAAAACTCCGGGCAACGCCGGGCAGGTCAGCTAGCATTTGAATATTAAAGAAGATAGATATGTCAATTTTTCTTTATCTATACTAATAAAAAAAAAAAGTTTCGCTTTGTGTGCGTATGTGTCTGTCTACAATGGCTAGCGAAATCTACCTCACGTAGAAATCTGAAAATTTTGGGTGGAGTTAGTCCAAAGCAGGTCCTGATGCACTGAGGCTCAGACCTTTAATTTCTGATAATTAGCCGAGATATTAATTAACAACTCATAAAAAGCTATCTTTTTGAAAAAATCAGCAGATGCGCCGCGCATGCTCAGTCCCTGCTTTCCGCAAAACGTAGAAGGGGAATAAACAAATGGCTATATATATTTATATATATATATATTTTTTTTTTTTTTTTTTTTTTTTTTTTTTTAACAATGCCCATCGGCCGAATCGTTTAAAATAGAGAAAAACGGACAGCATAATCTTAAAGTTCATATTTTTACGTCATAATCGCCACAATCAGTTCGAAAAAATAACGTTGTTAACCGTTTGAAAAAACAATATTTTTTTTTAAAGGGTCGTTTTCGCAGTTAACTTTTTCTTCCTTTCGACGCCGCTCCCCTAGAGCTTGATTTCAGAGGTATTGGTAAACAAAAATGTGTTTTTAAAGCTGAGGTCTTCTTTTCGACGGTGCAATCGGTTTTCAAAAATGCAAATTTTTAAATTATTTTTGCTCTTTCAAAATACGCTATTTTTTTCTATACTAAAAGTAGTTAAGCGTCCGTATTTCGACACAATCTTCTTAGAGCATCTCGGCACCGGATTTACATAACCTGAAAAATTTTCGAAAAGTTCGGACATGTAGACGTACTTAAAAAAAGATAAAATCTGAGAAATTTTCGATGAAAACGCTAATGATGAAACGGCTCATGTTTTCAATGCTAAATATGCATATTTTATCACGAAATTTTAAAGAGGGCTTAGATAGAGTGATTTTATAACCTATTAAAATTTCAGAGAGTTCGAACAATAAGAACTTTTTTTTATGTTAAAGGACCCGACGCAAAAACAAAACAAAACAAAAAGTGAGAAGAAAACATATTTCTTTTACAACTAGATAACAATATATTTTCATAACATTTTTACACGGGTTGCAAAATCGGTATAGTTATAACCGATAAAGATGTCAGAGTTCGGACCTTCTACGTTTTGCGGAAAGGAGGGACTGAGCATGTGCGGGCGCGTCTGCTGATTTTTGCAAAAGGATCGCTTTTTATGAGTTTTTAATTAATAGCTTGGCTAATTATCGGAAAATTAAAAATCTGAGCCTCAGGACCTGCTTTGGATTAACTCCACCCAAATTTTCAGATTCCTACGTGAGGTAGATTTCGCTAGCCATTGCAGACAAACGCACACACACAGAGAGAGCGAAACTTTTTTTTAGTAGTATAATAAGGAGAAATGGACATATCTATCTTCTTTAATATTCAAATACTAACTGACCCACCCGGCGTTGCCCGGGCCCGTGATAAAATCTTAAATCTGAACACCCAAATTTGTAATTTATACAATAACTTTTTTTTTTTTTTTGTTAATTATGAAAGGACCCTACGTGATAAAACCAGAAAATGTCATTTTACGAGCGCTTTTGCCACTAAATATCAATATTATTTTGCGAATTTTTCATATAAGAATATAAATTCATAGAAAATCGAGTTAAAGCTATAAAATCATACAAATTTGAGGTTTATTTAAGGTTATTATCTCGGGCGTCGGCAACGCTCGGTAAAAGATCAGATAATAAAAGATACAATTGCTATTACAGATATGATTATAAATTACTTTTCACAATTGTAATAAAACGTGAATTAATTTCCCTTTCATTTTGTATTCGGATCGGACTGCGGGTCGATGGGTTTTTTTTTTTTTTCGGGTTCGGGTCGACTTTAAATGGAATTTTCATATTCGAGTCGGCAATCCGTGCAGAACTCCAATCTGTACAGGAGATGAAAGTTCGGCAGGCCGCATATAGTGTTTGGCTGCTGCCTAAAAACACACTGACCGATTGAAAACTCGACAGACGGCGGCGTGCTGGTAACTCTAATGAAACTAGTCGTTGAGGGCCACCGTAATACTTACCCATCATGGATATGCATAATGTAAAATATTAAAATAAAAAATGTGTAAACTACTTATCAAAAGTTCGCAATTCGAATAAAATCTTGGCTTGATGACGTCATAAACTTTAAAGGCTCAATTACTATGAATTGCGTAAAAGAAACATCCTTATAACTCCAAAACCAATAATCCTATTAACTAGCGGTTTATTGCATCTGATTAAGCGTCTCATTTCAAATTAAAATATATCTTTGAATTGAAATTTGGATGGAATACAGGGTCATGAAAAATCGAAGAGTGTGGAAAATAAGATTCCAAATATCTCTGCAACTAATTATTCCATCAACTTCATGCTTTATACAAAATTTATGTTTTTTTATTGTCTTTTATATTCCCTCCTTAAAATAAACAATTTCGAAAAATTTTATATACCTTTTATCAGAACGAATATCTCGAGAGTCCGAAAAAAATAGTTCCGGTTAATCGAGGTTACTGAAATTCAATAGGCTTCTTCCCATTATTGCATACTAAGTACATACCAAATTTCAAGTCTCTATGTCAATTTTTTCGGGAGATAGAGCGTTTACAGACACACAGACGGACGGCAAATTTTTTTTCTAAAAATATGTTTTTCGGAATCTCCAGTGTCTGAAACGTGTAAATCCGTCAAATTTTTTTTTTTCGATTTTCAAAACGATTACAAGACTTACCCTATACTACGTATGATGGGTAAGTAAAAGAACTGTTCAATACACCATTTTTGCTCCTACTAGTGCACACGCTTTTACATTGATATTCTCATCTGCTACTTCTCATTTATAAATATGTTTTCTCCCCTAACATATTATAAATATCATAACAGAGAAAAACAGTTTAATTAGAATAGCCTCAGGGAAAATTTTAACAGTGCTCCGTAAGAATAGTAATTATGCAGATATTTTGTGGAGTTTTCTCATAAAAGCAGGTTTTATTTTCCCTCTTCAGTTACCATGCTAATCATTATTCATCATTAAATATACCTTTAGGATAATAAGGCCAGTAACGACTTTTCGAGAGAAATCTTCGAGTTTATTTCAAAAATAAACGAATGTATTTAAAACATTCTCGGAAATTTCGTTATCTTTCTTTCATCTAAAGTTGAATATGCAGAATACTATGATTTCACATGTAGATATTGTTTTTATACAAAACCGCCTGAAGTTTAAGGTAAAATTGTTGATGATATTTTTAAAGAAATGTATTCAAAAAAGTTGTTTCGGTACCAGACGAAAGGGTAAGCTTCGCCTATTCCTTGTTTTAAGAATACAGCTAATTTTAGTCACAAAGCTAAGATAAGTGGAACCCGATTAGAACCCCGAAGATTCATTCCCAGTTTTTTTCAAAACTGAATTTCAATGAGAATTCCGCCAAATTTGTCAGCTATCGCCAAGTTGGCTTCATAACTTCATTCATTGGCTTCATTCACATAGCGTTCCCCGGCGGGAAATATATTAACTAAATTTAAATAAAATTGATTATGTATATATATATTAAATTTTCAGAATAAGCTTCTACGGCGGTCAAAGTTATGTTTTTATAAAATGTTTCTTATGATAGTTTTTCACCCCTTACGCTGGTAGCGTTTCTGGTGAAAAATTGTATAACTAAATTAAACAATTTTTTTTTTTAAGTTTTCAAATATGGCAGCTGTATTCCAATTAAAAATTAGACAGGACAGATTCAACCCAACTTTCATTTATGTTGATAACGCCCTCTAAAGAGAAAAAAGTTAACCAAATTTAAATAAATTGGTTGTTTTATGTATCACTGTATGACAGCCGTACTCAAGATAAAAATAGGTAGTACTGATTTAACATAATTTTCTTCTGCGTTTATCGCGATCCCTGGTAGGAAATAGGTTATCTACATTTAATTATTTTTTTTTTTTGTTATGCTTTACTCTGTGAAGACATTTACGATGATTAATTTGAATTGAAACTCAGTTGTAATGCAAACAATATTTTAAATTGTGAATATGGAAATAACTACAAAATAGCAATTCATTACTGATACTAAACAACTAAATAAGTTGTTGTATAAAACAGCCAAATGCAAAGTATGTGGAATTAATCTGTCTACCGAAGTGTCCACCATACATAATTTAAAACTTTTCAAATGCTCTTAAATACAAGATAATACAAGAAAGTATTATAATCGAGATTTTTTTTCGACTTCCGCTTTTCGATGGATTTACACGTTTTAGGATTCAGAGATCCCGAAAAACAAATTTTTACAAAATGTCTGTCTGTCCGTTTGTGTGTCTCTCTGCATGTCTGTACTCATTGTATCATTGAAAAGTGTATAAAGTTATGCAAAGAATTGAAAACCATATATATATATATATAGGTGTGTGACTATGGCCAACAGGTCCTTCTTGAATTTGGAGATATTCTGTCGGAAGGGTTCGCTGTAACAGTTATTTTTGTGTCATTTTCATTGGTGCTGTGATAGCGAATTTTGAAGTTATTACGCAGTGTTGAATTCAGACACTTTTTTCAGGGAGGAATTTCGGTGGCTTGGGGACATTGTAGACTTCCGGGGGAAATTTGCACTTTTTAACCATTAACATAAAATAATTTTAACCACAAGCATAAAATCTCAAATCTCCCGTGTGGGGGGGATATTTCAATACTCCGGGGGGGGGGGGTTCCCCTCGGGCCACCCCCATGCTAATTCAGCTGAGCTAATTCAACACTGGGTATTAACATGTATGTGAAACAGAAAAAAGTTTTGGATTAGCACATCTGACTTAGTCAAATTTGTTATTGGGGTAGATTATAGTGTGTTTCTAGCAATGGATGAATTAGAAACGTTTGCAAAGCGCGAGTCTGCTGAAAGTCCCGGGGTTTGCGCATTGAGGGCGCAGGTGACAGAATTCCCTAGTTTATAAATAATACAATCGATTTGTTTAATACAAGAAGCAGGGTAATTGTAAAAGTCCACGTATTAACCGTGACTCCTAATACCCGTGAAGATAATAAACATTTTAAAAACACACCCATGATTAAACTAATTACTACTATTAATTGCTGTATTTGTCTTAATGTTAATCATAAATTTAACATAAAACATTCAGTCTTACCTTTGTCAAGGTATTTTTCATTAGACAGAATCACAGTACGGAAGTCAAAGCTTCTAAAGAACTAGTATTTCCAAAGAACATGAACGACATACAGTAATGATTTCCTTTTCCCGGAAAAACGCGACTAACATTGCAATAGTCACTGTAATTTCCGATCTATTCCTTTCACATATCCTTTTCACTTTAACAGTGCAGTAAGACACATGAAAAGTCTGGTTAAATGGCCCAGAATCCAGATTTAATTTTTAAAATATATATTTTTTTTTCTTCCATGTTCTTTTTTTCCATGGCTCAGTTGTAAATCTTATAAAGGGATGGTATTTGAAACGTCCCTCTCCCTTCTTTCTTTCAATGCCTCAGGCCATTCCTTTGCATTTTCTTGGGTGAGGATGGGGGTCTTTTTGAAGGTTGAAAACTTATAAAATACTACATGCTGACGGACAGTTGTAATGTATTGGATCATCTATAAAGTTCTGCGTGTTTTCAAAAAATCGAAATGCGGTTTCATCTATTAGTTATTTTGCTACTGATGATAAGGAGTGTCCTTGAATGACGCAGATATGTACATTCGGTCTTTTCTGCTTGCGCTGCATAATTATCGCTTGTGCTGTGGCATAATTTTTGTTTCAGTGCAGTGCTAAGAATGGAGAATCAAAAAGTTCATTTTCATCATGCTATTTTATTTCAAGGAAGGTAAAAATGGTATTCGGACTCCTCGTAAAATTTGTGCTGTATATGAACAAAGTGCTGTTTCAGATGACACAGTTCGGAGGTGGTTTGAGAAGTTTAAGTACAGAAATTCCAGCCTCGAATATGATGCCCACTCTGGACGACCATAAAGGAGAGTAAAGGAGGACCTCTTAAAAGAAGCTATCAAATGATCATGCACTGTACTTTTTGGAATAAGCAGTCTGTGTGATAGGTCCTGAGCTGTGTAACATGGATTTTCAGCGATAGCTTCTTTTAAGAGGTCTTATTCCTTTACAGATGATGGTCGTCCAAAGCGGCATCATTTTCGAGACTGAAATTTCCACGCTTAAGCTTCTCAAACAACCTTCGAACTGTGTCATCGGAAACAGCACTTTGTTCATATATAGCACGAATTTTACGAGCAGTCTGAATAGCATTTTTACCTTCCTTGAAATAAAATAGCATAACATGACGAAAATAAACTTTTTAGTTCTCCATTCTTAGCACTGCACTGAAACAAAAAATTATGCCACAGCACAAACGAAAATTATGCAGCGCAAGCAGAAAAGACCGAATGTACATATCAGGATCATTCAAGGACAGCAGTAGCAAAATAACTAAGCGAAACCTCGCTTCGCTTTTTTAAAAACCCACAGAACTTTCCGGATGACACAATAGATATAGTATCGGTGAGACCGTGTTCTCGTTTCAGCCGAGCTCGTATTAAACAAGTTCGATTGTATTATCATTTACAAACATTGAGCTACTATATTTATATATCATCTTATTTCAAAGATTTATTTTTATTGAACTAGTTTTTATTGAAGTATGTCACAATCGATAACTTTTGTGTATTTTTTCTGCCCTTTTAATTATTTAAATCAGTTAGTAGTTTTTATTGGTTTATTTTTTTATAGGTACACTACACATTCGAAACCATTTAATGCCAAAGTGTAATAAGGAAGTGTTAGCACGATAAGAGCACACAAGTGCAAGAGCTCTTCATATGATTTTATTACTTCCTTGGTCGCATAAGTTATGTTTACCTGAATGATTCTATAAAAATACACACACAAAAAATATTTTTTAACCCTTGCAACATCGTTATCATTTCCTTAGAATTTAGTCATAAATGCAAGGTTGCAACAGATAAAGCCTTCAAAGGGTGAAATGTAAAGCTTTTGCAATTGAGAGTATAAAACAAAATTTATTCTCATTGAATATAACGTTTTTGACTTCTAATTTAGCGGGGGGAAATGTCATATCATGGAAAATGACATACGAATCCGATAAACCGTTGAAAAAAGAAAATAAGTTACATTTTCGGTTTAATATATATTTAAAAGACAAGGAAACCTTATTCAAATTAAACTTTTTAAAATTTACCATTTTTACAAGATAATAAACTATGCTATAACTTTTATTAGCATTTTTATAAGCTTATAAAGCATGTTTTGAAATAAATTATAACATCTTAAAGTAAAAAAAAAAAAGTTTTAAAAAATAGCAATGCAGCCATATTTCAAGCTGCTGCAATCGAATTCTAATTCATAAAAAATAATTTTTTTTAGATAAGTTCATCTCATATAAAAGCATGTTGTTGTTGTTGTGTGAAAGTAGAAGATTTGAGAAAAAATTTTAAAATTCGAGAAAACCTATGAGACAGTTCTAAATTTTATTTAATGCTCAATTAAATGTTAAATGCAACTCAAATTATTCTATACCGATTGAAGCAATAACTAAAACTATTTATTTGAAACTAAAATTACTCTAAAATTATTTCACAATTAATATTAGCAAATTTATTATTTCAAAAAAGCTATTGGTTATATTCGGGCCCAATTTTTTGTCAATATTGCGTCCATGGGAAATATGATTACAATGATTTACCAATGTTTAGTTAAATATTGTTACGAAGTGTAAAATTTTTTTCTTTATTTTTTACTATTTCCGGTCAAAATCCCATTATTTATTCAAAATGACGATGTCGCTTATTAATTCTGATAGTTTAAATTAAGCAATCATTTTAAAATTCATCATTCACTACAATTTTTTAACTTAATTCAAAATCAAAATCGAGAATAAATTATCAATTTCACCATTAAATAAGTACTTTTTTCTTACTCAAAATTAATTATAATAATTATTTAAATCATTTTAAATGATTTTCGTTTATATTAAATTCAGTAATAACCTGTTATATAGCTTTAGTAAGAACTTCATCTGATGACTTTATTTATCATTTAGAATAAATTATCAAAATAAATGATCAATCTCTATCATAAATGAATATGTTACGAAGTGTAAGGAAGGGTGATTGGGTGGGACTGGGAAATCTCTTAAAAATTAATTAATATAATTTGCAAATTAATTTCCAAATAAATGAGAGAAAAAGCAAAGAAAATATAGAAAACAGAGAAGTGACAATATATAAAAGACTAAATTAGAAAATATGTATACATAAGAAAAAATATCAAAATATTAAAAAGGAAGTAGAAGTATATCAAAAGAAAAAATGATAATGTATATAATATGATAATATTTGCTTTCAATATTCAAGAAATATCTCTGGAAGCATTGCAAAATTGAGTTTAATATAATGAAATATCAATATAAAAAATTCTTAGGAAATCTCTCAAATATATAAAGTTACTGAAGAAACATATAAATATGTAAACATCCTAATATTAGGGGATTATTTTATGCCAATATTATATTGGCTGAGGTAGAGCCAATAAAAACGATATTGTTTTGCTACTGCTAGTACTAGGATAGCTTTTATTCAAATTCGGAAAAAAGTTTTCGAACAATTATTTTCCTATTATTAAACATTTAATAAATTAACAGTGTTATATAACTATTTCGTAATTGTTTCATAATTTATGGTGTTAGTTCTTTTAATTTTTGAGCACCACTTTTTTTTTTTTTTAATTATTGATTAAACAAATAAAAAAAAATAAAGGATTTTGCGCTGACTATATGTGCCACTCCTCCCGGAGGTGTTAAATGGGACAATTTTAACATTTCCAGAACTCATGTATTTGTCCCATGGTATATTTTGATATTAAAAGGTGAATTATTTTCTGGTAAATTAGTTGCTTTTGCATAGTTACATAAATTACAACAATTGTGTGATAATATTTTGTGAACAGATAGCTTTTCTGCGATGGAATTTTTTTAAAGGTATGGTAACTTCGGAAAACGGAATTCTGCGAATCTCTTTTACAAAATGGAATTTTGTGAAGAGGTTCTCAAAACAAACCCAATTTTTGTCTCGATTGACGTCTGATAAAATTGTATTCGTTTTCAGATATTTGTCCCATGGTATATTTTGATATTAAAAGGTGAATTATTTTCTGGTAAATTAGTTGCTTTTGCATAGTTACATAAATTACAACAAGTGTGTAATAAAATTTTGTTAATAGATTGTTTTTCTGCGATGGAATTTTTTAAAGGAGGTAATTTCATAAAACGGAATTTTATGAAAGAATCGCTTTTATAAAATGGGCTTTTGTGAAAGAATCGCTTTTATAAAATAGAATTTTGTGATAGAATCTCTTTTATAAAATGGAATTTTGTGAAAAAATCGCTTTCATAAAATGGAAATTTGTCAAAGAATCGCTTTTATAAAATGGGATTTTATGAAATAATCGCTTTTATGAAATGGAATTTTGTGATAGAATCTCTTTTATAAAATGGAACTTTTTGACGAGGTTCTCAAAATGGACCTAATTTTTGTTTTCTAATAAAATTTTATTAATTTTCATAATTTTATATCAGAAGGCGATTATCATTAAATGTAGTTTGTTGATATGCTTCTTTTAAAAAAAAGTAGTCTGAGCGTAGTCAATCTCTTTATCAATAACAATTACTTGATTTTGCTCTAACGTAAGCTACTCAATTTTATTTTTCTCAACTGGAGTAGATAATCTTGTGTCCTTGACAATGTTATAGCATTAAATCTTTAACATCGATCTTTATCTAACTTTATTTTTGAAAAGAAAACGATGTTTTGTAATCGAAAAATAAATTTATTAATGCATGATCAATCAAGTGCTAAAATTTCAAAATCATTCGATCTTGTTACAATAATAAGTTCATAAACCGAAAAAGTTTTCCTTATTTCGCTATAAAATTCATTTAGAGCATAATTTATATAATTTTCATGGAATGACAAAATTGACTTTATGTATTTCCTTCTTGAAATACTTGAGTTCATTTAGACTGAAATTTACGTAGTAAAGCAAAAATATAACGTATCTGGAGTAAAAAGAAACTAGTCGTTGGGGGCCACCGTAATACTTACCCATCATGGATATGCAGAATGTAAAATATTAAAATAAAAATGTGTAAACTACTTATAAAGTGCATTGCAATTCAAATAAAATCGTGGCTTGATGACGTCATAAACTTTAAAGGCTCGGTTACTGAATTGCTTGAAAGAGGTTTTTCCTTATAACTCCAAAAATAATAATACTATTAACTAGCAGTTTATTGCATCTGATTAAGCGTCAAATTTCAAATTAAAATATATCTTTGAAGTGAAATTTGGATGAAATACAGGGTCATGAAAAATCGAAGAGTGTGGTAAATAGGATTCCAAATATCTCGGCAACTCATTATCCGATCGACTTCATGCTTTATTCAAAATTTATGTTTTTTATTGTCTTTTATATTCATTTCTTAAAATAAACAATTTCGAAAATTTTTATATACCTTTCATCAGAACGAATATTTCGAGAGTCCGAAAAAAATTGTTCCGGTTAATCGAGGTTATTGAAATGAAATAGGCTTCTTCCCATTATTACATACTAAGTACATACCAAATTGCAAGTCTCTATCTCAATTTTTTCGGGAGATAGAGCGTTTACAGACACACAGACGGACGGTAATTTTTTTTTCTAAAAATATGTTTTTCGGAATCTCCAGTGTCTGAAACGTGTAAATCCGTCAAAAAAAATTTTTTCGATTTTCAAAACGATTACAAGACTTACCCTATACTACGTATGATGGGTAAGTAAAATGTGTAAGAGGAAAAAATATATTGATTACAAGCTTGAAACGCCGGACTTTCTAGTTCAAATACTTACGACAAAATTATTTAATGTTTTATCGTCCGATATACTAAACAAGAAAGAAAAATCATACATCCAAAAACAAAGATTATGAAACACTTTCCAACACTAACAGAATGCTTTAATAAACCTTCGCTGTTTAATAAGATAAATAAAATACCTACGTAAACATTTTAGAAAACGCAAAACACATTTACAAACCAGATTTCAGCGCCATAGCCAGAAATGTACTCCCATTCTTTTGTTCAACCTTGTATATAATCTATAAATTTGTATACACTATATGACCAATGATGACCGGTCACTTGCGATTTTAGACGTTTTGTTAAATATCTAGAAAAATACATAAGGAATTATCCTGAAACTTCAGGCGTGTAAACAGCATAATCGACGTCAAATATTTCGGCGAAGATTTTTTTCCGAAACCCCATAGGGGGCCGTTAATAAGTTTAAAAAAAAAAGAATATATTTTGGATAACCCTGTAAAAACTGTTATCACAAAAGTGCTGAAACAATAGCACATGCTTAGAAGGTTTCTTTTAATAAACCTTCCATATATAAACCCCACATAATAAACCATAAATGTTCATTTTTATGAGGAGAGCACGTATACTCGTAGAGAAATTAAGGTTTTTATAAAAACAATCCCAAATTTCGCCAAGTTTTGCTTATAATTTTCAGAGTTCTTAATACAAAAGAATGTTCTTTTCAGGAACGATGACACACAACATTATATACAATACCCTGCAATCAGAATTAAAAAATAATAAATATTGGATGAAAAATGAGCAGGTTCACTGTATATTGTTTCACTGCGCATGTGCGAATTCAATCAAAATTTACTGTGCATAATATATTAGTAAAATGTATAGACCAACTTCTGTGAAAGTTTCAAAAACATAGCTTGAAAATTCTGATAGTGATAGTCGATAGAATAAACTTGAAATTCGCTGTTCCCAAGAGGAAGCAAACAGGTGAGGGACGGTATCCAAATATACAATGAGAGACATTTCATTCTTATTATGTCAACTTTCATAAGCTAGTTTATTTGGATACAACCCCTCATCTTTTTGCTTCCTTTTTGGAAACAGCGAATTTCGAGCTTACTCTATCGACGATTACTATCAGAATTTTCATGGTATGTTTTTGAGACTTTCACAAAAGTTGGTCTATACATTTAGCTAATATATTATGCACAGTATATTTTGATTGAATTCGCGCATGCACAGTGAAACATTATTTAGTGAACCGGCTCATTTTTCATCCAATATTTATTATTTTTTTAATTCTGATTGCAGGGTATTGTATATAATGTTGTGTGTCACCGTTCTTGAAAAGAACATTCTTTTATATGAAGAACTCTGAAAACTATACGCAAAACACTTCGTGAAATTTGGGATTGTTTTTATAAAAACCTTAATTGCTCCACGAGTATACGTGCTATCCTCATAAAAATGAGCATAGTTTATTAAAATAAGCCTCCTAAGCATGTGCTACCATTTCAACGCTTTTCTGATATTAGTTTTTACAGGGTTATCAAAAAGATATTCGTTTTTCTTCAATTTGTTGACGGCCCCTTATGGGGTTTCGGGAAAAAATCTTCGCGGAAATATATGACGTCTGTCATGTTGTTTACACTCCTGAAGTTTCAGGATAATTCCTCATGTATCTTTCCAGATACTTAACAAAACGTCTAAAATTGCAAGTGACCGGTCATCATTGGCCATATAGTGTATACTCAATATAGTATATTGCAATTTAGTTTAGTAAAAGAAAACACATAACAGAGTTGAAAATTCGCCTTCAGCAGTTTCTACCAAAATACGGCAGCATATTTTAATTCTTTTTTACAGCGCTGTATACCATCATAAGATTTTTATACACGCCACATATTAAGCTAAAGTTTAATTCAGGCAAAAACACGCTGAAAACTATTGAAATCACACTTACGAAAAATTATCATACAGAGGCGGTCATGTAGTCAGTTCTTTGAGTGGCACTGTATATGATTTTATTTATATTCAACATATATTCAATTATTTCTCATAGTATACTAAATATATTTCATGTTCAACATGCATAACTCGATTAAAAAACCCTTTAATCAATTTACGCTGATACACAGTAATGCTTACGGATTCTTTTGTTTAGCCCTGTATATGATGTATAGCATTTATAAATACCACATAGTATGCATAAATTTAGTTAAACGCATATCTAACTGAAACCGCACTTCCAACAAATATCGTTTTTAGATAATACTTCAGATACAGTATTGTATCCGAAATCTTTTGTGTGTCCCTGTAAATGAACGATGAATGTTATGCACATCATATTATACAACAAGTATTTTGTAGTAAATCTCAGTAATGTATATCAATTTCATTATATTTCGAATAGTGTAACATAATTAAAATGCGCTTTAAACAATTTTTCCCCATAAACCATTATGTAAACGAATACTTTTGTGTGGCTCTGCAAATGAATGATAAATGCTTTACACTCCATATTCTACAGAAAGCATGTTTTAGTGCACCTTAGAAAATGATACCAATTTCAATATTCTTGTAATAGTGTAACATAATTAAAATGCACCGCAAACGATTTTTCCATACATAATATAACGGAATTCTTTTGAGCTATCCTATAAACTAATTATAAATGCTACACGTGCTATATTCGATAGTAAACATCTTGTCGTGTACTTCAGCGATGTATATCAATTTCAATATATTTTAAATAGTGTAACATCATTAAATACACTACAAAGGATTTTTCCCCATACCCCATAAAAGTAACGGCATTCTTTTGAGTGCCACTGTACACGAAGTATAAGTGCTACATACTTCATTTTCAATACCGAACATGCCATATTAAACCTCAATAACATATATAAATTGCATGGCATTCCGAGTATATTTACGCGAGTTAAAGCATGGACAGACAGACAGACAGACAGACAAACCGAATTCATAAACACTTTTTAACTATGTTGGAAAGTGTTTAAAAAAAGTAAAATAAAATGAAAGTAGTATGTTGTGGCTATCACAAAACTTTCTTCTATATAAATCAAATCAATATTATAAATTACAAAGTTACACACACAAAAAAAAAAAAAAAAAAAAAAAAAAAATGGCACAGAATTTTATGAAATCGATTACAATTTTCAGGGGATTAAATTTGAAGAAATACAAAATTTTTATTTTTATACGGCACCTGTACAAAAAATTTCCCAATAAGTGAAATGTGCCCCATACACTAACAAAGTCTTGTACAAAATTTCAGCATCTTATCAGAAAATGTCTCTGAGACATGAAAATACATAAATACTGACTTAAACCACTTTTCGAGCCTGGATATGGGTTCGCAAAGGGGAAAAATCATGTCGGATGATCGCGTTTCAGGGGTGGTACACAAATTAAGAAAGAAAATAATGATTGCATAAATAAATAATAATTGTGCTATTTATTGGTACATAAGTATCTAACTATGAAGAAACAATAACTTTACGCGTCTGTTGCGATTATGTGACGCACCGTTCAGAGGCAGATGTTTGCATATGCAAATATTTCTAAGCTGTTTTAATGTTCGTTGACTGTGCCACTTCCAAGTTTTATTCTGTAATACATCATGTAATAGTTTGAGGTATTTTTCAGGAAGCATAGTTTTGTAAATTTGTAAATAAAACTAAAGATAAGAGCCATATTTTATTTGCTTATGATGCATTTCTGCATCGCGTCATCTGTACTCTAGCTGTAAATATTTGCATTTAAATTTATGATTAGCCCCTCACCAAATTTGTTAAAACATATCTCTGCGACTTTTTATGATAAAATGCTGAAATTTTGTACATGACCTTATTAGTGTATGGGGCACATTTTACTCATTGGAAAATTTTTTGTACGGGAACCGTATAGAAATTTAAATTTTGTATTGCTTCAAATTTAATTTCCGGAAGATTTTAATCGATTTCATAAAATTCTGTATTAGGTGCGTTCTTAATTCTATAAATACGTAGTACCTATAATCGTCGTCTGGTTCGTCCGTCTGTGCGTCTGTCCGCATATAACATCGTAAAAACTACCCAACCGCGAATGGTTTGAAATTTAATACATATAATCGTTTCAGAATATTGTCGAGTCATTTCGATTTTTAAGAAAATCGAGTCAAAACTTAAAAAGATATTAATAAAAGTTTTCTTCGTTCTATTAAATCTTATCATACGTAATTAATCCAATGATATCCCATCATAGGTAATGATTCTAGATTGCTATGGTGATTACGTCCTATTTAAGATGGAATCATATTATTTCAGTTATTGCTGAATTTAAAAACCGAATTTGTATACTAAAAATTGTTTAATTATAGCAATCCTATAATCTACCGACAGTTTTTTGGATAGATGTTTCCGGAGAAATAGATATTAAATGAAAAAAGGATCTAAATATGGATTTCAAGTTCTGAAATTTTCAAAGCTAGGCTTAAGTTTCCCATTGGAATTTTCAGTAACTGTCAACTTAAAATGTACTTATTTTATTACGGAAATTAATCATATCATAATAACAAACGATATATATATATATATATATATATTTTTTTTTTAGTGAAATAATAACGATGATTTTTTTTTAGATTGTCTTGTATTGGATATTTGCGCATAGTATAATTTTAATGCAGAATTTTAATTAATTGTTTGTAAAAGTGTACTGAAACTTGATTTCATAAAATAAAATCAATATCTATAATATGAAAGTCTGCACATAAAATAAATTTTGTATTCATGCATTTTTGCATGAGAGTGCAATATTGTACCAAGATCTGAATATTTATAAAACTAGTTATAGTACGTACGCAACAAAACGCTACGCTTTAGTTGAATATTTTCCATTAATGAGTGGATTTTTAATTAATCTCCTGCGTTAATGAAGACATTTAAAAAATTATTATTTGTCGTGTAACAGTAGGTATTCAGCTGTAAGTACACAAAATTTCAAATCTGAGAACGAACTCTGTGACGGACAGACAGACGGAGGAGTGAGACGAATAGAGTTTCGTCAGATGAACGAAATCCTAAAAAGTCTAAAATGGATACTCGAAGTCGATTTTGATTTTTAAATTTTTGATTTAAAAAATGTACTTTTAAATGCACTAATAAAAGCGTGTTAAAAACTATTTTTATTTCTATTTTCTATTTTTTTTTAGTATTTAATATATTTTATAATTAATTAGTATAATTATTATGTAATTCAAACATACTGAGGAAGTTCAAGAAGGAGATCCCGTGGCAAGCATGGACAATCGATTGCCAATTGTAGTAATTCTTTCTCCTTAGTTTCACAATTTTTTTTTTTTTTTTACATTACTAAACATTATTGTAGCAAACAAATGTTTATTGTTGAATTATGTGGTAACAAATAAAAAATTCATGCTTAAAAATTATTTTCTAAAAAAGTAATTATTTTTGCAACCATCCACTTGTTACACAAGCACCACAATTGTCAGTTAATTAAAATTAATCTATTAATCGATAATTAAATTATTAAAACATAAAATGTTACATTCCCATCGGAATGAATACATCGGAAGAAGTACACGCAAAAATACATAACTTCAGAACTTTAGCACATACAAGATATAAAAAAAAAAAAATCGATTACAAAATTTCATCTTTACAAGTACGAAAAGCGTTAAGGCAATTCTCAAATTTCCTGTTGAACTACGCAAAACTTTCTGACACCATTTCTGACTCATTTTTAAACGTAAAGGCATAAAATTGGCAGGCCTGACTATTGAAGTGTTTATGAATCGAATAGCGTTTTCCATTTTTTTAATAAATAAATTACTTATGCGATTCTTATCACCTGATGACTCGCTTTTCCCCTTTCTCGTGCTGCCGCGTCGGGAATTTGCTGCAAAACGTCGAGTTTGACGGTATTTTCTAGAATATATTCTGCCTTTATCAAAAAATGGAAAATGTATTTCGATTACATAAGTTTCTGAGTGAAAAAACCTGTCAATTGCATGCGTTTCCGAACAAAAGGGAATTCAGAAATGTGTCAGAAAGTCGCTCTTTTGGATTTGAAAAACAGCCTTAAGTTAATAAAAAGTGTGTAAAAATAACCTGTTTCCATTCTCTTAGCTTATTAAATTAAAGTAGGTGATCCAACATGCCTTTCCGAGTTAAAGTATTATAAGTGATTGTTTTTTTTTTTTTTTTTTTTTTTTTTTACATTTAATATACTTTTTTTGGATTATCCGCTAATACCAAAAAGTATTTATATGAAAAAATCAATAATGTATTATTCAAATAAATTTTTGAAATTTATCAAAATCGATACTTTTGTATTAGCCGCCTGTCAGGAGTTAAAAGCCAAAGAAATCGTCAAAGATGTCGCTACTTATAGTAGCTTTTTTTATTCTGATCATTTCAGTGGTTTAAGCGCGTAATTGTTAAATTTGTTTATTATTATTATTATTATTATTATTATTATTATTATTATTATTATTATATTTTGCTATTTGAAGTTTTAATTTCGTTGTGGAATGTAATTCAGAAATAAATGCTGAACTATTTATATTGTTTTAAGTGTAAGCTGGTTAATCTTTCATAATCATTTGCACGCGATAGAGATGGCAGATTAAGAAAAAAAAACTCCTGATTGAAAATTATTTTTAACACCATAAAACTCAGTAAAAGGTTATAGAGTTTTCGAACTAATTACATTTGAAAGAGCACTCCCCCCCCCCCCCCCCCCCAATATAACGATGTAAAAATTGAAAATGTGCGATTTTTAGAAGTTTAAAAAATTGTAGTAAAAGCGAAATTTAATCGCCAGGTGTTGCCAACGTCAAAATGACGCCATCGGACACATTTGTCCTTTATAATACAGATACATAAAATAATAAATATTAATATATATATATATATTCACTCAACAGCAAGTCAAACGTCTTCCCTTCAAATAAAAAGTGCAAATAAAAAAGAGAAAGAAATCGTGACGTAAGTATTTTGTTATTTAAAATAAGAGACAGGAAACTAATCTCCTTTTATCAACATTATTTGTTCTTTTAATCCGGGATTTATTCTATTGATCCGATAAATTGATTCATTTCAAATGTTAAGAAAATAAATTCATACACTTACAAATACTGTTTAATATACTATGGAATAAACTATATAATATAGATAACAAAAACATTTGATGTTATTTAACCCTTTCGAATCGGATTCCATTTTTTAATTTTGTGTAAAAAAATAATTTTTAGTTAAAAAAAATTTGAAAGTAGTTGTTATCCATATGGTAAAAATTAAGGTTTAATGAAATCTAACGAATATATCAGTTGTTATTTTGCGTGCTATTAATGTGACAATAGATTGTGGAAGGATTTTTGAAGACGTTTGCATTATTACTACAACAGGATTAAATATACGTCATAACTTCCAGTATAAACGTTTCCCTTCTTTTATCATAAATTACTGTTTGGGACACGTACCTCATTTTTAATTTAATTTTTACTTTCTTCAATCTTTACAAGAAGAAAGTATTAGGTTTGTGAAAAATTTCGATCTCCGGTTTTCGACGAATTTATACGTTTTAGAAAATCCTGAACACGATTTGATGTTTTCAAGAAAATGTCTGTCCGTGAGTCTGTCCTGTATGTACGCGACACAGATTTTGTGGGCGTTCCATTTCAAGAACTAATGCACGAAACTTAATCAAACTTCAGATTCAGTTAGACCTTGACATAAATATACGTTGATTAAGTTTTAGTGTAAATCGCTCAACAAGTAGCGCAGCTGTGCTGCATTTTTCGCGATTTCCGCAACAACTATATCCCGAGAACTAATGCACGGAATTTCACCCAACTCCATATATTGTTAGACCTTGACATAAACAGATCATAATTATGTTTGGGTGTATACGACGCAACAGGTGTCGCTGTTATGCTCTGCTTTTCACGATTTCCGTAATAGCTATATCTCAAGAATGAATACGAATAGATCGTAATTTAATTTTGGTTGCAAAGGATTTAATTTATATAGAAGAAAAGTTTTGTGATGCCCACAACATACTAATTTATAATTTTGGATAAAAAAATTAAAAGTAGCTATTCAAATAGCAAAAATTAAGGTTTGATGAAATCTACGCGCGGCAGCATATTACTGCTTATTTTTACTGTTTATTACTGTTAATTTTACGGTATAATACTAGCAGCTAGGATGCCAGTATTATACCGTAAAAACTTTTTTTTTTTTTTTTTTTTTTTTTTTTTTGTGGTGTATGTTCCAAAGAGGACTATTATTATATTTATTATTATTATTTTACCACACTTTCCAATAAATAATCTTCATGTCAAATTCCTACTAGAAACATATCACGAAGATTATTGCATGGAAATAATGGTAGATAAATAGTAAAGAAACAGTCGCCTGTGCACAATCCTGTACCAACCGATCTAAAAAATATATATAGGTATTCTAAGGGTACAAGCAAAAGATGTTTCGTTTTAGTTTTCTTCACAATGTTCTGAAAATTCACTCATGTAAACAAATACCAAGTGACATAGAATCAGAAACGTGTTTAGAACTCGGCGAGGTCGGGCGATCGCTCGGAGCACAACATTTAAAAGGCTGAAAGAAAATATACAAAATACTTCTTTAAGGCGACTTGCTACCCTTCCCTTTGCGAAAACTGGCGAAAATATCACTTTTTTTGCTTAAAATGTATTTAGACATTCCTAGTATATTCTGGCGAATTTGCGTAAAGATCCGATGATTCTTAAATATTGTGAAAAAAACTTTTTACTGAAACCATTTCCCTTTAAATGATTCAGAATTGCAATCTTTAAATTCATTCTTCTCAGTTTGTGCTTCTTCAATGTATCAATATGATCAAAATGGTTTGTGAACATCATGGTTACTAATATAGCATATAACGTAGTGTGAAAATGCAATTTTAATAAAATATTTACCACGAGTTGGGAAAATACTGGCATGATGTTAGATAAGTTCAAAGCAATATAAAAAGATCTTTTCTTACCCTCATTATTATTATTATTTTCAGAAAATTTAGCATTGAAAATGTATGTTTTGGCGGAAATTACCCATAAGGAACCGGGCGCTGATGACAAATTTTCCGGTTGAAAATCGGACAGATGGTAACTCTATTGGAAAAACTTCATGAAATGTCTCAAATTTTACAGTTTCATTTTATAGAAATTTTACTCGTTTGAGTTGCTTTACAACTTCCATTAAATATTTGATCTATATATCTTTAATCTACACATTATTTCATAAAAATGTGTCATATATGATTTTTGTTTGTTTGTTTGAACATACTTGAATATATCACTTTGAAACATCTTACATAAATAAATTTTAAAGATTAGTATACAATAGATTTTCTCTTTAAAATAAGCTTATAAATAGGCGTGTTTGACAGTTTATTTTTTACCGGTTAGCACACGCGCTTTTTTTTTTTTTTTTTTTTTTTTGTAACTTTAGCACACGCATGAGGTAAATCTCACCTCACCTCACCCCCCCCCCCCTCCCTACCCCAATTATATTTTTGACTAAATACGTTTTAAAAACAAATCTACTGACGCATATTGTAGAATGCATCAGTTCTACTTCTTTTTGGGGGGGAAAAATCATGCTTTTTATATTTATTTAAAGATGTTGTAAAAGTTTCTGTAAAAATCGCGCTCCTATTTTTTTTTTTTTTTTTTTTTTTTTTTTTTTTTTAAGAAAAAATATGACTGGAGTGAGATCTACACCGTACGTGTGCTTACGGGTTTTTACCAAAAAAGTAAAAATGTTAAATTTTCGAAATTGTTCTGTCCGGGACCACCTTAATGTTTAACAGCTTCTTTAGAAGCTGTTATTTACAGCGGTGTTGGGGGGGAGGGGGGGGGAGGGGATCTTGACCAGGTCGCCCTACCAACTAAAGCCGCCTTTGAATAGAACATATGCTGTTGGCTTCATATGTCAAAATACAAAGTTTTTCACACTTAATAGAAAAGAAAAAGAATGGCGATTAAGCAGGTTTGAAGTTTTATTAAAATTGCGGTTTCAGAACTAATGAAAACACTTAAATCATTTATCAAATATAAATTATTCATGTCAATATTCATTATTTTAATATTGTCATTTTTCCACAGGTAATATGTATATATATATATATATATATATATATATATATATATATATATATATACACATCAAAAGTGAAGCTGAAATTATTACATAATAATACTTTTTAATTGCCCATGCACTTAATAAGGACAATAAAGTTAATAATGGTGATAATAATTATTATATAATATTAAATATTTTTAAGACATAAAAATACAAGTAAAATTGAATCTGAGGTTATTGCATAGCAAAATTTGTAAAAAGAAAAAAAAAATCTTTACTTACATTAGTTTCATATATCCAAGGCTTAAAGTACTTTTATATAAACTAAATCTTTTTCCACAGGAACTTGAAAACACACTAACACACACAAAGAAAATAAAAAACTGCAAGGTATCAAATAAACTTTTTTTTATTATTATTATTAATGAAAAACAAGTTTTCTTTTAATCCGCATTAGCTTCCATTACGAAAAAAGAAACAAAAATCTAGTTGGGTACGAAGATATTAGAACAGAAGGTCATCAGCACGATTCTCATCAGAGAACTTGGACCTGACGAAATGAAGTGACGTCACGTTCGCGTCAGACCCAAACACTGGCCGATTCTAAAAGGCGGACTTAGAAAAAGCAGACAGAAGCGATACTCCTCCGGTTCTAAACGTTTATCGTTTACATTCATCTTTCCTGATGACAGTAATAGGCTAAACGAGATTCCCGCTGAATGATGTAAAACAAGCACGGAAATATCGATCATAAATTTACATTTCCGATGTTGTTTCTTTTTTTCCGGAACTTCTAGAAGATTCGAAGACTGAAATTGTTTGTTTATTATTTTTTTAAAAGCTTTTCATAAAAACGCACACGATAACACACGTGAAGGGTGTTGTAAAAAATTGTAAATCATAATTTTATGTTTGGCCTATTTTAGTGTATTGTAAAAATAGTTATAAAATATGTATTGGAAATAGGATGGTCCTCATTTTCAAGTTGAAGATATTTTATGCAGCGCAACTTTCAGTTTGTTCCTTTATAAATAAATGATTTAAGCTAAGTTTTAAATTAATCGGCAAATTTTAATCGCATTCAGCTCTGAAATATCAATAGACTATTACGAACAAGCTGACGCGAATCCAATGGCGGATCTAAGGGAGGGGCGATGGGGCGATCGCCCCCCCCCCCCCCTTGGGCTAAAAAAGGGTCGGCAAACGACATTAGAGGCCTCCACGGGAAAAGGCCTCTGGCGAAGCCCGGCCTGACCCATATGGGTCGGGCCGGGACAGATCTTCACTTTTTAAGGGTCGGGTCGGGACCGGGCCTAATTTTTTTTAAGACTTGGGCCTGGACTGGGCCTTGCTACTTCTGGAGACTGGGTCTGGGCCAGACTTCTGTTTTTTTCGGATCGAGCCTGGCTTAGATTTCATTCTTTCTAGAGGTCTGCACGGGCAGAGATTTTCAGGCCTGGGCCCTGCATAAAAGCTAAAAATTCGGCCCGGTTGCGACCAGTGGCGGATCGATCGCCCCCCCCCCCCCTCCTTGTTCTAATAAAAGGTCTGCAAACCGACATCAGAGATCTGTGCGGGAAAGGGTTTGGCCCGAAGAAAACTCTCGAGTCAATTTTCATTCACGAAACTCGGACTTTGCCTGTTCTCCACTCTTTCCTGGCCGGGTATTCCCTTTTTCTGTAGACTTGAGCCAGGCCGGGCTAGACTTCTTTTCTCCGGGACGAGTTTGGCATGGAATTCATTCCTCCTTTCATAGAGCACGAGCCGAAATTTCCTGACCCGGTATAAAAGCTAAGAGTTCGGCCCCTGTCTGACTCAAGCAGTATGAAAACCATTATTGGCTCGTGTATACCTCTAAATTCTTCCCCCCGAGCCTATGTTCGGGTGGCATTTTTTACTTTCTTCTATCTTAACAAGAACAAAGTATTGGATTTGTAAAAATTTTCGACGTATTTCTAAATTTTAGGAGGTGCTGAACACGAATTGACTGTTCTTAGAAAATGTCTGTCTATATATATATGATACAAATATTGTGGGCGCTCTATTTCAAGAACTAATGCGCGGAATTTAATGAAAATTCGTATTCAGTTAGACCTTGACATAAATTGGTGCTTATGAGGTTTTCTTTTAAATTTCTCAAGTGGTGGTGCTGTTATGCAGCATTTTTCGCGATTTCCGTGATAGCTGTATCTCAAGAATTAGCGAACGGAATTTCATTAAACTTTAGATTATGTTTGACCTTGGCATAAATAGATCTTTATTAGAATTGGGTATATACCGCCCAACAGATGTCGCCACTATGATCTGTTTTTCACGATTTCCGCGTTAGCTATATATCTCAAAAACGAATAGATTGTCATATAATTTTTATTGCAGACGATTTGATTTATATAGAAGAAAGTTTTATGATAGCCACAACATACCAGTATTAATTTGTTTTCGTATAAATTGTAGTGATGTTGTGCATTTTTTTAGCATAATTTTTAGAAATTTAATTTGGTGTAATAAATCAAAGATATATATTTTTAACTAGTCGGGTGTGCCAATCCAAAACTTTCTTCTATCTCATACATATTAATACTTCAAAATTCGCTATCACAAAATTCTGTTTTACGTCAGCTCCTTGCGAAGCGTCGGGTTACCTTCGCTGCATGAACAGCCGATATTAAACTACGAAATATTGCACAAAAATCGTTAAGAGCCCCCATCCGGCGGAATATCCCCAAATTTAAGTACGACCTGCTAGCCGTAGTCAAAAACCTATAAATGAAATTTGGTTTAAATCTATGCATAACTTCATACATTTTCGATGATACAAAGAGGACACACACACGAACAGACAGACATTTTGTAAAAACATGTTTTTCGGGTTCTTTTTCGGTGTAAATCCTTCGAAAACCGGAATTCGAAAAAAATGTCAATCACAATAATTTCTTCTGTTATATATAGAAGAAAGTAAAAATGTACTCTTTTTCTTTGTAGATCTTTAAAATTATGACATTTGTTTCTTCTAAACTACGTTAATATTAATGAATTTCATCTGAATGTAATTGTATAATTCAAATATTTAATGAGTGTTTATATACACAATTATCTAACTGTCCTTAATATTGTTGTCATTCTGTATTCCATGAATTTCGAACATAATCTGAAAAAAAAATCTGCGCATAAGTAAGTGGTCTTTATGGATTAATTTTAATTGTAGAATAATGTTGCTTCAGAAATATCGGCATGTTTTGTAGAAATTAAGTCTGGCGGTGAAGTACCAATTAAGTTTCTATACGGACAGATCCGGGCTTGAGGCAAACTTTTAGCTTTTATACTGGAGCGGGCCGAGCCGAGCTCGGGCTTTTATACTGGCCCGGGCCAATATTTTTGTACGAGTCGGTCCTGGCCCGAGACTGGAAATTTCGGCAAGTGTAGACCTCTAACCGAGATATCTAAGCTAGTTTTAATGTTTTTTCTAAATGCATCTTTCAGCCAGCGTCCCATAGCTACTGAATATATATTTCGTTACTAAGTTTCAAAATAGTCTTTACTGAATTAGAACTGATCTTTGATGTAAAGAAACAAGCAGTCTTATACCCAGTTAGTATTTTTTTTACAGAATTTTGAAATGTGGCGTTCAATCAAAGCTTAAAATTGTCTTTATGATTATATTAGCCTTAAAAAAATTGAGCCTTTATGCGACTTCTGGAAGGTATCTCCCTAAGTGCCCAGAGATACACATTGCCTCAAAAAAAATTGCATGAATGCTTTGTATATTTTTCGTCCAACCGCTGTATAATTCTAATAAAAATCTGGACAACCTTTTTATTCGTACTGTAATTTTATGTCGTTCTTCCCTATAGTTCTACTTCCGAAGTGTTCGTTGTTTCTTTGGGCGTTTTATTACAAGGTCCAGAATGTCGATTGCGTTACAGGGAGAAGAGCTCGCCCAGTCTCACTGTACCCATCCCTACAGGTGACAACTTTCAAGTTAGCATAACTACGATAATCTTCGCTCCCTCCAGTCCTTCACTCCCCGTAATTTACTAGCAGTGAGAATAAAAAGAATCAAATGACACAGCAATTGCTTACATGTGCAAAGTGGTAGAGATTCGCATTCAAAATTTGATATGTTTGTTGCGAAAAGCGAGAGAAACTGGCTAAACATATGTAAATCAAGGGGAAAATGAAAAAAAAGAAAAAGAAACAAACATTTTATTTAAAACAGAATCAGAACAAGGAACGAAATTTCGAAGTAAATTGGGCTTCTTCCATTATAAAAAAATACGCTTAAAAAAGGTGATAAATATTAAAAAGGTAAGGGCATTTACAACATTTGTTTATTGTTTTTGTTAATACTCTCAACAACAGTAAGCCTAGTAGTGTAATGGACAGCTTTTTTCGCTACCACGCTACAGGTCCCCAGTTAGACTGCGGACTGATCAAGGCTAACTCTGGCCTTCATCCATTCGAGGTCTATAAATTGAGTACCAATCTTGCTTGGGGACTAAACATTAATAGTTCTGCGTTAAGCTGAAAACTTGACAGGGGCATTATAGCACCCCAGGGCCCATAGTAAAAAAACAGGGCTCGGTACTATAGGCCATAAGCCTTAATGAATTGTAAGTTTAGTTCTCAAAAACAAACTCACTTTTTTCTGATACATTTACAAAATCATTGCTATTCATACACATATAAGAATACAAGATCAGTAGCAAAGGCTGTGTTTTAAGCGCCCGTAGCAATTCAAAAATTTGCTCTCGCTCCCTAGAGACTACTGTAGTTTCTTATACCGCAATTTTTAATACAGCGAGGTTTTGGAGTTCCTAAAAAATTTAGCACACTGGGCAAGTTTTAAAATACTACAAAAATCCCATTTAAAATAACTCCACCCTTTTGAACATACAACGTAAAATTCCACCTAGAGACCTGCGCGGATCGTGTTGTCTCAAACCGAACCCCAGAAAAAATTCTTCGTCCTCCCGAAACCGAAATGAAAGAAAATTAATCTATATTTTAATAGAATTAAAAATGTAGTATGCAATGATATCTCTAATTTCAATTTTCTTTTATATAGAAATATAAACATATAGTAACTATATACTCATTAATTTTCAAATACTGTAAAACATTTAAATAACGGACACCTCAGTGCCATCGAATTTCTCTTACTCGGAGGAGTGCACAAAAATATGCAAATATTTGTATTGGGGACTGTCTCTGCTCTTCGGTAGTGACTGTACGGATGTCTTACTGTACATGTTATTACTTCTGAATTTGCGGATAAACTCCAAGGTGTCCGTAATCCGGAGGTTTTACTAAATAAAAGATTTAAAAAGTATTCCTTGCATAAAGCTTTCCGCTATTTGGAACTGTCCGTTATGAAATTTTTACTGCATATAGATTTTATAGGAAAAAATATTTTAGACATTCTTTTAAAAAATCGGGCCAACCCGAACACGACACGCAAGAGTGAAGAAACCCAATCCGATAATGTAAGTCAACCCGACCCAAAGGAAAAAATGTAGAATTCAACCCAACCCGCAGCAAAAACAGTAAAAATTAAGCCAACCCGAACCCATTTCGTACCAAAAAAGAAATTAACCCGACCCAGACCCCGACCCGAAGTAAACAAGTAGGAGTCAACCCGCCCCAAACCCGACCCGTAGCAAAAAAAGTAGAAGTAAACCTGACCCGCAATTTAAAAAAAATTAGGCCCGACCCGACCAAGATTGCAGATCGGATATTAACTTCCAAATTTCTGATATCGCCCCCCCCTTGAAGACTCTCTAGATCCGCCCTTGCGCGAATCTGTCCCATTTCCTGCCCCACGTGGCACCAAAATAATAATAACAAAAACGAAAAATCATGCGTCAAGCATAGATTATGAAATACTTTCCAATACGTCTAGCCCTCTAAGCGGTTTGCCCGTATTTTTTCGTTTCCAAAAAACAACTTAAATCAACTGTAGACAAAAATATTTTAAACAGAATTCTACTTTAAGATATATGTAAGATAAAGAGATATGAAGTCTATTTTAGAAACAAACCGTCAAAGAAAATTTAAATTAACATTAGTTTTACGAGCATTTTTATTAAAATGCAGGAAAGCCCTCAGATGGCTAGAATACTTTAACAAAACTTCACCGTTTAATAAGGGGAAAGATTATGTCTAAGTAAACAAGGTCAAGGTCAAACCGGGCGGGTAGGACTACTTTTCGGCTTAAGCTCAACTAGCCCCGCCCAGTGTCTAAGTAAACAATTTTGAAAACGCATAACACATTTGAAAATCCAATTTCAGGAATTACCCACATTAGTCGAAACAATTCCGAATTATTTTGTGCAGCCCTGTATATGATATATAGATATGTCTATATATTAATAACATAGTATTCTAAAATTTAGTTCAATTAGGAAACGTTTAGCACAGTTGTAAATTCCACTTCAGCAATTTCCGTTAATAAACGTAATATTCTCGAGCTCTTTTGTGCTGCTCTGTATATCAGTATATATAGAACTTATGCACACCAACTAATAGGCAAAATATTAGTTTAATTTAAAAACGTGTACCACAGCTTAAAACGCACTTCCAACAATTATTGTTCTTAGACAGTACTGTAACCGAATTCTTTTGTGTATCCCTGTACTGTAAATGAACGATGAATGCTATGCATTCATACCCTGTTCTAAAGTGAGCCTCTTGTAGTGCACCTCAATGATATATATCAACTTAAATATCTTTGAAATAGTATACAATCATTAAAATTCACCTCAAACGATTTTCCCCCCATAGACCGTACTGTAACGGAATTATTTTGAGTGCCCATGTAAATTAACTATAAACGCTACGTACTTCATTTTCAATACCGAACATGCCATATAGTACACAGTACACCTCTAGATTAATTTTAACACAATTATTCAAATTGTAAAGAAATAATATGTAATTTTCCAAGTTCCTAATTAAGTTTCCAAGTTTCCAATTTTCCAGTTGTAATTTTCCAACTGGACGAAAAATGTCCGGGCCAGGATTCGAACCTGGGATATCTTGGCTGAAGCTGCCATGCTCTACCAACTGAGCCATCCCGGTCGAATCTGGAGGACCTAATTCATCCAGTTAACCTTATTGATCATATCCTCTGGCTCCAACTTGCAGGCGATTTATTCTGTTGAGCTGTATCAGACCAGATGCTATGATCAATAAAGTTGGATGAATTAGGTCCTCCAGATTCGACCGGGATGGCTCAGTTGGTAGAGCATGGCAGCTTCAGCCAAGATATCCCAGTTTCGTATCCTGGCCCGGACATTTTTTGTCCAGTTGGAAAATTACAATTCACATACACTATATGGCCAATGATGACCTGTCACTTGCGATTTTAGACGTTTTGTTAAATATCTGGAAAGATACATGAGGAATTATCCTGAAACTTCAGGCATGTAAACAACATGATAGACGTCATATATTCCCGCGAAGATTTTTTCCCAAAACCCCATAAGGGGCCGTCAACAAATTGAAGAGAAACGAATATCTTTTGGATAACCCTGTAAAAACTAATATCGCAAAAGCGTTGAAACGGTAGCACATGCTTATAGGAGGCTTCTTTTAATAAACTATGTTCATTTTTATCAGGATAGCACGTATACTCGTGGAGAAATTAAGGTTTTTATAAAAACAATCCCAAATTTCACCAAGTGTTTTGCTTATAATTTTCAGAGTTCTTAATATAAAAGAATGTTCTTTTTAGGAACGATGACACACAACATTATATACAATACCCTGCAATCAGAATTAAAACAAAATAATAAATATTGGATGAAAGATGAGCAGGTTCACTAAATATTGTTTCACTGTGCATGCGCGAAATCAATAAAAACATACTGTGCATAATATATTAGCTAAATGTATAGATCAACTTTTGTGAAAGTCTCAAAAACATAGCTTGAAAATTCTGATAGTAGTCGTCGATAGAATAAGCTCGAAATTCGCTGTTTCCAAAAGGAAGCAAAAATATAAGGGGTTGTATCCAAATATACCAGCTTATGAATGTTGACATAATAAGAATGAAGTGTCTCTCATTGTATATTTGATACCGCCCCTCATCTTTTTGCTTCCTTTTGGGAACAGCGAATTTAAAGCTTATTCTATCGACTATCACTATCAGAATTTTCAAGCTATGTTTTTGAAACTTTCACAAAAGTTGCTCTATACATTTAGCTGATATATTATGCACAGTATATTTTGATTGCATTCGCGCATGCGCAGTGAAACAATATTTAGTGAACCTGCTCATTTTTTATCCAATATTTATTATTTTTTAATTCTGATTGCAGGGTATTGTATATAATGTTGTTTGTCATCATTTCTGAAACGAACATTCTTTTATATTAAGAACTCTGAAAATTATAAGCAAAAAACTTGGTGAAATTTGGGATTGTTTTTATAAAAACCTTGATTTCTCCACGAGTATACGTGCTATCCTCATAAAAATGAACATAGCTTATGAAGCCTCCTAAGCATGTGCTACCGTTTCAACGCTTTTGCAATATTAGTATTGAAACGTTTAATCAAAACATCTTTATTTGTTTTTGTTTTTTTTCTTTCTTTCTTTCTAGAAATTCAGAACTTTTAGAAACGACACTGAGTTTTACTTAGGAAATTTTACTTCATCATCTAAGTTTCAGAAACACAAAAGAGCTAGAAAAAAAAAAAAAAAGAGAGAGAGAGAGAGAGAGAGAGAGAAATCTGATCGCTTAACAGCTGCGTTAGACAAAGGTGTGCGACACAAATGCCTTCTGTTTTTTAACAGCTTGTGTAGAAGCAGTAAGTTTTAATGTAAATAACTTTATAACCAATTGTATATCCCTAGACTTTAAAAAATATTTTTCATTACTGATGTTATTCCACCTAACAAGTCTTAAAAAGTAGTCTGTCCAAAATGCTCAATAAATATATGAAAACATAAAACAGTTTACTGAAAATATTAAAAAAACTTAAAACTATTAATAGGTTTTCTTTTTTTTTCTTTTTTTCTTTTCTTTTCTTTTTTTATTTTAAGATGTTTTATGCGTTTTTTAATATTCGGAATATATTTTTTTTCATTTTTCCACTTTATCACTTAAAATGCTGTCCTTAAAAAGAAGAAAAAATGTGCATTCATTTTTTGATCCGACAGACAGCAATTTAAATAAAATGAAACAAGAAAGAAAAATCATGCATCAAGCATAGATTATGAAACACTTTCCAACACTAAAAGGATATTGTAACAAGTCTTCCGCGTTTAATAAGGTGAAAGATGATATCTAAGTAAACAATTTGAAAAACACATAACACATCTGAAAACCCAATTTCAGCAAATACCATGTATAGTGGGAGAAGTATTAAAATACTTTTGTGAAGCCTTGCATATATGATCTATAGATTTGTATATATACTACATAGTATGCTAAAATTTAGTTCAATTAGGAAATGGAAAACACAGTTGAGTAATTTTTTGGGGTAACTATGTATATATGATCTATAGAATTTATGCAAGAAAATTGGTTAAATTTTTAAACGCATCCCACAACTGAAAACGTACTTCCTACAATTAGCGTTCATAGACGGTACTGCAACCGAATTATTTTGTGTGTCCCTGTAAATCACCAATAAATGCTGTGAACACTATATTCTACAAGAAGCATCTTGTAGCACTCAATAGTATGCCAATTAAAAAGAAGTACATACTGTAACATCTTTAAAATACATTGCAAACAATTTTTCCCCATAGATTATAATGAAACGAGATTCTTTTGAGTATCCTTGTAAACGAACTACAGTGAAACTTCCATTTAACGAAATCTCTTCATTACACTTAAAAACTTCGTTATGAAGAAAATTCGTTTAATAGAAATGAACTTAAATTCATGAAATTTTCCTTCATATATGAAAAACAGGTATTGGATTCAGAAGCATTTGATTCAGTTTCAATTATGAAGCCGTCTTTTACAAAACAGTTGCGTACGGTCGATGAAATCTCATCAAATTCCTAAGCTTTGACTCAAGCTTTCATCAGCTCCTGTTACACACGTTTTCAAACTAATGTTGTCACTACAATGTCTTTTTTTCTGTCTGTTTCGTTGATGTACATCAAGATTATTTGTTATTCCTTAGACTAACGGCTGAAGTTTAAAAGTTGTATTGGCAGGAACAAAAATAACTTTGATGTTTTTCGATTTGCATTTTAGAGAACATTCTTGTGGATGTACAAAGCAATAGTCTATCAGCAATGGCAGCTCAGAATGACGACTATCTGACTCTAGTTGATATTTTTTTTGCTTCAATGCATCTGGCGCAATTGCGTCACTGAATCTTCTATTATCATTGAATGTAAAAAAGGGATTTTGACTTCCTCCAACTGGAGTCTCGGTGTGGGAGAGTATAATGATAACAAGTGTTTTGCTTAGTGTGAAAAAAAAATGTTTTATTTAGCACCAAGTAGAGTGAAAATTATTTAAATGTGTTCATTTCCATACAATCCACTGAAATATATATTCGCATATCCATCGCAACAGCAATCGCTTAGTTTGAATTCTGTACACGTACAAAAGTGAAATAAACTTCGTTATATAGAATATATTTTTCGTAATAGGGAGATTAATTTACATGCTAATGGTGTTCAAAGTCAAAGTTCTGCAGAAAATTTCGTTAAGTAGAAAACTTCGTTAAATAGGAACTTCGTTAAAAGGAAGTTCCACTGTATAAATGTTACACACTCCATTTTCAATACTGAACATGCCACAGTAATCCGCAATAACATATATCAATTACATATTTACGCGAGATAGAGAGCGGACAGACGGACAGACAAACCGAATTCATAAGCACTTTTCAACTATGCTTAGAAGTGTTATTAAAATGAAAAAGAAAACTAGCACGAAACTGAATTTTTATTAAAAATTCGCGTGTTAATGGACTTAATTATCATTGAGGTCTTTAATAGACTCAACTTTCCAAAACAAATTTACAGATTTGTTGTACTGTGTGGATAGATTGCCACTTACATAGATTTAGAATATTGAACAAGAATTAAAACAATTAATTTTAAAGGTGTAAAAAGTTATTGTAAAATTTTTTTGAGAAAAATGAATTTGCAAAGAATTGTGATATATATTTTTTTAATTAGTTACCTCTAAGGGTTATGTAAATACATTTTCTGCCAATTATATGATAGTACATTTTTATTTTTACACACGTTTATTTAACTCAACGTGGATTTTGTATGTAAAGATGAAATCTTGTAATATATTTTTCACTCACTTCCTTATAGAATAGAATTATGAAGCGATACTCCTCCGGTTCTAACATTATCATTTACATCCAACTGCTGGATCACAGTAATAAAGCTAAACGAGATTCCCGATGAATGATTTAAAACAAGCACTGAAATATCGATCATAAATTTACATTTCAGATGGAGTTTCTTTTTTTCCCCTCATGCTTCTGGAAGATACGGAGATCGAATTTAATTGTTTATTTTATTTTATTTTGCTTTTTTGTAGCATTCCATAAAATCACATGTGGACGCACGTGAGTGTGTTGTCAAATCGTGTAAGTCATAATTTTTTGTATGATTTGTTTTGCTATTGTAAAATCAGTCATTGAAAAAAAGGGCGTATTATCCACAAATTTACGGTCCCGGAAAAGACATTTGTGGGCCCCTTATAACTCTCTTAAAATGTTGTGCGGCAAGTTTTATACAAGGATCACAGTAATAAAAGATTCCCTCTGAATGATGTGAAACAAGCACGAAATAACGATAATAAATTTACATTTTATACGTTTCTTTTTTGCTTCAAGTTTCTGAAAGATGTAGAGGCTGAATTTATTTGTCTATCTTATTTTATTTTATTTAGCATTCCATAAAAACACACATTTGGACACACGTGCGGATATTTTCATATCTTTGTAAGTCGTAATTTTATGTATGATTTGTTTTGGTATTTTAAATTAATTATGGAAAAAAGGCGTATTTTATCCCACAAATTTACGGACCAAGAAAAGACATTTATGGGTCCCTCATAACTCTCTTAAAATTTTGTGAAGCAAGTTTTATGCAGAAGGACCCAAAAGATAGTAGCTGTTACTACAAATGGAAGCGATACTCCTCCAGTTCTAACATTATCACTTACATTCGTCTTTTGGATCACAGTAAATAAGGCTGAACGAGATTCCCGCTGAATGATGTAAATTGTAAAACTAGCACGGAAATCTCTATAATAAAACTGTAAGTCATGTGACTGTCCTCAACAGTTCCGGGATGCCGCATCGCTTTTTCATAATGCCAAGCGGCCATTTTTATTCAAAATTATTTTTTCGAATAAACTGCATAAAAGTTACATTTTAAGAAAGATCGTTCAAAATAAATTAATATTTGAGAGATGACTTGCGTTCAATTATGTATATATTCTGCAATAACTTCAGTCGAAAGATTCGCAGTTCAAATTCTCTATTCATAAAAGTAAACAAAAAAAAGATTGATTCGTCGTGAACATTTAAAATATTAAATCATGGAGGTAATCATTCGCAAAGCAAGTTCTCCGCGAATGAATTTTTGGACCGCTGCCTCGCGTCAAAAAAATAATTCGCACCAGTGAGACAATCAAAGTTTACCATAATTATGTGCTATACAACTCAACTTTCGGACCTTTTCTTGACGTAAATTGAACTCATGTAATAATATTTAATGAATCAGATTTTTAGCATTTTTAAAATCGCTAATACAGCTTTTATTTATCGCGTGTACAAATTAGAAATGATACTTTGATTTTGAAATCAAATGTTTTGATTTATGATATTATTTCTTATTTATTTATTTATTTTCTCTTTTAAATGAAAAGTGTGAAGTATTTTAAATTTATGTAATATAAGCATTTTAGATTAAAGTTAAGTATTTTAAATGAAATGAGTGACAGGTTTATAATTTAAAATTAAATTAATTGTAGTATGAATGACGGTGATGGGAACGATATTTGGCGAATTATCATCTGCTCCCGGCTAACAAAAATACTCATAATTAAAAAAAAGAATAAAAATAAATAAATGATAGTTTGTTGTAAATAAATATTGATATACATATCAAAAATAATTTATAGAATTAAAATAAAAAATAAAAGTAAATAAACAACAATTTCCATAACAAAGTTTTCGCCAAATTGGCGGGGGAGGGGGGGGGGGAATCGCGCCAACGTGCGTATGTGACATTTGTGCCCAAAAAATATGCGAAATGCTACCATGATCGCAAAAGTTCATGATTTGTCTATTAGAATCTTCCGATTTGGCGAAGGATTAAGGGAAAATTAAATTATGAATAAATGTAACGTGTTGCAATGTTTAACATACGTTTAAGGGAGACCAAACTGGTCGCCAGTGGCGGCTAGTCTCTATAATAAAACCGTATGTCATGTGACTGTCCTCAACAGTTCCGGGATGCCGCTTCACTGTTTCATATGCCAGGCAGCCATTTTTATTCAAAATTATTTTTTCTAATAAAACTGCATAAAAGTTACATTTTTAGAAAGATCGTTCAAAATAAATTAATATTTGAGAGATGACTTACGTTCAATTATGTATACATTCTGCAATAACTTCAGTTTCAATTAGGTTCGCTGTTCAAATTCTCTATCCATGAAAGTAAACAACAACAACAAAAAAAGATTCATTCGTTGTGAACGTTTAAAATATTAAACCATGAATTTTTGGACCGCTGCCTGGTGTAAAAAAAAATAATCAGCACCAGTGAGACAGTCAAAGTTTACCATAATTCTGTTCCATACAACTCAACTTCCTTCGGATCTTTTCTTGATGTAAGTTGAACTCCGTGGTTGAACTCATGTAATAATATTTAATGGATCAAATTTCGAAACAAATTGTCAGCTTTTATTTTTCGTGTGTATTAATTAGAAACGATATTTTAATTTTGAAATCAAATGTTTTGATTTATGATAATATTTCTTATTTATCTATTTTCTATTTTAAAGAAAAATGTGAACGTCATGTATTTTAAATTGGAACAGCTGTCACGGACGCACCAGGGTTGGCGGAATTTTTGTTTTGCGCCATTTTGGCGAGAAAATCCCATTTTCAGGTACCTATTAGAGATTACTAAAACAGCATATACTTTTATTTTATTATGAAATAGTTTATTTTATATTAAAAACACACACACAATGATTAATTTATTATAAAGTGGGTTAAGCGGTTTTTGTCAAGAAAGATGAAATACATAACAACAAAAAATATGTGAAATGCCACCACGATCGCAAAAGTTCTTGATTTGTCTATTAGATTTTTCCGGTTTGGCGAAGGATTAAGGAAAAAAATAAATTATGAATAAAAATAATTTGTTACAATGCTTAACATACATTTAAGGGCGACCAAACTGGTCGCCAGTGGCGGCTAGTATCAATCATAAATTTGCATTTCATATATTGTTTGTTTTTTCTCCCTCATGCTTCTGGAAGATACGGAGGTTTTGAATTTATTCGTTTATTTATTTATATTTTTTTAGCATTTCATAAAAACGCACACGTGAGATTATAATCAAATCTTGTATGTCGTAATTTTATGTTTTATGTATAATTTGTTTTGGTATTCTAAAATTAGTCACGGGAAAAACATTAGGATCTAAAAGTAATACGTTTTTCGGTCTGTCTGTTTTCTTGTTCTTTTTTTTTTTTTTTTTTTTTTTTTAAACGTTATAATAGTTTTTAGCATTCGTAAAAATTGATCAATCGTCATGAAATTTCAACATATTGTTGAGGTACACAGCATTACTGTACATTTTTAAAAATATTCGTCGTATCGTATTCGTGCATCGGGGTATTTACAGGGACACCTCAAAAATTTAAATGTATCATCGTCTACATGCACATTAAAATAAGTGATATTGACAACAATAAGATTTAAAATGAATGTGGATTACATTCCAGCATCAGGTCAGGAAATCTGATTTTGTCCGAGCCCGACCCGGTTTGATTGGGAACGAGATAGAAATATTCTCTTTAGTTTCGGGTTCGGGTTGATTGTAATTGTTTTGGGTTCAGATCGGTTTCATGCTGGGTTTTTGACTCTTGCGGTTCAGTTTTAAATTTTTTGTAAAGAAATTTAAAGATTTTTTAACATAAAAAACTACATATTTGAGTATAAATGAGTGTATGTTTATTTTCTTACACAAAAAATAAAACTGATATTAGAGATATGATTATATAGTATTTTTTTTTTTCTTAACTGCATTGAAATGTGGATTAATGCATTAAAATAAGGGGATGAAGGGCATCGGATTCGGGGTCAGGTGGATTCAGATAAAACTTTCGGGTTCGGGTCGGTCGTTTTTTTTTTTTTTTTTTTTTTTTTTTTTAATACCGCTAACCAGGCCCCTACCTGCCCGGCATGAGTGCCTAGCTTGACGAGTTAGTACATGGGAGCGGGGCGGAAATCGCCTGATCACAGCATGACTGTGATCCAGCTGACTATAGTTTTGTTAAAATTGCTGCACTGCTTGCTCTCTAGTGGTTCGCTACAGTTCTCTTTGTTTGCCGGTTCAAGGTTTCTATTTAACTTTGTTGAATTGACAGATTTTTTAAAAAAGCAAACATTAAGGTAATTGATCTCGTAATTTGGAACCTTGATCAGGTGACGAGACCTTCACCTGACTAGGCACCCCTAGAGGTATAATTCACAGGTAATATGGAGGACTTTGCACCCACGACGGATTTTACATGCACCAGGCGCCTTTACCTTAGATTTACATATTTGTCATCTCTGTGGGTTGTCACGCTCATGGTAGATTGTCGCTGTAGTGTTTATCGCCTTTTTTGGGAGGCTGATTTCACTTTTCGTTTTTATTTGTCTCTGACAGGGTTTTTTGCCATTTTTATGGGCTCAGCCCTGTTGTGGGTTGTTTCTGTCTGTTATCATTCGTTGGGTTTTTGTCTCTTTCTTGATAAATTGATATTTCTAGCTTGTGCTAGAGCTGGTTGTCACATTTTGAAACTTGGTCTTCTTTTGATAGTTTCACTGGTTATTATGTCACTATCGTGAGTTTTGTCACATTGTAACTTTTGTTACTGGTAGTTGTCACATTGTAACTTTTGTTACTGGTGGTTGTCACATTTCTAGATCTTGACACTCATTTTTGTTTTAGCCACACACAGGGTGGCTTATTCTTTCAATCTCTATCATTTTTCATGTTTATGAAAAGTCACAGCAATCCATCGTTGCCACAGATTAATCTCGAAAAATGAAACATTTGAAGTTACTTAAAAAATTAATAACTCGAAAAGTATTTGTCACAAAATTGTTTTACAAACTGCGTTAGAATGGTAAAAAATTGTATTTTTCTTGATATAAATTTCAAATCTAATGATTATGTCGTTTTTCAAATATTAGATTTCAAAAATTACAAAACTTTACAATGGAGTACCGTAGTGAAACTTTTACGCGTAAAAAGATAATGATAAAGGCATCGTGGCTCGACGTGTATCGTGTATACTGGCCATAGCATGAGTAACGAATTATAGTAAACTTATGATTCTGTTAAAATATAAAAGTGAATTATGTATATACATTTTTAAAAAATAACGAAAAACATTTTATCACAAACATCAACAAATTTTTTTCTTCTATTTATTCCCTTATTCCAAAGATATCGTTTTATCGTCTGCTGCCATAGCAACATGAATTAAATTTCATTAAAAAAAATTGCTCAGTGATAGAAAAATATTTTTCTAAATCGAATGGTTATTGAACAACTAAACACTTTAATAGGGGAATTTTTATTTGTTATTTAGATATTTTAAAATTGTTTGTTGTCATTGCGTTTTTATTCTGAGTTTATTTATTTTTTAAATAAAAGCCGTGTGTGGCAATCTATATTCTGCCTTATAGCAGAATTTTCCCCTCTTGTTTTTGTCACTTTAACTCACCCGTGCATTATAGCTGAAGGTTTTTATTTTTTTTTTCCTTCCTGAACACGCTTAATGCGATCAGTCCATTGAATCCTAATGGCTGTTATCACTGCTTTTGAATTTTGTGCAATTTGTTATAATCCGACTAGTGTAAGGCTCTGGTGTAGCTTGCCACAAAAACATGAAAGTAAGAAAAATCCCGTGAAGTCGGTTAACATTATTTGTTAAAAATTACTTTTGTAAGTGATCTGAATTATCATTATAAAATTATTTAAGAAGACAAGAAGAAAAAGCATGTGTTAATCCCGAATTCAAGGCCGTAGGAACCACTGTTCCAGTGCAAAGACATTTATGTTCCCCAAAAAGCGATTGTTGCCATTTTAGGGAGGATAGAGGGGCAATTATCCCTTCCCAAGAAATTTGATAGTATTCAGAAAATGCATCAATCATCACAGATCAGACTTCCAGAATTTTCAGTAAATTTATAATAACTTGTCAGATTTATCTAAAACAAAAACGTTAGTATTAAATAATCACTTTAAGTACAGAAAATAATAATTATCAATAATTTTTGCTAAAGATTTGCTATTACAACATTATCAAAGTGAGACATATTTATCATTAATGAGTACTTTGACTAATTTAAAAAAAATATATATATAAGAATAAAATTGTATCAATTACTTATCAGCTGTGCGCAATAAGATCAAAAGAACTTATCTCCTTCAAAGCAAACTCCTCCTCCATCCCCAATGAATTTTTGAAATGGCGCCCCTGCTAATAGCTCAGTTAAATCATTATGTGCAAGTTTTAAACAGGAACTTAAGAATTAACTTTTGATTTTACCAATGTTTTTTTCCTATATAATCTACTGAGTATATCTAGGCATTTTTAGGGGGGGGGGAATTGTAACCCCTTAAATCTTCCTTTGTCATTTTTTTTCTAAATAAATGAAACAAGGCCTTTAATTTCGATATTCTCTGAAACCTTCCTCGTTAAAAAATTCTTCTCCTGAATCAGACAGTGCATTTTCTTCAGGAATAACGTATCCCTTTACTGTAATTTTACTGTAATTTTACTGTTTTCTTAATGTATGAATTTAATAGTGCCATTTATTCATAACCCCTAAAAACTGACCCTGTCATTTTTTTTTTCTAAATGAATCAAACGCTCATATTTTGATACGATTTTAAACGTCTCCCTGTCAAAATTTCTTCTTGTGAATGAAACAATGCCTTCTACACAATATTCCTCAAACCTGTCCCTGAAAAAAAAAACTTTCCCTATAAATTAAACAATGCCCTTTACTAGACTGTTCCCTAAACCTTTACTCACCAAATTTCTATTACATGAAGCAAACAATGCTTTTTAATTAGGTACCCTTTAAACTACCCCCTGTTCTCATAAATGAATTAAACAATGCCTTTTACTGCAACATTCCTAATTCTCACCCAGCCAAAATTCTGCTTCATGAAGTAAACAATGCCTTTTAGTCTATTACCTCTTGATCTCCCCATTCATAGTTTTCTCCTAATGAATCAAAGTCTTTTAGGCCTTTTTAAGAATTACGTGATTTCCTGGATGGTGTTTCTCAAGGTAAGTTTAAAGAAACTATTGTAGAGCTTGTGTTTTGGATCGTCAGCACCGGATCTCTTTTCGGTACGTCCACAGGTCTTTTGGATGCCAGCAGTGTTGAATCCAGACACTTTTCTCCGGGAGGGATTTCTGTCGCTCCGGGGGGGACATTTTAGTGTTCCGGGGGGGAAATTGCACTTTTTAACCATTAAAAGCATAAAATTTCAAATCTTCCGGGGGGGGACATTTCAATGCTCCGGGGGGGACATTCCCCCCCGGGCCACCCCCTTGATTCAACACTGGATGCCAGCGTCTGTAGGGGAGTAACGAGGTATCTTCAAACTGAGCTGCTCGTCTTTGTGGGCGTCCCATTGTAAATCTCTGGGAGTACCCCCAGCTCTTTTGGGGTGGGTTGTCTACTTTTCACCACCACATTGTAGGCCTGGCATTATCTCCCTTCTTTTTGTGTCATTATCTTTAGTCTTATTGTCTGACCGTTTTTTTTTTTCAGTCGCATGTTCATCATTTATAAATTGTCCTTTCAGCACATCTCTTTCACATTCATTTAATATTATATTTTATTTATTTATTTATTTTTGGTCCAGTTTAGACTTAACTATTCTTAGTCGTTTTCGATAGACTGGTCCACTAGTTTTTGCTATTTTCTTTCCTTCGTTTCCTTTACCGTCATTTTCTTCCTGATATGGGTTTTGGATGTTTGTACGTTGGTCAGCTATTGTTGAACATTGCTTATAGTCAGTGATTTACGATAGTTTGAAATTAATCTTAGTTTGAAATAGTAGTATGAAATTAATCGTCATTATATCTAACTCAACGCTTACAGCCTCATTACAGTGTTTATAGATATTTTCACAACATGCTCAAAAATCCCTTGTCTATCAATGATGTAATCTTTAAAAAGCGTACTTTGCAAGTAATAAGGGGGAAAAAACTGTGATTTTTGAGGGGTTTTTCATAATTTCTCATATTTGCCCGAAGAAACTTTGTTGGACAACTTCAGATTTGCATTCATCACCCCAGAAAACATAAAGTAAGCCACTAAAACAGTTACACCAGAATTTTCCACTTCAAGCTCATTTTACATATAAGTCCTTAAGAATACGTGGGTGCAAAGATGTCTTTTTCATTTACACCGCCTCTTAACGGGACATGGAATACAAAGAATCTACGTGATGACTCAAATGATTTCTATGGAATATATGGCTCACATTGGAGTATACTGAGTGATCGACTCACTCATAATTACATTTTTGTGCGTTATTCAACTAAGTGATCATAGTATGTTATTGTTACATCTTCTTCTGGACGGTTGGCTGGCTAATTTTTAATCGCGCTCGGCTTTGCTCTTAAAGCTTAAAAACATCTTTCACTTTCTATGTGATCTTTCTATCTTAATACATCACTGAGTCAGGGACTCGGGTTAGCCCTTATTCACTGACCATTGTCGGGTCGGAGCTTTGTCTTCTCCGTCAGCGATATTAATTTGTACAATTGCCTTTTTCACAAATATTGTTTTCGTTATATTCATTTATCTACTGTTCCGGTAAACAGTAAATAGACCGTCGGCACAGCTTCGGCTAAATTTTGTATTTTTTCTTTATTTTTTAAGACCTTAATAAAGGGGACCGGGAGGGACATCTATGTTCTACACACTTGGTGTTTACTAGTCTCAACAGTCCCTCTCAGGCAGTAAAACTCATCCCGAATTTAACCTTAAATCGACTAGAAATGAAAGAAAATTAATCTGTATTTCCATACAATTATGGAAAAAAAAATATTCTATAATTATATGTCTAATATCCATTTTATTCTTTGTGTAGAAAAATTAGTGTATATATATATATGTGTGTGTATGTGTGTGTGTGTGTAATATGTGTGTGTATAAGAAGAATAAGAAATGGATGGAGTGCTTTTGGGAAGAACAATATTATTCTGAAGAGTAACATGCCTCTTTGTTTGAAAAGAAAGGTGTTTAACCAATGTGTTTTGCCTGCACTAACTTATGGAGCAGAAACATGGACGCTAACAAAACGGATGGTACAAAAATTACAAACAACACAGCGAAGTATAAAAAGATGTATGCTAGGCATAACCAGAAAAGACAGAAAGAGAATAACTTGGATAAGAAGACAGACGAAAGTTTTTGACATCATTGAGAGAATTAAACGGCTAAAAAGGAAATGGGCTGGGCACATTGCAAGAAGATAAGACAATAGATGGAGCACAAACACCCTACAGTGGTATGCTAGAGATGTAAAACTACCAAGAAGGCGACCTCAAATAAGATGGAGTGACGAAATCAGAAAAGTAGCGGTGTTAACTGGATGACTAAAGCATTAGACCGGCAACAATGGAAAAATCTGGGGGAGACCTACATCCAGCAGAGGATTGAAAACAGTTGTTGTTGTTGTTGTTGATGATGATATATAAACATATTTAATTATTCTATTTTTTTCATTTAATTTGTATTTTTCATTTTAAAAATTTTAAGTGTCCTCGTTTTAGCCGTGCTCGTATTAAACGAGTTCGACTGTGTTCATATAGGGTAGATGTGCCAGTAATAGACACCCTTAAGGAATTTCTTTAAAAATTATTTTTTAATTAATAGTTATAATTATTATAGCCCACTTTTTTTAATATTATATTAATCTATCAACATCATTTAATCAATCTCATAGTCTCATTTCCCAATGGGAATCAAAATTTAATTGTAAATAACAGAAATGTATCAAAACACCCAAAATTCCAGTAATGGACACCCTCTCTTCCAGTAGTGGGACACTCTCTGTTCCAGTAATGGACACCCCTCAAAAAATAATAGGTAATTGATTTTATGATTGTATTTAAAACCAAAATTTAATGAAAGCATATTAATGAAATAAAATAGTCATTTTCAAATAAATTTAACAATTAGGATATCAATAATTAATAAAATATTTATGAGACTAATTCACTGTTTAAATTAATTGTTGTCATTATCACAAGATCAATATTTTAATTATTTCAGAAGAAGGTTTAAAATACTAAATTTCAAAGAATTATATTTACCAAATTATTAAGTCATATAGGGGGGGGGGGTTTAGAAGGGTTAGTTTAAAAAAAATTAAAGTGTCTTGGCATACCAGTGCATGGAATCATATTTCTTTTTAGTCTTAACAGTTAAACTTCCTAAAACTGCTTTATATATTACTTTTAGTAATTTGGATAAAATATATCGAATAAATGAAAGTGTAGGTTGAATGTTTTTTAAATACTAAATAAAATTATTTCAAAATAAAATATCAGAACTGACATTTGAACCCCTTGATCTGCAGATTTACTACTTTCATTGCTACTATAAATTTAATATTATAGGGATTTTTTATGTATGTAGTTCTTTTGTCAGAGATGAATAATGAAACATTTAAGACAAAAAATAATAGATTTTTAAGAACTTGTGCAATTTAAAAAAATGTCTTTTTTTAAATGGGGAGAGTTTGAACCCCATGAGCCCCTCATTTTCCCATGCCCTTAAAGATTATTCTCTGCTTCCTGATGGGTGTTGATTGCCGCATTATAAAATATGCAAGGTACGGCTTACAGAAAAATAATTTGATAACAATCTTTAAAAAAATTATTAATTATTTGAAATTAATAAAAACAGCTTTATATAAAAATATATATTATTACATTCTGGTAAGTGAAATTAAAAAATTATATTTGATTACTTAGCTTTTCGGTTAAATAAAAATATATATATATATATATGCACTATGAACATTACTGAAATTGCTTTTCGGTATGTCCACATGGGGTGTCCATTACTGGAAATTGAATAATTAAGCATTCCAGTAATGTACCATGGTCGTAAAACTTGAAAAACAAACGAAATTTCGTAAATTGCCATTGGTATGTAAAATTCAAAGTTTTCTATTATTGTCTAAACAAAAACATGCAATGTTTTTAAGAAAATAAAAAATATATGAATTGTTTAAGTGAAGCCAGCTCTTAGCATGTTTATTAAGATTTTCAAAGAAAATCTGTGAAACTGTGAAACATTATTTTCTGCTTCCTGATTGGTTTGATTAAGAGTGTCAACAATAACCTAGCTAGATTATAAAATAAGCAATGAGGAATTATGAAAAAATATATAAAAGGATAAATTTTTATTGGTTATTTTTTTATAAATCAAAAACTTTTACTGGAAGGGTGTCCATTACTGGCACATCTACCATATATATACATATATATAATATATATATATATATATATATATATATATATATCTGGATTTTCTATTCAGTTCAGTCGTTAACATTTTTGAGAAATGTTATTCATGACTAAATAAAGCTTATGTCAGTAATTTGTCGATGCGGATCAGTGGTTCTTACTTGAAAGAGTTTTAAAAATTTACGTAATGTGTTAACAGGCTTCTCGTCATTAATCTCAGTAAATCCATCTCATTATTGATATGACGTAATAATCTTATTAGTTGCGTAACTTATTTAATGATCAAAATGATTTTTCGGTAATAGAAAACGAGAATAACCAACCGCAACAGTATACATTTTTTCAAAGTATTGGCACACTCTTTTATTTAACTTAATGTGGTTTTTGTATGTAAAGATTGAATTTTGCAATCGATATTTTACTCACTTCCTGACAAGCTAGAATTATAAAAATTATATACAAAGGTGTGTTTCCGATGACAGTACACAAATTAATATTTTTAGAACTTAATTATAAATTAATAACTTAATTTTAAGGCATTTTTCCATTAGCCCACCACAGGTGATAAATCGGGAAGTATTTTTTATAATTTTATAAGCGTTCAAAGCTTATCTTGAAAATCAAACCAAATTTCATGACTGCAATTCTTAATTTTTCAAGGAAAAAAAAAATCCGGTACAATCCGGTACGATATGGCGCGGGCACCGAACCCGATTATGGAAGATTCACCACCGTTTTTACGCTTGATAGAAAGTGAATTTATTAAAAATATATATATATAACTTTTGTTCTTTTACACGATATGGCAACAGGAAAGAAAAAATAGCATAATTTAAACTAACTATTTGGGATTTGTAAGTTGCAAAAGAGTTTAATGGATTAATCTAAAGCGCCAAACCACGCTCGGCAAAAAAGGCCAACAGGCTGTGAAACTGCAACAATGCAATATTTTAAACACTAAAAAGTAGAAAATTGAATAAAAAAAATAGAAAGTGTAATTTTTTTTTTTAACGCACACTTTTATCAATTGAATTATCAATTTAGTGTTAATTAAATTGTGATTATACATTGAGAAAACAACTTACAAATCACGAATAGGTAGTTTAAATTTTTCTTTTTTTTTTAAATTTCCTGTTGCCCTATCCTAGAAAAGAACAAAAATTATATATATTTTTTAATAAATTCACTTTCTACCAAGCATAAAAAAGGCAGTTAATCTTCCATAAATCGGGTTTGGTTCCCGCGCCAAATTAATGTATTGTAACGGAATTTTTTTTTTTGGAAAAATCATGAATTGCAGTCACGAAGTTTGGTTTCATTTTCAAGATAAGCATTGAATGTTTATAAAAGAGTGTATCTTAAAAAATATTTTTATTACTTTTATGCTTATTATTATTATTTTAGAATGTTTATTTTCATTAAAGAATAGTCCATAATTAATGTAAAATACACGTTTCACATTCATTTATATCTAAGGATAACAACTTAATCAAAAAATAGAATTTTAATTTCGTGAATAATTGTTGTCATCTGTTTATTCAAAGTATCAATCAAAATTCTGATAATGTATATTCCTATCATATGTACACTCTTTTATTTAACATAACTTGGTATATGTACATAAAAATTAAATTTTGTAATCGATTTTTCACTCACTTCCTGACAGGGTTACAATTTTGACCGACCAAAACAAATTTTAACTAGGACATTGGTCAAAACTAGTTTTTACCATATTAAAACTGGTCAAAATTGGTTTTTAACCACTAAGAAGTAGTCTAAACTCTATTAAACAACTTTAGCTTACATAAACTAACCCAAACTGTATGTGAGCATTAATGTCATACATTATATAGTGAATAATTAATATTAGTAATTATTAAATGTAGATGGATTTTTTTTCTTTTTTTTTATGTAATTCGACAGAAATATTTTCTAAGTCTGGAGGCACAGCAGTGCCTCCGCCAAGTCGAGAAAGTACAACCATAAGCATCCTTTTCTGGAAGCAACTCAAGGCACTTTTGACATTCCCATATCTTTGCTTTGGAGTATCCCAAAAACTTGAAACTTCGGTTATCTAGAGTATGTGGCACACAGAACAAAAATTTAAAATTTCCCGTTTATGTCTTTTCTAGTTCAGACGCTATATGAACTCAAAGTTTCGATTTTTTGTCACTCACTCACTCACTCACCCGTCATCAAAGAGATAAGGTAGATCCCATAGCCATAGAAACTTGAATTTTGGAATTAAGGTAGTGTTTAGGATAAAATAAAATAAAAAAATTATAAAAGCCAGAAAATTCGAAAAAAAAAAAAAACATTCGCAAATTCCAAAAATTTCAACAAATTGAAAAAAATACGATCTTCTAGTTTTAGAAACTTAAAATTTGGTGTGAAGGTAGTGTTTAGTATTCACAAAAAGAAAACATCAAAAACACAATAAAAATCGAAAATAAAATCAAAAAATCGAAAAATTTGAAAAAAATCGAATATTTGAAAATAATTCGAATTTGTTGCGCTAGAAACTTGGAATTCGGAATAAAGGTAGTATTTAGGATACAAAATACGAAAAAAACTAAAAAATCTGAAAAATTCAAAAATTCAAAAAATTCGAAAAAATTTTGAAAAAATGAAAATAATTTTAGCTTTTAGCTTTAGAAACTTAAAATTCGGCGTAAAGGTAGTGTTTAGGATTCAGAATAAGGTAAAATTAAAAACACAATAAAACTCGAAAATAAAATCAAATAATCGAAAAAATCGAAAAATAAGGAAAATTTGAAAATAATTCGATTTTATGGCGACAGAATCTTGAAATTTGGAATAAAGGTAATATTTAGGATACTAAAAAAGGAAAAATTTTAAAATACGGAAAATTCGAAAAAAGAATCCGGAAAATTTGAAAAAAAAAAAGAGTAAGAAATTTTAATTATTTGATCTCATAGTCTTAGAAACTTAAAATTTGGAGTATAGGTAGTGTTTAGGATTTAGAAAAAGAAAAAATTAAAAACACAACAAACATCGAAAATAAAATTAAAAAATCGAAAAAAAAAACGAAAATTTGAAAATAATTCGATTTTGTAGTGCAAGAAACTTGAAATTTTGAATAAAGGTAGTATTTAGGATACAAAAAAATAATTTTAAAAAAATCCAGAAAATTCGAAAAAAAATTCAAAAATTCGAAAAAAAAAATTAAAAATGGAAAAAAAAATCGAGCCTTAGAAACCGATCGAGAAAAAATCGAGCCTTAGAATATAGCCTTAGAAACTTAAAATTCGGCGTAAAGGTAATGTTTAGGATACAGAAAAAGTAAAATATAAAACATAATAAATTCTAAGATAAAATAAAAATCGAAAACGATCGAAATTTCGAAAAAAAAAATCGATTTTGTTATGCTAGAAACTTGTAATTTCTAATAAAGGTAGTATTTAGGATACCAAATAAGAAAAGAATTAAAAAATCCGGAAAATTAGAAAAAAAATCGAAAAAAAAAATTGAAAAATTTAAAATAATTCGATCTTGTAGTTTTAGAAACTTAAAATTTGGTGTGAAAGTAGTATTTACGATTCAATAAAAGGAACAATTAAAAAATTCGTAAAATTCGAAAATAAAATCGAAAAATTTAATCTACAAAAAATTAAAAAATCGAAAACAATTGGATTTTATAGTGCTAGAAACGTGAGTTTTAAGATAATTGTTCTATTAGCTAGTACACCCCTCCACCCCCCTAATTTTTTTATGTTATTTTCCCCGGATTATGCTTTTATTTTCTTCGTATACAAGAAACGTTCCGCTATAGACTGGCTACGCTATGGGCGGTTTCTTTATTTCGTTTTCTTTCGCAAGTTGTATTTGTACTCTATTTAATTTGCATATGAAATATGGATTGTTAAATTATGTTAGCTCCACAAAAATTTTCACAGCTCTCCCTCCCCTCTCGACATTACTGGCTGGTTATGGCTTGATAGTCCTTTCTAAATAAAATCATGGTGACTCTAAGGTTCTCTTGATTTATCTCTAAATTGAACCTAAATGATTCTAAGAAGACGGATCACAGATTTACCATATTGACATGACAATCAGAAAACATAGAAATAAAATAAAAAAATTATAAAAATCGAAAGTTTGAAAATATTTCAATTTTGTAGTCCTAGAAGCTTGACATTTGGCAGAAAGGTAAGGTTTAGGATATAAAGTAAGAAAAAATTAAAAAATCTGGGGAAATAAAAAAAATAAAAAATAAAAAAATGAAAAAACGAATGAAAAAACGAAAAAAAAAACCTTTCATTTATTGGAAATTTGCGGAAATTTTAATTTTGTCTTTCTTTTTATCCTAAACAGTACTTTTATGCTAAATATCAAGTATCTAGTGCTGAGACGCTGAGAGATGGATAGCACGTATCCTGGAAGCAATTGAGAGTACTTTTCACTCCCCCCTCCCATAACTCAGTGCTTCCCTAGGAACCTGAAACTGTTTTTTATATACAGGACTTATCTACAGCAAACGAAACTAAAGCTTCAAATTTTTGGTACCTGCAAGAGACAGCATATAGGCTTAGCGAAAACCAGTGGATGATCTCCAAAAAGAGCCCAAAATCAAGAAAAAAGGATTACTTACAAAAAGAAGTGAAATCTCTTCTAAAACGTCACCTGTAAAAAATGCAGCCAAGTCTCCTGACTCTTTTACCGTAAAAAGTTCTGAGATCGTGTAAAGCCAAGTTTAGCTATCTTATTAACTCTGGAACTTTCATTCACAAATCACTCCTAGTTTCTACATCTTCAGTTAATTATTATTTTGTGACTTGGCAATTACGTAACACGAGAATGTGATGTATATAATTAGTCTTAATCAAATAATCCCATCCCCTCCCATAACATATTAAGGTGTAATAACTTCCCTGTCCGTATATAATTAGCCTTAATCAAATTACCCCCATCCCATCCCATAACATAGTAAGGTGTAATAACTTCCCTGTGCTGCGTAATTGCCAAGTCACAATTAATAATTAACTAAAGATGTAGAAACTAGGAGTGATTTGTGAATGAAATTTTCAGAGTTAATAAGATAGCTAAACTTGGCTTTACGCGATCTCAGAACTGTTAAGGTAAAAGAAGCACGAGACATGGCTGCATTTTTTACAGGTGACGTTTTTGATGGGATATCATTTTTCCTAAAGGGTAATTAATGAATTACGATTTGACATTTGGTAAGTAGAAATGAAAAATTTGAAAATATTGATTTAAAATTTGTAAATTTCATAATGCACCAAATGTGCAAACTCTTGATGAGTAAAAATATTACGTTTAGCTGACTTAGAAAAAAAAAAAAAAAAAAAAAAAAAAAAAAGGAGAAGGTTCTGAATTCGACGCGTATGTATTTTTTCTTTCTTTCTTTCTTTTTTTTTTTTTTTTTTTTTATGTATGTATATATGTTCATCGGTTACTCCGAAACTACGCGACCGATTCAAGTTTTTTTTTTTTTTTTTTTTTTTTTTTTTTTTTTTTTTTTATTGAAAGAGGATACTCTCGAATTGTTGCAATTTAAATTTCATCAAAATTGGTTCAGTACTGTTTCAGAAATTCAACAACAAAATATATAAATAAAAAAAATAAAAAAATTAAACATCTTTAAAATATTTCACTTTTAAAGATTTTCATCAAGTGTTGTAGATCAAGTTTGGCGAAAACTGGGAATGAATCTTCTGTAATCGGATTCCACGCATTTTACCTTTCGTGTTTTCCAGTAAAATTAGCTAAAATTTTAAAACCAAGGAATAATATGGAGGATATCTTTTTCCACCGCTACAGGCTAGAAGGACTTTTCGTAGTCGTGTTTTGTACATCGGCTGCTCGTGTAACGAAGGGTGCTTCGCATCCAGGTAACCCGACAATTCGCAAGCAGCTGACGTACAACAGAATGATGAAAATTGTTTATTTTATTGGCGATGCAATAGCGAATTTTTAAGTATTAACATGTATGAGATAGAAGAACAGTTTTGAGATTGACTAGTTTAAAAAATATTTTTTATATATTTATTATGATGTTAAATGAATCACTTAAAGATAAAACAATTCAGCGTTAAAACTTTTTTCCAAAAAACGCTATAGAAGGAAATGATTTGACTACAGATGGAAATGATTTCAAGCTTCTTGCTCCAATATTAATACGGTTGTTAATTCCAAATATGAAAGTGAAACTAGTCATAAAAATGTGCTTCCTGGAAGACAAAGATTACGCAAAAAGGTTATATGTCAAGACAGATCGAGTCAGGAAGCAATTCTCCTCCGCAGTCTGCAGTTTCAATTTCGTGTCAGAAGTTACGAATCACCCAATTAAAAGTAGGATATCGATTCGGTGTTCATTAGTTGCTCAACCCATCGGCATATTAACATTCTAAAGAAGGATAAACCTGGTTTTTTTATTTTGCCTTGGATTTTCTCCAGGATTGAAGGTCTACAAGTTTTCCACTTATTGCTCGCCCACACCTTATATGAACAAAAACGCTATAGTTACATCAAATGATTTCTTTTATCTGTATTATAAAGCAAAAACATGTCCGTGAGTAACGCTATTGTCATATTGACGGTGGCAACACCTGCGGAATAAATTTTGCTTTTACTGCAATTTTTTTTTAACTTCTAAACATTGCACAATTTCAATTTTTACACCGTCGAATAGAGAGAAAAAAAAAAAAAAAAGTGTTCTTTGAAATGCAATTTGTTTGCGCAACTTAACAACAATTAATGCGACTCTAACTCAATTTACTGATTTTTTATGTATTTTAAAATAATTTTTAAGCATGCTTTCTTTTTTATTGCGTGCAGCCCGATTACGAAAGATTAACCCACTTGCAGTTAAAACAAGATAAATAGTTCGTTTAAATAGTTCATTTGTGTTCGACTAGTATTGCATAACGAAAGTAAAACTTTATCAATATATAAATAAAAAAATATAAATAAAACACAAATTTAACAATCATGTAATCGATGACTTCTTTTGTCTCATACAGAATAATTCCTTTGTTCATCGCTATTCTTACCTATTTATCTGGGTTGTGCCTTGATGTACGGACCCAATTTTTTCACAGCATTTGTCTCCCACTCACCTTTAAATAATTCTAAATTTTTGTGTCTCTGGGATAATTATTTCCAGAGATATTAACTTTTTACTGGAATTCTTAATGATCTGATCAGGCACATATAGTTTTGAAGAATGAGTTGTTATCAACTATTGTGATCACAGTTATCACCAAATGTAAATATTTTTGAGCACGTGCAATTTTCTTTGTTGACATTTTCCGATGTGACATTAATTCTTCTAAATTTATAATTCTAACAGTACTAAACAATTTTTATTTTTGAGTCCAATGGTTAACTAATGTTCCACCACAATTTATAAACATTCACTAATGCTTAATTATTAGCCTAATTAAAATAATTATTATTGATATAATTGACAAAGTTTATTCCCGCACACGTTTCAGATGGACTATTCCTAATAATTTTCTTTCTAAAACTTTATTTCTAAATTAAGCACTGATAAACAGTTTAAGAAGAGTTTCATATTTAGTCACAGAATTTTCGAATGTGAAGGTGGCATTGTACCGACTTCTGTGATATTTTTAACAGACGCCTTTTTTTTAGTTATTAAATTTAACGTAGATAATTTTAATTACTTTTAACCCTTTTTTGCCGATTCTCTGATTAATACTTTTAATGTTTTCCACTGTTATTTTTTAACTTCCTAGTTCTATTAACTTAAATGACTTTCATGGTACCTCTTGGTTAATTTCCAAGAACTCCCCTGTCAAAATTTGTTGTGATGAGTGCAAAGATGTCATTTTATTTTATTTGAAAAATACTTTTATTCCTTTCCTGAGCACAGAAATTTTCAATATGAGAGCAAAGATGCCACTTCATATTATTTTGAAATTGTATTTTTCCCTGATGACCGCAAATATGTCATTGGAATTTGTTTTGAAAATGATGTCATATTAAATTATTTGATCCACATGGTGTTTTTTGGTCATTAAAACCCAACATATCGTTTGAATTTATCTTGAATATTATAGTTATTATATTATTTTTATGATCCACAAGGTGTCTTTTGTTCAATAATCTAGAAACCTCACTCCCTGTCAAAACATTTTCTCGATGAACACAAAGATGTCATTTCATATTATTTTGAAAGTGCGTTATTGCTTCCTATTTTTTTTCCAAGTCAATAATACTGTACGATTTTTTATTTAAATATTGTTATTCTCTCCCCCTGTTAAAATTAATTGTTATCCATGAATGTACAAAGATGCCATTTCGCTAATTTTAAATTTAACACATTTATACTGTGAGTCACTTGGTGTTCATTAATATTTTTAAGATCTCCTCCAACAAAATTTCTACCGATGAACACCCAGGTGCCAATATACCAAATCTGTAAATATTGCATGATCTCATGATGCCAATCTATGTAAATATTCTTAAACCTCTCCATGCCAATTTTTCATCCATGAATACAAAGATGCTTTTGTAAAATTGAGCTCCCCCTAAAAAGTTCTCCCCCAACACGCATTGCATGAGTCTTAGGGTGTCCATTCTATTTAGCGTACTGAAACCTGCCATGTTTTTTATCTGATGAATACAACATCTTCCGTAAAGATGAATATCAAGGTGACCATTTACTGACAACTATTATTCCATGGTTTTAACTTTGGAGCGTGCTTGCTGCTTTCTGCTCACCATTTCCACCCTCTTGGTTTTGACGATTCAGCACAAACTATCCCCCCCCCCTTCCACTGCCCTCCTTTTATCGTTTTTTATTTTTACCCCATTTTAGACCATATAATACTTTAGCCATTTTCGATGGATTCGTCCAATGGTTTTTGCTTTTTACTTTTCTTAGGTTCACTTACTATCCTTTTCTTCCTCGATATGGTCTCGAGTGCTCGCTCACAGGTCTGTATTTTTCTTCATGTTCCGCTCTTTATTCTTGCTGACCATAGTTATTCATTCATCTACTTGTTTGCTTCTCCTTGTTCATATCTTTTCCAGTCATTACTCCAATATGACATCAAGAAATAATCGGAAAGTTATCATGCCACTAGCACAAAATCTAGACTAATGCTAATTTCCATGTCATCTCCTCACAATAGCACAATATCCAGACCAATGCTAAATAATTCTCAGAATGGTCAAATTTTGAAATTTTGTCAGTGGGGGCCCCCATTTTATAACATCATAGATTGTGTGGAATTTAGCTTCTCATCCTGCATGAACTCTGTCCTAAAGGATAAACAAACAAAACTAAGTAGAAATTCTTCTGTGCAAATCTATAATCTACAGCGCCATATTTTAGACACTTTAAAAAATGCCTTGTAATCCAGAGAAAAGCGTAATGGATTCATGGATACAGTAACTGAGATAGATATGCCCTTACATTCTGTGGATGCTGTTGATTCTACTAAATCAGACCAGTTTGTGGATTAACCGGCTACAAAATCTTGAAGCCAATACCGTTAATTCTAAAAGAGCCCAATTTGATGAAATCATCAAACGTCTGCAAAAACTTTAAGCCAAAACTTTAGATTCCTAGTTAACATCAACCCGTATCGACGTCGTTCCCAATCCCTTACGCTAAATTCAAGATAAAGTCCACAGATTAACGAATAATAGCAATTCTTCATCTAAAGATATGTTGCTCAAGATTTGGAACACGGCAAAGGACCAGCTTTCTTACATAACATGTAAGTTCGCACAATTACAAGAATTATTGAACACGACCTTCAAAAATTCGCTGAAATTCTCCAATTTCTTGCAATTTGAGGAAGTATTCTCCGCAATGGGACATTATTTCTCTTCAGAGGGAATGAAGGACGGTTTGCATCACCTAATTTCGGAGGTTCTTCAGAAGTATTTTGATATTCAAGAGAAAATTGCCGATACTCTACTGGAGGAATTCCATATCTCTATTGACAAATTACTACAGTTCCATAATTTTCAACAAGACAGCTGATGGCATTCTGGCTTCAGTCATTGGAACGTCATTTACATACATCTGAGAATATGAGCTCGGACTTTAAGTTGACCTACACGAGTATTTACATGAGCAGCTTGCTCTCATTTCTTCAAAAATTGATAGCATTTAAGATGTTGCCGTGGCTCCCTCCTTTAAGGTAGCAATATAACATCAATCATCAACCTTAAGTGAAGTTAATACTCTCCTAGCTAAATTAAATGATCATTTGTTAGTTCTCCCTCCAACAGGCTCTCCTGCTCCTTCCGCGGCTAATATTCATAAACTAAAGTCAGAAATATATCCATCACAAGCAATTACTCTTCAAAATCACTCTGATACGTTTGATGAAGTTAATGTTCGACTGCGCAAAATAGATTATAAGGTTCAAGCTTTGCTCCCTCCGTCTACTGAACTTGCTCTTGCTAATGAGTTTACTCCACAGGCATCTACTACGGAAGTTACAATGATGGCACATACAATAACCAACTCATTTCATTCTTGTAACAAAGCCTTTAGATTTCAAAGAGCGTTTCAACTGGATACTCTGGCTTCTACCACATCTCAGACAATTAAGACTTCATTAACAGCCAATCACTTCAACTTAAATGATTTTTATTGCTTCGCCTTAAAATCATCTAAATATCATAGCTCAAATAACAATTGGTACTTTCTTACAACAAAGTCAGCACATAAATCCCTACTAAGTCTTGGTGGCCTCTTCACAACATAGGATTAAACCGCGCACATAATGAATTCACAGATGCTTTCGTTGTCAAGAGATGGGTCTTCTTTCCCGTTTTTGCCAGAATCAATTCGTTGTGCCAACATTGGCCTTGCTAATTCAGAGAAAGATTGTTATAATCTCTCCAGCTGCATCAATTGCATCACATACAATAAAATTTTAAGAACTAATCATGACACTCATCACAAATCTTCAGACTCTGCTTGTTTTACTGACAGTCAAGTGTCTTTTCATCGTTAGTGATTTGTGCTCATCATAGTGCTTCATCTTAAAGTAAATAGTTTTGTGATCATCATTGTACATTTTTTTTCTTCTTCTGAGTCGACATTAATCCTCTGCAAAGTGCAAATTCCAAGCGTTACTCATTTATCATTGGCGCTATTAAAGCGTTTCATCATTGTACTATCACAATTTTCTCTCTATTCATCGATCTATACATCTCCTGCCTAGTGTCGTGCTTGGCTGGTAGTTGGTTATGTGAACTTTTTATCAATTAGAAACTTTTGAACTTTTAGCATTTTCCCCCATCGCATCCATTATTTCCATCTTATTACTCGTCACCGAGCAGGCTCAGTTTCGGCTGAATTTTTAATTTTTTTTAACACCCCAATAAAGGGGACAGGGAAGAACATTTATGCTCTATAGACTTGGTTTCTTAGTCTGAGCAGTCCCTGTCTGGCAGTAAAGTAAAAACATGTAATCGAACTACGCGCTTAAACTACTGAAATTATCAGAATGAAAAAGGCTGCTGTAAGGAGCGAAATCTTTGTCGATTTCTTCGGTTATTAACCTCTGACATGCGGCTAATGACATGCTTGAGGTCTGCACGGGCAGACATTTTCCGACTCGGCCACGACCCAACTCGTATGAAAATCATTTGTCCGGCCCAGCCTCGCTCGTGCAAAAATCAGTAAAATGAGGTCCGGCACAACAATTTATGCAAAAAATGCATAGATTTTTAAATGGCCATTATTCTACAATTAATTTTTTTAAAGAGTATAGTACATTCATTTCAAGGCAAAAAAATTAAAGTACAAACGTCAGCCCTCTACTACATAGCAGGCTAAAATTTTATTTAATTAGAAAATGAATAACACAAGTTGAAAATTCACCTTCAGCCACTTCTACCAATAGACGGAAACGTACTTGAATTCTTTTCTACATCCCTGTATATTATCTATAAGATTTTTATACATGCCACATATTAAGCTAAAAGTTAATTCAGGCAAAAACATGCTCCACACTTCCAGAAATCATCATCCGTAAGCATCCATGTATCCAGTTTTTTGAGTGACCCTGTGTATGATTTTATTTATATTATACAAATAACTCTTAGTATACTAAAAATTGATTAGCTAGAAAATGCATAACCCAATTAAAAACTACCTTTAAGCAATTCACGCTCATACACAGTAATGTTAACGAATTCTTTTGTATAGCCCTGTATATGATCTATATATAGCATTTATACATACCACGTCGTATGCAAAAATTTAAGTAACTTAAAAACGCATGCCATAACTGAAAACGCACTTCCAGCAATTTTCCGCTAATAGACAGTACTTCGGATGAGGAACCCGACCCGAACCCGGCAAAAAAATTTTCATCAGCCCGCAACCCGACCCGAATCCGACAAAATAACTGTCGTCGAATCGTAACCCGACCCATGGTCGAAATATTTCAACCCGCAATCCGAATCCGAAATAAAGGAAATTAATTCATGTTTTAAAGCAGTTATGAAAAGTAATCTACATTTATATCTCTAATACCAATTTTTTCTTTTATATAGAAAAATTGACATGTATATGTTCATTAATATTTAAATACAGTAAAATTTCTGAATAGCGGACACTTCGGGTCGGGATCGTTGAATAAAGTTCTGCATCATGTCGGGTTGTCCCTAATTTTCTTTTTTCGCGTCGGTAGAATAATTCTTGAGGGTCAGATTTAGGTTTTTGCAAGTCACGTTGTTGGGACTTTTATAAAATGTTTGAGCATAGAACTATGTTTTAGATGAAAATAAATACAAATTTGAATATGAATGAATATATATTCAATTTACTGCATGAGAAATAAAATGTATATAAGAAATGTGATCATAGATTATTCTTTCTTTACGGTACAGTTAAGAACCCTTTTTTCTTCTCTCAGAATATGAAAAATATTACCAACATTTCGTTTTGGATACACACAAAAGCACATTTACCGTATTTGTGATAATTTACGCACACTTACACGTTACATGTGTGTAGATTGGGAGGTGTCCACTATTCAGAGGTATAGCGTACAAATATATAAGTGTTAGGGATTGAAAAAGTGTTCGCTAAATAGATGTGTCTAGTTTTCGGAAGTGTCCGTCATGGAGGTTTTATTACATGTAGTTTTTTCACCTGAAAAACTATTTTGGACATTCTTTTGAAAATTCGGGTCAACCCGATTCCGACCCGCAAGAGCCAAAACCCAACCCGAAACTGACCGGAAACCAAAAGAATGAAAGTCTACCCAAGTTGAAGTCAACCCGACCCACAGCGAAAAAATATAGCTCCAACCCCACCCGACCAGAACATCCGGTCGGGTCGGATTCGGGTAAAAGCGGGTTACCCTACCCGATGCAGGATTCTACTTCAGATACAGTACTTTATCCGAAATATTTTGTGTGTCCATGTAAATGTAAATGAACGATAAATGCTAGGCACATCATATAAAACCTCATAAACCTAAGTAATATATATCGATTTCATCATATTTAAAATAGTGTAACATAATTAAAATACGCTGAAAACAGTTTTTTCACGTAGATCATTATGTAACCGAATTTTTTTGTGTAGCCCTGTAAATGAATGATAAATGCTTCACACTCCATATTCTATAAGAAAAAACCTGTTTTAGTGTACTTCGGAAATTCATATCAATTTCCTTATATCTATACTAATAAAAGAAAGTTTCGCTCTGTGTGTGTGTGTGTCTGTGTGTGTATTTGTTGGCGATGGCTAGGAAAATCTAGCCCACCTAGAAGGCTGCAAATTTAGATTTAGGTAGTCCAAACACTCTCCTGGTGCACCATTATGTCAGAATTTTAATATTTTGAAAATTAAAGTAGTTATCAATTAAAAACTGATCAAAGATCACAAATAAAAAAGTCATTATTCTGAATCTAGCTGGCGCATGTGCAGAAACCAATTTCCGTATCTTCCGGAACAGAAGAAAGAAAGCAGAAGACATTCCGTTTTTTTTTTTAAAGTATTTCTAAATTCGCCATGGACAAACGGCTAAAAATACGGAAAAACCGTCTACATATTCTAAAAGAACATACTTTTACGTCTCGAACGATCTGATTGGCTTGAAAAATTTTTACATTTAACCCTTTCAAAAAAAATAATCAAAAAGCATCGAATTCATGTTTTTTTATTTTCTCTCGTTTTCCGAGCCTTGCATGTACCGGAATACAAAAGATACGGAAAAACGAAGGTCACCAAATTAAAGAACTGTCTTTGTCCTTTTCAAAGCCACCTTTGGTTTTAAAAAATGCAAAAATTAACCCTTCGGAAAAGTATATTTTCTGTATGCCGTTTTGCGATTTTTGCGATTTTGGCAATTTTTAAAAATTTGCATCGGCGATTCAGAGACAGGTACGGAAAACTAAAAATACCAGACAATATTTACATTTATTCCTTTTTCAACATCTGTATTTGTTTTTGAAAAATACGAATATTAACCCTTCAAAAAAATTCGTGCGCAGGACTCTCTTTTGTGAATTCCGATTTTCTGCTATATATTAAATCTGGCATCGGCTTTCTAAAATAACCAAACAAAAAGCAAACACACCTAAAGACATCTACGTTCTATCGGGTTTAGGCAGAAACCTTTAGTTTAAAAAATAAATCACGTTAACCCTTTCGAAAACGTTTTTAACCGTAAGTCACTTTCGCTTTTTTAACTATTTCTCCTATCTTTAAAAATCCGAATTGGCGTTTATAAACAAGATACAAAAAACTAAAAATACCTTGCCTAATCTATATCACTTTGTTTTTTAAAATCTGGTATCCGTTTTGAAAAAATTTAATTTTAACCCTCCGAAAAAAAATCCTTTCCAAAACTCACTCACGCGAATTTCCTTTTTTTTGGTCCAGATTTAAAAATCGGCATCGACTCGGGAAATCGTACGGACGAATCGGCATCGTACGGACAGTAGACTCCATTTCATACACACGTTCATTTTCTTCAAAATGCACGGTTGGGTTTTAAAAATATCTACATTAACCCTTTAGAAACCGATCGATTACGTAACCCACTTTCGCGATTTCCGCTATTTTGGCAATGTTTACCCGTAGTTAAATTTCAATTCTACTAGGAAATTTGGTTGGGTCAAGTGTTCTGAAAAGGCCTCGTCCAGAACAGACTGCGCCCCCTGGCGGTAGAAAGTGGAACTATAAGAGTATATCTGGTTCTATGTACCTGATAACGACGGGGTTTGGCTCATTCGACTTGATATCTATAGCCTTAAATATTTTAGCTGCACTTTCGACCGCCAGGATGTGCTTTCCGATCTTCGGTTTTATGAGCCCGATTACGACGGGGTTTTCCTCATTCGATTTGATTTCGATAGCCTTACAGATTTCAGTCATATTCGTATAGAACAGATTATTAATATTTCGGGTCCGGGCAACGCCGGGCGGATTAGCTAGTCTATACTAATAAAAGAAAGTTTCGCTCTGTGTGTGTGTCTGTTGGCGATGGCTAGGAAAATCTAGCCCACCTAGAAGGCTGCAAATTTAGATTTAGGTAGTCCAAACCCTCTCCTGGTGCACCATTACGTCAGAATTTTAATATTTTGAAAATTAAAGTAGTTATCAATTAAAAACTGATCAAAGATCACAAATAAAAAAGTCATTATTCTGAATCTAGCTGGCGCATGTGCAGAAACCAATTTCCGTATCTTCCGGAACAGAAGAAAGAAAGCAGAAGACATTCCGTTTTTTTTTTTTTTAAGTATTTCTAAATTCGCCATGGACAAACGGCTAAAAATACGGAAAACCCGTCTACATATTCTAAAAGAACATACTTTTACGTCTCGAACGATCTGGTTGGTTTGGAAAAAAATTACATTTAACCCTTTCAAAAAAAATAATCAAAAAGCAGCGAATTCATGTTTTTTTATTTTCTCCCGTTTTCCGAGCCTTGCACTACCGGAATACAAAAAATACGGAAAAACGAAGGTCACCAAATTAAAGAACTGTCTTTGTCCTTTTCAAAGCCACCTTTGGTTTTAAAAAATGCAAAAATTAACCCTTCGGAAAAATATATTTTCTGTATGCCGTTTTGCGATTTTTGCGATTTTGGCAATTTTTAAAAATTCGCATCGGCGATTCAGAGACAGGTACGGAAAACTAAAAATACCAGACAATATCTACATTTATTCCTTTTTCGACATCTGTATTTGTTTTTGAAAAATACGAATATTAACCCTTCAAAAAAATTCGTGCGCAGGACTCTCTTTTTCGAATTCCGATTTTCTGCTATATATTAAATCTGGCATCGGCTTTCTAAAATAACCAAACAAAAAGCAAACACACCTAAAGACATCTACGTTCTATCGGGTTTAGGCAGAAACCTTTAGTTTAAAAAATAAATCACGTTAACCCTTTCGAAAACGTTTTTAACCGTAAGTCACTTTCACTTTTTTAACTATTTCTCCTATCTTTAAAAATCCGAATTGGCGTTTATAAACAAGATACGAAAAACTAAAAATACCGTGCCTAATCTATATCCCTTTGTTTTATAAAATCTGGTATCCGTTTTGAAAAAATTTTATTTTAACCCTCCGAAAAAAAATCCTTTCCAAAACTCACTCACGCGAATTTCCTTTTTTGGTCCAGATTTAAAAATCGGCATCGACTCGGGAAATGCAAGTACGGACAAACAGTAGACTCCAGATCATAGACACGTTCATTTTCTTCAAAATGCACGGTTGGGTTTTAAAAAATATCTACATTAACCCTTTAGAAACCGATCGATTACGTAACCCACTTTCGCGATTTCCGCTATTTTGGCAATGTTTACACGTAGTTAAATTTCAATTCTACTAGGAAATTTGGTTGGGTCAAGTGTTCTGAAAAGGCATCTTCCAGAACAGACTGCGCCCCCTGGCGGTGGAAAGTGGAACTATAGGAGTATATCTGGTTCTATGTACCCTATTACGACGGGGGTTTGGCTCATTCGACTTGATATCTATAGCCTTAAATATTTTAGCTGCACTTTCGACCGCCAGGATGTGCTTTCCGATCTTGGGCTTTACGAGCCCGATTACGACGGGGTTTTCCTCATTCGACTTGATTTCGATAGCCTTACAGATTTCAGTCATATTCGTATAGAACAGATTATTAATATTTCGGGCCCGGGCAACGCCGGGCGGATTAGCTAGTTTGTAATAAAGTAACATCACTAAAATACAACGCAAACGGTTGTTCCTCATAGACCATGATTTAACGGAATTATTTTGAGTGCCCCTGTAAACGAACTATAAATGCTACACATACCATATTCTACAGTAAGCCTCTTGTAGTGCACCTCAGTGATATATATCAATTTCAACATCTTTGAAAAAGTGTAATAACATCATTAAAATTCACTGCAAAGGATTTTTCCAAGACCATAACGTAACGGCATTATTTTAAGTGTCCCTGTAAGTGAACTATAAATGCTACACACTTCATTTTCAATACCGAACATGGCATGATAAACTTCAATAACGTATATAAATTACATGGCATTCCAAATATATTTACTCGAGGTAGAGCACAGACAGACGGATAAACAAACCGAATGCATAAACACTTTTCAACAAATGTTGGAAAGTGTTTAAAATAAAATTGCTTCAAAAACGGAATACATTCTCTCTCTGAGTCAGGTCGATGATTATATTAAAGCTGATTTTTCACTTCTTTCAATTGTTTTCAAGTACGTGTACATGGAAGAACTATTAATGTAAAATCGATAACAATAAATATCTCATTCCAATTCAACAAAGCAGACATCTAATAATAGACGCGCCGCTTTTTAATTTAAGCGAAAAATCTTCATAATCTTCTGCTTTCCTGTGTTATGAAAATAAGTGTCTTTGTATTCGGTATTCAGAAAATTATTTTTTTTTCTGCAGCCACGATTTGAAAATAAGGTCGAGCTTATTAATGTGCTAAGTACTTGAAATAGTTGACTTAAATTTTTTTTTTTTTAATAATTTAGTGCATAAAATAATTGAATTAACATTTTGAACCGAAATTTAATGGAGCTGAGCCTGGGGTATGCGAATCTCTTATGCGGCGACTGCAACGGTTTCTTTGTGATTCTACTCCTTCTAAACTATTCTACCTGTGACCATCTAATTCAGCATGGTCATAGACAGGGCTTTACAAATTTCATAAAATCTGGTAGCCGGCAAAAAATTCTAGTCCCCAGTAAAATACATTAACTCAAATCCCTTTTCCCCGTCATTGATTTTCAAAACTACAAAAGTTTTTTATGAATTAATTTAGAAAAAAATAATATAAAAACTTTTTTTAAAGTCAATTCTTACTTAGGTCAAATAGAAATTTTTTTCCAGCGATCTACACGCTTCGTCACTGACGGTACTTATTCCTAAATTTATATCCTGCTAAATATCTTACCTAAGAGACATTTTTGAATTGTATTAAAAATTAAATAAAAAATAAATAGCTAAAATACAAAAAATTAATAGCTCGAAAAGTATTTCTCACAAAATAGTTAGACAAACTGCGTTAGAAAGGTTAAAAAAAAAATGTATTTTTCTTGATATAAATTTAAAATCTAATGGTTATGCCGTTTTTCAAATATTGAATTTCAAAAATTACCAAACTTCACAATAAAGTGCCATAGCGATGTTACAGTTAGCGATAATACAGTTTTTTCAAATATTAATTAATTAATTAAATTTTATTATTTAATTTTAGTTTTATACTTCATTTCTGTTCAAAAGTATAGACTCACTCCACATTTATAGTCTCCTTCGCCCGCGAGCCGCCTGATCTTCGTCCGTGAACAGCCCCATTACCTTTTTACGTGTGAAGGTGAGACTATAAATATGGAGTGAGTCTATACTTTTGAACAGAAATGAAATATAAAATTAAAATTAATTAATTAAATTTAATTAATGAATTAATATTTGAAAAAACTGTATTAACATCAATTGTCATCCAATATAATTTTTAAAAAAAATTATTTGAACTTGAATGGATGAATAGAAAATATTTTATTAAGGATTGAAAATTCCAACAAGATATATAGAGAGAGAGTGTGAGCTAATAGTAGGAATTTAATAAAAATAATAATCATAGTTTAGAATTATTAGTTAGATTTACTTCAAATGAATTACTTATAATCACTTATATGTTATTATTCGTTAAAATGAATTTGACAGATTAATCAGTTTTAATTCTGAACACAGAAATCTTATATTAGACTTACAAAGAAGCTTGAACATTTTTTAGCATTGTATCCAATTTTAGATGCTACAGAGACTGGATTGACACTATTTCTTAGTGTTTTATTGAATGCCCTCCTCCCACCACATTGTAATCATGTGACATACTAGCTGGCTAGAGCGGCAAAGAATGGCGTTTTCTGTGCATGAGATGGAAAATGCATTTTAAATTTAATTCTTCCATTAAAAGTACGAGAGAAGGGGAAGATCACTGCTTGCCGTGTACGAGTAGGGGCAGGAGAGAGAAAAAATGGCATTTGTGCTCATTTCTTTGGTGAATATTTGTACCAAAAAAATGCCAAGATTAAATAAGTTGGTCGCCAGATAAGAAAACTTAGTCGCCAGTGGCGACCTGGCGACCGCATTTGTCAAGCTCTGGTCATAGATGCAATGACCGTCAGGGTTTCGTAAAAAGAAATCTGACTGAAATCGTGTCCTCGAGGAATAATTATGGATCACGTGTGCCATAAACTTAACGTTAAAAGTCACTATCTTTATTTAAATTTCCAAATCCGTTTATTTCCTTCGTGATGCCACAAAAAGAAACTATGGACGATATCTATATTATAAAACAAAAACATGTCCCCGAGTAACGCTGACGTCATATTGACGATGGCAACAACCTGAATAATATTTTTTTTTTCTAAATTTATTAACTTTTGTACATTGTAGCCGCAAACAGAACTAACATATAGAAAAATAACTTTTGACCAAACGTATATTTACCAGCAGGTTTTAACATAATTCTAAATTAATTATAAACTAGATGGTACCCGTCAAGACATGACGGTAAATAACTTGAAAGTTCCTTTAGATATATGTTTTTATTTTTAATTAGTTGCTTTTAAATTAATTAGGTATTGAAAATTTGGTGACTTGTTATATTGTGTAAGCGATTCCTATAAATATAAGACGATAGATGCTGTTGTCAGTCCAGCCAACTCAACTAATGAAGTGAAATAATTTTAAGCTTCTAATTTACATCCTATTATGCTTGAATTAATTTAGAAAAAATTTAACTAAAAATATTAATTGAATGATTTATTTTTACTTATTACAGTCTCATTTTTTTTTTAAATATCAATATTTAGTAGTTTCTAATTTTTTTTAAATTACGCGACCTTTAAAATTTTTCATTAATTTTATTTTTATCAGCCGTATTACCCAGAACTTAAAATTTGCTGTTTACAGCTAACGATTTATAATATATATCTTTTAATTGCTTTAATTTAATTTTACATTTTCATACATTATTTATATATTAAACCAATCCATGGATATCAAGGTGATTTCTTTGTAATTCTTTCTTTTTTCTTTTCTTTTCTTTTTTCTTTTTCTAAGGAGAATAATCATATTCTTTTCTGAGTTATGAAAATATGCCTTCTTGATAATGGTCATACAAAATATAGATAAAAGTTTATATTACTTTATTTAATCAATAACTTACATGCAAAATCTTTTAATTTAAATATTTTTAATATAAAATAAGTAATTTGAGAAAATATTGTCGGTTGTTAAATTTTATTTACCACAGTCCCAATATTTTGAAAAAATAACAATATTTAATATTTCTGATTTTTTATTATTTTTTTTTTAACTACTCGACCTTTAACATTTTTCATTAAATTAATTTTTATCAGTCTGATTCGAAAACCCTGGGTTTAAACTTTGTTGTTTGCAGCTAGCGATTTATAATACATATTTTTTAATTACTTGAATTTTATTTTACATTTTCATACATTGTTTAATTATTAAATCATGGATATCAAGATAATTTAGAGTTCCCGCATGAATATTTTTCCTTCTTTTTGTTTTCTCTCCTTTTATTTTTCTTTTTTACGAAAAATAATCACATACTTATCTTAGCATATATACGACACCTTGATAAAGGTCATCCAAATATAACAAAAATTGTAGACCAGTTCAATTTATTTAATCGATAATTACATGCATAATCTTTTAATTTAAATACTTTTAATATAAATTTAGTAATTAAACAAAACATTCTTGGGTGTTAAATTTTACTTAATTATAAATCATCCGAATAATAATAAAAAAAATTATGTAACTTTTCCTCCTGAATGAAATATGACATTATTAAACTGAATTATTGCCAATAAAATAAGAAAAATCATTCTGTCCGGAGTAGGTATCGAACCGACGAACTGAACAACGAAACACCGCGACTTAAACCACTCGGCCACCCTTTCCTCACTCAAATGTACTCTAAATTTCGATAGATTCTAGGTTTAATTTTACGCATGCGCAAATGAGTCATTTTCTTGTGAATGTGAAATTTGACAAAATGCTCTTTTAGCTTTAAATATATAGATAACATGGCAGATCTTCTCTTCTCACATAAAAACATAAAACAATAGTGAATGCATTAAAGATCTTTTATACACATCTCATTTATTTATAAAATTTAGGAATTAATACAAAAAAGCAAGTTAAGTTAAATCAAAATATTGTAAAAATGGAGAAATTTAATTGCTATCTTTAGAGAAACTTTGTTAGAAGTAACAAAAAAATAATAATAATATCTCAGAAACTAGATAAAATTCTAAAAATTCTGAGAGCTTATATGACATCATCTGATCTTTGCGGATAATTGGTATCAATTTGATCGCGCTGTGTTCCAGACTCTAAGAGGAGTAGTTGTGAAATACAAACAGACAGTCAGATTTTAATATAATAGAATTAATACACAATCTTTTAACATGCATGCATACACGTAACATATTTAACAACCCTGTTTCAGCAGGTGAAAGTACACTGCAAAAAATAATTGTTGATTTTGCGCGGTAGCGTATTACTGCTTATTTTACTGTTTAATCCTGTTAATTTTACGGTATAATACTGGCAGCTGGGATGCCAGTTTTATACTGTAAAATCAACAATTATTTTTTGCAGTGTAATAGTATCTAATGAGGAATCTTCTACAATACTAATCCACAACACCTCAATTACCACATCAATAGTTTATTTCCATCATAAATGACATGACGTTTTTCTGTTGATTGAAAGCAACGAAATTAATGAAATCTGTCGCTTAATCAAACCAATCAATATACCAGTCTGACCAATGAAACCAATCAATTACCTACCTTTCGGTATGCCGAAAGGTAGGCCAACCAGCCCGGTTTGACATTGAGCTTGTTTATTCAGACACCATATTTCATATATCTTATTGAAGTTTTGTTACAGTATTCTGTATATTGATTGGTTTCATTAAGCGACAGATTTAAAATTAAGGGACAGATTTCAGACAATTTGGAAAACGCATAACACATTTGAAAACCCAATTTCAGTAATTAACATCTACAATCGGAAAAATATCAGATTTTTTTTTTTTTTTTTTTTTTTTTTTTTTTGTGTGTGTGCAGCCCTGTATATGATCAACACATTTGTTATGATATACTACATATAAGTATGCTAAAATTCAGTTCAGTTAGGAAACGCAGCAAAAGCACAGTTGAAAATTCCCATTCAGCATTTTAGGTCAATGAACGGCAATGTACTCTAGATCTTTTATGCAGCCTTGTATAGGATCTATAGAATTTATGCACACCAAGTAATATGCAAAAATTAGTTGAATTAAAAAACGCATACCTCACTTACTAAAACTCACTTCCAGCCATTATTGTTCATAGGCAGTACTCTAACCGAATTCTTTTGTGTGTCCCTGTATAAATGAACGATAAATTCTATGCACACCCTTTTCTGTAGTAAGTATCGTGTAGTGCACCTCAATAATATATCTAAATTTCAATATGTTTGAAACAGCGTAACATCACTGAAATTCACCTTGAACGATTTTTCCCCATAGGCCGTAATAACGAAATTCTTTTGAGTGTCCCTGTAAATGAACTATAAACGCTACGAACTTCGTTTTCAATACGGAACATGCCATAATAAACCTCATTAACATATATCAATTACTTGCCAATCCGAGTATATTTACGCGAGTTAGAGTACGGACAGACAGGCAGCAGACAACAAACCGAATTTATAAACACTTTTCAACTTATTTGGAAATTGTCAAAAACATTTTAAATTCTATTTTTGTTTCCCATCGTGATAGATTCCTTCATTTGCAATACTTGCCTTATTAATATTTATGTGAGGTTAAATTACTCTGAAGTTTATTCATTTTCGAATAATTTAGCCTCGTAAAGTTCATTTGCTTCGCTTTACGCATAATCTCCAATTGCTTATTAAAGAATTAAAAGTCTATTTGAATGATGGTCTTGAAATTTGACTTTTAGATGGTAACTGATAACTTTGGTGTCAGGGTTGTTGCTGTCCAATAAGAAAATATTCAGCAACAATTAAGCAGGATGAAAATAAAGACAATCTCAACGCTTTGTACCATATTTACAGTATAAGTACACGCGCCGGATTTCTCGCATGCTATGATATAAATTTTCAGTTAATAAGTATAAAAGTAAAAATTGTTTTATTTTTTTTTTAAATACACTCTCTTATCAGCATTCAATGTTCATCCTTAAAATCACGCCTAATTTCATGTCTGCAATGCATATTTCCTCCCAAAAATTTATTTTACAATACATTAACTTGGCGTTGCACCGAACTCGATTATGAAAAATTCACGCTTGGTAGAAAGCGCAAGCAAGTGAATTTATTAAAAAATATATAATTTTTGGTCTTTTCTTCCTTTTTTTTTTTTTAAGATGGAGCAACCGGAAAGAAAAATGAAACATTATTTAAACAATCTTTTGAGGTTTTCTAAATTGACGTATAATCGTGAATTAATTACTATTAAACTATTAATTGGTAAAAGCGTATATTTTTTTAATGTTACACTCTATAATTTTTATTTACAATTTATTTTCTACTTTTTAGCCTTTAAAATATTTCATTGTTGCAGTTTCACAGCCATTTGGTATATTTTGGCGTGTGCGTGTATTGGTGTATCATTATATTTATTGTTGTTTCAACTCGTATACAATTGTACGAGTTGCAGAGGATATTTGGCGATTTATCACCTGTGGCGGGTAAAAGGGGAAAGGGAAAATGCCTTCAAATTAATGTATTCATTTATAATTAAGTTCTAAAAATATTAAAATGTTATATTGTCATCTGAAACACACCCGTGTTACATAATTTTTATAACTGTAGCATGTTAGGAAGTGGGTTAAAAATCGATTAGAAATTCCATATTTATATATAAAAACTAGGTTGAGTTAAATAAGAGTGTAAAAATACAGTAAATCCTATGAAAACGGTAACTGTCTTAGAACGTAATCTTATCATAAATGGAAAATATTCCTGGTCCCTATACGAAAGGAATACCGTACAACCTGCTCAGACGGCAACGTGCCTAAAACTGAATATTTATTTCTCTGGTCCTTTTAGATTCCGGTTTCGAACATTTTACTGCATTAAATAAACACTTTATTAAATCTTATACTGTATTAAATCTTATACAGTAAAATCTGCGGAAACAAAATCGCTAGGGACCGAAACAAAATTCCTCCTCATAATAATTACCACCTCATAAAATTTGTCTCATAAGTTCTGAATTGCCTGTATAGATCCTGGTTAAAGTTATTCATCGGGTTGGGTAACTGCGAATTACCCGAACCCGAAATGAATACTGCGAATTACCACGAAATACCCGAACCCATTCGGGTCGGGTTGACGCTATCTTTTTCGGTGCGAGTCAGGATATACTTTAAATGTTTCGGGTTCAGGTCGGTTTCCGGTTAGGTTTTGATACTTTCGGATCGGTTCCGGGTTAGGTTTTGAAACTTTCCAGTCGGGTTCGAGTTGACACGATTGTTCAAAAGAAAGTTCTAAATATTTTTCAAATGAAAAAAAAAACTACATTTTTTAATATTAATGAGTATAATATATCTCATCAAAAAGTCACCTGTAAAAAATGCAGCCAAGTCTCATAACTCATTTACCGTAAAAAGTACTGAGATCGTATAAAGCCAAGTTTAACTATCTTATTAACTCTGAAATTTTCATTCACAAATCACTCCTAGTCCCTACATCTTTAGTTAATTATTATTTTGTGACTTGGCAATTACGTAGCACGAGAATATGATGTAGTCTTAATCAAATAATACTATAACATATTAAAGTGCAATAACTTCCCCGTGCATATATAATTTGCCTTAATTAAATTATCCCATCCCATCCCATAACATAGTAAGGTGTAATAACTTCCCTGTGCTGCGTAATTGCCAAGTCACAAAATAATAATTAACTAAAGATGTAGAGACTAGTAGTGATTTGTGAATGAAAATTTCAGAGTTAATAAGATAGTTAAACTTGGCTTTATACGATCTCAGTACTTTTTACGGTAAATGAGTTACGAGACTTGGCTGCATTTTTTACAGGTGACTTTTTGATGAGATTTCACTTCTTTTTGTAAGTAATCCTCCTTTTCTTGATTTTGGGTTCTTTTTGGAGATTATCCACTGATTTTCGCTAAGCCCACACTCTGTCCCTATTATTTACAGGTATAAAAAATTTGAAGCTTTAGTTTCGTTTGCAAAGTACTGTAGATAAAAAGAGATTTCATGTTCCTAGGCAAGCACTAAGTTATGGGAGGGGGAGTGTCAAAAGTAATCTCAATTGCTTCCACGATAGGTGCTATCCGTCTGAGATATTACTCGCAGCCCTGGATACTTGATATTTAACATAAAAGAACTTTTTAGTATAAAAAGAAAGCCAAAATTAAAATTTCCGGAAATTTCCAATAAATCAAACTATATATTCCTTTTTTCGATGGTTTTTTTTTTCGTTTTTTTTAGTCTTTTTTTTTATTATTTAAGGATTTTTTAATTTTTTCTTACTTTGTGTACTAAACCCTGCCTTTCTGCCAAATGTCAAGCTTCTAGGACTACAAAATCGAATTATTTTCAAATTTTCGACTTTTTATAAATTTATTGATTTTTCGATTTCAATTCTAAGTTACCTGATTGTCATGCCAATATAGTAATTATTTGATCAGTCTTCTTAGGATCATTTAGGTTCAATTTAGAGATAAATCAAGTGAATCTTAGAGTCACCATGATTTTATTTAGAAAGGACTATCAAGCCATAACCAGCCAGTAATGTCGGGAGGGTAGGGGGAGCTGTGAAAATTTTTGTGGGGCTAACATCATTTAACAATCCATATTTCATATGTGAAGTAAATAGAGTACAACCTATGAAAGAAAACAAACCTGTCTATAAAGAAATCGCCTATATCGTAGCCAGTCTATAGCGGAACTTTTCTATAACGAAATTCATAAACGAAAGAAAAGAAATCCATAATCCGGGGGAAATAACATAAAACAATTAGGGGCGTTGTACTAGCTATTTGAATTTAGCTAGTTGAATTTAGCGAATATTTTAATTGTTCCTTTTATTGAATAGTAAATACTACCTTTACACCAAGTTTTAAGTTTCTAAGACTACAAGATAAAATTATTTTCAATTTTTTATTTTTTTCGAATTTTTTTTTATAATTTTCTGGATTTTTTGATTTTTCTTATTTTGTATCCTTTATTACAAATTTCAAGTTTCTAGCGCTACAAAATCGAATTATTTTGAAATTTCCGATCTTTTTCGAGTTTTTTTATTTTATTTTCGAATTTATTGTGTTTTAATTTTCCCTTTTTCTGTATCCTAAACAATAAGTTTACGCCGAATTTTAAGTTCTAAAACTACAAAATCGAATTTTTTTCAATTTTTCGAATTTTTTGTTTCGAATTTTACAGATTTTTTATTTATTTCTTTTTTTGTATCCTAAATACTACCTTTATTCCAAATTTTAAATTTCTAGCTTTACAAAATCGAATTATTTTCAAATTTTCGTTTTTTTTCCGATTTTTTTATTTTATTTTCAATTTTTGTTGCGTTTTTAATTTTTTCTTTTTCTGAATGCTAAACACTACCTTTACACCAAATTTTCAGTTTCTAAGACTACGAGATCATATTATTTTCAATTTCTCTCTTTTTCTTTCTTTCTTTCTTTTTTTTTTTTTTTGAAATTTTCGATTTTTTTTTTTTTTTAATTATCAATATTTTTCTATGTTTCCTTATTTAGTATCTTAAATATTACTTTTATTCCAAATTTCAAGTTTCTAGCGCTATGAAATCGAATTATTTTCAAAATTTCCTTACTTTTTCGATTTCTTTCGATTTTTTTATTTTATTTTCGAATTTTATTGCGTTTTTATTTTAACTTATTCTGAATCCTAAACACTATCTTTACCGCGAATTTTAAGTTTCTAAGGCCAAAAGATCAAATTATTTTAATTTTTTTAATTTTTTTCGAATTTTTGATTTTTTCTTTTTCGAATTTTCTAGATTTTTTAATTTTTCCTTATTTGGCATCCTAAATACTACCTTTATTCCGAATTCCAAGTTTCTAGCGCAACAAAATTGGATTATTTGAAATTTTTCGATTTTTTTTTCGATTTTTCGATTTTATTTTCAATTTTTTTTTGTGTGTGTTTTTGATGTTTTCTTTTTCTGAATTCTAAACACTACTTTCTAACCAAATTTTAAGTTTTTAAGACTACAAGATCGTGTTATTTTCAATTTTCAATTTTGTTCGATTTTTTTGAATTTTCGAATTTTTTTTTTTTTTTTTTTTTTTTTTTTTTTTTTTTTTTTTTTTTGTGAGTGAGTGTGAGTGACAAAAAATCGAAACTTAGAGTTCATATATCGTCTGCACTAATTTATGGGTATTTTTTGAATTATCCATATTTTTTAATTTTTCCTTATTTAGTATCTTAAATATTACCTTTATTCCAAATTTCAAGTTTCTAGCGCTATGAAATCGAATTATTTTCAAATTTTCCTTATTTTTCGATTTTTTGATTTTATTTTCGAATTTTATTGTTTTTTTTTATTTTAACTTATTCTGAATCCTAAACACTATATTTTCTGCGAATTTTAAGTTTCTAAGGCTAAAAAATCCAATTATTTTAATTTTTTCAACTTTTTTCGAATTTTTCGAATTTTTGATTTTTTTTTTCGAATTTTCCGGAATTTTAAATTTTTTCTTATTTTGCATCCCAAATACTACCTTTATTCCGAATTCCAAGTTTCTAGCGCAACAAAATCGGATTATTTGAAATGTTTCAATTTTTTTCGATTTTTCGATTTTTTCGATTTTGCTTTCGATTTTTTTGGTGTTTTTGATGTTTTCTTTTTCTGGATACTAATCACTACCTTCACACCGAATCTTAAGTTTCTAAGACTACAAGATCGTATTATTTTCAATTTTCAATTTTGATGGAATTTGTTGAATTTTCGAATGTTTTTTTTTCGAATTTTCCGGATTTTATAATTTTTCCTTTCTTTGTATCCTAAACACTACCTTTTTTCCAAATATCAAGTTTCTAGGGCTACGGGATCTACCTAATCTTTTTGATGACGCGTGAACGAGTGAGTGACAAAAAATCGAATGTTTGAGTTCATATATCGTCTGAACTAGAAAAGACAGAAAGTTGTAATTTTAAATTTTGGTCCTGTGTGCCAAATACTCTAGAAAAACAAAGTTTCAAATTTTTGGGATACTCCAGCGCGGAGATATGGGGGGGGGGGGGTCAAAAGTGCTCTGAGTTGCTTCCAGAAAAGTAGCAACTCACATGATACCAACTCATCATACCAACTCACAGCTGTCCTCTCTCGACTTGGCGGAGGCACTGCCGTGCCTCCAGATCTTGCCAAGGCTGTGGTTTTCCTATTAGACTTAATGTTAGCTATATGCTCCATTTTTCTGCAACTAAATTTCCTCATGCCAATATAGTAATTCATTGATCCGTTTTCTTAGGATCGTTTATGTTCAATTTAGAGATAAATCAAGAGAATCTTAGAATCACCATGATTTTATTTAGAAAGGACTATCAAGCCATAACCAACCAGTAATGTCGGGAGGGAGGGAGAGATGTGAAAATTTTTGTGCGACCAACATCTTTTAACAACAAATATTTCATATATAAATTAAATAGAGTAAAGCCTGTGAAAGAAAATGAACCTGTCTCTAAAAAAAAAGGTCTATAACGTAGCCAGTCTATAGCGGAACTTTTCTATTACAAAATTCGTAAACAAAAGAAAAGAAAAGCATAATCCGGGGAAAATAACACAAAACAATAACGGAAGGTGTACTAGCTAATAGGACAATTATCTTAAAACCTATCTAAAACAAACTATCCCCATCCTGTGGGATTTGTTTTTCAATGTTTTACTTTATTTAATGCAAAACATAGATTGCATCCGACAACTCATAAAAAAGTCCCCCGGCCTGTACCGGCAGGAAAAGGTAGCTTTCCTATATCTTCGTTTTAAAATTTTAGCTAATGTTACTCGAAAACAGCAAGTTAAAATGCAAAGAAACCGTTTACAAAAGATTCGTTTACACTGAATTTGAATAAGAAATTCGCCAAATTATTGAGCTATAGCCAAGTTGGCTTCATTTATGAAGACTTATTTTTGTCGCCAAATTTGGCGAGATTTCGCCAATTATCGCCAAGTTTGTCGAGAATTTGGCGCTAATGGATATGAATATATAGTTTTATGCGTATGATTGGGAAAATGATTACAACAATGAAAGAAAATAATTTGCGAGAAATCGCGTTCACTAAAACTTGTAAATTTATATTAAAATCATTAAAATTATATTGTAATTATGAAAGTGTATTGGGTAGATCCCGTAGCCCCAGAAACTTGACATTTGGAAAAAAGGTAGTGTTTAGGATACAAAGAAAGGAAAAATTATAAAATCCAGAACAACAACAACATTTCACTTAGCGTAAATCATAGTTCAAAAATATCAACAAATAGAAAATGCAACGTATCAAAATTTCGAAGTCAAAGTTACAGTTATAATAACACGGAGTATTCATTCGGGATTGCACCTGCTTGACCATTATTGACCATAAATTTATCGTTGGTGTTTTGTAATGTGCTGTTTTGTTTCAAAATGTCAGCCACCCTAGAATTTCAAACTGCTCTATCTCAGCCAATTTTTAAGATAGAGGTAAAACAAAAAATGCTCTGGAATCCTTGTATCAAGTCCTAACACCTAATTAAAAAATAAACTTGAATTTTTAACTTTTTTGTATATTTATTTTAGTTTTAAAATTTTCCGTGGCCGCCATCTTGAAACAAGATGGTGGACCAAGCTGGCCAATGCACTCGGTCGAGGCATTGGTGAGCTTAATACACACAATTAGTTTCATCCAAATTAATTTATAAATACGAGCGTTATCGTATCAAATTGTTTTCATTTTTTCAATTTTTTTCGAATTTTTTTATTTTTTTTTCGAATTTTCTGGATTTTTTTAATTTTCCTTTTTCTGTATCCTAAATACTACCTTTATTCCTAATTTGAATTTTCTAGCGCAACAAAATCGGATTGTCTTCAAATTTTCGGTTTTTTTCAATTTTTTCGATTTTTTCAATTTTGCGTTCGATTTTTTTGGTGTTTTTGATGTTTTCTTTTTCTGGATGTTAAACACTACCTTCACAGCAAATCTTAAGTTTCCAAGACTACAAGATCGTATTATTTTCAATTTTCAATTTTGATGGAATTTGTTGAATTTTCGAATGTTTTTTTTTCGAATTTTCTGGATTTTATAATTTTTCCTTTCTTTGTATCCTAAACACTACCTTTTTTCCAAATGTCAAGTTTCTGGGGCTACGGGATCTACCCAATCTTTTTGATGACGCGTGAACGAGTGAGTAAGAAGTGACAAAAAATCGAATGTTTGAGTTCATATATCGCCTGAACTAGAAAAGACAGAAAGTTGTAATTTTAAAATTTGGTCCTGTGTGCCAAATACTCTCTATAATTGAAGTTTAAAATTTTTGGGATACTCCAGCGCGGAGATATGGGGGGGTCAAAAGTGCCCTGAGTTGCTTCCAGAAAAGTATGCTTACGGCTGTCCTCTCTTGACTTGGCGAAGGCACTGCCGTGCCTCCAGATCAGTGGTGTAGTCGAGGGGGGACGCGAGGGGACGGCGTCCCCTCACTTTTTTATTTTATGTCGAGCGTCCCCTTACTTTTTATTTTCAAGGGGGACGCTAGAGACGCGAGAGGACGCCATCTTCTCAAACTTACTAATTTTTTTTTTAATTATGAGCACACCAATAAATCAACAATTTTAAGAAATAAGGCATTGATTTTTAATACTTTTCAACAACATGGAAAGTGTTTACGGTGTCAGATTGCTTGCCTGTCTCGATCTGTTCGCATTCTACTTGTAACTTCCAAAAGTTTGCTTGAATTTCGACAAAATTTTATGTATATTTTTTTAATGTAGCCTTATCACTATTGTGAATTATGTGTATAGCATCAGTATTTCGTTTACGAGTGATCAAAAAAGAGTTCTTTCATATTACTGTTTACTGGGCGGAGATTGTTTGAAATACACATAAATGAAGTAATGCCATATGGTATTGAAATTCGTTACAACATATTCCCTATCAAAAATAGCATTTATCGTTCGTTTACAGGGACGTTAAAAAGTATTTCTAAACACCATGAGCTATTAACAGTAATTGTTTGCAATGCATGGAAAACGGTGCACGAAACATTTATAGTTATTTTACAAGGCCAAAGAATCCGGACACATTGTCAGACGTGGGTTCAGTTGCTCGAAACCTGTTTTCGATTATATTTTGTATTTTTCAGCTGAAGAAAATATTTATTTGCTAAGTGATACGTAAATGATATTCGTATACAGGGCCACACAAAAATAATCCAAATACACTACCGTCATGGCCGGATATTTCTTGAAATGCGTTTTGCAGCTGGTTTAAATTTTAGTGTGTTATGTGATGAGCATATGATCATTAATTTATATACATGACCACTCAAAATAATTCGAATGAATACGTTACCATTTATAGATAATTATTGCTTGGTATGTGTTTAAACTGAACGAAATTATATTTTCGATTGAAAAAAACGCTAGACATGCTTTTCCTTCACACATTGTTGCACCAAATTAATTTTACAAACATTTGTGTGTAATGAATATAATATATATTGGCCGGTATACAGTGTGTCTGTGTATTATAAAAGTTGACACGCACTTTAATTTGTTACCTGCTGGAGATAAGTAGATAACGTAAATTATAAAAAAATTTAAAATAAAGTAAACAAAAAATAATATTGAAATAATATTGTAAATGAAATAATTATCTTGTTAATTTTCAAACATTTATACAATAACTCGTTATGCGACTCTTCTATTCAAAATTTGTCAGTCAGAAAAATTTTCCTTTTTGCTGCAATAAAATCATTAAAAATCTGCATATATTTAAAATTAAATTTAAAAAATGAAGGAAGAAAGCTGACTTATAAAACCTTTTCGAACCATTTAAATATTACTTTATCAGTGAAAATGGTCCTGTACACATATTGGCGATAGCATTTTTAAAACAAAATTAAATATTAAAGAAAAAGAAAAAAATGCATCGCAATAGTGTATCTACATAAAAATCTGCACGGGCAGAAATCATGTAAGAGACAGCGTAGTTTTAAAACTTACAAATAAAAAAATAATAATAAGAAGAATTAGCTAAGCATGCTCTATGTATTTTCCGTCAGCTGCAATACATAACTGGTGGTCAACCGCACATGTTTATTATCATCCCTGATACTGTTACCTTATTGTAATACCTCATAGCTTTTCTAATTTGATATATAGTCGTTGTACCCTTCCTCCCCCTGCATATTTCCTACCTTATTTTAAATTTTTTTGCATCTTACATTGACTACTTATCTTCAAGTTTAAATTTTTTCGGACGCCCTGTAAAAGTCGACTTTAGCTCAAACTTGAAGACTTTGTCAAAAAAATGCAATACTTTGATAGCAACGTGGTTCAAAGTGGTTTTTAGTGACAAAACTTGATGCTTTTAATTTATAATAGTAATTTAACTTTAATGAATAATAATCTGTTTAATCTTCTAATTCATTCTAATCTTTAACGATTCATCCTTATCTAAGTGAAAACCCCAGCCTTACTCAAAATTTGGAAAGCGGTAAATCATAGAATGGCTACTGATACAAAATCTAGAAAATATAAAGAGGTGAAAAATTTTTTTGAAAATAAGTATTTCTGTAAAGTTCATTGAAAGAGGGAAAATAATACATATTATTAAACTGTGAGAGAATTAAATATATTGCTGTTGTTTTCAACCCATTTCCCCCCTTTTATTTAAATATTTAATAAATAAAAGAAATTAATTTGAGCCACTTTTTTACCCGCTTTCTTTTATCTTACATTTCTGTATCTATGTGACAGTCAAATCTTGTGATTCATTTTTCACCCACTTCCTGTTGACGTAGAGCTTTGAAATTTGGAATATATATATGTATACCTGAGGAAAATACATGAATTGGACATTATTTTTTAAAAAATTAGATCAGTAAGGGGGGTGGGGGAAGGGGGTCGGTCAACGTCAGCACAAAAATGGCATTTACCCCCATAGAAAAAACATTACGATTGTTTAATTGAAAAAAATAGCTCCATTGTTTCAAAATTCATCCATTTTCACCACATGGCTGCCCGCATCAGTATGACATCATTGAGCGACGCACACATTTGTGCTTTATAATATAAGTTGACTTTTTGTGAATTTTAATGAAAGTATGTTTTTTTTCTATATTTAATTTATTTTTATTAACAGTTTATTTAAAAGTAATTTTATTAGGAAAGTGTTTCTTAAATAAGTCATCTGGCACAAGCATAAGTATTATTTGCCATAGAAACTCTACTTCAAAATTATATCTTTAAAAAATTTCCGCTCAATTCTTTAAAACTTATAGAATGGCATGGATTCAAATCAATTTATAACTAGAGTAGACTTTTATATTGCTATTAGTAGTGTGGTAACATTCACTGAGACGATTCCCACATTAAAATTTCAATTCATAGTAGAGAATATTTACGAGTTAAATAACTTCTATGTCAAATTTGAAGTTTCTAGTACTGATAGTTTCAGAAGAATAACAACTTTAAAAAGTTTTCGGCTTATTTCAGTACTTAAAATATCGAATATTTTAAAAGCCATTCTTCGTGAGCATCTGCATGTTAATAGCTACCAGATAAATCGTGATGAAACGAGTTTAAAAGATTTACTTAACAATCAGGGCTCCCAAATGGTCCGCTTTTTGAATACCAGTATTTTCTTAGAAAAATTTTATTTTTAAATTTTTCTTGTAAATTTTGCAGAAACAACCTTCGGAAGTAAATTTTTTGCAGAAAACTTTTAGAAACCTACTAAGAAATTTTCTGTTAAAAAATAATGGTATTCAGTTTGTGAACCATTTGAGAGCCCTGGACAATTCATCCTTTTAAAATGTAAATTAAAAAAATAATAATAAATAAGATTTTACGAGCATGTAAGTCCTGAAAGTATATGTGTGCCAAGTTTTAAGTCAGTTACTCTTGCTCAAATATTTCCACACAAATAATGATGAAACCAATATTTTTGAACGTCTTTCCCCATTTCATCCCGTAAAAATTCAATACTTACAGATTAGAAGTAACCTAGTAACTGATTTAAAGAGTTACTAATTCTACAAAAATCTTGATGAAACGCGATTTTCAGAAATTTTCTTTATAAGGATACTGGTCTATTTCACCCCTTTCAAATTCGTATTGGGATGTTCGGGAAGTTCCTTTCATTTGGGAAAACTAATTCGTACCGGAAAATTCTGCCCGTCAATTGACTTTAGGTATTGAAATTAATGTCTAATAATTAAATGATAGAATTTTCCTGTACGAATTGGTTTTCCCAAACGGAAGAAACTTTCCGAAGAACCCAATATTTTTACACGTTGTTCAAAATTTTGTATAGAGTTTGGGCAGTGGCATATATAATCCAGAATGTTAAATAATCTTTTCATCATATATAACATACCTGCGAAATTTAATCTCAGCCGAAAACACCGTTTAAATGCTACCCTGCTCAGACACATACACATATTGACTCATTGCAAAATCACCAAACACAGACTTTGGGAATCTTAAAGAAAATACCAACTCGCACACATGCATACGCACATACATAGAGAATTGTTACAGAAATAGGAAAAGCGGACTCAGAAAACCTATAAAAGTAAAGATATAAATTTCATAGTCTTTTTTTCTTGTCATGATTACAATATTTTCCTTACATTATACGTGTCCGTAATGTAAAAATGCAATAATTTTCAATGCTCTTAGTATACAATAGTTATTCTATGACTATCTAAAAAATAAACAATGTCTAACACAAGTCTCGTTGCGTGGATTAGTGTTATTAAATTACGAATTCTATTTCAAATACGTATTTTCACACATGAAATAAGGTTAACAATATTTTAATTTATGGGAAGCTATGAACGACCAACAGATAAAAAACTTTAATTAATTTAATTTAAATAAATTTTAATTTAAAATTTAAAATTTAATTTTTTAATTACTTTTCTCTGCGATTCAAAATGAAAAGCAAGATTCATAATCAATTTTGCCCTATGTGTGATACAGATACAGACCCTATAATGATCGAGACTATGAGCGTCCCCCCACTTTTTTTCCCAGGACTACACCACTGCTCCAGATGTGTTCATTTTTATACAAAAAAGTATAAAATCGATATTAGAGATATAATTGTAGTCTATTTTTCCATAATTGTATTAAAATATGGTCTAATTTTCTTTCATTTCGGCCGGGTTCGGGTCTAGTTTTGGGTTGACGAAATTTTTATGCCGTGTTCAGGTCGTGTTTCTGGTTGACTCTAACTCTAAGCAGAAATTTCGGATTCGGGTACCCGTACAGTGTTCTAATCCAGGTTTATATTTTGTTTAAACCAGAGCTAGAATTCAGATATTGTCCAACACACATCAGCAATAAACACGTTTTTGAAAGACTAACTGATTTTCTCACCATTCATCCGACTTTTTTCTTTTTTCCCCATTCCTTATTATAAATGTGTGAATGCCACGGCCTTCCGGACTTGAAATCAAAATCCCCTGTTCTCTTGCCAAAGAGTGACACACATCCAAAGCGCAGCTAAAGAAACAACAACTTGTTTAAGCCGGAATCTAAAACAAAATTGCTAACTAGAGAAAGGAAATGGAGGCAAGAGAGAATCCTGACCTAAAACTGACACCTGGAATCATTCTCGCACATTAAGGAATGACAGCTTAATAAGCCCAGCTGATCACCAATCTCGATAGGAGGAAATTGATTTTTTCATACGAATTTCAAATGAAATTTAGCAAACCATAAATATAACAATAAATGAATACCTGTTTTAATGTTTAACCCCTTGGGGACGAGCGACACGTATACGTGACGCACAAGATGCTCAGAATCCTCGATTACTCCCACCAGTTATTTTTTACTGCAAGTTTTGGCAAATTAAATCTTAGCATTTCTACGATTCAATTAAGCGAAATTTTCTGTTTTGAAAAACCGATGGTAAAAGATTAAAAATTCTGTAAAGGACGCTCGTCGCGAAGTGGTTAATAACAATAATTATAATAATTTTTAAAAAGCACGTGTCGTGATTAGGATCAGCCTTCTCCTTAAAGAATCCCGGATGCAAGAAACTTTTCCCTTTTTTTAACCCAACTCAACTTGGTTTTTGTATATAAAAATAGAATTTCGTGTGATAGATTTTCCACTATTATGTACAAAGGTGTGTTTCAATGACAATATAACATTTTAGTAATTTGAGAACTTAATTATAAATTAATTTTAAGGCATTTTTCGTTAGTACGCTACAGGTGATAAATCGCCAAATATTCTTTATGGTTACAATTGTATCAAGCAGGGCGGTCGCTCTGCCAAGCCAAGCTTAAAAAAAAAAAACGCCACACAAACAACGCCAAGAACTGGAATAAAGACCGCTAATGCTTATATACAGAAAGCAACTTCGCAATGTTAAATCGACAAAACATGCCAGATTAAAATATCAGATATCAAACAAACCAAGCGTCGTAGAAAAAAAAACGAAAACTAGAAGAATCTAAGGAAGAATCTCTTCAATTTAAGACCAAACTCATCTTCATAAGTGATTTATAAACAGAGATATAGCTTTTTTTAAAAAACGTCGAGTTACTTAAAATGATCACTTTTTTCTTCGTCAAACTTTTTTTTTTCAAACAGGCTACAGGCCTTAATATTGGGCAGAATAAAAAAAGGATTGCATTTTTGGACAAGTAATTACGTAATCTATGTGCTTTTATAAAATTCAGTGTAAAAAAAAAAATTATTTTCTATCCTTAATTAGCAAAAAACTGTTAATTAACTTGCGATTAAAAAATTATGCCAAAACAGGGATAAAACCCGCCAACGACCGTGTACCATATGTATTAAAATAGCACAAATCAGTTACAGGTTATAATATAACCACATCAAATTTCATCTGCAAGTCAGCCATTTTCTTCTGAAGATATTTTTTTTTAAATAAAACTTCATAATTATAAGAACACATATTTTATCAGACAATTAAATATGACTGCAAACTGTGGCAAATGACAGTTTCCAACATGAATGAGTATAAGAAATTGCCGGTCAGGGATATCGGTCTGGGTGGTTTAGTCGCAGCGCGTCAGCACGGCATGCACAAGGTCCCAGGTTCGAATCTTTCCCCAGGTCAACTTTTCACTCATGTTTGTTTAGTATATTTAATTGTCTGATAAAATGCGTGTTCTTATAATATTGTAAAATAAAGTAATCAGACGTAGTGTTTATGCTTTAAAAAAAATTTATAATTTGCGTTTTTAGAAAGATCTTTAAAAATAAATTAGTTTTTGAGGGAAGATGTACCTTCTAAAATGTATACATTAAGACTTATCGGCATTTAAATTTTCTTTCCAAACGTTTCGCAGGAATACCTTTCACGTCATTTTCCTATAAATTAACGAAATCCAGTTGTTAAATTATTTTTGTTTTAGAAGTGAAGTTTCCATTTAAATTTATTGTAATTAATTAATTGAATAAAATATTGTAAATCTAAGAAATTGCTAAGAAATTCTAAACATGCACAGGGCAACGCAAAAAAAAAAAAAATAATAAAATAAAATAAAATAAAAATAAAAATAAATAAATAAATAAACAAAATATAAATAAATAGGTAAATAAATAAATAAAAATCAGCTTTCAGAAATTCTAAACATTGTTCGTATATCTTAATTACAAGCTAAAGGAGGGTTTATTTCTATATTATTCTATATATATAATCAAGCAGGGCGGTCGCTCTGCCAAGCCAAGCTTAAAAAAAAAACGTCACACAAACAACTCCAAGAACTGAAATAGACCGCTACTGCTTACTTACATAAATCAACTTCGCAATGTTAAATCGACAAAACATGCCAGATTAAAATATCAGATATCAAATAAACCAAGCGTCGCAGAAAAGAAAACGAAAACTAGAAGAATCTAATGAAGAATTTCTTCAATTTAAGACCAAACTCATCTTCATAAGTGATTTATAAACAGAGATATAGATTAAAAAAAAACGTCGAGTTATTTAAAATGATCAAGCAGGGCGGTCGCTCTGCCAAGCCAAGCTTAAAAAAAAAACGCCACACAAACAACGCCAAGAACTGGAATAAAGACCGCTAATCAAGCAGGGCGGTCGCTCTGCCAAGCCAAGCTTAAAAAAAAAAACGCCACACAAACAACGCCAAGAACTGGAATAAAGACCGCTAATCAAGCAGGGCGGTCGCTCTGCCAAGCCAAGCTTAAAAAAAAAAATGCCACACAAACAACGCCAAGAACTGGAATAAAGACCGCTAATGCTTATATACAGAAAGCAACCTCGCAATGTTAAATCGACAAAACATGCCAGATTAAAATATCAGATATCAAACAAACCAAGCGTCGTAGGAAAAAAAAAACGAAAACTAGAAGAATCTAAGGAAGAATTTCTTCAATTTAAGACCAAACTCATCTTCATAAGTGATTTATAAACAGAGATATAGCTTTTTTTTAAAAACGTCGAGTTACTTAAAATGATCACTATTTTCTTCGTCAAACTTTTTTTTTCAAACAAGCTACAGGCCTTAATATTGGGCAGAATAAAAAAAGGATTGCATTTTTGGACAAGTAATTACGTAATCTATGTGCTTTTATAAAATTAAGTGTAAAAAAAAATATTTTCTATCCTTAATTAGCAAAAAACTGTTAATTAACTTGGCGATTAAAAAATTATGCCAAAACAGAGATAAAACCCGCCAACGACCATCTACCATCTGTATTAAAATAGCACAAATCAGTTACAGGTTATAATATAACCACATCAAATTTCATCTGCAAGTCAGCCATTTTCTTCTGAAGATATTTTTTTTTTAAATAAAACTTCACAATTATAAGAACACATATTTTATCAAATAATTAAATATGACTGCAAACTGTGGCAGATGATTGTTTCTAACATGAATAAGTATGAGAAATTGCCGGTTACGGATATGGATCTGGGTAGCTCAGTCGCAGAGCGTCGGCATGGTACGCATAAGGTCCCAGGTTCGAGTCCAGGCCCAGGTCAATTTTTCACTCATGTTTGTTTAGTGTATTTAATTGTCTGATAAAATGCGTGTTCTTATAAATATTGTAAAATAAAGTAATCAGACGTAGTGTTTATGCTTTAAAAATATTTTAAATATATAATTTACGTTTTTAGAAAGATCTTTAAAAATAAATTAGTTTTTGAGGGAAGATGTACCTTCTAAAATGTATACATTAAGAGTTATCGCCATTTAAAATTTCTTTCCAAACGTAAACAAAAATTTTGAAATGAATTAAATGTGATTAATTTATTTCTAAAAATAAAAAAACACGGTAAAGGACAGGCATTTCGTTCCCCGGAATACCTTTCACGTCATCTATACGAGGCTAGCGAAAAAGAAAGGCTACCGCGGTGCTTTACGCGTATCTTTTTTTACAGACCGCGGGAATCACGTGAGGCTCGAATCCACCAATGCAGGTGTAGGAAAAGAGCATCACGTCACTCTAGCGGTCTGTAAAAAAAGATAAGTGGAACGCACCGTGGTAGCCTGTCTTTTTCGTTAGCCTCGCTATATATATAAAACATAAACGGAAATTTCGTTCCGTTTCTTTATAACTCGAGATCTGCTGAATGGAATTTGATGGAACTTGCACTGTTCGAGAGATAATTTTTCAGGGAAGGTTTTAGTATGTAACACAACGTTCTACGTATAATAGCTATCGAATTATGATAGAAAGTTCTGTTATTTTGGCCGAAAAGGTTACCATTGCTAATTTTTTGGCGATCATTACTGTTGCAGAAAGAAATGAAAAGGCTATACATCTCGAAAAATAAAAGAAAAACTGTTACTAATTTTATTAAAAAAAAAAAAAAAAAAAAAAAAAAAGAAAGAAAGAAAAAAAAAAAAGAGTTTTGATGAGAGAATATTATAAAACGAAAATATTTAATTTAAACATGATTAGAAATGTTCATAATGCTTAAAACATTATTCAAGGGGCAAGATTTCTATTGAAACAAATTTGGCGATTTATCTTTTGTTTTTGGCGATTTTGATTTTACTTTTGACCCCAAACAATTTGATTTTAAGCCAAAAAGTGTCTTTTTTTGCTGCAGAAAAAATTGAAATGGCTATACATCTGGAAAAATAAAAGAAAAAACTGTTACTAATTTTATTTTTTTTAAAAAGAAAGAAAATAAAAAAAAGAAAAACAGTTTTGATGAGAGATTTTAGGCCAAAAGGTGTTTTTTTTTCAAGTGTACGACTGCATTTTCGCAGTATTTTTTTTTTTGGTACTTTTTGGTTAGCCGGGCGCCAGTGATAATATATACACACACATATATACACATATATCTACACAAATACATGTATATACATACATATATATATATATATATATATATGTGTGTGTGTGTGTGTGTGTGTGTGTGTGTGTGTGTGTGTTCATATATCACTGGTGCCCGGCTAACCGAAAAGTACCTTTTTTTATTCAAATGCAAACTATATTAATGGCAATATACTTCTATTTACTTCTACATATATGAAATTTCGTTCCGGCTGCTTATAACTCGAGTTCTGCTGAATGCATTTTCGTAGAACTTAAACTAAGATAATTTTTAAGGGAAGGTTTTAATGTATAACATATCGTTCTACGTAGCTTAGTTATATAATCATTCTGGGAAGTTCTATAATCAGATCAATCCGATTATGAAAGATTAGCCTTTTTAAAAGATTTTGCCGAATGTATTTCGATGGAACCTATACTGTTAAATAATTTTCTAGGGAACGTTTTATTATATAACGTTGCTTAGTTCTAGAATTATAGGGGGAAATACGAAAATCGGGTGACCATTTTTTTTATCAAATATTAGCATTTTCAATATTTGATTCCGATTATGAAAGATTAGCCTTCTAAAAAAGTTCTACTGAACGGATTTTGATGAGAATTGTATTGTTAGTTAGATGCTATTTCAGAAATGGTGTTAATGTACTATATATTGTCCTACGTTGCTTAGTCCAACAGTTATGTGTGAAGGTTATATAGTCAAGAGAACCCGATTCCGAAATATTAGCCTTTTTGATAGTTTTTACTGGGCGTATTTTTTGCGACTTGCATTGTTAAGTAGATAATTTGTAAGGATTGTTTTAGTATATTTTATATAGTTTTGTTGTTTTAGAATTATGTGGAAAAGTTCAATAATCAGATTATCAAAGATTAGCCTTTATAAAAACTTCTTCTGAATGGATTTTGTTAGTTAATTTGTTTGCATTGTTATTTCGATAATTTTTAGTGATGGTTTTAGTATATTGCATATAGTTTTATCATTCTTTAGCAAACCCTAACTGTAAATGACCAAATAAAAGAGTTGGTCCTTAACAGCTAAAATTTTGACTGCACATTAGAAAATATAATAGCGCAATCGCGTCATTTTTCAGTAATGTGGAAGGATATTCCACGTAAATATACAGATTGCTTTCAAATACAAGGTCAAATTAAACGATATATTTCGTTTGATTCAGGGTTCATTTGTAGAAACCGACCAGCGCAGCGGGCGCAGCGGGCGTAGATTGCTAGTTTTCCTATAAATTAATGAAATCCAGTTGTTAAATTATTTTTGTTTTAGAAGTGAAGTTTCCATTTAATTTTACTGTAACAGTACAATGTTTAATTGAATAAAATAAGGTAAATCTAAGAAATTGCTAAGAAATTCCAAACATGCACAGGGCAACGCAAAAAAAATGAAATAATAATAAACAAAAAATAAAAAATAGATAAATAAATAAATATAAATAAATAAAAATCAGCTTTCAGAAACTCTAAAAATTGTTCCGCTATTCATATTATGTATCTTCGGGGTCCATCCTCCCACTTTCAGCCCTGCCACCCAAAGGGGGCACTTTTCTAAATTTTGCCTACACCTCTCATGTGATATATCGTTGGAAAAGTCTGTGAACGCTTAATCATAATATGCAGGGGGGGGGGGGGTATTTTCTAAATTTTGCACATACCCCTCATGTGATACATCGTTGGAAAGGTCTGTGACCGCTTAATCCTATTATGCATCTCCGGTGTTCATCCCCCCTTTTTTCCCCCCAAGCGCGATTAGCTTTCACCACCAGGGGACGCTTTCCTATATCTGTTCCTACGAGTCGGATCACGACGGGGTATGGCTCATTCGACTCGACATCAATAGAGCTTTCCGATTTTAGCTCGTTTTTTCACCACCAGGGGGCACTTTTCTATCTCTGGTTCTATGGGCTAGATCACGACGGGGTACAGTTCATTCGACTCGACATCTATAGCCTTAACGATTTCAGTGCCCGAGGTTCATACAGAACAGATTGCGCTACCTGGTGGTGGAAGATGGAACTTGAGCGTGCGCAGCACGACTGCTATACGGTGCCGAAGGCAGCGGGGACCCGTGTCGGAAGTTAGTTTGGTTAGAGGTTTATACTATTCGATGTGCAAATTAAGGGATTATCCGGTGCCGAAGGCAGCGGAGAACCAGGTCGGAGGTTCGTTCGGTTCGAGGTTTATCTTATTCGAGGTTTTACAAGATTCGAGGCCCCGATATAAATTAGGGGTCCGCTAGCGGGCGAAGCCAGCTAGTGCTAATAATAAAAGAGCGTGATATCACGTTTGATTTCAAATGCAGCGCTGACACGCTATGTACGTATTGCATTTTTATTCATTTCATCGATAAGTCAGTGATATTTTTTAACGGGGGATAACAAGTATTATAACAAGCCATATTTAGTATGTTGTTATTAGTTTAATTTTAAAATCTACTGGTATTTCTAGTTAACCTTTTAAACAATGACTGAAAGTAAAATGTAATTTTAAATTATTTCTCATGTTTAGATTATTTAAATTATGTTTATTCTGTTTTAAAAAAAAGAAATGATATCTGCAAAAACAACTTTTCAAAAGTAAAAAAAAAGCCAAGCGTAAAAAAAAAAAGTTGTGGCTAAAAAATGGTGTGATATCAAATTTCCAAGCTATTATATTACTTTTTTAACTTTTTTCCATTAAATAAGTTATCATATATATAAGTCGAGTGCCTACGTATATGTTAATAGAAATCGTTTTCTCCTGTACTAAATACATCCTAACGAGTTTCTGAAAATTCAATTTTTTTCAAATTATGCATGATGGGCTTGGCGGCCATCTTTTCATATTTCTAAGCACCCAAATTTCTAAAGTAAAAGCGTAATATGTTTGCAATGTAATATGTTTATAACAATTTCGAACTTCAGATTTTAACTACGGACAAATAAATTAGATAAGACTGATATTTTGAGAAATTGATTTTTACTAGTTTGAAATTATTAATTACTGTAAAAAATAAATCATAAGATGAATCTTTAAGATAAGTCATCATTATCTTAAGACACAATTTTCAGATCATACAAATCTATAAATGAAACGCTTAAAATATTTGCTTAAATAACAATTTTGAACTTCGGATTTTAACTACGGATTTGGATGCTTAGAATTTTGTGAATAATATGCAAAGATGGCCGCCAAGCCCATCATGCATAATTTGAAAAAAATTGAATTTTCAGAAACTCGTTAGGATGTATTTAGTACAGGAGAAAACGATTTCTATTAACATATACGTAGGCACTCGACTTATATATATGATAACTTATTTAATGGAAAAAAGTTAAAAAAGTAATATAATAGCTTGGAAATTTGATATCACACCATTTTTTAGCCACAACTTTTTTTTTTTACGCTTGGCTTTTCTTTTACTTTTGAAAAGTTGTTTTTGTAGATATCATTTCTTTTTTTAAAACAGAATAAACATAATTTAAATAATCTAAACATGAGAAATAATTTAAAATTACATTTTACTTTCAGTCATTGTTTAAAAGGTTAACTAGAAGTACCAGTAGATTTTTAAATTAAACTAATAACAACATACTAAATGTGGCTTGTTATAATACTTGTTATCCCCCGTTAAAAAATATCACTGACTTATCGAGGAAATGAATAAAAATGCAATACGTACATAGCGTGTCAGCGCTGCATTTGAAATCAAACGTGATATCACGCTCTTTTATTATTAGCACTAGCTGGCTTCGCCCGCTAGCGGACCCCTAATTTATATCGGGGCCTCGAATCTTGTAAAACCTCGAACCGAACGAACCTCCGACCTGGTTCTCCGCTGCCTTCGGCACCGGATAATCCCTTAATTTGCACATCGAATAGTATAAACCTCTAACCAAACTAACTTCCGACACGGGTCCCCGCTGCCTTCAGCACCGTATAGCAGTCGAGCTGCGCACGCTCAAGTTCCATCTTCCACCACCAGGTAGCGCAATCTGTTCTGTATGAACCTCGGGCACTGAAATCGTTAAGGCTATAGATGTCGAGTCGAATGAACTGTACCCCGTCGTGATCTAGCCCATAGAACCAGAGATAGAAAAGTGCCCCCTGGTGGTGAAAAAACGAACTAAAATCGGAAAGCTCTATTGATGTCGAGTCGAATGAGCCATACCCCGTCGTGATCCGACTCGTAGGAACAGATATAGGAAAGCGTCCCCTGGTGGTGAAAGCTAATCGCGCCTGGGGGGCAAAAGGGGGGATGAACACCGGAGATGCATAATAGGATTAAGCGGTCACAGACCTTTCCAACGATGTATCACATGAGGGGTATGTGCAAAATTTAGAAAATATCCCCCCCCCCCCCCTGCATATTATGATTAAGCGTTCACAGACTTTTCCAACGATATATCACATGAGAGGTGTCGGCAAAATTTAGAAAAGAGTCCCCTTTGGGTGGGAGGGCTGAAAGTGAGAGGATGGACCCCGAAGATACATAATACGAATAGCGGAACAATTTTTAGAATTTCTGAAAGCTGATTTTTATTTATTTATTTATTTATTTATCTATTTTTTATTTTTTGTTTATTATTATTTTATTTTTTTTGCGTTGCCCTGTGCATGTTTGGAATTTCTTAGCAATTTCTTAGATTTACCTTATTTTATTCAATTAAACATTGTACTGTTACAATAAATTTAAATGGAAACTTCACTTCTAAAACAAAAATAATTTAACAACTGGATTTCATTAATTTATAGGAAAACTAGCAAGCTACGCCCGCTGCGCTGGTCGGTTTCTACAAATGAACCCTGAATCAAACGAAATATATCTTTTAATTTGACCTTGTATTTGAAAGCAATCTGTATATTTACGTGGAATATCCTTCCACATTACTGAAAAATGACGTGATTGCGCTATTATATTTTCTAATGTGCAGTCAAAATTTTAGCTGTTAAGGACCAACTCTTTTATTTGGTCATTTACAGTTAGGGTTTGCTAAAGAATGATAAAACTATATGCAATATACTAAAACCATCACTAAAAATTATCGAAATAACAATGCAAACAAATTAACTAACAAAATCCATTCAGAAGAAGTTTTTATAAAGGCTATCTTTGATAATCTGATTATTGAACTTTTCCACATAATTCTAAAACAACAAAACTATATAAAATATACTAAAACAATCCTTACAAATTATCTACTTAACAATGCAAGTCGCAAAAAATACGCCCAGTAAAAACTATCAAAAAGGCTAATATTTCGGAATCGGGTTCTCTTGACTATATAACCTTCACACATAACTGTTGGACTAAGCAACGTAGGACAATATATAGTACATTAACACCATTTCTGAAATAGCATCTAACTAACAATACAATTCTCATCAAAATCCGTTCAGTAGAACTTTTTTAGAAGGCTAATCTTTCATAATCGGAATCAAATATTGAAAATGCTAATATTTGATAAAAAAAATGGTCACCCGATTTTCGAATTTCCCCCTATAATTCTAGAACTAAGCAACGTTATATAATAAAACGTTCCCTAGAAAATTATTTTAAACAGTATAGGTAACAGTATATATAGTAAACAGTATAGGTTCCATCGAAATACATTCGGCAAAATCTTTTAAAAAGGCTAATCTTTCATAATCGGATTGATCTGATTATAGAACTTCCCAGAATAATTATATAACTAAGCTACGTAGAACGATATGTTATACATTAAAACCTTCCCTTAAAAATTATCTTAGTTTAAGTTCTACGAAAATGCATTCAGCAGAACTCGAGTTATAAGCAGCCGGAACGAAATTTCATATATGTAGAAGTAAATAGAAGTATATTGCCATTAATATAGTTTGCATTTGAATAAAAAAAGGTACTTTTCGGTTAGCCGGGCACCAGTGATATATGAACACACACACACACACACACACACACACACACACACACACACACACACACATATATATATATATATATATATATATATGTATGTATATACATGTATTTGTGTAGATATATGTGTATATATGTGTGTGTATATATTATCACTGGCGCCCGGCTAACCAAAAAGTACCAAAAAAAAAAAAATACTGCGAAAATGCAGTCGTACACTTGAAAAAAAAACACCTTTTGGCCTAAAATCTCTCATCAAAACTGTTTTTCTTTTTTTTATTTTCTTTCTTTTTAAAAAAAATAAAATTAGTAACAGTTTTTTCTTTTATTTTTCCAGATGTATAGCCATTTCAATTCTTTCTGCAACAAAAAAAGACACTTTTTGGCTTAAAATCAAATTGTTTGGGGTCAAAAGTAAAATCAAAATCGCCAAAAACAAAAGATAAATCGCCAAATTTGTTTCAATAGAAATCTTGCCCCTTGAATAATGTTTTAAGCATTATGAACATTTCTAATCATGTTTAAATTAAATATTTTCGTTTTATAATATTCTCTCATCAAAACTCTTTTTTCTTTCTTTCTTTCTTTCTTTCTTTTTTTTAAAAAATAAAATTAGTAACAGTTTTTCTTTTATTTTTCGAGATGTATAGCCTTTTCATTTCTTTCTGCAACAGTAATGATCGCCAAAAAATTAGCAATGGTAACCTTTTCGGCCAAAATAACAGAAATTTCTATCATAATTCGATAGCTATTATACGTAGAACGTTGTGTTACATACTAAAACCTTCCCTGAAAAATTATCTCTCGAACAGTGCAAGTTCCATCAAATTCCATTCAGCAGATCTCGAGTTATAAAGGAGCGGAACGAAATTTTCGTTTGTGTTTTATATATATAGTGTGGCTAACGAAAAAGACAGGCTACCGCGGTGCGTTCCACTTATCTTTTTTTACAGACCACTAGAGTGACGCGATGCTCTTTTCGTACACCTGCATTGGTGGATTCGAGCCTCACGTGATTCCCGCGGTCTGTAAAAAAAGTTACGCGTAAAGCACCGCTGTAGCCTTTCTTTTTCGCTAGCCTCGTATATATAGTAGATGACGTGAAAGGTATTCCTGCGAACGAAATGCCTGTCCTTTACCGTGTTTTTTTTATTTTTAGAAATAAATGAATCACATTTAATTCATTTCAAAATTTTTGTTTACGTTTGGAAAGAAATTTTAAATGGCGATAACTCTTAATGTATACATTTTAGAAGGTACATCTTCTCTCAAAAACTAATTTATTTTTAAAGATCTTTCTAAAAACGTAAATTATATATTTAAAATATTTTTAAAGCATAAACACTACGTCTGATTACTTTATTTTACAATATTTATAAGAACACGCATTTTATCAGACAATTAAATACACTAAACAAACATGAGTGAAAAATTGACCTGGGCCTGGACTCGAACCTGGGACCTTATGTGTACCATGCCGACGCTCTGCGACTGAGCTACCCAGATCCATATCCGTAACCGGCAATTTCTCATACTTATTCATGTTAGAAACAATCATCTGCCACAGTTTGCAGTCATATTTAATTATTTGATAAAATATGTGTTCTTATAATTGTGAAGTTTTATTTAAAAAAAAATATATCTTCAGAAGAAAATGGCTGACTTGCAGATGAAATTTGATGTGGTTATATTAAAACCTGTAACTGATTTGTGCTATTTTAATACAGATGGTACATGGTCGTTGGCGGGTTTTATCTCTGTTTTGGCATAATGTTTTAATCGCCAAGTTAATTAACAGTTTTTTGCTAATTAAGGATAGAAAATATTTTTTTTTACACTGAATTTTATAAAAGCACATAGATTACGTAATTACTTGTCCAAAAATGCAATCCTTTTTTTATTCTGCCCAATATTAAGGCCTGTAGCTTGTTTGAAAAAAAAAAGTTTGACGAAAAAAATATTGATCATTTTAAGTAACTCGACGTTTTTTTAAAAAAGCTATATCTCTGTTTATAAATCACTTATGAAGATGAGTTTGGTCTTAAATTGAAGAAATTCTTCCTTAGATTCTTCTAGTTTTCGTTTTTTTTTTCTACGACGCTTGGTTTGTTTGATATCTGATATTTTAATCTGGCATGTTTTGTCGATTTAACATTGCGAAGTTGCTTTCTGTATATAAGCATTAGCGGTCTTTATTCCAGTTCTTGGCGTTGTTTGTGTGGCGTTTTTTTTTTTTTTAAGCTTGGCTTGGCAGAGCGACCGCCCTGCTTGATAGAATTTCGTGTGATAGATTTTTCACTATTATGTACAAAGGTGTGTTTCAATGACAATATAACATTTTAGTAATTTGAGAACTTAATTATAAATTAATTTTAAGGCATTTTTCGTTAGTACGCTACAGGTGATAAATCGCCAAATATTCTTTATGGTTACAATTGTATACGAGTTACAACAACAATGGATTTAATGGTGTGGTAAACTACGCTCGACAAAATGAGCCAACGGGCTATGAAACTGCCACAACGAAATATTTTAAATATTAAATAATAGAAAATATAAATAAAAAATAAAGAGTGTAAATAGATGTTTCACAAAATACGTTTTAATTAATTAACAGTTTGATATCAATTAAATTATGATTATACGTTGAGAAATCAATTTAGAAATCTAAAAACGATAGTTTAAGTAATATATTTTTTTTCCTGTTGCCATATCTATAAAATGAAACAGAGCAAAAATTAAAATTTTTAAAAAATAAATTCACTCGCTCTCGCTTCTGCTATCCGTAAAAAAGTGGTAAAGTTTGCATAATCGGGTTCGGTACCCATACCAAATTAACGGATTGTAACGGAGTTTTTTTAGAAAAATCATGAATTGCGCAGTCATAAAATTAGGCGTTATTTTTCAAGATAAACATTGAATGTTTATAAAAGAGTGTTTTTTTTAAACATTTTTTTTTTCTTTTCAGATGGAAAATAAAAAGGTCTTTAAATCTCATTGTGGAGTTTCTATACGCCCGGGTAATATGCGCGAGGTCTACAAACCTCATTGGAATCGTAATTATTATTATTTGTAGTGTTAAAATCCTATTCACAGCTCGTCAGTTACATTAAGATTTTAACTCTTAAAATTATAAATTAAGTATATGTTTTAGAAATATTTTGACAACTAAGAAAAGAAAAGTGAGACATCCTTTAACCCTCACAGTAACACTACAGACCTTTGAGGCCTATGATGTTGATTAAACGACTTACAGGACTCAGAGTCCTGTGATGTTTGGTGATAATATTTCTTCCATAAAACCATCTATTACGGAATGGAAATTTTGTAAATATTGATAAATCTCACAAGGAAGGTCTCCTTAAATCGCATACTTGAAATATTCTGAAAAAAAAAAAAAAAAAAAAAAAAAAAGCTACTGAAACTTACTCGTGTTCGTTATAAAGGATCAGTCAAATTTATAGTTGCGGAATCCAAGTAGAAAATCTTTAAGAAAATAAAATACTTTCGAGTATTTAGCGAGAAAAGATGCGATTTGGCGAGCAATACTTTTTCCTCGCCAAATGCGATTTTAATGCATTTGAAGATTCCTGGTTAAATGAGTGTTTAAAAAATGATCAGAAGTTTATGACTTTAAACTTAAACGATTAAATAGTTTATGACTTTTTCTATAAGCGTATATACAAGTTGCGTGTTGCGGAAGTTATTTAATTTTTGCTGGCTGGATAAGTTTTAAGTGTATTTTTAACAGTGACTGTCCGATTAAGAACGCTCTCATTATACATTTCGATATTGAATAAGTCATTGTTTCCATAGCAACAATACATTTCTCTTGTTGTCTCCGACACTAACAATATCGAAGTCAAATTGACATTGCTCAAAATCGGATCTTAATTTTTCGTTTGAAGCATTTTTAATCAGTTTAAATTTTGTTCTAAAGCGTATTGAATACGATCGTTTATTTTCTATTATATACATATAAATGTATATGGCAAAAACGTAGTTATAAAAGTGTATTTATTTAAGTTAAACTTACTTAAACTTAGTTCAGTACGAAGAATAGAAAAAGTTTTTCCTAAAAGAGTATTTATCATAAAAGCGTATTTTATTATTATTATTATTTCATTGTGTCGCCAACCAGCGATAAATCGGCAAAAACACGAAATTTTTATATTTTTTTTACGGACGTTATATCGAGGTATATATCGAGGTATATATATATATATATATATATATATATATATATATATATATAAAGGGGTGTTACTGTCAGAGTTAAGAACAGTACACAGAAAAAAAAATAAGTTAAAAATTTTAATTTCCTGGGGAAATATTTTAAAAATCACATTACACGCCCCATGGGTTTAATATTAGCGAGGGGAAATTGAGATTTCACTGACCCTTAATGTACTTTTTTCCGACATTAAGAGTAATTTTAAAGTATTAAAATTACCCTTAATATTTATAGTACTCCTTAAATTTTAAAGTATTAAAATTTAAGAAATTTTACGAAACCCCAGAGTTGCTTTCCGAACTTTGAGGCAAACAAATTCACATGCTCATAAAAATATTTCAAGTAACGTACAGTCGTCAGAAAAAGAGAGAGAGAGAGAGAGAGAGAGAGAGAACTCTGACACTAACTCGACTAAAAATGTTACTGGTACCAATCGATTAGTAATAACTCCTGTTAATATATACTTAAAATTTGCTTAGGGGTTGTCTACATATAGAAATTGTGTCACACTTTCAAATTTTCAATAATAAAACCTAATTTTGACATCATATTTGGATTATTCACGAAATTTTACCTTATGATACCAATCGGGAATTCATTCGGTCAAGTAGTTTAAGAACTATACAGGTTTAAAGCTTGTGAACCTCTAACGTTAAATTAAATTTTAATCGTTTTAAAACAGGTTGTAATGTGCGTGGTTTAGAAGCTCTTCAACTGTCCGAATCTAAAATTACAGCTCATTCTGCTAAGTAGAATTTGTGTTATGCTTAAAAAAACTACCTGCATTGCAATCTTTTTTTTTTTTTTTTTTTTTTTTTTTTTTTTTGCAACGATTAAAAATGCATTTAACATTAGGAGTTCCGGCCCAAACTTTAAACATGCATTAGAATTCCTAAACTACCTCACAGAATGAATTCCCGTTTGAAACCCACGGTAAAATTTACCGAAGCATTGAATTCAAATACGATGTCAAAATTAGGCGTAGTATTGAAATTTTTCGAGTATGATACAATTTCTATATGTAGACGACCTCTAAGCAATTCAAACTGATATTTGGAGGATTGTAAAACACTTTAAGAAACTTAGACTACATTATTGTTTTTCAAATAGCATCTGGCAATTTTTTTTTTTTTTTTTTTTTTTTTTTTTTACTTTCTTCTATCTTTACAAGAAGAAAGTATTGGATTCATGAAAATTTTCGACTTCAGGTTTTCGACGGATTTATACGTTTTAGAAGGTCCAGAACACAATTTGACTGTTTTTAGAAAATGTCTGTCTGTATGTGACAAAAATTTTGTGGGCGCTCTATCTCAAGAACTAATGCACGAAATTTAATAAAACTTTATATTCAGTTAGTCTCTGATATAAATTTGTGCTAATTAGTTTTTGGTGAGTCTCCCAACAGGTGGCGCTGCTATGCTGCATTATTCGTGATTTCCGCAATATCTCTATCTCAAGAACTAATACACTCATTTTCATCAAACTTCAGATTCAGTTAGACTAATATAGACTTAATTTCTTTCTAAGAAAAAAATAACCTAAGCCCTAATATTCTGCAGTACTAACACCCGTACAGGACCCCTCCCCTCCCCCCCATCTGCTATCACTCCAAGGTGCATATTTTATTTCATAAAATATTTTCAAAATTTAAAGCATTGTTTTCCTTACTTAGCAAAATAAAAATTTTAAATACATCTATCTGCGTATACCTAGCTATCAACTATTCCACTTTTTAGTTATGACAACTTCCAAATTGAAATCTTTGCCTAATCTTAATGTTAATGAATCGCAGAATTCCGCGATTAAATAAGCTCAGGATTATGATTCGGAAATAGTGTTAACACAAAAAAATGAATAGTTCGCAGCTATGCAGAATAGAAAAAGACTATATCTATTTACTATTTATTCTGATCAAAATAGCATTAAAATGATTTGAGATGGAAATAAATAAAATTTTGAATTTAAGACAGATTGAACTCGACCCTGCCCAAACCCGAAGACTGATATAGAAATCGAGCATGTTTCATCCCAATCTCTTACGTGAGCGACACATTACGTCACTTATAAGTGTTTTGATACAAAAGAAGGCAAAAGTTTGGAGATGGGGTGGGGGTGGGGGGGTGGGGGGGGGGTGGAGAAAGGGTAATTCAGGATTCGTTTTTCGGAAACGTTATTGCACTGGGCTCCGGAGTGCAGTGTTTATGAGCTCCGGTGAATTCTGGCCAATATTTAAATTTTTACTAAAAACAGAGAAGTACCGGAGCTGAGCTCCGGTGGGCTCCGGCGCAAATTAAGCCTTGATGGGGGTAAGTAGGTAAGTGTGCAACTTCTTTTTAATTCGATATCGATTAAAAGTAGACCAACATTATCAATCAATAAATCTGCGCAGCAAAATTGCAGATAACATGCTTTCATTAATATTTTATTTGTGTGCCGCGTTTTTTTTTTAAAGTTAGTATGCAAGTACACTTGTCTTAGAAATTGCAAAATTCAGGTAAGAATGAAAAAAAAAATTGTTTGTGCGGAAGTTAATAGCGACAAAAACCCGTCAAAAATGACCTTCATCGGAATTTTGACCTCCTATTTCGGAACCATTCTAGTTTCTGAGGTCAAGCATCGATGAACTAAATGCAATATAGTGTGAGTTAACGTTAGGTCAAGGTCCCGTTGGACAGCAGCAGAAGACACTGGAACACTGCATATCAACTACGAACTTATTTTGAATAATGAAAAAAAATTTTTTTAATGTTTAAAGTCATTTACTTAAAAAAAATATATTTGATTTTACAGTATAATACTGGCACCCCAACTGCTAGTATTATACCGTAAAATTAACAGTAATAAACAGTAAAATAAGCAGTAATACGCTGCCGTGCATGCGCGGCAGCGTATTACTGCTTACTTTACTATTTATTACTGTTAACTGTACGGTATAATACTAGCAGTTGGGGCGCCAGTATTATACTGTAAAATCAACTTTTTTTTTTTTTTTTTTTTGGCAGTGTATAAGGTCTAATTAAAAAATATTTTGAAGATAATAATTTTATTATAATCAAAGTCTGTGTGTGTGTGAGGGAGGAGGTTACTTCTTTCGTATTCCATCTTTCTTTGATAACACTTCTGTATATGCCGCGCCTTCGTTGTAAAACACTTGCACACTAATTTTTAATACCCTATTTGGATGAAATAATAGGATAAAATATAAAAAAAGCCATTTCAAAGATATCTTATTCTATTAAAATATAACAGTTAGTGTTAAAATTACACAGTATTCACGAAGTATTGCTTAATGGTTTCGTAAATTTAAATACCAAATTGGCGTCCAACGACCAGTGGTCATATATACAGAGGCCAGCCAAATCTCAAATACTCATATATTACGCGCACCTCAATTTTTAAAGTAAATTTTGAGGGGGGGGGGAGAAGGGCGCGGCATATAAAAAAAATATGGCGTGTTATTGAGGTGTTCTATAGCATATATCATACAGAAAATGAAATGTATAGCATTTGCAGTTTTATTATAGGGACACAAAAGAATTTAGATACATTATGGTCTATGGTTAAATAATTTTAATGATGTTGCATTACTTCAAACATTACGAAATTGGGGTGCATTGTTGATATGCACTACAATACACTTCTCATAGAAAGTGATGCACATAGCCTATATTGTTCATTTATATTGATAGGCACACACAAAAGAACTTGATTGCATTATTGTCTGCAGGCTAGGAACGCCTCATCCGGGAAGCCAAGTGAGGCTTAACCTACCTTGTAAAACTAATTTAAAATAGGCAAAAACTAAATTAAAATATTTCTACATAATATAAATAAAATAAAAAATGACGGTACCAAACACTTCATCTTTATAGCACTTTAAAATTTTCTATGAAAAACCCGTACCCACTCTGACAAAGAACAGAACCATGTATATTCCTTTTTGGAGGCTAGGAATGAATTAGCCGCCAGCATCACCGTTTAAAAATGAACGAATTCGGCAGGGAGAGGAAAGAACTATTATGCGTCAATCAGGTCTGGAGGCGAGATTCCAGTTGTCTTCCGGTAGATATAAGGAAAGGTAGAGAATGATCCCATTAAAATCACTGGCACAACTGCTTTTCTCAATTCTCCCCAATTGCAAGAAAATTGTTCTAGCTCTCGATTACTGTCACTGATAAAAGAAAAAATATTTCAGTGTCATTTGGGTGGGGGGTATAAGTATAGGTCCATGAAGCAAAATTTTAGGAACATAGCATTTTATAAAATAGGCTAAGGAAAAAGTCTTTCAAACTCGTTGGGGTTCACTATAAGCGCGAGCGCCAGGTTACATTTCCGCCTGCTTTCTCCTATTCCCATTATGACGTTGAATTCAGACACTTTTCCCCGGGAGGGATTTCTGGGGCTCCGGGGGGGACATTATAGACTTCCGGGGGGGGAAATTGCACTTTTTGAACATTGAAAATATAAAATCTCAAATCTTCTGGGGGGGGGGACATTTCAGTGCTCCGGAGGGGAATGTCCCTCCCGGGCCACCCCCTGAATTCAACACTGTGACTCACTCTCAAAAACATTTTTATCTATTTTATTTAAAAAGACAGTATAAGTATTATTTTTTTTATTGAGACGTCGTTATGTTTTTACATGTTTCAAAAAATTATTTTAAAAATAAATAAAATATATTGTACAAGCGCACAACATCTTATTTCAGTAGCATGTGCTTCAGATAGTGTTGCCGGGTGTTCGGACTTGGGATGTCCCGATTTTTTTTTTTTTTTTTTTTTTTTTTTTTTTTTTTTTTTTTTTTGAGACCGGCGACCAGGTCCCTACCTGCCAGGTTTCCCTAGCTTAAACGGGTTTAGTGCCTGGTACCGGGGCGCGTAGCGCCACTGAAGAGATGCCGCGTAGCGGCTGGCCGTTGCTGGCAGGACGGCTATGTGGAGGACTTAGTTTTGTTCCCATTTTTGTTTTGCTGCTAATTGATGTTATTCTTTTTATATGGACCTGTCATCGTTATGCGAGTTGGTCTCGTAATTTAGAGCCTTGATCAGGTGACGAGACCTTCACCTGATTAGGCACCCCCAGAGGTATAATTCACAGGGAACTTGGAGGACTTTACACCCACGACGGATTTTACATGCACCAGGCGCCATTAGCGTACATGATAAAAAAAAAAAAAAAAAAAAAACCTGTAAGGGAAGGGGGTTAATACATGTTTATTTAACTTTACATAAAAAATAGAAGAAAATGATTACTTTTACCTGTGTTGGATTGTTTTTTTTCCCTTACTTTTTTCTACTGTACTTTCCAGTTACCTGTTGTTTTTCTTTTGCTGCTTGATTTTTGTTGCACATTTAGGTTTATCTCGCTGCTTTTTGGTTTCTCATGTGATGCAGTTGTTTCTCTTTTGTTGCATTTATTTTGGTTTCTCATTTGTTGCAGGTTTCTCATTGTGATTTGTGTTTCTCATATTTCGCTGTTGATTTTATACTCTGTTGCATCACTGGTAACCGTTGAATTTGTTGTCATGAATGCGCTCTAGTGGCGATCAGTCCATATATACCTTATGGCTGTTTTCATGAACTCGATGAAGCTATTTGAGGACTTGGTGCGCTATGGGGTGGGGCATATTCCTTGGCCATTAGTCCGTTAATTAGTTATTAACTTCCACCCTCTTAGACGCTAAAAGAACGATTTTTTTTTCGCAGGAAAGAGGTATACTTTATACTGCTATTTTATTATATATACACATATATACATATATATATTTCCTTTTTTTTTTTTTTTTTTTTTTTTTTTTTTTTTTTTTTTTCCCTGGAAGATAAGATTAATTAGGCAGAGGTTATACACACTTTGAATATAGAGGTATGGTGGCTGCTGGGACTTTTATGTTTTTTTTTTGTTGTTGTTGTTGTATTAGTCTATGTTTGTCTGTTTCATGTCGTCTATATTGTTCATTAGCCATCTGATCACTGCTCTACCTTTGTTTTGTACATGTTTGTTGTTTGCAAGTTGTCTGTGCCATAGTATTTCGTTATTAACTGTGATGGTGACCAGATGGTGTGGTTCTGTGAGTGGGCAGGCCGTAAGGTAGTGTTTTATGGACTCTAATTCCCCGCATATGCATTCTGGAGAGCTAAATTTAGTAAATCTATGTAGGTATTGTGGGAATGCTCCATGTTCTGTGTAGATTTGGCTCAGTAATTTACAGCTTATAAGCCGTTTTGTGTCTACTTTTGGGAAGTATCCATGAGTTGTTCTACCCGTATCCCCATAGTCCCACTCGAACTGCCATTGTTTTATTGTTAACTCTTTTAATATACGCTTAAGGTTTGATATTGGTCTTTCTATGTGGTAGGGTCTATCATTTTTTTTTATTTTTAGCCGCTTCTTTTGCTAATTCGTCAGCATCCTCGTTTCCTTGGATGCCAACGTGTGCCTTAACCCAATTAATTTTAAATTTGTTGTTTGATTTTCTTATTTTGTTTTGTATGTCTGCAATTAATTTTACTGTGTTGAATGGTTTGCTGAGTGCTAATATTGCTGATAGGCAGTCCGAGCGAATGCTATAATCCATCCCTGTTTCGTTGCCCCATTCTGTTGCCTTTAGTATCGACAGTAGTTCGGCTTGGAAGACACTGTTATGTTTCCGCAATGGTGTTGACCATAGTTTAATTTTTTTTTTTCGCTTTTGTATGCTACGAAAGCCGATCCCGTAGCGCCTGATTCCAATTTTGAGCCGTCTGTATAAATTATTATATCTGTTTCGTTGTAGCCTATCTTTGGTTCTGTTGTTTCTGCTGGGTGCGTTTCCCATATGTTTATTTTGTTATCGTAGTCTGTTGGTTGAATTGTATTACCGTATAATTTACATGTTTCTCTTAACCTTGTTATTGTTCCATATGTTGCTTCATATTTGACCTGTAGGTGTATTGGAATCAGGCCCGCCAGTACCTGAAGGGCTGCTGTTGGGGCAGTTTTGTATGCCTTGACTATGGTCAGCAGAAAATGTCTTTGGCAAGTGGTTAGGACCGCTTTGCTTCTGGCATTTAATTTGTGTCCCCAGATTGGGGCTGCATATGTTAGCACTTTTTCTGCTACTGTTCGATACCAAATTTTTATGATGTCTGGTTTTATTCCCCAACCTCTTTTTGCCATTTGTCCCAGCATATTGAATGATTTGCGTACTTTGGTTGTTTGGTGTTGGCAATGTGGCAGCCAGTTTAGGTTACGGTGTATTATGACTCCTAGGTATTTGATTTGGTCTTTGCCTTCTAGATCCTTGTCCTCTAATTCGATTCCCTCTATCTTTCCCGAGACTTGATCTGGGAGGTTGTGTAAGCGAGGTCTGTTTAGATACAGTAGCTCTGTTTTTTCCCTGTTTAGCGTAAGATTGTTGCTTTTTATCCAGTTGTTGAATTCTTCTATTATTTTATTTGCTAAGATTACCAGTTGCTCTTTAGTTTTAGCTTTGAGTATTAGGATGAAATCGTCGGCAAATGCTTGGATTCTAACCTTTTTACCCCAGTTCTTTTTTAAGGCTACGTCTGCTATTAGCAGCCAAAGTAGCGGGCCGAGACAACTTCGGGATGTCCCGATTTTCAGGAATTCTAAGACCTGTGTCGCGAAACGTTCCGATTTTTTATGATACACAAATTCTTTTAAATTTCATTTAGTACCATTACTCGCCAAATATTCGGAAGATAGTGTTGCGTGTCTTCTCCGCTGAGAATCAATGTTATGCAACTCTTCTCATTTCCGCTGATTGCTTTCTTTTAACTTCTAGGTAGTCCGACCAGTGAACAGCTCCCAGTGAATGAACCATTAGTAAATATTTTAATAGAATAAGGTTTGAAAAACTCCCCACTAATTAATTATCATGCTGGGTTTAAAAAAACGTAATTCAGTTAAAACGTATTATAAGTTATTTGCACAAGTTGTAAAATAAACAACATAGTATGAAATTTAAGCATTTTTAAATTGCTACCTGTTCATTCACTGGTAAAGACTGTTTATTTACTTGATTTTTGTATAGTTTTTTATTAAGACACCCCTAACATCCCAAACAAATGAAATATAAACTTACTTTTATTACTTTTTAATCATTTGTATACCAACACACGTATTTGCACTATGAGACACCAAAAGGTACTGTTTATTAAAATATTATCAATCTTTAAAAAAAAAAAAAAAAAAAAGAAGAAAAGAAAAGAAAAAGAAAAAAAAATCTGCTGAAGTGTTTATTTATTTGGTCGGACTAGTCTACGACATAAAAATATTTAAATTAATAGGTGTTTCAGTTAATAATGTCGATTTTGCTAAGAGATGGCGTTACTAATACATTTGTTGGTATGGACTAATGAAGTCTATGGGTTTTGGAGTGTAAACATACGTCATCAAAACCCAGTTCGTTATTGTCATTGTGCAAAAAAACATAGTTTTCCATAGCTTTGAATATGTCGAATTTTGTACCAGAAAAAGACGTTTTGTGGGGAAGTTTAATTAACCTTTTAGCATTTGAAGAAAACGGCTGCTGAAAGTTATTGATTGTTGGTTGAAGCTTATGGTAAACATATACTCTAACCACCCCCCCCCCCCCCCCCCCAAAAAAAAAAAAAAAAAAAAAAAAAACTTGGGAACGATGGTTTAAACCAGGGTTGGGTTTTTGACGTCAAAAACTGGTTTTTGACATGACAGTGGTAAAAACCGAGTTTTTACCGGTTTATTCCGTCAAAAACCTATCATTTTCGATTGTCCTTCAATTTATGGCATAAGTGTAGCATACAATACATTTCTAGATTGATTTTATCTTGTTGTTCTTTTTATTATTATTATTTAGTTACATTTGTTAAATTTATTTAAAAGAAGATCATTTCCTAATATGGGAAAGATTTTAAAATACAAGAGTAAAGGAAACGAACAATATTTGTCATAATCTTCACTAATATAGATTCTACTAACTGCAATTAAGATTAATATTAAATGACAATAAAAGGTTATTATAATTATTAAATAACATTCAATATAAATTTTTAATAAAGTACATTAAAATTATTTTAGAGATGCAAAAATGCTGTTACATTGTATGACAATAGATGTTAAGCATAGACTGGCAGTGAATAAATTTGAATATTCTTAGATATAATATTTTAAAATGCATATCTTATGTATTTCATAAATACAATTATGGTGATTTTCATTTGCACTTCAATAAGTAGAATCCTAAAGTTTTGTTTTCAACAATGTAATAAATTGTACCGAAATTATACACATTGTTTAGTCTAATACTTATAGGTTACAGGATTTTTTTCAAAAAATTTAATTTTTTTTTTAGACTGTGCCAAATAGCTTAAGATTATTGTAGAGATCTTCTAACAGAGATGTACACATATTATTCTAATGCAGCTCTTTATGTTTTTCTTGGATGGATAAATATACTTTAGAGTATTTTTGATACTGAATATTTCATGTAAAACAACTTAATATTAAAGATAGAATGAAAAAAAAAATGTAAAAACAAACTACTAAAAAATGGGTTTTTGACATTTTTGACAAGGGGGTTTTTGACATGACGGTAAAAACCATGGTAAAAACCGTCATGCGTCAAAAACTTGCCAACCCTGGTTTAAACGCTTTAAAAATGGTGATTTTGATAGAAAAGACAAGGAGCGTTTAGGACAGCCGAAAAAGTTTGAAGATTCAGATTTGCAAGCATTACTGAATGAAGAACCTGGTCAAAAAATTACTGGCGAACACTACCGACAACAACTGATAAAATTAAACCGTGCGTTGAAGAAAAAACGACCAGAATACGCCCAAAGACACAATAAAGTCATTTTTCAACATGACAATGCAGTCACATGCTACTAAATGTGTGAAAAACTATTTGGAAGACGTTAAATGGGACGTTCTTCGTTCTACCCCACCCGCTGTATTCACCAGACTTAGCCCTTTCGTACTACCACTTATTTCGGTCGATGTAACGCGGACTTTCAGAACAGTGCTTCAATTCTTTCGAAAAGTCAAAAATTGAGTCTATCCATGGATTACTTCAAAAGATGAGTTGTTTTATCGACGCGGAATTTATCTCTTACCAGAAAGATGGGGGAAAGTCATAGCTAACGATAGACAATAGTTTGATTATTAAGATAATTATTTTGTCATGGAAATAAACGCTCAAATTTTGTGAACAAATTTGACATTATTAACCGAAATACATATTATTAAAAAATACAGCGAAGTTCAGCTTCACATATTTTGTAGGAAACATTTTTTATTTGGACTGTGTTTGCAATATGCTTGTAAAAAGAGAAAATCCCTGACGGCTCGGCCTACAGGCACAGGTAGATTTTGAAGATGCAGACCGTGGGATGCCTGTTTATTGGGAATTGCAGAAGTAATGACCTTTTTGTCATGATGCGGCAGCTGGGACCGCTCACTTCGAAATCTACCTGTGTCTGTAGGAGGAGCCGGCAGCGATTTTCTTTTTTTTTTTTTTTTTTCTGTAAGGGTTGGTCCTATAAAAAACTTATCAATATAAAAGTTGTAGATAATATTAAGAGGATTTATAATAAATTTCAGCGGATTTGAATCTTATGAATTTTTTTCTTCTTAAGCACCCATTATCCCCCCCCCCCCCTTGAGGCCATGTTTAATGATATAAAAAATCTGTCATACATAAATTTTCGGCCCTTTTCTAGAAGTCTAGAAGTAACAATAACTGTAAATGGATTCGATATTTATCTTAATTAAGAAGTTATGGTTTTTTTCTGTTTTCGACCCCCCCCCCCCCCCCCCACCTTTGATCTGATTTTGCCCATTAACGAACTTGTCCGAGATTCACTACCCCTTGATTTTATGTATCAGTTTGGAAGATATTTGTGCAGAATTATGGAAGTTATTGAGTCCATAAAAAAGTGATATATATAGATAGATAAAGTTTTGAACTGGGGGTGGTTTTGGGTTCTGGGAGTCATAATCGACGTAGATCTGCAAAAATTTTCCAGAAATTTCAACATAGGGTAGAATGTAATAGGTAGTATATCTTACGAAATCTAAATCTTCTCAGGTGCATGCTTTGAGAACGATTTAATCTTAATTTACATAATTTGTACTGTCTTTTCAATTTGCTCGAACTGAGAACTAAGATCAAGACCTTTTGTTAAACATTTGTTTTCGCGCATTTTACTTACCCATCATACAGGGTAAGTCATATAGGGTAAGTCTTGTATATTTATTTATTTAAATAAGTTGTGCATGATAAAGAGAAACAAAAAATAGCAACTATAAAAATTCAGCGAAAATATTTTTAAAAAACTGAAACCTTTATTTCAGTACCTCAGAAATAACGATTAAAAAAATCAGTAAAACATTAATAAAAATGGTAATTTCGTAAGGATTGTAGACATTTTCTTTTATGTAAAAGGAAAAAGTTTTTCTAAATGAAGTTCGCGTTTTAATGAAATATAACTGTTGCATTGACACAACATGAACGTGAGCAATAAATAGTATATTTATTTGAATAAAAGGTGAAAATATATAGAAAATGATATAATATATAAACATTTATGGGATTTTTGGCCCAACATTTTGGGGTGTTTGGGTTGACACGTGTTTTTTATTATCAATCCCCGGCGAGAATTTGACACTATCGACTTCCAGTTCAATGTAAATGTCAATGAGAGTAATGTTTTGGGAGCTAACATGTCGACAAATGTGTAATTTTTGGTGGGAAGCCAGAACTGTGCACTGACAATTAATTTAAATGTAACTTTACATTATTGTAACAAACAAACATTCACTGTTGAGACTGATTTTAAAAGATTCCATGCTTGAAAATTATTTTAAAAAATCAGTAAATTGAGTTCAGTTTTTAAATGACTTTCATTTGAAAGAGCATTTTTTTTTTCAATTAGCTGGTGTAAAAATTGAAATTATGTGATAATATTTAGAACAGAATATATGTACAATGAAGAACAAAGAGATAGTGCAAGCTGTTGCCACTATCATTATGATGTCGGTGTTAGTTACGCACACAATTTTGCTAAAATGAACCTATAAATAAACCAAGATTCAAAACTTTTTTTTAAATAAACCAGTTAAAGATATGACACACACACACGAAAAAAAGAGTAAAGTAATTAAAAATCACCAAAAACTTATTTATTGTTTTGTTCATGTATAAGTATAGAAGGAGAGGGAAAGAATACAAAATCTATACATTTAAATGAAATAAAACAAATGACAACTATTACAAACAATACAACTATTTGAAAAATTTTCATTTTAAGATAATTATAGCTATTGCAATAAAACAAGAAGTAAAATTAAGATACTTGTTGGTATGTCGAATCACATTTCCTTGGCAACTTTTTTTTTTCTTTAACCTTTTTAGTATATTCTTGGCTTTATTTGGATTTAATTCATTACTTAGTTTATTTATTTTTTTATTTTTTTAATAAACATTCAATTTGGAACACTATATATCAAGTTTAAAAATAGTTATCAAACATTACTGGTGATCATGAAATGCGTGAATATTAAATCATATAACAGAGAAAAAGAATATAATTTCAATGAAATTTGAAATATCATTAACAAAAAAAAAATTTTGTTTTAATATTATTTCAGAAGAAAATTAGCAATGGACAAAAAATTAGATATATTTTTATAAATAATTTTTACTCTGCATAAAAAATAACCAGAAGATTATTTTATTCCTTAAATGTTTTAAATTTTAAACAATATACATTTTACATATGCACTATATATATATATATATATATATATATATTTACCATAGCAATTGTATTTTAATGTAAGAAATCTCCCTATTCTTAAAAAAAAAAAAAAAGTAGCTGTTGCTGTCGTGAGTTTTTTGTGACCGGAGATATTTCTCGGCTTATATTAAGAAAACTATTGCATATAAAAATATGAAAATTGGTAGTTGTATAGAGAATTGTTCGATAAACACACTGGAGCAGACAGTTTTTAAATGGATAAATTATTTTAAGCGCTATTTAATGTTGAAGTTGGTCAAAATATTTCAGTTAAAAAAGTTTTATAGGATCAAAAGCTAGACATAGCAATTTACCAATTTTACACTGCCACATACTTGATAAGCTTGCTGTGCACAACCATTTTTGAAATTTGTCTAATTCTTGAGGGTTTTTTTTTTTTTTTTTTTTTGGTTAATTTTCTGTTTAAAATTTCATTATCTCTATAGCGATTTAATTCATATTTCGTAAAAGCAATTTTTTTACCTATTCTTACCAAATTTTAAAAAGCGCAAATAATATTTCCAAACATTTTACAGTTGAAAAATATATTTACATGTGAATATTAAAACAGAAATAAACTTTAAAATAATTATTACATACGAAAAGCATTTAATAGTAAAAATTACGTCATATTTAAAAATCCGAAATAATAATATTTCCAAATTTTTCACAAGTGAATATTAACCCCTTAACCGTCGAGTAATGTTCGGAAAATTCCTTCAAAAATCGTCGATTTTTTTATTGCCCCATTTTATTATTCATAAAATTTTGAGTTAATTAGTAAAAGAAACAGTATATATTTTTTCTTTTCTTTTCAAATTTAAAGTATTCAGAATGGATAAAAAATTTTAAAAATCCCAATTTTACTTACCTTATGTTTGACCCTCCCCCCCCCCCCTTTCTTTTTTAACACAAGCTACTTTGTTTTAATTCAGATTGCTTGATTGCCACCACTTTTTTGAAGTAGAAATATTTGTCTTATTTAATGACAGATTAAATAATGCGACGGTCAATTACACTATTTAACAAAAAAAAAAAAAAAAAAAAAAAAAAAAAAAAAACTGGTTAGAATCAAACAACCTGAATTTTAAAAAAGTAACCTACACTGCCCGTGAGGGTCACGGGCACCACAAATCTTTTTTACAAATGACTACCCATGAAGGTATCGTGTGCAACGATTAAGGGTTTTTAAAATAACTAGGGCTTCCCAAGATAGAGAATATTGGTTAAAACAATTTTTTTTTTTTTTTTTTTGAAAACTCCAATAGATTTTTTACATTTAATATATGTATTTTTTTAGATTGTCCACTAACAGCACCAAAGAGCAATTTTATATGAAATATGTCAATTACATATTCAAATAAAATTTTAAAATTTATTAAAAGTGGTAATTTTGTATTGACCTTGTGACAGAAGTTAATAGCCGAAGAAATTGCTAAAAATTTCGTTATCTACAGCAGTTTTTTTATTTTAATTTCAGTGGATTTAAGTGCTTATTTCAAATACGTGATAAGTGTCTGTTAAATCTGTGTTTTACTTATACTATTTTATTTATTGCTTAATGAAATTTTAATTCCGTTATTCCATATTAGGTGGAAACAAATGCTGAACTTTTTATATTGTTTGAAATCTAAACGGATTATTATTTTGTAATCCTCTGCAAGCAATAGAGATAGATTAAAAAAAAAAAAAAAAAAAAATCATGCTTGAAATTTAATTTAAATGCTATAGTAAATGAGTAAATTGCAGTACAGTTTTCAAACAAACTGTATTTGAAAGTAGATTTCTTTTCCCTATGTAATGGTGTAAAAATTAAAAATATGCAATGTTTAGAAATTTAAAAAGATGCAGTAGCAAAAATTGCAAAACTGAAATTTATCGCCAAGTGTTGCCATTCGCAAAATGACATCAGCGTTATACACGGACACGTTTGTTCTTTATAATTTAGATATATGGAGTGACAAAATCATTAAATAAACCATAATATCACGGCTGCCTCTGGCAACTATTTTTATAATCTATTTGCACCACTATTCTTAAAATATAAATTTTGTATTATATTTCTCCTGCAAGTGCGGTTAAAGAATATTAAAAAAAAAATTGTTTTGAAAGAGTGGTACGAGATAGAACTAAAATTATGAGGAGTTCAACCTGTGAAGGTATTAAGGGGTTAAAATATAAAGAAAATTTTAAAATGATTAAATTGTGTGAAAAGCATTAAGGGAAAATTGTGTTATATTTAAAACAATGTATTTAAAACATCGTATTTAAAATGATTTTCTTATAGCAACTAAAAGAAAAATTTTCTTTCACAGTCCATTTAAAATTAAGAGAGAATTTAAGTCATGTTATAACGATTTATTTATTTTATTTTATTTTTTTACATATTTCCACCTTTTAAACCCTCAAAAACTTTGTGGTAAAGCAGTTTTTTCGAAATTCGTATTGGTTCAAAAGTTATCTGCTTTTTGGTGTTGCAGTGAATAGGCTCATTTTTAGCGTATTATGTGCAACGCACATGCAGAAACAAAAGAATTGAGAAAGAGGAACTCCAGGAGGGTTCATTATATATAGAGCTCCTATACCAGTCTTAATTATATGGGCCTGGTATAAATGATTATATGCAAGTTGAAAATTATCACTTTTATCTATGTTTGTTAGAAGCGTTGTAAAACTTTAAACCTGTTTTTCTCGAAACTCTGTTTTACAAATCAGTACCAGGTAGAACTCGAGATTGGATCGACAAATTTGGTTGACATTTTCATGCTTTTAAAATATATAATATTTTGTAATCCCTCACAGATGCGTTTTTCAATATTCAAATTGTAAATATTTTTTGCGCGATTTAAATCTGAAAATGTTTGTCTAAAATCGACAACTTGAAATTTGAACAGCTGCCATTTTCTTGAGGATCGAAATATTGATAAACCCATCTGAGAAGGACTACAAAATATCATCAATTTCAAGGTTTTTATTTTGGTTTTTTGTTACAGATAAGACGATTCTGCAATTCATCTGGTACCGTGGAATGCTTCAATTTTCGCACACCCCTATATCAAAGGCCGACAGAGGACCATTTTTCAACCACTTTCCAAATAAAAAATTGTTTTTAAAACTTCAAAATATGGTCTTTTATCTGGAAAAAAAAAAAAATTATTATTGTATAACTGCACTCAAAATAAATTGCAAAAAAGTAGAGAAATTTTAGGGTTTTTTTGTTTTTTTTTAAAGTTATAACATGCTTTAAATAAACATAAGGGTTGTCAATGCCACAGAGTTTCAGTTGTGCGCTTTTTTCGCTCATTTTGCGATTTTATAAATATAAATTAGTAAATATTTGTTTTTAAAAAATATTTAGAAAATGATATTTTCCCATATTTAATGTTTAAAATTTAACTTAACAAAATAATAATTCCATTTAATTGATACATTAATTTCACAAATTAAAAATTTATTTCAATAAATTGCATTCTTTTTTATGCAAAGCAACAATCATTGTTTTGGCAATTATCAATATTTGGCTGGTATTGATTGTAGCCAAAGAATCTCAAAATCTGCCAATTCGTACGTGCTTTTATTTATTTGTTTTTTCTCTTATTTTTGACTATAGACTTTATTACAGAAGTCCGGAAGGCACAGATATTATTTACTTATTTTGTACAAGCTAATTTTCAAATGTGCGATAGATCTTACTAAATCAATCACGAAAATAGCCGTCAGCTGCCGGGACAGCAATGGATGCGACCTTGGGCATAAAACCTCCCCAGTCAAAGAGGAATGATTGGCAACTCTGTTACAGAAGATTGCTACTGGTCATGATAATATTATTCAATCTTCAGTAATCGGGTAATTTTTTAAAAACAGAGCAATTTAGTGTGTTTTTGGAGCCGACAGGGTCTGGATGGTGGTTATTGAGCATAGCTTGTAGGGAACAGATTGAAAAGAAAGTTGCCAAGAAAATGTGATTGGACTGAAATAGTTTATAAATATCAACATTAATAGTTTTATTAAAATTTCTATTTGAATATACATAAGTTATGAATTTAACTACTGATTTACAATTCCACATTTTCAACGATCCATTTATGAGAAAAAAAAGAATTTTTAAAAATAATTTCCATTCTATGTCCTTTTAAAAGCTGAAATAATATTTATGACTAGAAGTAATTTGTAAAAGCTCTTTTGATAATGGAATTCATAATCACTTATTAAATTTATTCCAGCAATAAATTTTTTCAAGTAATAGAACTTCAAATTTGTACATTCTGTTAAATAACATGTATATATTATAAACACAGCAGTACAGATTCACATGCAGGCTGATATACATACAAACAATAGATTTTTTACACAATTTTGTTAATTCTAATTAAGCAAAATGAAAACACAGTATAAAATACACAAATCCCTGACAGTTTATATCAATTAAAAATATATATACATTCCTGAAATACAGCTTTACAGTCCGAAAGAAATCGATTCAACGATCTATTTACAAGTTTTTAAAAAGTCAAAATCTGCAACAGTTTTTTCCTTACATATTTCACAGAATTAATAATAATAGTGTAAATGTACACAGAATTATATTACTATTAGATATTACTATCTGATATATAAGTATTATAACTGAAAAATTAATAGTAATGAATATCTATGTATAAATTTGTATGGAATTACTATGTTACTGTTCTGATGTATAAGAACAAACCAGATGAACAATAAGCTGATGTTTTACATTCTAAAACAAATGCATTTATCATTGCACAGAATGAAAATTAGTATAAAAATGAAATTAATTTTTTAAAAACAAACACTCTTTTATATGCATTAAATGTTCATTTTAAAAATCCCGCCTAATTTCGTGATTGCAATTCATGTTGTTCTAAAAAGTTTCCATTACAATACATTAATTTGATGTTGACCAAGATTATGGAAAATTCGCCGCTTTGATTTATGCTTTATCGAAAGTGCAAACTAGGGAATTTATTTTTTAAATCATAAATTTTGCTCTGTTTCTTTTTAAGATACGACAACAGTAAAGAAGAAAAAGCATTTTTTTAAATTATCTATTTAGGATTTCTATATTGTTTTCTCAATGTGTACTTAAAAATATATATATGCACTTTATTTTCTACTTTTTAGTGTTTAAAATATTTCATTGTTGCAGTTTCAGAGCCAGTTGGCATATTTTAATAAGAGTAGTTTGGAATATAATTAACTCTATTGTTGTTAGTGTTGGGCATTTACGAGATGTTTTATGTTTTTTATCGATACTCTCGATTGTATGGCTATCTCGATTGTGTCAATTGTTTCTCGATAACTTCAATCAACCAATTGTTATTTGTCTCTGATCTGATCTTATCAAGAATCGTCTGTGATGGATGGATCCAGACAATCTAGGAAGCCACCAGAATCAGACATTTTTTTTTTACCTTGTCGTTTCCTCCCATGCTGTGAGTCCTATTCATTAGCTCAAAGTTGGGCTCTTTTTTTTTTTTTTCTTTTTTTTTTTTTCTTTTAGAATAGAGTAAACAATTATCAGTGTTGTGCGAGGTATCATTTGTTTTATGGAAGAAAATTCAGTTGCGTAGATGTAATGTATTTCACCCCCTTTTTTTTTTTTTTTTGATGTGTGTAAAAAACTTTTAGGTTTAAAAAAATTAAAAATAGCTATCCAAATGACAAAAATTAAGGTTTATTGAAATTTATCGGATATGTCATTTACTGAAGTCTAACAAATATAATTATTTTAAGCAATATTAATATTAATTACAATATACTATGGGAGAATTTTTGAAGACATTTGGAAAATGTATTACAACAGGATTAATCAGACATAACCAATTTTTAGTATATTATTTCTTTTTAACTTTCTTCTATATACATAAGAAAGAAGAATTGGAATTGTGAAATTTTCTATTTCTGGTTTTTGATGGATTTGTGCATTTTCGGGTGTCCTGAATATGTTTTGGTTATTTTTGGAAATGTCTGACCATAAGTGACATGAGTAACCTGATTTTACCCACACCCGACCTGCAGGTCGAGTCTGGTTCGTTCAAATTTGTTTCCTTGTAGGTCGAATTGGCACCAATTTTTTTCATTGCAGATCGAATTTGGGTTGGGTTGACTAACTGTTTTGTGTTTGCATTGGTTTCAGGTTGAGTTTTGATCCTTGCAGGATTTGGGTTGACCTGATTTTTGAAAAGAAAGCTTGTTTATAGTGTATTTTAATGATGTTACATTACTTGAAATATAATGAAATCGGTATACATTACTGAAGCCACTGTAACATGCTTCCTACATAATATAGAGTTGTAGCATTTATCATTCATTTACAGACACACACAAAATAATTCGGTTACAGTACAATGTATGAACGATAATTGCTGGAAGTGTGTTGTCTGTTGTGGTATGCATTTTTACATTAATGAAATATCAGCACATTATACGGTGTGCATATATTCTATAGATCATATACAGGACTGTACAAAAGAATTCCCAAGTGTTTTTTGTCTATAAAGCATGAATTGCTCAAAGTGTTTAAACTGTGTCATGTATTTTTTACCTAAATTATATTTCAGTATACTAAGATATGTTTGTATAATATAAATAAATTCACATATAGAGCTGTGTAAAAGAAATTGGATACATTAGAATCTATGAATGGTAATCGTACAAAATATGTTTTTAGTTGTGTTATGCATTTTCTAGCTGAATTAAATTTTAGCATATGTGGCGTGTATAAAAATCTGTAGATCATATACAGGGCTGCACAAAAATATTCGAATGTCTTATTGACTATGAGCAGTAATTGCTGAAGATGGGTTTTCAACTGTGTTATGCATTTTTTTAATTGTTTTACTTTAAATATCTGCTTTCACCATATCAGAAGATAGGTTTAGTAAAAAATATTCTACATGTGTCGAAAAGTGTTTAATAATATATGTGTGACATAGGAGTTTCTTTCTTGTTTTTATTAATTTAATTCTTAAAAATGATTCACGTGATTGATTTTTGAGATTTTATAACTATTTTCCTCTGAGGAAAATGTTAACAAATATGTATGAAAACGTTCATATTTTAGTCAACACAGACTCTCATGTACATCTCTCATCTAACAAAGAACTCTGTGCATGAGAAGGTTGTAGGTTTGAGTCATCCATTGAACACCAACACATTCTTATTTATATATGACAGATGTGCATGTTAATATTATGAAATTGCATGTTATGGCAAATAAATAAGAGAAGAAAGAAGGACAAGAGGTTAAGAAATCCCTTTCTGTCAATGAATCGAAATTATAGAATTTCTTTACAAAAAATCGCAGGTTGCCATTGAGGTGGCTAGATAATAAAATGGGATGTATTATCTGGGTGAGGTCAGATAGAACTGGACAAGCATGACACCAAATTATACAAATTACAGTAACCTCTTTTTTTTTTTACAACTATATTATTAAAATCATAGGGCAAAATGCAAATATTCACCTTACGTCATTTATAAAATACTATTTTTTTTTCACATAAGTTTTCAAATTGTTTACATTTTTAGTCCAGGTATCCATAGAAACCAATTCAAGTAATACCCAAGAAATAAAGAACTCTCCCATCCATCTCACGGAGGTTTGGATATGTAAGACGTTAGTAAAGAAATTTTTTGAAGATGGTTGTGAATGGAATCTCCCTGAAGATGGTTGCGGTGCCAGCTGAAAGTACTTGGAGGATTTTAACATCTATTTTTATATTTAAATGTCGCCTTATTAGTATTTTATGACCACTATATAGTTTATTTATTTATTTATTATGGTTAATTTTTTCATTGTAATTTATAGGTTTTTTTTTTTATTACAGTTTACAGTTTTTTGTTATTTATTTATTATTGTTCATTTATTTTATATTATTTACCATTTTTAACAATGTTACATATTTAATAATGTTAAATTACTGTTTTGAACATGATTGGCAACAATTTTTGGCAATCTATCTCCTGGCCGAATAATATGTAAGTACCTAAAAGGGTCTAAATTACTGACTTTTAAATCAGAAAAACCTTTATAGATGATTACTACACTATTTTTAAAGACAAACATTTCTTCAAATTATGATGCATATATTTTCAATCTGGTAGCTAACAATTCAGACTAAATTGTTAAAAATTAGATAGTTTGCTCTTCAACAACAAACCTCTTCATTTCCAGGTTTTCTTTTTTTTCTTTTCTTTTTCCTTTTAGAATCTTAACAATGTAGAAACATCTAAAATTACACCAAGAAAGGTGATAGAAAAAATTCCATTTTAAGATAGTTAGAAGTTGTTTTGCACTCCTTATGTGTTTCTTTTATCAAAACACATAAGGCATAACAATTTTAAAGCTAAAAATAAATTTAAATATTAAAACATTTTTAACAAGATAATTGTATAATATGAAATTTGAATATGTTTAACAGTTTTATTTTCCTTCTTTAATTTCTTTAGATAGATTACATTTCTACTTCAGGCAGAAAATTCTAAGAAGTATTTTTTATCTAGGTATAAAGTTTGAACTATAAAAACAATAAAATTAATCTCTCCATTTAAAAAAAAAGTAATTACTGCTGATGCCGTCATAATTGAATTTTTTGTGACCCGGGGTCTTTCTCGACTTATATTAAGAAAACTATTGCATATAAAATATGAAAATTGGTAGTTTTATAGGGAAATGTTCTATAAACACACTGAAGCAGAAAGTTTTTAAATCAAAGAATTGTTTTGTGTGCTATTTAATGTTAAAGTCAGTTAAAAAAAATTGACAGGATCAAAAACTATACATAGCAATTTAAACATATTTTGCAGGTACATAGTTGACAAGCTTGCGTTGTGTAGTATGCAATCATTTTTTTTAATTTAACTAATTTTTGAGAGGTTTTTTTTTCAATTTTTTATTCAAAATTTCAATATTTGAAGAGAAATTTATTTCATATTTCCAAAAAGTCATTTGTTTACCTATTGTTGCTAATTTTAAAATAGCACACATAATAATATTTCATTTCAATTAAATTTGAACACATGAATATAAAAAGGAGGAAAGAAAACTTTGGGGAAAATTACATCATATTTAAAATAATACATTTAAAATCTCTTATTTACAACAATTTTCTTATTAGTGTTGTTACAAAATTCCAGGAGGCAGCATCATTGTTTAGTACTTAGCCATTTTATACAAGCTTATTTAATCAATCATGAAAATAATTTAACTGTCACACAGCAGTTGATTCGGCCTTAAAATCGCACAGCCAAAGGGAAATGAATGGGAATCTGATTACAGAAGACAGCCACTGGTCATTTAATTATTATTCAATCTGCTGTAATCTTTTTAAAACAGAGCAAATTACCATGTTTTAAGAGCCTGTTGTGTTTGAATGAGCGTAGCTCATAGGAGGAGCCTGCTAGTGTTATAAAAAATATTAAAAACATTCAGCTTGAAAAAATGGGTTAAAAAATATAAATCATCTTCTATCTTTCTAGAATCACCTGAAGTTAACAGCCAAAAACAATAGCATATGACAATCCTTTGGTTTTTTTTTTAGGGGGAGGGGGGGGGGGGAACTCCATGTAAACTAGTTGTGCCAAAAATAGTGAAAAGTCACAATCCATAAAAAATTGTAAATTGTCACCATTTAATTTTTTATACAGCTCACATCACTGTAATACTAAAAATATAATTTAGTGTCATAACATATGCAGCAATAATAATTAAGCAAATCTCAGCATAATTAAAATTTATAGAAAGAGATCCATTTCCATATACAACTTATAAAAACTTTTAAATTGATGTTTATTTCTAATAAATTGTTTCTAAAATTTCCTTTTAAAATAAACAAAATTACAATTGTGTAAGGTAATGATTAAATTCTATAACAGCGAAAAGAGACTAACATTTGTGTTAAAAACTGTATTACATAAAAGCAATAAGCATAATATGCAATTATACAAAATTGAGCATTTATCAGAGTAATTTATAATGTAAATCCTCCAGAAGAATACAGGCTAATGGGGAAAAAAATCTTTCATTCACTATTTCAAAAAAATTTCTTTTACTTTACAGTTTACTTTTAAATTATATTTCTTTTCAGTAGGATGTTTCATCAATCATTTATGGATATTTTTAGTTCATAATGTAGTGTTTTACAAAATAATTTGATTTCCACAAACTAAATAAAATGTAATTTCAAATACTCTCTTTCTTATAATTACATAAATTTTATAGCACAAAATAACATGTTCATATAACATTTCAAAATTTGCATGTTATAGCCCCAAATGACTTGGTTTTTCACCCTGCTTATTCTTTGGTAATTTAGACAAAGGGCTTTTTAAAAGGTTTCACCTTTTGATTTCTGATTAATTTTCAGCCACAATATCTATTGGAATGATTTAAACTAATATTTTTTTACAGTAAGTCATTCAGGTTCTTTCTGAAGTTTATTTTTTCTATAATTCCTCATTCTTAATGCATTTTGTGCCCTAAGTAAAGCCGCTGTTTCTGGTTTCAGTTCACGAATGACTTTACGATAGTTTCTCATTCGTTCAGCATTTTGAGCTCGACGTTCAGCTGCTAATTCTGGCTCAATCTCACGTTTAAACCTGCGATAGTTTCTCATTCTCAATGCATTTTGAGCACGCCTTTCAGCAGCTTGTTCAGCAGTTTCTACCTCTTGTAAATTTTGACGATAATTCCTCATTCGTAATGCATTTCGAGCTCGCCGAGATGCAGCTTGCTCTTCAGTTTCATGAGATTGTTGTTGATAATTCTGTTGATAACTTTTCATATATTTTGCACAAGCCAAACGGAATGCAGCATCTTCATCACTGATGGCTTGGTTTAAACAACCATCTGAATTCAAGTTCTAAAAATATATTTTAAAACATGTCTAAGTATATAATTAAGTATATAAAAGTAATAAGTATATAAAATGTATTAATGTAAAAATAAACTAATGATGCATAAAAACAGACAATTAAACATTATAAATTAACAAATAATTTCATAAAATGTCTGATGTAGAAAAAGAAATGGAAATAAGGAAATACTAGAAGCTAGAATTGAATTAAATACTCTAATTTTATTTTCAATCTTTTGGTTAAATCTATGATTTATGATAAGTTAAATACTAATTTTTTTCGCAAAGAAATATTCTTTATATTTAAATAAAAATGAATAAGTTTCAATCATACTGTCATAGAGGAGACAATTTTAAGGAAAACTGACCCAAATTTTCATTTCATACAAATAACATGCTAAAAGCTTTACACAGCTAGACCTTTTGAATACATTAATCAGTTTCAAACTCATAAATATGTTCAAATTTTAGTTTGCTTCTTGAGTGTTCATGGCGATTTCAAATCCATTTTATAACCTGGAGGTCCAATCTATATTAGTTGTCCCTTGGCCAACTAGAGTGGCAGGCGGGAGGGGGGGAAAGAAAGGTAATTTTAAATCAAACAATCATGGTAGTGGTAGGAAATAAAGATGAGATTAGGCACTTATTCAGGACCCGAGCCCGATGATTCAAAATCAGAGCCTGAAAAATTTTGTGGCATCAGAGCCCAATCCTGAAAGTACGCAGTAGGAAATTGTTAATAACATTTTACAAATTGTTTCAAAATTAATTTTCTCATTTAAAAATCTCTTCTTACATAGAAATAACTATTAATCCTAAATACTCTCACATGATAACTTTTTCTGATTTTTATGTCCCTGAAAATCTCTTTAAAATAACAAACATATTACTACACCCATCTACGGGTAGAAATCTACAAAAGTCACAATTCTTATTCTTTTAAAATATCATTGTATAACTACAAAAGAAAGACACGAGTTCTGTTTCTGTTTTCCAGTAATTTTGAAAATGACTTCAAAGAGGACATACAAGGGATATCCTATGGCTTCTTTATGTTACCAACACTGATTGTTCCAAACTTTCAGAATTAGTTAAAATATTTCTCTTTATATCCCATCAACAACTTCAAACTTACTTTTAGAGGATTGTGAAACACTAAGAAACTCGGACTACATTTTTGTTTCACAAATAGCATCTGGCAATTTTATTTTCCTGTTTTCAATTTTTTAATAAATAAAATTTTCACTTTGAGCTCAGATCTACCTGAGCTTGAAGATTGGTTTAAAAATAGAGCCCAAGCCCATTTCGTGCCTAAGCTAGAGCTGAGCCCATCTCATCACTAGCAGGGAAGGGGGGGATTTTTAATTCTCATCTACAGCAGCAAAAAGCTTAAAAAAGGCTTTGCATGATATCACAAAGTAAACAAAGCAATTAAATTCATGAAGAAGTTTCAAACAGCCTATGTTCATGGACACTAACTGCAAGGCGGGAATAGGTGGAAAGGGAGTCACAAAAGAAAATAGGTAATTAAAATTAATTTTTTAGGTAAAGTCAGCGTTAAGAGAAGATGAATCCAACAAATATTGAAATTACAGTGGCTGTAAAATGTAAAAATAAAAAATTATTGTTTGTGAAAATAAATTAGACACAGTATAAGCAAATTAAGAAACTTCAAAACATTTTCTTATGTATAAAGAAAAAGAATTTGATATTTCTTTAGGAAATAAAATTTCAGACAAATGGAAAAAAAAAGTTTACAGCAATAAATTGCACTTAAAATTCAGTTAAATAAATACAGAAGCCAAATGAGACAGATAAAAATTAGAGTCAACCACAAAACTGATTCTATATTTCACAATCAGCCTCAAAAATCATCAGGGGTGAAAACAGTAAACATGTGGAGGGGAAAAAAATTTAAAACATATAGAAACATAAAAAGAAGGCCTCTGCAATAAGAAAAAAGAAAATATCCCTATTTAATTTTAATAATTTTCATTCTACAAAAATTATTGAAAAATTATAAAACATATGAAATGACACTGGTTTTTAACTGATTAGTAGAAAATAAATTAGAATGCCAAAAACTCGAGAATCTCTCAAAAGTTTTCAAAAGTTTCTCATATTTTTTTTTCATTTTAGAGATGAAAGTTCTTTAACAAAATTGTTATGTAAAGAACTTTTAACTCTAAATTATACACCTTAATTTTTTTTTTTCTAATACAGTAAAACACGTAAAAACCCATATCATGGAGTCCTGCTAAAAAGGGAAAAATTTCATGGTCCCAGTGAAAGGAATTCAATACAGTTATAATAGATAGTATACCTCCTACTAAGATGAAAACCTGTCTAAATAGAATTTATTTAGTTCCCTGTGATTAGCAGATATTATAGTATTATACCAGCAATGAATTTAGGGGGTGGTTGGCCAATCAAACAGCCTCACCCTCAAAAGAAAAGAAAAAAAATCAAAGTTTCTGTCTGTTAATGGCTGTAAAAAGAAATTTCTCCTTGAAATTCCAAAGAATCTTGCTCGGAATTGTTGAAATACTGACTGGGAAGAGTTTTTGAATTCAACACTGTATACAATATTTTTTAGCTTTTGTCATTTTTTAAAAAGTTGGATATATTTTTAAATTTAATTTATTATCAATACATAAATGTTTTATTTAAAGATTTTCTATTCTGTATTTGTGTACAAGTGCAGCAGATTGTACATTGTATAACACAACCAAATATGTAAAAGTATGCATATGCACATACATTAACTTTTCACTTAATTTCAACATTAAAACACAAGTCTAGATCCTTAGATTAGTTAAAAAAAATAGGGTAAACTGTTTCAACAAGATTTGTTTTGACAAGATTGACTGTATATAAATCTACCTCATATCAGAAAATTTAAACTGAAATATATATAAATACATATTTTTTACATTATTTCTGTTATTAAAAGATAACACAATCAAGAAATTCTTGTAAGTCAGGAAAGGAGAATTCTCTTAAATTCTGGCAAAAAAAGAGAAACAAATCGTGAATTAAATTGCATAATAGAGTCTAGCAAAATGTTCAACTAGGAATGTAGGAATATATCTTGATATAGATACTCCAGGTTAAACATCTTTAATTAAAATCAAACATAAAAAACCCCAATTACTTACCAAAGAAAATGCACTTTTAAAAAGTTCTCTCTGAAATCTTAAGTCAAAATTCTGACATGCTTGAAGTACCTTTAAAAGAGAAAGAAAAAAAACAGAGAATCATCCCATGCTATTTTATGAACAAATTATCATAGTGAGGGAAAAAAAATAGCTCCTTTTTATCTAAAATGATACCTTCTTAAAATCAAAGTAAATAAGCTTAGGGGATTGTTCTCATGTTGAAATAGGGGCAACCTTAAAATTTCTAACACTAACATTAAACTTTAACACTAAAAAACAAATCTAGATCCTCAAATTAGCATTGGTGGACAGAGACCAAAAATGGCGATTTTGGATATTGGCCCTTTTCTACCAAGATACAGAATTATTTTACAATTCAATATACACAGACAAAACTTATAAATAATTCATACTTTGGTTGACGAGTTGTATAGAATTTAATATCATGTAATATTTTACAAATTCAAAATGAAAAATGTTCTGCAGCAACAAAGCATAATTAACATAAATCCTCGTGGCAGAATGTACGCGATGCTGCGATGGGCGTCGCAGATTTTTTAGGGCACATGCAGACTAAAAACATACAACGATGTCGCGGATGCGCTATAGCGCGTAAATTACGTGAAAAAAATGGCAAACTTCGTCAGAGGATCCCGAAAAAAACTGCGAATTTCGTTGAAGAATCACAGAAAAAAACGCGAAATTCATTTAAAGATCGCGAAAAATGGCTAATTTCGTTGACAGATCGCGAAAAAAACATAAATTTAGTCAAAAGGCCATGAAAAAACATGAATTTCATCAAAAGGCCGTCAAAAAAAACATGAGTTTTGTTGAAGGATCACGGAAAAATGCGAATTTTGCCAAAGAGCTACGGAGAAAACGCCAACTTCGTCAAAGGATCGTGGAAAAAGTTAATTTTGTCGAAGGATCACAAAAAAAGGTCAATTTTGTCGTCGAATCGCGAAAAAACGGAGAATTCTGCTGACAGATCGTGAAAGAACGGCAAATTTCGTCGAAGGATTTCGAAAAAACGGTAAATTTCATCAGAGGATCTCGAAAAAACGCGAATTTTGTCTAAAGACCAAAGAAAAAATACGAAATTCATCGAAGGATCTGGGAAAATGGATAATTTCGTTGACAGATTGCGATAAAAATGTAAATTTCGTCAAAAGGCCGTGGAAAAGCTGGATTTTAATCAAAAGACTGTAAAAAAAAAAAAAAAACATGAGTTTCGTTGAAGGATCATAGAAAAAATGTGAATTTCATCAAAGGGCCACAGAAAAAACAAAAATTTTGTCAAATGGCTGCAGAAAAAATGCCAATTTCGTCAAAGAATAGTGGGAAAAACTGCTAATTTCGTCAAAAGATCACGGAAAAAGTGCAAATTTCGTCAAAGGGCCACGAGAAAAAAAAACGTGAATTTCGCCAAAGGATCGCAGGGGAAAAAGAAACGCTAATTTCATCAAAGGTTCCATGAATTTTGTGAAATAGTCCCAGAAAAGATGCAGCATTCCTTTAGAAAACAGCAGACACGCAAAGTTCTATGCTTATTAATATAGGCATAGTGTTTAATCTGAAACAATATACTGAACTAACTTTTGAAAAATCGGGTTAACCCGAATCCAATTTGCAAGAATCTTCACTGAGCTTGAAATCGACTCTAATCAAAAGTAGAGTTAATCCAACCTGCAACAAGAATAATTATTGCCGAGAGGGGATTTTCTCCCCTCCCCCCCTCTGCTGTAACCTTTCTGAATATTTGCTGGGAATTTCAGAATTTTTTTTTACTCAGAAAGGCTGATAAATGCTGATGCCTTAATTAATTAGCACTACAACTACAACAGCAGCAAGAATAATTTTTATGATATATTGCGTATTGCAGACTATTTTTGTAAACATTATTAGCGTTGCAGACACTTGAAGATAGTTCTGTCACTGGGGCATAAATATATTTCATAATTACTTTTCATTGAGCAATATACTGAAATATACAGAGTTCATATACACCTGAGAAGAAAAAAAATTCAAGGAGTCTAAAAAATTCTAAGGAGTCAAAGAATTTTAAAGGATTTACCATATTTTTTTCCATGCATGCTGCGTGCACACCCTAATTTTTAATACCTCAACTGGGAGAGAAAAAAAAAAGAGAAAAGCATTTCAAACAGATTCAATTAAAATATAACAGTTAGTATTAAAAGTGCACAGTATTCACAATGTATTGCTTACTGGTTTCATAAATTTGAATACAAAATTGCCAGCCAACTATTTTATGCACTGACCATAGATACAGAGGCCAGTCAAATCCTCATCATATATCCTCTGCACATAGATTTTTAAAGTAAATTTTGAAGGGAAAAAAAAAAAAACATGTAGCATACACGATAAAATATGGTAACTTTTTTTTTTCTTTCTTTCTTAAAAAGGTGAATATTTTTCATGCCATAGATACTTAAACTAGTCGTTGGGGGCCACCGTAATACTTACCCATCATGGATATGCATAATGTAAAATATTAAAATAAAAATGTGTAAACTACTTATAAAATGCATTGCAATTCAAATAAAATCGTGGCTTGATGACGTCACAAACTTTAAAGGCTCGATTACTGAATTGCTTGAAAGAGGTTTTTCCTTATAACTCCAAAAATAATAATCCTATTAACTAGCGGTTTATTGCATCTGATTAAGCGTCAAATTTCCAATTAAAATATATCTTTGAAGTGAAATTTGGATGAAATACAGGGTCATGAAAAATCGAAGAGTGTGGAAAACAGGATTCCAAATATCTCGGCAACTCATTATCCGATCGACTTCATGCTTTATTCAAAATTTATGTTTTTTTATTGTCTTTTATATTCATTTCTTAAAATAAACAATTTCGAAAATTTTTATATACTTTCATCAGAACGAATATTTCGAGAGTCCGAAAAAAATTGTTCCGGTTAATCGAGGTTATTGAAATGAAATAGGCTTCTTCCCATTATTACATACTAAGTACATACCAAATTGCAAGTCTCTATCTCAATTTTTTCGGGAGATAGAGCGTTTACAGACACACAGACGGACGGCAAATTTTTTTTTCTAAAAATATGTTTTTCGGAATCTCCAGTGTCTGAAACGTGTAAATCCGTCAAAAATTTTTTTTCGATTTTCAAAACAATTGCAAGACTTACCCTATACTACGTATGATGAGTAAGTAAAAAGATGATTATACAAGCAGTATTATTCATTGTGTAAGATACTTGACCCCATTTTCTACTCTTGTATACTTCAATTAAATTACGGAAGCTGCTAAATTTTGCTTCATGATAATTTAAGGAGTTTTTAAGAAATATTTTGTTTACTTAAAGAGTTCTAAATACTCATTGGAAACTTTTTCATTTCTAAGGAGTCTGTAGTCACTGTCCTGCAAATATTCTTAAATGTTATCTGCTCTAAAAGTAAATTTTGGAAACTGGGGCAAATTATATTGTGTTCAGAATACTGGTCAAGCTAATTAATACTAACAAAATTCTCAATAACTTAAGCTGAATTAAAAAAGGGGCTTGCCTAAAAAAATAATTATCTGTTTATCAAAAAATCAGCTATTGCTAAATACTAGATTAATTTTAACACAATTATTCAAATTAGTAAAGTCAAATTGGTTCAAATTACAGCTCATATATTGCTAAATAATTATATCTTTTCCCTTTTAACTTTTTGCCTTTTACTGACAAAATTTGTTATAACTTAAAAAAAGAAAAAGAAAAAAAAAAAAAAGAAAGAAAGAAAGAAAAAGAAAGTAAAAGTTATTTATCTTGTACTTTTATTTGAAATTTTGATGTTTTTTAAAAATATTATGTGGTTTGTATGTCATAGTCATGATAGCATTATATGCGGTAAATAACTTAAAAGAAAATATTTATAATAATTTCTTACATCATTATTAATCCTGATTCAAACCACAATTCTAAAAATATAAATTACATAAAAACATCACAGAAATAATAATAATAAAAAAGCTACACATGTCAAAGTAATGTGCCATCCTGTAATAAAATTTAAAACACATAAATTTACATCTAGAATTCACTTTTAGTATACATACATGAGGAACATCAGCTGATTTTGTAAATGCATTATTACTGGTATTCACAAGTTGTGGATGAGATGCGGTTACTACAGAAATTAGAAAGGCAGGTAAAAATTAGAAATAGCATATGATAATCAATTATATAACAAAATGAAAATACATAAATATCTGGCAAATTAAATCTTTAGTATATTTTTCAATACCAAGTTTATAGCTTAGAATTTCTGTTATAAATCAGTAAACTATAGTTTGGTTTACACATAAACGATTTCAAGTAACTATTTTAAGTATGCATGTGTATAAATTACCAGGGCTGCAGAGTTGGTGTAAAAAAAAATGTCCAAATCCCGACTCTGACTTCTGAAATTTTAAAGGAGATGGCTAAAGTATAAGCCTGTTGGGTGGGTTTCTATTATTCAGATAACTTCATTGCTGTCTGATGGCGAGAAATACCACCATCTAGATCTAAACTAGCACACACTATAAAAAAAAAAAAAGTATTTGGTTTTTTTTCTGCATATTAGCAGAGTATTTGGTATCATTTTAATCAGTGAACAGTGAACAATACAAATTAATGATCCATTTTAGGATCAGCGCATACAGATAGATAATTGTGGAACAAAGTGAACCACGGCAGTCAAGGAAATATTTGGTTTTCCGTTCCCACGAATGATTTAACTACACCTAATAAAAATGTCATGGAGAAAATTGTCAGAACAATAATATGACACATTTATTTATGAGAGCTTAAATAGGCACGAAGACCTCACAAGTCAAAGCATCTTTACCTCCCAGACACAGCACGGCGTCAAGAGGAATCGCTATTGTACCGACGGACCTATGAAACACTCAAGGGGAGTACCAAATTTCTCCCGCATGCCAATGGTCATCTCTCTAAAATCAGAGGTATGGCCGAAACATGCAAATTTTCAAGAAGTTAAAACGTATAAGGCCTTAATTTTATGTGAAAAGGGAAAAATGGTTCCATCCCTTTTTTTTGCTCCACGAAAAGAATGTGATTTTTCTTGAGAGTTCAGATTCAAAAAAGATGGAAAAGTAGAAGGTTGACTGCTCTCTAACTAAAAAAACAGATTTTGAGTGTGTGTGCCAATAGATGGAAATGTACGCGCTAAGAAAAAGCGAAAACGCGTCAGCCATTACCTCCTGCTGTCAACGTTATCTAGTAATATAAGGTAACAAACAATCTTCCTTCACCATTGTTCCATTTTATTTAATTAAGCTATATTCTTTTAATAATACGAATTTAAGTGTGTATGAAGATCCTACCCCGATCTAAACATAAAAAGGCTAATCAAATAAATACTTCTAGGGTATGGAACTCTGCCTTTCAAAATCGAATTTGTTAATTCGGTAAGATAAACTGTAATTCTCAGAAAATAAATGTTGAGAATACAATTCTCAACTAGGATTGAATATTTTTTTTTAAACATTCATGTTTGTTTTTAATTACATGATTATAATTACCTTGTAAATAAACTCAATTTTATATTCAATTAATTTTAGTCAGTTTTCCTTTTGTTTACTTAATTTATTGAATTAATATTAAGTCTTTTATTTTAGGAAATGTTTTCTTTAATATTACAATCTAGGTTTTAAAATAAGCCATTATATATTTAATGTTACATAACTCTCTGCAGGTAACCTTTGATGATTGTAATTGGCTCAAAGAGGATCCGAACTTCAAAAATAATTCACAACGCAACTTTTTCTTTTCTATAATTAATTGATAATTTGTCTAATAAAATTTTCTAAGTATAAATTATCATATCAGATCCTTAGAGTCATAGGTGCAAAATAAATACTATACGTCTCGGATAATTTAAAATACTCATATTAATCAATTAACAGCAATATAGTGGTAAATCCTATGCAGTCAGACTTAAATTCAAATAATTTAATTGATCACTCTGTAGCATTCCATCATAGGGTTTACCGAATTAGAAGTGGTACCGTTACCTCTTTCTAAATTATTTTAATATATTAATTTAATTTTAGAAATAGAACTTTAGGTTATTGTATAATTTTTTAAATATAAAAATATATATGCAATATTAAGACTAAAAAAAAAAAAATTTTTTTTTGCTAACATAAATGTTCTTAATTCTAATTCTTTTGAAAAATTTTTTTTTTCCTCTTTTCAACAACTAATTAAAAAAAAAAAAAAAAAAAATTTTAAGCATTCATTGGGGAATCTTCATACACTCTGTAACATGCATATACCTGGCAATTCTTTTTGGGTACCTCACTGAATATATAATGATATATTAAATAATAATAAGTGTTATTGGATTGATTTGTATTAACAAAGAATTGAAAATATGACTTGTGTTACATATACTGCAACAGCAGCAAATATAAAATAAATACATAATAATGCTCAAATATTGAAATGATATATGTTATATATAATTAATTTCTCGAACAGTGCATAACAATTCACCATTGGGTATCTTTTATTTTATGTTAAACAATTTTTTTTTGCTCTCTCTCTATTTTATGATTTTTGTACTTTAATTGGATGAATAAGCGTAAAAGTCAAAGAATTAGTAGAATAGATACTGGTGTCAAAACTAGACAACAATTACGCGAATTAAATAATCAAACTGTAGACACTAATATTATTTGTAATAATAGTAATAATAATAATAAGAAAAAAAAGAAAGAGAAGAAAATTATAAATTCTGAAAAAGCTACTCCTAAAATTACTACAATGGACACCCCAAATGCAGATAGCCTAATTAATCTGATTCCATACTATGATGGAAAAAAGGAAGCAAATATTAACCATTTTTTCTTACAATTTGACAATCTCATCAATAAAACTGAATTGAATAATGATTCTAAATTAACTATATTAAAGGCGAAAATTGTAGGACCTGCTAAAGATAAATTGATGAGGGATCAAAATTTGTTCGTGGAACAGAACTTAGAAACCTTTAAAACAAAGTTAAAACAATTATTCGAACCCAAAACCACATTTCTAGAAGCGCAAAAGAAATTTTGCAATCTCAAACAAAAACCGGAACAAAACATGAACGAATTTATATTAGAGTTTAATGCGGCAGCAGACCTTTATCTAAAAAAAAGTGGGCAAGATATAGGAGCTAACAACAGCTCTACATTCATGGAAATGATCAAATTATCTCAGTTTTTGGAATCAATTCGTAGTGATTTAAGTCTGGAAGTAAGAAAAAACTCTCCGCCGGACTTTAAAACAGCGTGCAACATAGCCTTAAAATTAGAGGAGGCTTATTCACATGTCAATTTAAAGGACATCAACAACATTTCCAAAACTAAAGATTCTGATTTGTTAAATGAACTGCTTAAACTCAATGTAGAAAGTGCAGAGAATATAAAATTATTAACCGCGGAATTAAATAACATAAAATTAAAGGTAAATGCCACTAACAATGATACAACTAGGTTTTGCAAGTACTGTAAATCCACATCCCATACGAACCCACATTGTTGGTTTTACAAGGGCAATGAACAAAACAGCAGTAATTACGTGGACGAAAATAAAAAAATTCCTGAGAATATTCAAATCGAAAAACCAAATTTTTATCAAGGGGGAAACCAACAAGCTCAGGGAAACTTTCAGCAAACCCCAAATTACACGCACCAAAACTTCAACCCTATGCAATATTCTGCTCCTCAGTACATGTACTATGCACCACCCCCACCCCACCAACAATTTATGCCGATATCATATCCCAGTTTCGGAAATTATGGAGGCAATTTCAACGAACAGAGATCATATGACCAGCGAAGAAATTATAGAGGGCATAGAGGGGGCTACAAGCAAAATAATTATAAAAAACATGATTATACAAAAAAAAATAATTCACAGCAGAAATTTGAAAACAATAAACAAGATAAAGATCATGATCAGAATTCTAGTAACAATAAGGGAAACTAAAGTCGGGACTTACATTCTCAAATACAAGGCACCCGCGTAAGTCTCACTGCGGGTCTAAAAAAAATAACAAAATTATTGCTAGTGTCAAAAGTAATGACAATTCTCAACTTCCGATTATTACTTTTGAAATTAATGGTGTTAAGATTAATGCTTTGACAGACAGTGGGGCGGCAGTAACTTTGGCATCACCTATATTGTTCGAACAATTAAAGAATGCACACGTAAAATATAAAAATCTCTGTAACCAGGTAAAAATTCAAACATTAACAAATTCGACAATCTCTTTTAAGCAATGCATTAAATTAACTTTCAAATTGGAAAAGTTTTTGTATCGGGGGCATTCTATGTTACAACTCAAGATTTTGGTCGGAACTACAATATGCTATTGGGATTCGATTTCCTCAAAACAAATAATATTATCCTAGATTTTGAAGATAAAACCATGAAATTAAAAAACAAAAACATTGCACTTCAATTTCTGGAAAATGAACCTCAAAGTCTGATAAGTAACTTAACTGCTAACTCTAATGAGAATCAAAATAAAGAAACAATACACAAAAAGAAAAAAAAACGTATCTCGCACAAAAATTTTGTTACAGCAAAACTAACACAGACAACGGAGTTACTACCAGGCGAAAAAAAAATTGTTGCATTACTATTAGATCCAGATAAATTCGCAACTACAAATACAATACTCTTGGAACCGATTAAACATAATATGAAAATTTATTATAAAACATCAATTCACGAAATTGCCAAGGATAATAAAATTCATATAATAATCACTAACAAATCACAACAAAAATTAATCTTAACAGAGGGAATGAACATTGGCAAAATTTCTAAACATTTTGAAATAAAATCAGTTGACACTGAGGGTCAAGAAGTAACGAAGCAGGTAGTGCACATTAATAATCTGAATTTAGAGCAAGTTCGTGAACGGAGAAAAGCAGAACTTAGATCAGACGACTTTAATTTACAACATTTAGACTCGGACACAGCAGAAAAATTAAAAAAAATACTTCTAAATAATGCACATGCCTTTTCTAAGAATTACGATACACTCGGACAATCTTCATTAGTCGTCCCAAGATTTAATTTAATACATAATTATCCTCTGCAGACCAAACCATACAAAACTGCACACAATGTTAAGGAGTATGCTAAAAAAGAAATTGAAAAACTTTTGAGAGCAAATATCATTCGTAAATCCAACTCTGATTACGCTTTCCCTGTTATTTTCGTTAAAAAAAAATCTTTGCAGAAAAACGAACAGGCTAATGAAGTTAAATATCGTATGGCGGTCGATTATAGACTTTTAAATGAAATACTTCAAAATTATGCGTACCCCATACCCGAAATTAAAGAGATTCTGCGGAGAATGAGTGGAAAAAAATATTATACAGTACTGGATCTACACAGTGCGTTTTTCCAAATAAATTTACGTGAAGAAGACACTGAAAAATTAGCTTTCATAACGGAGCACGGTAAATTCTCCTTTTTAAGATTGCCTTTCGGAACGCGACTCAGTACTGCGGTGTTTGCAGAATTAATTGATAAAGTGTTGGGCCACTTTAATGAAGATCAAGTCGCTTATTTTATTGACGATGTGATCCTAGCAGCCGACTCACTCGAAGAAATGTTAGATCTGTTAGACAAAGTCCTTAAAGCTTTTATTGAAAATAATTTAACTATTGAGCCTACTAAAATACAAGTCTGTATGTCAGAAATCGAATTTCTCGGTTTCACCCTAAACAGCGAAGGATACTCTCCTTCAAAAAGAAACATAGATAAAATTCAAAATTTAGTTAAACCTAAAAATAAGAAGGGAGTTAAATCTCTACTTGGTCTTTCGAATTATTTTAGATCGCTTATTAAAGACTATTCTAAAATAGTTGACCCATTAATTAATCTTACTAAAGACAAAGTGAAATTTAAATGGTCTGACATAGAAGAAAATGCTTTCAAAGAAATCCAAGCAGCGATAGTTAAAAATCCCACATTAAAACCCCCGGATTTCTCAAAAGATTTCATTTTAATCACAGACGCTTCTAAAACAGCTATTTCTGGAATTTTAGCACAAGAATACGACGGAGAACAGCTGCCAATTGAACATTTTGGGCGAAAATTAAGGGATCCCGAAAAGAACTACCCCAGTTTCAAACTCGAACTACTGGCGGTTCATGAAGCGGTGATGTATTTCAAGCATATTCTCGCAGGGAGAAAATTTAATATTTATACAGACTCCAAAGCGCTAACGTATTTTTTAAATTTGGAAAAGCAACCAGACATTGTAGCAAGGTGGTTGGACAATTTGTCCCCTTTTAACTACTCTTTTCAGCATATCGAGGGATCTAAAAATCCTGCTGATTATGTTTCGAGGAACATTAATAATATAATTTCAAGAGAAAAATTGCAAAATTCATTGTTTACGGTAAACAAAGCTCTATCAGATGAAAACATTAAACTACAACAATTAGAAGACGAAAAATTAAATAAAATAATAAACAAAATTAAAACTGACAAACAAAACAAAACCACAAAAAAATTCACTCTCAATCAAAAAGAAATATTAATATTAAAGCCAGGCTCTGATACAAATGAACTGTTAATTGCTCCGGATAAACTTAAAGCTGAAATAATACAGGAAGCTCATAAACCACATTTCGGATTTTTTAAAACTTATCAAATAATAAAAGCTAGATTCTACTGGTACGGGATGTACAGGGATGTAAAGAATTATTGTACTAAATGTATACCATGTAACACGACTAAACAACATCAAACTATTAAAGTTCCCACACAAAAAATAATCAAAGATAAAGAAATCGGATCAGTTTTGCATATAGATTTAATTGGTTTGCTTCCAATGACGCTACGCAAAAATAAATTTGTATTTATGATTATTGATTCCACATCAAGATTCTTGGAGGCTGTACCGGTTCGCAATTGTGAATCACAAACACTTCTAAATGTATTGAATCGCTATTTTAGTAATTTCGGATTGGCGCGATCCATAAAATTGGATAATGGCCGGTATTTTCACTCTGATTTATTCAAAGAATACATGGATTCTCTTAACATAGACCTAGATTTTACGTCCGTGAATAATCCACGCAGTAATGGGCTCTGTGAAATCAGTAATAAAATATTAAAAAATTCAATTGTGGCTATGTGTAAAAACTCTTTAGAATGGGATACCAGGATTGATTTTTTTAAAATTAATTATAACAGTACGCCGCACAGAGCTACGGGATTTTCTCCGGCACTTCTATTTTTCGGTAGAGAAATAAGAACTCCTTTTTCCATACACTTGCCCGACCAAGACATAATTGTCAAAACCTACGTTAAAAATAGAGTCCAACATATTGAGGAAACAAATAAATTAGCCTTACAAAACCAAAAAAAAATGATGGCGGAGTACATCGACAGTACTCCAGTCCAAAAAGTAAAATTTCTACAAACGGGACAAGAATGCTACTTAAAAGTCGTGGGTAAACCAGGTGTACTTCAGCCAAAATTCTTGGGACCATTCGAGGTGGTAAGGAAGCTTAGGAATAACAATTACCTATTAAAGGAAATTGCATTCCCAGATAAAGCGACTATTAAACGCCACATAAATAAATTATTCTCACCAACGAAAGTGGAATCACAGACTATACACATAAATTCCTAGATAGGGAAGCGAGAATTTTTTTTTCTCTTTTATCGCTGTCGAGGCAATATGTATATATTTATTTTAAATTTTTATCGTTTATAGATGTCCTATTTTTCTTTAGTTTAGTACACATTTTATAATTTTCCATTATTGTTTATTTACAGTACATTGAGGACAGGTTACTATGTAAAAAAAAAAAAAAAAATGATTATTTAGGGAGGATACTGCAAGTTTTTTTTCTTTGCTACACAGTGTACTACTGAGGGATTTGGCTCGTCAGAGGGAGTTATGAACAAACATGCACGTTAAATAAAAAATAATAATAATTACGGTAAAAATAAAAACAGAGGCAGCCTTGCCAGGGTATCACCCTTTCAAACCCATTTTATACTAATTTATATAACAAAACAAAAAAAATTTTTAATATATAACCTTACCCCCTCTACTAAAAGTGAAAATAAAAGTCTTTATATGTAGCACAAAACATATAACTAATCGATTTAAAATTACAAGTCAACATCTATTCACTCGGCGACACAAATATAAATAATAATAATACAACATTTTATATTGACCAATATTTATAATAATTCATCCTTTGCTTAAAGCCACGGATTGACGAATCCACTTGAATTATTATAACAAAAAAAAAATCGGTCAGATTTTACAAAATTATTTTAGTTTAATATTTGATATAATCTATAACTTGGTTAGAACAACGCGTTTCAATTTTAATTTTAGAATAATCGTACGATTTCATATTATAAAACAAACAAAAAAAAAAAAAAAAAAAAAAAAATTTATTAGTTGTCCCTAAGGATTAACATTTCAGATAATTTAATTACAAAAAAAAAAATAATAAATAAAAAAAAATACCATTGAACGTTTCAATTATTACAAAACATAAATTGGATGTTTAATTTATACCTTAAATATTTAGGTAAATTATTTCATACTTAAAAAATAATAATAATAAAAAGGTGTTGGATACATGTCAATGATCATTTCAGCAATTTATTGGATGTTAAAGTCTCGTTTTTGCAGGCGAAATTGAGACTATCTGCGCAGAGCATCTAATAATGCATTTAGCTGAGATATTTCTAATTAACTAAATTTCCAAACTTTACAAAAAAAAAAGAATTTGTTTAATTTTTTTTTTCTAACTATATGTAATATTTTATAAAACAAAAAATAATAAGAGAAAAGAAAAGCGAACGCTCGCTTTCGATTCCTTAAATATGTATATTTACACGTTAATATATTTTAAAATAATAATAATAAGAAGAATAAATAATTAAATAAATATTTTACAATTGCATGCACATTTTCGTTTGTGCAAAGCAACGCTCGCTTGTTCTCGCTAACTTAAATTGTAACTAGAAAATCAATATTATATTAAAAAAATATATATATTATAATACATTACGTTTTTATACACAATATAAATAAATAAGTAAATATATAAATTGACGAGAAGATAGTGCGATGCAAACGGATTTGACCACGTTACACGTGTACCGATTTTTTTTTTTTATAGAAAATATTAAACAGATATACAGATTTAAACATACCTTTTTTTTTTTTTAAATCCAAGCCGGGTATACACGACTTTTTTTATTTTATCACACATGTAATCTTATTTCAACAATAAAATACAGATAGCTGAATTTTGGCGAGTAATCCAAAATCTGCACAGACACACGTGCAATCAAATCGTTTCACTGATTTTTTTTTTTTTTTCCCCACTGTCAGTAATACAGGAGTTTAGTAAACGTCACCCACAGGTGAGGAAAGATACCTAATACACGGCTTATCATTTCGCAAATCGTCCCCTGGGTACAACTGAATCCGAAGGTAGGGAGATGAGTCATTGTCCACAGGTACGGTCATCTAGCTGTCATTCTCTATCCTTCCGCTTAGCGGTGATGGATTAGAGGGAGAAAAGATTACTGTTTTTTTTCTTTTTCTTCTTCTGCCTTGTTTTTTTTTTTTTTTCCAACCCCGTCCATTCCAAGGCAGGCAGTTTAAAAGGGTATTGTGTTTGACTTTATAGATGGATATTTAAATTTTTGGTATCGAAAGAAGAAAACAAATTTTCATTTTTTCGATCTGTTTCTTTTATGAAAATATATTATTATTGAGAATATCTTTCATTCAGAAAAGTAGCCTTTTCACATATTCCAAAACAATTGTTTTAGTAAGAATGATAAGATTTTTTTTTTTTTAACATAACATTTTCTTTATATATATATAAAAAAAAATAAAGAAGTTTTCCTTTCTGCTCAAGAGAAAATAATTCATGTGAGAATTAGATTATAATGTTTATAATACAGATTGTAGTACAACAGACATGTGATTATATAGATGTGTTTTCTCTCAATGTTTTTCATATATTATATAATTTTTTTTTAATTGTATGGTATTCATTATCAATGCATACAGCTTACTGATTATATTGAGTATTTGTTTTAAATGATTCTGTATATTGTGTTTCAACGTATGGGTACCTAATTAGCCTGTAATAATTAAAATAAAAGATTTGCCAATTTATATGTATGTAATAACTAAAAATATAAGAGTGGAAAAGAAAATTAATTTTTTTTTCTTTCTTCTCTCGGGCATTTTATTTTATTATTTGGCTTATTCAAATTTTCCTGCTTTATTTGGATTTGGACCTATTAAAACTCAAAATTTTAATAAATGTTTTTGGAACAATGGAAATTAAAACCAACTACACATGATAACTTGCTGAAGAAGTCATGTCTTTCATCAGATTTTTCAACAGTGAACTTTTCATTACGCTTTATTTCACCAATGTGTAAAACTTTTTTCTGGTGTTGCAAACCTACTTACACTCCAAACCTAGTGACACCCCAGCTTATCCCAAGTTCCTAGACTTTTCCATGTGAACATTTTCAGTTTTGATCTTCAATATAATACGACGATGGACTTTCATCGAGTACTTTGTGGCTATATATATATATATATATAAAAAAAAAGATACTGTGGACCTTTTTTTTTCTAATGTCGGGGGAAGAGATGATGGCGAGAAATACCACCATCTAGATCTAAACTAGCACACACTATAAAAAAAAAAAAGTATTTGGTTTTTTTTCTGCATATTAGCAGAGTATTTGGTATCATTTTAATCAGTGAACAGTGAACAATACAAATTAATGATCCATTTTAGGATCAGCGCATACAGATAGATAATTGTGGAACAAAGTGAACCACGGCAGTCAAGGAAATATTTGGTTTTCCGTTCCCACGAATGATTTAACTACACCTAATAAAAATGTCATGGAGAAAATTGTCAGAACAATAATATGACACATTTATTTATGAGAGCTTAAATAGGCACGAAGACCTCACAAGTCAAAGCATCTTTACCTCCCAGACACAGCACGGCGTCAAGAGGAATCGCTATTGTACCGACGGACCTATGAAACACTCAAGGGGAGTACCAAATTTCTCCCGCATGCCAATGGTCATCTCTCTAAAATCAGAGGTATGGCCGAAACATGCAAATTTTCAAGAAGTTAAAACGTATAAGGCCTTAATTTTATGTGAAAAGGGAAAAATGGTTCCATCCCTTTTTTTTTGCTCCACGAAAAGAATGTGATTTTTCTTGAGAGTTCAGATTCAAAAAAGATGGAAAAGTAGAAGGTTGACTGCTCTCTAACTAAAAAAACAGATTTTGAGTGTGTGTGCCAATAGATGGAAATGTACGCGCTAAGAAAAAGCGAAAACGCGTCAGCCATTACCTCCTGCTGTCAACGTTATCTAGTAATATAAGGTAACAAACAATCTTCCTTCACCATTGTTCCATTTTATTTAATTAAGCTATATTCTTTTAATAATACGAATTTAAGTGTGTATGAAGATCCTACCCCGATCTAAACATAAAAAGGCTAATCAAATAAATACTTCTAGGGTATGGAACTCTGCCTTTCAAAATCGAATTTGTTAATTCGGTAAGATAAACTGTAATTCTCAGAAAATAAATGTTGAGAATACAATTCTCAACTAGGATTGAATATTTTTTTTTAAACATTCATGTTTGTTTTTAATTACATGATTATAATTACCTTGTAAATAAACTCAATTTTATATTCAATTAATTTTAGTCAGTTTTCCTTTTGTTTACTTAATTTATTGAATTAATATTAAGTCTTTTATTTTAGGAAATGTTTTCTTTAATATTACAATCTAGGTTTTAAAATAAGCCATTATATATTTAATGTTACATAACTCTCTGCAGGTAACCTTTGATGATTGTAATTGGCTCAAAGAGGATCCGAACTTCAAAAATAATTCACAACGCAACTTTTTCTTTTCTATAATTAATTGATAATTTGTCTAATAAAATTTTCTAAGTATAAATTATCATATCAGATCCTTAGAGTCATAGGTGCAAAATAAATACTATACGTCTCGGATAATTTAAAATACTCATATTAATCAATTAACAGCAATATAGTGGTAAATCCTATGCAGTCAGACTTAAATTCAAATAATTTAATTGATCACTCTGTAGCATTCCATCACTGTCATTTGTTTTGAAATAGTAATAGTCACTTTATTAAATTTGTTATTAAACAAATGAAATATTATTTAAAAAAAGTGGTAGCAATCAGAATAAAAAAAATACTCCACTGGCAGCACTGCAACTTACTGTCATATTCCTGTTTGACCTTGAAGCATATGATGTACATATCGACCAATAATGTTTTGTTTTGTTTTTTTTCGTTTCATTTCTTCGGATGAATCTCATGGGTGTAAATGTGATAGGTAGTCAAGACCAGGACCCAGTTACTGCAGCAGCAAACTTCCAACTGTATTTTAGTATAAAAATTTTCACCTATTTTAAAGCAGTTTTTTTTTTTTTTAATAAGGTAAAAATACTCTTATAAAATGCCTATGGAATTTTGCCCTGGCATTAATCGGCTGTGGTCAAGACATTTCAGGCACTGTAGACTCAGGGAAAAAATAACAATTTCACATTTTTGGGAAGGTTCCGTGCACACGAAAAAAAGGGGGAGAAAATTTACAATTTTGGCATTACTCCTGGTCCCACAGACCCAAAGAATCAGAGGGAAACAAGAAAAAAAGGGGGGGAAAAGGTTTCTATTACAATGATATTTTGGGTTCTGTAGACGAAAAAAATAGTGGAAATTTCCAATTTTTTGCATTACTTCAGGTTCTGCAAACCCCAACAAACCGAGAGAAAAGATTATATACTAGTTTTCAATTAAAAACAATTTTCATATATGCTGTACACTGGACAGTATATTGGGCCTCTTTAACCTGGTTTGCCTGGTATATAACTATAGTCCAAAAATAAAAATAATAATTGAATTTATAAATTCAAAATTACATAGAATTGGTTTAGTTTCACTTCAAACTGTCCAAAAAACAAACTGGAGTCGAAGTCGGCCTGTTTTTTAGCGACTCCGACTCTTTGGCCCAAAAACGGGTTTGATTCCAACTCCACAGCCCTGTAAATTACAACATTGAATAAATTGAAAACTATATTAACTTTTCTCTTTTTTTTTTTCAATACAATAAATGTCAGAGAGAGAAACAGAATATTAAAAACTTATTGCTACATTCATTTTTATTATTTAGCCATTTTTTTCCCTTCTTACATTGTTTCTATTTAAATAAACTAGTAATCTTGAAATTAATATCACTAAAAATATATAACATGCAGTTTCTTTCTTAATATTCCTAAAATTTAATCGTTAATCAGGTTAAAAATAACATATCTATTTTCATTTTGAGATAGATTGTTTAGTGCAGTGATCAGCAAATTTTTCAACATAATCTCATGTCACTAAGGTCATGTTCATGATGCCTCAACCGAGTCACCCAATCGTAAGAAGGTTAGAGCAAGGAATTAAGAAATAAACTATTTCCCACTTTTATGGCTCAGAACAAGTGAAGCCAACTATACCTCCTTATCTGCCAAAACAGTGGCTCTCGAAATAGGAATTTATGCCTATGTTCACTCTGACAAAATCCAAAACATTCAGGAATTTTATTACATGATCTAGTTTAGCCAGATCAGTGTTTATACCCAGCAGATTTTTTAAATCAGGTTTTGCTCAGTTCATCCATAAAAAAATCTGAGGTTGATTTGATCCGTGATTACGCTTTTTGAGTTTAGGTTTCACTTGTTTTGGTAGGTTGATATCTAAATCAGATATCTAAATTTTTTCAACTTTTTAACATTCTAAAATGATTTTAAAAACTTCCTATTTCCTAATAATACAGTATAAAAAATAATACAGTAGCAGAGTATGATTTATAACAGTTTTAGTGGCATACAAGTTGATGGCAGTTATAAAAATATCTGCATTATTGTAGAAAATAATGCATATAATAAAATAAAGTTTAATTTCTTATAACAAATGCATCATTCTATTATGGATGCTTAAATATTTTTTAACTGTCAAGGATGTTCGGATCACCAATTTGGCTAACACAGTGTAGGTTAATAGAAGAACAAATATAGAAAATAGCCTTGAAGTCATTAGGCAAGAACTCTCAAAAACAAAAAAAGAAAGGTGTTATAAATACTGTTACGGTGTTTTGGAGCACTACTTTATGAGCACAAAGTCTGTGCTTTCCTTTTATTTAAAATTTTTCTTTTCTATTTTTATTTATTCAAAAATGCTTCATCAGTGGCTCTATATTTTTCATGATAAATGGAATGCTGTTAATAAAACAAGATTGTGATATCAACACTTTATGAGATTTATTTGTATTATTAAAATAAAATATTTGTTAAAATTTGATAAAAAGATATTCTAAATATTTCATTAAAATATCTTTTTTCATAACAACATTGGTGAAAAATATCTAATCAGCAAAATAATTTATTTCTTAAAATTATGTTTTTTTTTTTTTTTTTTTTTTTGTTTTTTTTTAAAGAGATTGTATATTTTAATAACATATGAACAAAAGGACAATATACATAAAACACAGGGAACAAATAAATATGGCACTCAAAATTATGTCACTATATGCAAAATACTTATGTATACTTTTAGTCGAAAATATATGAATATTCTAACCATATTTTATTCATTACAAAACTAGACAACAAACCACAAACCTCTTTTGAAAAATAAATAGTGATATTTCTTGTTAAAATAATGTAAATTTATTTTTTTTTCCTCCACAGTATCTTCCACATTGACTTTTACATCATAAAATATGCTTTGCATTCTATTCTCAATAATTTACAATTGAAGTACTGCATAAAAAATACCCAGATATTTTCCCATAACTCTTATTTTTCATTTTCTTTAAAAAATGTGACATATTTGATAATATTGCATTAAAATGAAACTTTAAATATTAAAATGAGTTGTAATGAAAAATTTTAATCAGAAGACAGTTCATTTTATTGTATTTAAATAAATATTATATTTTAATTAATAGAAATAAATCTGCAAGTGTTATTAATATCAAAATTTACTTTTATCAAAAATATTCCATTTATCATGAAAAATATAGAGCAACCAATAACACTTACTTTAATAAAAAAATGTAGGAAAAAAGTTAAATAAAAAGAAGATGCTGGACTCAAACCCATATTGTCTAGACTTAAGCTCAAAGCTCTGACTATTCAGCCACTAAGCTCACTTGAAAATGTAACAAAATATTATAAGTAGGCAAATATATGATTCGAACATCTGGCTCTCAAGTTCACTGAAACTGCATGTTTATTTTATGCATTCATCCATGGTAAAGACCCACTTCATATGTTCCAGTCACCTTTATGATAAATCAACCTGAATGTCATTTCGTGAATACAGTCTGTCAATGGCAGGTCACATGTATCAACATAGTTAATAACTGAAGATAATAATTATAAAAATGCTTCTCAACATTTAATTTATACTTATTTATTCTTTACAATAAGCAAATAATGGAACAACAATATAATTAGTGTAATACTTCATGCTGTTTGTTACTTGACAATCTCTCAATATCAAGTAGCCAGATAAAATTGGAAATGTAAATTACCATCATTTAGTCAATTTTTTAATACTTTTCAACATAGTTGAAAAAGTGTTTATGACTTTTGTCTGTCTGTGCTCTAACTCTCATAATTGTACTCATATTTCCATATAATTTTGTATATGTTATTGAGGTTTCCTATTGAAAATGTAGTTTGAAATGTAGCAATTATAATTCGTTAACGGGAACATACAAAAGATTTCCATTACATTACAATCTAAGGGGAAAAATTGTTTGTAGTGCATTTTCTAAAATTGCTTATTTAGATATCTCATTCCTTGTATGAAAAAATGAAAGTTCTTAATAATATTTTGTTAGCGTTGGAAAGTGTTTCATCATAATATATACCTGATGCATGATTTTACATTTGTGTTTAGCTTAGTTGTTAGCGAGTCAAAACCCAACACTAAACAATGAAAGTCAACCTGACTCGAACCCGAATGAAAAAATATAGTGTCAATCTGGGTGCGGGTAAAAGCGAGTAACCCAACCTGATGCAGGACTGTAAGTGAAGCCACCAACTGTAGGTTTCTTACGGTATACCAATTATTACGGTAAGTTTAAAAATATAAAATCATACAAATTTGAGGGTGTGCACTGCCGAAGGCAGTGAGGCACCCAATATTAGGTATTTTTTGTCCAAGATTTTCGCCTAAAAATATAAAATCATTCAACATTGATTTTAGGTATATTTAAGGTTATTATTACAAGACCAAGCAACACCAGGTGGATCAGCGATTAAAAAATAAAAAAAGCATAGTTGGCAACTAGTCGTAAATGAAAACAAGAAAAATTATGCTCAAAAACCAGAAGAATTGCTAAAATATAGGAAGATAATACTATACAGTACATTAAATTGTACAATTTTTTGCATTTAAATAATGTATTAAAGCAGAGATATTTCGTTTAAGTTAATTTTCAGTATAATGATTTAAACATAACTAAACATCAAATAAAGTTTAAACAATTTTATCAATAGTAACATTAATAAGTCAACTAAGAAAGAATTGAGAGTTGCGATTGTAAAATAAATTATAACAAAATATACTTTTAATATGAAAGTAGAAGAATTTCATTTCAGAAAAAGTGAGGCAGAAATAGTTGGTAATTTAAAAAATCTTCTCTTGCTAATAAAATAAGGCATAATGGACAAAACACATCATTGATCCACTTCAGCATTCTTTTGAATGCCTCATAGCATATAAAAACTAAACCTAGATCTGTGTACAGGTCGAAGAGGAGAAAAAAAAACCATCAAATGGACAGCCCAAAAAAAAAAAAAAAAGGTCACCCCTACTAACTTTGCATGAAATCATCATATAAAAATGTAACTGATACCAATAGATTAGTACTAACATCTACTAATTAATCCTGTATTTAAACTTTGCTTAGGAGGTAATCTACATATAGAAATTGTATGAAAGTTGGAAATATTTGATACTAATACCTAATTTTGACATTTCTATTCTTCAGTAAATTTTACCTTGGAATTGAGAGTCAAATGGAAGGTCATCTAGTCAAGTAATTTTGGAATTATGATGCAGGTTTAAAGTTTCAAACTCCTAATGTTAAATTCATTTATAATCATTGCAAATCAGGTTGCAATGCACATAGTTTTTTAAGGGTGACACAAATACTAATTAGAGTTGTAATTTTGGATTCAGATAGTTGAATGATTAAAAACGAATTTAACATTAAGAGTTCCAAACTTTAAACCTGTATAATTCCTAAACTATTTGACCGAATGACTTACAGATTGGTATCATAAGGTAAAATTTTGTGAAGAATTCAAATATGATGCCAAAATTAGGTGTTAGTATTAAAATTTTTAAAGTTTGATACAATTTCTATATGTAGACAACTCTCTAATCAAAACATAAGTATAACATTTATAGCATTTTTTAGAAGACATTATTAATAATTGATTGGTACCAATCACATTTTTACATGATGATTTGTGGCTGAGTTAGTAGAGGGTGATCGTTTTTATTTTCCAGGCCTATACTTTATGCACAAGTAGTAGATATGAAAGAAAAAGGAATGTGTAAGTTGATAGTGATAATTTTGCAAACTTTTACTACTGTTAATTGAAATTATTTTAGTTTTTATATTTAAAACAACTTCAAATTATTTATCTCAGTAAGTAAAGATAAGAAAAGGGTGAAAAAACATAAGATTTTATTTTCCGACCAGAAAAAAAGAAGATAAATGCAAAAAATCACAAGTCCTCTAGCAAAACCAAACGATGTAATAAGTATGAGAATGAATTACTGGAATAATTACATGTTATTAAAATAAAAGAAAGGGAAATAAATAGCAACTCAATTACAAAAGATCGCCACTGATCATGGTAATATCTTACTCTTATAATCTTCCTTAATCAGGTATCTTTTGAAAAAACAGCACCCTCTAGACTGCTATAAGATACTAAGTATCTCATCTAACACAGAACAACTACAACCCGTCAAAAATATTTGTATACAACAATTTTACGACAGAAATTATAAAACAAAGTCTTATTTTCCCTTTTCTTTTTTTTTTTACTAAACAGGAATGTTTTTTCCATTAAAGTTCTAAAATTAATTAATTTTTTTACCTTTTCCTCCCATTTTAAAATTTCTAGCATGTCAAACACTATTGTTTGAAATGCTTTGCCCAACATACGTGAAAAATTATCTTTATTTTCATTTATTACAAATTATTTAATATTAAGTAAGATAAGAATCTTAAAACAAAAACTTGCCTTGTACAGGTGCATGTGAATCCGGAGCAATTTCTAACTCCTCTGTTTTAAGAAGAACTTTTGGCTAGTAAGACATAAAAGATGATTAGGCTGGAATAGATGATTAGGCAGTACAAAAAGGAACATAATAAAATACAGGAGATAAAATAGCACAAATAAAAATTTAAAAAAGTATGTTCTATTATACTTATATACAAGGTGTAATCAAATAATTTACTGATACAGAAGAACATTTTTACACTGAGATTATGGCAACAAAATATATCAAATCTTCACTAAAGCACTTTATTATTATTATTAACTTATTTTAATGCTAAAAAAATTCTTGAGTTATTATAAATCTCCTTTTCTTTTTTTACATATTCTCTTTTCCTTGTATATTTGCAAACTATATACATCTGAGAATCAGCTTAATGTATAATAACAAAGAGAGAGATTTGTGTGTCTGTGAGCTGTTATCTGAAGAGCCAGCGGCATACAGAGCTACAAGATTTGGCAGGAAGATACCTATATGTCTGAAGTTAAGAACCTCAAAGCCCATTTTTAACACTTTCCAACCTAGTTGAAATGTGTTTATGACTTCGGGTCTGGCTATCTGTCTGTCCTCTAACTCCCGTAAATATGCTCGGATTGCCCTGAAACTTTTGTATGTTATTGTCGTTTACTGTAGCATGTTCCCTATTTCAACGGAAGCTGTAGCACTTATAGTTTTTTTACAGGGACAGTCAGAAGTATTCTGTTACATTACAGTCAATGGGAAATAATTGTTTCAAGTGCATTTTGATGAGGCTATATCATTTAAAACATAATGAAATTGATATTTAATTATGAAGTGCATTAAAACATGCTTTTTGTAGAATATGGGGTGCAAAGCATTTATTATTCATTTACTGGGTCAAACAAAAGAATTCTGTTACACATTCTATGGGGAAAAATCAATTGCAGTGTAATTTAGTGATATTTCACTATTTCAAACATTATAAAAATTATATGCATTACTGAGGTGCACTATAAATTGCTCTCTTGTGTGCATTGCATTTATTTACAGGGACACACAAAAGATACTGGTTGCAGCACATGTGCGATATTTACAGTCTATGTGTGATAAGTGTGTTTTCAACTTTGGCTTGCGTTTTTAAGTTTAACTAAATTTTTTCATAGTATGAGTGTGTTTATAAACTCGGTTGATCACATACAGGGCTACACAAGGGGATTCGTAAGTATTACAGACTACGGGAGTGAATTGCTTACGAGTAGTTTTTAATTGTGTTTACACATATTCCTGCTGAACTATATTTAGTAGACTAATAGAAGTTTGTGCAATATAAATAAATTCATATACAGGGCTATGCAAAGAAAAAGTTGTCGTTTACAGTTGGTAATTGCTGCGAGTGAGTTTTAAGTTGCCTTTTAACTTAATATGTGGTGTGTACAAAAGTCTTCAGATAATATACAGGGCTGTACAACAGATTTTAAGTTCATTTCCATCGATTGGCGAAAATTACTAAATGTGATGGTTGGTTGGTTGTTTTGTGACAGCCGATTATCTACTCTTGGGATATAGGCCCTAGGGGGAGTACCCTCCGTGGGGGTCTTTCTAAGGGATCCTAACCTGTATTTACGACAAGGTTCGAAGAAAACCACAGAAAACTCCGAACGGTTAGGTCGACGAGTACGACAGGGGTTTGAACCCAGCACCTCCTGTCTACCACACTAAATGTGAATATTCTAACTGAACTAAATTTTATCATACTATGTATCCACATCTATTGATCATATACAGGGCTGCACAAAATAATTCAACTACTTTTTTGACACTGGAAGGTAATTTCGAAAACTGTATTTTTCAATGTGTTATATGTTTTCTAAACTGTTTACTTACATATCTTCTTTCCCCTTATTTAATGGTGAAGTTTTATTACAGTTTTTTGGCTGTGGTGGAAAGTGTTTCATAATCTATTGCTTGATGCATGATTTTTTGTTCTTGTTGAATTGTTTTATTAGATTTTAATTTTTATGCAATTTTTAGTGTTTTTTTCATGTTTTGTGGGGATTTTTCCACATTTCTAAAAGAAATTCAATGGCAATCTCTTAACCCAATATAGTAAATTTTGTCCTCTTTTTAATAAAGTTTATTCGAACTTGTACAGCCTTTTTAAAATTCTTCATGATTTTTGAACATTTTGCAGCAATTTTTTTACATTTGTAAAAAGAATTCGGTTTCAATCTTTTAGCCCAATATAGAAAACCTTTGCTAATTTTGAATTTAAAAAAAAAAAAAAAAAAAAAAAAAAAATTGTTCAGAGTTGATTTTTTGACCATTTTTTATTTTATTTTTTCTAAAACAGAAAGAACTCTCTGGTAAATTTTGCTACTGCTGTGATTAAATTCAAGTTGGAAGAATGGCGAATTGTTTCCTATAGCAATATGAACAACAATACTGAAAGTTTGAATACAAATATATACCTTTTTTTTTTTCACTTTTCTTCAAAGAGAAAACATATACCTTTAACACTATTAGAATAATCCCAAATTCCAAAATATTTTTGATTAATTCAAAATCACCATAAACTTTAAGAATTATTTCACAAGCATCTTCATAATGTTAATAAAAATTCAGTATTGAGTTTATATAATCAATTCTGCTATCTTTTAATTTTATCAAAACAAGAAAATGAAATACAAGTAGATTTGAATTTGTTTGCACATGTCAAGATGTTCCAAAGTACAAGATGTACTCTGTAAATTAAAAATGTCCAAAAAACTCTTGTTTATAATGATTGTTTTGTGTGATAACAATTTAATACAAAATTATCTTTAATACGCATTTAATAATTAATAAATAGGGGAATCACAATATATATACCAGAGGGCTTTGCCTCTTAAGAGCTATGCTTGCCAATCCCCATTTGGACCTTGTGGTCTCTAAAAATATGTTAATTTGCACTGTTTTAAAAATGAAAAAAAAAAAACTGCAAATATAGAAACTTGATAGCCATTTGAAGATAAATATATATTGTTTTATGAAATGGACTTAGTGAGTGAAAAAAGCATTAAAAGTGCTTTTAATTTAATAAAATACCATTGTCTGCCCTTCCCCTCCCCCACAAAAAAAGTGAGAAAAGGGAAAGTTTATGAGCTATGCCACTTTGTGTAATCATATTAAAATATTTAAGTTTTCTGAATAAACTTTTCATTTTAAATTTGACAACATTTTCACTAGCTGAAGCTTTAAAGCAAATGATCTGCTGAATAAGGCAACTTTCACATACAAAGATCAATATACAGAGGGTGTTTGCACATTTTTTAGATGATTTCGGCATTGTTTTTTTTAACGTTTAAAATATGAATATTGCTTTTGGAAATAATCTATATGATAATCTTGTTTCTTGATTCTAATTCTGCGTAATGCTTTCGATGGTAGAAGGTTTTTTGTAAAATTTACAGGGTTATTGCTTCCCATGCTTCTTTAAAAACTTTCCAGATTCGATCAATCGTGGTGGTTTTGCACTTTGAAAGAGCTCGTTTCAGCAGACCAAATGCACAATATGCCATAAGAGAAATGTCAGGTGACTTCTTAGGAATATGTTGAAAGGTATAAATGCAATACCTGTGTGAGTTTTTAATGTTTTCAATGAATACAGCGGTAGTTTTTGAAGTATAAGCGGTAGCTTTGCTTTGATGCAATTTCACCCTTTAAAAGTCGTCGAAATAAAGAAAATAGCATTTTTTCTGTAAATAACAGATGTAACACATTCTCTTAATATAATGAATTGATTGTAACATTTTTGTCCAATATTCTTATTTTTATATTCCCAGTGTAAGATAAATTCGACAGTCATAAATCCTTACCTGAAACTTCGTTTTCAGCCTTGAAATGGGCTCTTTTTTTAATGTATTTATTTTTTCATTTTGAGTCTTTTTACTAAGAATAAGTACTGATTTTCGGGATAGCTCTTTCCAATTAATACTGATGTTTATTTTGCACTTAGAAATTTTTATACTATGCGCTTTACAATCATTGTAAACTTCCGAATAAGAATATTTCTTTTCGGAAAATAAAAAAAAAGTATCCTCTGATTCACAGCTTGTTTGAATGCACCATCTTGATAGAAGAATAAATTTGAAAGCATCAGACAATAATATGAATTACAAATAATAAGTTGTTGAAAGAAAGTTTTTCTCTAAAATAATTCCATTTTTTAAAATCATTTATTAAATTTGTCTAAAAAATGTGCAAAAAGCCTCTGTATTCTTAAAAATCACTTAATTTTATTAGATAATAAAAATATTCAATATCAATTACCTTTAAGCTTTTTTAGTATTTTAAATAAAACAATGCCCCACAGAACACAAATAATGTATTCTTGTGATTTTGCTTTCAGTAAAATAAGCATATATATATTAAAATTTTCAAATTATCTTTAAAACATTTTTGTATTAATCTCAATGCATTTTAATCTGTATTTGCTTTCAACTAAAAATGTTTGGAACACAGTGAATAATTTTGAAGTAAAATCCTGCTTTTTTTTTAGTTTTTAAAAGTTTTTTACCCTTCAGTACTATGGGTAAAAATTAAATTTTAAAACTATATACAAAATAGTATTTAATTGTGTTGAAATATGTGATGCTTTCATTTATTTTATTAGATTAAATGCAATCTAAAGATAAGATAATTAGAAATTGCAAAAGCTAAAATGCACAATATATGTATGTATGTATATATATATATATATATATATATATATATATATATATATATAAAACATTTGCAATTTTATTTCTAATAATGATAACACATTTTGTATCTGCAAAAGATGTAAATATACAATAAACTATAATCTACAAAATTCTATAATAAGCACAACCTTTGCATATTAAAAGGAGTTGATTGTACACATGTGTTACATGTGTATACTAATCAGCTATATGCACACAATATGCATATACAAAATCTTACTAATTAGTTTTTAACGATAAAGTTAATACCTCAATATGCTTTTCTACATGAGCTTCATTATCTAAGGATGGTGAAGTTTCTTTAGATGTCATACAAGAAGCTAAAACAGAAAATGATTTACTATTAGTCTCAGTAGTATTTTAATTAGAAAATCTATCTAGCAAATACATACAAATAAAATTAAATATATAAATAAAATGTTATGCATTAATTCAAAATTTACAATTAAAACCTAAGATTTTCTTTATTTTACAACTGCACTTAAACATCTGACCAAAAATTTAGAAATCTTTACAATTTGTCTCTTAAGGGGAGGTTCTACTTATTTGTGTCAAAATTTTTGTTTTTAAAATTTTACATTTGTGTAGATTCTTGCCCTAAAGCGATTTCATATTTCAGTTCTTTAGACTATTTTTTGCTCATTGAATGTAATGCCACTTGTCAAATGTAATACTATTGTAAAATTTTAAACTTGTTTTTCAACCTGGGAGGCCATTTTTCTCAAGAACTATTTGAACCGATTTTCTTCATTTTTTATTTAAAATAAAGCTAATCATTTTGGCTGGTGATTATGCCTCTGAAAGGTATAATTTTAACTGATTAAATATTTTTTAGAACTTGCAAAAGGTTTTTTTTTTTTGTTTTTTTTAAAAAAAGGCGAAAAAGTGACTTTTGTTCAAATGACTGCCATTTTGTCAAAAATCAACTTTTTAAACTAAATGCTGGTCTAGGCCCTAGAGAATTTAATGCCCTTTCATAATATGGTGACCAAATTTGTTGTCTCAGATGCTTGTGATTGGAGGAAAATAGTCACCCGATTGGAAGTCCATGGCACGCACCTGTATGCAGTCACACAAGATATATTATTCATTTTTTTACACAAAATTTTTTAAACAAATAAGTGAAATGTCAATAAATATAAGGCAACCAAGGTGATATCTCTTTTCCTTGTAACCAAAAAAAAGTCACAAAAATCACATACATTTTAGGCCAAAGAAATAGAACCTCCACCTGAAAGGGAAAAAAATCAGCCACCATATTTTATTATGTATGCTGTGGCTGTGCCCTTGTGTAACAAGCACATTCTGATTTTTAATACCTCATTATGGGGGGGGGGGGGCAAAAATAGGAGAAAAGATATTTCAAACAGATGTTATGATTTTTTTTCAATAGATGTTAAAATTGTACAGTATTTGCACTGTATTGCCAAATGTTTTCATAAATTTAATATCAAATACCGCCTAATGCTTTTACGCAGTGATTAATGATCATATATACAGAGACCAGTCAAGTCACAAATATACATTCATCTTGATTTAAAGTAAATTTTGAAAGGGAAAAAATGTTTTGATGTACACAAAAAATACACTTATTTTTTTTTCAAGGATTATTTTTATTTAAAATTTGCAAATAACGTAAACAAAACATAAAACTTACATAAAATATTATATTTTTGCCAATTCAACACATTTTTTGCTGTGCATGAGGAACCTTCATTAAAAACTCAAAATTAAAAATAAAGCATAAAAATGGAAATATTTTTTTCAAAAATAGCTTGTGTGGACTCGTCTACAAATGGACAACTTTCAATTAAAAAAAAAAATATATTGAAACTGGTTCAGTGGAAAGCCAAGGGCAGAAGACAAAAAAAGGGCTTGTTTTAAATATATAAATTATGTACAGATGCAATGTAAAAAAAATGCAGATAGTGTATTTGAATAAGAAAGGATAATTTATACGAGGGAAGTAGAATCTCACTCACAAATGCATTACAGTCAATGGCAGTGTCAAGGGAAGGGTGATGGGGCAATTGCCCCTCCCTTGGGTGATGTTTGAATGTCTCCAAGTCGATGACATATCTAAACCAGTTTTAAGGTTTTGTAATCTTTTATGTCCTTAAAACAGATACATTTGTCTTTCTTATTCTTTATTGCATAAAAATTCTAAACTATGGCTAATAGTAGAAAGTTGTATAAAAATATTCCCCCATTACCTCTTATTACCTAATTTGTTATGCTGCAGGGATGTGTGACAATTGGTTACAACCATCCTACACCTATCCATCTTCAAAGTCACATAAAATATTTCAGTTATAAAAGTTATATAATAAATGAAAATTAAAGACTATGAATGAGTCTGACGGCCAGAAATTACCTCTTAACAGGATAAGAATTCAGTTTTAAGCCAGTTATCCTTAGCTGGTAAAAAATAACTCCATTATTAATAGTTTAAAAGTATTCTTCATTGAACTACTTTAAAAAAAAAAAAAAAAAACAGTTTTATATGCAGTAAAACTTTTTTAAATACCCGTTGCGGCCCATTGTGCTCAAAGCATATATAGAAGACAAGAATAAGTCTTAGCAATACTTTTCACCCATGTACATAGAAAGAATCGATAAATTTAAGAAGGGTATTTTTTTATTCTTCTTGAAAGACTCTAAATTCTAAAACATCCTCAAGTTTTTGTAACTCAAAAAAAATATTAAACAACTATTGCTAGAAAAGCTGGAAAGTCTTGTTATATTAGAGTGCTTGGTCTAAAAAATAATTCTGCATTGATGATTACATAAAGGATTTTTATGGTTGGTCATTAGAATAAGAAAGTTTCTATAATGAACGATTGTTATATCAAGCGTATACTGTATAAGTACCTTAGGGGTACAGGGTTGTTCTTTGTTTAGGGGATTGCAAATTCCTCCTTACTTGAAAACCACAAGTTTGTAGTATCAACACCTCTTGGAGACTTTCTAAATCAGTCCTTGATTACAGTTTATATTCCTGGAGCTTCTTCTGACTGACTTCCAATAAAATTTAATTTCTGCTGTGATCAGTCAAAGATAGTGGCTGTGGCAAGTCCAAATTTCCTGTACTTTGCCCTATATTTTAGTTAACTTATTAAACCAATATTTACAAAGGATATTTTTGTTTTTTCCTTTTCCGATGCTTTTTCTTTGGTCGCATTTTGGTTTTACTATATTTAAGAATCCTCACTGTTTAAAGTTTGATTATTAAATAAGCCGTAGACATAAATTTAAATACAGTAGAAAGCCACTAATCCGCAAAGCTTGGTTCCAAGTGTTGTGCGGATTTGAGGCTTTTTGCGGATTACAGGCCATGTCTATTTAATCTTTGTTTACATTTTTTTAAATTCATATTTTGGACAAATTTAGATTGCTAATACTAAAAAATAAATAAATTATACATTTTAATATATAGATAAAGTAATAACTATGTAAAAAATAATTTATTATTTATTAAATTTCTTAAATATGGCAACAATTGTTGTCTTTTAAGACATTTGGTTTATAGTGTTGAATTTTATCTTTAAGTAAGAGTTCAGAAGCAATATATATGTATTTTTTTATGTGTTTTTCAATTTTATAATTATGATTTAATGAAAAAATAAATAAATTATAAAATATATTGTCTAAATAAGGATTTTTTATCATTAAAAAAAAATCACAAAAGCTTAAATTGTATTTTACAAGTATTGTATGAAGAAATGAATATATAAAATAATATACTAATTAAATGTGCTTTCATTTTAAACTATAAAGAAGAATGTTATATGATATATAATACTATACATAAAGATAAGAAAAATGTTAAAATTGGTGAAAAAAAAATTGCAAAATTCAAAATTTTGTTACCATTGAAGCATTTTTCAAGAATTAAATTTCTTTGTTTACATTCATAAATTGATTGCGGATTAGAGGTTTGCGGATTAGCGGCGCTCTACTGTACTTACTACAATTTAGCATAAGGGAACACCATGTTCAACGATATTTGTTTATTTTTGTCAAGATTTATATAATACAATAATTTTTCATATAAATTTAGTTTCATCTTTTAATGGGCTTAATAATTTTTGAACAGTGTTAAGCGATTTTGAATCCGAAACAGAAGCCCACATATAAGCATGATTGGCAATCATTTTGAACAATTTATTTTCCTGCATAGATAATACATAAGTACCGAAAAAAGTGAAAAAAACTTGTCAAACATAGGCAGTGAGCTGCAATTTCTGATAATGGCACTGCCGCTTTCTCTTTAATTTTACCTGTTGCTATTGGTTTATATTACTTACAATTGTTACTTTACAACAACAAAAATCGAGTCCACAAGTTATTTGAATATTTTTTGAACGATTATGATAATATGTAAAAGAATCATATGTTATGAAGGAATTTTTTTTTTCACAAGATGTCAAAACTTCAAAAAGGTATAAAAATATTTTTTTTTACCTTAACTTCTACTTTCAAACTTACTATCTCATCTCTTCCACAGTCAGAGCACTCCTCCATAGGAGGGGGTCTTACCTGTCTTATGAAAATACCATTTTTCAACAGTCATTAGATGCGATTAATGAACAAATGTTCAATGTTGAGGTATATCTTTTTTAAATGATGCTTGAAAACTACTTAACATATACAAAAATAATAATTGAGTTATAGTTTTCTAACAAATTGTATTTAAAAGTACATTTTTTCTCTATTCGATTATGTAAAGAATATTTTATTTATTTATTAAAGTTTTAATTTCGTTATAGAATGTTATTCAGAAAGAAATGCTGAATTATTTATATTGTTTTAAGTGCAAATGGGTTAATCTTCCATAAGCAGGCTGCATGTGATAGAGATAGATTTAAAGAAAATTCATGCTTGAAAATTATTCTTAAATCCATAAAAAATTAATAAATTGAGAAACCGTTTTCAAACAAACAGCATTTGAAAGTACACCTTTTTTCCTGTCTATTCTACAGTGGGAAAATTAAAATTGTGCAATGGTTAAGAATTTAAAATTTTTCAGTAAAAGCAAAATTTATTGATTAATTTGTTGTCACCACCAAAGTGACCTCAGCATTACTTACGGACATGTTTTCGTTATTTATAATATAGATATAAAAACTAGAATAAATTTCATAATTGAAAAGTTTTATTATTTAGTAATTTTATATTTTATCATCAGAAAACTGATTCATATGAAAAATGTTTTGAATAATAAAAATATAAAGATAAGATTAGAAAGCACATTTTTTTTCTGGTTTAACATATGCTAGTTAGTTATCCATAAAATAAAATAAATATAATTATTCAGCATTTTCACTATTTACTATTTTTTCCTCTCTTTTAAAATTTATCATATTATAATTACTGCAACATTAGCAAAAATTCAACATAGTAATACAAGTCACAATAATATAAAATATAATACTTGAAAAATGATATTTCTTACTTTCACAAGGTACATAAATATTTGGAAGAATATGATTTGTCTCTAGTTCAAGTGGATCTTTCTACAAATAAGAGAAACTAATTAAATGTAATATTAGAATTTATGGTACTTCTTTGTTATATGGGCCTTGGCATAATTCTGCTTTAAGAAAGTGCGATTTCGCACATTATAAACAATCATAAAAATAAAACAGCAACCAATGAAAAGAAAACTGTAAACTGCATGTAGCTAGCTTTCTTCCAGCACACGAGATACTTTATGTGAGATACTCTGTTAAAATAAAAATTCTTCGTTTATAAAATTTCCATCATGTATGCTATTTTTAATTTACTAGCACCAGAAAATGATACTACAGCTTTTCTAAAAGAAAGACATTTTTACCATCTGAAAGAATCTGAAAATGGTCATAATATGCATGCACGAAGTCTGTTCTGAATTTATGATGAAACATTCAGAGAAAAAAAAAAGGTAGTAAGTAAAATTGTGGAAATTAATTAATCTTTATCGTAAAATGAAAAAAACAATACCGGTAGAATTCTAACATAATAGGGCATTTAAGGTGGTATTTGCCACGATGACAATTAGTCATTAGTGATGGGCAGAATGAAAGATTTTGATATTCGAATGAATCATTTGGACATGCACAAAAGCATAGCTGACAAACACCATATATTTTTTAAATCAATTACTATAAGAATTTTTTTTTTTTTTTTTAAAGACGTTTCTTATCTTAATTTAAGCTACATAAGAAACTTTTTTTTTTTTTTTTTTTTTTTTTTTTTTTTTTTTTTTTACAAAATTTCTGGAGGTAATTGATAAAAAAAAAAAAGAAAAAAAAGGTTGGCAACTATGCTTTTACTTCTTTATTTTTTATGAAATTTCTGGTGGTAACTGATTTTTAAAAAATATGAAGGTTGGCAACTATGCTTTTGCACATGCCCGAATGATTCATTCGAATGACAAAATAATTCATTATGCCATCACTATGGTTTATTATTACAAGTTCAAAAGAGAAATGCAAAGACCCTCATGAAAAATATTAAACATCATGTAAATGACGGATCAATCATTTACACTGACTGCCAGAATGGTTATAAAATTGAAGAACTTGAAGAAGCTGGCTTTTATCATTTTACAGTTAATCATGGATATAACTTTGTAGATCGTACTACCAATGTTCATTCCCAGAAAGAAGAAAGATTGTTAGAGATCCACAAAAATGGAGAAATAAGGAGCATAGGTATATAGTTCGCCATTATCTGAAGATGCATCTGGTAGAATTTGTGTGGAGACATTATGAAGGTTGTGATAATGTTTTTGAATCGCTATTAGAAGCAATTGCTGAATTGTGACCACCAAAAAGTGTTTCTTAAAAAGCAAATTTGTATATTGTATGAACACATAAATGTGCATTGTTATATAGTGCATTTGTGTAGATATATGTTATATATTTCGTATTATCTGGCTTGTTTATGTAAATATTAAATAAATTGATTCTCAATGTATAACTATACATACTAAATGATACAAATAGTGAATAAATTGCTTATTGCTTGTATGTTTAATACATTGGAAGTTATTTCATAAAGATATAACAATATGATGAGATTTTAAAATGTAAATAAATGTTGCCAGAAAGTGTTTTTGAAAATTTTGCTTTTCTCGCCAAATTTAACCTTGCATTTTTCTCTATCATGCCAAGGCCCCTTATAACAAAGAAGTACTGAATTTATTGTAGTGACTGCAAAAAAAATCTATATTATTAATGTTTAATAAATATTAAACAGATTGAAAATAAACTTTACCTGTTAAACACAAACACATTATAAACTATATTGAAACAAACAAATTTCATTTTTTTAAATAGTGATTAAAATCTCTGAACTATAATAAAGCATTAGTAAAAAGTAAATTCGTAATGAATATTTAGTATTTGGTCAATTTTTCACTATTCACCCAAAAGTAGAATAATAATAATACACACTGTTTGGTTGAAAACCAAATACTACTTTAGTTGTGCAGTGTGATGTGGATTTTTAGTTGGAGTTAAACATGATCGTATGTGAAATATTTTGCAGTAGTGAAAATCATTTTATCTGACAATTATAGAGGCAATAAAACCCTTAATTAAAATATTTAAGTTTGTTCTTTTAATACTCAATAAAATGGGGAAAACATAAGATCTTACTTAATAAAATGCATGTTGAGGTAGAGACAGGAACTACAAATTCTTGAAATCCAACAAAATAGTCTTTATTCATAATTAAATGTAGAAAAGAAAATATGATTTCCTTCTTAACCACCAAGAAAGGTTTTAAAAAATTCCTACTTAGGTTGCAATATTAAATCATTGCAAACCTTTCGAAGAACAATATATTTGAAGAAAAACTTAAAGAAAATGACACAACCATATAAAAAATAACACAACTTCTTATTGATGTCCCATCAACTCAAACTTCTTAAAAAATTAAGTCAAAGTATTTATACCATAACTATGGAGGAGCCAAAATAATTAAAAGATATGTTCAATTAAATTGATTAGATTTCAAAGACAATGATAATTAAATAGATGAATGGCAATCCAAAAACTAAACAAAAACCTTTTCTTATTTGTCAACACAAACACCACACCGTTGTCTTGAAAACTGTACAAACAGCGAAACTAAAATTCAAAGTCCATTCCGAAGAATAACCTACTGAGCATGCACGGCCAAAGCGCCGACAATGCGAATAGGAGAAATGTTGTAATGAAAAAATGCCAGGAGAACCAGGATATGTGTGCAACAACTGATGCTGCTGGAACAATATTAAAAATATGCGGCTGGAAAAAAAGATGCAATGGAGAAACACAATGTAAACATGCCGTACAAAGTCGGCGAGGTAGTAAGACATGCCGCACGAGTCGCTGAGAAATTGGCGACAGATTGCACACATAAGCACAGAAAACAATTGCCGATAAAATAAAAAAGAACAGCAAAAACATACAACATGAGAGTTCATCTAGAAAACAGTTCTTAATCAGTTAGTTATCAAGGACTCCTTTTCATACTTCCTCTGTCTTTGCAGACCGCTAAGATTTAAGTGTGAAGTTACTGATATTCTTTAGTATATCGAATACAATATATATAAACTAATAGAAATATATGAGCTAAGTATACAGTGCTCTTAAAAGATTCTTAGTTATTCTATTCATTTTTCTCACAAGAATACTCTCATATTCTAGAATCTAGATAAGTAAAAAATTTTATATTGGATGTGAAATCTTTGCAGATACTGATTTAGATTATTTTTGTGACACAGCCAGGATTTTCATCTTGACAGAATTTAAAACCATTATTACTAATAAAAAGTGCAAAAATATCATGAAATTTGTTGTTTTTATGCATATAGGATTTTTGACGAATATGTGATGCATAAAAAATCAATATAAAGAAAATCACGTGCTACATAAAGATTTCATACAGGTTATCCAAAAAAAAAAAAAAAATTGCTAGTGCAAATTTAAACAATCTGTACACTAGTAGAAAAATGCAAGAAACTTTTGAATCCATCACGTGCAACACTTGAGTATGTAATATGAATAGATAAACAGAAGTAGCGAGCGACGTTCAGTAGTCTGATCACGTAGGGAATTAAGTAATGGGGTAAAATTGGTAGGTTTCAAAAAATACAAATAATTATTTTATTATACAATTGTTTTGCCAGATTAGTATATTTTAGGTATCAAACATAATTTTTCATAAAAAAAAAAAACATTTTTTAATGCATTATTATAGTTGGTGGTAGCCATTTTAAAATCTATGAATGAGATAGCTTGACTGTAACATTAAGAAAAAATTTGGATTGAAAGTAAATAAGAAGTTAGTTTCAGCTTATTTATCCATTATATAGCATGAAACACTTATTCAACATGTTTTGCAAGTTTTATTAGAAGCTAGTAATAAATAATTATAATTTTTGTAAAATTCTTTCTGTTATTGCATGGAATTGTCCTAAAATATATTTTCAGAGAATAAACTGCTGATTCTAGTAACACTTTTCAATTAAATCATTGTGCTGGATTTTTTAAATTATTATTATTATTAATATTTGTAAAATGGTACTACTTAAAACTCAACATAAAAATATTACAATTTGGAAAATTACCTCTTGCAGCATAATTTAAACTAATTTCATTAGGTTAAAGAAATTCTGCACTTGTTCGAAGAGTGCTAAAAGAAAAGAAAACAAAATATTTTACAAATTACAAATAATGTAAAAAGTTTTTTTTTTAAAATAAATAAACAAGTAATATAAAAACTTTTTTTTTTAAGTCAATTCCTACTTAGGTCAAATAGAAATTTTTTTCCAGCGATCTACATGCTTCGCCACTGACGGTATTTATTCCTAAATTTATATCCTCCTAAATATCTTACATAAGAGAAATTTTTGAAATTTATTAAAAATTAAATAAAAAATAAATAGCTAAAATACCAAAAATTAATAGCTCGAAAAGTATTTCTCACAAAATTGTTAGACAAACTGCATTAGAAAGTTAAAAAAATTGTAATTTTCTTGATATAAATTTAAAATCTAATGATTATGCCGTTTTTCAAATATTGAATTTAAAAAATTACCAAACTTCACAATAAAGTGCCATAGCGATGTTACAGTTAACGATAATACAGTTTTTTTTCAAATATTAATTAATTAATTAAATTTTATTATTTAATTTTAGTTTTATACTTCATTTCTGTTCAAAAGTATAGACTCACTCCACATTTATAGTCTCCTTCGCCCGCGAGCCGCCTGATCTTCGTCCGTGAACAGCCCCATTATCTTTTTACGTGTGAAGGTGAGACTATAAATATATAAATATGGAGTGAGTCTATACTTTTGAACAGAAATGAAATATAAAATTAAAATTAGTTAATTAAATTTAATTAATGAATTAATATTTGAAAAAACTGTATTAACATCAATTGTCATCCAGTACAAGTTTAAAAAAATTTATTTGAACTTGATAGGATGAATAGAAAATATTTTATTAACGATTGAAAATTTGAACAAGATATATAAATATATAGAGAGTGTGAGCTAATAGTAGGAATTGAATAAATGATTATATTATAATTAACAAATAATTCTTTCTTTCAGCTGCACAAACATTTATTATGATTTGAAAAGATTTTCGATTGTTACATATCCCTTCTCTTCAATAACAAACATATCCAGAGCTCGACACCTCTATTAAAACTAAGAGACAGTTTTAATTTTTTTGCTTTGATTGTCGTAGTAGTAATTATGTTATTAATAGCTTTTGTTTGAGAAAACTATACTTTTTGTATTAGCCAAGTTATTTTTTTTAAAGATCTTTGTTAAAGAAATATATAATGAAGTAATAATGTCGTATTGGTATAAAACCATAAATATTAACACCCACATAAATAAAATTTTAATTTTATTATAAAATGAAAATAAATGCAAATATGCTAATTGTGCAAAATTTAAAGTAGTTACAAATTTTTATTATTCTATGACCAAATAACACCGTTATACTGACCATATAATATATCTTGTAGTTTTTCAGAATGTAGCATTTATGATTTTTCTGTTTATTAAGTTCATTATCATGATGCAATGTTTACGTTTATTTTCTGCTTATTAGGCTTGTTATCATGAATGCAGTTTTCAAGGAATATTCAAAAATATTTTCAAGCAGATTAGTCTGTCCGTTAAAGAAAAAAAATATGTTAACTGAAAAAGTGGTCCACTGTGTACCAGTCTCATCTATATACTTTAATATTAACAAAAATATATAGTTTGGGCAATTTATGTAAGCTAAAGTTATTTAATAAGAATTTAAACCAGTTGTGAGTGGTTAAAATTAGTTTTGACTAGTCAAAATTACAACCCTGCTGGTTAACATTTACAAAAGTAAGAATCTATGATACCTGGACAAAAGGTGCTATCTATACAGTTAGTCCTTGCATTTCAATGAAAGATAACATATTTGAGGCATGTTTTGAAATATGTATTAATAGTATAAATAATTGCTTTTCCAGTAATGCTAATATATGAAGGTCATGGTAGCCATTTAATTTATGGTGCACTGATAAATAAGCAACTGACATTGAGGTTATAATATTGCGTTAATCACCAAAAAAAAAAAAAGCAAGCCATTCAGTCCCTTGATTTTTGTGTGCTTGGACTACTAAATTATGATTGAAAAAAATTCTTAAAAACAGGAAGTCGTTAGTATAGTAGTGCTGGCAAAGCTGTTTTCTATTATTGTGTATATTTTTAAATGTCTCATGGGAAATATTGTATTAAATTACTAGAAGAGAAGAAAGACTATTAGAGATGCTAAAAACTAGAAAATAAATGTTACAGTTTAAGTCAAGAAAAAAAAATCTGCAAACAAGTGTTTCTTCTGAAGGTCAAACATTCATTTAATTTAAATAATAATAGTGACAAACAAACAATCAAAATTGGATAACTAATCAAAGTTAAATTTCTGAAGAAGATAACAAATTAGATATTTCTTAAGATTGTAATAATCAGAAATACATAGTTAAGTTCACAAAGAGTGGCAGTTTCTATTTATTTTTTCCTGAGAAAGCCGACACATTTGAATTTGATGTAACACAAATCACTGCAATTCTTTCTGATCCAAAAATGTATAATTTGGACTATTTCTTCTCTTTGTTGTTTAATATTTTCAGCACTCTAAAGTACACTTTTAGTAAGATTCATGTGTAATTATTTACTTAAATAAACAAATGGTAAGTTTAAAATGAGTATACTTATTTTACCCCATGAAATGGGGTAAATAATGTTTTAAAACAGAATTATGAATAATAACTTTTAGTTTTTTTTGGTGAAATTACTCCTGAAATACTGTAAGCAAAACTCTGTTTTATGTAATTTTTTTTTTTCAAACTCTAATAATATACTATTTTTTGCAAACTATATGGATAAAAAATGAGCTGTTTAGTAGCTATTTTACACCTGACCCCAATGAATGCTGCAAACTTTTGAGTAAGCTTGTAGAGAATGCTTTTATTGAAATTCCATTTTATGATTATTATTAAAAAACTAAATCATAATTTTAGGTATAACTTATGGAAAAAAAATTGTAATAGACTGAAAGGTGTGTTTTATCTTTTTTAGTAGTATCTATTCAAGATCAGGTGTGCATTTCATTTTTACTAGAATAACCTCTACTAATCAGAATATAATATAGAACTATTAAAATGCGATAAGGAAAGTATGCGATATATATCTAAAGAATCTTCATCAAAAACAGAAAAGGAAAAGGTTCAGAATAAAAATTTATTTTGGATTTGAGATTAACTAAGTTTCATTTTGATTTATTTAGAAACAATAAAATAAAAAATAAAACCCATGTTTCAGAGTCGAAAACTTTATTAACGGTCAACAGTGTTTTCAGCAGCATTACTTCATTGTCAGATAGCAGGAAAGGAAAAAACATCCCGAAAAGAACATATGTACAAAGAAAAAATATTTCCGATAGCTGTTTCCTACTGCAAATATAACAACATCCGACTAAAATCCTAGCTGGATAGCTAGCCTGTGAAGTGGCTTTGGGAATTACACTGCTAAGAATATTTTATAGTTAACAGTAATAATCAATATACAAAAGACCATTTAATAGAAAAAGCCGTAATTAAATATTTTGGACAAGAGACAAAATATTAATAATTTATAACTAATAAAATTTCCCAAGTACATTTCATTATATTTTTGTAATTGATGAAGCAACTTAAGTTAAAAGTAAATAAATAGTAACACTTTTTAATAATATGTCAGCGTGGGAATATCTCAGAAAAAGTCATGTTTAGGACATTTTTAATTCAACGTTTAAAACAAATACAGTTTTTTTATTTACTTTTAAGACTCACAGGTAAAATATTTTCCAAAATATATACATTAAATTAATAGAAAATAATACATTTCACATTCACATCATATATTTTGCAATGTAATGTAACCATGGCAACTTAATTGATGTTTGTCACGCAACTGAGGCATTATTAATAGTCAACAGCACCAGAAAATTAAACCAATAGAAACGCAAGTTTTTTAAAGTGAGTACTGACATCACTAAACACCGCCTCTTTTTGTTGCGATTCAAGCTACTTGCGGAGTTAATATGAATCAGAAAGATCCGACCTGGGCAGGGAACAGGGATTAAAAGAAAATAGCTTCTGATTGGTCATTATTAAAAAATAGTGAAAACGTTCTGAATGTGTCCAGAAGCCAGAATAATCAAATTTATATAGAATGCTTTCTCCAAACCATGACAACCGACATTAGACAAGTAAATGGAAGATGTAGGAACGCTAGGAAGATGGCGACATACGAGATATAAAATTTGATTTGTTGAGATTTTGAACAAACACACCTCGCCTGTCATCGCCAAGCTAATGTTTGTTAACTTGTCCCACTCGTCCAAGCAAGTATCGGCCAAGTATGGCCATTGTTTGGACAAAAACATTTTTCTGAGCACAAGCTGAACAGAGCATGGCGTTGGTCCAGTGCGTATTGAGAATGTCGCCACTCTCACATTGAGGAATCGTGTAACAAATACTACTTTAATGATAATGGTTGAATTGTCACGTTTGCTCTTGTCTAATATCGCGACCTGCGTTATACACGGTCGGTGCATGACGTTTAAAACGTCACATGTAGTGGATCATTTTTACACAGCGATTGGTGCAAAACGGGGGGCGCGTCGCTTTGCACCAATCACCGTGTAAAAATGATCCACTCCATGTGACGTTTTAAACGTCATGCACCGGCCGTGTATAACGTAGGTCGCGCTAGAGCTCCTATAATACAGGCTGAATCATACCGCCATTTAATAACCCAGCGGACCAAAAACCAAGCTAAAACTAGTTAGCTTACCGTACTAGTGGACGGCGAGTGACAGTAACCAAGGCAACACTAGATACCGGGCTTGCTCATTCGCTCTCAAAACGTCACAAATGGTGGCTGACCGCGACCAGCGATTGGTCCAAAGCAACGCGCCCATCGTTTTGTGCCAATCGCTGTATGTCTTTCCTCCTAGTCAGCCACCTTTTGTGACGTCATCATAATGAATGAGCAAGCCCGGTATGTAGTGTAGCCCTGCAGTAACGGGGACGGCGAACACCTGCTCAGGCGGTTTCCTAATGATGAGCTAGGTCACAATATGGCGGTTATTTTGGGCAACAGAATGGATATGCGTCAGCTCCCCTTATAGGAGCCTTAGGTCGCGCTAATATCCTCCCCTCCTATAAGAGGAGCTGACGCATTTCCGTTTTGTTGCCCAAAATAACCCCTATGTCGTAACCCAGCTCAGCATTTGTTCACCGCCAGAGCGCGACCTACGTCATTTTTACACGGCGATTGGTGCAAAGCGGCGCGCCCACCGTTTTATACCAATCGCCCTGTAAAAATGATTCACTCCATGTGACGTTTAAAACTTCATGCACCGACCGTGTATAACGTAGGTTTCAACCAGAGAAGGTGTTTGCCCTCTTTGTCACTGTCACTCGCTGTCCGCCACTGCGGTAAGATAATCGGTTTTAGCTTGGTGTTTAGCCAAGGCAACACTAGATACCGGGCTTGCTCATTCACTCTCAAAACGTCACAAATGGTGGCTGACCGCGACCAGCGATTGGTCCAAAGCAACGCGTATGTCTTTCCTCCTAGTCAGCCACCTTTTGTGACGTCTTCATAATGTATGAGCATGGCCGACTATAATGTATATACGGCCCGCTCATTTCGCCAAAAACCGCCGAAAATGTGAAGCCGGATTAAACTTCAAACCCTGAACCATTTCATTGGACCACGTGGTCTTTGTTTACATTAAAACCCTGCCCAGATAACGGCTCGTATTTTATTAACGTCTTTTATTTCGATCATTATCGAAGTTTGAGATACATTAATCGTATTTTCAAATAAACGAATTAAATAGTTATACCATTCAATTTCACACTATTTATAAACATATTTTTGTAAAGATTGTTGCATTTTATAGCTACATTAACAAATGTGAATTTTTAAGGTTTACTAGATTCTTATTTGTTTATAATTGCATGCGATACTTTAACACTATTTCTATCGTTGTCAAATGTCACCTTTTTAAAGTTTTTATTTATGTTTATTTTGCTTGTAGTTTTTGAATAAGCTTTAAAAAAAAGGAGGTCTTCAATGTATTAAAAATTATTTGTAATTGTTTCAATGAAAAATCATAAATCGAAATATTTTAAAATGTGCCACTTGACATCTGTAGTGTGTGAGATTATTGTGCAGTATAAAAATTAAAACACACTTCAAACATTTGTTTTTCTGTAAGAAAAATATCTAAAAAAAATCGAAAAAAAATCATCAGGAACATTATGTAAATTCTGAGACTCAAACTGTTACGGAGAACACTAGCTACACGAATACATTTAAAGCAATAGTTTGCTGTTTTAAGCAGAACATTCAACAATGTTCTTAAAATAAGTAATAATAAAATTGATTGTATTTTGGTATTAATATTTCTTTCTGACTATGTTTGAAAAAAAAATTATAGATATTGGTTTTGCCTATAATTAAACCAGATTGTTCTTCAGGAAAATAATTATTACGCACAACTACGATATATTAAGAATTTAACCCATAAAGATGTTATCATTTATTCGTAAAGGAACAGATGTGTTACACTCACGCATCGATTTTTGTCGACTTTTCGATTGGCGCGATTTTCAAGTACGCGCCAAACCAGTAACTTAATACAATTGCCAGGTTACCACTAAAGGAAAAAATCCTAAAATTTGGCGACTTTTTTCCTTTTTATAACCGATTAAAAAAAAAAAGAAAAGGAAACGATATTTATGAAACAATAGTTTTTCGCCGTTATCTCCAACACTGCAGCTACGATCACTTCGAGATTTACAATTATAAACGCAACAATTTACCACATTTTCCCTTGCAATACTATTTTAATAATCGAAAAATGAACAGTTATTGGAATTCGCTGTCATTTCTAATCTTGATTGGAATGTTAGAAGAGTTGTAAACGTAACCATGGCGACGTGACGTAATTTTGGTGTTTGTTTACATTTCAACCCTGCCCAGGTTGTTTCAGTTACGGTTAAAGTCAATTTTCAATTTTGGGCAGGGTATCAGAGTCCTCTGGCGGGAAGCTTCATACATTAATCTCAATTGAATATGCCTGTAGATCTAGTCTGCCTTGGTATGAGCAAGCCCGGTATTTAGTGTAGCCCTGGTTTAGCCCCACGGGTTATTAAATGGTGGCATGAAGGCCCTCCATTGCCGAGTGGTTCAGGCACCACTCTGCTAATCGCTTGCGACTTGCGAGTATAGGAGAAGGTGGCGGGTTCGACTCCCGTCAACTCCGTTGCACACTCTGTGGAATTCTCAGTTGTAATTCTTCAGTGCTGTTATTTCCTTGTGTCTATCCAGTCCTCATCTTGACCAAGATTTATAAGCGGATATTTGTATCAAGCACACAAGTCTGATGTGAATAAACAAACATCTTCCCCACCATCGAACATATTTTTTCTAGACGCTATACCATACGGAAAGGGTAGTTGACGTCACTGTTCGTTCAATTACGGTTAGTTAGCAAGAAAAACCGGTTTGTTCTTTATGACTCCTACTGTACACATGAATTGGGGAGATTTGATTGGTCTATGTTAAACTGGTCTATAATATGATTGGCCTACATCGCCATGACGATTCCTGCAATGATAGCCACGATAAAAATGAAGTGGTAGATTGGTTGATGGAATTGTTTGTTTGTAAACATGCCCTTTCCTTATGGCCACTCTCACATGACCATAAATACAAGAAAAAGTTAACTTTTAATGAGCACCAAACCACCACTTTTTAAATTTGCTGTCGGACCCAGCCACTTGGACGTTACAAATCCTCCATTGGTGATTTAAGCAATTCACAAATTTTCTTTTGCCATTGAAAATCTTATTAAAAATCGCTAAAAGTGAAAAATCAAGGCAAACAAAATTTGCTATATTAGGCTTAAAGTTTGAATATTTTTATCCGAATTTCTTTTATGAATGTTAAAAAATGCCGCGGAACGCTAAATATCGCGTTCGAAATCGTTAAAAATTCAATAATCGCTGCGGAATGCAAAAAAAAAAAAAAAAAATGATAAAAATTTTAAATAATTGAAGGACAAAATTTACTAAATTAGGCTAAAAGTTTGGAACAACTCCTTTTAAGAATGTCAAAAAATCGCCACAGAATGCTATTCATTGTTGCAGAGTGTTAAAAATTCAAAAATCGTAGAGGACAAAATTTAGTATAGTGGTCCGGAATCCTTTAAAGCATGTCAAAACGCGAAAATCGCTAAAAATTTAAAATTCTCGGAGGACAAAATTCACTATATCAGGCTAAAAGTTTTTAACTGAATGGGCGACAAGCATTTCTGACGTCACCCACCGTCACGACAGCGCTTTTCTTTTATACAGCTAATCAGCGTCCCGACTTCCTCCCCCCTCCCACAAGCGTTAGCCAAGAGCCAATCAAATACGAGTATTGACACAAGCATTGCGAGCTCCGCCCAGAGAATATGGTCCATTCCTTTTACCAATGTCAAAAAATCGCCACGGAAAGCAAAAAAAATCGCTGCATAACTTTTGAATAAAACTTTATTGAAAAGATATGGGCTAAACGATTAAAATCGGGTTCATTTTAAAAATTAAAAAAAAAAAATGATTTTGAAAAATCGCCATAAAACTTAAAAAATGCCAAAAATTGCATAAAAATATCCAAATTCGGTCTTCGGGATGTATAATTACAAACTTAGAATTATCTTCCTGCCAAATCTTGTGCATGCAGCAGTCTCTTCAACACACACACAAACCTCTTTTCTTATTATTATAGATTCTGAACATTAATAATAAGGACTAGCTGATCCGCCCAAAAACACTCTAAAAATTGCTGCACAAAACCGTTCCTTTGGTAACTCATAACGGACCCCAAAGCAGAAGTAAATTCAACACGGTCCCCTCAAATGTCTGGTTCATTCGATTCAAAGTGGGTCAGTTTAGTTTTTAGCTAAAATTAAGATACCGTCAGATTTTTACAAAATTTGCGTTTTCCGAATCAGAAAAATAAACTAGGCATATACTACGAGTTTCGAAAAATATATGAAAAGTATACTCTGAGTTTCGATACCTCTAACAGTTTTCTTAATATTCGAGGATGAGTGAAAATGAAAATATTTCGTTGTCTGAAATTATCAAATCGGTAATTTTTTTTTTTTTTTTTGAGTTTTGATAAAAATAGCCATTTTTGGTGCAACGGTAGGAAAATCTTTTAGTTCCACCGCCAGGTGTCACGTTCAGTTCTAAAAAAACTTCTTTCTGAACGAAACTCCAGTACTTGTGCTGTCTATGCCATTGTATAGCAGGCGTACTGCACACGTGCTGCAAAATCTCCCCCCGGAGATTAATACTGAAAAATGGTATCTAACCAAGGGCTGAAAAAATGATACCAAAGTTTATTTAGTACCTATGGGGCCTTGGAAGAATGTTAGAAAAGATTTCGTTTGAATCGGACCAATATTAAAACAGTTCTAATTTGGGAGAAGGGGGAGTTTTGATCAGTGCATTAACACGATATTTAAATTATGACCGGGCACCCCCTGAAAATTAAACCAAGGAACTTTAACATTAACAATCATCATTAACTTATGAATCAGAAACAGAATTGCACTTTTTTTGGTTTAACATTCAAATACACTAAGTTACTGTTGCTAATTTCTGAAATCAAATACCACATAAATGACGTCATGTATATGAAAAAACTCTAAAAGTCACTGTTTGAATTCGGAATAATTTTTATTGAAAAGAAGACAAAATTTACCAAAAAATTAAATTAAAAAAAAATCTAATTAAAAAATTCAAATCGAGATAATTAATACCCACCCTTCTCTTTTAAAATCATGATTTTTAACCGACTTAAAAAAAGGAGGAGGTTATCAATTCAACCCGTATGTATGTATTATGTTGTTCACGCATAACTCTCGTAAATGTGCATCGATTTTGATAAGTTTTATTTTGTTTGAAAGAGTAAGGCCCCAAGGTGGTTCCATTTCAATTTCGTCCAAATCTGATTATTAGAACACATTATTTTACTCAAACTTCCATTATTTTGATAAAGATTTAATTTATATTTCAAAAAGTCTATTATTTGAATTGTTGCCAATTTGTAAAATAGCACACATAAATATAATTATATTCCTTTCAATTAAAAATTTATTTACACGTGACTATTAAAAACAGAAATAAAACTATAAAATAATAATTAAATGATCACGTGTTAAAAGCAGTAAATGTAGAAAAATACGTTATAAAAAATATACTTGCGCGTGAATATTAAAAAAGAGAAACTATTAAATTATTACGCGTTCCAAACATTAAATTAGGAAACTTACGTCATATTTAAAATGCTCAAATAGCATTACGTTCAAACAGTTTCAATTTAAAAACATATTTACACGAGATATTAATTTAACACAAGATTTATTTGTAGCTGATATATTATGTATACTAAACTACGAGAAGTCCTTCTGGCCTATACCGGCGGGAAAAGATAGCCACCCTATTCCTTGGTTTTAAGATTTTAGCTAATTTTACTGGAAAACACCAAGCTATAAAAATGGATGGAATCGGATTACAGAAGATTCAATCGCAGTTTTCGCCAATATTGAATTTGAACCCGAATTCCGCCAAATATGCCAGCTATAGCCAAGTTGGCTCCATTTATGGCAACTTGTTTTTATCGCCAAATTTGGCGATATTTCGCCAAATATTGCCTAGCTTGGCGAGAATTTAACGCTGGCGAATATGAATATATAGTGTTAAGAATATAAGAGTTGGAATGATGGTTACAACAATGAAATAAAATTTGCGAGAAAGCATGTCCACTAAAACTCTTAAATTAAAACCGTTTATGGAGGAATATTGCTGCCCTGTTTCAAAATGTCAGCCACCCAAAAATTTCAAAATGCTATATCTTAGCCATTTTTTAAGGTAGAGGCAAAACAAAAATTGTTCCGGTATCCTTGGATCAAGGCTGAACATTTAATTGAAAAAACCTTTAGGACTTAATTATACATCTTTTTTAATTTGAAATCTTTAAGTGTCTATCATACCGCCTCCTTCTTGCCGAATATCCCCAAATTCAACTGGAACCTGCAGGCCATAGTAAAAAACACATATAAAAAATTTGGTTCAGTACTGTGGATAACCTAATACACTTTTCGAATATACAATAATTTAAATGAAACAAAAATCGCTATCACAGCGCCCACTTTTGGTAGAGTATCTGCAAATTCAAGTGGAACCTGCTGGTCATAGCCAAAAACCTATAAATGAAATTTGGTTCAATTCTAGGTTGCTTCATAACTTGACACACTTTTCAATGATACAAAGAGGGCACACACGGACAGACAGATATTTTGTAAAAACATGTTTTTCGGAATCTTTGACCCCTAAAATATATAAATCCGTCGAAAAAAGTTTTGATTATAGTACTTTCTTCTTTGATAGAAGAAGGTGAAAAAAGGAGGATGTTAATAATTTGACCCTATGTATGTATCTATGTTTTAGTCCTGTTCACGCATAACTTTTGTAAATGTGCACCGATTTTGATGTATATATATATTTTTTTGTTTAAAAGTGTAACTCGTCCCATATGAATTTCGTCAAATTCTGACGATTAAAACAATTTTGTTTTTAGAAAAATTTCAAAATTAAAAAATTTAACTTAAAGTGAGATTGTAATAACTTTTTTAAAAATGAATGAAATATTAAATTAAAAAGTGTATGAAATAGATTTCGCAGAAAAGTTGGCGGTGGAAAAAAGAAATATTTCACACAATTTCAGCGTTTAATACTAGACAACGAAATTATATTACAATTTCCTGAAAAAGGACAGTGGCTTCTAACTCTGAGCTGTAAATATTTTTATCACTGCTATAAACTTTATTATTTAAATAATTCGACATGTAGTGCAGAAAACATTCAGACTTTTTCTGGTTATATACTCAACGCATTAAGTAGACAGTGCTCGTAGTCTTTGCATCTCAGCTAGCGACTTGTGATCGTGTGTTTTATTTATAAATTTGTTAGGCTCCAAATCACACAAAGCTAATCCTTCTAAGCTCTTAGCTCGACTTAAAGTCCATAACCTTTTCCTTTCGAAAAAAAAAAAAAAATTACTGGAAAATTTAAACTAAAATGCGTGGAACCCAATTACAGAAGGTTCATTCCAAATTCTCGTCAATCTGAATGAGAATTTCGTCAAATAAGTCAACTACAACCACGTTGGCTTCATTTATGGCAACATATTTGGTCGCCAAATTTAGCGATATTTCGCCAATTGTCGTCCAGATTGACGAGAATTTGATTCTGTCAAAGATTTTATTAAAAAATATTTATCTAATGAATAATTTCGGTAAATTATAATTTCTATTACAACTTACTTATTTATTCAGCAGATGTTGAAATCAAGATAATTGTGTATTACTGTATTAATAACTAAAAAGTAGGAAATAAAATAAACTTTTACAAAAAAATATTAACAGACTTAAAAAAAGCATTAAATAATTCTTTAAATTCTCTAATGACAAAATGTTATCCATTAACCACAAATCCGATATCATGTGTCGGAATAAAAATGATAAATTTAATATGTACAGTTTAATACCCACCAAACATGCATTTTCGGGAGAATAAATTTTACAAGAGATGAATATACAGACTTATGATTTAGTTTACAAATTTACACATATGAAAAGCAATCAACTACTTTTTGAAGTCGGTGCCAAACAACCCCAATCGATAAATTAGTAGATACTAGGTACAATATATTCACAATTCTTACTATACTTAAGGTAGTTTGGCACCGACATCAAAAAGTAATTGGTTGCTTGTCATATGTGTAAATTCGTAAACTAAATCATAAGTCTGTATATTCATCTCTTGTAAAATTTATTCTCCCGAAAATCCATGTTTGGTGGGTATTAAACTGTACAAATTAAATTTATCGTTTTTATTCCGACACATGATATCGGATTTGTGGTTAATGGATAACATTTTGTCATTAGAGGATTTAAAGAATTATTTAATACTTTTTAGTGCTTTCTTTAAGTCGGTTAATATTTTTTTGTAAAAGTTTATTTTATTATCTTTAAAGAATTATCAACCCTCTCCAAGCTAAAAAAAAAAAATGACGATTTTGAACATAACTGAGGCTGAAATAGAGGCAAACAATCAAGATCTGAAGAAAAGTTCTTAATGGCAAAGGGAAAAAAAAGTTGCCAAAAAATCAAAAATGGCTGTACGAATTCGAAATAAACTTTATTGAAAAGAGGACAAAATTTACTGCTAAAAGAGTGAAATCGGATTTCTGTTACTAATGTGAAAAAATTGCAGTGAAACATGAGAAAACGCTATAAATTGCATAAAAAATTAAATTAAAAAAATCTAATCCAAAATCGGGCTTTGAGGTGTAAAACTACATACATAGAGGTACCTTCTTATCAAATTTTGTAACTATGCATGCAGTGGTCTCTTCAAAACACAGCGGACAGATACACACACACCATAGTCATAACCAGTTGGCAGAGTCATGGGGGGGGGGGGGGGGCTTTGAATGAGGATAATTTACAGCTTGTCTTTTCTCCTTCTATTTTAAGGATATATAAATATACAACACGTTTTATGACAGTCTCCACTGTCATAAAACTTTTGATTATAAACTTTTTAAATTCTTAAATGTAATGAATGTTATTCGTTAAAAATTTGTTTAAAAATTAACAGGAGATAAGTACTTAAGTTTAGGATAATGAAAAATTTACATTTAACACCTTATCGTAAAGAAATATTTTTCATATTTTATTATACTTTCATATTATTTTGAGCAGTAGGGATTTCACTGAATTAAACGTGTAAAAATGATAAATGTTTCCTTTGGGCTTTAATTTTCCAAAGGCTTTGGGGGGTCAATTGCAATCTTTTTTTTTTTTTTTTTTTTTTTTTTTTTTTTAAATAACTCTTTGAAAGAGTTTCAAAGGTTTTTCAAAGCCGAGGCCTGCACAAGGGTACATGGCACTCCCAGGCAATAAAAATTCATGCACCTTTCATGAATATCTACTTACTGAATACATAATCAAACATAACATAGCCAAATATAATAAATTTTCAATAAAATTAACAGAGCAATAATTAAATTGCCCAAAAAGGAAAAAAGTGTTTCAACAATTTTCATTAACTTGTATTTTAAACACCAATTATGAATGAATAGCAGTTTCATACGTCCCATTATTCTGGCACCTCTAATGGATCACCTAATGTTAAAACTGATTGTATTGAAAACAAAGCATATGAAATTAACATAAAAATATTTTTACTTTAGGTTGTCCAATTGCATGCCTTTTTTTTGGCCCAAATTTCATATTGGTCTTTTGTTCCTAATGATGAATGAAATTTTCTTTTGGCACCCTTTTCTGCTCTAGAGTCTGAGGCAAATGCTCTGTTCCCCCACCCCTAGTTATGGTTCCGAGACAGAATTTCCCGTTTAAAGTTTAAACTTCTTAACTCATTGACCCATGCTTTACTGTTGTAAATTACACATGTACATAAACAGTTAAAATATATTTATAAAAAGATTCCAATTACTTCTATTCTTTTTCCTCTTAATCCCCCCCCTTTTCCTCTCCTCTAAACCAATACTGGGAATCAACACAGTAAGCCTGTCATATCTGATAACCATGCCATTATGGCATTAGGAGTTCCATGTACACATCTCAGAGTGATCCGAACTTTTTACAAAAGTTAGTACACAGATGAATAGCTAAACAGACAAGACAGGGCAAAACCTTCAAATCTTTTGAAAGAAAGAAATAATAAAATAAAATTGCTACCTATGTGACCATACGATAAAAACAATTTTGGTAGAAAAATTTATATTTTTATTACATCTGTATAATGACTAAATCAAAATGTACCAAAAACATAACACCAACATTAACTCAAATGTGCCATTGAAATTGGTCATAATTTTCAAATATATTGAGTTTCTTGAAATTTACATCCAAACCCTTCATCTACATTGTGTGACTATTCGTCTGACTACATCGTTTGACTATTTATTTTTATGCCAACTAGGACTAGCAAATTTTGCAGTTGATATATTGATGTTTTTGAAGAGCTTCTACCTAAAGTGACAATATACAAATTAGACATCAGTTCAATAAAATTAGTGCTACTATAATAAAATTAATAATTTTTTTGTGACTCTATTATTTTTACTTTAAGCACACTTTTTAAATAACTTTATAAATATGTTGATTCCCAAAGTGCCTTTATTGTTAAAGTTCTTAAGAAAATTGAATGTAAACTAATGTTTTGGAAACAAATGTAAAACATTTAGTTGAATATTATCATCTTTCTTAATTTTTCTAATGCAGTCAGTTACATCATGCATTCAGATATATCAGGCTTTTTTTCTTGTCACATGGCAAGCTCAATATAACAAGGGTCTACTGTATTATGATTTTTCTCTCCAAACCGAACCTCTTAAGAGTATAAATATAAAAACAGCTTATCAAGTGACACAGAACAAAGTAGTTACAAGCTATTTTCCCTGTAAGATTAAAGATATCTGAAATATTTTTATTCTGCTAACTAATTACCTTGTACTATTTCCAAGCCAGATTTGAATTAGTATCAGTGTATTTGGATATTCAATATTTATTAAATAAATTGGATTCATTGCATGATATCTTTTATGCAATGATAACATCATATATTTTTTTCCCTCAGTAATAATAATAATTTAAAAACAAAATTCAAATTACTGAACATATTTGACAGTTTTTACATGTGCCTTAAGAGGTTATAGAATTTTAAAATGTTGGAAAAAAAGTTTGTATTTCTTTTGTATCAGTTTTCAATGTTTAGAGATTATAAAAATAAATAAAAACAATCAGAACATTTTTAATTATAAAAATCAAATTTATTTCATAAATTTGTTCCATGAATCTGGAAAGAAGTGAATACAACACATTTAAAACAGTGTGACAAAAATTTGCACCCAGGTTTTCCCCATAATTTGCAGTTAACCTGCAATATTTCTGATTTCACAATAATATCTTAAGAAATAATAGCAAAATAGAAGTCAAATCTTGTCAAGAAATATTTTTTCAGAACTACTACTCATTTAAACAGATTAACAGCCAATCTTTTCCAAACATTTTACTTAATTTTCTCATCAGACAACAGTAAATGTGCAAAAGTAACATTTTGGAAAACCCATGAAGATTTCTTAACAAGATTTAAATGTGTAAAAAGAAATGCTGTATATAGATTTAACATATTATTTCAAAAAACACAGAATGGTTTCAAATATAACAGCTGAAATATGGACACTTGGATATTCCAAATTGCAAGATGTGAACATTAAACAAAGCTTTTAGAATATTATCAAACAAACATTTTTGATTACAATTTTCAAAGTTTTAGGACATGCTGGTTCTAAAATTTAAAACTTAATGAGATGCCATTCAAATCAGAAAATAATTCACCAAAAGGGTTTCAAAATTAACAAGGACAGTCACTTATAATTTGGCCTTTTGAGCACACTGGTCATGAACCTGAAATTAAATTATAATGATTTTAAATTTAATACTACTACTTTTTTAACTGAATTTATAGTATTACATTTATTTGAAGTAGTTGCTGTGATGTATTAAAGAAAAGTTCCCATTCTTAAAATACAGCACTGATTTCAAACATTATACTTACAATGATAATACAATGAAACATGTATTAATGTGTAGGCTAATGACATCTGGTGCATGCTAAATCTGTTGTGGATGCAGAATTTTTTGGGTGTGGATTGCCAGTCTTGGGAGTTTCTAACCAGATGAACTCATTATCTGGCACAGGAACAGAATTATGGGGGACACCCCAACTTCTCTCAAGGGTCTGGTAAAATTGTTCTACAGGAAGTAAGTACCATGGCATTTTCCCGGACAGGGCAACAGCAAAAACAACAATAAAAGAACTGGAGATGAAAAAATATATTGAAATAGATTTTTTTTTTCTTTTTAAAAAAAAAAAAAAAAAAAAAAAAAAATCAAATGATGATTAAAAAAATACTATTGTTTTGAGCCCAATTAATTAGCAGCTCTCATCATCAGGTGATCAGTAGCAGAGAGTAGTTAATCTACCAAGAAACACCTGGAAGTAAGTTTTCTTTTCTTTATATGTATTTTGATATTTAATCAGAAGTGCAAACAAAGGGAAAAGATAATTATAAAAGAACTGAAATTACTTCTTCTGCATAAAAGTTAATCCTGGAAGAGAGAGAGAGAGAGAAAAGGGGAAAGAAACTATGTAATGTCTAAAAATTGGGATAAAATTTTTCATCTTTTCAGAGAAGATAAAAAAATTATAGAAAAAAAGGACTATTTCAGTAGAAAAATAATAGTAAATGCATAAATCATACAATATAGAAATCTTGGATGTCTGTTTAAAAATGTAACTTTTCAGTAAACAATAACAGAAGAAAACTTGGCAAATTGAGTTAAAAAAAAAATCACCAGACTGAAAAAAGATTTTACTATTAAGAAGTGTAATCATGCCTTCTAGTCTGAGATGAAATGATGCCATTAACTGAGGAGACACAAAAATCAATAAAGAGAGGTATTGCAGTTGCTTGTTGTCATATTAATTCTTAAATTGCAAAGGATAATGTGATACAAAGAAAAGGTATCACTGATTTCTTAATAGTCTTAGTAAACTCTATTGAAAAATTACTGGTGAAAATAAGAATATAATCTGCCAAAAATTTATTACGAATGAAAAGCAGCCAAAAAAAAAAAAAAAAAACTCATTAAAACATGGCATCAAAATAAAAAAAAAATAAGATAAAATACTTTTTAAGAGCTGTATATAGAAAACATGTCCAGGAACACCGAAGATTACCTTATTAAAAACATTAGAAGAAAATATAAGTAAAATTATTTTACCTTTAATTTTTATGAGACAAAATTTACTACCATTTTCGATGTATTTTATAAAGAAAAATTTCAATATCAACTTGCTTATTAAATAACATATCCAATTATATAGTGTTCATTCTAGAAGATAACGGGTAGGGGGCTAGACACTAAAAAAAGTTACTACTAAAGCTGAAAAAGTGTACTAGTTCAATAGCATTTAAAAAAAAAGAAAATGCATTATTGTGTTTACTAACAATAAAAAATCAAATATGTACAATTTTTAGGTATGTTAAATTAAGTAATATTAATTTTGAATGATCTTATGAATTATAAATAAATAAATAAATAATAATAATAATAATAATAAAACAATTAAATTACATCATGATTGAATAATTTCTTTTGCCTTTCCCAAATAAATAAGAAATTCTATGATTTTTGCAAGCTTTTGGCCACATGGATTTAAACATACTATGGTATGAGAATTTTTTTTACAAGAGTACATCTAAGTACATCTCGGGGTACATTTCACTTTTTTTTTTTTTTTTTAAAGGATGCATTTTGCAGATTTTAAAAAGGGCAGGTACTGTACCTTTAAGTAATGGCCTAGCAGGATAAATTCACTTAATATATTTTTATGACTGTCTTCATTAATTTAGCAGCCCATTATACACTGTACAATATATATTAAGTTTTGAACATTAAAATTGTGGTAAAACTTATTATAATAAAAATATTTTTTCTTAAAAAATCTTCGAATTTAAAAATTAATGTAGCATGTCTGAAGAAATATATTTAATTTGACAGAGCAATAATATATTCACAGAAAACAAATATGGTAGTTTAAAAGCACGCTTTTTTTTTAAATTTACAGAAAATAATTAAATAATTTTTCAACAGTATAAAATGGTTTTACATTTAAAATCATTGAAGAAATTTAGAACAATTAATTTGACATTAACAATGACAAGCCTAAATGGTCTGTTATAGTAAAGTAATAAATCAGTAATTCTAAAGGAGAGGAGGGTGGACATTATATTGTTTTTATTATATCAATATTTTATCACCATTGTTTTATTAAAATAAATTACAATAATAACATTGATACTATTGAAACTAGCTTTGACTCATTACAATATGATCAAATCAAATGGGATGTTAAAAAAAAAAAACTGTTTTGGAAGAGATAAAATTAAATTTTAATTGAACAATTCTAATGTCAATATCTTAAATTAGCATAAAGCTATCAGAACATTTTATACATATTAAAACATTTATGAGTAAAAAAAAGTATAGGGCATAATTTTTCAAACTAAATGATAAACTTTTCAAAAATAAGAATAAAATCATATATATAATTTTATTATATATATATATATATATAAAGCTCTAAATTTATCAATGATTTATTTCATAACTGTTAAAATTTCTGGTCATAGTTAAACTTTTAAATATCATGACTAAAAAATCACACACATGATTTATTTGAGAATTTGAGAAATTCAAGATTTAAAATAAAAAATAGTAAATATTAAAAAATAAATATTAAATTTTAAATATTAAAACTATATAAGTGAAATATTCTTTGGATATAAGTAAAATATGCACTTATTTATTTTTTACATTATAGATTATAGTTACAGATTTTGAATATGTTTGAATAATAATAATAATAAAATAATAATCAGAGATTAATGCAAACATTGATATCAGTATAAAAATTAATAACACTTATATAAACACACACATTAAAGAAATATTTTATATATTTTAAAGTGCAAATTTAAATTTAACAAAATTTCTAGATGAAATTTTAAAATGACAGGGCCAGCATTAATAAACAAACTAAGAAATTTTTAAAAAGTATAAAAATATAAGTAGTAGTTTTATACAAAGGCTTATTTTACATGATCTAAGCATAAATATCACATAACATTGTAAAATATTGTGCAAAGAGTACTACCACAGTTTTTTTTTCCAGAAATCAATAATTCTGAATAGATAAAACAATAACTTTGAAGATGCTTTGATCAAAAACTGCATTATTTTGAAATCTGAATTTTTTTTATTTTATTTCTTTATTTAATAATACTTAAAACAGAGACTTTTTTTTCTATTCAGTAATCAGATAATCATAATCAACCAAAAATCAACTTCTACGGTTATTAACTATACATAGTAAACACTAGTTTCAGTGGAAATATTTTAAGCATAAAATATTAGATAAACCCTGATTTAAAATACAAATAATTAACATGTATTAAATATGGCACAAAAAAAAAAAAAAAAAAAAAAAAAAAAAAAAAAAAAAAAGTCAACATAAAAATAAAAATGTTTATCTTTAAAATGCTTAACATATTGAAATAAGAAAATGAATCAAAGCTACTCATATAAGGTGATGTTACCCATTGTTTCAAGCATTTGATTATTGCTTACTGGGATATTATTCACATATGTAACAAATTGTTGGTTATATAGAAAGCTATGCTGATACATATATTGAAAATGACTCAATAATGTAATACATAAAAGTGATATACAGTGTGCATGTGTTATTACAGACACTGGTAATGGTTAGATTTTGGCTGCAAAATTGTATGTTTATGTGAACTAGACCAAGATTTTATGCATATATCAATTCTACACTTATTTAATTATATTTTTTAAAGACTTGTAAGCATATTCCATATGTGCAAGGCTTTTTCCTAAATTAGAACCATATTCAATAACATTTTTAAGTATTCATTAAACTAAAATGTACAGGTTACATAATTTTTAGCAATTTATGGCACAAGATAAGAATATATGCTAAATTAAAAGCGATTGCTGATTTTTAAAATTCCTATAAAGGAATAATCCAATAATTATTCACTGTATCAGGATTTTTTGTTGCCTTCAGTGGTGATTTTGAAAAAACTTAACACATATTTCTTATAAATGCTAAAAGGTGCAAATTAACAACATAACATACAGTCAAATTCCTTTTATTAGGTTGTTGACAACTATATAAGTGAAATATTATTTGCATATAAGTAAAATATGCACTTATTTATTTTTTACAGTATAGATTATAGTTAAAAATTTTGAATATGCTTGCATAACAATGCATAACATACAGTCAAATTCCTTTTATTAGGTTGTTGACAACTATATAAGTGAAATATTATTTGCATATAAGTAAAATATGCACTTATTTATTTTTTACAGTATAGATTATAGTTAAAAATTTTGAATATGCTTGAATAATAATAATAATAATAAAATAATAATCAGAGATTAATGCAAACTTTGATATCAATATGAAAATTAATAACACATATACATACACACACATTAAAGAAATATTTTATATTTTTTAAAGTGCAAATTTAAATAATAATAAAAGTTATTTTACTGTATGTTATGTTGTTAATTTACACCTTTTAGCATTTATAAGAAATATATTATTACAAAGTGCTATAATTTATTAAACTTAACACATATTAAAAGTAAACTTCATGATGGGTACCTAAGATGAGTAAAAAGTTTTTTTGTTAATGTTATTTTACTTTAACAAATTGTACATCACAGCAAGCAATTTAGCAAGTTCCCATAATTCAAATAATTTGGAAATTAGTTCAAAATTTAAAAGAGAGAGAGAGAAATACATATTTTCAACTATTTAACTTGGATTATTAGTAAAATATAGTTTTAAATACAGCAAAAGAACCTCAAAAATGTTTTACTTATAACTATTAAGTGGTTCCAACCTATTTCTCATCTGACAAGTACAAATTATTAATTAATACACTTAACTAACACACAACTTGCTTTTAAAATTAAATCAATATTTTAAAAGAACAACTCTGTATATTTTTTATGCTTAGTATACATTTTAATGATCCTAGAAAATCTGTCATAACAAGTGTAGATTGAATAGAATGTTTCAACAACAATCATTGTAGCTTTCAAGATTAAAATTTAAGGCAAATAAAACAAATCAGAAATCAACAAATAAAATTACTAATGATAGTAAGGGAAAGAAAAAAATAAAAGGATAATGCTCATTTCACATTTTTACAGACACGTTTTGGTGAAGTTAGAATGTACACAGGTATGAAATTTTGTAAATGTACATGATTTGAAGATATAGTACACCAATTGAATGAAAAATATATCACTGTAATTTTACAGCTTGAAAATACATACAGATTTTGATTTGCATATATTGTAATATAATGCTAGAAGAAATACTGAATTTCAGCATTCATGTGCAGTATTACATTTTTTTAAACATGGAACTTTTCCCATTTTTCTTTTGCAATAATCCTTAATATAGATGTTATAAAAAATAAGAAAAACAAAACACTCAATAAATCTAGAAAAAATCATATAGAAATAGAAGAAATTAAAGGAAAAGCCTCCTTACTTTTAGTATTAGATATTATTTAGATTTAAAATAATAATTTAAAATTTTTTAAAGTTAAAAATAACAAATTTTATAGGAGGGGGGGGGGGGGAGTTATTAAAGTGCATTTAGTGGTAGAATTATGAAAGAAAGCATGACTATAGGCATTATAAAAAAGAAGAATCTTGATTTATAGATCAGTTTCAGAAATTTTATTTTCTGAATAAGTAAATAATACAGTTTAAACTTTAACATAAAATGCATAAAAAAGGTTAAAAAAAATGCTTTCCCAAAAAATTGTTTTTAAGTCAGACTGAAAATGTATTAACTTTACAGATAAATTTTATTTTACAGTAAACACAATGTATGTAAACATATACATAAGGAAATATATACACAGGATGATGGGCAGCCATCTGACACATTTCAAATAGTCACAATTAAAATATGTAAAAATAAGGCCCATAAATGTGTCAAAGAATGCATTTATTATCCATAAAGCTTATTTTTTTAAAGCTCTACATCAGACAGATGATTATCATTTAAACCAGCAAACTGATTCAAGCTTTTTTGGGAAGCACATGCTTCTGTAGATTCTCATCAACAATAGGAACTTCATCATTATAATAATAATAAAAAAAGGTAAAAGTCATACAACTCAAAAGAAAATATTAAAAAAAAAAAAAATTGTCAGAAAGCACACAGTTTCCTAAATAAAATGGATTATAGATCAATTAATATTTAATTCAGGGTCAAATGTATTTATATTCGTACGGGCCAAGCCACAAATATTTTCATTGCCAATTTGTAGCTAATAGTCATTTGCAATGATAGATATGATGATAAATGATAAAATCAATAAAAATTAGTATTTTCAAGACAAATTGTTTTTCTGATTTACTTCTACTTATAATTTTTTTTAATCGTGTTACTTTATGAACATGTGTGCAATGCAATATTGCCTCTGGAACACAATCTTTTTACGTAAAAATTTTCTACAAGAAAAAAGTCTGTCATTCTCAAATCTTAGAACAAAATAAGCCGAAGCAATAGTGATGAAACAAGAGTACAGTCAAATGCCTATACTTGGGATGATTTGGGACTTATAGTTTTAGGGTGTTGGTAGCACTGTAGGTTGTCGCAGGTTACCTCTGAAGCAAGTTATATTTTTCCATTGTTGCTCTGTGATAGTTTGGGGCTGCTCCTGACGTTTTCGGACATAGTCTCCAATGAGGAGAATTTGTTTGTCATTATCACCAAAATCAGTAAGTTTTATCTTTGAAATACTGAGGTTTGTACTTCATTTAGGTTAAAATTTAGTTAATTCTTAGATTTAAAAACGTTCAGTATAAGTAGAATTTATAAAAAAAAAAGTGAAACTTTGTTTTTTTTTTACGAGAAAACTGGACATTTGATACTGTAATGAAGACTAACCTTATTTTTAATGAATATATACACATACATAAATTTGCTATTTTTGGCTGTTTATTGTGTCTAAACATTTAAAATTTTTTTTAACCCATTCCATGTTTGGAATAAGGAGCTTAAACATAAGTGAAGAAAAAAAAAAAAAAAGAGAGAATGTTCTAAGTTAGGTTGGCTAAGCCAAACTTGGGACAGATTCCATTTTATTATTTTTTGTTAATTATTAAACATGATCCTAAAAATTTTAAGTAAACATAGTCCAGATACCCTTCAAAATGTGACTATTTCTTTTTAAAGCTTCTACGTTTCATAAAGAAGTTGATTTCAAAGTGCAAAGTTTGAAATTGTCCCAAGTATGGGCATTTGACTGTATCAATTTATTATTTTAGAAATTGCACTTCATTACAAATGAGTATACAAAATGACAAACTGTTATGCAGAAGCATCAGTTAGCTCGAGATCATCCTGTATATTTGTTTTATCAAGAGAAAGATAGAGATAGACATAGGGAAAGGTAGTATCAATGATTAAATTACCACTATGGTATTGCAAAACTTTCGTTATTTCAATAACTGAACCTTTTTTAAAATGAGATTCAAATTATACCTTGAATGTTTTCCAAGGCTTAAAATTTCAGAATAAAATGCAAACAAATGAAAACGATAACATAAACTATGAAAATTCACAGAAGGAAAAAAAAGAAAAATTAAAACACAAGTAATAACACAAAAATGAAACAAAACATGAAATCCCCATACATGAAGTAGATTTTAGAGTTTCTCAACTTTTAATGATACACAGCAAATATACATACAAGTTAAAAGCAGAAGCCTTTATAAAAAGCATTGCTAAGGTGAAATGCAGCAGGTGAACAGTAATCCCTCAACCACCACAAATTTGAATGTTTATTAATACCTAATTTAAAATAACACAAACAAAATAATGGCTAATATAAAAACAAGACCCATCTCTGATGTCTCTGAGCATGGAATTTTTTTTAGAAATTCTACATTCAAAAACAAGTACATTTAATTATAAATGCACAAGTAGTTTGAAACTATTGGTTAAAAATAAATCAAAAATGTAGCATTTTAAGTACATCATCGTTGATATATATATATTTTTTATCATGTAACAAGTTTTCAATCACTGCAATACAGAAATTAATTTTAAAAGAGAATTTTCTTTATGAGTCAATAAAACAATTTTAAGTAAATTGCATATTTTCCTCATTGGAAAAGTAATAAATAATGAGAAAGCATAATGTTTGATAGATGGAAACAAAGTAATTTTCAGACTGCTTCCTTCAACAATTAATTACTGTTCAATCGATATATTTCAAAGCCATACATACTTTTTTTATTTCATTTTTAAAAATTGGCATTGCATTTTGGTTAAGAATGAGCCACAAGCAGAAAAAGAAAAATTCTTGGGTAATTATGCAGCTTTCAGTAGTCAGCTTTTTTTGTAATAGGAATTTTAGCAAATCCCTACATCAAATATAATAAACTGAAATCTCATAAATTATACCTAGATACTATATTTACTCATACATATATTTTTTTAAAACCCTATTAATATATTATATGAATTTGTATGTAAAGAGGGAATTTTGTAATTGATTTTTAACTCATTTCTTGACATGCTAGAATTATAACTATTTTAAAAACTAAGAAGTAGAAAATATAAATAAGAAATAAAGAGTGTAATATACATAAAAAAACCCACTCTTTTATCAATCAATAGTTTTATATTAATTAAATTACAATTCTGCATTTGAGAAATCAATTTAGAAATCCTAAAAAGATAGTTTAACAATGTTTTTTTTTCCTCCCCTGTTCACACTTTTTAACAAATGAAAAAACAAAAACGGTGAATTTTCCATAATCAGGGGGTTTGGTAGCCCATGCCAAATTAATGTATTGTATCGGAAAAATCATGAAATGAAGTCATGAAATTAGGCATGATTTTCAAGATAAACATTAATGCATATAAAATAATGTATTTTAAATATTTTTTTTTTCTTTTATACATTTTACACTTTATTAAAAAAAAGATCAATTAACATAACTTTTTAAGATTTTTAAATAAAACATTTTTCAAAGTTTTTTTTTTCCCAAAGAAAAAGTAATTAGAATATAAAAGTATTTTTATTTAGCTTTTTTGATATAACTGAATCATATATTCGACATGATTCTTAAAGTTTACAGTGTCTAAAAATGGAGCAATGCTAATTTATTGTTATATTTCAAGATAAATTCGTAAACAGACAATTTCTCTTAATATATATATTTCTTTTTAGCAACATGTGTGATTTACCAGAAAACCTTAAAAAATAAATGGATAAACTTAAAAAATAATAATGATGATAATAATAATAACGGCAGCAAATAGAGAAGAAAAGATGTGAAAGCATGCATGAGTAAATACAGTATTATGTTGATTCATGTGGACTAATATGAAAAAGAAAAAAAAAACATAAGCACTCCCCCCCCCCCCCCCCCCCTTAACATAAAGAACACACGAGTGCAGGACTTCTGTAAAGATTAATACCAATATATAGCATACTTTTTGCTACAGAAAGAAAAGTGACTACTAGTTTTTAAAATCACATAAAAGTAATAAATGAAAGTTTTTTAAATTTCCAACCGAAGAAAAGAAAAATAATTCTCACATCAATACATTTATATCTAAGGTTATTGCTTTCAGAGTAATGCTCAAAGTTTGATGACACAAAAATTTGGCAGTAAATTCATAAACAAGCAGTGAAAGATTATTTAAACAGAAAGAAAAAAAAAATGGAGATGCAGATGGAGAAGGATTACATATTATTTACATTTAAAAAATGAATATGTTGAAACAATGTTTTCAAAACTCAGAGAATTATATGTTGATAACAGTAGTAGATACTGAACAGCTCTGGTCATCCATTTGTGAAAGAATCTGAAATGCAACCAAAAATAGTTTTGTGTAATATGTTTAGGAAAAGAGTTTCTTTATGAGTAAGAATCAATATTGCTTAAATAGAGTATTTTAAAAGTAGAACTTACCAGTCGAACATTGGATTTAATGAATTCCTTTCGGTAATTTAAGTCGTAGTTTGGATAGGTTTCAAAAACCTATAAAATATTAAAATGATACTAAAAATCAGTAAGCCTAAATTAACTTTGTAAAAATAAATAAAAGTTATACACTGTATGAATCTATGTTAATGATTCATATATATACAAAAAGAGTTACAGGATGCACGATTATAATGAAAACATTTATCCAATGATGATTTTTTCAATCTTCAGTGGGTTTTTAAAAGCATGTGCAATATATGAAGCCAACTCATTCACTTCAACATCTTAAAACAGCAAATGCAAGGGTTGCATATAAAATTGTTAAAAAAAAAGGTGCCACCTAGCAGATATTTCTGAAACCAAAATTTATGAACTATACTCATAAAATGCTATTTATTTGTGTATTGCAAGTAAAGTTGTATTTTATATCAAGTATAAATGAGTAAAATAAAATTAATCGGATTTCTTACTGTAAAGTTAATCAAGTTAATACTTTATTTTTTGAGAAAATGTCTAATTAGGAAACAAGACATTTTCCATTAAATAAAAAAAAAAAATTCATGTTTAAACAAATAATTGCACATTTGGGTCATAATTTTATTAACATAAGTAAATAACTGACCTTTCTTATCACATGCTTCATAGTTATATCTTCAAGCTTAGACTCTTTAATGATTTTTGAAACAAGAGCTCGTAACTGGTCATCCTACAGGGAAAAAAATATACATATCAATGTCTTTTCTTTTATTATTAAATGGAAGAGACAAAATAAATGAATGAATAAATAAAAATAAATAAAAAATGAACTTACATTAGGATGTCCAATCATCTTTGATAAAGGTTGGTCATCTTCATCATCACTTCCAAAGTACTGAATACGAGGAGCCCCTAAAATATATGTTTAAATATGAGACAGAGCAACTTACAGCAAAAGTATCAAAGTAATACAGAAATATATTTTTTATATTTGTATATCTATTAATTAATAAAACAATTACATAGATATACAGATATTATTAACCTCTCAATAACATGTATATTTAAACTAAGTACCATCTATTTTTGCATATACGATGACTGAAAAATGTCAAAATAAAATTTTGCGGTTTTAGCACTTATCAGTCTTTATAAGACTACTTCTAAATTATCAACAGTCTATGAATGAGTTTAGATTTGTGAATGCTATTCAGGAATGTTATATGTGTAAGAAAGATGCTTTGAGCTGTCAATGCTCTGCCAACAGAGCTCCATGGTAATAAATTTAAACAAACCTCAGGTTTGTATAATTTTATATCTTTAACCAGATTTTGTATAAAATTATATTTTTAAAAGAAAAATTCGCAAAAAAAAAAGTGATTAGTGATAAAAGCGCTCGCAAGAAGACATTTTCTGTTTTTTTCATGTAGGGTCACTTAATAGTTTTAAAAAAGAGTTCCTGTTGCCCGGATTCTTTGAAATTTTTATCTGTTATAAATATAATGTTTTTCCAGCCCGTATAAAAATTTCATGAAAATGTACTGTTATCTGGTTGTAAAAGAAATATGTTTTCTTCTTTTCTTCAACTGTTTTCCAGATTGATTAAATAAGATCTATTAAACATTTAAAAATTAACTTGTGTAAAATGGTTAAGTAAACAATGTCGCTGCATCATATAATTTTAAAACGATAATATAGAAACTTGGTAAATAAATAAATAAAATAAAATAAAAATAAATAAAATACAAGAAATTCGGAAAAAAAACCACTCAGCAAAGTGTCAACTATCAGTAAGCTTAAACAATAAAATTTACAATATATTAATGAAAACAGAAAAAAAATAATCTTGGATATTTATTTACATTATTTTTCTTTATTATCCCTCTCGGATAGTGAATAAATGTGGCACAGATGTTATATACGCACCACGTTGGCACGATTTTTTTCCCTCGCCAATTTGGCGAAAACAAAATTGGTGTTTATTTACTTTTATTTTTTATTTTAATTCTATAAATATTTTTTATTATGTATATCAATATTTATTTATATCAAACTATCATTTATTTTTATTTCCTTTTTTAAAATAATAGAAGCTATTTCATTTATTACGTTATTTTATTTTGATATGGAAATAAAAAACTGCATGCTAATCGTAACTAATATTCAAAAAGCTATATCGAACATTTCTTTATAAAACCACCAATTTTTAAATTTTTATTTGCAATAGTTTTCTGGCTATTAGTCCAGAAAAACTTCAAGGCGCAAAATCTTTATTGACGCTGCTGCAGCGGTGGTTACTTTTTTTTAATATAGAGAGATAGATATTTCACAATTTACATATCAACATATGAATCAAAATATATGGTATAGTACTAATCATTTAATTTTTAAGCATAAGGACATTAAGCTAAATTGATACATTTTTCATTAATAAAAACATGCAAGATCTTAATTTTAGCTTTTGAATGCTTAAATAAAAAACCAATTCTTGAGATCCACCATCAAATTTGTAAAATATATTAATTCGAAAATTTTTTCCAACTATATTTATTATAGATAGCTGGTGTGAAATTATTTATGGAACACTGAAATAAGTTTTAACTATTTTGATAGCAAAAGTTTGTGCAATTCTTATCTATCGCAATTGTTTATATTTCTTTGAGTGGCAAAGGAATTCCTTTAACTGAACAATATCATAGTTGTAATTTCTGTTTACTAAATGATTATATTATCATACATAATTTTTTTCTTTGATATTAATATAAAAATAAAAATATGGTTTAATTTATAATAATTTTCAAGGGCAACAGTGCTTTGAAAATGAACATACAATGAGAAAATTGAGGGAGGAAGAAATCTTATAGGATTTAAACAAATGACAGGGTTACATTCTAAAGAATGACATGTTACCAAATTTTCAGTATAAACTCTTTTCAAGTTTTGTTACATTAAATTAATGAAACACAAGCAAAGTGTGCTTGATGCTTTTATATATATATATATATGTGTGTGTGTGTGAGAGAGAGAGAGAGAGAAAGAGAGACTGCTTAATATATTCATTAACAGAACAACCCAGACCTAAAATAATGTTAGATTACAATAAATCATGTTTTTGTAAAATTTCAGTAAACCTTCATTTCCGTCATTTGTATAGCTACTTTTCACTTTTAAAACTTAAAAAAAATGTTTTTTCAAATAAATAAAAATAAATAAATACTACAAAAAGATTAAATACATCAGATCCATGCAGCATAATTTTCTTCAGTAAAACAAATGATTCGTTACTCAACAAAAATAACACTATTTCCATTCTACCTTTAATTATTTAGCATATAGCAGCCAGAGATTAAAGTTTGTCTTTCCTCATGGATTACCAGCCTTCTCCTCTCTTCAACTCCAAGATCAACTGGGCTTCAAGAAGCATTTTTTATCATCAATGATGTGACTATGCGTGCATGAAAATTGACAGCACTTGTCTCTAAAAAAATTATTTCACGCAAATGGTTGCATGCTGTGTCTGACACTATAAAAAATTGTACCGATTTGTCCATTGGAGGTGATTCATGATACGATCAGATAGAGTATGAATAGCAATTGGTTGACTAAAGTCATTGAGAAACAATTGGCACATTCAAGAGAATCGATTAAAATATTTGGACATTGCATAACTCTAGTGCACATAATAGGATAGAAACTACTCAAACATGGAATTTGCAATATGAGTTAATTATGAATCAATTTTTTTAAAATTCTCTATCTGTCGAAAATGAGGACTTAAAAAAAATTAAATAGTTTTTTAAATTACCATATATTCTGGCATATAACACACAGTTTTGATAAAAGAAAATTGATTGAAAACTAAAGGTGCACATTACATGCCAGTTATAAAAAAGATTAAAAATTATCATAAGAAATAAAATTTCTAATTTAATAAAGATGTTATTTATTTATTATTTTCACTATCAGTTAACATGGAAAGCAATTTTTATTACACTTTGGAACAATCTTAATTTTATTTTTTACTATGTATCTGATAAAGGTTTGTTTGCAACAACTAAGACGCACATTAAACGGCAAATACACCTAAAAAATAAATAAATAAAAGTCTGAAAGTTTAGGTGTGCATTATACGTCAGAATATATGGTAATTATTAAAAAAAAGTAAGGTAATGGGATTTATTTCTGAAATAGAAAGAACTCTCTTGTAAATTTTGCTGTTCCTGCAATTAAAACTAAGTTGGAAAAATGCCAAAGCTGAAAATTTGAATTTAATCTGGGTTGATCACCACATACCTTTGAGATAAGAAAAGTTACCCTTTTTTAAGGATGTAAAATAATGATTTTTATTTGTGTATGCTGTTGAAGGCAGGAGAACCAATTTCACAGTTCGTTTAAAAAAATTTTGTCCAAAAAAAAAAAAAAAAAAAAAAAACCACAGTTAAAAGTTTTTTGATTTGAGACTGGAGACCTTCCTCTCCCCAGGTGTATGCGGCCAAAGGTAGTTGGTTCTCCAACTTCAGGTTAATTTGGAAAAACTGATCAGCAAAGCAGGTAAAGCTCTACTAGTATTTTTTATAAATCATTATATCGCCCTTTCTATTTTTGAACTCATGATTTGTGCACCTGGAACAGTTTGCAGCAACTGTTCTACAATAGAACTTTATTTCAAGTTCATTATATAATTATGCAGGGAAAATTTTAATTATATGCATATTTACTGCAAATTATGAGAAAATAAAAATGTGGAAAAAGAAACTCTAGTCAACCATATTCAAAACTAGAATAATAATGCACATTAACACACTAACCTTCATTTTTGACATCTGATAACAGTTCATCAGCTTCAGAGCCATTCACACTTTTTGGTTCAATTTTAACAACAGGCTGATTAACAGTCATTTTAGGAGGTTCTACAGATTTTGGAGGGGATGGTTCTTTATCACTTTTTGGAGGAGGCACAGGAGTGATTTCAATAGAAGAATTGGACTGAAAAAAAAAGCATGTATGGAAGCATATACAAATCAATCAATTAAATAGAACAATTATTAAGCAGCATTATTTTAAAATAAATATAATACAGATATGCTAGTGGTGGGGGGGGGGGGGGGGGGGGAGTGTTTAGAAAATTTCATTTAGTAAAAGTGGCCCCTTCACAAAATTCCATCTATATATATATTTCTCTTATGTGGCACCACGGAAATAATGCTGAATTTCTAGCTTATTGTTTGGCAACAACTGTGGTTCCCAGAGCTCAGACCAATGAACAGACTAGATTGGGTAAGATCAGCTCTGCCTCCAATATGGCAGCCAGTGTGAGAGCAGTCAAACTCTAGCAATTATTAAAAATAAAATAACATGTATGTAATCAAAAGCGTTTAAGATGATTCCTCATTTTAATTATGAGTAATATCGTTAATTTCAGATGAATTCTCAACTCTTATTTAGAATTTATTACAAATTTCACTCCCACGAAAATCGGAGAGAAGAATATCAACTGTCTAGATTGCACCTGCTGCCATCTGTTGCTATCATGGTGAAGTAAAAAATAATTTCTTTTGCAAAAATCAATCAATTAGAACAGTAAAATGAATGAAATTTAAACAATGATTGATGATATATATATATAATCTATCTTCCTATCATGTAGTGTTTTTTAAAATGAATTTAAGCTGTGCTGTACAATATTATAGGTGCAATGAGGGACCGATTTACAAATTTGGGGGCCCCCTTGTACGAATGCTTACAGCTGCCTTGAGTAAAAAAATATATTATTAATAATAAAAAAAACCTGTAAACAAAATCGAAAAAGAAAAAACAGCTTTTGTAGAGATTGACCTCAACTATCCAATGAAAAAAAAAATCAGTATTTAAAAAAATGTAGGATTAAGCGGGATTCCCGTAGGATTAAGCGGGTGTTTTCATTTGATTGAAGTAGCCCCTTAAAAAGGTCATTTTTAAATTAAATAAACGATAAACAGATTTTTCCGTATTATTTTTGTATTAGTTTACTTCATCAGATTTTTGCCAATAGTTGAAAAATCTTCAGTAGCATTTCGGCCCCTCAAAATTCGGGAGCCCTGGGCCCGTGCCGCAAATGCCTTGCCATAAATCAGATACTGGGTGCAATGAGTTTGAAACTAATCGTGTTTCCAAGATCAGTTTTTCATAGTAATTAAATGACTTATGCCACCAACTAAATGCATTTTTTATTGTGTTTTCAACAAAGTTTTCGATTACTTTTTTTACATAAAAAAAAATTGTCAATTTCATATGTTAAAATGATTTATGGTAGTACTTATTCCGGCTAGAGTTGCTGCAAAAACAAAAAGGGGTGAACAAGCGAAGCAAACAGGGACCGTGTAGCAATGTTTTTATGTGAATTGCTTCGCAATTCATGGGGGTTGGCGAATGTTAGCGAGTAGGAGCTGAGCCCCCTACTTTAATTAAAAAGAAAATCAGAAAATTCCATTTAATAAAAAAGAACATTAGAAAATTCCGTTTAATAAATAAGGACATTACAAAATTCCGTTTAATAAAAGATGACCTTTTACAAAATGCCATTTATTAATTAAAGGGGAGCCCTTCACAATCTTTCATTTGGTAAATACAGTCTGTTTGCAAAATTCTATTCCATAAAAGCATATTCTTCAAAAACATTTTACCTTGTTAAGATTTGAAAGCGTAATTTGTGAATAAAAAAACAAGCTCGTCAGAAAGAGAAATTCTAACCAGAGCCTTAACAAAAGTTAGTATTATTAAGCGAGGTTCTATTTCTTTAGGTCAAAATTTTCGATAAAAAAAAATTGAATATTTTGCATCCCTCAAGTGTGTAGATTGTTGCTTTAAAATAGTTTTGTTGTATTTTAATTCCTTACAATCCTTTTTGTTCGTTGAATGTAACACCACTTGTTCAATGTAATGCCACTCGTTGACCCTAACGCTATTATAAAACTTTTATAATTTGTTTTTCTTGGAACTATGTTCTTCAAACAGGGCAACTATTTTATTTTTTGAGAACTAGTCGACCAATTTCCTTCATTTTTTCTTTTAAAAGAAAGGTAAATGTTTTTGCTATACCAAAAATTATAGTTTTCAATGATTAATCATTTTTTCAAGCTCGCAAAAGGGAAAAGCAAAAAAAGTTACTTTTTTTTTGTTCACATGACTGCCATTTTGTCAAAAATCAACTTTTAAAAATAAATATTGGTATAAGTTCCAGAGAATTTAATGTGTTTTCATAATTTGGTGACCAAATTTGTTTAAGACAGATGTTTGTGACTGGAGAAAAACGGCTGCCTGATTGGAAGATTATGGCACATACCTGCAGGTACTCCCTGACACGGAAGATGTATTATTCATTAAAAAAAATCTTAAAAATTAGAGATTTTATGCCAAAGAAGAAGAACCACACCTTTAAGTGCTTAGATTAAGTTCAATTTTTTTTTAAACAAAATTTTATTTTTCACAAAAATACAAATTTAACATTCTTCCCCAACCCCCAGGACACACACAAACAAAATGGGATCCCCCCCCCCCCCAAAAAAAAAAAAAATTGCATCAACCCAGCAATTATAATAGATTCTCTATAATCTAGCACTGCAGGCATCTTCAGATACATAAGGGAGGGACATGCATGTGCTTCAAAGTGGATTGCATGATGTACCATGCTTTGTGCAGTTTTGTTTCAGTAACTTTTTGAAAAATAGAACATTTTATGTTTGAAGGGTTGCCACAGAAAAAGTACAACAAAATTTTTTATTTCAGTACCTACCCTAAAATCATCAAAATAGTTGCCTTCTCTTAATAGAATTTAATATCTCAGACCTCACTAATAGAAAGTTTTGGAAGAAAGTATTTATAAATAATTAATTAAAATATTTTCAGGCTAAAAGTTAGATATGACTGGCTGTACAGTATTAAAATGGAGAAAAAGCTTGTTTCAAAACAAAACTGAAATGCTATTGACAAAAAGTGTTTCATTTTTGGAAAGATTTTCCAATGCCTTTTCTTTTCAAAGAAAAGTTCAAGGGAAGGGCAAAAAAAGAAGTTGCCTACCCAAAAAATTACCTTGCCATGAAATTAATTTTCTTTTCAGTATTTCAAGATTTAAAAAGTTGCCGTAGTCACCTTGGGGTTAAAATAATAGCAAATAGTCACCTTTTAGTTGCCTGTTGCAACCTGATGTTTGTACTTGGACATTTAGTTTATTTCCTTACTACATATGTTAGTTTATGACTATAAAATAAGCATAATCATATTAGCCCATGCCACTTAAATGTCTTTCTTTTTTTTCCACTTTTAAGAAATTTGGAAATTTTGGTAATCTGATACAGCCATTTAGAGAGAGAGATCACTGAAAATCTACTATATTTACAACTGAATGGGGTAGCAGAATACAATATTTCTATATCAGGAATTAATGTGACACAGAAGACAGAAAAGAGAAAACATGTATCAGAGCCAATAAAATACTATATTTTGTATAAAACAAGAAGATAACATCAAAAGCAATTATATACTTTGTAGAAATAGATAGACTATTAGAAATCTTGATAAAGTCACTGTTACCTTATACTAACATTTCTAATTTATTAGTTTATTAATACATTTAAAAAAAAAAAAAATAAATATTGTGATATAGATAGTTAGATCTGTTACTTGAAGTAAAAGAAGAGCTTTTCAGGCATGTCTTTGTTAAATTCAGAGATTTTTGCTTTACAAAAAATATCAGTTCAAATACAGTAGATCTTTATAATGCAAAGCTAAAAATGCAAGGTTGTGTGTTATATAGAATTTTGCATTATATAGATCATATTTTACACGCCATTAAACTTACCTTGTAAACATGGGCAAATATGTCTGAAACATATCAAAATATTGTAGAGTATCTTTATATTGCATTCCCCATGACCAAGAGTTGAGTAGATTATAATTTTTTGCATAATATAGATCATTTCACACATTGCTAAATTTACCTTATAAACATGGCCCAAATATGCCAGGACCAAATCATTATACAGTGGAACTCCAGATATACATTACTTGAGTTGTACGTTTCCCTCACTTATACGTTTCAACTTAGCGGTCCTGACCACTTGCCATTAAAAATTAGCTGAGTTATAAGTATTGAATTACATATTTCCCTCAGTTATGTTTTTGCGTCCCCAGACGAATTTATTTTTCATTTATCCATTTTGAAACCAGAAACACTGATGATGCGGCCAAGGAGTCTGATTTGAAAGATCCCACTCAAACTTCAGAGCTGATGTGAAAGCTTTTGACGTAGTAAAGCGGTTCGTCAGTATTTAAAAGCAATAATCATAAGGCGGCTGCATTATTAACAGAAATGCAAAGTTTGCTATTCAGTGTCGACTCTGCTGAAAAGAAACAATCGAAGATTAGTGATTATATAAACAAGATTCAGTAAACTACTGAAATGTCTTTGGATAAATGATTTATATACCAAGGCGATTCCAATGATTTCTTTTAAGTACTCTATGTGTATTAAAAATAATTTTAATAAAGCTTTTATGATAAAATAACTTCATGTGTATTTCTCTTATGTACTTTTTTTCTTCTCATTTCCATTTCCAAAAAATTATATCATGGGTGCAGTACTACTTAAAAAGCTACTACTACAGCAGTACTGTAGCAGTACTACTTAGGAAACTTCTGTTTTCAATATAAAAGGTAGCAAATTCCTCAGCGGATCAAAGTTTTCACGATATATTTTAAAAATTGTTCCGGTAAACCATTAATTGAGTTGTACGTTTTACTGAGTTATACGTTTCGTTTGTCCAGTCCCGGGCAAAACGCATAACTGAAGTTCCACTGTATTACTCATTTCCAAAAATTTTTATTGCAATAATAGTAATTTTTTCATTAAAACGCTCTGAATTAAGGAGATAAAGAGGAACTAATGTATAAAATTTAGTCCTCTAGAGACTAGCAATTTTTTTAATGTTTAATGCTTGTGATTCTTAACTGGAAAATGCATTGTTTATGTCTGAGAAGTTGTGCGTTATATAGAGAATTGCATTATCAGGATCTTCTACTGTATACGTAAAAAATAATTTCAGTTTAAAGGCAAAGATTATTTAAAAAAACTAACAGATATAAAACCTAACAAAATAAATGTATACATGCAATGGAATGAAAAAATAAATTAAATAAAAATAAAGGAGCATAAGGAAAAATTAATTAATACATACCAAACAAGCTTTTACTTTTTCAATTTCCATTTCTTTAGATTTATCTTTTGCAGATGAGGATATAGCTATAGAGCGAGAAATCTCAAATTAGTATGCATACATATATATATATATATATATATATATATATATATATATATAAAGATTAAGGTGATGCTCAATTCATTTGCATCAAAAAAGAAAATCGTCTACAACACAACTGAGAATAAAGAAGTACAAAGTTATGTGTACTTTGGACAGGAAATATCATTGGACAACTGTATCATGAATGAAATCAATAGAGAATAAGAAATGGATGGAGTGCTTTTGGGAAGAACAATATTATTCTGAAGAGTAACATGCCTCTTTGTTTGAAAAGGAAAGTGTTTATTAACCAATGTGTTTTGCTTGCACTAACTTATGGAGCAGAAACATGAACGCTAACAAAATGGATGGTACAAAGGTTACAAACAACACAGTGAAGTCAGGAAAGATCTATGCTAGGCATAACCAGAAGAGACAGAAAGAGAATAACTTGGATAAGAAGTCAGACGAAAGATTTTGACATCATTGAGAGAATTAAACGGCTAAAATGGAAATGGGCTGGCCACATTGCAAGAAGACGAAGACAATAGATGGAGCACAAACACTCTACAGTGGTATTCCAGTGATGTAAAACGACCAAGAAGATGACCTCAAGTAAGATGGAGTGACGAAATCAGAAAAGTGGCCAGTGTTAATTGGATGACTAAAGCACTAAACAGAACACAATGGAAAAATCTGGGTGAGACCTATATCCAGCAGTGGATTGAAAATGGTTGTTGTTGTTGATGATGATATGAATGATATCAATATATTCGTAGAAAAATGAAATTTTAATTTTTTAAAAACATAAATTCCAATGAATGTATTGAGAATCTTTGAAAACAAATAATAATGGCCACATTCCTTTTTAGAAGGAAAAATAAAGCGCCTTTTCAGAATTTAAAAATATACTTACTAAACATTTTGGAATTGGATTTTTATAACTACAAAATGTCATGATATTTTATTACACAATACTTACTCACAAAAAAAATACTTTTTCAAAACTTGCCTTCCAAATATATCATAAACCAGTTAAACATGTTTTTGGTAACACAAATCAGAAAATCCACATATAAAGAACAATTAATATTTTACATCATCTATATTTATTTAATTTTATTTAACATTAATAAATAAAAATACATATGTAAAAAAAATATATATTGCACTCAATGAAACGACTTTTACTGTTGAAAGTAATTTTTTTCATTTAGTAATAAAAAAATGAAACAAAATCTGCTATGAGCTGTGGCCAAACATTGATATTGAAAGGCTCACTTATACTGAAAAAAAAAAATTCTCGAGACTCTTTCATACTCTATGTCATTGGCAGTTTTCACTGAAAAAAAGTTTTTGTCGTCACCATTGCAGTTGAAATATTTCATAAATATATGTGAATACCAATTCAAAACCTATAGATGTTGTTATGTACAATTATTATGTGATATACATCCTACACACATTTAAATAATTGCCCACGAAAAATATTTCAAATTTAAATACGCCCTTGATAATGAAAAGGTTGGTAAACACTGCTTGAAAAGAGGCTTGTCCAACCTTTCAGTAAGCAGGGATAAACCTCAACTGATTGCAAATAATGCAGGGTGGCATGACTCAAAACATGCAACAATATTATCTCACTGCAGTTGTAGCAGAGATACACACACTTACACGATGCATGTCACATATCTCCATATCACCCCTACAATTCAGGAACTTAATGAAAAAATAATTTTGGAGAGGAAAAAAAAAAAAAAAAACACAAATCATAGTAAATTTAGAAATACACATTTCTGAAGCTATCTCAAAAATTTTTTTTAGGGAAAGTAATAGCAAATCTAATTGCATCCATAATAATAATACACATGCAATTATTATTGATTTTTTAAAGAAAGCATCATTAAAAATGAAATTTTATTATTACTTTTTAAACTAGTAACAGGAAACATTAAAAAGGGTATCAAGCATCCAAAGGGTGGCATGGGATTGCTTTAAAGTATGACAATTGCAAAAAATGAATGGATTTTCATAAGAAGTAGACATAAGGAAATCATATAAGCAAGTTTTACCTTCTTTTACATAATTGGAAAAAAAAAAATCAAACCTTTAAAATATTAATAGTTTTCATATTGAGCAATTGGTCAAGTTATCTGTATCAAATACATTTCAATGAAATTTTACCCAGGTTTGGCTGAAATCTAGACAATTTTAGAATAGTCTATAGATCAAGAAAAAATCTACCTGGCAATCATAAGGAGTTTCACTAACTTTAAAAGCACTGTGCAACACACTAATGATTGCTAATTTTATTTCATATTTATCAATAAATTATTTCATGCTTATCGATAAATAATTTTATGCTTATAAAAATTAGTTTCATGCACATAATTAAACAATTAATGGTTTGTTATTACACTTCACTAGATTTTAAAGCAATCAAGTCCCAAACGAAATTTTATGTATTCTTTCAGTTTGTATGACAAACAATAAATTTTTAAAACATTTTGAAATTACAAAGAATACATTTATAAATGGAAGCTCAATTTTTATGGAATATGTACTTGGCCATTGTTAGTGAAGATATCTTCTAATTTAGCACCACAAATATAAAATTTAAAGTAAGGATATATGCAAAGCAATTAAATGTAGATTGAAAACAATAATAATTAAATAGATAGATGAGTTCCCTTAATAACAATAAAAAGTTATCAGATTATAATTATACAGGAGAAAAATAAATTATTTTTCTTTAACTAAGTCTCTTTACTACATCAACTAATACTAATTTTGAAGAAAGGCTTCAGAAATTTAAGATTTACTTTAAAAACATAGAAACAAATATTATATCTATATTGCAGCCAAAGAAAAATTAAGATAAACATAATAGATAATCTTATATATATATATATATATATATATATATATATATTAATGGATATTCATTCCTTAATACAACGGTTAAAATGATAAGAGTAACTATTAATCTTATTCTTGAGGATAGGAAGTCAGAAATGTGATTTGTTTGAACCACAGTTGCTTAAAAAAATTTAATATATGGATATGTGTTATATATGTACGTGTGTTAACAAATTCAATATTCATTAAACTATACAACATTTGCTTTTCCTGTCATACCTTGAATTTATCATCTCAACAGTTGCTTTTCTTGTTTTTGAATTTTTGTCATATACTGAAGCTAATATAATTTTAGTGATCTATCATTATTTGAACATAAAGTTACACCAGTAAATAAAATCATACATTCCCTTTTCCCCCCACTATAATTATGAAAAATTACTGAATTGATACTGGATGAAAATGCCATATTTAAAGGTAAGTTAGAGAGATACAAATTTCACTGTTTTGAATGTTGAAAAGTTAAAACAGATCAGAAACATTAAAGCAATAAACATTTCTATAAAGAAAATTCAGTAAATTAAAAAATCATTAATCTATACTCACCATCTATGATAAGTTTCACAGATGAATCTTTATTATCACTTCTACATTTTCCGACATTAGAAATTGTAATATCAGGCTTTATCACAGCGTTCTAAAAGGGAGAGAGAGAGAGAGACAGAGAGAGAAAAGAAAGATTTAAAGGAAATTAAACACCAAGGGAAAAAAAAATTCTTCATAGAAAAAGCAAAATTATATAGTATATTAATAACATTTTATAACATAAAAAAAAACAAAAAACTATATAAACATTATATATAGCTATATATATACATATCTATATACAAGGTGGCCATAATTAAACTGATGGTACTCAGAGTGTTCTGTAGCGCGATCTAATTGCGAGAATGGCGCCAAATTTTGTAGGAAGATTAAACAAGACGGGGGACGAAGGATTCCGCGAAAAAAAATTATTTCCAAATGTCACCGCCAGGGGAATATGTGGCGCTGTGTATTCGAAAAAGAGAGTTTAAAAAAAGAATCAATACTGAAATAAAATTACCGTTTATTTAGCACATCCAACTCAGGTTCGATGTGGCCGGCATTTTTGTGGACCACATATTGCATTCTGTGCACAGTATTTACAACAGCAGAGAATAACATGTCTGCAGGAATCTCCCGTACAGTTCGCGATATGTTATCCTTCAACATAGCCAGGTCCTGGACACCTCCGTGATAGACCTTGGACTTTAGGTAACCCCATAGCCAAAAGTCGCAGGGTGTAAGATCAGGGGACCAAGGTGGCCATGCAGTTGGAAAACAGCGGCTAATGACTCTTTCTGTTGTGAATTTCTGTCGTAGCAGCTGCTGTACTCGCAAAGCAATATCTGGAGAGGCTCATTCTTGCATGAAAATGATTTTCTCCAGGCACTGTCTTTGCTGAAGTGCCGGAATAACAAAGTTGTTTAGCAATTGGCGATATTTGTCTCCGGTAACAGAACAAGTTACAGGTCCTGTCGGAGTAATGTTCTCATAGAAGAATGGATCTATGATCATATCTGCTGTGAAACCACACCAAACAGTTATCTTTGGTGAATGCAAAGGAATTTCCTTGAATGCTCTTGGTGACTTGTTATCCCAAATTCGGCAGTTCTGGGTATTTACAGTTTCATTCAGGTAAATGTGGGCCTCATCTCCCCATAAGATTTTCCAGGGCCAAGCATCATCCAACTCCATTCTGGCAAGAAAAGTGAGATCAAAAGTCAATCACTCATCAAGGTCGGTGTGACGTAACTCTTGTACACAGCTGATCTTGTACAGATAGAAGTGGATAATCTTTCGTAGGATTTTCCATACCGTACAATAAGGCATATCCCGATTCCGAGCTATCCCACGAGTACTGGAAGTGGTAGCAATACTGTCTGGTGCTCTGTCGACAATCGCCGTTGCCACTTCTTCGATTGTATCCTGTGATACGGGTTTTCGTCCTCTGCCTGACTGAACATTTAGAGAACCTGTTTTCTCAAACTTCTCAACCATTGCTTTTAAATCATTAACTGACAAAGGACCGTTACCTTTGCACATTTTTTTGTGGTTTCTAAAAGCACGAAGAGCGGCTGGCGCATTGCACTGGTTGAGGTAAAAGAATTTGACTAGTAGAGCTTGCTTGACTGAAGAAGGAGACATTATGAAAGATAACTTTCAATGAAATTGCTTCTAACAGTAACACATTACCTTTTAAAGCTGAACAAGCTGGCACTGGGCCAAAAGATGTAACGTGAAATTTGAATAAAGAACTTCTTCTTCTGCTGTTGCTTTTTTTGGGGCTCTGTAAGTGAAATTGCAGATAAAGAAACTTTAGCAGTGTTTATGTAAATTTTTAGCTTTTTATAAACTGTTACCATTTTGAGCTTGGATTAAATTGCTAAATTCGTTAAATAAACAGTAATTTTATTTCAGTATTGATTCTTCATTTTTTGAAACTCTTTTTTTTCGAATACACAGCGCCACATATTCCCCTGGTGGTGACTTTTGGAACTATTTTTTTTTCGCGGAATTCTTCGTCCCCCGTCTTGTTTAATTTTCCTACAAAATTTGGCGCCATTCTCGCAATTAGATCGTGCTACAGAACACTCTGAGTACCGTCAGTTTAATTATGGCCACCTTGTATATACAGTCAAGCTCACATATTACGAAGTTGACGGGTCTTTGAAAACACTTCGATATAACCGATATTCGTAATAGCGGATTGTTACGCGACGGCGGTGTATTAATTCTATTTTCAAAACTTAAATATCTTTAATTTAAATCTTTTGCAATTTAATTATTTTAAAATCTATATTTTAATTAAGTCCTAATTTTAATCATTTTAAATTATTTATTTCTAATATTATTCTTCAATTTTTACTTTAAAAGATAACACTTTCTTAAATATTTTCGGCATCTTCCTTTTTCAATATCTTATTTAACGTTTCTGTTTAGTCTAGAAAGGAAGAATCCCCCTTTTTCGCCTCTCAGTAACATTCCTTTCATAGCGTGTCTGCGCGGGTGCTGAGGTCATTGACTTTACGGTTCACTGCTTCAGCGACATGTACCCGTTTAGGGATTTTGAACACAGCATTGGTTAATTGCGATTAACCCGATCGCGAATACTTTTTTCTGATTGGAGGAACTCTTCAGTCCCAGCGGTTGAGATAATTTAACTGGCTTTTAACGGCTAGTGTTTCCCACGACTTCTTTAAATTTTTCGTAGCGTTCTTTCTCTTACAAAATGATCATCATGCAGTGAAGACGTAATTTTTGAGCGTCTTAAAAAATTCTATGAGGGCCGATCGTTCGAACTAAACGGGTTCGGCGATCGGTACCATTTAAGATGTCTAGCTATAGTTACTTTAAAATTAAAATACAAAATCTAAAATATTTATTTAAATATAACGTTCCAAAAAAATACTTATGTTAGCGTGATGCTGAAATTATAAGTGATAACCGCGGAAAGCAAGTAGTCATCACGAATGCTATTATAGACGGTCTGGCATATATACCATTTGGAGCAAGATAATCGCTGTTCTTCGTTGAGTTCAAAGCTGTATCTACAAGCTGAATAGATCTTGTGAACGTCTAACAACTACTAGCTGATTAGATCTTGTGTATATTCTACTGGTTTCAACAAAATATAATATATCTATCCCAGAGGGAATGTGTGAAGGTCTCAACGCTTGGTAAGATGGTTCTTTTGTATCTTCCCTTTTATCACCCAGTGGCGGATATTTTATTTTCGAAGCCTGTCGTATAATTACACATTGTAGCCTGCCGTATAATTACACATTGTTTTATATAATGTGAAGTGAATTTTCATTATCACGTATTTCTCATGACACTGATAATTCCTCAATGAACTCATATACATTCATGATGACAATGGAACTTTATCTGCACTATGAACTTTGTCTAGTTTCAGCATAATGGCTGCATATATCACAACTATCAATAATATAATTATCAGTATCAATGTAAAGCAAATATTTATATTTCCCAATATTATTATGAATATGCATAATATTGAATTTTATGGAATATATCATACACTATTGTCACTTAAATGATAGTATTTTTATATTTTTGTTTTATCTTAAGAAATTGTACATGTAAGAATATATCTGATCAGATAATTCGTTGAGTATGATTCTATTTACATTAGGTGAATATTTTTAAATAAAATATGTGTTTTAAATGTAATATGTCTGTTCATTTAGTATTCCATTATCTTTTATTATCTACAAATATATAGTAAGATGATTAATCGTATGGAATATAGGTATAGCATTTCAATGCTAAGTACGACATTGATTTCCCGGCGATTTATGTTTCAAGTTCAGGTAAGAAACTCTTGTTGTAATTTCACCATGTTTTAACCACTATGATCATTTACTTTATAATTATTTTCTATGTACTCTACCACTATACTTATTATTTTTGATCACTGGCTCTTCTTCAAAATTCAAATCCTTCTCCTTTTATTAATATTCAAAATTTAAAACTTTACCCCCTTCCTTCAATTTACCCCACTTTCAATTAATTCTTTAAATTTTAATGTAATTTTAATTCAACCCCATTGTTCCATTTCTTATCGTAACACGGATACACCATAAAAAAAAATAAGAAAAAATAATAGAAATAAATTTTTTTTTTTTTCCTCAAGAATATAATCCATTTGTTTTTAAACTTTTATTATATTTTTAGGAAATTTTAAATTGTTTAGTTAAATTTTCTTTATTTTTAAACCATTCTTCGATTACTGAGTTTTCTACTTGTGCACCTTCTTTTCCACCTACAGTTTTAAAAACAATTAATTGCATGGTGATCCTTAAAGCATTGTAGCCATCCATTGTCCACAACAAAATCCTTTTCTCCTAAACTCTTAGCAAATTACATAATTTTTTCCTTCAAAATAGGTTTATTAATTGGCACATTTTTTGCTGTTACTTAAATAAACTACTTTAAAAGGCATTTTTCTACATCATCATATGTTGAATAACAAAACCATTTTCATCATCAACCAGTCTAATAATTTTGATTTTAGTTTCTAGCGACAAACAGTTTCTCTAAATTAAAGTCTATTATATTATTTGAAACAGTTTCTCTTTTCCCCTGCCATAGTTTAAACACACATAAAAGACATGAATCCGTCCCTCTCTTTCTCAAACTTTTCTTCTTTCGATATCACATTTTCATCTAGATGCCTAACCCCACATTCCAAGAAAAGGCAGAGATCCCTTCCTGCATTTCTCAAGCCTTTGTTCTTCCAATATCACATTTTTTCTGTCAGTCCAGACAGTAAAATTGTTAAGATTTAGTTTTGTACTTGAACAGAAAAACTTCGCTATATCTGATAATGACAATTTCAATTGTTAATGCTAAGTGATCTCTTTAACATTATTAAAGTATTGGAGATCCAACAGGACAGAAAAGACATTGTATTAACCGATACTTCATTCAGAGCTCCCAACACATTTTAGTCCTCCAAAAGGGGGAAAATGGACCATTTTTATTTAAAAAGGGAACTTTGGGGGACCATTTATACTAAAAAGGGGGACTTTAGGGGACCATTTATATTTAAAAAAGTGACTGAAAAGGTTTAAAAAAATGCAAAAGATTTTGAAAAGGTCACATGTCTAAAAATACTGCACCAAGTTTTCCTAAATAAGCAATTTTTTTTAAAATTACTTTAGAAAATATGTTAATTATCTTATCTTTACAAAGATGTCATTTTACAATGCACATAGCTTTATTTAACACACTTAAATATCCTATGGCAAGATGGATATTTAGAACAGCAAAAAATTATTTGGAATAAAATATAAACAGTAAAAATTAATGCATCTAAGAAAATATTAAATCAATCAATTGTTAGCAGAATTACACATTAACAATTACAAAAGTATAGTGCATTTCTTGGAATTTAACATGTAGTAACAGTAATCAGGGAATAAAAAAAAAGCACAGCATAACAGTGCCCTCTGTTAAGTAATAAAATTTAAAATTATATTAACATATACATTGTTAATTATTAACTCAAACATAAAATTCAGTTCCTTTCTACACAATAGAAGCTGAAATAAGCTATAATGTTCATTCGAAAAAGCATAGTATGGCAACACCCCCTGGGGAGTGGTCAAAACCAATATTGAATCAATATTCGTAACCATCTTACAATTAAATTTGGTGAAATTCTATCCCAAACATGCCGAGATCTTGCTATCGTGGAAATCGTTAAAAATGAGACTCAGTAGCGCCACCTGTTGGGTGAAATACACCAAAATCTAATCAGCATCAATTTATGTTAAGGGTTAACTGAATGTGAAGTTTCATGAAATTTCACCCAGATTGCCTTACTAAAATACCTCATGTAAAAATGTAGCATAACAGTGCCACCTATTAGGCCATATACACCAAAACATAATCAGCACCTCTATGTGCTAAAGTCTAATTAAATAGGGCATTTGATGAAATTCCATGCTTCAGTTTTTGATATAGAATAGCTGCAAAATGTGTATCACATACACATTATAACATAACAAGGCCATATACGCCAAAACATAATCAGCACCTCTATGCGCTAAAGTCTAACTAAAAAGGGCATTTGATGAAAGTCCATGCTTCAGTTTTTGATATAGAATAGCTGCAAAATGTTTATCACATACAGAAAGAGTTTAAAAAAAAATATCAAATCATATTCAAGTCAACCTAAAATGTATAAATCCATTAAAAAAAAAATGGAAAATAGTTTTATTATTCTAATATTTTCTTCTGATAAATATATATTAAAGAAAGTATTAAAAAAGGGAAGAAATTTTAATTAAGATTTCCTTTAATAGTCGAGATATACTTCTCCATCAAAACTACATCTATAATAATATAGAAGTTTATCTGAGTGCTGAAGAGACTGTTGCGCATAAAGCTACAAGATTTGGCAGGAAACTACCTGTATGTCTAAAGTTAATTTTTGAATTATTTGATTACATTTTTTTAATTTAATTTTTCATGCAATTTTTATTCTTTTTTCTTTTCATCTTTTATGGCGATTTTTTCACATTAATAAAAGGAATTCAGTTTTAATTTTTTAGCTCAGTAGTAATTTTTTTTCAATAAATTAGTGATTTTTCAATTTTTCATGAATTTTTTATGCAAATTTCAGTTTTTCTTTTATGACTTGAGGTAATTTTTTGACATTCGTAAAAAGAATTTGGTTGCAAACTTTCATAATTTGTTCTTCTGCAATTGTGTTTTTTTTATTAGAATTTTTACCAATTTTTAGTTTTTTCTTTTCATTTTCCACAGTGATTTTTTTACATTTGTGAAAGAATGCTGGTTACATTGTTAACTATAGTAAATTTTTTCTTCTGTGGTTGATTGGTTGGTTGATTTATGACGGCCGATTATCTACTCTTGGGATATAGGCCCTAGGGGGAGTGCCCTCCGTGGGGGGTCTTTCTAAGGGATCTTAACCCGTATTTACGGCAAGGTTCGAAGAAAACCACGGAAAACTCCGAACGGTTAGGTCGACGAGCGCAACAGGGGTTTGAACCCAGCACCTCCCGTCTACCAGCTTTGAGAGCAGAACCTCTCAGCCACTGGTGGGTCTGTTTCTTCTGTGATTTTTATACATTTTTGCAGTAATTTTTTGCAGAGTAGTAAAAGGAATCCAGTTTCAATTTTTTTTAGTCCAATATAGTAAATGCTGTCCTCTTTTTAATCAAGTTCATTCAGAATTCGTGCAGCATTTTTTAATTTTGCGCAGTTTATGTGATTTTTAAGATTTTTTTTTCTGTTTTGCGACGATTTTTTGACATTCTGAAAAAGCATCCGGTTTCATTCTTTTAGCACAATTTAATAAATTTAGTCCAAATTTCGATAAAATTTATTCGGAATTCGTGAAGCAATTTAAATTTTTGGCTAATGTTTTTATACAATTTCAGTTTTTTTAATGTTTTGCGGTGATTTTATGACAGTAAATTTTGTCTGGTAGATTTTTGAATTTTTAGTGAATTTTAATGAGATTTCCAATGCGCTTTTTAATGTTTTTAAAAAAGAATGCTGTTGAATTTCTTCAAAATCTTAACCACAAATTTCATTTTTTACATCCAAATATATACTGCAAATTAAAGGTGTTTATAGATTAATAGATCTGATAAAGGGAGTTGACTGTATATCTTTTACAGATACAAGGCAATAACTAAATGAATAATATATATCCAGTAGCATAACAATGGAAAACAAAGTAGTTTGATAAAAAGATAAAAAAGTAGTCTGATTCATAATTTTTAAAGTGATAAATGCAGAATGTGAGATTGGAAAGAAACACAGAAGTATTGCATACACAATTAAAAAAAATATAAAATAGAATACCACCTTTGTAAATTTCGAAGTTGTGCTAGCTGCTTTCTTCTGTACAACAGGAGGTGGGCTACCAATCCTGGTCACAGGGGCTTGAGAAATAGTTGGCATGATTGTACTACCTATTTAAAGAAAATATCAACAACTTATTCTACAGAGGGACAACAAAATACAGTTGCACACCAAAAAATAAGAATTAATTTTAATAGTTTGGCAAATTTCTGTGATTGGCAATCAATTTTTATATAAAGAAAAAATTTAGAATTCTTTTAAAGATGGAAGTCAAAAGGATGTTGGTTAAACAGCTCTTTGATAGTGGATTTTTTACAGATAAAATCTTTAAGAAATTAAAATGCCTTGATTTAATAGGACATTAATACATAAACTATAAATCAATTATTGGATACTAATAGCTGTAACGATCAACATAGCTCTGGTCATCTACGTTCAGTTCATACAAAAGAGTGCATCAAAAGATACAAATAAATCTACAATGGTTCTGCAAATAAAATGGCTGCAGAAGAGAACACGAGTCGTAGAACTATGCAAATTATCATAAACAAAAACCTGGGTTTTTTTCGTATCGTTTCAGCATTTGGGTTGTGAGGGGTGATACAACCATTAGAAATTTCATAGCCAAGCAAATTAATATCAGTTTTCCCAAAATTCATTTAGATATTTTCAATTTTAGGTTCTCTTTTACACAAATGTCAAATAACATTTTTAAATGTTGCAAATGTTTCTTTCATCTTGTGAAAATACAATTATATCATCAAAATGGCAACAGGGGCTGTGCCAGAATTTGCCAAACAGGGGGAGGGGGGCAAATTTGTAATATATATTAGAGATCTACACGAGCTCAAGACTGTCCCAAAGCCTGAGCTAGGTGAAATTTTCTTTCATTAAACTTGGACTGGGCTAAATTTTTATCTAAAGACTCCGGACAGGCTTGGGCTTAATTATATTTTTTGAAAGTTTGGGCTGGGCCTGTACTTCATTCTTTCCAGGACAGATCCAGGCTTTACATTTTTTCTGTAGATTCAGGTTGGACATGGCTGGGGGGAATGGTATCCCTGACAGAGGGGCCAAATTTGTAATATATATTAGAGATTTACAGAAACTCAAGCCTGTCCCGAAGCCCAGGCTTGGTGAAATTTTCTTTAATGAAACTCAGACCAAGCTTAATTTTTATTTGAAGACTCAGGCTTAATTTTATTTTTTGAAAACTTGGGCCGAGTTTGTACTTTATTCTTCCCAGGACAGGCACAGGATTTACATTTTTCATGTACATTCAGGTCGGACCTGGGTGGGGGGCATGGTATTCCCAAAAGGGTCCAAATTTGTAATATATATTAGAGATCTACATGAGCTCGAGCCTGTCCCAAAGCCCAAGGTTGGTGAAATTTTCTTTCATTAAACTCGATACTGGGCTTAATTTTTATCTCAAGACTCGGGCCATGTTCAAGCTTAATTTTATTTTTTGAAAACTTGGGCTGAGTCTGTACTTCATTCTTCCCGGGACAGACCCAAGATTTACATTTTTTTCTGTAGATTTGGGCAGTACCTGGGTGAGGAGTTGGGTATATGATTATTTATTCATTGTTACAACAAAGTTAAAAAATAAAAACAAGAACAGAATTTTTTAAAAAGTAGTGTTTTAAAGATTTTAAAGTTTGTTAACTTGGTGGTGGGGGATAAAGAGGGAGAAGCAGAAATTATGGACTGAAGGGGTAATTGTAACTGATTATTTATTTATTGTCACTACAGAGTAGCAAATTAAAAGTGAAAGAATTTTAAAGCTTTTAAACTTTGTGTGCTCAGAACAAGTGGCAGCAAAAGGGAAGCATTAATTTCGAAGAGAGGGGGATGGTTAGATGATGATGATTAATTGTTGTTATAATAAAATAACAAACAAAGCATATAAAGTTTTAAAAAAATAAAGAGTTTGGAAGATTTTGTACTTTGTTTGCTGGGGGAGACAAAGGAAAGGGGTAGAAAATTTTCAGAGTGGTGAGCGATTTAGGTAAAATTTTTTAAAAAGTGAAGATAAGCCAAAACGTGTAAGATTTCCATCCCCTGGCTTTAAGATTATGATAATTTTAAAGCCTTTTTTATATACTTTTAAAACTACATGGATTTTTTATTGAATCTTCTTGTATGTATCATTAATATTGTTAATCCATATTCCATGGCTTGAAGACATAAAACTCTTAAAAATACTATAGTTTAAATTTTTGCATAGAAGTATATGCGAAATTCTGTAAGAAGAATTTTAGATGTAGAATAATGGAGATGTAAGAATATCTGTAATTTTTTTTAGCAATTGATGTATGCCGGGATGGGTCAAAATTAATTAATTTCTGCATGGGCCGGGCCATAAATGCGAAAAAGCAAACAGATCGTGCAGGTGCCAGGCCAGCACAGTCTATTTGCTTTCATAATGGGAAATATAAGGGCTTTTAGCTTTTATAACATTTCGAGCCAATAACAGTTTTGTATGAACTTTTAGCTGTTGTACCAGACTGGGCCTCGGCCTGAAAATTGCTGCACAAATTGATACCCACTCACTCTGTTATTTAAAATAGATAAATCATCAGAGGTCAAACAATTTTTGTAAGAAGTACAATCAGCCAAATAAAAACAGAACTCTCCATATATTTTAATTTCCATACTGTCACAGGAAAAAATGGAAATAGCCATTCGACAGGAAATTATGTCTCTTTTCAGTTTATGTTAAAAAAAAGACTTAGGAGGTCACCTTCATACTGAAATTGTACTAAACTCCAAACTTTTCAATACAAACACTTAATTTTGACATAATATTTGATTTTTTGCGTGAATTTTATCTTACCAAATGAAAAATAATTTGGTATAGTAGTTTACGATTTATGATGGTTTAAAGTTTAGAACTCCTAATGGTAAATTCATTTGTAATCATAGCAAAACAGATTGCGATGTGAGTACTCTTTTAAGCATAAGTAAAAAACAACGTAGGGGAAAAGACCTGAAATTTTGGATTGACAAATTTGAAGCTTCTAAATATCAATACATGTTAAACAATTCATAGGCTACAATTAATATTTTATTCAAATTTCATTTAAAGCCAACCCGCAACCAGAGTCTTGTGCGAATCGGGTTATATATCATCCAAAAATTCTATACCCAGTCAACCCGAAATCAGATTTGAACAAAAAAAAACTCATTGACCCACAGCCTGACCCGAACCTCATAAAGTAATTTTCATTGACACACAACCCAACAAACTTTGAAACAGACACACTTCAACCCAAACACAACCTGCAATAAAAAAAATTACTCCATATTGTAATGCAATTAAGGAAAAGTAATCTACAATTTTATCTCTAGCATCAATTTTATCTTTTAAGTAGAAAAATCAATCTATGTACTTGTTAATATTCAACTACATAAAGGGTGGTTTAAAAGTATGGGCGTGCTGTTTGACGTTGATGTTTCACATCTAAAATTGAAGAAAGCATGCTTTTTTAAAAATTTCAGTTGATTTTTATGAACTTTCTTGTGATATATTATTCATTTACTTTTGAGGTGTTTATCAAGCTTTGTGTTGATCATTTAGCCATTGCTCAACAGGCAGCAAATGGAGAGAAGACTTTAAGTATTGCATCTCGCCTGAAAGTCCCACTTTGAACTGTCCAGAAGGTTATTTCAGCAGTAGAAATCAGTAAAGAAATGCTTATGTAAAAAAGAAATCAGGCCGACTGCCCTTTGCCAGCACTCAAAGAATTTGCAACATCATCAAGAAGAATTTTCCGAAACGACACCCTAAGCTTGAATTCCTTTGCAAAGAATCTGGATATTTTGCGTCAAAATGTACAGAACATTGTTAAAAACTCTCCCGGAGCTCATAATTAATGTTTGTACCATGGGGAACATATGTCAAGCTAAGGAAACTAATGAGATAAAAGAAGATGCACCGCATGAAAGATATTTTGTGGTTGAATGAGAAAATCTTCACCATCGAGAAGGCACAGAACTGTCAGAAAGATCGGCAACTATTATGACCAATGCAGAGAAATGCAAACAAAAGAAAAATTGTCACACAATCACTTTTTCTGAAAAGATTTGGACAAGAGTTACTGTCACAGAGAAAACACCTTTAATTTTTATTGATAAAAATAAAAAAGATCAATGCTAAAATGTGGCAAGGTGAAGTGTTGGCCAAGATTGTGGCCACATGGAAGCGAAATAACCTTAATGGAATCTTCCAGCAGTATTGGAGCCTTCACATGGAGCAGAAGCAACATCGGCCTTCCTCGACACCCATCTGACTGGATACTTAACAAAGGATGAATGGCCTTCCAACAGTTAGTTGGATTTTAACCCACTCAGCTTCTGCATTTAGGGTTACTTAGAAGAAAAGTTAAAGAGCAAGAAAATATTCAGTTTGGACTGTATGCAGTAGGTTTGGGATGATTTAGATCAGAGTTACATGTGATGCACCATCAATTCTGTGATCCCTCATTTTCAAGCCTGTGTAAAAGCAAATCGTGGACAATTTGAACAATTTGCTTAAATATTGTTATTTGTTATACTTTTGTTTCGTTAGAATAAACAATTTCCTCAGGTAGTATATATTTTTGAAAAAATAGTGTTTTTCTGCATGTTCATACTTTTCAGTCACTCTGTAGTTTTTCATCTTGAAATATAATTCGGAGATTTTTTTGAGAAATTCAGTCAACCCAAATCGATTTGCAGTGAAAAAATAGAAGTCAACCCAACTTGCAACTAAAAAAGATTAGCACTAATCCTATTCGATCCAAACCAACTCCGATTGCATTTGTTTGACTGACCCGATGCTCTGCCCGCAACTCGATCTGTAACAGACAAAAAAAAAATTTGTCCGCTGCATTTTGACCCAAACCTGAAATACTTCAACCTCAACTAAACCCCAACCCGAAATGAAAAACAATTAATCCATATTGTAATGTTTTTATGGAAAAGTTGTCTACAATTATATCTCTAGTATCAATTTTAACTTTTAAGTAGAAAAATCAATATATATGCACTCGTTAATATTCAAATATAAAATTTTTCATCTTAAAATATATTTCTGAGATTCTTTTGAGAAATCGGGTCAATCTGAACCCGACCCGGAAGTGTCACAATCCACCCTGAACTAATTAAAGTCAACCCATTCCGCAACAAAAAAAGATGTGTGTCAAACTGCGATTCAGGTCTCCAACCCAATGCAGGACTCTATCCACAACCCAACCTGAACAAACATTTTCATCTTCTGCATTTTGATCTGAACCCGAATACTTCAACCCAAGCCACCCAAAACACGCAGTCAGAGAAAATTCACCCCTACTTTTATGTAATTATGGAAAAATAGTCATATACCTAATATCAATTTTATCATCTTTTATGTTGAAAAATAAAAATCTGTGTATTTTATTATGGACAACTCTTTACTTGTTTATCTGAAACAATATTCTGAAAAATCTGGTTAACTCAATGTGCAACGAAAAAAAAAATGAGCATCAACCTGATCAGACTTGATAGGTCAGGTCAAAATCCAAAAGTCAAAATATTTTTCCCGACGACAATTGAAGGATGACTCTGATAGGGAGACTAGATATGCCTGATGGGAGGGAGCCCCTCTTCCTCCTGTCGGGCATACTTCACTCCATGTCAGGTTAGACACCCCCCCCCCTTCTGGAACCGCCCTTGACAGGTAAAGTCAATTTTATACTTATTAAGGATTCTCCTGAGTGTACAGTTAAAATTTGCAGGGATATTTTATATCTGAAATGTAAATCAACCACTCATAAATGCCAAACATAGTTGCAAATGTTATTTTTTAGATATCTTCAGAGTGGATAAGTGTGTGCCAATATCCACTTGCTAAGTCCATGGCGGAAAAAACTTTAGCTTGAGTCAATTTGTCTAAAAGGGTATAAATTCTAGGTAATGGTTCTGCATCTGTTTTTATTATGGCATTTAATTTTTGAAAATCTACACACAAACAAGTTTTCTCCCCTTCTTCATGTTCATACACCAAAGTTACACATGATAAATACCAGAAATAACTTTTTTTAATAACAACCGCCTGCAACAAATTTTGAACTTGTTCTCTGAGTTCTTCTTCTGGGAAGGTACTATAAGTTCTATGAAAAATCAGCAAATCTGATGTTAAAGGAATCCTCTGCATTTCATTTTTATACATCTTACATATTTACTTTTCGTGAAAATATTGACATATTTTGACAATACAGGAGGTAATTTACTATTTGCAGACTGAAGAGTTTTGACTTCTCTAGTGATGTCAATAAAATTCTGCTCATAGCTTTCACACATTGGTCACTGCCAGTGTTTGCATTTCTAAGGGTGATCCTTTTGTTAACTTTTAAAATAAAAAATCTAAGTTTAATCCAAGGGAACGCCCAACTTTTTGTTTTCTTCTGATAGTAGTCATTCAGATTGCCACCCATTTTTAATCTGATATTTGAGAAATCTGCTAAGGATATCTCACCAGGAATGAAGTAGTTCTCTAAAAACAATTTTGTTAATTCAAACCAATGTAAAATGTGCAAACAGTTGTTAATATAAGGGGTAAGTGTGCTATCCTTAAGATATTTTTGGATGTGACGTATCTTCCAAACATAAGCTTTATTTTCCTCAATATTAATGAATTCACATAATCTTGTCTTTATTTTAGTTCATTTTAGATGACTGCAAAAAATATTTGAAGATTCATTTTCATGGCAGCACAGTACTATCCTGTACTGACTCTTTTGTAAGGAATTTGCATCTTACACCATTCTGATTTAATTGGAAGTTGTAGTCGTAAAACAGTAATAATACACAGACTAGTTTATTTGGAGACCTGACCATTATTCCTTTTTCAGTTACATGATAGTCCTTTTAAAGTCAGGACTGAAGTCTTGAGAGTCATGGAAATTTTTAACAACATCATGATTGCAGAACCAGTTCTTGTGTGCTTATGTTATTCTTTTTTATTAATGTACTTTATTTTTTACCAGTAGGGGGCTAGGATGAACAATAGGCATTACATTATTAATGATTGGATTATGACTTGATTGATATTTGGGCTAGTCATTGAAAAAGCTTTCTGGGAATAGCTCCTGTACTTGACCACAGAAAGAGGAAATTGCACTTACTTCATAAGTTGGATAAAATTTGAAGTATGGAGGTAATAATTGCTAAGCTGAGAAAAAACTTTTCAAGGGAAGATTTAACTTTGAGCATTAACATTTTAAATTATTAGAATAAAAATTGGGAATTTAAATTTTGAATTTTAAAAAAGGATTTATTTTCTTATACTTTCATACAAACATACAAAAAATACAATAAAATGCCAGAAAGTCAAGTATAGAAATTTACATGAAAACTATTTGCTTAAATATTAACAAAAACCAAGTCATGTTAAAATAGTCTAATAACAAATGATGAACAGCTTAAAAATACACCAACTTACTGCTCAGTAAGGCAGACGGCTTTAGTAAGAATTTTAAAATAGCATCGATCAAGCTCTTTTTTGAGTCATCACAAATGTATTGGGAAACACACAGGACAGTTGCTACAGTTTTTAGGTCATCAACACTCATGCTAGACAAATGTAAGAAAACATAATGAGAGAAATAATACAACAGATATCAAATAACAGACATAAATGAGAGAATTATTTCTTTCTGCATATATAGAGTTTCGAAGAAAAAAAAAAGCAAAACTTTAAAACATAAATCAATAAAGCATAAATGGTTTAATAATATTATTTCTCACTTCTTGATAGTTATTTTATTTTATATACAGTATTAAAACTACACTCTCTTTGATGGTAAGTACAAATTTGAATTATCTTTTATCTTGTAATTTAAGAGTTTTTTTAATAAGTTGCTTTGTAAATTATTAATTATTCCTTTAAAGATATCATGACTAATTTTTAACATTTAGTTTGCATATGATATAAGAATTTTTAGGTAATGCATATTCATTTTGGCATTTTGCTAAAGCTGTTTTCAGATATTAGCTTTTTTGTTACAAAAATTTAGAACTCTGATTAAACTCTCATTCAGACTTTAAACACTTTATCCTTAAAATACTGCAAATTAACATAAAAAAACAAACTTATGAATAAAAACAAGAACGATTAAAAAAAGTCTTACTGTTCCATTAATGTTCTCCGATTCTGGTATTCTGCAGAACTTTCATCGAAAGGGAAACCAGAAAATTCCAAAATATTTTTCCTAATATTATTTTGCTGAAAGAAAATTCATGAAAATTCTAAATAACTATTAGAATATAAGTAAGAATGCATCACAAAATTATGATCTATTTTTTTTAATTGAAAGTACTTTTTTTTGTATATATACAAGAAAATAACTAATAGAATAAAAAAGAAGTTAGTGAGGATACAATTTTATAGAAATTTCTTTAAATGAGAAAAATGTTTTGAACTAAACAAAGGAAAATACTTATTAGCCACACACAGGGTGGCTTATTCTTTCAATCTCTATCATTTTTCATGTTTATGAAAAGTCACAGCAATCCATCGTTGCCACAGATTAATCTCAGAAAATGAAACATTTGAAGTTACTTAAAAAATTAATAACTCGAAAAGTATTTGTCACAAAATTGTTTTACAAACTGCGTTAGAATGGTAAAAAATTGTATTTTTCTTGATATAAATTTCAAATCTAATGATTATGTCGTTTTTCAAATATTAGATTTCAAAAATTACAAAACTTCACAATGGAGTACCGTAGCGAAACTTTTACGCGTAAAAAGATAATGATAAAGGCATTGTGGCTCGACGTGTATCGTGTATACTGGCCATAGCATGAGTAACGAATTATAGTAAACTTATTATTTTGTTAAAATATAAAAGTGAATTATGTATATACAGTTTTAAAAAATAAAGAAAAACATTTTATCACAAACATCAACAAAATTTTTTCTTCTATTTATTCCCTTATTCCAAAGATATCGTTTTATCGTCTGCTGCCATAGCAACATGAATTAAATTTCATTAAAAAAAAATTGCTCAGTGGTAGAAAAATATTTTTCTAAATCGAATGGTTATTGAACAACTCAACACTTTAACAGGGGAATTTTTATTTGTTATTTAGATATTTTAAAATTGTTTGTTGTCATTGCGTTTTTATTCTGAGTTACAGCTAGTTTATTTATTTTTTAAATAAAAGCCGTGTGTGGCAATCTATATTCGGCCTTATAGCAGAATTTCCTCCTCTTGTATTAAATTATGTTTTCATTGTTCTTTCCTGCACAATTCTCAATTAACAGGTAAAGCAGCAAAAATTGAAAAATATATATATTAACCAGTGATAATTATTAAGAAACTAGCAGACCCGCTCAGAGTTGTCTGAGCTTGGGATAATCTTAAATATATACTTAAAATCAGCATTGAATTCAGACATTTTTTGCCCAGAGGAATTTTTGGAGCTCCGGGAAAAATTCTGTGGAGTTCTGGGGAAGAAATGGCACTTCTAGACCATTAATAAGCATAAAATTCCAAAACATCTCTTTTCATACACTGAATGAAAAAAAAAAAGCTCCCGACCATGAGATCATTTGTATCGTCATGGTAATGGCTCTTTGGACAATAAGAGGATTACTTAGGAAACTCACGCTAGAATTTTTTCACCTCTCTTACTTCTTTAAGTTTGAGCGAAAAAGAAAATTGATGGCCTTACTTTCTTTAATAATTAATAATAATAATAAAAAAATCTGCCTTAAACATTGATCACACGGTGACTTCAAACTGTATAAAAAGACAATATGATTTGACAGTCATTTTGACATCCTTGTATAATGTCATATTGTTGCACAATGACGATAAAGTTACTATGGTTTCTTAAGCTCTTGTATATTACCAATACAACTCAACTCTTTGTTCATATGTATGGGAAATTAGAAAAACTTTTGAGCTAGCTAAACTATGGCAATCAAATGCCCCCCCCCCCCCCCCAAAAAAAAAAAAAAAACTAAAAAAAAAAAAAAAAAAAAAAACTGTTAAAGATAACTTAGTAAGTTGTTTCTGATAACATCTGAAAAATATTTTTCAATTTAGTTAATGTTTATTTTTCTTGTGAAATGCCAACAAAACAGACCACCAATTACTAAAGATTCCATTACAGAAAAAAAAAAAAACTAAATAACAAAGTCCATTTAAATTACTATAGTACTTTCTTTCTAAGAATTTAGATAAGCACACATATAAAGTTGAATGTCAGATATAAGAGCCATCAAATCTTAATGAAGTTTCAGTTTATACAAACAGTAATTTCATTTTTATAAGTTTCTTTTCTAAATCATTATAGATATTTTTTGACAGTAAAAATCCCATACTTTTGATACAAGAAAATTGACTGAAATTTGCAGGTGCACGTTATACATCAGTTAGAAAAAGAAAAAAAAGATAATAATAAGAACTGAGACTTCTACATTAATGAACGTGTTATTTATTTACAAAGAAAACAGTGTTCACTATCACATTACATGAAAAATACTAGTTATTATTAGGGATGCACCAAATAGTGATTTTGGCCAAATACTGAATATTCAGCCAGCCAAAAAAAAAAAGAAAAAAAAAAGATAATAATAAGAACTAAGACTTCTACATTAATGAACATGATATTTATTTACAAAGAAAACAGCGTTCACTATCACATTACATGAAAAATACTAGTTATTATTAGAGATGCACCAAATAGTGATTTTGGCCGAATACTGAATATTCAGCCAGCCAAATAGTAAGTATTACCCTGAATTAGAGTCCAGTATTGGGTCGGGTTACCCACACCCGATCAGACCCACAGTTCAGGTCGGGGCTATATTTTTTCATTGTGGTTCAGAATGACTTCAACTTTTTTGTTATGGGTTGGGTTGACTTTCATTGTTTCAGGTTTGGGTTGCGTTTTGACACATGCAAGTTGGGTTTGGGTTGATTCACTTTTTGAAAAGAATGTCCACAATATTTTTTCTGATTAAAAAATATATATACAATAAGACCTCTATAATAGACACTCCCGAAAAGCAGACATCTCTATTTAACAAACAGTTTTTCAATTCCTGACACTTATACCTTGGAATAGTGGGCACCTCCAAATCTATACACACATAGAATGTGTATGTGTGCATAAACTATCACAAATACAATACATGTGTTTTTGTGCATATCATAAACAGAATGTTGGTAATGTTTTTCATATTCTAAGAAAAGAAAAAATGGTTCTTAACTGCACCATAAAGAAAGAATAATCTATGATTACATTTCTCATATACATTTTATTTTTTCTCATGCAGCAAATTGAATATATACTCATTCATATTCAGATAAGTATTTATTTTCATCTGAAACATAGTTCTGTTTAAACTTTTTGTCAAAATCCCAACAATGCGACTTGCAAAAAGGCCTAAATATGACCTGGAAGAATTATTCTAGGATGAACCTAACATGCAGAAAGAAAATTAAAGTCATCCAAACCTGGAAGGAGAAAAAAAAGAAATAACCCAACCCAATGCAGGACTAGAGATGTAAAATTTCCGGAAATTTTAAAGTGGCGAAAAAAAAAAAAAACAGTTTTTTTCAGGAAAAATTGATTTCTTACAAATGTTTCTCAAAAATAAGTTAAATTTTCTTTAAAAATATAAAATAATACACATTTTTTAAATTTCTGCATACCAAAGAAAAAATATATATTTTTTCACTTTACATGAATGTATTACAAAAAAGAAAAAAAGTCTGCCTTTCAGTTTCAGAATTTTCACAGTAGCTTTACTTGCTTAATTTAACACCATTGTTTGTAGTATATCATGTCTCTGTTGAAATGATTTTTCAGTTGCATTTGTTCAATTATCAGTGGAGATAAATAACAACAAAATAAATCTTATGAGTTTCAACCAATATCACTGCAGTTTGAAAGCAAATTTAAATCCCCTCTACATATTGGTTTGTATATAAATGACACCATTTTAAAAGAAACAAATTGTAGTTTCGACATTATAAATATTATCATTTTTATATCTTCTATTGTTTAAAAATTGGTAATAATTTACAATATTACAATTTTTTTCTTCTGTACAGTTAGAATTTTCATTTCTTGTGTATTTAGTTTTGGTATAGCTTTCCAGTCTAAACCTAAACCAACCCTATGTTTTGGTTTCAATTAAAGTTTTAGATTTGTAATATGAAAGTAATATCTATATGTATGTATTTAATGAAATTTATAAAACAAGTGGATTCAATACTTTGAAAAATTTAGTTGAAAATAATTTTTATCAGAAATTTTACATTTTCTTTCCAAAGATTCAAATTTTACATTTTCTTTCCATTTATATTTTAGATAGAAATACAGTTAGACAAGTCTTAAAATCTATATTTAAGCAAAAGGAAGAGAGGAGGGAAAAAGCTTGAAAAAACTATATAATTTCAATTGCATGTTATTAAAAAATAACTTTTTTCTAATAATAGTTAAATATTTCTGCCGATTATTATCTGATTACATGAAAAATCGCAGCTATGTCAATAAAAATAAATGCATGTTTAAATTTTATATTAAATTTCTGGTATATTATTCAAATAATTTTGCACATGAATTTTAATTTTTAACAAGAAAAGTTGCATGGGTCTTCTTAAAAAATTTTTTTTTTCACGCGATCCTGTTTTTGTGAACATTTTGTATTAAAAAATATTGCCATATTTAAAAAAAATCATATAAAATTCTCATAAAAAAGATAATCAAAATTTTGTGAATTAGAAATTATTGTTATATTTAGGTTTTTATTTAACTATTTTTAATAAGGTCCTTCACAAATACAGTAGTGGCCAAAATTGTGGAAACCTTTTATAAAAAATGCTTTTTTTTTAAGTTTGATGACTCATAACACCCAATATTTCTTAGTAATACCATAAAAACTATATGCCGCTAAAAAGATAATTTACTCAAGAATATCATGCAATACAGTTTGATCAATTATAATTATTTTATGAAACGTTATAGCCAAATAGTCAGAAAAAGGCACTAAAATCTGGTTAGGTTGATGATAGTTATTTTTCTTTTTCTTGAATGTAACCAATGCATATGAATGTTTGGAGTATCAGACAGATTCTGTTTTATTGATAATATATCAATCAAAGCTAGGATAGGATTTTTAAAAAAAAGGATTTCATATTTTGGTACTTATAGGAGGACTTTTATCACTATTTTTTATGATTGCTATCAAGTTGCTAAAGTTTTTTGCCAACTTTCAATTTTTGAGCTAGTGAAGCATAATTGATTAAATTTGATTGCAAAGAGTTGATTAGTTATCCAGAAATCAATGTGTAACAATATTTTTATAAGTGTAGAAAGTTATGGTTATGAAGAAATTTGAAGTAAAATTAGATGTAAATAACTAAGGAATGTCTAAATCAAGAAAAACAAGACTGGTAAAGGCAGGAAAAGGTGCAGGAGAGCAATTGGGGGTAGAAGAGTAAGGTCCCTGTGTATAGGTCACAGAAAACAATCATCTCGGTATGTGCAACATGAAATGATGCACTGTAATGGGAAGCTGAAACAAAGTACAGTTCTGTGCAGAGTGCAATATTTTGGTCTAAATTCTAGAATTCCATAAAAACATTTTAACACTCCAAATAACATGACCCTACTATATCTCTGTCTAGTAAACATGCCTTTTAGCTCAGTTTAATATTTTCAACCTGTATTTGATTTATAATTTTTTTTTTTCATGAAATTCTAGTATTTGGGCCAAAATACTGAATTCTCTACAGAATTGTAATTTGATTCAACTCCACATTTCATGTTGCATTCACCGAGATGATGCTTTCTGTGACCTATACACAGGGACCTTACTCTTTTACCGCTAATTGCTCTCCTTCATCTTTTTCTGCCTTTATCAGTCTTGTTTTGCATGACTAAGACATCCCTTTGTTAATTTACTTCCAATTTCATCATAGCCATAGCTTTGTACACTTAAAATTATTGTTATACATTGATTTCTGGGTAACTAATCAACTATTTATGATGTGTGCTTAATTTTATTATGCTTTAATAGCTCAAAAATTGAAAGATGGCAAAGAACTTTAGAAACTTGAGAGCAATCATAAAAAAAAAAAAAAAAGTGATGAAAGTCTGCCTATAAGTACTAAAATATGATTAAAAAAAAAATCCTACCCCAGCTTTGATTGACACATTACCAAATAAAATGGAATCTGTCTAATACTCCAAACATTCATATGCATTGGCTACATTCAAGAAAAAGAATTATTGTCAACCTAACCAGGTTTTGGTGCTTTTTTCTGATTATCTGGCTATAACGTTTCATAAAATAATTATAATTGATCAAACTGTAATGCCTGATATTTTTGATTAAATTATCTTTCTCAGTGGTATATAGTTTTTATGGTATAACTAAGAAATATTGGGTGTTATGATTCATCAAACTTCAAAAAAATATTTTTTTCCAAAAGGTTTCCACAATTTTGGACACTATTGTTTATACAGCTAGATAAGAGATTGATTGGCGATTTCAGCTGTTATGTGACATATTTTGTTACTCTAAATCATCACATTTCTGGAGGATTCAGAATGGAGATTGAAAAAAATTCCGAATTTTTTGAAGGGTCCTATGTTTTAAGGTGAAAAAATTGTAAAGGATCCTTTAAAGGACTAAGTTCTTCCTAAATTGCTTACAGATCATATTTTCTACGTTTACATTTTCATGGGAGACACTGAACATGAAAAAATAGAAAGGAAAAGTATCAGAATGCAGTATATATTTTGAATATAATATTTTTATAAATTAAATTTCAATTTCTCTAATTTGGAAAAATTGAAAAATACCCCTTCGGAAAAAAAATCAGTTTTTTTCCCCCAAAGTTTCCGGTTTTTTTCCTAGTATTTCCATCTTTACGCAGGACTATATTCAATGGTCTCGAAACAATTCAAGTATCTATTCAGAGGTTTCACTGTATTTGAATATTAAAGAATATAGATTTGTCCATTTTTTTATATAAAATATAAAATTGGTATTAGAGATATAATTGTTCAGGTACATTACTTTTCATAATAGCATTAAAACATGATTTATTGTGGGTTAACTTCAAATTTAATTTGCAAATTTGGCTCGAGTTAACCCAACCTGTGCAGGACTCTACCCTGAATTAATGTGAATAATTACTTTTAAATCGGAGCATTTGGCCGAATACCGAATATTCGGCTAGCTGAATACTCCTATATTTCAGGGTTTAAAAATTTAAATTTGAAAATAATTTGACATCATATTTAACACAAAGACAATTTTGATGAACAAAACCTTTTCACAATTAAACTTGACAAAAACAAACAAAAAAAAAAAACAACAACTATGCTTTGAATTTTTATTTAAGAAGGATAGTCTTAAAACTTTTTTAATTAATAAAAAAATTAACTCCATGGCTTCTTCCGTGAACTAAAATATTCTAAAATAAATATTTTAAAATGCAAAAGAAATTTCGAAGGAATATTTTACAGTCATATAATGTTTATTTGCCAGGAAGCGAGTAAAAAAATAAAAAATTTTTAAACTATGGAATGCTTTTTGCACATAATTTAATTATTTTAAAGTTTTCTTTAATTTTCAATATTTATGTGTAAATATATATTTCAATTGAAAATACAGTGTTTGGAAATATTATTATTTGTGCTTTTTAAAATCTGGCAACAGTAGACAAAAACGGCTATTTCAAAATAGGAATGAAATCTCTATTCAGATAATAAAAGTTTGAATAAAAAAAAACCCCTCCCATTGTGAAATTAACCCTCTGAGCGTCTTGAGGGCTTTCCTGCATTTTCATAAAAATATTTGTAAAACTTAAAATAATTTAAATTTTCTTTCCCCGTTTGTTTCTAAAATTATGTTTCATATCTCTTTATTTTACATATATCTTAAAATAAAATTTAAAAAAATATATTTGTATCTAGAGCCGATTTAAGTTGATTTTGGGAAACGGAAAAATACGGGCAAAACGCTTAGAGGGTTAAAGAAAACATCAATTTATACATTTTTTAAACCCTTGTAATAATTAACTTATGAAGTTAAATTTTTCTTTTGGTATTTAAATTTTTTCCACTTATTTCCTGTGAAAAGAAAAAATTGTGATTTAACGTGAGAGAAAAATTTTCATAGCTCTTGATACATTATTTATGACAATCAAAAACTAGATTTAAATGCGACCTCCATTAAGAGACCACCTCTCAGAGCGACCAATTTTTAATGGAATGGAGTTTGGTTGCTTTTGGGAGGTTTGCAATCTAAATTTGGATTAAAAACCATAAGCTGTCCAATTTCTAAATTTCTAACTTCTGTGAAAGTTTTGTATTTATTACAAACCAACACATCTTATATTTTTAGAGATAACAATTAGCTTCTCAAATGGGGATTTATTTACATTATTATTAAACTTAGCTTTGCTTTTATTTGAAAGTAATATTTTATCTAAATTGAAGTAAAATGCATGGCTTGGATGAGTTTCTGAAAAGTCCAACTTTCACATGATTGATATAAAATTTAAAAGGTCTCTTTTATTAAGCAAAAATAAACAAAAGAATACAACTTTATTACACTGCAAGTCTGGTTTCTGTGTGTAAACTAAATAAGAAAAATATACTACACATAATAATGAGATAATAATAAAAAATGAAATATAAAATATAAAATAATCAAGTGTTAATCACAACTACTTTTTTTTTTCATCTATCTCTTAACAAAACAAACTTTATATAAGTTATTTATAGGATTAATTGAAGTATTTAATAAATGAATCACAAATGATTTGTTTATTTCATCAAGGAATTTTTGTGCATTATTGTTAATTTTAAAAGTAGTTAAAATGTTAAGAACAATAATAAAAATTACACTTACAGCACTTGGAGTTAAATATAAAATCATATGGACATCATTTAATTTTACAGCAGGAGTGCTTATGACTTGATAATGAACTGTAAGAAAATTAACAAAATTAGAATACACCCCTTAATTATTTCTCATGTCATAGATAACTGATGCAAGGTTAACTTACTATTTGAGAAATTCTTTAATTTGACTCCCAAATATTCATTTTCCATATGAAGGTCACTGCCTAAATGTGAAGAAGCTAAAAGGTAAATAAATCATGCTTGCATTCTTTATAAGGAAATATAAGCAGGCTAAAAATAGATTAGTCCAGCAAAAGAACTACAGATAATTAGCTCAAAGGTTTAAATTTTAAAGATTTTTACAGATGATAAGCAAGAAACAATGTAAACTAACGTAATTAATAAACACTGGACAAATGCAAAATTAAAGTTCAATTTTTGGAGAAATAGTTTATTTGTAAATAATAATAACTGATTAAAAAGAGCATATTAATTCTACTAAAACAACAAAACCATAGATGAAGATAGAAGAAAGTAATAAAAAGACATTTAATTCTCCTCCCACCCCCCAGGCCCTCAAATATAACAAATAATCTATAAAATTATGTTTTCTTTATTAATTACTATGCATTGTTAGTCTTATATCATATAATTTATAATCGGTAAAATTAAGTATTCTTTATTAATTACTATACATTGTCAATCTTGTATCATATAATTTTGACCTTAAGTTTCGAAAAGTAAATGGAGGAATGGGCTCACAAGTGCCTGAAGCAGAAGTAAATTCAATACGATCCCCTCTTCCTGTCTGGGTCATATCAGGTCAGTTTTTTTGTAAAAATTAAGAAAAGTTACGTACCAATTTTAACAAAATTTGTATTTTTGGAATCATACAAATACCCAAAATATATATTGTGAGTTTCAAATTTATACCTTGAATAATATTCGAGGATAAGTGGAAATGAGAAAATTTTACCGTCTGCGATTACCAAATCAATTATTACTTTTGCAATTTGATATTTCTTTAGTGCCATTTTCAGATAAAAAGATCACATTTTCGAAGTGAGGTTTAATGAGTTTTTAATTAATATACTGGCTAATTATCAACATATTAAAATCTGAGTGTCATGTGCATCAAGATATGCCATGGACTATCCTCACCCAAATTTTCAGACTTCTAGGAGCACTAAATTTTCCTAGCCATCGCACACACACAGACACAGAGTGAAATTTTCTTTTATTAGTATAGATTAAATAAAAAGAGAGTGATTTTGAGTGTTTTTAGTAGTATTTTATATTTAAAAAATATTTTATGGGGCATTCCAGTTCAGATTATCTAGCATCATGCCATATCACCCAGGCCATATAACCCACCATCACATATTTCAGTAAAACTAGGTGTGTTTGTTGTTAATATTAGAACATTTATATATATTTTTTATTCTTTAAAATTAAGATAAACAATTTCAAAATTTTGTGCATATAGAGTGCTGCTAAAATTTATCATCTCTTATAATGTCAATATTATGTTGTATATAAATATATATATATTTAAAGTATATAAATAAATACCTTTTTTTAAAAATATTTTTGGAGGGCGGGGGGAGAGAAAAATAAAAAATCCATGCTTCAGCAATATTGACATGCAATATATTAAATTAAAGATAATGAAAGCCTGAATAAAATGACACACTACAGCTGTCTCAGTTAAATAGTTTTAAGATAAAGGCATTTAAATGTTTTTAAACATAATAGATTTTACACAGTTTTTAGATTTTTAAAATTAAACATCTCAAAAAATTGTTCTAAAATTTTTTTTCTGTACCACTCAAACTACTGAAAATATGAGTTTAAGAATTAGTTTTACTCAAGGGTGTCATTTTGAAATTTTCTTGGGGACAGGGAGCAAGTTTTTTTCCCTTTTCATTTGGAGAGGGGATAACTGCCCCCCCCCCACACAGAATATACCTCTGGTTTTACTAAAAAGCAATATTGTTGATATTTTCTGCCATACTTAAGAACATAAAATAAATGCAAAATAAATGTATGAATAAAAATTTTTCTAGGGATCATACATTGAATAAGTTCTAACTTTAAAAATAATGAGTTTTTTAAAATATAATTTAAGTACTACTAAAAGCAACCAAAATCCCGTTGTTTTTATTTCATAGTCAGGTAAAGGATACCAAGTACAATTTGTAACAAAATTAAATTTCATAGCACCCTCGCTTTTGGTTGATAATGTATTTTTAATTAAATCATTATTTTTAAAAAAGAAAAAAAAAATCTTGATTTTAAAGATTTTATTTTAAACACATTTAAAATGTTTTAAACATAACAATGATTTACTTTCATCATTTGTGTATAATATGTACATTATTTATCATGCATAGATTATTTAAAGATGATTTGTTGATTAGATATTGAAATATGACTTTATTTGTGACTACCTTTGAAAATCGAACAGTTAGGCATGCCAACTCATGTCAATCTTTTAAATGTATCTTTAGATTCTATGAGAGATAACTAAGTATCAATTTATTTTTGATATCTTTGAAATTTTTGTTAAAAAAAAAAAAAAAAGAACTAAAATATACGTGATTTTTATAGGTTTATTTCATGAATATACATCCAATTATTATTTTTTTTCTTCTGATCTAATCTTTGTATCAAAAATTCGATACTCAGGTTGAAAATATAGTTTGAAATACTAAAATTGGAAAATAAGAAATTTTAAATTGTTAAGAAAAAAAAATTAAACAAATTATTAATTTATTAACAATTTAAGGCCTTTTATTATCTATATTGATTTTGCTTTATTGAAACATGATCCAAAAACTTTAATATAGGCTTATTTATACAGATTTTTTTTTTTTTTTTTTTTGGTACCGAGTCCTCGGAAAAAGAATTGTTATGTAATGAAACATTTTGCTTAAATAGAGTAATGAGAAATATTGAATGGAGTGGATCAATGTGTATTAGTTTACATTATTAGGAAAACGACAAAATGTTTGATTGGAAAAGGCAAATATTTGCATCTTACAGGAGAAGAAAAAGTTTCAATCAAACATGACAACTGAGTGTAAAATCACAGTCATCAAATTGAAATTTATAGGTGCAAAATACAATTAACCATTGTTAACTCCAAAGCCTGGACAATACAGTCATTTTATAAGATATAGAAAATCTTATATATACAAATATCAAGATACACAAACAATAAAAAATTCAGCTATTTGATTTTTTAAAATACAAAATAAAATGTGTTCTGGAGTTTAAAAAGGTACTAAAATATTTACTTTCATCTGGTATATGTATATCAGGAACAATCTCAATTTCTTCTGATTCTACTGATTTCAGCTGCAGACAAATTAAAAAAATATCATTAATTATTACAAAATTCACAGCATGGTGTAATTAACAATAACAAAATGAGCATATTCTCATAAAATGACTACAATAATTTTTATAAAAAGTAAATGCATGTTTTTTTTTTTAATTACAATTAATATTAAAATATTTTTAAACAGCAACAAAAACAATAATAATTTACTTTTCTTTCAGTATCTAAAAGAGAATCTTAACTTTTATTAATTGATATGTGTTACGATACCATACATTTAACTTCTTTCAATAGCTAAAATTAATTTTGCTTTAAGCTATATTATTATTTGCTTTTCAAAATTTACACTTACTTTTTCTGAAATTAAAGATAATCTAAAGTTTGTATAAATTAATTATATTCTGTTAATAATTCCAAATTATTAATTTATTATAAAAAACTTTCATTTATTTATTTATTTATTTGTCACTTTTTGTAATGTAAACAAAATGGAATATTCGTAAATCATGTTTCTAAAATGTGTCAACAATCATTTTCTAAGTTTCAAAAATTAGATTCTTAATTTTATTAAATATTAATTATTTTCATTTCAAAACATATTCAATGGATGGAAATATTTATTCTCTTTTACAGCAGTCAAAATGTCATCGAATTTCGATGAAAACTTCGGCAGTTATGCCAAAAATAATATTTTCTTACTTTTCATCCTTTAAATAATGCGTTGTGCATTTGGAAGACAATCATGTTGTTTCACCATCCCTTCCTTCCGCAAACGACAACTTTTGCATGTGATTGATTTTAGATCACCATCTTGTTTCAAGCTTATCGACTCGCGTACTTTGAAGGTTGCAGAGATTCTTCCGGAACATTCCAGCACTTTCCATAGTGCACGATTGTCCTTCCTTAGCATACAACTGTTGCTACTTTAATTAAATTCTAGTAAAAAAAGCAATGTGGTTTCCTCAACTCTATGGTTGTCATGAATGCTTGGTGATGATGTGAGGTGTTTGCGTACAATGATTGGTTGCTTCAAAGAGCACCCAAATTCTAACAATATTTTGGATCTGCTAAAGTAATCAGTGTGCTACTTTTCTACTGATCATGCAGGTGGTCTCCTGTTTTTGGTGTTTTGGCTACTGGGTCTCTGGCGCAGGAAGATTCATACAGAATATGAAATTTGAAGTCAGCAGTCGTCTTCCTCAGCAGTTCCTATCCAGTTCTAAAGATTTTAAATAATTCTCATACAATAACTACAGTCTTCCATATGTCTGGAGAATTTCTGCGTATCTCAGTTGGACTCAGGCCTCCTTCTACTGTGTTTATGTGACACACTTGAGTTTCTAATTTATGAGTATACAAATTGTGGAAATTTAAATGTTGTGATCTGCGTTGCATTAAAAGATAAAAAATGAATTAGTATTCATCCCATCCTCCCTCATCTAGTAGTCTGAAGTAGCTGAAATTTAAATGTAGTGATCTGTGTTGCATTTAAAAGATAAAAAGTGAATTGGTATTCATCCCTTTCAATAACTTTCGTTAAATAATTCATGTCCTCATTAATGTAAAAACATGCCTGATGACTACGATTTCTTAATTCTACGGCCCACAAGCAGACAGCAGGAAAAGTTCATTCATAGTCTATCATTCTATTTGCCCTAATTTTTCATGGCTCTTCAGAGCATATGAGGGTGTTCGAAAAGTTCTCCAAAGAGCACCCAAATTCTAACAATATTTTGGATCTGCTAAAGTAATCAGTGTACTACTTTTCTACTGATCGTGCAGGTGGTCTCCCGTTTTTGGTGTTTTGGCCACTGGGTCTCTGGCGCAGGAGGATTCATACAGAATATGAAATTTGAAGTCAGCGGTCGTCTTCCTCAGCAGTTCCTATTCAGTTCTAATGATTTTAAATAATTCTCATACAATAACTACAGTCTTCAATATATTTGGAGAATTTCTGCGTATCCCAGTTGGACTCAGGCCTCCTTCTACTGTGTTTATGTGACACACTTGAGTTTCTAATTTATGAGTATACAAATTGTGGAAATTTAAATGTTGTGATCTGCGTTGCATTAAAAGATAAAAAATGAATTAGTATTCATCCCATCCTCCCTCATCTAGTAGTCTCAGGTTGCTGAAACTTAAATGTAGTGATCTGTGTTGCATTTAAAAGATAAAAAGTGAATTGGTATTCATCCCTTTCAATAACTTTCGTTAAATAATTCATGTCCTCATTAATGTAAGGAAATGCCTGATGACTACGATTTCTTAATTCGACGGCCCACAAGCAGACAGCAGGAAAAGTTCATTCATAGTCTATGATTCTATTCACCCTAATTTTTCATGGCTCTTCAGAGCATACAAGGGTGTTCAAAAAGTTCTTGGCCTGATAATGGAAAAAAAACAAGATTTTTGACAATTTTATTTTATTTTTCAATGCAGTCCCCTTACAACTCAATACATTTAAGACACATTCTTGTGTGTGAATTCTTTAGTGCAGTCCAGTAGTATATCAGAAATTTGTAACTTTTTTTAATAGTTCTTCATATGTTTAGTATTTGTTACAAGCAGAATGTGTTTGTGTGATGTGTCCGAGAACTTTGTACATGAACTATCCATCACCATCTAACATGTTTATGAGCATTGTCAACGAACTTATCACATATATAGCAGACTTTGCTTAGGAAAGTCACCATCTAATATTTAATACTTCTTTGTCAACATACCTTCAACCTAAATACATTCTGTTATGTTACACTAGGATGGAAAATCTACAGCTGAGTTAAAGAAAATTAATATTTTTGTCCAATCATAATATGGTTGCCCATTTATTCTGATATTTTTTAATCTATGTGTCTTAATAACAAGAGCTGTTGTGCATCTTATGTTGGATAAATCATTATTTCTTCACATTTACAGCATCATCAAATTGGGGTGAATCAAGTTTGATTTATTATACCTTTTTAATGTTTTGATGATAAAATAATTATGACAATTTTAATTCTTTCAATACTGTGACAGGGTTCAAACTCATTTCCCTCCAAAAAAAATCCCCTGAGAATCTCCTGATGTATTTTCCAAGATGAATAATTTTCCCATGTTTTGACAATTAACGACATTTTTCAAAACTTAGTAAGTATTACCCCCCCCCCCCCCCCCCCAAAAGAGAGGTAATCGCAAAAGTTAAGTTTTTACATCCGAAGGTTAATATATATATATATTTCCCAGATCAGCAGCAAATTCTCTAGGTATCAAGATTTTTTTATGTTACACACAAAAATCTTAAGAGTTGTGAAAGTTTCACTCTCAAGTTCACAACTGATTCTGAAGCACAAACTACTGATTTGTTAAAGAATTTTTTGCAAAATTTACAAATTTTTGAACATTTTGCAGATGCATGCTTTTACTTCACGAAGCATGCGAATAGCAGCGAGTGCCCTCATTTCCCAAAGTAGCCGATCGTTTTGCCAAATTTTCCCAGGTTTTTGGTATTTTTTGAAAAATCCCCTGAGATTCCCCTGATTTTTAAGACACAAAATTTATACCCTGATTTTCCCCTGATGAGTATGAACCCTGTGTGATAAAATTTTGACTGTTCAAAATTTTATTAATTTAGTTTTTTATTTCTTTCCAACATATCATTAATTTGTTAACAGTATAAATTATTATTTACTTTATTAATATTGCCATGATTATTTACACTATACGATTGCAGTTAGTAATGTTGTGATGGAATTGAATTTCATGGTACCTTTTTCTAAATTTAATAGTTTTTGCTTTTCTGGTATATTTTGATTTTTGTAAATAATACATCATCCATAGACTGTATTAATTTATTACTGGGTATCCTATCTATGGTTCAAACACTTCATTATAACATGTTTTTTAATAATGGGCTGTCATAATTAACTGGACTCTTAACTATTCCTTCAGGAGTGTACAACTAACAGGGTGAAATTTACTTCTTATTTTTTTGTTAATTGTTTTTCATATACTACTTTATATATTTAAAAAAATTGAACCATAGAATTTTTATTTATTTTAGAAATACACTTGCCAGGAAATTAGTAATACACTTAGACACTTGCCAGGTAAAACCTAGTTATATATTTTTTTATTGGTACCTTCCTTATGATTGCAGATTATTTTTAAATGGTTAAATAACTGCTAAAGATTGCCAGAAATATTTCTGCATCTGGGATTAAAGGCAGGGAACCTTAAAAAAACACTCATAGAATGGTTGAAAATAATAAAAATACATTGCTTGCACAAAGAAAAATCATACATAATAAATACATTTAAGCATGCATGCCAGATACTTGTAAAATACAGATTTATTTAATTTTAATTTTATTATTGGTAATTATTATTTATTAATTGTTCATATTTTTATCCTTTGATCATAAAATATACATGGACATTTCTGAACAATATTTATAAAATGTAAAAAGCATTGTTATTATTAAAAAGTATCCTGATATTCTTGAAGTCAAGCAAAATCACACAAATGTGCATTGATCCTTTGGTAAATGAAATTAGTATTCAGGGGTTGATGCAGGTTTTTTTCTTTGGTCCTATTTTGTGAAAATTAAAAAATTACTTTTGTGAAATTTACTATTTTTTGTGGAAAATAAAGTTTTGTCAAATGAAACCCCATTACTTTAATTCAAACTAAGCATTTATCAGTAATATTTTTTTTCAAGTCCACTTGCTGGAGTCCCCCCCCCCCCCCTTAATAACTGTGTTGTCTGCAAACTGTACATTTGAAATCCTAACAAAATAAAAATAACTAATGAACTACTAAATAACTAGCTTGCTCTTATCCAGTGGAATTTAGAAAAAGGTTTGTCTTATTAAAAAGGAATTTTGTGAAGAAGCCTGTTTTATTATATGGAATTTTGCGAAGGCTTGCTTAAAGATGTCCCAATTTTTGCCTGGATCGATCTTTGATATTTAAGTATACATGTCTTTTCTCTTATACAAAGTTTTATTGATTAACTTTCATATTAGATTTATAGCATTGCAATAATCCAGAAGATCAAATAAACATTACTTTCAAAATAAAATAAAATACAAAAGCTTACAACCTCAGGTATCTTGGCTTGGTTAACCTTTGCACAATCAAATGAAAATGAAATCTCTTCAGAGAAAACTGGAGGAACTGAGGGGGAAAAATGAAGTTTTTCAATAGTAATATTAATAAGGGTGCTTCTTTGTTATAGGAGCCTTGATAAGAGAGAAAATGGCAAAGTTGAATTTGGCGAGAAAAGCGAAAATTTCAAAAGCACTTTAGTACAGCTTTCATTTACATTTAAAAAAATCATCAGATTTTTACAAGTTTATGAAATAACTATCAATGTGTCAAATTCACAAACAATTTGTTTTATATTTACATCACTTAATACATACACTAATAAGCAAATGGTTTAATTTATACATAAATAAATCATATAATAACACAATACAAAATATATAGAGTCATATAAGATAAAAAATTTTCATTGGTCGCCATTTCACTTTCGTGATCGTTTATAATATTTGGCATGAAATGAGATATGCCAAGGCCCCTATAAGAAAGAAGTACCTTAATAAGTATAAATTTAAATTAAAAACTAAACATTGATACTTATTTACTATTTTATCATTTGCATAAACCAACATTATAAAATAATAATAAAAAAAAAATTGTAAAAAATAAATACCACAGTACTTGTCAGGCTTACTGGCAGTGTTTATTGCCAAACAATATAGCAAAACTAAATGAATAACCAAAACAAAAATAATATGAATTGTGAAATCTGTTTTTGGTTGACGAGAAATCATTTTTTAAATTCCCTATTCTCAATTTACAATCAAGTGAAAATGAAGCTATTACATTCTTCTATGAAAGGAGTATTTTACCAGTTATATACCACATCGGAAACAATATAGAGATGCATTGTGAAAAGTTGCCAAAAAAAAAAAAAAAAAAAAGGAAAGGCATTTACATCTGCAACTGGTTCGTCACTTCAAAATTCCATTTGTGACAGTGGTACTTTATGTTAGCCGGATGCCAGTGATGTATATATATATGTATGTATATATACAAACACACACACACACACATATATATATATATATGGGTCATTCTAAAAATATGTGTACATTTGATGCTTCAATAAATTTTTTTCAAAATCATATAATCTAAATATAATTGATGTCAAATGTTAATAAATGGATTGAATTTATCTATATTCTAAAAAATAATTTTCTCAACTTAATATTAGTACATGATTTTTATGGCTTTTTGCTTGGTAGTGGGAGATTTTGTCCGCTCTGTTACATAGCTAAATATTGCATTAAATTACGTAAATTAACTTATTTTTCAAACTTTTTTGTGCAACGTAGCCAAATTAACATTTATTTCATATAAATGCAATAAATAAAAGTTTATGATAAAATGTGAATTTACTGTATATTGTTATTTCTCTTATTCTTTAACAAAAATTTTAAAAATATTGTGTGTAAAAAGTAGATTTTCACATCAAGTAAAAATATTTAAAATCAGAATCATAATATTCTGGGAACACATTTCACAGTTCTAAACTAATTCAAATTTCAATTGAAATATTTTTTTTGCTATCAGGAAAAAACTCTTTTGTAACAGAGTTGTCATCATTTTAACAGAGTGGACAAAGTTGTAATAAAAGAGAACACATCTATAACACTTATGCAAGAAAAATAAGTAAACAGCAGTTTACTTTTGCAAATTTTCTATTTAATAGTTTAATTTCAGTTCATTCATAATTTCAGTTTATCTATTTCAATTTTCAAACAAAAACAGGACACCTTTCTGTAAAGGAATATCCCATTTCCTGTAGTGGACATTTGGTGAACAACCATGGTAAAATAAGTAATAAAAATAATTCAGAGAGTATATTGACCGGAAATGACATTTTCAAAACTATGAGTTAGTTCAACAACCTATTCTATTGCAATAATCTTCACTCTATTGCACATGCAGCATAATAGAGTGGACAATTAAGACTAAAAAAAGCCCCGTAATCTCAAATAAAAAGTAATAAATAAGAAACTAATCTAATCTGAAAAAAAAAAGTTCTTAAATTGCTATTCAGTAGGTGATTGTAAGTAAAAACATTATTTTTAGTTATTAATATAAGTATAACATACATAGTAGACATTCAATAACGCAAATTAACTATCAAAGAAAACAAGTAAAAATACATTTTGCATAATTTTTACTTAATTTTACAATTTTAAATAATTCAGAGGCTATATTGAGCAGAAATAACATTTACAAAACTATATTTTAGTTCAATTATCAATTTTACTGCAATATTGTCCACTCTGTTACCCTGCATGTGCAACAGAATGGACAAAAAAGCCCTATTAAGCCTAAACATAAAGCAATAAGTATTAAAAAAAAATCTAATCTGAAAAAAATAATTCTTAAAATACTATGCAATGAGTGATTTTAAGAAAAAAAAACATTATTTTTAATAATTAATATAAGTGTTTGCCAGTAAAATTAACAACTACCAATATCATTATCAAAGTTACATAATTTGATTTGATTTTTTTTTTTTTAAGGTTAAGTTTTTAGTGAAAAAAAAAAAAAAAAAAACAATATATCACCAACAAGGTATGAAGTAGTAATAATTCTAGCATTGGAAGAAAAGATGAAACTTCTAATTACCAGAACATATAAATACAAATTTAAGCAAACTTTATATTAACAAAGCTAACCTCTTTTCTTCATGGCTGATATCCGAGGGACCATCAAGAAATCCATTATACCATCAGTTAAAAATTGTCTGGATCTGTGCCAAGTAGGGAGGCAAAAAACTCTACAAATAAGTTTCAGCTGCTCCATTGGCAAACTAAAATGAATAGAGATACAAATGTAAATATATTCAGAAAAAGGAAGAAATATTAAATAATATTATTACATACTTTGAAGAAAACAATTAGGGAAATTCTACTATAATTTATTCAAGATGATGAGAGAGACTCCAAGTCAACATAAGGGTTGCAAATTTATGTCAGGGAGTTCCAGTTTTACACTTTTATTACTGATTTGGTGATTTTATAAAACAAATAAATATTTTTTAAAAAACAGTCTATTTTCATTTTGAATAGACTGTGGCAACAATTTTGGGTTTACCATACAGTTTTAAAATGTACAAACACATAAACAATACATACAGAAATGGTAATGAAAGTGGAGTTAGGCACTACAGCTCCTTCATAGATTGTAAAGCCATAGAGTTTAGTATGGTACAAATAAATAAATAAATAAAAATTAATATACCGATATATTATTGTACTATATGGTATTGCAGATGCAGATATATTAAACTGAAGTATCGTGAGCTTCCCACTTAAAGAACTAAATAGATATTTAAAAGTAAAATAACAAACTAATGAAAATTTATAAGAAATACTGAATAAAAAAGTGTCATCATTTGTAATATATATATATATAATATATATATACATATGCACAGTGATACAATATTTCAATTCAAAATAAAATACAAATAAGCTGAATAGTAAAAAAAAATGGGTAAAGCTTACACAGATAATATCCTAACTCTATACACGTAGTTGGGTGTCCCAACTTCACATTTCAGTCCACTGAACTCTAAAATATTTCGACGCATTTTAGTTCTCTGAAAAAGAAAAGCAGCAGCTATATTTTAAAAATAACATATTTAATTACACTATCATTCAAAAATTAAGTTTAGGAGCTCAAATGATCATTTTATATAAATAAAATTGAGTTTGTAGGTTAAGCTGGAATCAAATTTTTTAAAAAATGTTATAAGTATCTGTATTAACATACTATAATGTGTTTTCAAAAGTTTTGTTTTTTACCTTTTAATTCATACCAAACAAAGTCTACACTGTGCACTTACTTTTCAAACTTCAGAAAATAACTGTTGCAGCTTTCGAAAAGCATGAAGATAATTAGAAATAATGACAAGAGTACTTACTAACACATACACATTTATTCTTCAGCAAATAAATATAATTTCAAAAGTCACAGTTACAATTAAAATACAACGCTGAAAGTACAGTTAATCTGAACTTAAAAATAAAATGAAAATAAGCATTTTTTAAAATATACTTTAAATTAACATAAAAATCACACTCCATAAATTAAGATATAAATATTTTTAGGTCAAAATTCAAACTAAAAAATATTTAATTAATTTAAATATTAATCATTAAAAATTAAAGAGTTTTGCAGCTTGCATTCACAGCATAACTTAAAAAATTCTCTGCATACTATCACCATCATTCGGTGTATAAATAGATTAGCTGTGCCAACAAATCAAAGAAAAATAAATGGCATTCACTTGAAGAATTTGCATAACATATGTATATCCATAAGAACAAACAAACAAACAAAAAAAATAACAATTACAACCTTCCAGTTTTTTAAAAACACATTAACATTGACAATGAAAGATAATCATTCAGTTTTGAATTCTGCAAGTCCTTCCATAGATATCCTTGTCATTTTTCCAGAAAGTTTACATACAGGGCAGTTAATTTTTGTAGGAAAAATAAAAAAACAGTACTTTAATATGTTAACTGCCATATGACATGCCGATCACTGTATGCATTTCTGAATGAATGCACCATACAACAGCCACATACCATAATCGGTATTGACAATTTAGTGATTTTTTTTATTTAAAATATCTACTAGAATTTTTTAAAAGCAATTTTTTCTTTATTGGCAGACATTTTGAATTTAAAAAATGCACTAATCTGGATAATGTCATGACTTCAGATTTGCAAAGAATAAATGTATGGATGGTAGTTAATGTGTTAAAAAAGAACAGAATTATATCATTTGCATGGCTGTGGCATTTTCATACAAAAACTATCTTTAATTAAACATAAAAAGTTTTATAAAGGCTTTAATAACAAGACATAAGAATCAAATGCTAGAGCAATCAAAGAAGCATAAAAAACTGATAAATCTACCAATTTATCACAAGGCAGGCATTTTAAAATTAAATGATGTGAACCTTTTTTTTTTTTTTTTTAAGTTTTAATGCTGGACTACAAACTTTAGAAATAAATTCCTTTTAAATGCATAGCCAAATTCAGAAATGACCTTTGATTCCCTACTGCCAAACTGCCAATTATGAAATTTTTTAAAATATAGTTTTAAAAAATTAATAATGTTTTTATGCCATATTATTATCTGAATTTTCATCTATAGACATAAGTTTTGAAAATAGGTGGAAAAGAATATTTACGAAAACACATTGAAAGAAATACAATTTGAAAAGAAGTAAGAATCATTTGGTGGGCAAATATCTCTATCATTTTTTAAATCATATATATTATTTCTGATGCCAACAACCTTTTTCCTATGCACATACAAATCGTACAACGAATGAATAAAGTATCACAGAAAAAGTTTTTGAACAGGCTTTGACATAGTGTACTCACATTTTGTTAAAAGACGTTGTTTGATTTAAAAAACACAGTTAATTAAAAATTAATGAAAAACATATCAGCAAATATAAAATATTACAAAATGAAAGCCTCACATGGGTGCACTGGTATCCTGCCAATGATAAAAGTATTAATATTAATTAATTTATAGAAAAAATATTACCTCATCAACATCTAAAAATAACAAACGGTGCAAAAGCTCAATAAATGCATCAGATGCTGCTTCAATATTAGCAATCACTAAAAAGAAATAAAAATGATAAATAAAAAGTTTAGCATAAATGCATATTATGTATAAACAAAATTAGTAAATTATATTAAATGTAGTTTTAGTTGAAATTACAAATAAAATACTGAGACTATCTATATTTATAAAGCAACTTTATGAAACATAACTAATAAATTGGATACATTACTATAAATAATGTTTTTGAAATCTTGTAACTATAATCTACAAACTAGTCGGATGTGCCAATTCCAAAACTTTCTTCTATCTCAGTCATGTTAATACTTCAAAATTCGCTAACACATTGCCAATAAAATCAATATTTTTCGTCATTCTGTTGTACGTCAGCTTCTTGCGAATCGTCTGGTTACCGGGATGCGATCAACCTAAACTACGAAAAGTCCTTCTTGCCAGTACCGACAGGCACAGATAGCCTCCCTATTCCTTGGTTTTACAATTTTAGCTAATTTTACTGGAAAACACGAAGGTAAAATGCATGGAACCTAATTAAAGAAGATTCAATCCCAGTTCTCGTCAACATTGAATTTGAATGAGAATATCGCCAAATTAGTCCTCTACAGCCAAGTTGGCTTCATTTATGGCAACCTATTTTGGTTGCCAAATTTGGCAGTATTTTGCCAACTGTTGCCAAGTTTGGCGAGAATTTAACGTTGGCGAATATAAATATATAGTGATGAAAGAAAATTTGCCGAAACCATGTTAGCTAAAACTCATAAATTAAACCTGTTTAAGGATGAATTCTGCTGTCTTGTTTGAAAATGTCAGCCACCCTAAAATTTCAAACTGCTATATCTCAGCCATTTTTTAAGATAGAGGCAAAACAAAAATTGTTTCGGATTCTCCGGATCAAGGCCGAATATTTAACGGAAAAAACTTATAGGATTTCTAATTTTTTGTACATCTTTTTGAATTTGAAATCTTTAAATGGCTATCACAGCGCCCCCTTTCGTCGAAATATCCCCAAATTCTGATAGAACCTGCGTGCCATAGCCAAAAACATAAAAATAAAATGTGGTTCAATTTGAAGCATAACTTCATACACTTTTCGATGATACAATAGTGAAAATGGAACAAAAATATCAATCAATGCGCCCCCTTTCGTCGAAATATCCCCAAATTCTGATAAAACCTGCATAAACCAAAAACATAAAAATAAAATGTGGTTCAATTTGAAGCATAACTTCACACACTTTTCGATGATACAATAGTGAAAATGAACAAAAATATCGATCACAGCGCCCCCTTTCGTCGAAATATCCTCAAATTCTGATAGAACCTGCTTGCCATAGCCAAAAACATTGAAAAAAAATGTGGTTCAATTTGAAGCATAACTTCATACACTTTTAGATGGTACATTAGTGAAAATGGAACAAAAATATCGATCACAGCACCTCCTTTCGTCGAAATATCCCCAAATTCTAATAGAACCTGCTTGCCATAGCCAAAAACATAGAAAAAAATTAGGTTCAATTTGAAGCCTAACTTCATACACTTTTCGATCATACAATGAAGACAGACAGACATTTTGTAAAAACATGTTTTTCAGAATATCTGACCCCTAAAACGTATAAATCCGTCGAAAACCGGAAGTCGAAAAAAATTTCAATTACAATACTTTCTTCTATTATAGATAGAAGAAATTAATAAAAAACATCCTCATAAATATATACTGAAAAAAATATATAAAGAAATTGCAACTAAAATAATCTAGCTATTTAGAAAAAAAAAAAAAAAAAACATGAAAGGTACTATTCTTCCCTATAGCGCATTAACATTAGATATAAAAGACTATATTACCTGCCCGAATATACTTTAATTTTATTCCGTTCCCATCTAAGAAGAAAACAGGTTTTGTCCATGGTGCTGTTAAATCCACTTCTAAGAGAGGAATATAAAAATTAACATTATATTTAAAAGCCTTTATAGATCTAGAAATACTCGAAACTGTCTAAAAATACTTTGACATTATTTAATCAAAATTTTAATTTCAATACCACACTAAATACTAATTATAACAAAACAACAATATAACAAAATTTATTCATAATCAACTAGCACATAAATTTTTCTCAGAGGTTTTGAAAGTATTTTATTGTATTAGTAGTAGAAGATACTGTTCTTTAAATAGAAGGTGTTCTAATTCAAAAAGTAGCAACATCCAGAATTAAAGATGACAGATTTTACATTCTTTTGCTGGTTCATTATGAGAGTAGTAAAATTAAATACTTTTGAAATTTTGGGATACAAAATAAAGTAGTATTTATCTACTAATGGATCATTCCAAAGAATTTCCACAAACAGGAATTGTTGCACCATTTTTTCCCATAATTTGTATGTGGAAACCTATACAGAAAAGAAATTAATATGCATTTGCAAAAATTTTCTATCTTTAAAACATTTTTAATTAGAAGAGGTTAAAAACTGCAATTTTACAAAATTCAAAGGTTTTAAAAAATATCTTGCATATTTTCTGAACTAGTAGAGATAAAAGAAAAAGCTAAAAAAGATCTGAAATATGCAAAATTTTTTCTAATAGATCATGTAATTATTGTAGATTTATCTGCATTTTTTTAAACTGCATACTTTAAAAAAATACTGATATATTAGTCAAAATGCCAGTTTTTGAAAAATTATAACTCATGAAGGGAAAGAGATAACAATATGCATTTTTTTAATGTGTTATTACTACCTCTGAACATGAGCAGAAAAAAAAAAAAAAGCTGACTGCTAACTTTTTTCCTCTTGAATTATAACAAGTTAAATGTTGAAAATATTAAAAAAACAGCATTTTCAACAACTTGTAACTCAAAAAGGGAAGTGATATTCATATGCGATTTGACAAGGAAGGATATCTCTATATAGTCTGTAATCTCTAAGTCATTTTTTATTTTTACAATCGGTCTAAGAGATATACAGTGTTGAAATTGCAGAAATGACAGACAGCTATGAATAAGAAGAACATTTAGAAACAAGAAACATTTTATTAAATAATTTTTCTGAATTTAGTTAGAAAAATACTTCTGAAATTCACTGTATTGTTAAGTAAACTAATTACAGACAGTATAAAGACAGTTCCTTCCTTGCCAAATCGTATATGAACACCACATCCTGCTTTTGAGTTACAAGCTATCGAAAATGTTGATTTTAGAAAATTTTTAATCTTTAAATTGTTATACTTCAAGAGCGAAAAGAGATAATTTGTGTTTGCTTTTTTTTTTTTTTTTGAGCATGTTTGGAAGAAGTAATAACATATATATAAAATGCATACTGTTATATATTTTACTTCATGAGATTATAAAGATTTTCAAAAACTGGTATTTAGAGTGATATTTCAGTATATTTTTAAGTACAAATGAAAACAACAAAAACAGATAAATCTACTACAATTACAGGATTTGATTGAAAAAAGTGTGCAGATTTCAGATCTTTTTGAAATTTTTCTCATCTCTATTAGTTGAAAAAATATGTAAAATTTTATAAACCTTTGAATTAACATCACAGTTTTCGACCTTCTCTAATTAAAAAGTTTTTTTCCAAATAGATTTTAACTTATTTTCTATATAATTTTTCCCATACAAAGTAGAGGAGAAATAAAAAATGTGACAGAAACAAAAGAGAAAAAAAAATGTCAAAATTCTGTGGAATGACACTAATGTGAATTTTACAGATAAGTTAATAAATTTATGAACACCAGTCACCTACGTTATGCTACTTAAAAACTACAAAAAGAGCCAATGCTTTTTTAAAATTTTTGTTACCCCAATGTCACACATTCAAATTATGACATAAATTATATATTTTTATTTATTGACTTATTATTAATTTATTTACTACTATAAAGTTTTTGCATGCAATGTTATTGTCGCAATGCTCTGTACTGTTGGCACAGTTTTATTAAGATGAACTCCTAAAAAATTAAGATAAAATTAGCGAATCCTCTTAAAAGAAGCTTTTTTGCAGAGTAGTAGCTGGTATGGTCATTGTCTAGGGTTAATTCAGTAGATTTCTTATAAAGATTATTCATCTGAAAATGTAATACAATCTATCCTTGATATCTTAAAGTTCTTTTTTTTCACATTCTTTAGTATTTCAAAAATAAATAATGTTTTGTATTTTCAGGATTAAATTATTGTACTTTCTTCTAACTATCTCAAAACATAAAATTTGCTATCTTAAATATTTGATTTAGTAAAATTGTCTTGAATCTTGAAATATCATTTTTTTTTTTTTTTTTTTTTTTTTTGCAACTTGGATTTTGATAAGGTATGTTGTTACACACAATATGTTTCTTTTATTTGACAATGCAACACAACCAAAACTTTGGTAAAGTTTGCATTTATATCTTTAAATTTTAAGAAATTAATTTATTCACAGATAATGCTTCATAATTTTATTACATCATGTTTTATGTTGTCAATTTGTATTCATCGTCACATCCAAATCTACTTTAAAATAAACATTATTATCAACCACTATCTTGAACTCCCATCACTTTCTCTCTCTTTTCTGGGAGATATTGACATTCAACTGCATATTAACCATTTATCTATGTATGTTACAAACATGCATATTTTTAAAAACTTTTATTTATTTATTTTCAAAATTGGCTTCAACCGTGACTTTTTTATGCATGCTTTTAGTAAAAAAATTATATCTCTTACACTAAACAAAATCTTGCAATCCATTGCCAAGTTCAGAAATATTCATAAAATTTCTAATAAAAAAATTTAAGCTTTTTTTAGTTGCTAAAATAATCCTAAAATGAGATTGCTAAGTGACTAATATTCATTTGAATAAGCTATCCCAAAAATGCCATTTTTCTAACTAAAATATTTTAATCTAAAGAAGCAGTGATATACACTTAATAAATAACAAATAACAAACAAAACATCAAAAAATACATTTATTGTGAGGCATCTTCATATAACTATATACTTAATAAAAACTTGTTCATGTAACAGCCATTTAACATTTAAATTCAGCTTTATTTTATATCATGTCCTAATTACAATACTTACTAGAAACTGGAGAGGAAAACTGTGGAAAACAAGGTCCTTCACAATCCTCCTGCTATAATAAATAAACATAGAGTAAATAGCATTTAAAAAAGTATAAAATTAAAAATAACTTCATTTATCTCATTTAAAACAAAAATTTAAATTCTTAATAATTTTTAATCTGATTTCAAATTAAAATCTTAATAAAATTTATCTTTGAACTTTAAAGATTCAAAAAGATGCCTTTATTATTGATTTGGAAAATGATAATTTTAGAGCTGTATTTGATGTCAATATCACATCAGTGGACATTTAAAATTTTGCACAGGATCTTAAAACACACTACCGTAATATTATATCAATGCTATTTACAGAGGCACTAAAAATTTGTCATGTTTACCACATTTTTTATGAAAAACATTTACCTAACATGAGTATTTAAAAAATAATTATTATACTCTTTTTTTTTTTTTTTTTTTATATATTCTACTTTTTAGTGCAATAATATTCATTTAATACATTCAAGTATTGTACTTTTCTATTCATGTAAGCCCTATATTCAAAGGGATTTTTGGTACATCTCAGATGATGTGGTCTGCCACTTAATTTTAATTTCATTAAACTTAGGCTAGTAATTATGACAACGGTAAAAGTTAAATTAAATATATTTAACTAAAACACATTTTATTCAAATAAAGAATCTCATAAACCACAATAACAAAGAAAAAGTTTAAATTTTGAAAAACATTTGCCTTTTATCTTCCCACTGAAATACCCATAACATTATAATAAGATATAAAATGCTGATATAAAATGCCTTTGTGAAGTAGGATATTTAAAATAAGAGAGAAACTACAGGTAAAAAGGCACAAACAAATTTAATGAAAAACATCTAAAAGCAGACAGCTATTTCTAGTAGTGATGGGATATTCAAATGTACAGAATGTCTGAGTTTTAAATACAGCCAAGTTTTTGAGTGGTCTCAATGTCAGACAAGAGTATTCAAATAAATGCCACCTAGCACTCGTGTTGACAACGAAAACTGCAATTAATCGCTATTTTCAGTTCTCATAGCTCAAGTTTTCTATGGTCTCATAAGAAGCGCTAGTGAATGCTAGTATTCAAATAGTAGATTATTTGGTGTTGTTCAAGATAATTTTCTCCATAACAGCTTGCGGTTAGTAGTATGATCAGTGTTATTTTAATTTAATTTTATTTTTTCAAGTGTGTTATCAATTCAGCTAAGCAAAACATTTTTTTTTTAAATTAAAAAGCATATGAATTTAAATTTCAGTAAATGATTATAAAGCATAAAATTCTGTAAATTTTTATTTAAGCTTCAAATTTTATTAATTCTTTAAAAAGATACCCAAAAATAATTATTCATAGCAGAAAATTCACGATTTGAAAAAGAAATTTTTTCTTGATTATCGTAATTAAAGAAAAAAGGCTTATTCATGCAAGGAAGGATCACTCCCCTCTTCCCCATCCAATTCCTAAATCTTAAAAAATAATAAGATATAATGTGAAATACTAAGAGACATGGGCACCGGAAGAAAGAAATCTAGGGAGGGACAAGACTTTGGAACGCATGTACCTATGTCCTACAGCCTAGTTTGCTTTTTAAAAATGTAAAATAGAAACATGAATTATTCATAAAGAAAAATTCACAATTTGAAAAAGAAATATTTTCTTGATTATGGTAATTAAAGAAAAACAGCTTATTCATGCAAGGAAGGATCGCCTCTCCCTTTCCCCCAATTCCTAAATCTTAAAAAAATAATAAGGTATAATGTGAAATACTAAGAGACATTGGCACCAGCAGAAAAAAATCTAGGGAGGGGCAAGATTTTGGAACACATGGGCCTATGTCCCACAGTCCAGTTTTCTTTTTAAAAATGCAAAATTTAAACATGAAATAAGAAAAAACTGAACTAAGAATTTTTTTGTCAGAATTCCATGTGCAAGACAATTTTTAAACATATTAACATACAAAGCAATACAAAAATTTAACAATTAGAAATATTAAATATTTTAAAATAAATTTGTACCAACATTTTTCAAAGTGGAGAATTGAAACAGTTCTTTTTTTCCATCAGGGGGGCTCTGAATGTTTAAGATAAGTCTGAAACACATGAACATTAGAAGGAAAACAAAATTAAAAATTACACTGGGAAAAGGGTTTTGAAACAGTTCTTTTATTTTCTTTCCGTCAGGGGGGCTCTCAAATCCTGAACTCCTGTTTAAGATAAGTTTGAAACACATGAACATTAAAAGGAAAACCAAATAAAAAATTACATTAAGGAAATGGGAGGGGGGGGGGGATTCAGGGGATAAAATCCCCCTGACAAAAAATTATTAGTTCTTTTTTCACTCTTAATGTTTAGTTATTCAAAAGTCACCCAGGAAGAATAGATTTTATTATAATTTTTTTATTAAATAAGGCGGATATTATTATTCAGAAATAACGATACTCAAATTCAGAAACCCTGGAAATACTTTTTTTTTTTTTTTTTTTTTTTTTAATAGAAATATAATTTTATCAATAATTAAATAAAAATTGATAGCTGTCCAGCTTCAGAAAATACACGTTCTGTTCCAAAAATAGAAAGATATTTGAGATGAAATTCTGAGTGCTATTCAGTGGTACAGTCATAAAACGACCAGAGGATATACAGTATAAGCAGAGGGTATGTGAATTAGAATGTATGCTATAGCTTTACCTGAGAAACAGTGGGTATATGAAGTTTCTTAAAAAAATCCAGAAGGTGTATACCACTGTATACCCCCACTGTACCCCTGGTGCTATTCTATAAACCACCAGATGTTGCCTATTGTCTTTCTGAATGTATAATTGCATTGTCAATCATTTTTTTGTACTGATTTTAACTGGTGACAGTCCATTGTCACAATAACATTGAATCATTAAGGGTTATTCCATAATCTCTTTTCTTATAGAAATTACCTTGGACCCAGCAGCAAGAAACTTGAAATATTTCTGGACTGATAGAGATTAATTATTGTGGACTGATTAGTGGTCCCCATTTTCAATGAAAAACAGACATCTGCTTTTAGATGTTTTTAATTGCACTTAGTTGTGCATTTTATACACAGTTTCTCTCTTCTTTTAAATACTCACGAAACTGCTAATATGGGAGCCAAATTTGAAATTTGTCATTTCTTGTTCTTATAGTGACAGTTTGATAAGTGTTTTAGCCCAAAGAATATTTCATTCCTTCAAAATGTGGATCTTTTTTTGATGTTAAAGCATTTATTAATTTTTTACTTTAGTGCATTCATTTAGAAACAATTTCAAAAATATTTTATTATACACATATTGTAAAGCTACATAAAGCATAGAAAAAGTACCTGGAAATTTTTACCACCACCATATGGAGAAGATGATTCTACTTTTTCCATTTTCTAAAGATTAAGAGAAAAACTAATTTAAGTCTAACATAACATAAATAACTCAGAATGTTCTGTAAAGTCTTAAATGTTTTTTAATAAAAGAAATATACAGAAATAAAAGTAACAAAATTAAATTCCTAATACATTTGACATGACATAGCTTTACATAGTAAATACACCTTTTAAAAACAATCATTTCATTATACATAATTTATTTACAAGGAAATTTTCCACTAGACTGAAAACTCTTATTACTTTCTTCTATAATCCTTATATATTATTTCTCCTGTCAACATCCCTTTTACTCAGAAAATATGAAACGCAGAACAACGAATGAGATACCATATGAAAGGTTTTAGAACAGGCTTCTGACATAGCTCGCTTAACAATTCGTTAAAACATGTTTTTGATTAAAATTTGCTAAAATTAAAAAATTAAATCGACATTGTTTTCATTAAAGAAATAAAAGGTTTTCCTGAACTTATTGTTGCCAAAAAAATAAAATACCACATTATATGATGCTCATAGCAATTATTATAAAAAACACCGCACGGGTTTATTTTATACTTATGATTAAAAAGCTAAATTGAAATTGAAATGTTTAGATTTATATTTCTAAATCCCACGGTTTTTCCGAAGCGGATGACGTCATCCTCTAATGCAGTCAAAATACGATTGTTAATTTTTTTTCTCGCGCGTGCCTTTAGCAATCTTGGATCAGTTTTTAGTCTAACTTTGATGGAATAAATTAGATGATATTCTGGCTTGACTAACAACTAAATGTTGTTTGCAGATATTTTTATCGTTGCTTTTTCTTTAGAAGTTTAAACATGCATCTAATAAATATTGCATATTGATAAAAAAATGATACTTCTCTATTATCCCGTCGACCACTTTTCATAACAAAAAACTATCGCCAAATAAACGGGAGAACGTTGCCATTGGAATATCAAAAAATAAATAAAATATAAGAATTTAAGGACACAATTGTTATTTTAATTAATAAAATAACTACTAAATCAGTAAAACATAATGAAAAATACACGCAAATGTCGAATGTAATACCACTAGATGACGTAACAAACACGCATAATGATTCTGACATCAAGTAAATGGGACTGCATTTTTGGCGTTTAATCTTACAGTTTGGCGGTAGTTTTTTGTTATGAAAAGCGGTCGACGGGTTAATAGAGAAGTACCTAAAAAATATTAGATTTCAGTGCAAAATCTTCGCACGGGCCCTCTGGTCATAAGAAGAAAGCACTAAAATCGAAAAATTTTCCACTTTTGTTTTTTGATGCATTTACACATTTTGAGGATGTCCTGTATATGGGTGCACCGAATATTCGGTATCTATTTGGTATTCGGCCATATTACCAAATATTCAGTAAGGCCAAATATCAAACTATTTGGTCTGCCAAATATCAAACTATTCTGTCTGCCGAATATCGAAATATTCAGCCAAACTGAATACTTAACATATATTTTTTTAAAACTCAGAATTCTACTTTTAATTGTTAACTAATAAAGATATTCAGAATAAGTAGAAGTAGAATTATATTTAAATAAGATAGATTGCTTTTATATTATTTATTTGCTGTTAGAAAAGTGTCACTTAAGAAAATTAACCATTAATGATGACCTTCACAGGAATTAATGATATGCAAGTTCCTGAATATTGTCTGGTAAATAATCTGTTTCTTGCTTTTTAACAAACTGGATGTTTCCAAACAAAACGGGAAAAACTTTCAGGGGTGATAATAGACATCAAAACAATTTTTGTCCAATGATTGGAATTCCAGGATTCAGTCAGAAATACAGTGTATCTTACTCCAGGTCAAACTTGAATTTTCGTTTGTTACTTTAATAATATTGAAGATATTGTAACTTATTTTCAACAGCTACTTTGATTTCTGTGAATGACAAGAAGTATGGGAAATTGCCACTATTCATATTTAAACAACATTGAGCTAGATATTCCTTTATTCAGAATGCAGCTGACAGTACATATACTGTGTCACTGACCAAAATTCTGCCATTTCCAATAACATCATCATATTTCATACAAGCAAAATTAATATCATGCAAATCTCGCTAAAGTATCTTCATAATTGTTAAAGTTGTGAGCAAAAATTCAGTTTCAGCTTGTGACATACCCTGTATTTTTGATGGAATAAGTGGATTGAGATGTTGTTTCTTGAACAATTTTTTTTTTTGTCTTGACCACATTAACTCCGTTGAAAGTTTGTTTCAAGATTTTAGGAACACCCTGCATGTTTACAAATTCTGAGAATAATCGTCCATTCCAGACACTGCTCTCTGGTGTTTTTAAAAACTTCCTTGCCAAATTAAAAGGAGCAGGAAAGTTATTCATGTTGATTTGCCATCATTTTAATAGATTGTATTGTTTTTCTTTAGTCCTTGCCTGACAAACACTATATCATTACAAAATGTTTCTTCTAATTCATTCAAAATTTTTCTTTGATTTTAAATGTAAGAAAATTTTATAAATTTATTTTCATTCACAGAAGAAGCCATGAAGTTTAAAGTTTTATTAATTAAAAAAGCTTTAAGACTACAGTGGGTGATCGGTTAACAAACTTAACCGTTCCAAAACAAAGTTCGCTAACCGAATTGTTCGTTAACCGATCAGAGATTTAGTATAGATTTGTATGGGAATTCAATTAATTCGTTCTTAAAAGCTAAATAATATATAAAAATTAATAATAAATTCTCCCTAAATTTGTTTAAATGTAATAATAATATAATAATGAAACACGCATTGCATACATACAGTGTTGTCCTTCCTTCAGTCATACTGTTTTTGAGTTTGTGAGGCATTAAATATTTGACAAAAGCTTATTTTTTCTTTCTGGAGTTTTCAATCTTCCCATTTTAATAGGGCTAATATACGTCCGTATTTAATATGGGCAGATCGCAGTTTCATGGCTTTGTGCATGTCGTTACGTACTTAAAATAAATCATATAAGTTTATTACTTTGACCTATCAAAAACTTCATTAGTTCTCTAAAAGATTATGTTTACTGCATAGCCCGATAAAGCTCCAGTGGAGCGTAGAGCCTGTTAATAATTTAGGAACTAAATTTCAGTTAAAATAATTAACTTGCAATTAAAAATATTTCTTTAAAAAAGGACACAAAGTATAAAAATTAATGTTTTTGTATTCTTCATTTTTAATCTGAGGGCCCTAAAATATAGGTCCTGAACCCCCAGGTGCCCTTGAATAAATTAGGCCATAAGTATACAACTGTTAAAATGTTCTCTAAGTCGATAATAGTAGATGCAATTAATACAGCTCTGCAAATCTGAAACACAGCATTGCTACTTCTTGGCTTTGTTTTGTTAGGTGTTCGTTAACCGAACATGTGTTCGTTATCCGAACATAAAATTCTCTCGCGAAAGTGTTCGTTAACCGATCTGTTCGTAAACCGAACAGTTCGTTAACCGATCACCCACTGTATTCTCTTCTTAAGTATAACATTCCAGCAAGAACTCAAAGAAGAGGTTTTTTTTAATGTAAAGGTTTCTTGTAAAAAAAGGTCTTGTTTGTAAAATGCAAGTATCTGTGTTAAATATTATGTAAAATTGTTTTATAATTTAACTTTTAATACTTTTAAACTCTGAAATATAAGAGTATTCAGCCAGCCGAATAGTTACTATTAGGTTGGCCGAATATCTGGTATTCAGTCTAATTGTTACTATTCGGCAAAAATCACTATTCTGTGCCTCCCTAGAACTGAACACGATTTGATTATTTTTGGAAAATGTCTGTTTGTTAGTGATACAAATTTTGTGGACGCTCTATGTAAAGGACTGATGCATAGAATTTCATAAACACTATGGCATGGGTGTATATCACCCAACAGGTAATGCTGCTAAGCTGCATCATTCACAATTTCCGTGATAGTTATATCTCAAGAACTAATACATGCAATTTCATAGAACTGCATATTCTTTTAGACCTTGACAGATGAATGGATGCTAATTAGGTTTTGGTGTATACTGCCAAAAGGTGGTGCTGCTACGCTGTGCTTTGCATGATTTTGTCTTTAGCTATATCTCAGCATCTATGGAATGGAATTTCATCAAACTTTATATTGAGTTACACCTTGAAATAAGTAGATACTAATTAGGTTTCAATGTAATAGCCCAACAGGTGGCGTTACTGTGCTGTATTTTTCAAGATTTCCATAATAATTATATCCTAGCATCTATGAGAGGGATTTTCATCAAATTTGGTATTCTGTTACACCTTGACATAAGTTGGTGCTAATTATGTTCAGGTACATCTTGCTCAACAAGTGGTGCTGTGCTGTGTTTTAAATGATTTCCATGATAGCTATCAGATCTCAGATTTTATGGGATAGAATTTTACCAAATTAGTAATGTAATATCTTTTTTTTTTAAATGTTACTTCAGCTGTGGCTTTGTTCATTCAATGGGGGGGGACTGTTATGTTGTCGTGCTTTTCACAACTTCCATAAAAGCTATAACATTAGCATATATGGGAAGGATTCACCAAATTTAACATGTAAGATAATAATTAAAAATTAAGTTGAATCAACAAGGTGTGCCACTAGGTTATAATTTTACAGTGAACATTATAGCGGTATTTCAGTTTCTACTAAGTGGAAATGCACCAAATTTTATATTTGAAGTTATTAATTAAATATATATATATACATATATATATAAGCAGTAACCATCACATCACAAACAAAACAGCCATATATTCGTGTGAACAGCGCCAGAAGCTGCATATTAGAACACACAAATTCAATATAATCCAGCAAAAACATGATTTTGGCCTGAACTAGCACCACCCCCCCTCACCAGAAACAAGACAACACAAGAAAACACTGTAGAAAATATATGTAAAAATAAACAGAAACAAGCTGCGGCCTCATCAGCAGTGGGTAAATTCAAAGGCAGCCAAGCATCCAAACAAAAAGATTAACAATTAGTGGCAGTGGGTTTCGGCCAGAGCGCTGCGTAGCAAAAAATTCAAAATGTACAGAAACATATTTGAATACTACTTAACAGACGCTCCCCCCACCGTACCCTACACCACAATATAAGCGAATGCTGTACCAAAATCACAATACTGAATCACCATAGTTGAAACAAATGTCTCTTCGAAAATACACACAACCAATTCAGCCACGTTGCCACAATTAAAAAAGTAAAACACGATAAACAAACCAAATCCGTTATTCAGTATACAATCCAGATTCGTTCGGTTTTATGATGATGGCTGTGTTTGTTGGTATCAGACGTGGAACGAATCTGGATTGTATACTGAATAACGGATTTGGTTTGTTTATCGTGTTTTACTTTTTTAATTGTGGCAACGTGGCTGAATTGGTTGTGTGTATTTTCGAAGAGACATTTGTTTCAACTATGGTGATTCAGTATTGTGATTTTGGTACAGCATTCGCTTATATTGTGGCGTAGGGTACGGTGGGGGGAGCGTCTGTTAAATAGTATTCAAATATGTTTCTGTACATTTTGAATTTTTTGCTACGCAGCGCTCTGGCCGAAACCCACTGCCACTAATTGTTAATCTTTTTGTTCGGATGCTTGGCTGCCTTTGAATTTACCCACTGCTGATGAGGCCGCAGCTTGTTTCTGTTTATTTTTACATATATTTTCTAGTGTTTTCTTGAGTTGTCTTGTTTCTGGTGAGGGGAGTGGTGCTAGTTCAGGCCAAAATCATGTTTTTGCTGGATTTTATATATATATATATATATATATATATATATATATAACCATAAATGAAACATTATCATAACACCAACTTAAACTATGAAATTATGATTTAGTATGTAATAATTAGTTGACAATGAAAGTATTCCCAAACACTCTGAATATATATATATATATATATATATATATATATATATATATATATATATATATATATACGTTCATCCAATTTTGTATTTAAATACCCAACATGGGATACTGTTGAAGTGTGCCTTTTTTTATTCACTGATCACTGTAACTCTGAGTTAAGTTCAATGAAATGCACACCATTTCTGTTGGTGTGTAATAGTGCTTTTAAAATTAAATACATTAGAATAATATAGAAGAAAGTTTTGTGATGGCCACAGCATTCATATTTTTAAAATGTTAAGATTTCATCAAATGAATATTAAATTGTTTTGAACATTGCATCACACATAAGAGAATTAAATCCATTAAAATTAAATCCATTAGAATAATATAGAAGAAAGTTTTGTGATGGCCACAGCATTCAATTTTTTTAAATGTTAATATTTCATCAAATGAATATTAAATTGTTTTGAAAATTTTGAATTGAACATTGCATCACACATAAGAGATTTAAGGATTGGATTTAAAATATTTATAAAACTATTTTAAAAATAAATTCAAGCATGATTATTCATGATATTTTATGCATAATTTTAATTGTTTTCCTTAGAATGTTACAAATTTAACTGTTAAATAAAATCCCATCCTTAAAGTTTATGACTACAGATGCTTTAAAAAAATTGAAGCAATAATAATAATAATAATAATAATAAGAGTAAATCAAACATACCATTTTGAAACAGGAAGGAAAAAAAAGTTATTCTTTTACTTTTTTTTCTGAAAAAGTAATTTAAAATAAAAAACAAAACAAACTCCATAACTTTTTAGAGGTGATATAAAAAGTTTACTATTTGTAGACTTACATGTATGCAATTTTATATTAAGATGCTGCTTACATAAATTTGGTCCACCAGCTTGCACACAAGTTTCAAACACAGATTTTGATTGGTTTCTATTCTACCACAGAGATATATTCTATAATGTATTTATTTATATATATAATTTTATAATTATACAGATATTGGTATATGTTGGCAAGTGACTTCAGGGTGCATAGAAGTACTTAATTTTTAGTACCACTATTTCTGAATAGTAATTTTTGCAGAATTATTCATTTAAATAAGATGAAAGACCTATTCGAAAATAGTGGTTCTGGAAAATAGGCACTTCTACGCACCCTAAAGAAAGTTCTAAAATGGCATCCCTGTTTTACAGTGATGGTGAATCTGGAGTTTAGTGAGTTCCTAGTACTTAATAGTAATCAAAAGAAAGTTTTAAAAAATCTTATTATTGTAGACTTACATGTATGCAATTTTATATTAAGATGAGATGCTGCTAACATAAATTTGGTCCACCAGCTTGCACAAAATTTTTAAATGCACATTTTGATTGCTTTCCCTTCTACCACAGATATAGTCTCTAATACATATATATATATATATATAATTTTATGATTATTCGAATATTGGTGTATGTTAGCAAGTGACTTCAGGATGCATAAAAAAATAGGCACTTAAACGCACCCTGGATATGAGGCCAACCAAAATTGTTCCCAATCGGACCCTGCATTTCCTAAGGCTGACCCTGAATAAAACTATATTAATTGCTTCTCAGATATGCACAACATGATCAAATAAAATATTTGAACCTCCCCCCACCCCCCTACTTCCACCAAATGGCATCCCTGTTTTACTGTGGTAGTGAATTCGGGTTTAGTGAGTTATCAGTGAACCTCCTAGTACTTAATAATAATCAAAAAGTAAGTTTTAAAAATTCTTATTATTGATTAATTAATTTTTAGGTACTGAATAAAGGTACAGAGTGGACTACAAACAGAACTTTAAATAAACACTAGAAGTAAAGTACATAACTATTTGACAGTTTTTTTTCAAAATTGTTTGAAAATATTTACATACCACTGGCATTTGAATTGGACTCTCAAAGACTTTTGTAGCAGGCATTCTTGAATTCTGAAGTTTATTGTCCATTACTTCTGAAACAATACACACATGTTATTTTATGTAAATACATAAAAATTGGTAAAATAGATAAACAAAATAAAATGAAAAAAAATTTTTAATTTTGTATAGATTTATACTAATGATTAAATTGCAAAGCAAAATATACCATAGAAAAAAAAAAAGATAAACTTGAAATTTTCTAAAGATTTACTAATGATTAAACTGCAAAGCAAAATACACAATAAAAGAAAAAGAAGATAAAAATAGTAGAATGGGACAGAATTAATTACCTGTAATATAGTCTTCAATATCTTTTTGCCTTGGGCACAGCAAAAAATTAATGATCCTGTCCATCATTTCCTCATTAGTTCCAGGCCGTAACCCTAACATAAAGCATAACTGCTGCAAGGCATTGTTGTTTAGCCTAAAAAGTTAAAATAAATAAATAAATAAAAAATAATATAATATATATATTATTTCATCTTAATAAAAGAATTTATGACAAAAATTATACAAAAATAAGCAATTATTAATGTAAAAAATTAAATTTATGTAATTAATAATTTTATTATTTTACTAATTTTTCTCTTTTTCTACAGCATAGTTCAAAATATTCTTTTTCTAATGGTATATTGCATTAGTTAATTGGATAAATGTAAGTTTAAAAAATATGGCTTTTCATACTTGAGACTTCAAAACTGGGATGACGAAGCTCAAAATATGGAACTTCCAAGGCTTGTACGCCTTTTAATAATTTATGAAACTTAATGACTTAAAATTTTTCTTGCATATGTATGTTATATTTTTTAATATTATAACGCACAAATTTTGCAATTTGTTAAAAAACAAAGTTTAAAAAAAAAAAAAAAAAAAAATTTAAATTGATTGAAAAATGCAAACTCAAAAGTAAAAACCAGATAAAATTTTCTATTAAATTAAATAATAATAAAAAAAATCTTTAAATGCATTATTTTAAAGACCATAAAACTTTTATATTTTTTGAGAAAAAGATACAAAATCAAAATCTGAATGTTGAACTTTAGTTTTAGCTGATGCAAGGAAAAAAGAAAGAAAGAAAGAAAGAAAAAATAGTTCTAATTCACACACATGCACACAAAACATTTATGGCCATATAATGCATACACACAAGGTCCCTTCTTATTGTTCACCAATGACTAATTAAAGGTATAGTTCCAATTGCAAAAATATTTCAAATATGAAAATCCCTTTACATAAAAATAGTAATTTTTTAAAAAGTTGCAAAATTTAAATTTTAATATGTTTCCTGAGTTTTATAAGTTACATTTAGAAAACTTTCTCCATGCTGTAAAAAGTAAAACAGCAAAATTTCTATTCTTCTATGAAAAAACTTACCGAGTTATGATACTTAAATTTTATGAATCTTCAGCATTTTCTTTCAGTAAAATCACGTTTTTCCATTTTTAATGCCAGTAACATTTTGAAAACCTCAAAATTTGATAAAATTTAAGTTATTATAACTTGGTAAGTTTTGGTATATGTATGGCACCTTTTGTTGCTGACATTTGTGTTAGAAATAATTCCTCATATTGGATTAAATTAGAATTTCTGCAACCACTCGAAAACACAGCTGTTCAAAAAAAGAAAATGCAACAGAAGTTTTTTCTTCCACTTAGTGCGATATCTCATGATATCTCATGAACAGATTCGCGAACATAAATATCTTGTTGACTATTATATCCAATTATCTTCAAATGCAGTACCCAACTTATCATCTTTAAAAGCGATTGTGAATCATTTAATGACTATTTTATTTTATATCATCAAATAATAAACAAAGTGAAAACATCCTTTAAAAGAACTTGTATAATTGGTGCAACAAGTAAGAAATCACAGCTAATTAGTGGTGTATTGTGATGTGGGCTCCTCTATTAGTGAAATATGCCAGAAAACTCCAATTAAAGAGAATCTCATGACTCTAAAAACAGTTCAAGGACAAAAAACATGAACATTCTCTTTCTTTCGGACTGAAAAACATTTAAGTTAATCTGCCTACAAAACTCATCCGGTCAACACATTTAAAAGGAGCGAATGGTTCTTGTAATTTCTAAAATATGAATATATTTTTGTAACTTACTAAATTGAATCTAAAATTTAAATTTAATTAACTGTAAAATTACATAATATATATCTTTTGCTTATACACAAAAATGACTTATTATTTCAGTCAATAATAATTTCATAAAACAGTTCTTTTATAGAAATATAGTCACAAAGGATTAATGTGACTTAATTACGAACATTGTGAACATGCCTGGATATTATGTTCTATCTTGGATACAACTATGTCAATCATCGAAAGAGAAGGTAGGACAATTCCATTTTCATTTCTCAATTATTGATCAGTCTCAATAGTTATGTTGTGGTGTTTTGGGGTTCTTTCTAAAACACAACTTACTTAAACTTAAAAAGCTCATTTATTACTCAATCTTCACTTGACAATTAAATATTTAGAAAAAAATAAGTATACCCTGATTAGCTCCACTGAAATCTGTTGCCATGGAAAAGGTAGCAAATTATATTAAACTAATCAAAATATCAAAACTTAAGAATCCGAATAGGTTAATACAACAATGATAATTTTGAACTCATCATTTTAAGACAATATTAAATGTAGTAAGGGGCAACAGATTTCTAAATCAAGTAGCATACTGGATTGCATAACGAACACCCAACTCCACTCCAACCCGATCAAGCTCAAATCTCCATACACATTAAATTAACAAAAGTGTAATCATCATATAATTTGGAAAAATGCAGACAACCTGAAATTCCTCCAATATGAGGACCAAAAGGGGAAAGAGTTAAATCCGTTAATAGAATAGGGATATGATGATGTACTAAAATTTTAGAACAACCATAGAGATTCTGAACAAGATCCGATCGGTTAACCAAGAATCGTATAGTGGTGTATAATGACTGGATATTTTTTTTTTTTTTTTTTTTTTTACTTTTTAAAATAAAACAATTTTGGTGTATATTTTAGAAAAACAATGTTTCTGAAAGAGGAGAGTTAAAGCTTAATTTAACATTTTATGAAATTAAATTTAATATTACTGTTTCACTTATTAATCTATCCATCCTTAAATCAAGATCAAAAATACGATTGTATAACATTGAGTGAACTTCAATTTATGTTCATTAAAACAGTCAGTTATGAATTTAAACTTAAGAAATTTTAAAGTCCTAATTTAATAAAGTTGAATTTTCTCTCCCTTTTTTTTTTTCTTTAATTAATCACAGAAAGGTTAGGCCATTCTTATAGGTCTACTGTGAATATAAAAAATTAATTATTTAGAGATTTATACAAAGAAAAACATACCAACTTTGATAATAAACAAAAAAAAAACACAATTTATTTGAACATTTAAAATAATGAAGCAACTAAGTTATCAAAAATAATCTTAATAAAACAATATGACAGCTGATCTTTTAAGTTGAAACCACTCACTGGTTACTTTTAAATTACACATCATATTTTTAAAATTACCATCATATTACCATTTAATGGTCGTTCAAACATACAAACATTATATATTAACCTACAGACTATTTCTGTTCATAATGTTTATTCTTATTGAAATTATCCAAAGATATTCATTTCACTTTTAAACTCTGGTATAGCAAACATATTTTTTTTTTTTTTTTTTTTTTTTTTTTTTAAAGAGGTACAAATAAATAAAAAGAAAAACTATGCAAATAGTACTTACAACAGGTAGAGAGTTCTACAATTTTAGTCAATGGGCACTTAGGAGCATTTCCTCCTTTTTCAAAATCTGATGAAGCACTTAAGGTGGAGTATTCAGGCTGGGGAAAAATTCAGACGTGGTTTCAAGCTAACATTCATCAATCCTCTCATCTCACTGCATCACTTGCCATCAACTACTAGGTCCATCATCTAGTCCGGAGGGGAAAATCGTTCTACGGTCCAGAACTTCACCGTCGGAGTCAGTAATTTCACCTTCCTGAAGCATGTGTTTTATTCGAAGATAGCCATCACTGTAACTCAGAACACTACGACTTCTAACGACCGGTTTAGTTCAATATCTATGATCACTTCTGATGGTTAAGAAGTCATAATCTTGGAGCGCCACTACGCCAAAAAAAAATAGGCTACACATATCTTCTTCTTAATTTCTCGTTAACAGTTATAGATCCGCAATTCGAAAATGCCCTTATAGCCTCTTTTCATCATAACATCATGATTTAGGATGGTTAATGTAGGGCCATCAATGCACCACTCTCAAAAAAAAAAATCTTCCAGAAACCTGTCCGCCTTCAACAACTTCGCGATCCAGCCCACAGGCCAATCTTCGAGCCCCGTAATAAGTCGAATTTTTTTTACGAGTCAAACGACAGGTCTCTTGGCCAAGCAACAAGTGTCGTAAACATTCATTCTCCCGCGCTGCTTGAAAAACGGGACCGATCCACTCTGCCAGGGGTACGGGAATGGAAACAAAAGGAAAAATGGACTCATCGTGAAGACTACAGCTTGCCGCTCCACTCTGCCGGCCGCTTCATGGGGGAAGGAAACCATGCATCACCCCCATGGCGTGTGCTGAAGGGGGGTCCTGTTAGCCTCTGTTTACATGGGCGCCAGCTATCCGCCTGATAGCAGAGCCAATTGAAGCCTGACGTAAACTTACAAAGCCTAATTGCGTGTATAGTACACTCATAAGATAACGTAATTCTTATACAGGGCGGTCGGTCATTCTTATATCAAAGTCAGACTAGATGACTCCAAATTTTCCACCTGTGCAGTCTACTGACAAAACATCCCTCCCTTGCTGTCTGCTTTTCGTATTTGAAAAACAGGAAGCTACGTTAGACTATAAACGTTGAAATTACTTTGCAAAAAGAAAAAGAAAGAAGAAAAAATAAAAACTGATTTTATTATAATTATTACAATTACTTTTATTTATTTAAATTTTTATTAGAAACAGAAAAAAAGAGTGCTTTTAAATAAATGTTGAGAAAGTGATTTAAATAATTAATGTAGATTAAAAAAAAAAAATTTGTTGAAACCAACCGTAACAAGATTGCTCCCCCCGGCTAATTAAAAAAAAATTTTTTTTGAGAAAACAAATTATTTTTTTGAAAGGTAACTTGGTACCACATGGCATGCTGGGACCTCAACACTGAAAAAACTGACCCACAAACACAGATCATACATCGATCCGGGACGGGATCCAGAGAGTTCACCGCTGAAATACCACCCTGACAATATATTCCGGATATATACAACCAGAGCTCGCACATCCGTAGAAACCATTACCTAAAATATTACCTGAAACATGACCATAAAAGAGTACTACCAGAGGAGGGACCACAAGGCTGATTTTACCACTAAAATGACCAAGATATTTTCTGCACCTGTAAAAGAACACATGTTCCACCTGATTGTGAAACCTCACTTCCCTACTACTGTCATTCCTACGCATAACTGCATCCTTCCTGAGACTTCTGGCAACAGAACTGTAAATAATACATAAATTGAATTTTGAAAAAAAAAAAAATTAGCCGAAAAAGAAGAGAAGTGCCCACTGATTAATTGTCACTATACTGCTTATATACATAACTTCAATAATTGGCATCACAGTATATTACAACACTATCTATTAATGTAAATAAGTACTAGTAATATCATAGTTACAACACTGTAAATGTCAATGAAATTTGTAAAACACATATTAATTCTATTATACAAAAATACACAAGAGCAACTGGTGACACACAAAAAAAAATATATACATATACATCTGTAAGACACAAATTATGGTATCACAGACCATGTTAGAGAATTACGCACACAATTGTAACAATTTTATATGAGAACACATGTTTGTTTTCGAACACAGTCTAATGATTCGGGATATTATGTAGATTTTACAAATGCACGTACAAGTAATGTGCATGGGAAAGAGTATCTCTGCCTCTGTGCTACTTACAGCAAAAAGCAGTTTCGGGCCTTTTGGGCACTACAGGGAAAACATTCCACAAAATAAAATAAAAAACAGGGGTGGTGACATATATCACCAGGAAGGAAAACACACATTCCACAAAAATAGGAAGTAGAATAAATAAAATAGTTAATTTTAGCACTTTTAGCCACACACAACAACATACAGGCATGTACATGAGACAGTATGTACTAGAAAAAGAAAAAGGGCCCACACTCCTTAAAGTTTAAGCTCAAATAAAACCACAAACTGTATAGTAAATAATAAATCTATCTAGTTAAAATGTAGAAATTAAAGTAAACACATACTTAAAAAGTTATATACAAAACACTGATGCATTAAAAAAAACTGAACTAAACAGATCTACCTCGGCAAAAGGGCATACAAAACACAACATCCTAAAAAAATTTTAAAGTAACAAAAATTACATTCGTTTCTTTTTTTTTTTTTGCAAAAATATACCCAAAATCTACGAACACGGGGTGTGGACGGGTATATACCACATAATCTACCATAAAACAGACAAAAACCTTAAGTATAGGCATAAAAAGGGTTAAAAATGCCTACATGAGAGTATCAACACACAACCAAAACAAACCTTTAATACGCTAGAAAAACTAAGTTCCGTTTTAAAAATGTAAAAAAAAAATAATTAAATATACATACACATTAACTAAACTATAAATAAATACAAATAAACAAGGTAAAATTGAATAAAAATGCTTGAATAACGAAAAAAGGTAGTTAGTATTTATAACTCGGACGGTCTCTTCTATCCCGTAGCGAATAGTCGGTTCTAGAAATCGATATTGAACGACTACTTCTATTCGATTTAGCAGCTGGACGAATCGATGAACGAGACCTGCGCGAATCACTGTGCTCAGCAGTTGAACTGCTTTCTGCCGTGGCTGAATTTTTACCTACGCGCATTTCACTGCCTTCTGCCGTTGCTAAATTTTTATTTACGCACATCTCGTTATTCTCTGCCGCTGCAATCTCCGGAGAAATGGGAGGTGGGGGAGAGGGATTTATGATTTCAGTCGCGTCGCTGTCCGTTTCCTCCACTTCCGGCGCTACCGGAGTTTCGTTATTGTTGACGTTCACTACTGCTGGTGCGCGGTTACTATCATATGGTGCCCAGGGAATGAATCGGTTACGCTTACACCTGCGTACAGGAGGAGAATCGCGCGGTTGGTGTGGTGAATCGATGGTCACGTTTTCAGTCGATCCCAGGCCAATTGTTCGTTTTGGTTTACTGGACCAGATGGGGAGTCTGTCTTTGAAAGAAGACAACCTGTCAACATGGACAACCTGACAATTTTTGGGATTAGCAACTAGCGCTATTTTAAAATTAACCTCATTTAGCTTCTCAATTATAGTAAAAGGACCATTATTTTGCTTGCTTAATTTTTTTGTATTACCAGGGGCGACTGTGGGTGTAAATAACCACACAAGATCTCCTATTTTAAAATTTTTATCAACAGCTGTCTTTTCACGGTATTTTTCCTGCTGCTCAGAAACTTTAATTAAATTACTATGTACTTCAGTGTATACTTTTTGAAGAGCTGGGATTAAGAGTTCGCAAAAAGAGGGTGCATCATTATAATTAAAAGAAGGTGGTTGAGAAAAGAGATTATATGGTAGATTCATATTTCTGCCATACATAACTGCAGCTGGGCTAAGTTTAGTTGAAGAGTGGACAGCTGAACGCATAGCTAGTAGTGCAAATTTGAGTTTAGTGTCCCAGTCAGATTGATTTTGGTTGACTATGTGACATAGTGCATTTTTAAGAGTACGATTCTGTCTCTCCACTTGCGAGTTGCCAGCCGGGTGATAAGATGAGGTCTTAATATGATTAATACCAAACATTTTATATACGTGCTCTATCGCATCTGAAATTAGATTCTTCGCGTTGTCCGTCATAATAAAACAGGGCGCACCATAGCGTGATATGAAATCAGCTAAAGTGTCCGCAATGACATCTGAAGTGGTTGAACTAACCGCATATGCTTCTGGCCACTTAGTAAATGAATCTATATATGCGACAATATACTTATTTCCCGAAAAAGTTTGCGGTAAGGGTCCAATGAGATCCAAATGAACCTTGTTCATGGGAAACTGGGGGGTCGGCATACGTTGCAGAGGGGCGAGCTGGTTCGCTCTATAAGCTCTCTTCTGCTGGCAACTAATACATGACTCCACTAGATGCTTGACATCTGACGACATTCCTGGCCAATAGAAGTGCTCACGAATGCGATCAATGGTCTTTTGAAAGGCTTGATGACAAGCCGCTAGGGACTCATGTGTTAGTGCAAAAACTTGAGTAACCAATTCTTTTGGCACGACTAACTTTACAGATTTATTCAAAATAGCTGACTCCCTTGTATCCTCACAAACTAAAATGTCATCTCTAAAAAAAAATTTCATGTATTTAGGAGCAATTTCTACACCTTGGTCTAGTTTTCTTGCAATCTCGCAGCATTTCTTGTCTGATTTTTGTAATTCACCAATTTTTTCAAGTAGATTAGAATGAGGCATAAAAGTAACTTCCTTTTCGACTTGTATACAAAAATTACAATTAACAGTATCATTGGAGTTATCATTGTTGACATACCTCGAAAGGAAATCTGCGACACTGTTACACTTACCTTTAACAAACTTGATTGTAAAATTAAAGTCTGAGAGAGTGCAGATCCATTTAGCCATGCGAGATGTAGGGTCGTGAATTTTTAACATAAATGTTAGAGGCGCATCGTCTGTATAGATGAAAAAATGGGTATTAGCAATGTAACATTTGAAGTGGGCAGTAGCCCAAACTAAAGCTAGTAATTCCCTTTCAGTGGTGGAGTAGCGGGTCTCAGCATCTTTCAATTTTCTGCTGGCAAAGGCAACAGGATGGAGCATGTTATTTTCATCTAATTGTGATAACACTGCCCCTAATGCTTCGCCACTGGCATCAGTATATAAATGGAATTCTTTCTCAAAAACAGGGAGTGCAAGACATGGTTTTGAAATAAGAGCCATTTTAAGGTCTTCAAATTCTTTCTGTGCATCTTCATTCCACGAAAATTTTCCTGTCTCTTTCGTTAAGTTGATTAGATTTTTAGCTCTCTTAGTAAAATCTGGTATAAATCTCCTATAGAAAGATAGAGTTCCAATAAATGACCTAACAGCCTTTCGGGTAGTTGGAGGTTTAAAATTTTCTATTACGGCAATATTTTTATTGATAGGTGATACTTGGCCACTACAAATCTCAAAACCTAGATATTGTATTTTATTCGAAAGGAAAGTGCATTTACTGGGCTTAAGTTTAAGTTTATGCAGTCTTAACCTTTCAAAGACCATGCTAAGCTTCTCAAAATGAGAATTAACATCACTGGAGGCAATTACAATGTCGTCGATATAAACAAGAATTCCAAGATTGCCTAAATCACCGAAAATAGCATTCATAAGTCTTTGGAAACTGTTACCTGAATTTGAGAGCCCAAAACAGTTACGGGTCCACTCAAAAAGTCCTTTGTGGGTGATTATAGCAGTTTTATGCCTATCCTCTGGGCGAATAACCTGTTGAAAAAACCCACTAGTTAAATCTAGCGTTGAAAAAAATTTAGCCCCACTTAAAGCATCAACAGAGTCGGTAATGTTAGGTATTGGGTAAGCATCTTTAACAAGATTTTTATTTAATCTTCTGTAGTCAACAGCAAGTCGATAGGAACCGTCTGATTTCCGAACCAGAATAACCGGAGAAGCAAATTCAGACATGGAAGGGGAAATTATGTCCACCTGTAACAAAGTATTAAGTTGGTCTTCCATTTCTTGACGTAATTTGTAGGGGACTCTATAAGCTTTGCCTTTAACTGGTTTATTTGAAGTTAAGTTAATTTCATGCGGGATTGTATCACAGCCGGGTAAATCTAAGACCGATGCTGCAAATACATCTTTGTTTTTGTCTAGAAAATTTTGCATTTTAAGTTTTAATGGGGGTTCTAAATGATCTAAATTAATTTCAGAGCTCCAAGTGAGATCAGCGTGATCAAAGTCACCAATTGGAGGGGCCAAATTTATATTATAGGTTAATTTATTATCAGTTACGGGTATATTTGACTGGTCTACACATTTTTGAATTTTGGCAACAAAGGTTCCTTTATTTAAATGAATACCATTGTCTGAAAAATTTGCAAATGAGATATATAGGCCATGTTCTTTAGTGCAAATGGCTCTGGAGGTAAGGAGACCTTGATTTAAATTTTTCGCCAAAGGTTCTAACATAACAATATCATTTTCCTTAATAAAATTTTCCTTATAACTTTTAACCTGGGCTAACATTTTTGACTGCGGGGGAATTGAAATTTTGCTACATAACACAGCGAAACTTATATTTTTATTTTTATTGGTTTTATCACTACTGCTATCTTCATTGCTCTCCTCCTCGACTTCAGGTACCTTATCCTCTATACTTACCAAATCTTCACTTTCATCAATATTACAAATTTCAGTAGTCTCTTCAGCTAAATTACCCTGAGTTACCTGACTCGCTGCTGAAAGAATGTTGTCGACACTTTGAATACTTGAAAAATTTTCAGTGTTATTACCCTCAGAGCTACCGCCTGATGTTGTGTGCATGCAAAAGTTCTGCGCAACACTTTCAACTTCCTTATCTGACTCAGTTTGAATGACTATCTCAACATCTTTTCCCATATTACTCAACTGCGGGTCCTGAACTACCATATTTTCACTACTATGATTCCCATTTTCAATATTAACTGAGTCATGAACTTTCTCACATGCACAATTTTCAGGAGGGCTATTGGCATTACTACTTTTTGAATTCTCCCCTACTTTGTTGACACATTTTATATTTACAGAATTATTTTTAACACAATCATTATTTATACAATTATTATTAGAATTTACACTATATACAGAGTTAGAAATATTTACAGAATTAGTAGCAAGACAAGTATTACACCCTGAAGTATTACTTGGGGTTTCTACGCTTTGTTTACATTGGCCTGAAACTGGCACTTTAAGAGCGACAGCATTTGTATCACAATTTATACTTGCCCGGTACTCTTTCAAAAATGGCATTCCCAAAATCATATTAAATTCCTCTGCTAATTTACCTTCCACTACATAGAATTCAGCTTGACATTGAACATTATCAAAAACAAATTTTAAAAATACTTTCTTATTTAGGTGAACTTTCTCACCGGTGACAGTCATAATGGGGATATTGCAATTCTCCATTTCAAAATTCTCTAAACAGTTACAATCAGTACCACTCAGGAGATTAATTGCAGAACCCGTGTCACATAATGCATTTAGGCAAACTTTATTTATGTAAATTCTTGCAGTTGGTAATGTATATGATTGGGGCTGAAACATACTATACACAGTTGGGGTGTCCAGGGGCCTGTTGGGGATCGACTTGACCACATCTGATCCGGCCACTAATAGTTTAAAGCCTCATTTTCATTGTTAGCTACTGGGGTGTTATTTACCGCCTGCTCTTCATTTCTGTTCGCAGCTGTGCTCCTATTGTTTTGGTAATAACCACCTCTTCTTCCCCTATATCCGCCTCGCTGATTGTGGTTCCCTCTAGGATTTTCACCTCTGTTTCTATAATTTTGCCCACGGCTCCTGAAATTTTGACCACCTCCCCTTCTAAAATTATAGTCGACAAAATTTAGTGGACAATCTCTGGCATAGTGGCCCTGTACGGAACACCTATAGCAGGTTACGGGTCTTACCTCTTGGTTTTTTTCCTGCATATCCCTAGCCCTGAGATCAACTAAACTGTCTAACTTTGCTGCTAAAACATCAATTTATGATTTCAGCTGGTCTATCTCCTTCTTTTGTGAGCTATCTTGCTGAAAAACTGCAGCACAGGGTAGGTTTTGGGTCAAATTTGGGTTGAGAATTTCCTCGCGGTGGTTGTAAAAAGGGTTAATGCTCCTATAAGCCTTTTCCTCAAGAAGCGCAATTTTGAGGACCTCTTCTGGGGATTGTGGATTTCTCGCAATTACCCCCTTTCGCACTTCTGGTGTAAGATTGCTCAACAGCATGGAGTGTAGTAGAGCCGTTCGGCTTTTATCGACTACTTCACCCTGGATACCTTCAATTACAAGGGCTCTTAATGACATATCATATGCCTTGTCATAAAACTCCTGAACACTCATATTGGGTGGCTGTTTAAAATTTAAAAAATGACTGAGGGCAACATCTGGTGTGGCCTGTGAAGTATAACTCTCTTTTAAGATTTTTAATAGCTCATCAGATGTTTTTGCTTTGTGAATTTTTATTCGCCTAGAAGCAGCTCCTGATAATCTAGCTAACAAAACGAATTTTTTCTCCTCCTCATTCCAGTCGAATAATTTGGCAAAACTCTCAAATTTCTCAGAAAAATCTGAGAAGCAGACTGAGCTGGCCTCTCCATTGAATGGGGGAATGTTTGACAAATTATCCACTAAAGCATTTTTTCGCTGAATAGTGGCAATTGCTTCCGAGTGCTTATCAGCCATAGTTAGAGTTAGAAAATGACAAACAAACCAAAAAGAAAATGAAAAAAGGGGGGGGGGGACAACTTAAAAATGAGAAAAAGAGAGGGGAAAGGAAAACCTTATAAATACATAAAACTTAAGTACAGGACTATGCTTTTTGTAAATAAGAAAAGGTTATGCTCACAAGGCATAATTTTGACTGGGAATTGTAGCTTACTAGCACAGAGAGAGAGCCTAGACCTCTTTTTACACTTGAACATATAAATAAAATTTTAATTGCAAAAACACCCAGTTGCTCTTTGATACATAAATACATACAAGTAAAAAAAAATCAATAACCCAGAGACCGAATTGTTACGGCTCCATTTGTTGTGGTGTTTTGGGGTTCTTTCTAAAACACAACTTACTTAAACTTAAAAAGCTCATTTATTACTCAATCTTCACTTGACAATTAAATATTTAGAAAAAAATAAGTATACCCTGATTAGCTCCACTGAAATCTGTTGCCATGGAAAAGGTAGCAAATTATATTAAACTAATCAAAATATCAAAACTTAAGAATCCGAATAGGTTAATACAACAATGATAATTTTGAACTCATCATTTTAAGACAATATTAAATGTAGTAAGGGGCAACAGATTTCTAAATCAAGTAGCATACTGGATTGCATAAAGAACACCCAACTCCACTCCAACCCGATCAAGCTCAAATCTCCATACACATTAAATTAACAAAAGTGTAATCATCATATAATTTGGAAAAATGCAGACAACCTGAAATTCCTCCAATATGAGGACCAAAAGGGGAAAGAGTTAAATCCGTTAATAGAATAGGGATATGATGATGTACTAAAATTTTAGAACAACCATAGAGATTCTGAACAAGATCCGATCGGTTAACCAAGAATCGTATAGTGGTGTATAATGACTGGATATTTTTTTTTTTTTTTTTTTTTACTTTTTAAAATAAAACAATTTTGGTGTATATTTTAGAAAAACAATGTTTCTGAAAGAGGAGAGTTAAAGCTTAATTTAACATTTTATGAAATTAAATTTAATATTACTGTTTCACTTATTAATCTATCCATCCTTAAATCAAGATCAAAAATACGATTGTATAACATTGAGTGAACTTCAATTTATGTTCATTAAAACAGTCAGTTATGAATTTAAACTTAAGAAATTTTAAAGTCCTAATTTAATAAAGTTGAATTTTCTCTCCCTTTTTTTTTTTCTTTAATTAATCACAGAAAGGTTAGGCCATTCTTATAGGTCTACTGTGAATATAAAAAATTAATTATTTAGAGATTTATACAAAGAAAAACATACCAACTTTGATAATAAACAAAAAAAAAACACAATTTATTTGAACATTTAAAATAATGAAGCAACTAAGTTATCAAAAATAATCTTAATAAAACAATATGACAGCTGATCTTTTAAGTTGAAACCACTCACTGGTTACTTTTAAATTACACATCATATTTTTAAAATTACCATCATATTACCATTTAATGGTCGTTCAAACATACAAACATTATATATTAACCTACAGACTATTTCTGTTCATAATGTTTATTCTTATTGAAATTATCCAAAGATATTCATTTCACTTTTAAACTCTGGTATAGCAAACATATTTTTTTTTTTTTTTTTTTTTTTTTTTTAAAGAGGTACAAATAAATAAAAAGAAAAACTATGCAAATAGTACTTACAACAGGTAGAGAGTTCTACAATTTTAGTCAATTTCCTCCTTTTTCAAAATCTGATGAAGCACTTAAGCTGGAGTATTCAGGCTGGGGAAAAATTCAGACGTGGTTTCAAGCTAACATTCATCAATCCTCTCATCTCACTGCATCACTTGCCATCAACTACTAGGTCCATCATCTAGTCCGGAGGGGAAAATCGTTCTACGGTCCAGAACTTCACCGTCGGAGTCAGTAATTTCACCTTCCTGAAGCATGTGTTTTATTCGAAGATAGCCATCACCGTAACTCAGAACACTACGACTTCTAACGACCGGTTTAGTTCAATATCTATGATCACTTCTGATGGTTAAGAAGTCATAATCTTGGAGCGCCACTACGCCAAAAAAAAAAATAGGCTACACATATCTTCTTCTTAATTTCTCGTTAACAGTTATAGATCCGCAATTCGAAAATGCCCTTATAGCCTCTTTTCATCATAACATCATGATTTAGGATGGTTAATGTAGGGCCATCAATGCACCACTCTCAAAAAAAAAAATCTTCCAGAAACCTGTCCGCCTTCAACAACTTCGCGATCCAGCCCACAGGCCAATCTTCGAGCCCCGTAATAAGTCGAATTTTTTTTACGAGTCAAACGACAGGTCTCTTGGCCAAGCAACAAGTGTCGTAAACATTCATTCTCCCGCGCTGCTTGAAAAACGGGACCGATCCACTCTGCCAGGGGTACGGGAATGGAAACAAAAGGAAAAATGGACTCATCGTGAAGACTACAGCTTGCCGCTCCACTCTGCCGGCCGCTTCATGGGGGAAGGAAACCATGCATCACCCCCATGGCGTGTGCTGAAGGGGGGTCCTGTTAGCCTCTGTTTACATGGGCGCCAGCTATCCGCCTGATAGCAGAGCCAATTGAAGCCTGACGTAAACTTACAAAGCCTAATTGCGTGTATAGTACACTCATAAGATAACGTAATTCTTATACAGGGCGGTCGGTCATTCTTATATCAAAGTCAGACTAGATGACTCCAAATTTTCCACCTGTGCAGTCTACTGACAAAACATCCCTCTTTTGCTGTCTGCTTTTCGTATTTGAAAAACAGGAAGCTACGTTAGACTATAAACGTTGAAATTACTTTGCAAAAAGAAAAAGAAAGAAGAAAAAATAAAAACTGATTTTATTATAATTATTACAATTACTTTTATTTATTTAAATTTTTATTAGAAACAGAAAAAAAGAGTGCTTTTAAATAAATGTTGAGAAAGTGATTTAAATAATTAATGTAGATTAAAAAAAAAAAATTTGTTGAAACCAACCGTAACAGTTATTTATTTTCTGAGAAACCAATTTTTTGAGATAACGTGCAACCGAACTTACACTTCTAAGAAAGAAAGAAAGAACGTCTAAAAATTACTTTGAAAAGGTTTAATGTTTCATAACTCAAAAAAGAGTAATGGAAATTTTCTGGCCAATGTCAGATATTTTTAAGATGGCATACATAACAAGAAAAGAAAAAAAAAATCAACAAATAATTGGCACTCTCTTATTATAGCAGACCCTACAATTATGATTACATCAAGGTGTTTGACAGGCTAGTGAAGTATGTATGTGTAATAGAGAATTAAAAATAATACATACATACATACATAATACGGCCCCACCAGTGGCTGAGAGGTTCTGCTCTCAAAGCTGGTAGACGGGAGGTGCTGGGTTCGATCCCAATTGCGCCCGTCGGCCTAATCGTTCGGAGTTTTCGTGGTTTTCTTCGAGCCGTGGATTTATCCATGCGTAAATACGGGTTAGGTTCCCTTAGAAAGACCCCCACGAAGGGCACTCCCCCCGGGCCTATATCCCATGTGTAGATAATTGGCCGTCAATAATCAACTCAACTCAACATACATAATACACACATGTAGACAAATAAAACCTACTAAGAAACAAAATACATACATACATACATAATACACACATGTAGACAAATAAAACCTACTAAGAAACAAAGTAATACATACATGTATATAATATACTACACAAAATAATACAAACATGCATAAACTGCACAAAATAATTCTAGCATGCATATACATACACAAAAAATAATAATACATACATGCATAATATATATTATGTACATATATAATGTTTATGTTATGTATCTGTATATTATATATATATTAATACAAATATTTGGCAAAATTTTACATCCTAACTTGATGATACACCCTCAGAGACCACTATATTAACCCATGAACTTCACACTAGTGTGAATTCATACTGACCAAAATTTCAAATGTCAGTGTTTTTTGAAAACATGCTTTCATTAATTTGAATTTTTCATTAACAAAATAAAATTTTTGATAAAAATAAATATCACAATTTGATTCCTTATTAAATTTCATATAGGAATCGTGTTATATTTCATTATCATTATATTGCCAACAAAGTTATACACAGATGACATTATGGAATCTCAAATCGCAATAGTGTGGAGTGCACAGATGCTGAACCGAAGTGTGGAGTCCATGCAATAAGTAAGTACCAAAATCAAATACATTAATTGCATTAAGTTAAAAGAAAAATACTTTTCCAACTGCTCTCGTCTCCTTTGCAGTTCAGGATGGTTAGCATCAAAGGGAAAACCATTGAATTTCATAACGTTTCTTATAATATGTTTTTCCTGGAGAGAGAAAAAGAAAGGATTTGTAGACAAATATAAATAGTTCCTACAATTACAATTTATGGTATTTGTTACATTGTGGGTTGACAATTTATGATAAACAAAATATATCACCAAGTAATGTAGTTAAAGGCAATAATAGATAAGTATGGCGTCATGTTCACGACTGTCAACTGCAGTGCTGGATGCCACATACAATGTATATATTCACTTTTTATATATTGGTGGATAAGCCAGTTCGGTTTTTGCAAAGAAGGATCCTCCTATATATTATTTCTGTTGTCAACATCCCTTTTTCTAAGCAAATAAAAAATGCAGAGCGATAAATGGGATACCATATGAAAGGATTTTGAAGCAGCTTCCAACACAGTACACTCACATTTCGTTAAAACATGTACTTTGATTCAAAATTGCAATTAATTAAAAATTAAATCGGCATTGTTTTCTCAAATGAAATGAAAGGTTTTCCTCAAATTAGTGTTGTCGCAAAAGTAAAATACAGCAACAATGATTATAAAAAAATGTTCAATAAAAATAAAGTGGGACATAATTGCTGCACAGGTTTATTTTACATTTCTGATTAACAAGCAAAACTTAAATTCAAATGCTCAATTTTTTTTTAAATCCCATGTTTTTTTTTTTCCCCCGAAATAGCACCTTCTGATGCAGTTAAAATAAGATTGATAATTTTTTTTTCTGCATTTGCGATCTTCTGTCAGTTTTTACTGTAACTTAATAAATGAGAAGATATTCTGGCTTGACTAATGTTGTTTGCAGATATTTTAATCCTTAATTTTTCTTTAAAAGTTTAAACCTGCATCTAAAAGATATTAGACTGCAGTGCAAAATCCTCGCACAAGTCTGCTAGTATAGTTGCTATTTCTCTGTTTTTCTCTTGCATATTGAAAAAAATAATAAAATTCTTTAGACTTTTCATTTATAGAACAGAATAGGGTGACATATTTTAAAGATTAAGGGATTCTGCCATCAATAAAAGTGTATATTAATGGGTAGGGTACAATATGAGACTTGAGCTGCAAACAGATAAAAAATGGCAATGCAAATGTCAAAAACTGTGACAAATGAATATCTATCTATTAAAGAGGAACAATGTTTGACAGCTTTATATTTACATTTGTAACTGTACTAAAATTTAATTACAGCTGGTAAAAGTATTAAAATCAAACAGTTGGATTTGATTGAGAAAGTGATCATAGATAAGCATCTATATAAACCTTTACAAATTCATTTTATCATATATATTATTTCTGATATCAACATCCCTTCTTCTGTGCCCACTCAAAATGAAAACAATAAATAAGGTATCACATGAAAGATTTTTGAACAGGCTTTTGACCTAGTACATTCATATTTCGTTAAAACACATTGCTTGATTAAAAATTGCAGTTAATTAAAAATTAATGAAAAACATGTCAACAAACAATCTCAAGGATTGTAGTGTGAAAGTCTCGGAGGACAGGAAACAGATATTTAAGTAAGCAGATGCAGGTTTGAGAGGATTAATGATTTATTGTTACTTCAAAATAAAAAGTACTGTTGAAAATTTTTTTAAATGAGTTTTAAAAATGTTAAATTGTTTGCTGTGATATACATATAAAAGAAATTTCATCTAAAATATCCTGTTTCTGAAATTTCCACTATCCTCTTCCACAGCACACAATTTAAAAACTTTAAAACTCATTTTAAATGTATATATATATATATATATATATATGTGTGGGGGGGGGGGGGGGGGAAGAGCAACATCTAAATGAAACATCTCAACTCAATGGAGTATAAAGATCTACAAGCGAGGATAGATTCACAGGCTACAATATCATTATCAGAATAGTTTCCTAAGAAGTTGGATGTTTTTACACAAGGCTTAAACATATGCTATTTTTGTTTAACCCTTTATCTACTGAATTATGAATCAACAAATTGTTCAATCTCAATAATTATCTTCCTTGATGTCTGAAGGTATATTAGACAATTTATATTATAATAATATGAAATTTAGATAAGGTTTTTCATTAAAACTGATTTAATAATGCGGTAGTAATAGCTCTTTTTGTGAAATATTTACAAGAATAATTAGATTAATTAACAGAAAATGCTGTTAAGGAAATATCACAATTCTTTATCGGAACAATGTAAATAAATGTATTGTGATCCTATCATTAAACAGAAAGGTTTTTATAGTTGCAAAATTTTCATATAAAAATTTTTAAAAAGAGAAGATCTACATTTATGTAAAAGGTTGAGAAAAATACAACTTTATAAAATATTTAGCTTTCACTGTTTTGCTGTGCTTTCTAAATGTGATCCAAAAAAGTATTTTGTATAAAAACAAAACCTTATTATTATTATTAGACAGATTAAAGAAATTTTATACAAAGTTTTCTCTGATGGTACTTAAAAGTACCGTCAGTAGATAAAGGATTAATGAGAGAAAGCAAACATGCTTTTCTGTCATATGAAGTTTGTAAAATCAGTGTGCATCCTTTTTAATTGTGATGATCTAGTGAAATATTTCAATCTTTTATGTATTTTATATCTAAGTAAATGTTTGTTATTATCTTCATATCCAAGTGTAATCAATATTGTGATTAAGTTCTTGTACTATTTACCTAAATCTAAATCCCACATATATAATTCTAATCTGCCAAAATATGGAAGATTCTCACTTCTGGTGGCTCAAAGATCCCACTTACTTGCAATGAAAATTTATCAAATTCCTAACTTTTCTTGATTTTGAATGAAACATCAAAATTCTCCAATGTACTTGATCAATTTCTGAATTTTCTGTATTTTCCAGGTTCTCCAGGCAATGTATTAACCCTGATAATGCTTATCCATTATATTGCCATTAAGTATCACTGATTAGACATTTATTGGTAGAGTCATCCTTAGGGGTGTACATCAGCACAGAGCCTCACTCTTAAAAAGTATCATTTCCAAAGAAAAAAAAGGGTATATTTTTAATTTAATAAAAAATATTTAAATATTTAGCCTTTGTTTGAATAAATGTCTAAATACTTAGCCTTTGTTTATCAATTCATTTTATTTTCTTATAAGATTTTTGGAGTGTTATGTTGTATGCTTTAGCTGTTAAACTTAACACATAATATGATGACAAAGAAAATTGAATCTGCTTTTTTCTCAGCATACAATAGACATTATTTAAACGCCATATACTCAATATCAATATGGCATAATACAATTCATGGCATACACTCAAGATAATCAAGAATAAGCTACTGAGGTTGTCAAACTGAGCTCCTGATATTGTATTGAAACTAGTGATTAATACTACACATGTGATTTGTTTTTTTATTAAGTTTCAATATGAACTGTTAAGAGGAAAATACTTTAATGATTTTGGATAAATGACAACTTACTACTTCAATGATTATTTGTCATGTAATGCATATTTACCCTTCTGTAAAAATTATTTTATCATAATGGTACATATTTTATTGTTTAGTTATATGAATATCCCTGTTCACACACATACAATGTGAATTTTATTGAAAGATTGTTGTGTTATGGGAAGGGGATAGGAATTAATTAATTTGAAAGGAAAGGGCTTTGCAAAAGTTCTTGCACTGGGCTTCGCTTTCGCTAGAGACGACTTTGTGTATTGGTGACAGAAAGAGGTTTATGAGAAAGTAAATAAGTACCTATTTACATACTTTAACTTTAACATATTTTCAGATTATTAGACATTCACAAATATGTTTAGGGAAAATTTAGGGGACTAATTAAGTAACTTGAAAAAAATTTTTTTTTTTGCATTGTGTGAAAGATCTTGTAATATCAAACTTAAAAATATATTTATTTTAATTTTAGGTGTTACATTTTCAGAGATATTGTCGAAAGTATACTGGAAAAATATGCCCTCTCCCCTCCTATTTCAGAGTTTACTGAAACTAAAATTATGTAAAAATTAGGGGTAGTAGGAGTTTATTAATTAATAAATAGTAATTAATAATTTAATGTACGGAACCCCTTTGAGTATGAAAGCACTCACACTTGACCAATTTATTATTTCTATGCTTAGAAGGAAACTCTTTCAAGTTCTGATATGCTTGGAAAAATTTAGAAAGCTAGTTTAAATAGTACTGAATTCACAGTTAAAAGTTTAGCTCATAAAACCAAATAGAAGAGTTATAAAACTATAATAATAACTAAACAACATTCATTAAAAACCATAAATTTGCTCAATTGAAATTTCTATAAAATATTTGTTAATCAGATTTTAGCTAAGATTTAGAAAAACAAACAAATATCAATACATATTCAGAAGTAAATCTTCTTTGTTAAAAGAAGGAAAAAGCTTATAAAATGATAAAGAGTTACAATGGCTTATGCAATGTGTATATCGTGCCATGTTTACTGCTAATGAATTCTGTAGCAAACCCAATTTCAAACAAAAGAATAAGTCATACTGACTTTTACAAACACAGACATTTACAATTATTATTATTATTATTATTGTTGTTAATATTTATGATGCAAATTGGATTTTTGGCATTCAAATCAAATGTGCAAATTAAAGATTTTAAATGATAGCAAAATACATTTTAATTTGAAAATATTAAATAGGATTTTTAAAATGAAGATTGAGTTTAAGTGCGATTAAACTTGAAAAAAAAAAAAAGTGTTTCTATTCAATAGGATTGAATAGGACAAAGAATATTACATTTTGGTTCAAATCATTCAGTTAATATTAAAGATGTGAGTATAAAACATCACAAATTTACTGAATGGTGTATACAAATGTCAAATTTAAAATTTTATACATACATTAAAATTAAAAATATCAACGTTTCGACCACCTTCTATGGTCATCCTCAGGAAATATTTGTTATATTGCTTCTAAAGTTTCAAATACTAAAAAACAATACGTCCGGGTTTGTTTTTTTTAGCACTTTCCAACCTAGTTGAAAAGTGCTTATGACTTCGGTTTGTCTGTCCGTGCTCTAACTCCCGTAAATATGCTCGGATTGCTCTGCAATTTTTATATGTTATTGTCGTTATCTATGGCACGTTCCCTATTTCAACTGAAGTGTGTAGCACTTATAGTTTTCTTACAGGGACACTCAAAAGAATTCCGTTACATTGCGGTCTATGGGGAAAAATCATTTGCGGTTTATTTTAAAAATGTTTCACTATTGTAAACGCATTGAAATTTATATAGATCACTAAGATGCATTAGAAGAAGCTTAATATGGAATAGTAGGTGTATAGCACTTAGAGTTACTTTACAGGGACAGTCAAAATAATTCCGTTACATTATGTCTATGGAGAAAAATCGTCTGCGGCTTATTTAAATAATGTTCCACTATTTTAAACGCATTGAAGTTTATATATATTACTAAGGTGCATTACAAGAGGCTTACTACAGAATAGTGTGTGTATAGCAGTCATCGTTCATTTACAGGGACACACAAAAGAATTCTCTCTACTGTTTGTTAACAATAATTCCTGGAAGTGCGTTTTAAGTTACTAAACGCGATTTTAATCTTAACTAGCTTTTTGTCTATTACGTGGTGTGTATAAATTCTGTAGATCCTATACAGGGCAGCACAAAAGTTCGCGAACACATTTCCGTTTATTGACAGAAACTCCAGAAGGAGAATTTAAACGGTGCTACGCGTTTCCTAACTAAACTAAAATTTAGCATCCTATGTATATATACAAATCTATATATCATATACAGGGCTACATAAAAGTATTCGGATATTTTTCCGAATATTGTATATATTGAAAATTCCTGAAATTACGTTTTTAAATATGTTATGCGTTTTCCAAATTGTTTACTTAGATGTCATCTTTCAGCTTATTAAACGATAATGATTTGTAAAATTATTTTAGAAGCGTTGGAAAGTGCTACATAATCTATGCTTGACGCATGATTTTTCGTTCATGTTTAAATTTGTGGACGGCGATAATAATGTGGTAACGGACAGATTGTTTTTTGCATTTGAAACTTTAGAAGCAATATAACAAATATTTCCTGAGGATGACCATAGAAGGTGGTCGAAACATTGATATTTTTAATTTTAATGTATGTATAAATTTAAAATTTGACATTTGTATACACCATTCAGTAAATTTGTGATGTTTTATACTCACGTCTTTAATGTTGTAATGTTTCATGGTGTAATCGTCCAGCATTTATATTTACATTCAGTTAATTATTTATATTTTTGCTGAAAATTCATTACTGAATAATAAAGTGATATTATCTATGTGGATCAATGTATTGATCTCTTAAGAATTTTCTCTTCATATTATACGGTATTAATAGTTATTATTGAAAGTAAAAACAATGTATTGAAGAAAAGAATAAATTTTGAATTCATTTCATTACATATAGCACAGATTAAATACTAAAAATTGTTTAACCCTATAAATATTGAGCTTGTCTTTTCTGTTATGCGGTTGACGAATTAACAGGCTTGTGTAGTAAGTTTTATAAATTTATGTTAATTTTTACTACTGCAAAAGACAAATAGATGTATAAAGCATTCAAATAGCAATTATAGATGTTTTAACTCTTGTCAGCTTAGTCACACTAGAATTATTAATCCCATTTCTGAAAAAATGGATTAAAGTTTACTTATAATCAGGATGTAGCGGAGAGTATATAGTGGTATATGCGGTACACCTTCTAGATTTTTAAAATGAACTCCATATGCAATGTGTTTTTCCAATAAAGCTATAGCATACACACTCCCTAGTGTATACTTTCTGCCTATAGCGTATAATTTCTTTTTTTAATAACTACAGCACTGGCTATAATGCCAATGATGATTAGTTATAATATTGTAAAAAAAATCATTTAGATGAACATTTCAATGAACTTATAACACATTATTTCGATAAAGCGCAATAGTTTTTATCATTAATACTTTTAACAGCAAGGATGATATATTACATTACATCCATTTTTACATAAAAAATGACAAAGACATAAAAATAATTATTATAAATAAATAAAATAAACTAGACTAATGCATTGAAAAAAATATATACAAATTTGAACTTACAGCAAACATTCCTTGCTTCCTATATATGACTCGATGCAGCAAACGCAAATTATATAAAGAAGCAGCTCGGAGTTGATGATTAACTAAAAGAAAATATTAATACAAAATAAATAAATTTTACTTACTTTGTTACTGAGCTAGTATTAATAAAACTAATAGGTAAAAGATAAATTATTTTTCTTCAGAAAAAAAAAAAAAAAAAAAAAAAAAAAACATTTGTGCACATACATATTAATGAACAATTAAATAATAATAATTAGCAATTAAAGAAAAAACAATACATCATCCACTTAAAAAAAGAAACATATGAAAGAGGTTCTGGAATCTAATGTACATCATGTGAGGCTTTGGAACTCAAAATAGAATAAAGTAAAAGGACCAAGTGGACATACTTTTAAGACTTTTCTCTGGAGGGCTTTTTTTAAATATTCTTAATGGTATTGCAAATTTATTGTAAATAGCAAAATAAATTTTAGAAAAAGCAAAAGAATTGAAGAAAAAAATATTTTTTTTTCCTTAAATTTTAACCTTTAACATAAGACCTTTTTTATATTATTATAAGTAAAAAAAAAAAAAAAAAAAGAGTGTATTTTAAAAATTACTCCTAATATTTATAATATTACTCCTAAAAACTTAAAAAGGGAGTGAAATTACTCCCTGAAATAATTTTTGTGGCTAATGCTGGAAAGATAGAACAGAAAAATATGTTGATATATACAGTTTAATGAAAAGGGGAAGAAGAAGAAAAAAAAAAGACAAATACTTATTTTATTTGTGTGCAAAAACAATTTTTAAGGCTGTTGTGGAAGTTGTTTTAACATAAAAAAGAAACAAGAAAAATATTAACTTAATGCAGTTGGTACATACTGATTTTATTATATTAAGGGGCCGCTTCACAGAGCCTCTGGACTTTCGTAACTAATGTTAAACCAATGTAACACACGTAGTGCTATTTCTCATTTGCATTTAAATATTTTCCCAAAATTTTTTTGGCTTTAGATACTTGAAACCTTTACTGAGCGGTGTTAGTTTATAATTTTTCGTTTACTTTAGTCATTTAGTGGTAAACGATATGGAAAAAACCCACATTTTTTGATTCGACAAAAAATGTGGTAGTTTCTGATAAAAAGCTTGTAAAAGCTGAAAAACAAACAGTTCTAAAATTCTAAAAACTAACTCGGATTTATGAAAGTTCAAACTTCCCAAATATAATTTTCTTTTAATTTTGTACAAATTAGATTAAGTGCGATTTGCATACTTGTACAAAAAAATGTTGTGAAAAAGTAGCATTTCCCTTAAAACTCCCGCCTCCGCCGGCTTAAGGGGGAAGTCACAGGGATGAAATCTGTGTGGGTGAGATGTAACTGATTAATGAGTTAGGGCAACTTCACACCCCCCTCGTTCTCGCGTCCGAGGACACGGGGAAAGGTGTCCAGTTACACCCTCATCGCCTTAGGTAAATGTTCTCCCATGAAAGAAAAGACACCTTACTTGTTTACTATAAACAGAATTTTCGTTTCAAAGAGGCAAGTCAGAGAGAATTAAACCTTTTTCTTAGTGAAATATTTACTTTCCTTGTATATGTATTTTTTTTTTTTTAACAGAAATTTTATTTATATATACACACAGGAGATATATGTTCATTTATTAAATAAAGCTACTTATATATTTTTTAAAAGTGAGGTAATTAATCAATGAAATAATACTGCTCAATATATTTCCCAAATTGTTTTGCTATTACAATGTGCCAGTTTCTTTTATGTAATTATTTAAGAAATATCGTCAGATATTTTTATGTCTGCATTTTGCTATGGTGTTCAATGTCTTCAACGTTATACATGTTGTATTATGTAAATAATGGAAATTTTCAAAAAGGTTTTTTTTTTTTTTTCCTGTTGCAGATTTCGAATTTCTTTCATTTATTGCTTATATTTTTATACTTTTTAACATTTCACCTGTCAATTTCAGTAAATGTTTTATAAGTTTTATTGCAAAATATTTCCCAAATTCTTTTGCTATTGCAATGTCAATGAAATCAAAAGACAACAAACAAGTTCGTATGATAAAATATAAGACCAAATCTCCCTCCCTCCTATCTGTGCTGTATATGTATATAGATTATAATTTCTTTAAATGTTGAATTGTAAATAAAGTTAAATAAAAATTGATCTTCTATTTTTTGTATGTTTAAAATTTTTAACAGTTTGTATTTATTTTATATTATTTAAACAACTTGATGCTATTTAATAAAACAAGACTAATCTAAATCACAAATAGCATGATTTTTATCTCTAGATATATCTATTTCATATACATTTTAGCTAAAATAGGAACTCATTATTACCAATGCTAAATGTTTGATTTTCTTTTCTTTAAATCTTATTTCAATACAAAAAAAGAATAAATAAAAAAATTATATTTTATCATTTTAGACTCAGAAATGTCAAAATGATCTTCTGTAATTCAGGATAGTACGTTATGTTTATTGAAATATAAAGAATATTTTTCATTTCTGCTATTCAGTCTGGTACTTTTATAATTTCTTACATTCAATGGTTATACTCATAATGCTTAATCTGTCATGTAATCAATGTGATACCTCCTAAATTACCTTGATGAAAAAAAATTTCTTGCAAGGAGTTTGTGTGTAAAAAATTCACGATTTAAAATATGAAATATAGTATTATTAATTAAAGTTACAATGTTTTTACAAAGGTACAATGCAAACGTACAGCAAGAAAATAATTTTATTTATATTATATTATTATATTCGTACTTAATTATTTAAGAAATATCGTCAGATATTTTTATGTCTGCATTTTGCTATGGTGTTCAATGTCTTCAACGTTATACATGTTGTATTATGTAAATAATGGAAATTTTCAAAAAGGTTTTCTTTTCTGTTGCAGTTTTCAAATTTCTTTCATTTATTGCTTATATTTTTATACTTTTTAACATTTCACCTGTTAACTTCAGTAAATGTTTTATAAGTTTTATTGCAAAATATTTCCCAAATTCTTTTGCTATTGCAATGTCAATGAAATCAAAAGACATCAAGCAAGTTCGTATAATAAAATATATGACCAAATCTCCCCCCCCCCCTCCTCTCTCTATCTGTACTGTACACTTCTCTCTATCTGTACTGCATATTCTCTATATCTGTACTGTATCTGTACTGTACTTTTTTCTTTAAATCTTATTTCAATACAAAAAAAAATTATATTTTATCATTTTATACTCAGAAATGACTATTTAGATATACATAAACAATGATTTTAAAAATGTCTAGACAATAATAACATTCTAATGAAGATACATTAATAAAATCAACGTAGTACAGAATGGAAGAAAAAGTTGATAAAAGAAAATTGTAATTTTAAAGCTCTACAAAGAAAAAAAAATTACTTTCTTCTATATTTGCAAGAAGAAAGTATTGTATTCGTGGAAAATTTCAACGTTCAGTTTCAACGGATTTATACTTTTCAGAAGGTCCTGAACACGATTTAACTGTTTATTAGAAAATGTCTTTGAGTCTGTTTGTCTCTGTGTGTATATATGTCTGTTTGTGACAAAAATTTTGTGGGCGCTCTATCTCAAGAACTAATGCACGGAATTTAATAAAACTTTAGATTCAGTTAGTCCATGATACAAATTGGTACTGATTATTTTTTGGTGTGAATCGCCCGATAGGTGGCGCTGTTATATTGCAATTTTCAGGATTTTCGCATAGCTTTATCGCAGAACTAATGCACGGAATTTAATAAAACTTTAGATTCAGTTAGATCTTGATATAAATTGGTACTTATTGGTTTTTGGTGTAAATCGCCCAACAGGTGGCGCTGCTATATTGCATTTTCACAATTTCCGCAATAGCTCTATCTCAAGAACTAATGCACGAATTTTCGTCAAACTGCAGATTCAGTTAGACGGTTTCGTGTTTTGTTTTGACTCTTACGGGTTGGTATCGGTTTAACCCGATTTTTCAAAAGAATGTCAAAAATAATTTTCAGGTTAAAATTCTATACACAATAAAACTTCCATAACGCACATTCTGGAAAAGCGAGCACCACTACTTAGCGAACACTTTTTCATTTCCTAACATTTAAATATTTGTAAGATTTTACGTCTGAACAGTGGAAGTGTCCACTATTCAGACGTATCATTCACCTAATCTACACTCAAGCAACATATGTATGCGTGCATAAATTATCACAGATACGATACATGCGTTTTTGTGTGTATCAAAAACGAAATGTTGGTAATGTATTTCATATTCCGAGAGAAGAAAAAAATAACGTAACTATACCGCAAAGAAAGAATAATCTATGATCACATTTCTTATATATGTCGTAGGCGAATTGGGAAATCCGGCTCTTTGCAAACAGCCTAGGCTATTTGCAAAGAGCCGGTCTAATTGGAGATTCATTTCTCTTTTCCCAATCAGCCTGATGTTTTTCAAGCTTATTGCAAAGAGCCTAGACAGCGTTATGCTAATTGGAATATGGTCATTTATTTTTCAATCAGCCTGACATTTCTTAGACTCATTGCAAAGAGCCTAGATAGCGTTAGGCTAATTGAAAAATAATGACCTTGCCTATTTATAAAATGACCAGGTCTTTGTCAAAATATGGTGTACTTAAATTTTCAGGTTCAGATCAGGTTACATGACAATGGAAACTATTTTAATGTTTTCGGTTTGTGCTGCGGTTAGATGGAATTTTTTTGTCGGGTTTGGGTTGAGTTTCGGGTTAACTTTCATTTCCAAGTTTGGGTCGGGTTGCGACACGAAGGAATTTGTTTCGTCGAGTTCGGATCGGGTTACGGTTCGATGGAAATTTTGATGGGTTCGGGTTTCGGTTTGACTTAAATTTTCAGTTTCGGGTTGGGTTGCGTGTCGACTTTGGGTTTCGAGTTAGCTTCAATTTCCAGGTTTCGGGTTAAATGAAATTTTCAGGTTCGGGTCGGTTTTGGGTTAACTTAAATTTTCAGTTTCGGTTCGGGTTGCGTGACGACGAAAGTTATTTTTCGGGTTCGGATCGGGTTACGGTTCGATGAAATTTTTTTCCTGTTTCGGGTTGAGTTTCGGGTTAACTATTTTCGGGTTCGGGTAAAAAATATGTATGAAAATTTCTGTAATAAGTATTTCTACAGATGAGGCTGATTTTTTATGTTTCCCAGTTTTACTCAGATGGTCTCTAAAGAACATTATTATAATATATATGTAAGAAAATTTTTGCAATAATGACACTTACAGATCAGGCAGACTTTTGTTGATTTTCAACGTTACGTAGAAGATGGGTTACTGAATGAAAATATTATAAAAATAAATAAGAAAAGTTCTTTGTCTATGAAAACTGCAGATGTGGCATATTTTTAACATTTTTCCATCATTATGTAGAGAAGATGTGTTACTAAATGAATTTGATAAAAAAAGAAAACTGCTTTATTGAGAGATTTCATTTATGCGCCTTGTTGATAATTAAGATTAATAAACACATTCTTTTTTATAGATAAAATTTGCCCTCAGCCACAATACAAAAAACAATTTGCAGTCAAGACGAAAACGGTTTGCGACACGAAGGAATTTATTTTATCGGGTTCAGATCTGGTTACGGTTTTATGGTATTTTTATGTCTTGTTCGGGTTGGGTTACTGGTTAACATGAAATTTTTAGGTTCGGGTCGCGTTGCGACATGAAGGAATTTATTTTGTCGGGTTCTTATCGGGTTACGGTTCGATATTTTGACAAAGAACTGGTCATTTTCTAAATAGGCATGGTCATTTTTCAATTAGCCTAACGCTATCTAGGCACTTTGCAATGAGTCTAAAAAATGTCAGGCTGATTGAAAAATAAATGACCATATTACAATTAGCCTAACGTTGTCTAGGCTCTTTGCAATAAGCCTGAAAAACATCAGGCTGATTGGGAAAAGGGAAATGAATCTCCAATTAGACCGGCTCTTTTCAAAGAGCCTTAGGCTGTTTGCAAAGATCCGGATTTCCCAATTAGCCTACGACATATACATTTTATTTCTCATGCAGTAAATTGAATATATACTCATTCATATTCAAATACGCATTTATTTTTAACTGAAACAGTTCTGTTCCACATTTTTGTGAAAATCCCATCAGCCTGGCTTCCAAAAAACGCAAATCTTGCCCGCAAGAGTTATTTTAGTGTGAACCCGGCCCGCAGACAGAAAATTAGTCGCCCCGACCCGATTTAGAATTCTATACAACGATTCCGAGGCGTCCCCTATTCAGAGGTTTTACTATACATTTGGAAAAGAATATAGACATGTCCATTTTTTCTATATAGAAGATAAAATTGGTATTAGAGATATAATTGCAGATTACTTTTCATAAATGCATAAAAACATGGTTTACTTTCCTTTCATCTCGGGTTCGGATCGGTTGCGCGTTGAAATATTTCGGGTTCGGGGTCGGGTTGCGGGTTGACTTCAAATGAAATTTGCGGTTTCGGGTAGAGTTGCAGGACTAATTACCACTTTATTAGCAGGAAATAAAGGATAAGTTTCGGGGAGACCTAGATCCAGCCATAGATTGAAAACGGTTTTATATAATATCAGGGCTAGCACTAGGATTTTTCAAAATTTTAGGGAGGAATTTTAGGAATTTTTTTCAAAATTTTAGGAAAATTTTAGGGGCATTTGTGATATTTTTAACATTACAAGTATGTAATAACAGTATTTTCGTGCTAGTCAGGCACATGTGGTACACTGCCAAAGAATATTCCCATCATTCCAATGAATTCAGCCCTTGTTCCATGTGCTTGTGTTGTTTGTTGCGAATGAGGGCATTTAAATTTGCACAATAACCGGCTTCATATTACAAACTGTTTTGACAGCTTATGCTTACCGCAATTATATTAATTAGAATTTTGAATTCCTGGATCATTGAGCCTAACCAGAATGAGTGCTCTCTTTCTCTCTCTTTTGGATGTTCTTGGTGAACCTATAGAACAAGAGGCAGGAAGCAGGGGTGATTATGAGAAAAAAAAATTCTGAAGCTAACAGAAAAACTTCTGAAAGGTTTTTTTCACACTTCTTTGTCGAAATTTGCATTTTTTCCGTGTTTTTTTGACGAAACATGCATTTTTTCGCAATTCTTTCATGAAATTTGCCTTATTTGCATGATGTATTGACAAAATTCCATGTTTTTTTCGTGATCTTTTGACGAAATTAGTGTTTTTTTCGATAACTTTTGTCGGAATTCGTATTTCTTTCGCAACCTTTTGAACGGAATTTGCTTTTCTTCGGAACCATTTGACGGAATTCGTTTTTTTTCATGACCTTTTGATGGAATTTGGTTTTTTTTTTTCGACCTTTCGACGGAATTTGCTTTTTTCTGCGACCTTTTGACGGAATTCGCATTTTTTCGTGATCCTTTGACGAAATTCGCATTTTCTGCAGTCTTTTGACAAAATTTGCGATTCTTAGATGAAATTCGCGTTTCTTTTGCAATCTTTTGACAAAATTTGTATTTTTGTGCGATCGTTTGACGAAATTCCCCTTATATGCACAATTGATTGACAAAATTTCGCGATCCTTCAATGAAATTGGCGTTTTTTTCCCACAATTTTTTGATGTAATTCACGTTTTTTTCCGCTATTCTTAGACGAAATTATCTTTTTTCCTTGATTTTTGGATGAAATTGGAGGGGTTTTTTACGATTTTTTTTTTTTAATCGAAATTCACGTTTATTCCACGATCTTTTTAAGAAATTCTAATTTTTTTTTTCCAAGATGTTTTTAAAAAATTTACGATCCTTTGAAGAAATTAGTGTTTGTTACGATCCTTAGATGAACTTTGAGTTTTTTTTTTTTCAGGATTGTTTGTCGAAATTAGCTTTTTTTCCCCCACGATATCCTTGGATGAAATTTAAGTTTTTCCCCCCTATTCTTTGTTGAAATTTGCTTTTTCCCGCAATCTTTTGACAAAATTTGCGTAGTTTTAGCGATCTTTTGACGAAATTTGCATTATTTTAGCGAACTTTTGACAAAATATGTGTCTTTTTCGGTGACCATTTGTCGAAATTTGCGATATTTTTCGGTGAAATTTTGTCGATCTCGAATTTTTAGGAACAAGAAGAAAATTTTAGGAGAATTTTAGGAATTTTAGGGGATAAAATAATAGTTAGGAAATTTAGGAATTTTAGGGGGAATGCTAGCCCTGTAATATAATCGTTTTTAATCTACGGTTTATATATATAATGAGAGAGAGAGAGAGAGAGAGAGAGAGGAACTCCATTTCCATTACAGAATTAACGCATGTTTCTTTGATTATTTTTGTAAATGCTTCAATAACCGAAAGCATGCCTATTATTGTCAAGTCGCAGGGCCGGCTCAACCATCGGGCAAACAGGGCGGCTGCCCTCGCGTTGAAGTCTTCTTAGGGGCCCTGAGTCTCTCTATGCAATTCAAAATAACGTTATTCTGTGTAAAATAATGATATTACTGCTCTAAATTTGTCTTTAAAGGTTTTTTCACGAAAAAGGTTAGTATTGTATTAACTTTATTTCTTACAACCAAAGTTGATATATTTGTCAGGAAATAACATTAAATTCCAAAAATAAATATTTAAATTATTCTAAAGGACAGAAGGTTTTTAGAATTTAAAAATAACTATACACATTACATGTGAAAGAATTCGCATGTTATTTTTCATACATTTTATACGCTACTAAATTATTCTATGCTATATACAATTTTTAAAAAGGATTTTTAGTAGTTGAATATTGCAGTTAGAGACGTTTGGCCCCACTAAGTAATTTGCCAGGTGTCTGCGCGACATTGCGCTGGGCTCTGATACAATAAACTTTTAATAAAATTTATAAAAAATTATCTACCTTCTAGAACAGGAAATCCTATAAATTGTTTATTTTCATAATTCCATTTTTTAGAAAATCTCCAAATTTGTCCATTTGATGTTCCATTTTTGTGTAATAAGTAGATTATAATATAATACAGTATATTTTCACTTTGTATCTTTATAAGATTTTTTTCTTCTTTTTTTTTAATGTCATATTCAACACTTTTATTTTATTTTTATCCTTTTGGAATATTTTATGTCTCAAATATTTTTAACCATGTACTTTTTTTTATTTAATTTAAGATTTAAAATTCATATATATCAATGCAGCATAGTTGAATTGGAATGCAATGTCTCTACTTTGAATTTTCCTGCTCAATGTGTGTATATATGGCAAAATAATAACTGGAATAACACACGAAAGATTAAATCTAAATTAATAATTATTATATTAGTTATTAAATTCAATGTTGTTAATTATAAAATAATTAACATAAATAGCTATAGTTAATTAATGGACAATGTTTCACAGGATCAAGTCGATTCAAAATTTTATCGCCGGGGAAAATTTTTACTCGGTTTCATCTGAAAAATTGCATTTAAACACTAACTCTTAGAAAGTGAAAAATTGATTCTTGAAATTATTTAAAAATTAAATAACAATGGGAATCCCGCATAATCTGAAAAATAAACGTTTTAGCCAGATATTGAAAATTTCTGCATACTAATTTTGTGACTGACTGATTCATAGAATTTTTCTTATTACTATTTGCATTTTCCTCTCTTTCTTTCATTCTTTTTTAATAGAGTGAAATAGAATATCTACCACTCTTTCAAACACCTCTTCCCCCCTCTCTTTCTGGGGTCAAGACAAGTGGTCAAAAGACGTTCAAATATAGGAAGAGGGTAGATTCCCCCCCCCCTCCCTTCAAAACAATGTACGCCTCATATAATCGGTACCCAACAGTGATATCTTATCCCTGTTTAAGCTGTTCTGTTCTAATTGGAGAATTTTTCTGTCAATCATTTGCACATAGTGACGCCTACATACGACTGACCAAGACGAGTATTTTATGAGAAATGGAAAAAGAAATCTGTGAAGCGGCCTCTTAATATTAATGAATGTTTTATTATCCTTTAAAATAAACAAAATATCATCAAATGTATGTTTTTTTTTGTTTTTTTTTTATCATCTATAGAAAATCCATTGCTTATTTAAAATGTATAAGTCAATACATGAGTTTCAGTATGTACTAATATTAATAAATGAATAAATACATAAGATGTCATGTGTTACTATATAAAGGACAAAACAGGAAAATTTCGTTAATAGCTAATATTCAGAAGTAGCAATTTTATTAGTAGGCATTTTTTTACTAGTGACAATTTTTATTTAAAAATGCTAAATGCTTTTTAAATTTCTGATAATATTAATATAAAATTAAATAGGCTAAATAAATATGTTAATATTAACATTTTGTAGCAGACAACAGTATTATTATTGATGGTGCGCAGAAATTTTTTATTTTGTCCTACAAAACAGAGTCAGGGTAAAAGATCGGTAAAGATTGTAGTTCATTGATCTGGAGGTGTTCTGGACTCAGGCAAGGGAGTTGATTGCAGACCTTTCTGTAAAACAATATGACAAGAAATCGAAAGCACATGTTTTGAGCATAAGGGGTGAATTTTTAGGAAATTTTTAAATAAGAAAAGTGGTGATAGATATAAATTTTATCATACAGCATATATATAAAAATATGTATACTTACTCCATCTAATATCACCAAGGAGCTCTCCATGTCCTTTACCATCATCAACAGATGATTTTCGTTTTTCTGTTGGTTGAAGTTCAAATCGTTGAGGGGCTTTTTTCGTCCTTTTACCACTGACTTCAAGGGATTCATTGAAGCTGCCTATGGAAAAATAAATACAGAAATATTAAGCAATTTTATTTGCAAATATAAATTGATATCAATGCTGTGATTTAACAGATGTGACTGCTTTGGAGCTTATACGTTATCATGTCACATTTTTATTGAGAAGAAAAGGAGTTCAGATAATTGAAAAATCACACAAAACTAATTAAACATTACTCATATTAAAATATGTTGGCAAATGATTGTTCCAATTATGGATTAGATAATTCATTTACATATTAAATTTATTTTGTTTGGAAGATTTATCCAGGGGTGAGAACAGCTAAAGTTAAAAAGGAAAATTTTTTTGTACCCCCCCCCCCCCCTCTCCTCAATTTTAAAATTCCCCCTTTTGTTGAAAAGAAAGGCAAAGAGGGATGGTGGGATAGAAATTTCAGAGGAGAATTTAGGTGGTTATTTATTTATTTATTGCTATTATAAAGTAAAAATGCAGAAAAAAAAGTTTGAATTGTAAAGATTCGAAAATTTATCTGCTGAAGAGGAACAAAGAGTTACTATAAGGTAACAAGTAAGGCAGATTTTTTTTATTTTTTTAAATTAAAGTGGTTTAATAACACTGGACAACAAATTTGAACCTTTCCTCTATACCAAAATCGAAATCAGTTATTCCTTATTCTGTTTTTTGTACTGATTCTAAATCCAGTTTTAGATTTTCTCCAACATGTCCAGATTTTCAGGTATTTGCATATTTCGATTTATTCAAATTTTGGAATTTGTGTACAATTACATGGAAATATAAGGCATAAAGCATTATCAGACTGTTTTTTTTTTTGTGTTATGTTATGATTACTGGCCAGTTTACTTTTTAAAAATGTTGAGTCTGACAAGGAAGGTCTCCTTAAAGTGCATACTCAGAAAATTTTGAAAAAAATGCTGATGAAACTACTCATTTATGTAAAAAAGGGACAGTCAAATTTAGCTGCAGAATCCCAGTAGATAATCTGCAAAAAAATAAAATACTTTCGAGTATTTGACGCAAAAGGACATGGTTTGGCTAGCAACACTGTTTCCTGGCCAAATACAAACGATCGTTTGCATTTCAGGTTCAACATTTTCAATTATATGTACATTTGCAGTAATATTAATTTGAAATATTTTTTAAATGAAGTTAAATATAAATCAGTCACCTTTTTTTCACTCTACTTATTACCGATTGAATGAAATTTTGTCATTGTTTCATCCTCCATTTGAGGATTTTTTTCTAATTTAAATGACTTCACAAGTTATATAAGTAATTTTTAAGTGTATTTTAAAATAAAAAGTCCGATGATGAACACATTCGTTATACACTTAAAAACGAAGAAGTCGTTGTTTCCATAGCAACAGTACATTTTTTAAATTGACAATGTTCAGAATCGGACTTATTATTGAATGTAAACAATTTCAATCAATTTAAATTTTGTTCTAAATCGTAAAATACAATCGTTAAATTTCATTATATATGCACATAAATCTGTACACAAAACTGTAGCTATAAAAATGTATTTATTAAGTAAGTTAAACTTACTTAAACAAGTTCAGCATGAAAATGTTTTTCCTTAAAGAGTATCGGACATAAAAGCTTTTTTTTTCTTTTATCCATCGCCAACCGGTAATAAATCGCCAAAGAAACGAAATTTTTATAATTTTTTTACGTTTATTATATCGAGGTTCCACAGCAAATTTTTTTATAAACCTATATACCCTCATAAGAAGAATATTCTGTAATTTTTTCAAAATTTTCTGAGCATGCGCTTATGGAGACCTTCCTTGTGAAATTATATTGACATGTGACTGAAATATTGTGTTTAATTCGCATATTTTTCATCTTTTTCTAATAACGTTTCTTGATGTCTAAATATTTCTGCCATATGGGCACACTAACATGTTTCTAAATCAGTTTTTTACGCTAATCTCAAATCTTGTGTCTGTTTTTTTCTATCACATCTAGGTTTTAAAAAAAAAAAAAAAAAAAAAAAAAACTGGAAATTTTATTTTTTGATTAAAAAAAGCCAGAAAACACTATTTATAGTACTTTGTGATCTACTTCAACTATTTAGGATAGATTCTACTACTTTTTTTCAATTGTTTTTCGATTATACCCATTGGTGATTATGTCCCTGATAGGAATTTCACACTGTTAACCCTTTTGACAAGGAGGTACACTTCCCTAAAAAGCATTTTATATCAAATGTGTGCCAATACCATACAAATGTAGATATTCATTTTACTCAAAAACTAGACGTGGTAGAAGGAAATGGATTACAGATTCGAAATCAACATAAATATCTAGTCCAGGAAAAAATTACATCAATTCTGTGGCAACTACTTTAAAGTTGAAAGTAATATAAACATTGCACCATTGAAAAATATGCAAATTAGGCTTAATACTGACAGGTAAATGTTAAGAATATACAGACTGCGACATTTATCTGAAGCAAATGGTCCAGTAGTCAATCTAGAAAACACAATTCCATCTGACATTTATTGTCAGTAAAATTTGCATAAAATGACATGAAAAAGGCTTAAATTTGCATACACTACACATAAATATGCAAGTTTCTCAAAAACTGTAAGACCTAGAGAAAAACAGAAAGTATATTCAGAATCAGCGTAAGAAATTGATCTAGGATAAAATATTTTCATCTAAAGGACAGTTTTCATATTGTACAGTGTAATTTTGTGTGCTGGGGGAAGGGGCGAAGCAAAAATTTTGAGGGTAGGGGGTAATTTAGATGACTGATCACATTTATTTATTGTTACAACAAATACATAAGTAATGAAAATGCAGAAAAAAACGTAAGACATATAAACATTGAATGCTGGAAGGTAGAGGTAAATAAAATGGTGAAATCAGATAAAATTTTTGAAAAGCAGAAATTCGCTGAAACACAGAAGATTCTCACTACTGTTAATCCAATGGTTTTCAAATTTATATTTTTAAATTATTTATTTTCTCATGAAATATCTTAACTAATTGAATTTATATCGATTATTTTTAGAAATTTAAAGGAACTATTTTTTTTTTTTGGTCACTTAATGGCTAATATTCACACTTTTACTGAATGTTATTTTTTAAATAAAAACTAATGCTTTCTATCGAATTTTAGCAATTGGAACATATACAGTAGAGTGCTGATTATCAAAATCTGCCAGGACTGGATTCAATTAGGATAAATGGACAAATGAAAGCACACTGCATGTAACATTGAAGAAAATGTGATTGCATCACTGCTGTGAAATACTAGTTGCAGTAGGAATTCTAGCTGTTCACATTGTCAATATCTCATACTATAAGAAAAGTTTTTTTCATATAATTTAAGTTGTATTGTTATTTTCTTTTAGAATTTGTAGGTTTTACTTTCACTTTTTTCTTTAATAAAGAAAAATAATCTTTAAGTTGTAGGATTAAGGGAGCGAAAAAAAGAGATTAATCAGAGTTTCTCCCCGGTTTAAAAATAGGTAGAGTGCTGGTGATGAGATAATGGCACTTTTAATTTTTATTTTTAAAAGCCAGTGGATTCTTTTCAAAACACAGCAATGAGTCCGTTTTTTACTATGCAGACATATTTTTTAATAGAAAAGGCAGTAAGGGGATTGTTTTTTTACTGAGTGACAGGAAGGGCACTATTTTTTTAACCAAAGGGCAGTCAGGGTGCCGCAGTCTTCTGAAACTGTTAGGGAGGAAATTCTGAGTTGATACAGATTTCAATAATTGGACATTCATTTAATTGGAGTTCAAATAATCGGCGCTCTACTATATTTAATAAACATTCTAAGAAGTAATGAATGCAAATTAGAGATGAAATGTGTTCAGTCTGAGCCTGGTCCCGAAATGGGCTTTATTTTTATATCAATCTTTAGGCTCAAAATTTTTAGTTTATTATTCTTTTTTCGAAAATTGAAAAAAAGGGAAAAAAACCTTGCCATTTGAGAAACAAGAATGTAGTCTAAGTTTCTTGAATAGTTTTACAATCGTTTAAAAATTAGTTTGTAAGGGAATTGAATTGTTATTGATGTGATATAAAAAGAAATATTCTATCCGATTTTGAAGCCTGTGTACGATCAGTATTTAATAACTATAGGTGAAAATTAGCAGTTGCCACTCGCCATGTAGCGATTAAAATTGTAAAAGTGGCGATTAAAAATTGTCATTGATTGCCACCCCTACACGGTCACTTTTCAGTTACACATTCCATTGCAATCCTTGTTTTATTTAACCTTGTTTTTTTATCAGTATACGATTATGTTTAATTTCTTTAAAAGGGAGTTAAAAAAGCAACATTAAATTGGTAATCTATCTTTTTTTACACTCGCATGCACATATTTGTATAAAATAGAGCTGAGCTCCACCAATATTTTTTAAAACTGTACGCCTATGGTTCAAGGGATCCCTGGCAGCACCCCTATCTGACCTCTGCAAGTCTAATTACAATATCTTGCTTGAATAATTATTTGGAAAATAAATCATTCTAACAAATGAAATATTTTAATAATGATGATAAACAGCAACAATTCAAAGTCTTACTATAAATAATGGAATATTTTTTTAACACCAAATGTTAAATACTACTGAAGAAGGAAAAATAAATAAATTTATATGTCACATTTGAAATATAAAAAACGTACAGTTGCAAATTCTATAGTAGTATTATACTTTTATCTGGAATTTCCTTTCTTGAATTATAAGTACATTTTAACTCTTGTAATGTTCATTTTGGTATGAGAAAATTTAGAATTAAATTTATGACAAATAATAATTTGTATGGAAATATATAGATACATATATAATTAAATGGCATTGCACATATATAACTAAATCACTGTAAAGTACTCATTTTTAAAGATAATAAATTTTTGTCAATCATATTAGGAAAGATTGAAATACTGTAATTTCCAGTGTGTAATCCGCAGATCAAACAATCATGTTTAAACCCAGAAATTTCATTTAATAATTGAAGTCAAATATTTACAGCGATCTAGTAAGTTACATTTTCTAAAATAAAATTTTTGCATCGAAACATGATTGTTTGATCCGCAGATTATACGCCGGAAATTACGGTAAACTTTTACTTTTCACAGATAATCTTACCTTAGAACTCATGTTTTTTAACTACACCCTTTATGAATAAGGGTGTTGTTTCATGTAATTCAGATAAGTATTTAAAAAACATATTGTAATTGTAAACATTAGCAATAACACCATATCTGTACTTACATTTTAAGCTTCTAAGTTTTAACTCTACAGCCCTTTTCTTCTTCTTTTCTTTTAGAACATCAGGATCATCATCCTCATTATAAATTTTAGCCCTTTTTTTCCGACCAGGTCTGCCACGTGTTTTCACAGGTACAGGTGTTTCCTCAGGTGTTTCTTCAGGTGAATTTTGAGCATTAATTTCAGAGTCCCCTGTGTTATCTTCAGCTGAAAGATCAAGAGATTCAGCATTCTCAGCATCATTTATATCTTTAGATTCTTGTTTTTCAGGATCAGTTTCGGACTGTAGTTCATTTGATTCCATGTTGTTTTCTTCATTAGGTGATGCTCCTTTATCATCTTCAACATTACTTACTTCATCTGTCTCCATTGATGAAAGTAAGTAAAATAAACAACTTAAAAATCAAAAAAATTAACAGGCTGGATCTAAGCTATTTTGAGGCTGTATTTTAATGTCAGCTTCTTTGTCTTCCGTACTAAAACAGTAATTATTAATGCAAAGGCATCACTTATATGATGTAAAAGCCTAAAAGAAAAGATATTGTTATATAAACAACACAGATTAAACATAAATCTAATAGATTTTAAAATATATACATGCTAGTAACCGATATAAAATAGGTTCGTTTGAAATGAAATTCGAATTTTTTGATTAGCAGAGTCCAGAGTGTCAGTTACAATTTCACTCCAGAGAGACATATACATGGTAAACTGCTTATTTCATTTTGAATAGTGTAGAGGTTGCACCAGGCTAGGTAACCAAATTTTATTCACACCTAACCCAATCCACAGTTTAAATTGGGTAACTTTTTTTTTTTTTTTTTTCCTGAGTTGTGTTGATTCTAATTATTATATCTCTACTTTGTATGTGATAATTCATATGCACATAACTTCTAGAGCTAAAAATATCCAGTCACCATTTGCTACTGGGTGACTAAACAAACAAACAAACAACAACAACAAAAATGTGGCAAGTAAATAAAATAAATAGTCACTTTTTAAAAAAAGTGCTCTAATTTTTAAATAGTTTGACCTCTATTTTTTATACTCCAGGTGGCCTCAATACACCACATTTTAAGTGATCAGTTTTAGGAAAAGCTCTATTAACTGTTGTAAAATATATGAGGTATTTTGGTATTTCTTCATTATTCTGTCGACCATTCTCCATTAAAAAAGAAAAAAAAAACAACTATGTATCAGCAAACTATAACGCCCAATAAACAAATGGAAGAATGTTGCCATTCTAAATTTTTAAATAGTTATAGATAATAAAGTTAAAGAATTTAGAGATCTCTTTAATATCCAGAACCGTGCGAAGAGAAAACTGCACCCAGGGCAAAGTTTCAATTTTCTCCCCCCCCCCCCCCCCCCCCCCCCCCCATTCATTTCTGTTTGTGACAGGTGTCAAAGAAATTGACAAAGTGCAGAAACAGAAATAAATTCTATTAAATATTTCGCGTTTATTTTGTAAATTTAAAAGATTTAATTTTAATTCAGAAATTCCAAACAACTAAATAACATAAGACAATTCCACTTATTTCCTAGAGAAATCATGATGTTTTGCGACAGAAAATAAGAGAATGAAGAAGAGAGAAACTGAACGATGGCCAAAAAATGAATAAATAAATAAATAAAATTGTGGTTGGTTGTATAAATTTGGCAACCCCCTCAATTTCCGTGCCTGGGGGCGAAGGCCCCCTTCGCACAGCCCTGATAACATCACTTATAGGTGCCTTATATCAGAGTAGTGGCATACCTGAGATAAATTTTGATTCGTTCAGATGATTTTGGACAAAAGAATGCTTTGTTTTAAAGAAATAATTATAATAATTAATTAATTTAAAAATAAGATATAATTTAAGAATTTAAATGCAGAATTATTTAATTAAACCATAAACTAACAGATTATTATTTTTTTCAGATATTGTGCTTATGAATAATATAAATATTTTATTTCAATCACAAATTTAATAAGATACAGATAAAAAAGTTAATATGAGCAGTAAGAAACAATGTTTTCAGGGCTTGAAATTCAATTTTTCCAAGGAGAGAGAGGGGAGTCTCCCTCCCAACATTTTTAAATGGAGGGGAGTTGTAATGTTTGGGAGGGAGAAAAAAAAATCTTTAAACCTCACTATTATTTTACGTGCTATTTAAAGAATTACTTTAATGCAGACCAGGGTTGGCAAAAAACCGGGTTTTTTTTAAAAAAAAACCAAAAAAACCGGTTTTTTGGTTTAAACCAGGTTTTTTTGGTTTAAACCGGGTTTTTTTGTATCTTTTTTAATTACATATATGCACATCAGTAAATAAAATTTAACATTGACAAGAATGATTAATATTACAATAACAATATATATATATTCTGAAAACAGTTTAAACAAAATAAATAAACAATTGTTATTAATTATGTACAAATTCAAATCATTAAATTTTATTTAGAGCTGAGCTAACATCATTTACATTCAAATTCAAAACAGTTATATATATACAAAAGTTTCCTATGTAATACATAGAACATGATCACTTGTGCCGTCAGGTTCTACAGTAATGGTGATAAGTTTTAAATAATTTTTAAAGATTACTTTTTAAAAAAGTTGAAGAAATAATTGCTGTTTTATATATACATATTTCCAAATGCAACCTGTAATTCATGTTTACCAAATGATTTAGCACACTTATAAAACATATTAATATGTTTATGTATTTCATATTGCATTCATAGAATGGATTCTGTATCTTAATGTTGATACTTAAAAGTTTTTAATAGTATTTAATTGCAAGATTTATATTAAATTCTTTAAAGACTTAATCTATTGCCTTCCTATATTTTTTCATTTTAATAAGCAACACTTAGTTGTGTTACATAAGAATATAAAGATATAATGTAGAATTTTACCTTGGTATGCTATACTAATTTTTTTTAAAAATAAAAATAATGCAAAGAAAAGAAAGTGAGACTTACTTTTTTATTCAATTTAAAAAAACAAATTGAATTTCAGTAAGAAAATTAAATTGAAATATATTTAAAAAATATATATAAAAGAAACATTTTAAAAACATGGAAATTGAATAAATTTTCAAAATTTTAAGAAAATGGAAGTACGACACATGTCTATAAAGATTCTATGTTAATAAACAGGATTATTAGGGTTTAATGTTTTAAAAAAAAAAACAAGTTTTGCCGCTTTTTGTAAACCCAGTCTGTTGCGTAACTTTGATTGTACAACACCAAATGAAGAAAAAATTCTCTCTACATTTGCAGTAGTCGCTTTTGCAGTAAGAATCGTTTCAACTTCTTTCAACACACCATCATTGAACTTTTTGATTTCATTTTCTTGAATATGCCACCATTCTATAGCTGATACATCTTTACTAAAATCATTCTCAAAAAGATATCTTTGAAATGGAGAACTTTTGGCACAAAATTTTAGTATCAGAGATAATAAATTGTTTTTGGGAAATTTTGTTTTAGCATATTCCAATGCTTCTTTTTTTTCCTCCGATGACAATTCGAGATCAGCATCCTTGGCTCTTGGATCCAACAGATAAGCAAGAAGATGGGCTGGTGTTATTGCCATTTTATAACGAGTATCTAGTTTTTTCATAATGTCTTTATTCAGTTTCAAATCTTCCATCTGTTTTTTTTAAATTTTTAAAAAGAAAAACAGTTTCTCCAATTGTACAATTTTGGCTTTGTACTTTATCTAAAGCTACACTAATTGGCTTTAATTGTTGAAAATAGTCTTCAGCATTTCTTTTCAATGAAATGTTTGAAACTAGACTTTGGATATTTTTATCAATTTTGTCTTTATTATTTTCGCATATAGTTACAAGAACTGACCATGATTTCAGATAGCTGTCTAAAGCGTCAGCAAATGAGTTCCAGCGAACTTCATAAGGCATTATTAGTTTGATGTACTTGCATCTTTTCTGAAGCACGCATTTGCATATTGGTTGTTTCTGAAGTATTTGATTACATGCAAAATTTGTTCTTTTACATTTGGATAACTTATATCATTTGCCAGTAAATTTAAAATATGGGCTGCACATCCATAAGTAATAATATTAAACTCTTCTTTTTCATCAAACATATCCCTCATTTTTCGGACATTTCCAGTATTGTCTGTCACTAATGCTTGTATTAAACATTGAAATTCCGATTGGCATTTATTAATGGTTGTAGTCGCAATATCATACAGATTTTCACTTGTATGAGCAATTCCCGATGTATCAATAGTGTCTGCTAAGTATGTATTCCCGTCTTTTGTTGTTAAAGTAACACAGATCACAGGTTCGTTGTGAATGTTTGACCATCCATCTAATCCTAATGTGACAACTTCATTTTTTAATATATTTGCACATTTTTCTTTTTCTTTGCTGTAAGTATGATCTAATAAATCCCCAGCAATTTGTTTTCTTGATGGTGGAGAATATTCTGGGCGGAAACTCTGAACCATTTTAATAAACTCAGGATGCTCTACAGTGCTAAATGCCGTATTTGTAGCATATATAAACCTAGCAACTTGTTCATCAAACATTTGCTTTTGAGATGGTGTTGATTTACTGACAAAAAAGTCCATAGTATCTCTTTTCCTTTTTAAAGAACCAATTTCACTTGTTGCTCTTTGTGTTATTGCTGAATCCAAAGAACTTGAAATACTGGATAGTGACACTGACACATCATCTACACAAAAATAAAAATAAGAATTGCTTAATGATACAGAACATATTACTTCAAAAATCATAATCATATAATTAACAATAATTCAATACAAAGACATTTTTTTTCCTTTGTTTTACTGCAAAGTAAACATCTCTATCATATTGATATATTTATTTTTGATAATTTATTTAATACTCGAGATAAAATTACCATGTCTTTTATAATTTTGGATATTTATGATTCGTGAAAACTTAGTTAATCTATAAGAGCCATGCATAAATTAAAAACTAACAATTTCATTTAATAACAGTTCTGATCACATAATTTGTTCTTAATAATATGATTAATTTGTAAAACTTTCAAACTTTTATCAAATGTAATTTTAAGATTATCAAAATAAAGTTCTCTAACAAAAAATGTCTATTTAAAATTTTCTTGTTTTTTCCAAAATTTCATTACTTAGAATTACATAAATATTTTTTATTTCATAGAATATAACTTTCTAAAATCAAATAGCATATGCAAATTAAATAATAATATATGTGATTTTTATAATTTATCTTCTCAATCAAATAGCATTTCAAATAATAATGTAATTTTTTATAAGAGTTTAGAATCATCTGAATGAAGATATACATAATGTGTTCTCAATATGCATTATTTGTAATTTTACAGATAAATTAAAAATTTTGAATTTAACAAATATTTAACTTATTAACAAATTTTTAACAATTTTCTTTCAAAATTAAAAATAATAGCAGCAATAATAATGATAAAATAAGTACTTACCATTATCAACAGAATCAGAATCAGAATGATGATGAGAATTATTACAAGTTTCAATGTGTTTCTTCATCCTAGCTACTTAACCTTCCATTTCTTTATTACAATTTTTGCATCTAGCTCTACAACCTTTCCTTTTATCATTTTTTACTTCATTAAAATATAACCAAACTAAATCTTTTCTTCTACCAAAATTAGACATTTTTTGTTCTCAAATGCTAACTCTTGGACCATTCATACACAGGTGCAACTATGATGCAACTGTGACTTATGCAGGTTGACTGCTGAAATGAGTTGAGCTGTTCAGTTAGAAGTAGAAGTTATTTGTACATCAAATAATTTGAAAACTTAATTATATAAGAAAAAAATCTTTAAAAAAATTAACAAAAAAACCAATTGGTTTTTTTCAGAAAAAAACCATTTGGTTTAAACTGTGCCAACCCTGATGCAGACATTACAAAATACCATTGAAAAAATTAAGTCAACTCAGAATGATTATGTAAAATGTTTATTTTTATTATAAAAAAAGGGAGAAAGCTAAATTTTATATATGCAGTGTATTTTTCAACTTTCACCAAATAGTAAGGGCCCTTAACAATTAGGTTGTTAAATGAATTTCTGAATTTAGATTTTATTTGATTTAGGGTGCTGAAGCCTCTTTCATAAGAAGGTACACTTTTACTCCTTTACAAGGATTAAAAAGGTTTACTCCTTTACCTCAAGGAGTAAAAGTAATAAGATTTTGCAGTTCTAATCTCATTTTTGTTTAGTGCTGACTCTAGGCCAATTTGACAGAGTGCAGCGACCGGTGCTCTCACTGCCCTTTTTTGTTCTTTTCCCTCTTTTCGGTTGCAAGAAAAAAAAAATTCTTTAAATACGTCTAATGGTCGTAGGAAAAAATTGTGAATTTAGTCAGTTAGTTGAGTCATTTGGAATTTAGTCAATTGGAATAAAATAATGAAATTCGTCTTATATTTGAACATAGAAATAGAAAAGATCTTCTAACGAAATAGTGTTAATATCGATTTGCGACTTTGGAACTACATGGTGGCCAGTGTACAACTGTGCTAAGGTAACGCCACCTACAAACAACAATATAGATACATACCATAGAATAAATATATTATACCTACCAGACGATGGCTGTCAAGCAGACAATTTGAAAAAGTAGGCGAACTAATACAACTGTGCTACACAGACATTGTATTTGAAACATTTTTCGAGAAGCGATTTTCTTCTTCGAAAGGCTATTTTATTAGACGTCCTTATCTATGTCTATATTCAATAGAAAAAAATCGCTAAATTCGTCGATCAGTTGCGGGAAAAAACGGCGAAGTTTGCCAATCGGTCACAAGAACACAATGCGAAATTCGTCAGTCAGTTATGGAAAAAATCGTGAAAATTTTCCGTGAGGCGCGAGAGGAAAAATAGTGAATTTCATCAATCTGTTGACAGAAGAAACCGAATAATTCACCAATCGGTTACGGAAAAATTCGCGAAGTTTGTCAGTCGGTCAAGGAAAAAAAATTGGCGATTGCTCCCAGAAAATATTGCGAAATTCGTCGATTGCTTCCCAGAAAATATCGCGAAATCAGTCAATCAGTCACGGGAAAATATTGTGAAATTCATCAGTCGGTCGCAGGGAAAAATCATGAAATTCATCAGTTGAATGCAGAAAAAAAATCTCAATTTGTCAGTCGGACACAGGAAAAAAAATCATGAGCTTCGTTAATCATTCCAAAGAAAAAAAAATGAGAAATTACGCGAATTTCGTCGATCAATAGTGAAAAAAATGCCAAGTTCGTCGATCGATCGCGAAAAAAACGCAAAGTTCGCGATCAGTCTCAGAAAAAACGCAAAGTTCGTCGATCAATCTCGGAAAAAACACAAAGTTTGTCGATCAGTCTCAGAAAAAATGCAAAGTTTGTCGATCAGTCTCGGAAAAAACACAAAGTTTGTCGATCAGTCTCAGAAAAAATGCAAAGTTCGTCGATCAGTCTCGGAAAAAACGTAAAGTTTGTCGATCAGTCTTGGAAAAAACGCAAAGTTCGTCGATCAGTCTCAGAAAAAATGCTAAGTTCATCGATCAGTCTCGAAAAAACGCAAAGTTCGTCGATTAGTCTCGGAAAAACGCAAAGTTCGTCTATCTGTTGCTTAAAAAACTCAAAGTTCGTCGATCTGTCGCTTAAAAAAAGGCAAAGTTGGTTGAGCTGTCGCTTAAAAAAGGCAAAGTTCGTCAATCTGCTGCTTAAAAAAGACAAAGTTCGTTGATCTGTCGCGAAAGAAGCACAAAGTTCGTCGATCAGTTGCGGAAAAAGCACAAAGTTCTTCAATCAGTCGTGGAAAAAAAACCGCAAAGTTCGTCGATCGGTTGCGGGAACAAAATCACGAAATTTATCGTTAGGTTGCAGGTAAATTAAATAACGCAAATTTCTCCGGAAAAAGGTGACATTTTTTGGACAGGAGGCTCCTGCCCACAATATTTTTTTGGACGGGATTTCAAAATTTTCGGCGCGAATCCCGCCCTCAAATTCAAGCCCTGGTTTTCATGCACATTTCACCAATATAACAAAAAATTTTAACAATCTTTGTGAAGCTGAATAAACAAAAATGCACAAAAATCGTTAATGTTGCGATCACTATATAGCATGTGCTTCATGCACACAATAAAAGAAATAACTGGAGGCAGCAACCTTACTATATTGGTAATTCCAAAAAAAATACATGAAATTCTTTAATTTTGCGATCACTGTATCACATGTATGAGCGTTTAGAGCACATGAAAAAAAAAAAGAAAAAGAAAAAAAATCACTGAATGCAGCAACTTTCTTGTATTGGAATCCCAACAACATGAAATTTGTTAATGCTGCAATCAATATACCACATTTATGAGAGCTTCGTGCACATGAAAACCAAATAAAAAAAATCAGTTGTATTGGAATCTAAAAAAAAAACGATACAAGAAATTTAGAAAAGCCCTGATTATTAAAACATCAACTATTAGTAACTTACAATAAAATTTACAATATATTATTGAAAACAGAAAAATAAATCTTGGATATTTATTTCTTTACATTACTTTTCTTAATTATCACTGTTCGGGTGTGAATAAACAAACTGATCTATTGTATGTAACTATTCATCGTAACATTTTTTCAATGCTTTTCTCTTTTAATATCACGTCATTTTGAAATGACATAATTGTTATTTTAATTAACAAAAGAACTAATAAATCAGTAAAACATCATTAAAAATATAGATAAACATTGAATTAAAAACCACTTGGTGATATAACAAACATGTGTAACGAATCTAACATCAAGTGAATGTGACGTCACGATTATGCATTTTTGACATTAAATTTTATAGTTTAGCGATAGTTTTTTTTTTATTTTTATGGAAAGTGTTTGACGGGATAATGGAGAATTACCAGTATTTCAATATATTTAATTTTAATTTAATTCAACAAGAATTAAGATTGCAAAAAAGTGGCTACTAATCTAAAATGTCAGCCAGCCACTGGCTACTAATCTAAAATGTCTGCTACTAACTAAAAATTTCAATTTTCTGGTCAAGCAATCTTCCCTACCATGGATAATATAAAAAGCACTAACTGTGCCTCTCACTATGTATAGAAAATGCAACTAGCTTGATGAATATAGTGAATGGAGTTTCACTTACAAAGATTGACCCAATGTCATTCTTTCAACATTGTTTTTTCTATGGAAAGAATTTGACTCAATAATGTAAATATAATTTGAATCAGACATAAGGAATCTTTAGAAAACCTTACCAGAAAAGAATTTTTTTCACCAGTCAGAAAAATGCATCATATGTATAGTCGAAAATTGTCACAATACAATTTACAATAGCAAAAAAAAATTAATCACCACAATGAATGCATTTTCGTAGTAACATAAAGACAAAAAAATGCATAAAATTAAGAAAGATAGTACATGACAAAAGAAAGTTTTGTGTAGGATAGAACGTAATGCAAAACTTACATTGCGACAATTGGGAGAACCACAAAATATGGCAACAAATAAAAAATCCACTGGCCAGTGGTGAACAGAATAATATAATTCCTCATTCCTGTTATGGGCTACTACATTTTTCTGTGGGACACTAAGACTTTTGCAATTATTTACACCATTGGATTAATTTCACGTGCGCACAAGGGTTGCCAGACTTCTCTTTTAAAATAACGGATGATTTTTACTGCCACTAACTTTTGTTTCATGAAATTACTGTCATTTTCCACATGCTGCTGAACTATGTTGAATGTGCCAATCGTAGCTTATGTAATTAGAAAGGCCAATTTATTTTGCCAAAAACTGTGCAACAAGTGTAGCTGGATTTAGCCACGTGGTTTAGCACAAACCCTACCCAAATTATCATTGAATTAGCTGATTTCTACCTTGCCCAGATAGCTGATTGGTCAGAGTCAGACTTCAGTTTTGGTTCAAAGTTTCCACGATTGGTCAGAAAGGTTATAGCGCTCTGTGGTGATTAACTTCACACATTATAAGCAAAAGAGTATGCTTTCTTTATACTGTATGCCTTGATGCCAATAATGCCTTCTTTAAAAATACATCATTAATTAATTGTTATACAATACAGGACCCATTACCTTGAAACCTCGGGATCAGAGGTTTTCTGGATTTTGGATCTACCTGAAATTTAGAATCCCCCCCAATGAAATTCCCTTGGTAATTTTTCAAAAACATGAAAATAACGAAATTTAAACAATCACATGTAGGATATGAATAAAAATTTACTTTTTGTATTTCTTTTTTAAATTTAAACAAAAAATCCCTGCCCTATTCAATGATAACAAAAAAATAATATCAGTAACTAATTATTTAATCCCTTGCCTACGTCATTGAAGTAACCAGCCACTCAATTTAAAAAAAAAAAAAAAAAAAAAAAAAAAGAGAGGAAACTGGGAAAAAAAAAAAGATCTGGATTTCATGTCTTTCCGGATTTTGGAATTCCAGATAATGGGTCCTATGCGGTAATATCGTTATTTTCTAACTGTATTTCTATTTGTATTACATTTTTCTAATAACACTTTTTAATTAATTTCGCAATAACATTTTTGAGGTGAACAGTGGCGCAAATGGGCAATTTTTGAAGAAAATTGTAGTAAAGATAAACCGATAAAAATTCTAGAAATTAAAAGAGTGAGGAGGGTCATTCCATGGTAACTTACGTTACATTTAGAATAATTTTGTTTAGTAATTTTCTTAATATAACATAAAAAAATACTGAAAATGTAATGTTGATACGATTTGTTAATTAAACCTATCCAAAGTGAAATTTGGATAAAAATTACCTACTTTTAGTATTTCTTGAACACTGACAATTATATAAATTATGGTAACTTACCTTCCTTTTTCAGTAACATAAGTTACCATAGTAAATATAATTTTCAGAGTTCAAGAAATAGCACTAAATTTAAGTAATTTTCATTAAATTTTGCTTTGTTTAGGTTTATTTAACTAGGGATTTGTTTAGAAAAAAATTTGATCCTTTAAAGGACCCTTCACAAAATTTCTCATTTCAAAACAGGACCCTTCACAAATTTTCTCATTTCAAAACAGGACCCTTCACAAAATTACTTTCCCTAAAACAGGACCCTTCACAAAATTCTTTGTCTTAAAAATAGGTTTTTCACAAAATTTTTCCACTTTTAAACCGAACATTTCACAAATTAATCATTTAAAAGTAAAATCTGATCTGTCACTTTTACATATATAAAGAAAATATATGTATTTTACATCGATATATTTTCTTAAAAACACATAAATAAGAACCTGAATATTACGATAATTTCAAATTCCCAAAATTATTATTAGATTTTTTACAAATATAAAAAGCTGTTCACAATTTCACAAAAACAGGACCCTGGGAAAAAAGTCTGGACAGACCCCTGTTAACAAATCATATCAACATTACATTTATAATATTTTTTAGTATTATATTACGAAAATTACTGAAGAAAATTATTCAAAATGTAACCTAAGTTACCATGGAATGACCAGAGACATATTTTGGTACTTTTCGGTTAGCCGGGCCCCAGTGAAAGATATATATATAAATTTTAAAATGAAAACACATGTGAAAAACAAAGGATAAGACATTATAAAAAGCAATGGAATGAACACTGCAGGAATGATACTTGATAGGATGACAAAGCAAAAAATTGAAAACTATGATTATCTTATAGAATCTTCAGAAGGGGCTTTATAAGAATATTCATAGTAAATATATGTTATTAAATCAAATATTGTCAGCATTATGCCTAAAATCGACAATATTAAGCTCTTAATAACATATATATGTGAAACAAGACAATTAATAACCTACATGAGTTCAAATAACAAAATAAATAAATAAATATACAACTTAAATAGAAATAAGATAAATAAACAATTATTCAACTTAAATAAATAGAAATTAGATAATAAAATAATGTGCAAGACTCACCAAAAAAGACTAACGTTACTGAAGATTGAACAAGATTATAAGTACTTGACAAGCAGCCAGTCAACTCAAAATGGCTGCTATAGCTATGCAAACATTACTTTGAAAAAAAAAAAAAATTATAATAGGAAATAAATGGATTAGAGCTGCCATCTATCACAGAAAAAAATAAGTAAAAGTTGAAATTGTAGACAAGTTAAAGAATAAGTCTAGTGCTGCCATCTATTATGAATAAAGAGAAAAAAGAATCAAAAGAATTTTTTTTTTGACAAAGCAAATAATATTTGAAATGCGAGGAAACTAAATAAAATTTTAATATAATAAAGATGAAATGGGAAGACAAGTTCAATAATTACCAATGTATGATGAGACATTCTGTGAGTAAAATGAAGAGTGTATAATTTATGTTGTAAAAATGATTTTGTAATGTAAATGAAATGATTAAATGCATAAAACCCGATTAAAAAAAAATCTTTTTTTAGCAGTCCTGCCACATCTCTCCTTAATGGTATTTTTATTTTATAATATTTTGGAGGAGAAATTTTGTTATTTTATGATTTTTTAGTTAATTAAAAAAAAAGTTTTAATAATATTTTCAGCAATCCACACCCTTCCTCCTTAATGTTGTTTTCAATTTTAAAGTTTTTTATACATATTTAATGCCTGTACTGGTAAAATTAGATTAATGTTTTAATGTTTAATCCATGAAGAAAGAAAAGCCAGGGGATAATTATAAGACAAATCTGTATGTTTTAAATGTAATAAATTAAGCCTAATGAAATGAAAGAAGCATAAACATTTAATACGATTGCAGTGATTATTTAGAAGAATATTTCTGTAAACTGAAATATATAGACATGAATGAAAGTTAGTACAATTAATAACATTGAAGGAAAAATCATTATGTTTATCATAGATATTGAATGTTAAAGTGTGATCAGAAAGAATAGAGGTATTTGTGAATGAAATTAATAGTAGACTTATTTAAATGAGTAGTACTAAGTTCAAGATTGGAAGGATATGCTACAGGTAAAGAAATAGAAGGATTATCATTAAGGGAAAAGATAATTAAAATCATCTGTATATCTATAGAGCAAAATATTATTGTTAATATACTTTATTTCATAGAAATAGAGATATAAATCTGAAAGCATAGCATACTGTAACTAGCTGAGCCTTGTGGAATTCCTTTTGCCTGAAGAAAATTAGCATTATTTTGGAAGATAAAATTATGAAAAAGTAAAAAATTAGTTAAAGTTTTGAATACACACACAGATATATACACATACATATATGTATATATATTTAACTGGTGCCCAGCTAACCAAAAGTACCCATATTTTTTTTTAAATGTAAGAAATGATCATACAGGAAAGGTTTAAGTGAACACTGTACAATAATCCTGAAAAATGTACAAACTGGCAACCCCAGTACCAAGGATCTGTTTAGGAAAAAATTGGGTCCTTTAAAGGACTCTTCACAAAATTTTTCATTTAAAAAAAGGAACCTTCACAAAATTATTTTCCCTAAAACAGTCCCTTCACAAAATTCTTTGTCTTAAAAATTGGTTTTTCACAAAATTTTTCTGTCTTTAAACCAAATATTTCACAAATTAATCATTTAAAAGTAAAATCTGACCTGTCACTTTTACATATATAAAAAATATATGGGGGGGGGGGGACATAGAAAGGAAATTGTAGAACGATTGAGTGCAAAATTAGTCGTCAATCCTAGCCCGTTATCAAAGGGTTAATTGTTTCAGGTTCAAGTTGGGTTTTCACTATTTTGAGTCGGGTTCGTGTTGTCCAAGTTTTCAAAGAAATCCTAAATATTTTCAGATGAAAAAAAAATCATTTTTCTACATAAAAGATAAAACTGTTATTAGATTTATAATTGTAGTCTACTTTTCCATAATCATATTGAAATATGGATTAATTTTCTTTTATTTCGGGTGGGGTTTCAGTCAATGAAAATATTTTGGACGCTTCCGGTTTAATGGAAATTGCAGTCCTGCATCGGCTACCCAAAATACATTTTGTTTTCGGTTTGGTTGATTCAATTTCTTTTGTTGTTGCAGGTTGAGTAAACTTTATACACTTCGGGTTGTGCTTTGCCTCTTTCGAATCAGGTTCGAGATGAACCGATTATACAAAAAGAGGTTCTGAATAATTTTCAAATGAAAAAATTATATATTTGATAATTAATGGGTGTATATGTGTTATTTTTTGTACATAAGCGGTAAACTTGTAGATTACTTTTCCATAAATGTATTAAAATATACATTCATTTTCTTTCACTTCGGGTTCAGGTATGAATATTTCGGATTCGGCTTGAAGTCTGTCGGGTTAAAATCAGGATTCGGGTTAGCTACAACCAGGCTACAAACCGTTAGCTACCAATCTGGGCAGGCTTTGGCGATTTTTAAGAGCATACTGTATATATAATATTCTTTAATAAAGCAAATGATTTAATAGCATTATAACGATTGGAGTAAATATAATGTGAAACTAATAATACAAAATTAACAAATCAAATAGTTAGGAAATTAAATACACCTCCCCCCCCCCCCCCCCAAAAAAAAGAAAAAAATTCCCCTTTAATTTTAGACAAATGAGAGAATTATCACTAAAATTCTAGCCTCGAGGGTGACGAGTTTTCTTTTAATCATGCTGTACACAGCTGAGAAGCAATTCATAGAGTTTTTTCTCATATATATTTCTAAAACTAGCCAAAATACTCATTAATAATAAATGTCTCACTTATAGAATGCTTTAGAAAACATTTTTGATAATTATTAGTTTCCATGTTTAAAGTGTTTATTAAATGTTTATTACTTTCTTCTATCTTTACAAGAAGAAAGTATTGGATTCATGAAAATTTTCACTTCCCTGCACACGATAGGACTGTTTTAGTAAATGTCTGTATGTGACAAAAATTTTGTGGGCACTGTATCTCAAGAACTAATGCACGGAATTTAATAATACTTTAGATTTAGTTAGACCTTGATATGAATGGGTGGTGGTTAGTTTTTGGTGTAAATCGTTCAACAGGTAGCACTGCTATGGTACATCTTTCAGGATTTTTATGATAGCTATATTTCAAGAACTAATGCACAGAATTCCACCAAACTTCAGATTCCGTTAGACCTTGCCGAAAATAAATGTTGATTATGTTTTGGTATAAATAGCCTAACAGGTGGCGCTGCTATGCTACATTTTGCATGATTTTCACGAAAGCTATATCTCCAGAACTAACGCACATAATTTAATAAAACTTTAGATTCAGTTAGACCTTTAATAAAAATAGGTGCTGATTTGTTTTTGGTGTATATGAAACCTGTATGCGATAGAAGAAAGTTTTGAGCTTGGCACATACTAGTTTTTTTTTATTGTAATCAAATCTGTGAAATCAGACGTTGTTTTATCTTTTGATCATATTTTGATTTTTTTTTGTCTAACCTGTGATAATTGATAAATTTTGTGAAATTTCAAATTCCTTGGGGGGGGTAAACCGCCCCTGATAGGAAAGCAGGGTTGGGAATCCATTTATGTAGTAAAAAATACAGGGTGTCTCACTCCAATCTGAAGACGTGTTTTTGTTCATAAGTTTAACAGTAGTGAAGATATTTAAATGAAATCCTTACAATATGCTTATAATTCACACAAAGATGAGTCTGTTACAAATTTTGTTACGATACCTTCACTACTGTTAAAGTTATGAACGAAAATGCGACATCAGATTAAAGTGAGACGTCCTGTAATTTTGACTAAATAAATGGATTTTTGACCCTGGTTTCTTATACAATAAATGATTTTTACAGTGTCCTGTACCTGTACCAACCTACTGTAAAAATCATTTACTGTATGGGAAACCAGGGTCAAAAATCCATTTATTTAGTCAAAATTACAGGACGTCTCACTTTAATCTGATGTTGCATTTTCGTTCATAACTTTAACAGTAGTGAAGATATCTTAACAAAATTTGCAAAAAAATCATCTTTGTATGAATTGTAAGCCTATTGTAAGGATTTCGTTAAAATATCTTCACTACTATTAAACTTATGAATGAAAATGCGACTTTGGATTTGAGTGAGATGCTCTGTATTTTTTACTATATAAAGGGATTTCTGACCCTGCTTTCTTATACAAAAATTGTTTCTTACAGTGTCCTGTACCAGCCCTTAAAGTTTGTACCATGAATTTGGAATCACCCTACATGTAGAAATATAAGAAAGTCTGATACTCCTCCATTATCCCATCGACCACTTTTCATAACAAAAAACTATCGCCAAACTATAGGATTTAACGCCAAAAATGCAGTCCTATTCACTTGACGTCAGAAGTATTACACGTGTTTGTTATGTCATCAAATGGTTTTTAATTCAACATTTACCTGTACTTTTCATTATGTTTTGCTGATTTATTAGTTATTTTGTTAATAAAAATAACAATTGCGTCCTTAAATGGCGGTGCCATGCAGGACCGTGCAAAGAGAAAACTGCGCCCAGGGCAAAGTTGTAATTTGGCACCCCCCACCCCCCCATCCCTTCACCCCACTCCTCTTTGTGACAGGTGTCACAAAATTGATAAAGTGCAGAAATAAATTCTATTGAATAAATATTTTGCGTTTATTTTAGAACTTTATAAGATACAATTTTAATACAGAAATTCCAAACAACTAAATAAACATGAGAAAATTGCCACTTATTTCACTTAGAGAAATCATGATGTTTCATGACAGAAAATAAGAGAATGACGAAGAGAGAAAAAGAAATTTCCTGATAAATGATCAATGGCCAAAAATTGAATACTGAATAAATAAATAAAGTCGTGGTTGGTAGTATAAATTTGGCGCCCCCTCAATTTCCGCACCCGGGGCAAAAGCCCCCTTCGCACGGCCCTGGTGCCATATCAAAAGAGAAAAAACTGCATTGAAAAAATGTTGCGATGCATAGTTACCAGCCGAAAGGAATAATTAAGAAAAATAATGTAAATAAATAAATATCCAAGATTCTTTTTTTCTGTTTTCATTTATTGTAATTTTTTTGCTTAAACTTACTGCTAGTTGACACTTTGGTGAGTGGGACTTTTCCGGATTTCTAGTATTTTATTTATTTAATTATTTTGATGTTCCAATGGCAACATTCTTCTCTTTGTTTATTTGGCTTTACAGTTTGGCGATAGTTTTCTTTTTATGAAAATTGGTCGACGGGATAATGGAGAAGTACTGAACATCTTAATGCATAACACAGAAAGGATCAAATTTAAAACAAAACTGAAACGTCTTGTTCTTTAAATCTGACTTTCAGACTCAATTTCAATATATAGTCATAATTATAAAATATAACAAACAAATAAATTCTGAAAAAAGTACATGCAAATAAATTTAACAGATAACAATTTGATTTTTTTTTTTTTTTTTAATGTGCCCAGATAGATGTATAAATTTACATTGAATTTATAACATCTCAAATATTTATTTTTATTCCTATAATAATCGTTTAATTTTAGTTATCACAGATAAATAACCAAATGAAGATAAAATTTTGGCCAAACTAATAAATAGATGTATCTTTTTCCAAAGTTAAAAGATAGGAAGCTATACGAAATCGAAGGAGTTAAAGTACACCGGTTTGATAAAATTATTATTAAACATATTTTAGAAATTATTAATTTTAATAATTTAATGATCATAGAACAATGTTATCTTAGTATTTTTCTGTCAATTTCGATAATGAAGCTATATTTTCTCTATTTAACTTTTGGAACTGTAAAGCAATACAAATAACTATAAATAAATAAGGATATAAATTAATTCAGCCATACCATTAACTACAAATAAAATGATAAAGTCATTTTTTAGTAAAAACGATGAAGTTATTCCATAAGTAAATCAATTGTTAGTAAATAAAAAGTCGAGGAAATTTAAAGTATAGCCGATCACAACAAACACAACAGCGGCGTCTATTGTTTTCTTTCATCAGCTGCGTGCTTCCAATCGGTTGCCATTAAAAAAAAATATCTCTCTGCGTTTTACTGTGATGTAGTTGATGTTCGCAATTTGCTAAACAAAATTCACCAATCAGAAACCTATATTTTGCAACTTTTTCACAAAATAAGAAAATATTAAGAGTTCAGGCTTCTGATTGGTTAATTTCATTCCGCAAAATTCCGGGTATCTACTAGGAAAAACCTGGATAGCTAGTCTTAAGTAAAAAATCTTTAAGGCTCCTCCTGGATGAACAGTTTTAGGAAATAATGTCCTAGGCAAAAAGATCCATTTAACATTTTGCGATTTCGCAAACCTGGGTTTGCTAAACTTCAGACAAACTGACCAATCAGTTTACATCCTTCAAGTGAAAGAAATATCTGGGTTGTGTCAAGGCTACACTAGATACCGGGCTTGCTCATTCATTATCATGACGTCACAAAAGGTGGCTGGGCGCGACCAGCGATTGGTGCAAAGCGATGAGCCCGTCGTTTTGCGCCAATCACTGTATGTCTTTCATTTTGTCGTTTCGCTTTGTACCAATCGCTGGTAGCGGCCAGCCACCATTTGTGACGTCATGATAATGAATGAGCAAGCCCGGTATCTAGTGTAGCCCTGGTTGTGTTCAAGAGCGAAGATCGCGCGGGCGAAGGAGAGAAAGGTTATGGAGTAGGTCTTATAATAATTTCAATTATTTTAAGCTTCTGTGGCTCGGATTAGGTGAAACTAGCGACTACACATCTTTATCCTAAAAAAAAAAAAAATGGATTTTATAATAGGAATATCTATTTTTATTTTATCATAACAAACCCCCGAAACATTCATGAAAACCATCACTTGATCAGATAGCCCGATCAGACCTGCAAATTTTTAGCGCGGGCTGCGCGCGGGTGACTCACAAAAATTCTGTGGGCGATTTGATCACGTGATTGGGCTTTTTGTGTCTTACTTGGTTTGGTAGGTTGATTGATACAGCTGTAGCAACATGATCGGATATCTGAAAATTTTCAACTTTTTAACATTCTAAAATGATTTTTTAAGCCTTTGATCCAACATAAAAATAATAGAATATGAAAGTATGATGTGTATATATATATATATCATAATATAATTATATTATATATATATATATATATATATATATATACATCATATAGTTACATAACTGCTGTCAACTTATATGTCTCTAAAACTACAGCACCTAATAAAAAACTGATATATTAGTTTAGTTGATAGCAGTTACATAAATATATATATTGTACAAAACAATGCGTATAATAAAATAAAGTTTAATTTTCTATAACCAGTGCACCTTTAACTAACAAGGGAGAGGACGTTCGGATCACCGAATTTCTGAAACACAGGTGGTTTCAATAAAATTAATGTAAACTCTAAAAAAAAAATTGGGTACTTTTTGGTTAACCGGGCACCAGTGAAACAAATATAAATATATACACTGACACATATATACAGGGTGATTCATAAAAGATGGGCAGAACTTTAAGGGGTTATAGTACACTTAAAGACAAATAATATTAAATAGGAGACTAAGGGTCCCAGACGTATTCCCAAGGAGATAGGGGGCATTAAAGTTTAGGGTCCGAAATTTCAAATGATTATAAAACATGGAAAAATTGGTCGATTCGTTTGCGGTTTTTGCAAAAAATTTTCTTTATGCCAGTATTTTCTTGAAATAAAATTTTAAAGTTCAATTTCAAAAAATGCCGATAGGGGGCGCTTTAGACTTTGGAGTAACAAACAACTATTTTTTAACGTTATTTTTTGTATTTCTTTAAATGATTTCGAAAGCTTAGACTTAAACTTAAATTTTGATCTAAAAATCTGAGTCCTAACGAGTAGTTAAGTAGCGTAAACTGAAATTTGAAATTTGAAACCCTTCTCCCCCCAGAACAAAAATCAGTTATTCCCGATCTTTGTGTCGTAGATTAGGCTCTAACTACTGCCGCGTTTTGCTAAAATTATTCTTTATGTCAGTATTTTCTTGAAAATAAATTTTAAAGAAAATTTTCAAAAAATTCCGATAGAGGGCGCTTTAGACTTTGGAGTAACGAACAACTATTTTATACCGTTATTTTTTGTGTCTCATTAAATGCTTTCTAAAGCTTAGACTTAAACTTAAATTTTCAGCTCAAAATCTGAATCGCTGAGCGTGGTTCAGTAGCGAGGGGAGGGGGTTCAAATTTCAACTTCTGAACATAGTTCAGTTTGCACTACTTAACCATGCCCAACGATTCTGTGCTGTGATACGAGGCAAAAATACAACTTTCGTCAAGGACTGCATAGTCGGAATTCACTCATAAAGGCACTGGCACAGTTGGAAACGTCGCTCATGCAAATGTTAAAGCTCCATTCCTGACGCTAGTCACCGGGTGAAGAAGGAAACAGAAAGTATGCAAATGTCAAATGGGGAAGAAGAAGAACACGTATGCAAAATTTCGACACGATTCAGGCATAAAAACCACTGAACGGTGAGTCAAGTGTAAGTCGCTGTAGTAATGAATCGGAAGATGGTTGCCCTTCACGAATAAGGAAAAGGCTGAGATGCATTTAATTTACGGAGCGGCAGATGGAAATGGTGCAGAGGCACAACGAATGTACGGAGAGCGATTTCCTAACAGGCGGTTGCCTAACCGCAAAACTTTCGAGCGCTTGCACAGACAGTTGTGTGAGACGGGATCATTTCTCGCTTCCCGGTCGAATGCAGGTCGTGCAAAAAAGGACGAATCAGTAGTTGTTGCAGAAGCCATTCTGGATGTAGTAGCGGCGCAGCCAAGTACAAGTACACGAACAGTGGCTAGCCAGGTGGATACCTCACAGTCTACGACTTGGAGGGTACTGAAGGATGAACATTTGCTCCCGTTTCATGTGCAACGAGTCCAGAAACTGTCTCCAGGGGATTATCCAAATCGTATTGAATTCGCCCGCTGGTTTCTGCAGCAGAACGCGCTAAATCCACATTTTGGACGAACTGTGCTTTTCACCGATGAATGTACCTTCACACGTGAAGGTACATTTAACACACACAATGCACATGTATGGGCGGATGTCAATCCACATGCTACGTATCCACATGCTCATCAGAGACGCTTTTCCATCAATGTTTGGGCAGGAATCCTCGGAGACCACCTAATCGGACCGTACCTTCTTCCTGAACGCCTCAACGGTAAAACATACCTCACATTTCTGCAACATGTGCTGCCAGACCTGTTAAACGTTGTTCCTCCACGCATCCGGCGGGTCATGTGGTTCCAGCACGATGGAGGGCCAGCCCATTACGTACGAGACGTCCGCAACTATCTGGACATCACATTTCCGAACAGATGGATTGGTCGAGGTGGTCCTGTTGCTTGGCCTGCTCGCTCGCCAGATCTTTCACCCCTCGATTTCTTTTTTTGGGGACGATTGAAGGCTCTTATGTATGAGACACCCATTGAATCCCCCGAGGAACTGGTCGCCAGACTTTCCGCCGCTGTAGGGGAAGTGCTCGAAAAGCCTGATGTTTTCGCGAATGTTCGCCGTTCCATTCGTCGCCGTTGTTCTGCGTGCATAACCTCTGGTGGTCACAATTTTGAACATTTATTGTGATTACATGTTAATAAATATGCTTTGGTAACATAATCCTAATTTGTGTCTTTTTACCTCGTATCACAGCACACAATGTGTGGACATGGTAAACTGAACTGTGCTCAGGAGTAGAAATTTCAAACCCCTCTCCCCAGAAACTTAACCACGTCTAACGATTCAGATTTTGGGCTGAAAATTTAAGTCTAAGCTTTAGAAAGCATTTAATGAGACACAAAAAATAACGGTATAAAATAGTTGTTCGTTACTCCAAAGTCTAAAGCGCCCTCTATCGGAATTTTTTGAAAATTTTCTTTAAAATTTATTTTCAAGAAAATACTGACATAAAGAATAATTTTAGCAAAACGCGGCAGTAGTTAGAGCCTAATCTACGACACAAAGATCGGGAATAACTGATTTTTGTTCTGGGGGGAGAAGGGTTTCAAATTTCAAATTTCAGTTTACGCTACTTAACTACTCGTTAGGACTCAGATTTTTAGATCAAAATTTAAGTTTAAGTCTAAGCTTTCGAAATCATTTAAAGAAATACAAAAAATAACGTTAAAAAATAGTTGTTTGTTACTCCAAAGTCTAAAGCGCCCCCTATCGGCATTTTTTGAAATTGAACTTTAAAATTTTATTTCAAGAAAATACTGGCATAAAGAAAATTTTTTGCAAAAACCGCAAACGAATCGACCAATTTTTCCATGTTTTATAATCATTTGAAATTTCGGACCCTAAACTTTAATGCCCCCTATCTCCTTGGGAATACGTCTGGGACCCTTAGTCTCCTATTTAATATTATTTGTCTTTAAGTGTACTATAACCCCTTAAAGTTCTGCCCATCTTTTATGAATCACCCTGTATACATACATATATACACAAACATATATGTAGATATATATTTATATTTTTTTTCACTGGCGCCCGGCTAACCGAAAAGTACCAAAAATTGTTATGTACTTTACTGACGTTTGGGTTGTCCTACACAGATGAAACGTATGGATACAAAGTGAATGCTCGCCGTTTATTTCCGATTTTTTTCCCCTAAAATTATTTATTAGTTGCTTTATATTTTTTGGGAAAAATAGAATGTTAATAAATCAAGGTCGTGATACCAACATTTTAAAAGATTTATTTCTTTATTTGTAATAGTAAAATAAAATCTTTGTTAAAATTTGATAAAAAAGCTTTTAAATATTTTATTAAAATATATTTTTCGATAACAACCTTGTTGAAACATAATTATTAATTTCTAAATTTTTTTTTTTTGAAATTCATTTTTTGATGTAAATTGCATTATTTATTATATTGCAATAAACATCATAAAACACGAGAAACAAATGCTAAAATACTTATACATTCAGTAGAAAATTTATAAACATTCTAACTATATTTTATTTATATTCATTACGAAACTAGACGGTAAACCACATGTATTTTGCCTCTTTACAAAAATAGGTACTGATATTTCTAGTTTAAATAATGTATATATTTTACATTTTATTTTTATAATATTCTTTACATTGTAAAATATGCTTTGCATTCTATTCGCACTAAAAATTCTCTGTTGAAGTACCCATTATAAAAACATGGAGAAATTCGTGCAAATTGACTATATTTCCATTCCTTATTTTACATTTGCTAAAAAGAAAAAAATAATAATAATGTTTAAATATTAAAAGGCACTGTAATGTAAAATTTTAATCGTAAAATAGCTGAATTTGTCGTATTTAATTAAATAAGTAATTGTTAATAATATCAAATTTTACTTTTATAAAATATATTCCATTAATCATGAAAAATAGAAAGCAACCGATTAAACATTTTTAAATGAAAAAAAATAGAAAAATCATTTTTTTGGGGGGATCGAACCCGCAACCTCCAGAATCAAGAGCAGTGCTCTAACCATTCGGCTACCAAGTTCACTTTTACTTTTCAACAAAACATCATTAAAATACGTAAATTAGTCAAATGAAGGACCGTGTTCATTACCATTGATTTGGATGTCCAAATCAATGATAATGAACGCAGGCCTTTCAATTTCTTTCACAGTATAGACTCACTCGATATTTTAATCTCCATCGCCCGCGCCGCCTGATCTTCTGTTCTGAACAGCCCCCTGGTTTGCTTATGTCGGAATACACCTTCAAGAATTTTAACATTCAACAATTGAAGAGTCGAAAAAAGTGTTACTACGTAACAAACATGAAATTTTGAGAAAATTGAAGTGAACTGCTTCAGGAAAATCCCGTGCAAGCCCATTGCATTGCATGTATGTTTAATTTGTTCATAATGATTATTTTTTTGCACAATTTTAGATTTCACGTGATATTGATGTTCTGTGTTATATGGCAAGGTAAAAATTATCCGAATTTGAATAGCTAATACTTTCAAACCACGTTTATAATAAACTAGATAGTACCCGTCAAGATTTGACGCTAAATAATTTGAAAGTTCCTTTAGAAATATGCTTTCATTTTCAATTAGCTGCTTTTAAATTAATTAAGTATTGAAAAATTTATGAATGGTTATATTGTGTAAGAGATTCCTATAGATATAAGACGATAGATTGTGGTGTCAGTCAGTCCAGCCTACTCAACTAATGAAGTGAATTAATTTTAAACTTGTAATTTACATTCTATTATATTTGAATTCATTTAGCAAGAATTTAACTAAAAATATTAATTGAATGATTTATTTTTACTTACTACAGTCACAAAATTTCTTAAAAATATATTAATATTTAATGTTTTCATTTTTTTTTTTTTTTTTTAACTACGCGACTTTTAAAAATTTTCATTAATTTTATTTTTATCAACCTGATTCTAAAACCCAGATAAACCATGGATATCAAGTGCTTCTTTCTTTTTTCTCGACCTTTACGTAATAATACATATATAAGATGCTTAGGATGTTATTACTGCCGAGAGCTTTAATGGCGCCATCTGTTTTAAGATAAGAGAATCAAACACATGAGGCAGCGCCCTATTCTGCAATAATTACATATAAAACAAATACCAAACTGTAAGAAAATCTAGAATATCCAGTTTATTTTGCTGATTTTCAAAGTAAAAGTCTTATTCTCATATATTCTTTGGAAAAATTAAAGGAATTTGTAAATACTTCGTTCTACATATTTTATAGAGTTATTTTAAAACAATGGGGCTTTTAATTGAATATTAATCAATTACAATTGTACAGCTAAAAAGAGAATATGCTAAAAAAAAAATAAAATGAAAATGCCATTATTTAAAAGAACAATTTGAAACATATTAAACTCTTCATAAGTATATCCAGCTTGATTTCTTTTATAGTTCTTATATGGATATTTCTGCTTCGTTCTTTTTCCCTTTTTTTTTTTTTTTTTTTTTTTTTTGAAGGAGAATAATTCTATACTTTTCTTAATTATACAAATATATCTTATTGATAATGGTTGTAAAAAATATAGATACAAGTTTAGATCACTTTATTTAATCGATAACTACATGCAAAATCTTTTAATTTAAATATTTATAATATAAAATAAGTAATTAAAGTAGTGATTTTAAGTAAAATAAGTAAAGTAATTTTTATCAGTCTGATTCTAAAATCCTGAATTTAAATTTTGCTGTTTGCAGCTAACGATTTATAATACATATTTTTTAAGGCTATGATGTCATACACTCACGCAAAGTTTTATTTATTTTTTTATATCGGTTATAAAAAGGAAAAAAGTCGCCAAATTTAGGGGATTTTTTCTTTTAATGGCAACATAGCTATTGTATTAAGTTATTGGTTTGGCGCGGACTTGAAAATCGCGCCAACCAAAAAGTCGCCAAACATCGATGCGTGAGTGTAAAGCATCTGTTCCTTTTTTAATTACTTGAATTTTTATTTTACTTTTTCAGACATTGTTTAATTATTAAATCATGATATCAAGATAATTTAGAGTTCCTGTATGAATATTTTTCTTTCTTTTTGTTTTCTCTCCTTTTATTTTACGAAAAATAATCTTTTACTTAATTATAAAGCATTCGAATAAAATAAATACAAATTATACAACTTTTCCTCCTGAATTAAATATGGCATTATTAAAATGAATTAATGCCAAAAAAATAAAAATATTTCTGTCCGGAGTGGGTTTCGAACCAACACGATAATCGGAACAGAAAAGCACCGCGCCTTAGACCAGTCGGCCACCGAGTATGTACTTTAAAACTGGCAGGTTCTAGATTTAATTTTACGCATGCGCAAATGGGTCATTTTCGTGTGAAAAGTGGGTTTGACGAAAATACCTTTTCGTTTTAATACGTAAGATAATGATTTCAATGGCACTTTGGCATTAGTTAAAGGGATAATCAACCTGTACCGATGGCTGCTACCCGCGTCTCTATATGCCGTTTTTAGTCCCAAATGCAGGTGGTACTAATAAATTCTCCCAAACTCCCAGAAAAAACTTTTAACCTGAGTTTGAAGTAGTGCTCCCGATGTGATACATATTTCAGTTATACGTTTAACCGATATACGTATACACGTATAATACGTATTTAAGAAATACGTATACCTTAAAACAGTGGTTCCCAAACATTTGGGCTCGCGGAGCCCTTTTTGGGAAGAATTTCTAAGACGGAGCCCTTTAACCCCATGATACTCTATGGTTTACAAATTAATCTTTTTTTTATGCCTGTTGAGCAGAGAAAGATCTGCTGAATAAGAGTCCGAACCAGTAGTTTCCAACATAGGGGTAAAGTTCTCAGTTTCGCCCTTTTCTTGATACAGAAATTCTGAATTCATACTAGAAATTTTGAAAATCAAATTTTTTATTATTTAAGCCCTTAAGAGTTTTATTTAATATTACTAGTATTGGACACAATAAATTAAAAATAAGGACTGAAAACCACTTTTTTTGTATACAGTATACCATTTTGTATACAGTTTTTATATACAGTATGCCCACTAAAGTCCCTTGCCACCCCCTTTACTTCGGAACGGCTGCTGCTATATTCATAAAAGTAGTGTCTAGGTATATTAAAATAGCCATGCGCTACTCAATGAAACCGCCTACGGCGCCACCTGGTATAATGTTGCGGAGTTAGCATTCCTATCTCGAAAACGAAAAGATATAGAGAAAAAAAGTGATTTACAGAGTTGTAGAGCCTCATCGATTTAGTACGAAAAGACACATTATGGACATTAATGCGAAGAATAGAACGGTTAAAACACGCATTTTTCTTTTCGTGATTTCCTACACTGTGACGTGACGGACGATCTTAGAAAGAAAAAAAGCAACTAGTTATAATATTATGCCTTTATTTTAGATTTTCAAATTCTCACCGTCAGCTGCAATGCATATTTGGATGTCTGTTTGAATTTCACGTTGCACACGTTGGAGCATAGATGGTGACACGTTGGCACAAGCGTCCGTAATAGCGTCGTTTAATGTCCTGCAAGGTTTGTGGAAGGGTCGCACAGACCTGCTGTTTCATAACTGGTTGTTTCTTTCTTTCTAAGATCGTTTTGTCACGTCACAGTGTAAGAAATCACAAAAAAACAAATGCGCGTTTTAACCATTCTATTCTTCGCATTAATGTCCACAAGGTGTCTTTTCGTACTAAATCGATGATACTCTACAACTTTGTAAATCACTTTTTTTCTCTATCTCTTTCCGTTTTCGAGATAGGAATGCTAACTCCTCAGCATTCCACCAGGTGGTGCTGTAGGCGGTTTCATTGTGTAGCGCATGGCTACTTTACTATACCTAGACACCACTTTTATGAATATAGCAGCAGCCGTTCCGAAGTTAAGAGGGTGGCAAGGGACTTTAGTGGGCATACTGTATAATCCTTGTATAATCGAGATATGTCCGTCAAATACAGCAAAAATTATAGTTAAAAATTTGGGGTTTCTGAAAGCTTTTAGTATCGAAGAAAACAAACACTTCTTACCCGAGCGACGTTCGAGCATTATTGTTAAGGTTGTTAATGACATCCATTTTTAAAATAAAAAATATTCTTTCGGAATTTCGAGTATAAACTCGGAATTAAAGATCAAAATGGTAACCCTGTCTGGGTAATGCATTGCATTGGGGCTTACGTGAAACTATTATTATTTATGCTGAAAACCACAAACACACAGAAAAAAGGTAAGTTGTACAGTTTTCGCTTACAAAGAGAGACTTCTGTATAATCTCCAGGGTTCGTACGGATCAGGGAATTTTCTAGGAGTGTTACCAATGTTTTTTTATAGAAAAAGAAATCTACGTTAAACTCGCGAAACTTCACTTTCTTTTAAGGTGAGATTTTATATATGAAAATACTGGTACCGAAGAATTTCCTAGTCGCAAAATTCCAGGAGCCGTACGAACCCTGAATCCAAATAGGCTACTCGCGAAAAGAAAGAAAATGCATAGGCCCTATACGTTTTCGCTAGTCCTGCCCACCCGTAATAGAATCATGCGATTAAGGATTCGTGTTCTTCTTTACGTTTCTAATATTCCTAAACATGCAACGAAAACGAATCGCCTCTGAGCTTCTTCTTTTGAACCATTTAAAAAAAATACATTTAGAAGCAGATCATCGTTTTAGTGTTTAAGTGGGCGGGGCAAAATCGATAACCTGTATTGTTAGGTGCAGCATCGTTCACTTTTATTTGAAGTATTTAGCTACTAATTATAGTTTTGAAAGAAACTTTCTTTCACCATTGTTTTTGCCTCAAAATAGATATATGGTTAAAAACTACACATGTTAAAAGAACTGAAACTAGTAGAAAAACTTTACTAACAAAACGGGATATATGGGTGGGTTTAAATTTATATCAGGGCGGGTACTCATTGACGAAAAGTGTAAACAAGGGGTGGAGCTGAGCAAAAATTTAGATTATTAGTGTGATGACAAATGTAAAGAACCAATATATATATTTTTAATTGCTACAGCCTTGTTTCTGATAAGAAAATCTGGCATCATAACATAAGAATCTTAGCCAATGCCGAGACTAATTAAAACAAAATTTTAAAGAGGAGTTGTTAAGTGATACAAGATGTTTAAAAAAATACGTTTTCAGCAACATACATTGCTTTAAAAATTAAGTACAATTATGTAAAACAGCATAAAAAAGTTAAATAACTAAGAATTAATAAAAATAAAATAAACAGGTTAAGGAAATGAAAGTTAAAAAAGAAAATGAAAACTATAGACACAATCAGAGGTGCCAAGCTCTCACTAATCTTCGGTAATATGTAGGTTAATTTAACTCAAGTTTAATGCGTTTGTACCAGAAATTTTTTAAAGAAATGAAATATAAAATATTTCATGTAGAAATCTGAAATTAATAAAATAAAGAATCATTAAATAATTTTTCTGGTTCAAAACATTTTAAAACTAGGTCAAATGAATCCACATGTTACGGAAGATTAGTGAGAGCTTGGCACCTCTGTACACAACGTATACAAATATTAAATGACCTAATGAGGGGCTTATTAAATGATACAAGATGTTACAAAAAGGAGGCGTTTTAATCGACAAACATTGTTTTACTATGAAAAACAGTATAGAAAATTTAAATATACAAATAACATAAACAGGTTAAAGAAATTAAAGTTATTAAAAAAAAGAAATATAGATACACAATATACACAAATGTAAAATTAATCTAATGAGGGGTTTAAAAGATATAAGATGTTATAAAAAAGATGTTTTAAGCGACAAACATTGTTTTACTATGAAATACAGTATAGAAAATTTAAATAACTAAAAATTAATACAAATAACATAAACAGATTAAAGAAATCCAAGTTATAAAAAGAAAAAGAAATATATATACACAATGTACACAAATGTAAAATAAATCTAATGAGGGGCTTTAAATGATACAAGATCTTATAACAAAAAGTTTTAAGCGACAAACATTGTTTTAAAAATTAAATACAATTGGGAAAAATAGGATAGAAGATGTAAATAGCTAAAATTTTACTAGGACTTCCCTCAAAGGGATTAGTCTGAGTGATATTGCTGAGAACATAGGGTTAACAATTACAATATAAAGAAAAAGAGCAAATTAAATGATAGAATTACAAAATGTCATATATAAATTCATATACACTGTTAAAAAAATAGAAAAGAAGTACCGTTCATCAGATGTGCTGTCATAATTTTTTTTAACATGTGGCAAAGGATCTCATTTTCTTAAGCGCGTATTGCGCAAAACTTGAAAAAAAAACAAAAAAAAACGCCGGATCTTTTAAAACGCCAAGCTTTTTAAAGTTACGTAATTGGATTTGCAGCCAATAGATTATTCTATCAAGTGTGGCTTAACGCAAATTTAATTTCATTGTTGCACCTTTTTTGTGTGTGAATTAAAAATTTTTCTTCCTTGATTATATATCTATTATTTGTATAACTGTTTATAAAAACTCTTACACTTCAAACCACATTGATAGCATGTTTTTCTACAAACCAGATTGCAAAACTATAGTCTAAATTACTATTAAAGTATAGAAAAAATCTTTCGATGACTTCTGTAAAATAACTTTTACATTAAATCTCCATATCGGCAAAATTGAAAATTATATATATTACAAAGTTAAGCTTAACAGATACTTCTTGATTATTCTATAGGAGGCTCTGCCCCCTGCGCCTTTAATGCTCCTTTACAGCGCCAATACGCAGACTTTTCTTTTGCCTGTCTGTCTGTCTCTCCACAATCTGTCTGTTTCCCTATCCGTTTTTCTGCCCGTCTCTCTAACTGATTGTCTATCTCTCTACACGTCTCGCTACCTGTCTCTATATTTCTCTACCGGTCTCGCTACCCGTCTCTATATTCCTCTACCAGTCTCGCTACCCGCCAATCTATTTCTCTAACCGTCTGTCTATCCGTCTAACTACTTGTATGTCTAGCCGTGTCTCTATCCACTTCGCTACCCATTTGTCTATCTGTTTCTCTACCCGTCTGGCTATACGCCTCTCTACCCATCTTCTTACCCATCTCCGTACCCATCTACTGTCTCTCTACTCGTCTGTATACCCGTCTCACTATCCGTCTGTTTTTGTACCCGACTCTTCACCCGTCTCGCTATCAATCTCATTACCCGTCAGTCAACACGTCTCTGTACTCATCTCTCTACTCGTCTCTTTATCTACCACGCTACGCGCCTCACAACCTTTCTCGCTACATTCCAGTCTACCGGTGTCGCTACCCGTCTCGAGACCCATCTCGCTACCCCTCTGTCAACCCTCTTTTTACCTTTCTCTCTAGCCGTCTGTCTATTCGTTTCGCTACCCGTCAGTCTACCTATGTCGCTACTCGTCTCTCTGCCCATCTCACTGCCCGTCTGTCTACCCGTTTGTTTACTCGTCTTTCTACCTCTCGCCACCTCTTCCCAATATTTAAACAGTTCATTTATTATACAAAAGCCGTTTATCAGTTATTAAATGCAAACAGAAGTAATTTATCTAATAAGTGTAATCAGATGCATTTTTTTAAAATACATACATAAACCTGAATAATAATTCATCAGTTTTGTGTTCATAGTTGTTTATATCATTTGACAGTAAATCTCAACTTCTTAAACCTGAATTGTCTCAAGCTTTTTAAAAAAACCACAAGGTCTGTATAACTGCAAAGTACCCTGAGGGCTATATTAGCTACATGTTATTAAGTTTCGTTATCGCGTTTGCAGCCAATTGCTTATGTCAGAAAGCGTGGCTTAACGCCATTTTAAATTCATTACTGTAACTTTCTTTTCTTTTCTTTTTTTTTTTTGGGGGGGGGGTAGGGGGGAAGGGTTTCAAATATATACATTTAAATTAAAACTTTTGCCTCCATGCCATTAGTGTTGTTTGTATTATTAACTAATACCTTGTAGACCGAGCTTCATTTGAAACAAATGTAAAAGACTTCTTCTACAGTTTTTTTGTAGGAGAAACTTTCGTAATTGGGCCTAAAGCCAATCGGAGTATTTAATATCATTATTGTAACTCTTATAGAGTTAAAACAATATTGTTGCTAGCTTTACTCTTGTTTGAGACCAACCTTGCATGTGTATCTGAATGGGAAAAAGTTTCGTATCCTATGTCGGTTGGCGAAAAAAATTTTAAATGGTGCCAAAAGGTAGTTTTAGCAACTTACAAAATTTTTCAAGAGAGCGGTAAAACATGTTTTTCAAATATTTACAAACATACGTTTATTAAAGCATGTTTTTGCGCCATCTTAAAAATTTAAGCACGATGCTAAAATGAAATTTTATCGCCATATTCGATATTTTAATAAGTAATGAAAACACATGAACAAACTTATATAACAAACCTAAGAGGCATTTTTGTGATAAATAATTGTTATTGTCAGGGGGTTAAATTGTAAACAATTAATAAACGGCTAGTAAATAATAAATAGCATTTAAAATCTAAGGTACTTTTCGGTTAGCCGAGCGCCAGTGAAATGTATATATCTATCTATACATATATATATATGTATACATACACACATATATGTATGTGTATATATATATGTATATATACATACATGCATATATAAATGTGTGTATGTATAGATATATGTATATATATGTATACATAGATATATAAATTTCACTGGCTAACCGAAAAGTACCAAATCTAAAAATGGAGAAGTGGTCCGTATAAAAATTAAGCGCTTGATATATGTAAATCTTTTTTTATTTTTTAATATTTCCGAATGCACAGATAAAAAGGTAAAAATCTCTTTTCCAAATGCCAAATAGAAAATATACAAAATAGAAAAATATCTGCTAAAAAATATATTTACATAATACTACATCTGCAAAAAAATAAGATTTAGAAAAAGTAAGCCAAATCCTTCAGATCCCAACAATCACATCGAAAAACTTATCACCAAAAAAGAACTCGCCAAATCTTACGGCACAGGAGATGGATTTTTCCCTCTGAATGCAGAATATTAGTTTTTTTTCTTGTACGATGGGTGATTATAACTGTTTCATTTCACATACTACATACCGTTTGATATATTGGTACTTTTATGTTATCCTGGCGCAGTTGATAAATCGCCAAATATTGTTCCTATAACATTTTCATATTGAATTCATTTCATTTAAATATAAACCTTTCACTCATTTAATTTAAAGTACATGCCTTTCATTAATCCCATTTAAAATGCTAAAAAGAGAAGAAAAAAAAGAAATAATGCCATAAATCGAAACCTTTTATTTAAACACCAAAGAATTTTTTTTTATTATTTACACATGAGAAATAAAAAAAGCTGCTATTGCTGAGATTTGCGCAAAATCTCTAATACCAAGTCTACTAAGTTATTGCGGGGTTTTTCTTTCAAAGAGAAAAAAATCCAGATTAATTTTCGATTTCTACTCAATTGAAATATATTTTAGTGTGCGTGCATATTTTTTTTGCTCCTTGTACTCCATGAACTTTTCAATTCCGATTGTCTACGAAAATCTCGCGCCGGTGAAAATGACGTACCACAAAATTTCGTGACGTATGTACTTTAATTGTGCTTTTTTATCTATTTTTTTAATATAATTTCCAAACGGTTTAGCATTTATTCTTGGTAATAAATAGACGTCGTTGTCACCTTTATAGGTACCTGCTGTAAAAATTTGAACGAAATCCGTTAAATATTTTTTGAGTTATGCTTGACGAAAGGTTTTAATATCCATCGTAGCTATATATGGGGCAAAGTAAAACTGCGCTGTGTATGAGTCTTCGTTGCACTCAGACAATAAAAATAAAATAAACAGTTTAAGCAAATTAAAATTCCAAAAATAAAAATAATACAATATGTACAAATATTAAATGCTGATAGAATATATATTTTTTTATTCTGCACAAAGTGTGACGAGCAATAACGTATAAAAGTTTAGTGTGAAAAATGTGGTTGAATTGTTTTGCACAGTTTTTTTTAATAACTGGTGCAATTTTTGACAATTGTAAGCGAATCTCGGGCTCTGCTTTTAACCGGCTTCTGTACTTTGTTTTCATACTTGTGTAAGCGGAGAATCCAGCTTCACACAGATAAGTCGTTGAGAATGGGAGTAAAATTAATTTTGCTCTGTCTGACAAGATTTTATATTCCTCTGTCAAATGACACCAAAATTCTGTGATACACGTTGGTTTTGAAAAGAGATTTCTATATATCTTTGAGATGTTATGTCAATGAGGGTATCATATTCCTCAGAGCTTAAGTTGTGTTTTTTTTTTTTTTTTTTTTTAACACTGAATGGTTTTAGTACCCATTTAAAATCATCCAGCATCTTATTTTGAGCAGCTGTAAATTAATGCTCACATGAATCTGTCAGAGCTTCATGATGATCTTGAATACTTTTCTGATTTTCTTTTTCAAACTGGATGTTATGCTCATTAAAGAACCTTTTAGTAAGTGGAAAGCAATTTATATCTGTTTTTTCTACACACTCCGACTAGAAGGTAAGTTTCCTCTTAAATGCAGACATTTTGGAGTTTGCAGTAACACTTTCACCTTGCAACGATAAATTCATTTCGTTTATTTTGCAAAAAATGCCCGCCAATTTACGTGACCAATCTTCTACATTTAAAACTGTTGCTAGTTGAGAGTTGTGATCTGTCAAAAAGGCTTCAACCTCTGCACGCCGATCAAAAGGTGGCAACGCTTTTCCTCGGGATAACCATCTTACTTCCGTATGCAGCAGCAGGGACTGATGCAGGCTTCCCATATCTGTGCAAATTAATTTGAAGAGTCTACTTTTAAGTAGTCTTGATTTTATAAAGTTTATTATTTTTATGGCATCATTCAGAACTATCATAAGTTCAAGAGGCATTTTTCTTGAGGATAACGCGTGTCTATGAAGAACACAATGGCTACTGCTACATTCCTTTGACTTATCCTTAATTTTAGCAATAGCTCCAACATTGTGACCTACTATTGCTTGCGCACCATCAGTGCATATATCTTTGCAGGTTTCCCATGGTATTTCATTTTGTATTAAAAATTCATCCAAAATATTAAATATTTCATCCCCTGATGCATTGGATTTTAGTGGTCTGCAAAGAAGAGGATCCTCCTGATAACTCTAAAAGTAAACATAACGAACAAATACTATTAAAATCGCCAATCCAGTGACGTCTGTCGATTCATCCATTTGTAGGACAAATTTATTATGTTTGAGACGATTGAAAAGTGTTTCTTTTACGTCATCTGCCATATCGCTAATTCGTCGAACAGTGTTATTTGACAATGGAATATTGGAAACTAAATTGGCAGACTTTTCCTCAAACAAACATCTGGCAATATCAATTGTACAAGGTACTTTTAATAAGGCAATTGTACTTTTAATAAGAGCTTCTGCAATGGTATGGGCTTTGCTAGCTTCAGCTACTTTGTAACTTATTAAGTAGCAAGCTTCGTTGCATTTTTTCATTAAAAAAATCAAATTGTTTATCTTTTAATTCGGGATAAACAATGTGAGACACACTCACCTCATTAGGAAGTTAGAACCTGGTTACTATGCAAAAAATAACTAAGTATAAATATATGAATAGGCCGAGCTCCAAAGAACAAAACTGTTCTTCCTTTTGTTCGGCAAGCAGAGATAACAGCACTGGTGCGCCTTTGCTCTTTCGATTCACGTTGGGCATTCGATTCAGAATACTATTTCTTGTAGCTTATTTTGAATCGAATTTTTAAAACACATCAAATGCAGAAGCATAAAATAAAGTCGTTCAAACCAAAAATATTATATATAAATGGATAGATGTATAATGCAAATTTTTATAGATTTTAAAAGATATATTATAGTAGTTTTCAACCCAGTGATAGATGTACTTATTTCTAACAGAAAAGCTTACAAAAGTTCCTACATACGTTCGAAAAATTTTCCCTTGCAATATGCTAATTTTTTTCATGTTTTGTTTATTTTTCTGGATCGCCGCGGAGCCCTTGAAAAGTATAGGCGGAGCCCCAAGGGCTCCGCGGAGCACACTTTGGGAACCTCTGCCTTAAAATATACGTTTAACCGTATCCGGATACGTATAAGCGTATATCGGTTAAGCGTATAATTCAAGTATACGTTTAATTCAAGTATACGTATATTTCAAGCATCGTATTTACTTTTAATGCCAATGGATCTCATCAGTGTTACGTCACTGAACGGAGAACAAGTTGGAAATCGTTGGCGTTACTTTAGCAATCTGTATAATATGTTTCATACATAGAATCTTGTTACTTTTGCCTATAAACGATTATTGTAAATATATAACTAAAGTAAAAAGACTTTTTGTGCAAATAAGGAGAATATACACGTTTCAGATTTATTGTTAATCCTTATTAAGTATAATCTTTCGTAATTAAAAAAATATATATTTATTTTTGTGTGCGTATACTCAAATTGCACCCGGGAGGTCAAATGTTGTTCTTTCCACGGTGCTAATGTTTTCTACTCGGTGTTAATGTATAATGCAATTTCATTTTTTAACCATGACACTCGTGGTATTTTTTATACAAAGTGTATGTGCATTACAAGATATTGCTTTTTACTTTCTTCTATCTATAATAGAAGAAAGTATTGTCGAAATTAATCGAAAATTTTTTCGACTTCCGGTTTTCAACGGATTTACACGTTTTAGGGGTCAGAGATTCCGGAAAACATGTTTTTACAAAATGTCTGTCTGTCTGTCTGTCCGTCTGTGTGTCTTCATTGTATCATCGAAAAGTGTATGAAGTTATGCTTCAAATTGAACCTCATTTTTTTCTATGTTTTTGGCTATGGCAAGCAGGTTTTATTAGAATATGGGGATATTTCGACGAAAGGGGGCGCTGTGATCGATATTTTTGTTCCATTTTCACTATTGTATCACCGAAAAGTGTATTAAGTTATGCTTCAAATTGAACCACATTTTTTTTCTATGTTTTTGGCTATGGCAAGCAGGTTCTATTAGAATTTGGGGATATTTCGACGAAAGGGGCTGCTGTGATAGCCATTTAAAGATTTCAAATTCAAAAAGATGTGCAAATTAAAAAAAATAGAAATCCTAAAGCTTTTTTTCGTTAAATGTTCGGCCTTGATCCGGAGAATACGGAGCAATTTTTGTTTTGCCTCTATCTTAAAAAATGGCTGAGATATAGCGGTTTGAAATTTTAGGGTGGCTGACATTTTCAAACAAGACAACAGAATTCATCCATAAACGGGTTTAATTTATGAGTTTTAGTTAACATGGTTTCGGCAAATTTTCTTTCATTGTTGCAACCATTAATCCTATTATATGCTTATCACTATATATTTATATTCGCCAACGTCAAATTCTCGCCAAACTTGGCGACAGTTGGCGGAATATCGCTAAATTTGGCGACCAAAATAAGTTGCCATAAATGAAGCCAACTTGGCTGTAGAGGACTAATTTGGCGATATTCTCATTCAAATTCAATGTTGACGAGAACTGGGATTGAATCTTCTTTATTTAGGTTCCACGCATTTTACCTTCGTGTTTTCCAGTAAAATGAGCTAAAATCGTAAAACCAAGGAATAGGGAGGCTATCTGTTCCTGTCGGTTCAGGCCAGAAGGACTTTTCGTAGTTTAGTATACATCGGTTGTTCACATCCCTGTAATCCGACGATTCGCAAGCAGCTGACGAACAACTGAATGACGAAAAATATTGATTTTATTGGCGATGTGATAGCGAATTTTGAAGTATTAACATGACTGAGATAGAAGAAAGTTTTGGGATTGGCACATCCGACTAGTTAAGCATTGTTGTTAATCTTGACAATTTTTTTTTTGTTTTGTGTGTTAGTACCTAAAAATTTCGATACTTATAGCCTGACAAATAATCGTCACGGCAGGTTTCAGAACGCAATCACACAAGCTTAAAATGACTTGCCTTCTTTTTTTGCTGTAAAAGGTATTTTCAAAATATTTTTAATATAGAAAAAAGTATTCTTAAATAAAATAAAAGTATGTTTAGTTAGTTATTTGTTACTGCCGATTATCTGTACTAAGGATATAGGCCGGTGGGGGGAGTGCCCTCCGTGGGGTGCTTTAAAATAAAAATAAGATTATGAAACTTTCCGAGTTTTGATTGATCAATGTCAGCATAAAATATGAAGTCAATATAAGTTTGTGTTCTGCAATACTAATGTTTCGGGAGAAATGACCACGCTATTAATCAAAATAAGCTATGTGCGTGTGTTACAGATATGCGAAAGGTAAATCATTTCATAGTAAATCATTTCATAATTAATAGTTTAGATTTGAGGGGGTGGGGAATAAAATCTAAACTAAAAAAAAAAAAAATCCAATTTTTTTTTTTTTTTTTTTTTTTTTTTGCAAATACCGACTGCACAGGACATAGCGGCTGTTTTTCAAAGTCTCTGATTCACAGACCAGCAGGAGAAAGGCATAATTTTTTTAAGCAATGAACGAAAACCGTTTAAACGTTTATACGTTTAACCGCTGGTGTAAGATCCGTATACACGATGTGCCGTATATGCTGTTTCGTATAATACGTATAACCGCTTTAGTCGTATCATACGTATCCAAAATCTGCACCCCGTATAATACGTATTATACGTATACTCGTATAAACGTTTAATAGAGAGCACTAGTTTGAAGTCCATTCTCTGAATAATGTACGCTCGTAAAAAAAAAAAAAAAAAAAAAAAAAAAAACAAGTAATATAAATTTTTTTTAAAGTCAATTCCTACTTTTTAATCATAAATATATAAAATAAACCCGTGCAGCATTAATGTCCCACGTTATCTTTATTGAACATTATTTTATAATCATCGTTGCGGTATTTTATTTCTGTGGCATCACTCATTTGAGGTAAATCTTTCATTTCATTTGAAAACAATGGGAGGCATTTTTTTCTCCCATTTAAAACTAAAATTAATTAATTAAATTTAATTAATGAGTTAATATTTGAAAAAACTGTATTAACATAAAGTGTCATCAACTGCAAGTTTTAAAAAAATTATTTGAACTTGGGTGGATGAATAGAAAATGTTTTATTAATGATTGAAAATTTGAACAAGATATATATATATAGACAGTGTGAGCTAATAGTAGGAATTAAAAAAAAGAGAAAAAAAATTATATATATATATATATATATATATTTCCCCCTTGAAACTTGGAATACAAGTGAAATTTTTAAATTTTCCAGTAATATAATATATATATTAAATTTATTTAAGTTAACAAATATTTTTAGTAAATGAATTTATAGAATTTATATTATTTATTTGCATTTTTTAAATTTTAAATTAGAGATAGTTAAAATCTCAGTGGTTAAATTAATAACTGCTACTGTTAGCTACTTAACTGTAATTTTCACCTGTACTTTTGAATTCACTTACTCACTTTACCATGTGCTTTGCAAAATTTGGCTTCGGATTATGGATAAATGATGTTGTAATGTATAGATTTTTTTTGTCTTCCTTTGTATTTATTTGTTTATACATGTATTTATTTTCTCCCCTCAATATAATATTGTTGGTTTGATTTGTAGTGTTCCATTTTCAAAGGTATCCTTGTTTTTCAATTTAGTTCCAATGACTGTTTGGGCTTGGAATTGACACAATTTTTGGTATTAAGCTGGTGTCAATTACAGAAAACAATCATTCTTTGCTTATAATGTGGTTTCCCAGCCCTTGAAAAATTACATTATAAGCCTACATTTGTGTTTTTACTTTTGTTTCACTTTTTGGATAAATAATACTTCATTTGTTAGGACTATGTTTTATAATGTGTAATTTGACAGTGCTATAGGGGGTAATAATTTCATTGTTTATGGTCAGTTGCTTCTGTTTCAATGGTTAATTTTTGCAATAAGTTTATATATATATATATATATATATAAGTATAACCGTATAACAAAAGTGAAAGCTTCTATGGCAATCGTAATTTATCAGTTTATCGTCAAACTGGCTATTTTGATCCATCCTCAATCTTCCAATCTATACAAATGCAATATTATTCAAATATTTATACATGCATAGCTATGCTATGTATATATTATGTAAAATAGTACACGCACTCATAATGTTAAATTATATTAGAAATATATTAATTATTGCAAGTAAAGTATAATTATTAAGAAATATGTAATCAAAATTATAATTCATTATAAAATTGAATTTTTTGCACAAAAATTTACCTCTGGTAAAATGAATGCAACTATTTCTGTACCAGAACATGGCATCTAGAATGTGTCAGTTGGACCTGAAGCCCGATTATGAAAGATTTTAGTTATGGTCTAAATCGGATTTGAAGGAGAATTTTGAACCTTTACCATTATCACATCACCTACGACGCAGTGAACGAACTGGCCATTGTAAGAAAACGTATGAAGAACCATACTGTGGGGAAGAACGTTGTCACATTATAAAGAATCTTTTGAATTATCTTACGCAGGGTAAAAATTTTAGTTGCATTCAGCATAAAATTCAAAAACTTAGCGAGAACTATTTTAAAAAATACGTTGTCAAATGAATATTGTCACTAAAATGTTTTGAAGTTTAAACAATTTTCGCATGACATACCCAGAGGATTCGCTACTCATTCCTAATTATGGTCAAAATCGGATTTGAAAGGCAATGTCGTTAAATTAATAACTTATCGGCATTTTGGACATGTTTATGACAACTTATTTTTGTCACCAAATTTGATATTATTTTTGTCGCCAATAAACGTTTCCCTTGCAAGCTTGACAAATGAACTTTATTCACTGTATACGAAAAATATCTGATTGCATTTACGGGTTGTTGCATAAATAAATTTTTTAACTTCCAAGCGTTATTTCACTGCCCAGGAAAAATTGTGAGGTACGCCTATAGAAGTTTTCACTCCCTTTCCTCCCAGAAAGAGTGAAAGACTCACCCCCTCCCTCCCCGTGCTAATTTTGTCCCAAATCATCACATAAAAATGATTATGATGCCAACGGATTAGTAATAAAGTCTACTATTAAAATGTTATGCATTGGATTGACTGGGATTTTGCGGCCGTTTACATATGAAAATAAAATAAGATTTCTTTTTTCGAATGATAACATCCACTTTTGATGCTATATTTGAATCATCCCGTGAAAATTTATATAATAAAAAAACAATTCATCGTACATGGTCGCGCCGAGTCATAATTTATAACGTCAGCCATAAAAAGAAGCGGTATCTCATGTGAGTGCCGTGTGAAAATTAATCACTATTCATAACCGTGTGCATCGGAGTGGGGTACAGTTTATGAAAATTGCTTGGCAATCTCTGCAGGTACGTGTAGCGTATGTGAGTCCATATAACTACATGTTTTACATTTAGACAAATTAAAAAAAATGATTGGACACTGCACGCCACAACCTAGTCTTGTATAAGTTTGAAAAGATGTTTAAATTGCTATGCATAGTTCTTGATCCTATAAAACTTATTTAACGAAACTATTTTGACCGACTTCAATAATAGCACTTAAAATAATTCTTCGATTTTAAAACTGTCTGCTTCGTGTTTATCGAACATTTCTCTATAAAACTGCCAATTTTTATATTTATACTAGATGGAACCCGTCAAAACTTGACGGAAAAAAATACTGTAACAATATCAGTAAAATAAGCTTCTTTATTATTTAAGAAGGGGTGCGTATGAAACAGTCTTTCAAATATTTTATTTTAAAAGTTTTTTCCCCCAGTGAAATATAGTACTATTTCCGATGCAAACTCCAAACAAACAATCCGTAAACAACTGTGTAATGCAAATTAGTTTGACATTACAGCCATATTTCCCACGGCAAGAAAGAAAATTTCATGGACCTATGAAGTATCATACAAATAGTATATTCCTACGTTCATCTCATATTCAGTAAATAAAAGAACATAGTAAATAAATCACCCCCCCCCCCTATGATAATGCAACCAAATGAGCTCCTATGCGCATGTGCATTGCATCTGCCTAAAAGCACTGTCGAAATTCGACGTTATAAAAAAGTTTTAAAATGTTTAAATTAAAAGTTTTGAAAAGTTTAAATTAAAAGTTTTAAAATGTCCTCTTTAATCATTGTTCGTTTCAAATCCATATATTTTAAAACGCATCCATTGTTTTAAGCTAATCATTTTTTATGTAAAGATGAAGAATGTTTTTTACAATAATAAATCAATCTGCAGTTGAGGGAGATTTTTAATGTTTTCAAGTGTAATTTATTTGTATGGATTCTTCGGTTCCTTTACATAATCAGGATGATTATACCTTTTCCATCACAGTCGGGGATCTTTTCCCTCTTATACAATTACATACCCAATGGATCTTTTAAAAAATATACAATTCCTAGCATATTCTGATGCAACTTATACATCAACGAATTCAACATATCAATTTTATGTTAAACATAAACTAAAAATAGTTTTTTTTTAGCGCCAAAATGCTCTATTTTATGGATAATCTGATGTTATGATTTATCAGGGTTTATTATTATTATTATTATTACCAGAGGGCCCGTGCTAGGATTTCGCACTGAAATCTAATATTTTTTAGGTACTTTTCTATTATCCCGTCGCTCACTTTTCATAACAAAAAACTATCGCCAAATTGTAAGATTAGACGAAAAAATTCAGTCCCATTTACTTGATGTCAGAAGCATTATACGTGTTTGTTACGTCATCAAGTGGTTTTTAATTCGAGATTTGCGTGTATTTTTCATTATGTTTTACTGATTTATCAGTTATTATTTCATTCATTAAAATAACAATTGTGTCCTTAAATTCTTATATTTTATTTATTTATTTATTTATTGATATTCCAATGGCAACGTTCTCCCGTTTATTTGATGATAGTTTTTTGTTATGATAGTTTTTGTAATTTTTTATCAATATGTAATATTTATTAGATGCAGGTTTAAACTTCTAAAGAAAAAGCAAGGATAAAAATATCTTCAAACAACATTTAGTTGTTAGTCAAGCCAGACTATCATCTAATTTATTCCATCAAATAAGTTAAACTAAAAACTGATCCAAAATTGCTAAAGGTACGCGCGAGAAAAAAAAATTAACAATCGTATTTTGACTGCATTAGAGGATGACGTCATTCGCTTCAGCAAAACCATGGGACTTAGAAATATAAATCTAAACATTTCAATTTCAATTTCGCTTTTTAATCATAAGTATAAAATAAACCCGTGCGGTGTTTTTTATAATAATTGCTATGAGCATCATATAATGTGGTATTTTATTTTTTTGGCAACAATAATTTCAAGAAAACCTTTCATTTCTTTCATGAAAACAATGCCGATTTATTTTTTTAATTTCCGCAAATTTTAATCAAAAACATGTTCTAACGAATTGTTAAGTGGGCTATGTCAGAAGCCTGTTCTAAAACCATTCATATGGTATCTCATTCGTTGTTCTGCGTTTCATATTTTCTGAGTAAAAGGGATGTTGACAGGAGAAATAACATATAAGGATTATTATTATTTTTTTTCACTTTTTATGATGGTTAGGGAAATATATTTTCAATTGTGGCAACTTTCCCAGCAGGGCTATAGCTAGAAGTAAAAATTAGGGGGTGCTCAAGAAAATGTAGGGGGGGGGGAGGCTTACATTAGTTCTCTCACTCTGACACATGCACGCACAAACACAGATATATATGATCAAAGTATTATGTAGAAAGGTAAATAAGTGCATATTCATATTGTAGGCACTACACTGAGAAAAAAAATATACCTCCTTTAACTAGAATGAATAGTTAGGCTGTTTCTATATCTCTAAACTAGAAAGATAGAAGTTGGAGCTATGCGAATAAACTAAACTGAATAGACGAAATGATCGAAAATTTCTAGTCTCTTGTTTTCTAGGTGACGAAACGATAATGAATCGTGCAAACTGCGAGAAATTATCACTTTATTTCTGGAATAGATTTATAAACTAGCATTATAGTTACTAAAACTAGCGTCTTGTGTTCGCATCTATTTGCAGACATTTTTAAATAAGTCTGACCACGAGAATATAGGAAAACACTCTTGAATTCTAATAGGAGACTCTAGAACTCTCAGGTAAAAGGAACTAGAATTTATAGGGATGACATGGAACTATTTTTTCTAGAGCCACAATTTAGATTGTAGTTGAGAAGGTCAGATTTTTTTCTCAGTGTATGTTTCTTATTAAATTGTTTATAATAACCTTATATGATGCTAAGAAAAGTAAAGGCAGCAGACATATACCAGGACGGACGGCGGCGTAGGCAGGACGGCGTATACCTTCTGGATTATTTTAAGGTATACCCTCTTCTCAAAAACACTATAGAATATGCTTTTTAGGGTATACCCTCTGCCTAAAGCGTATGCCCTCTGGTTTTTTTACTGCTACATCACTGGCTGCAGAATGAAAATTTTCAGCGTATAATTATTAGAGATCGACCGAAACCGAATTTCGGTCATCTTCCCACTTTCGGCCGAAACAGAAACCGAAAAGTGTAAAAAAAATTTGAAAACTGATTAATAACTGCATATAATTATTAATTAATTACAAATAATAATAATAACTAATTACGTTACTAATTAATTTATTAATTACTAGCTGACCCGCCCGGCGTTGCCCGAGCCCTTGTAATAAACTTAAATCTCTTAAAAACGGAACTCTGGCCACGGTCTACGATGGCTTCGGAACCGTATACTCGGCATGCAAAAACGCTCTAGAAAATCTTTTATTTCCCCCTACCACCGCCAGGGGAGCATTCTGTTCTAAACAAACCTCTTTCCGAACGAACTTCTGAGACAGGTCTCCGCTGCCTACGTTACTGTATAGTAGGCGCACTACAAAATTGAGCTGGTTTCGAGAAGATTGGAACATTATTAGCCCAGTTATTGCAATAAGGCACAGTTAGGAAAATAACCTTGAGTGAGATGCCGAGGGGAGGGGATGCTCGAGTGTCCTTCAGAAAATGACTAATTAGGAGGCCCACTATGCATGCATAAAAATTCGTTAGTTTTGTTAAGCTAAGGAACTTAATTACAAAGTTGGCTTAAACTCTTATTTGTAAATAGTGGTAACCGCTACTCATAAATTTAATTTAATGTTATAAAGGGTGACTATTAAGTTAAATATAATGTTGGGAATCAATTGCGTTGAAATCGGAAAGATAGTTGCTGATATATAGAAACGGGGCATAGTTAGAGAAAAACCTTGAAGGAGGGGCCGGGGGGGGGGAGGGTTGTTCAAGTACCCTTCAGCAAATGACTAATTAAGAGGAGCACTATGCATCTTTTGAAATTTGTTCGTTTGCTTAAGCTAGGAACTTAATTACAAATTTGGCTTACCCAATTATTCGGAAATAGTGGTAACCGCTACTCATAAATTTAGTTTAATGTTATAAAGAGTGACTATTAAGTTAATTATAATGTTTGAAATCACTTGCGTTGAAATCGGAAAGATAGTTGCTGAGATATGAAAACGGAGCATAGTTAGAGAAAAAAAACCTTGAAGGGATTGCCGGGGGGAGGGGTTGTTCAAGTGTCTTTCAGCAAATGACTAATTAGGAGGACCACTATGCATCTTTTAAAATTCGTTCATTTGCTTAAGCTTTGAACTTAATTACAAATTTGGCTTAAACTATTATTCGTAAATAGTGGTAACCGCTACTCATAAATTTAGTTTAATGTTATAAAGAGTGACATTTAAGTTAATTATAATGTTTGGAATCACTTGTGTTGAAATCGGAAAGATAGTTGCTGAGATATGAAATCGGAAAGATAGTTGCTGAGATATGAAATCGGAAAGATAGTTGCTGAGATATGAAATCGGAGCATAGTTAGAGAAAAATCCTTGCAAGAGGGGCCGGAGGGGGGGGGGGTGTTCAAGTTCCCTTCAGCAAATGACTAATTAGGAGGACCACTATGCATCTTTTAAAATTTGTTCGTTTGCTTAAGCTAGGAACGTAATTACAAATTTGGCTTAAACTGTTATTCGGAAATAGTGGTAACCGCTACTCATAAATTTAGTTTAATGTTATAAAGAGTGACTGTTAAGTTGATTATAATGTTTGGAACCACTTTCGTTGAAATCGGAAAAATAGTTGCTGAGATATGGAAACGGAGCATAGTTAGAGAAAAAACCTTGAAGGAGGTCCCGGGGGAAAGGGGGGGGGGAGGGGATGTTCAAGTGCCCTTCATCAAATGACTAATTATAGGAGGACCACTATGCATCTTTCAAAATTCGTTCGTTTCCTTAAGCTTTGAATTTAATTACAAATTTGGCTTAAACTGTTATTCGTAAATAGTGGTAACCGCTACTCATAAATTTAGTTTAATGTTATAAAGGGTGACTATTAAATTAATTATAATGTTTGAAATCACTTTCGTTGAAATCGGAAAGATAGTTGCTGAGATATGGAAACGGAGCAGAGTTAGAGAAAAAACCTTGAAGGACGGGCCGGGAGGGGGGGGGGGTTGTTCAAGTGGCCTTCAGCAAATAACTAATTAGGAGGATCACAAAACATTTTTAAAGATTGATTCATTTGGTTAAGCTAGGGACTTAATTTGAAATTTGGCTTATACTATTATTCGGAAATTCTGGTAACTGCTTTCTAGAAATACACCTTGAAGCTTAAATGTAATTAAACCCTTGCCCCTCTTCATTCCCGCAAATATAAAAAAGAATCCTTCTATATTAAAAAAATGTAATCTGGAACTGAGCCAAAAACGATTTAGCCAATCAAATTCTGCGTAGATATTCCGGGTTATTCTCATCGCTTTTTTTACTAGGGATTTTTTTGAGGAGCTATTACTTTTTTTCTAGCCATCCTACGGATTCGAAAATCATACCACCAGATGCGAAATATAACAAGCTTTCAGAAATTAAAAAAATTATCACCGTCGGACAATAAAAACTCAAAAAATCCTTAAAAATCGAATAAAAAATCTTTTATTGAAAAAGTCATTTTTTTATATTGTTGCCAATTTCTAAATAAGCGCAAATGATTATGTTTTAACTCAAATAAAAAATGTATTTGCGCGAGACTATTAAAAACAATAATGAAAGTTTAAAATAATAATTAAATGATCACGTGTTGAAAACAGGAAATAAAGAAAATTACGTCATAAAAATTGTGTTTACACATGAATATTAAAAATAAAAAAGATGAATTAAATAAATAAAACATTATAACCAGTTAAATGAAAAAGCATTATAACCTGATTACAGAAGATAGTCGCCGTTCGTGATATCATCATCATCATCTTTTTAAAACAGGATACATTACCAGGTTTTAAGAGGCTGTGAAATCAGAACGGGGGTTGGTGAGCATAGCGAGCAGGAGGCAGAGCCCCCTAGTCTGTTAAATAAAGTTTTCTGTATTAAAAATCTCCATCATAATAATAAATGTCATGTAAAAAAAAAAAAAAAAAACTTAAACCCTACTAATTGCCATGAAGAAAAATGTGCCTGGAAAATTTCAATCAGTGGGATGTATGTGTAATTTGTCATGTACAGGTGGCGCGACATTCGCATGGCTCCTCTACGCTGATAACTTAAATCCATATTGACAATATTTAGTTAGAAATCCTTATTTATGCATCGCTACTCTGGTTTATTTAATTACTTCTGTGAAGAATGGATGCAACCAACCAGTGAACCAACCAACCCAAGAGAATAAAAGCGTATTTTTGATGAGAGTTCTTTGTGAATATTAATTAATATTTCAGAAAGTAATTGAAATATTAAAATTCTGAAGTAATGGTGCACCAGGAGAGGGTTTGGACTACCTAAATCTAAATTTACAGCCTTCTAGGTGGGCTAAATTTTCCTAGCCATCGCCAACAGACACACACACGGACACACACACAGAGCGAAACTTTCTTTTATTAGTATAAGATACGTGTATTGAACCACATTTCAAACAAACAAACGAACATATATATGCACCTTTTATGCTCCCATATGTGCGATTTTTTACAAACAGGAGTGTCATTTGCGAAGGTTAGGGGGCAGTTTCCTCCTCAAAGAATGTGATAAGAATGTATGATTCATTATAGGTTAGTTTAAGTAAAGGGCACAAAAGCTAAAATAATTTATTTAATTTGACTAAAAAAGGAAAATTAGCATTAAGACAACATTTTTAACCTAGAAATTATTAATTATAAACTTTATTTTCCATTTCAGTATTCTCAAAGTGAGACATGTTTAACATTATTTTGTACTTTAGCTAATTTTAAATATATATATAAGGATAACAAAATGTAACAGTTGTCAATTTTCTTTTAGGATGTGCACAATAAGATCAAAATAAATCTTTGCTCACTCACCACCCCCCTCCTCCCCCCCCCCAAAAAAAATAAAAAAATAAATAAAGGTTTGCCACTCCCTGCCTCCCTATGAAAGTATTGAAATGGCTCCGCTGTTTGAAAATTTTAACTCTGGTGCCAAGTTGACTCTCTGTGCCGCTATCCAAATTCTATTTATTTTCATATAAAATAAAACATAATTAACAGAAATAGTTTCCAATTATACGAATTTCATCTAATAAAAAGATATTTTAAGTACCTATACCTCGATATATTTTTTGTAATAAATTTCGTAAATCTTCAGAATTTTAACAACACCTTCCTCATAAAGCATTCGAAACAATCTGGAGTTTCAAAGTAAAAATTTCTATCACTGTTAAGTTTGCAGCTTTTAAAGATCACATGATAAGCGTCTTTTAAGTTCAGTCATATATGCATTGCTTGCTTTATAATTTACGCTCGCATCATGAATCAGTCATGACGGATAATGATAAACAGTGGAGTTCACAGAAATAAACAGTGTCTCATTTTAGCCGATACTACTCATATCAATGAGTAAAATTGAAAATTTCCGAAAGAAGAACGAGATTTTGAAATATAGATAATTTCGGTCAGGCAGAAATTTTGGCAGCAGTTTCGCTGAAAACGAATATTCCGCAAAACTCCGGTTTTGCACCGAAACCGAAATTTCGGTCGATCTCTAATAATTATACTAGTGAAATAATAAGTGATGATGACAATAAGTAAATAAAAAGCTGACAGTTCACCTGTTTCAAAAGAGTTGCAACCTTTAATTTTTTTTTCTGAATATTCTGTGCCCTTAAGGATTCTAAAGTTATGTTTTTATATGATAAAGAACATTAGAAAAATCAAGGGTGTGTTTTGCATTTTAAAATTATTTTTGTGTCTAGTCAAAAGCTAAAACCACTTGTATTTAAATTGGCTATAACTCATTAGAGTAACTTTGTTTTATGCTAATAATGAAAAACGCTGCAAAATGAAAAATTTCAGTATATAACTAACGCAAAAGTCAATGTTTGCATCGGCAAAAGGTTGCTAATTCTGAGTATGTGCAGATAGGATGCGCGCCTATTGAAGCACTTATTTGCAGTCTTTAAACAAATACTACAATTTTATTTACAATAGTAAATTTAGTATTTGTGCAAAACTGTAAAAGCCCCCAAAACTAAGTTGAATTTTTGAACAGAGTTTCATTTGGATTTTTGAAAAAGAATTTCACTTGGTGGCCTTGGCAACTTTCCCAGGGGGGGGGGGGGGGCTCAAAAATTTTCAGGGGGTGCTGAGCACTGCCTGGCACTCCCCTAACTACGGCCCTGTTTCCCAGGGGCTATTTTACATTATTGAAGCAAACTGACGGTCATTGTTGAGATAGAATTGAAAAACATTTCATTGTTGAAAATTTAGTTAAAAAGTCGTTAAATTAAGCGGCAGTTTTCAAATAAATTTCAATCGAAAGCTAATTTTTTTCTAATTGATGATGTAAGAATTGAAATTATAAAATGAAGTAAAATGTAGTAAAAAATAGAAATTTGTAGTATTTAGAAATGATGTAAGCACGATGAAAGCTAAAGCGATTAGCGCCGTTTGTTGTTACAACCGTTATACATTTCTTAAAAATGCCACTGTGTTTCGCTGGCGTCCAAAAGTAGACTACCATTTTACTTACCCATCATACGTAGTATAGGGTAAGTCTTGTAATCGTTTTGAAAATCGAAAAAAATTTTTTGACGGATTTACACGTTTCAGACACTGGAGATTCCGAAAAACATATTTTTAGAAAAAAAAATTTGCCGTCCGTCTGTGTGTCTGTGTGTCTGTGTGTGTGTGTGTCTGTAAACGCTCTATCTCCCGAAAAAATTGAGATAGAGACTTGCAATTTGGTATGTACTTAGTATGTAATAATGGGAAGAAGCCTATTTCATTTCATTAACCTCGATTAACCGGAACTATTTTATTCGGACCCTCGAAATATTCGTTCTGATAAAAGGCATATAAAAATTTTCGAAATTGTTTATTTTAAGAAATGAATATAAAAGACAATAAAAAAACATAAATTTTACATAAAGCATGAAGTCGATCGGATAATTAGTTGCCGAGATATTTGGAATCCTATTTTCCACACTCTTCGATTTTTCATGACCCTGTATTTCATCCAAATTTCACTTCAAAGAGATATTTTAATTGGAAATTTGACGCTTAATCAGATGCAATAAACCGCTAGTTAATAGGATTATTATTTTTGGAGTTATAAGGAAAAACCTCTTTCAAGCAATTCAGTAATCGAGCCTTTAAAGTTTGTGACGTCATCAAGCCACGATTTTATTTGAATTGCAATGCATTTTATAAGTAGTTTACACATTTTTATTTTAATATTTTACATTATGCATATCCATGATGGGTAAGTATTACGGTGGCCCCCAACGACTAGTAATCGTTTTGAAAATCGAAAATTTTTTTTTTGACGGATTTACACGTTTCAGACACTGGAGATTCCGAAAAACATATTTTTAGAAAAAAATTTTTTGCCGTCCGTCTGTGTGTCTGTGTGTGTGTCTGTGTGTCTGTAAACGCTCTATCTCCCGAAAAAATTGAGATAGAGACTTGCAATTTGGTATGTACTTAGTATGTAATAATGGAAAGAATCCTATTTCATTTCAATAACCTCGATTAACCGAAACTATTTTTTTCGGACTCTCGAAATATTCGTTCTGATAAAAGGTATATAAAAATTTTCGAAATTGGTTATTTTAAGAAATGAATATAAAAGACAATAAAAAAACATAAATTTTGCATAAAGCATGAAGTCGATCGGATAATTAGTTGCCGAGATATTTGGAATCCTATTTTCCATTTTCTTCGATTTTTCATGACCCTGTATTTTATCCAAATTTCACTTTAAAGATATATTTTAATTCGAAATTTGACGCTTTATCAGATGCAATAAACCGCTAGTTAAAAAGATTATTATTTTTGGAGTTATAAGGAAAAACCTCTTTCAAGCAATTCAGTAATCGAGCCTTTAAAGTTTGTGACGTCATCAAGCCACGATTTTATTTGAATTGCAATGCATTTTATAAGTAGTTTACACATTTTTAATTTAATATTTCACATTATGCATATCCATGATGGGTAAGTATTTTTTTCGGACTCTCGAAATATTCGTTCTGATAAAAGGTATATAAAAATTTTCGAAATTGGTTATTTTAAGAAATGAATATAAAAGACAATAAAAAAACATAAATTTTGCATAAAGCATGAAGTCGATCGGATAATTAGTTGCCGAGATATTTGGAATCCTATTTTCCATTTTCTTCGATTTTTCATGACCCTGTATTTTATCCAAATTTCACTTTAAAGATATATTTTAATTCGAAATTTGACGCTTAATCAGATGCAATAAACCGCTAGTTAAAAAGATTATTATTTTTGGAGTTATAAGGAAAAACCTCTTTCAAGCAATTCAGTAATCGAGCCTTTAAAGTTTGTGACGTCATCAAGCCACGATTTTATTTGAATTGCAATGCATTTTATAAGTAGTTTACACATTTTTAATTTAATATTTCACATTATGCATATCCATGATGGGTAAGTATTACGGTGGCCCCCAACGACTAGTTTTGACATCGAAAGAAAAATTCACAGTGAAAGAAATAGGACTTTGCCGTTAATAAGGAATTGTTAAATGAACTTATAATAAACCTACCAAAATAATTCCAATAAAATATTAGCCTTACATTGTTTATTCTCGCTAAAAATACAATCATTATTTCAATTTTTTTTTCTACCATAACACTATTTTTAATAATTTTTATTTTCCTGAAATCCTTTACTTTTGTGAATTTTTTTATTAAAAAATGAAATATTCTAACCTATAATAATAATAATAAAAAAAAAGAATTGGTAACATGTAATCAAGGTATGCAATCAAGATGAAGCAATCAATAAAGGCTCCAATTCTAATCTTTATAATTAAGATGGAAAAATCAGTTAAAATTACGTCCTATTGATACAATCATATATTTTTTAACACTTTCCAACCTAGTTGAAAAGTGTTTATGACTTCGGTTTGTCTGCCGTCTGCCGTCTGTCCGTGCTCTAACTCCCGTAAATATGCTCGGATTGCCCCGCAATTTTTATATGTTATTGTCGTTATCTATAGCATGTTCCCTATTTCAACTGAAGTGTGTAGCACTTATAGTTTTTTTACAGGGACACTCAAAAGAATTCCATTACATTACGGTCTATGTGGTAAAATCATTTGCGGTTTATTTTAATGATGTTACACAATTTCAAACACATTGTAATTGATATATATCACTAAGGTACATTACAAGAAGCTTAATATGGAATAGGGTGTGCATAGCACTTATAGTTACTTTACAGGGACAGCCAAAAGAATTCCGTTACATTACGTCTAAGGGAGAAAAATGGTTGGCGGTTTAATTAAATAATGTTTCACTATTTTAAACGCATTGAAATTTATATATATCCCTAAGCTGCATTTCAAGATGCTTACTACAGAATATTGTGTGTATAGCAGTCATCGTTCATTTACAGGGACACACAAAGAATCCTCGATTATTCCCACCAGTTATTTTTTATTGTAAGTTTTGCCTTATTAAATCTTAGCATTTCTGCGATTCAATTAGGTAAAAATTTCTGTTTTGAAAAACCGGTGGTAAAAGATTAAAAATTCCGTGAAAGACGCTCGTCGTGAAGGGGTTAATAAATTCAAATTAATTTCCTTTAGCGAAAAAAAAAAAAAGTTATGTTTTTTATAAAGTAAAAATTTACCGGTCTATTTTTTTCGTATTTTCGAATATCTAAACCAGCCCGCTGTAAAAACTCCGGCGGGATTTATAAAATTCGAACTGGTAGCTGTGGCTAACCGGAGTAATTACTCAAGTTGATTTGTAGAAAGAAAAGTTCCTTTATTCGATGCTCGAAGTACAGAGCATTCCTTCTACAGGTTTCATTATTTAAATAAAATAGAACAAAATAAAATAAGATGAAATGCGTGGGTGCAGGTGATTATAAACGAGTTCCATAAAGTCCTCTAATTTCTCCTTAGGTCTCTACACCAGACAGTCTCGTTCTAAACTTAATTTCCGTTCTCTGTATTCGGTGATACAAATTAAACAGGACAGGGTGTCCTTGGGTGATCGAGACGGATCGCTCCTCCGTTTCACTTCGCTCTCGCTTCACTGCCAGACTCTGCTTTTTCAGGGTCACGTCCTACCCTTTTGCCTCCGAAGAACCCATCTCCATCTCGTCTTCTCTTCTTCCTCTCGCCTCAGAAAAAAAGGGGGGCGGGGGGCAGGTTCATCCCGGCCTCTTAAACTTACGGCAGCCTATCGTTGTCGATATCTGGTTCCCATTCGCAGATTTTAAAGGACTTCCCTTGGCGTCCGATGGTCTCTGGGAACCCTCTCCATCTGCGACCTCACAAGTAGAATCAATAATTCGTTACCGTCGGGTAGGTGCCAGCCAGTCTCCAGTATTGTTTCCCTAATGTCCAAACCATTCAGCGTAGGAGATGGATCGCTTCCTTAGGTTCGGCCCGACAACTCCTGCGGTCCATAGTAAAGTAACTCAGCTGGGATATGGGAAAATGTCACAGCATTACCCCCTCCAGCAGTTGAGATTTTTCAAGCATTTGGAAAATCTTACATCATTACTGGTGCGCTAGCCTTCCATCCATACCCAACACATGTTAATTCTCAATAGAGGCTTACCTTAAACATTATTATTCACAAGTTTACAATACACTCTACAGACTCACATCGTTAAATTAAATTTCAATATTCATTGCATGATTCAAATACACAATTATTTCAATTACAAAATTAAAAACTATATACAAAATTACTGAGTGGAATGTTATTTATTCCATTCTACTTAAACAGTCTACATGTGGAATTTGGTATCCCTGGCCTATATCCTAAGGATCTGCGAATATCCTGCCTTTTTCCAAAATCTCTAATTAGTCGGATGTCATTTCCGGCGTCGTTTTTCATCTGCTTAACATCGCTGCCTTTAGTTTCGTTATGCGGCGATATGTATCCTGGGGTTTCTAAACAATCAGAACTGAAAACCGTTTTTCGCTTCCTTCCTAACGCACAATAACTGTTTACCCCTTTTGTTGTTTTCTGTCCCGAAGATTTAAACCTAAAATCTTCCTTTCGTTTTAAGACTGTGTCTTTATTTTTTTTCCCATGCTTACTTTCCCGGATTTCATTCCTTAAATAAAACACCCTCGCTCTTTCTTTATAACCCTCTTCCTTCATCCTTGCTTTGGGTGTCGCGCGGATCGGGGTCGTCGCGAATTTCGTTTTAATGGAAGATTCACAATGCGTTACTCCTGCACGTTGGCTAAGGGGAAAGGGAACAAAGCCTTTCTTTTCCTTCCTGTCCGGTTTTCTCACTTCATTCTTTTGATAAGCCGAAACTAAGCGGTTCGTGGGGTTGGAGGGAATTGGGCGGTCACTCCTGTGCCTTTTTTTCGGTGCTGCACTCCCAAAGCTAACAGGCGGTTTCGGTTTCATTCTGTCTAGCAAATTTTGTGTTTTGCTTCCCAATAAATAATAATCCATTTCTATGTCTGCATCGACAATACCTGCGTAAGTCCTAACTCTTTTTCCTAAATCACACAGATTAAGCTCTATTTCTGCGAGGGGTAGACATTTTAAATCATTTTGTAACGGTTGCTTTACCCACACGACTCTCCCTGTGTATTGTTCTCGGGTCACCTGGTTGGCACTAATTAAATCTAGCGACGTAGCAGTGCCTCTAAAAATTTTCATTTCTTTCCCATTTATAATCCCTTTTGTTAAATAGGGCTGGAACATTTCGTTTAACTCATCGAGGTCAGCCAACTGATTAACCACTTCAGGTATTTCACTACTCCATTTTAGTTTGGGGCAAAATTTGCGGATATGAGAAAAACTACCACAATGGAAACAAGACCTGTCTTTTCGCTTATCAACAATTACATCTCTATCTTTTTTATCTTCCCTCTCCCTCCAATTTCTTTTCATTTCCGCGTTTTGGGGTTCTGTCTCTGGTCTATCAACCAATCTGTTTCCCTCAACCTGTTTGCCGTTATTTGGATATCTAGGCGGGGACTGTTTCATCTCTGTTCTTCTAACCGCCTCATAATGATCTAGTTTTTGGGTTAATTCCCCGGGCGTAATTAAATCACTCCAGGAATCTATGAAATGTTGTCTAATTTCAGAGGGCACTTTCCGTTTGATCTGGTCAGTAATTATCAGGTCCCTAAGTTGACTAAATTCGGACACCTGAATACCGCTTAACCATTGGTCGAAATAATTCGTAATTTCATACGAAAAATCTTTCCAATTTTTTTCTTCGGACCGTGGTGTTGTTACGAATTTGATTCTGAAGTCTTCTGCACTAATTTTAAACCTTTCGAGTAATTTTCCCTTCACAAAATCAAAATTGTCCGTTTCGTCTGGTGGTTCTCTAAGAATAACTTCTGTCAATTCTATAGGAAGTAAACCTAGCAAATTTGTTACCCATTGCGACTTATCTAATTGCGCTTTTAATGCCTGTCTCTCAAATAAGTTGAGATATAAGGAAATCTCCGATTTTCCCATTTCAAATTTAGGTAACACATTTTTTAACAGAATTTTAGGTTCTCTTTCTATTTGACTAGATGATAACGTTAAAGTATCATTTTCCCGTTCGGCCCTAATTCTCGCGAGCTCATGTTCTTTCTCAATTTTATCTTTTTCCAATTTCGATCTCTCTACACGGTCTTCTTCAATCAACTTTAATTGGTTTAACGCCATAGTCTCATCATAATCGGGGGCCTCCGTTATCTTTTTAACCAATTTAGGAATTGTATCATTTGACAAAACCTCTACTTCAAATTCTATCGCAAGGGTTTGCAGATCGCATTTTCGGAATCCCGATATGCCTGCCATAATCACTAATTTTAAATTCTAACACAATTTAATTCCAATTTCCCGCACATAAATGCAAAAAAAAAATACACAATTTTTTTCACCCCCAAAACAACATAAAAATAAATACAGTAGTTTCTGCTCGACACAAAATACAATCAATATTCATGAAATTTTGATCGCAGGTCACAGATTTTTAAAATTTTGAATTACAAGCAAACCAATTCCACATATAGGCTACCATTTGCCAAAAAAAAACATATATCTTACTTTAACTTAACTGAATTACTAACAGACTTCACCTTAATCTTACAACTTCTTTAAATTCAAAATTTAATTCCTTAGCAATCTTCAAAATAAGAGAGCACATTGAAAAGTTCGGCCGAAAAATACAATTAACATAATTTGCTTTTCACCAAACAAAAAAATTTTTAATTAAAAAGATTAAAAGAATTTTTCAATTACTAGAAACAAGATGAATTTAAAGTTTGTTACACTTTTAATTTACCTTCAACACACAAAAACATCTGTTGGTAATTAATATTTAAAATTTTTACTTATATTACCGAACACAAATAATTAAAGAAAAATTGCTTCCTGTCCAAAATTAAAAATATACACACTAAGCCTCCACTGAGAATAAAACAAGTGCTCACCTGGGTATAGCTCTGCGATTCTCGGCGGTGATTCTGCTTTCTTTTCTCTCCACACTGTCAGCAAAGTTCGGATGCTTCTGGTTGCTGGTTCAGCGGATGCAGTTTCAGATCAGCTCGGGTCTCTGCCTTGGCTTTGGCGGGTCACTTTGGGGTCGGTGGATCTTCCTCGATTCAGCGGAATCTGTCTCTCTATCACAGGATTCTGTACGAATTCGGCGAGTTGTCCTGCTCTGCCCCGATTCGGTATGTAGATTCAGGTTCCCAACGGCTGGTGTAGATTCTGAAGAAATTCGGCGAGTTGTCCTACTCTGCCCCGAATTCATAAAACTTTGTCACGCACGTTTCTTTCACCACTTTAAATCCCTTGAAGCTGCCACCATCTGTAAAAACTCCGGCGGGATTTATAAAATTCGAACTGGTAGCTGTGGCTAACCGGAGTAATTACTCAAGTTGATTTGTAGAAAGAAAAGTTCCTTTATTCGATGCTCGAAGTACAGAGCATTCCTTCTACAGGTTTCATTATTTAAATAAAATAGAACAAAATAAAATAAGATGAAATGCGTGGGTGCAGGTGATTATAAACGAGTTCCATAAAGTCCTCTAATTTCTCCTTAGGTCTCTACACCAGACAGTCTCGTTCTAAACTTAATTTCCGTTCTCTGTATTCGGTGATACAAATTAAACAGGACAGGGTGTCCTTGGGTGATCGAGACGGATCGCTCCTCCGTTTCACTTCGCTCTCGCTTCACTGCCAGACTCTGCTTTTCCAGGGTCACGTCCTACCCTTTTGCCTCCGAAGAACCCATCTCCATCTCGTCTTCTCTTCTTCCTCTCGCCTCAGAAAAAAAGGGGGGCGGGGGGCAGGTTCATCCCGGCCTCTTAAACTTACGGCAGCCTATCGTTGTCGATATCTGGTTCCCATTCGCAGATTTTAAAGGACTTCCCTTGGCGTCCGATGGTCTCTGGGAACCCTCTCCATCTGCGACCTCACAAGTAGAATCAATAATTCGTTACCGTCGGGTAGGTGCCAGCCAGTCTCCAGTATTGTTTCCCTAATGTCCAAACCATTCAGCGTAGGAGATGGATCGCTTCCTTAGGTTCGGCCCGACAACTCCTGCGGTCCATAGTAAAGTAACTCAGCTGGGATATGGGAAAATGTCACACCGCTATTATATTCTGTCATAATAATATCCGTCATGCTGACTAAATGCGATATTTAAAAAAATAATTTCAAAATTAAACAAATTGTACACCTTCAAAATGTTAAAATATTCGAATATTTACATAATCGGATTTTTATCACGATTCAATATGTTTCTCAAACTCATATATTTACTATTCTCTATTACTCATATTGATACTCGCTTTGTATTGTTCTCAAACATCTGAAAAATTCATTAAACTTCCAATATGACGTCAGATTTTCTTTTTAATTCTCTAATGACGTGATATTAATCTGCTTTGTGTACATACACATACTCATACTCCTTGTATTATTGACAAATTTTGGACATTTTCCGTTTTATTACCACTCTGACGTCAATCAATTTTATTTCATGTTTATCTCTTTTTCAATTGGTGAAACTTTTTATTTCATTTTCATTTTTCACGTGGAAATCGTCTGATAGAAAATTAATTATTGTGGAAAGAATTTCATCGTGGATTTTAAATTTTTGGCATCTGCTATAACGAAAAATGTTTAAATTTAATAGGAAAAGGCTGTTAGAATTTTGGTTTTTTATCTCTATTTATTAAAATAATACGAATTTTTCAAATTTTAATATTTTGAGCTCTTTATAGCTGGTATTCATCTATATGCACAAAGTTTCAACTCTGTAAGTTATATAGTTTTTGAGAATGGCTCTGTGACAGACAGACAACGGAGTGGGAGCAATAGGGTTTCGTGAGATGAACGAAACCCTAAAAAGAAAAAAGTAAAGAAAAAACCCAAGATCATTTTATTTCACCATCAAAGCATATCTGCTTTATTTTCGATGTATGATGTCATATTCACCTGTTTCCTATGTACGCATATTGAAACCTTGTATTATTATCAAAAACTAAAAAAATGTACGTTTTATTTCTAATAATATTATTTAATCTTCTTCTTAATTCTTTAATTTTTTTATTTCATTTTCATTTTTTACGTGAAAATTTTTCAATTGAAACTAAACTGTTGAGTAAAAATTATTATTCCTGGTTTTGATTTAGTTTTGGCCACGATAAAGTATTAGAAACGGTAAATTTAACCATTTTAAATATTATACGAAAAAATGTCCATTTATTCTATATGAAAATAACGAAATTTTGAATTATTAAGAAAAATATTTGAATAAAATAAACAAAAACCAGCGTATGTTCATTTGAGGGTTATAATCGACCTATATGCAAAGACTAGCTGTTACCCGTGACTTCGTTCATGTAACATTAAAAAAAGAATAAATGCATTAATTTAGCAAAGCATTTCATTTGATAATTAAAAACATATATATTTAACTAAATCTTTATCACATTTTATAGGAGACAATACGGTATTTGTTTGCTATAGGGGCCTTAACATAACACAATCGTAAAAAAGTGAAATTTCATGCCAAATAATATATACAATCGCGAAAATGAAACTGCATCCAATGAAAAAAGAAGGGCCCAGTAAAATCGTGAAAATTGACGAATCCCTCTTCGTGAAACGAAAAACAACACTGAGAGAATTCTTCTATACAACAGTGCATTTTAGGTAGTATTTGGTATGATATATTATATGTATGTTTATATATGTTTTATATATTTCTTACTACATTATTATTTTATGTCTTGTTTATGTATATATTAAATAAAGTGCCTCTGGCTAAGCGGTGTAAATATTGAACAAACTGCTTGTGGATTTTATACATTGATAGATATTTCACAAAGATATAACAATCTGATGCGATTCTAAACTGTAAATAAAGGTTGCTAGAAAGTACTTTAAATTCTGCCCAATTTAACCTCGATATTTTTTCTATCGCGTCAAGGACACTAAACAAATAACTACCGACAACACCAATCTGATGATCTAAATTTACATATTTTTGTTAGTATATATAGGATTATTTTAATTTATTTCGTGTGCTTGAAATTTTTCACGCTTTTTCTAGGGATAAGTGTCGAATAAATGTACTTTCTTGTTATTTTATTTTGCCATTTCTATTTATTCTATTTTCCATTCATTCCATTTATGGATATTGATTTAATTTACATATTCGTTTCAAAGAATATGGTTTAAAGTTATTTTTAGGATTAGGATAGGATACGATTAGGGTTAGGATTAAGATTATAAACATATATAGGATTATTTTAATTTATTTCGTGTGTTTGAAATTTTTCACGCTTTTTCTAGGGTTAAGTGTCGAATAAATGTACTTTCTTGTTATTTTATTTTGCCATCTATATATATATTTGTCTTACGTGGCGCGGAAATAGGGCTGAATTTCTACCTTATCGTTGGCAACAACAGTAGTTTCCAGAGCTCAGACCAATGAACAGACAAGATTGTGTTAGCTCCACCTCCAATATGGCGGTCAGTGTCAGAGCAGTGAAACTGAAGCTAGCAATTATTAAAAATAAAATAATATGAACGTTATCCAAAGCGTCTGAGATGATTCCTCATTTTAATTATGAGTAATATTGTTAATTTCAAATGAATTCTCAACTCTTATTTAGAATTTATTTACGAATTTTACTCGCACAAAAAATCGGAGATAATAAAATATAAACTTTTTAGAATGCCCCTGCTGCCATCTGCTGCTGTTTTATTGAAGTAAAAATAATTTCTTTTTCCGAAATCTATAATCAATTAGAATAATAAAATGTCGAACGAAATTTAAACAATCATTGATAATAAACTATCTTCCTACCACGTTTTTTTTTTTTTTTTTTTTTTTTTTTTTTTTTAAATGAATTTAAACCGTGCTGTACAATATTATAGGTGCAATAAGTTTTAAACTAATTATGTTTCCAAGATCCCTTTTTCATAGTATTTAAATGATTTATATGCCCTATAGTAGCATCAACTAAATGCATTTTTAGTTGTGTTTTCAATGGAGTTTTCAATTACTTTTTTTACATTAAAAAAATTGTCAATTTCATATGTTCAAATGATTTATTGTAGTACTTAATCCGGCTAGAATTACTAGAAAAATAAAAAGAGGCGAGCGAGCGAAGCGAGCTGGGATCGCGTAGGGGTCTCAATGTGAATTGCTTTGCAATTCACGGGGGGTTGACGAGCGTTAGCGAGTAGGGGGTTGAGCCCCCTAGTTTCTATTTATTCTATTTTCCATTCATTCCATGTATGGATATTGATTTAATTTACATATTCGTTTCAAAGAATATTGTTTAAAGTTATTATTAGGATTAGGATAGGATACGATTAGGGTTAGGATTACGATTATAAACTGGACGACAATGTTATGATTAATTCAGGTTTAAAGGAGGAATCAGGATGTCTATTCACATCATGAAGTAATAAGAAAATTAGAAAATTATCGTCTGATATTTTTTAATATGTTTTACAGTCATAGTTGGCATCAACTGTGAGCGAGGAAATGATCATCTAAAATACCATTAAGTGTTTACCACGCAAAAACAAATCTGATTACAACAATGTATTTAATTTTGCGCCAAATTTCACTTGATAAAAAAAAAGCAAATTGACTATGGACCCGATTATAGATCCCTAACCTTCATATTCTCGGAAATTTTCTACCTATATGTGAAAACCTTTTCTACTATTTACTATATACAACGCGTTTATAATATTATGAATTGGCACGATCGGCTTGTTCAAGTTTACATAATTTGGCTGGAAGAAAAGTTTCATTACTTTTTGATTTCTTCTTTGCTTTTGCATAAAGCGAATTTGTCGGTAAAATTGATATTTGTTTCGATAACGTTGTTTTTTTAAATTTTTTTAAATATTGTAATTTTACTTAAACATTGCTTTAAAATCTATGCCATTTTTTCCAACCTACAAGACCTTACAAAAATCTATTATGAAACAGAACTTAAAAAAAAAAACTATATTTAAAAATGACAACAAAGTTTTTACTATTTTAAAGCTAGAATAAATGTAAAATTAAATTCCGGTTCGAAATGACTATTTACAAATATGTTTTGATTGTGGGAAAATGATAGAGGAAAAATGCTATTACTTCGACGCAATCATACAAAATCTTTAGTTTTTATGAAAAAATGCAACTTTCTTTTAAAAAATAAAGTTATTTTTATTAAGATTTTCTGATTTTCTATACGGATAATTTTGCGGTGCATATTATTGACATTTGCCGTCCAATATTTTTTCAAAGTTTTTTTTTCTTTACTTTTTAAAATTTAAATTAAAAATATGGTACCTTTATGTTAGCCGTGTGCAGACGATAAACCGCCAAGTATTATTCCTGTCACTTCTTTCTCCGTGACTACAGCGCTTAGAATACATAGTGTGGAAATCTGCTACAAAATAGTACTAAAAAATTGAATCCAATAAATGTACAACGTTGCTGAAAATATAACGATGGGATCGCAGCGCCATCTGCTAGCTCTTCTCAACTTAAACATTGTATTAGAATGTTTCGGCTGGAGGTAAGTACTTTAAATACTTAAATTATATCCTTTTCTCCTCTGACTTATTGTGATTTTTATAAGCTTTTTTAAAATTATGAAAGCATGGCTAATAAACGTGATACGCATTGTTTTGACTCTGGCTGCAATACTCGATACAAGAACAGTAGGAGCACCGTTGCACATTTATAGGCTACAACTTTTTAGCACTTTTTAAAGCATTATTGGGATAGCCGGTTTCCACACTATGTATTCTAAGAGCTGTACTATCACCATCATTCGTATTGAATTCGTATTAAAATATAAATCTTTCACTCATTTCATTTAAAACACAGAACTTTAATTTTCAACACATACATTTAAAATAATTCATTTCATGTGAAATAGAAAAAGAACAAAAATCGAGAAATTAATCACAAATAATTTGATAACCCAAGATCATTTTATTTCAACATCAAAGCAAATCTGTTTTATTTTCGATATATGACATCATATTCGCTTGCTTTCCATACTTACTCGTATTTATGCACCTTGTATTATTATCAAATATTTGAAAACTCAAGTTTTATTTCTAATATGACGTCATTTCATATTTTGTTTAATAAATAATTAATTTCATTTTCATTTTTCACGGGGAAATTTTTCATTTGAAAATAAATTGTTGAGTAAAAATTATTTTTCCAGGTTTTGATTTAGTTTTGGCAACGACGAAGTATTAGCAACGGTAAAGTAAATTTAACCATTTTAAAGTATTATACGAAAAAATCTCAATATATTCTGTATGAAAATAATGAAATTTTGAATTATTAAGAAAAATATTTGAATAAAATAAACAAAAACCAGCCTATGTTCATTTACGGGTTATAATCAACCTATATGCAAAGATACATGATCATTAAATTCTCCATTTTGACGCTGGCTTCAGCCTAACATTTGCACACAATTGGATTTATAATATTATTAGGATCTATTTATCATATACAACGCGGCACAAAATAATTCGGATACTTTTCTGATTATAGATAGATGCAGCAATCGAGTTTTCAAATGTGTTATGCATTTTCGAAAGGGCGGGTCTAGTTGGGCTTAAGCCGAAAGGTAGGTCACCCCGCCCGGTTTGACTTTGACTTTGTTTACTTAGATATCATATTTTACCTCATTAAATGGTGACATTTAGTTATAATATCCTGAATGTGTTGGAAAGTGTTTCATAATCTATGTTTAACGCACGTATTTTCTTTCTTGTTAATATTTAAATTACTTTCATAGTGACTACTTCATACTTAATACATTATCTCCATACTTATATTCTTTCCATACTTGTATGCTTGCATACATTTGATAACATATAAACATATTTAGCGAGGCTAACGAAAAAGACAGGCTACCGCGGTGCATTCCACTTATCTTTTTTTACAGACCGCTAGAGTGACGTGATGCTCTTTTCGTACACCTCTATTGGTGCATTCTAGCATCACGTGACTCCCGCGGTCTGTAAAAAAAGATTTGCGTAAAGCACCGCGGTAGCCTTTCTTTTTCGTTAGCCTCGATATTTAGGTAATGATGTAGTGTGCGATCTACCGCTTTTTAGTGAGTTAGCTGTTTCTTAGATGACGCCACTGAAATTGATTGTTGTTTACACTACATCTTTACCAGAAAATACAAGTAATTATGTGATAATTTTTCTTTCTTTCTTACATTTTATTTTGTTTTGTTAGTATACATACAGGGTGCATCAGAAAACGTATACATACGCTGTTTAACGGGTAATAATTTTCTAATTTTTTTTTCTCTTCAAAGTGTAATTAATTGGAAATAATAAGTGGACCAAGATTAACTTTTGAAAAAAGAAAATTTACTTTAAAATACTATTGGAAGTATGAAAATGTAGCAGAAGTACAAAAACAATATCGCAGGGAGTTTCAGGCTTATCCACTTATGCGACTTACAATTCAACGGATAAAATACAGTTTGAAATGAATGAATGTTCCGAAACCGCAATTGAGCAAGAATTCACCACAACATCGAATGAAATGTTTGTTGAAGTTTGTGAATCAATACATCAGTTTCATTTCAACTGACGTCACAGCCTAGCAACCACATTAGCAACTAGATTTGTTTTTTGTTTGCCCGCCAAAGATGGTGGATTGGGATTGGTTGGCTCGTAATACAGGCTACAAATCCACGATTATGATTGGTTGGATAACATTTGGTGGGCTGATGATCACGTGGTTGAAACTGATCTATAGCCCATCGTAAGACTCCTATAATAGGAGCTCTAGCCCACCGTTTTAAGCAGTGTATTGACCAGAACGGTAATAATTTTGAATATCTGCGGTAGGAGGAAAAGTTATACATTTTATGTAGATTCTTTTAAAATTTAAATATTAATTATATGCGGATAAAAACTGGAGTTAAAATCATTCAAAATGTGTATAAATTTTTGTGAAATTTTAAATTTTTTATTGTATTAAAAAAAAAAGTAAAAAAAAAAAAAAAAAAATATGTACACTATATACACCTATTATGCTAAAAAATGAAAAATGATATTTTAAAATGTTTTTTTTTAATGTAAATTATTCTTAGATTTCTCTTTTGTGAGTTTAAAATGCGTTCGAAAAGTTAGTTGAAAACATAGTTATAGATAGGAATGCATGAAGCATCATAAGTTAATTAAAGGTCATAGAAAATAGCTCTTCCAACAGTAATTGGCGATATAGTGTAATGCATCTGAATTCTTTTGCGTTGTCCCGTAAAAAAAAAAAAAAAAAAAAAAAAAAAAAAACACAAAAAAAAAAAACACAAATGTTACATCCCATATTATCAGAGGAGAACATGCCATAATGAGGTACAAGCAGGGCTTAATGTCTAAGAAAAAAAAAAAAAAACTGTACCGGAGCCCTAATATTCTGCCATTCTAACACCCGTAGCGTACACCCCCACGTCACTCCAATCTGCATATTTATATTTCATACATTATTTACAAAATTTAAAGCATTATTTTTTTTATTTAGCAAAATAAAAATTTTAAATATCCTGCGTATACTTAGCTATCAACTATCCCACTATTTAGTTATTATTACTTTCAAATAAATCATCTTAATGTTAATTAATCGCAGGATTCTGCGATTAAATAAGCTCAGAATTATGATTAGTAAATAGTGTTAACACAAAAAAATGAATATTTCGCAGCAATGCATAATAGAAAAAATACTATTTCTGTTTACTCTTTATTCTGGTCAAAATAGCATTAAAATGATTTGAAATAGAAATAAATAAAATTTGAATTTAAGACAGATTGAGTTCGAGCCTGCCCAAACCCGAAGACTGATATAGAAATTGAGCCTGTTTCATCCCCGTCTCTTAAGTCACTTATAAGTGTTTTGATACAAAAGAAAGGCAAAAGATTGGAAATGGGAGGGAAAGGAAAGGGTAAATTAGGATTCGTTTTCCGGAAGTGTTATTGCACTGGGCTCCGGAGCAGGCCCGTAGATAGACCTTACTTCTTGGTGGGGCAAATATTTTTTCAGGGGGGGGGGGCAGATTATTTCTTAATTTTTTTTCACGTCTCTTATACCTTGAAAAATATGTACTGTACTTTTAATGTAATTTTTTTCTCATTTAAAACGTAAGATCTCACCAAAGCCAGAATGAAATTTTTAATGTTTGTTCCAAGACACAATAAAAATATATCAAAGACACATAAATAAAATATTTACATAACGTAAATAAGTTGTTTCCTTTTAATTAAGTAATTTAAATTTATGTAGGTTTTATGTTCGTTTATATTAATAAATGCATTCAAGTACAATTTATTAAATGATGTTTTGTTATATTTACATCACGCAATAAAGATATGAGAAAGAAAGAACAGAATGAATAAAATGAATAGAACAAGTAACGAGGATGTCTTTACCGATAATGAAAAAAATATATTTTTTAAATTTTCATTTCATCGATGTTTTTCCAATACATTTTCAGTGATTAAAGTCGATACAGATATAGAGGAATTAACTCGAATCTGTTTTTCTTTCCACTTTGCCATGGCTTGGATGTGAGCTTCTGTTTTTCGTGTTTTGGAAAACCTTAGCCATTGTCTAAAGCATTTTTCCAAGTTTTAAAACCATGTTCGGTGTATGTGGCTTTTTTGGATCCGAACCGGTTAAAATATCTACACGCATAACAGAATGCTGCGTCCTTTGCAACAGAATACTCCAGCCATTCAAATTGCTTATACCATGCAGCTCGAAAAGAACGTTGATTTTTTCGTGGGAATTCCTTCAAAATAATTTGTTGATTGGCTCGTCTCTTTTAGGCAAATCGAGATCGAGAATATCTAGTTTACTTGTAGTAGGTCCAGTTAATGATAATGAATTTTTATCATTACTATTTGCACAATATTCAGGAGCAGGAATCTCTATTTTCTGTTCTAGTCGACGCTTCTTATACATAAATGAACGGATATCCATATTTTCAAATATAACTTGTATTCACAAATAAAGTAATCCGTTCCGTTCACAGGTACATACTTATCCAAATATAATATATACAACTTTTAAAACGAGAACCTTTTTTTTTTTCACTGTCACCAAAAACTGATTAGCATCTGGAAACCACAACGGTTAAAGCGGATTTTCAAGAGTCACTAAATCTATTCCTCGAAATCGTTGAACGGGACACAAAAACATCTGGGTGGTCCTGCACAAACACAGGCCCGCTGTCGGCACAATCACAGGAGCGACAAATTTTACCTATATTGTCCCATTGTAAAATTGTCAAAATCTTTCTTTCAGAAAATAGTTCATACTACTTCTCTATTTATATTTCAGAGGACGGGTAACACAATTTCACACCACAGGTGGTCCAGTGATGTGTCAGAAAATCAAAGTCAAAAAACACTTAAGTACTAAAGGGTGCTGAGTAATTCGGCTGCTTGGATGGCGCTTGTTTGTGACAGGCGATTTAATATCAGTCTTGAAGTCAAGTTAAAAACTTTTCGTGCAATCCTAACTATAAGCATTACAAATGAAATAAAATGAAGAAATAATAATATTAAAAGGAACTTGTAAGAGGCAGAAAATTCAAAATTGCATACTGAGGCTCTGGTTTTTCAAACAGATAGTCTTAAAATTCTCACGCTTCTGTTGTTATTTGTTATTCTGTGTCGAGTTCTGAAAAAGCCGTAAATTATGGAAAAAAATAGCATAAAAGCAGTATATTTTCATAATTTTTTTAAATGGATTTTTATGAGAAATTATTAAGATTAATACAGAATTAATGTAAATATTGTTAACACTGTATGGTAAATTACACTGCATCAACACTTGCTACAATAACACGGAATCATTTATGTTTAAAGTATTAAACATAGATTATTCAAGATCTAATTAGCACAACCTAGTGCTGTCTCAGTTTCAGACACAACAATCCCAGTTTTGGTGCGTTCGTAATTATATAAATGCGTTGCACCTATAGTCGTCTTCTGGTCCGTCCGCAAAAAACAAAAACTACCCAATCGAATGGTTTAAAATTTAATATATAGAATCGTTATAAAATTTTGTCGAGTCATTTCAAATTTTGTGAAAATCGAATCACAACTTAAAAATATATTAAAAATGTTTTCTTTATTCTATTAAATCCTATCATACGTAATCTATATAATAAAAGCGCAAGTCATGTGACTGAGGAAAACAAATACGGGCTAACCTGCTAACCACTTCTTTTTTCATATGCCAAGCGGTCATTTTTATTCAACATTATTTCTTCGAATAAAATTGCATAAAAGTTACATTTTTAGAAAGATCATTCAAAAAAATTGTTTGCTTGAGAGATGAGTTACATTAAAAAATGTATAGATTCTGAGATAACTTCAGTAGAAATTAGGTTAATAGCAGAATATCTCAATCCATTAAAGTAAATAAACACAAGAGATTCGTTCATCATGAGTCATAGAAATATTAAACCATGGAGGTAATCATTCGTAAAGCAATATTTCATGTTGAATTTTGCAGCGCTGTCTGGTGTCGAAATAAAATTCGCATCTGTAAACGTGGCATCACTAATAAGAAAAAAAAGCATGCTCATTTCGCTCGTAACAGACGATATAATTCATTTCACAGAAATAATAAAGGTAATTTTTTTACATTGTAAAACTAGTTATAGTACGGTCGCACCTCATTTGTCACGTTTAACATACATTTCCAATTTGTTTATTTGTTCCTTGCTACATTAAAAAATAATAATAAACACTATTTATGCAGAATGTTTAGTGTTGAAGAGTCTATGCAAATATAAAATATTTTTTTATTTATTTATTTCACTGTCCATTTCCTATAAAGCATCGCTATTTCTTCAATCGCCGTATATTTTTTGAAAAGAGTTATACATATTGTAAAAGGGGCATCGGGGAAGAGTAGATTGAACAGATAAAATGACAGACCTTCTATTAATTTTTATTTCCAGAGGGGGGGGGGCGATGCCCCTGTGAAAATTTCCAGAGAATTTCTATGGCCTTGTAAGTCGTCGCCTATGATGGATTTAATTTGCTATCTTGTTCATTATTATAAATATTTTCAAGCCGTAAGCAAAGGTATGAACTTTTTTAAGCTACTTTTATCATATTATTTCGATATCTGCAAATAAATTCCTTTAAAGAATATATTTTACGCGAAATAAAACATTTTATAAAATCTAAGTATACTTAACAACTTAACAATATCATATCGTTACATTTTTCTTTTTGTTCCTTGATTTATTATTGATTGATATTATTTCGTTCCTTGAAGATTTTGTACTTTAAGATGAAAAGTTATTTATGTTATGTTACATGAAAGTTATTTAAAGTGAAATACATTCAAACGTGTAACGCGGTAATAATTCCCTCTACTAACCACTACTTGTAAAAACCGTGGGAAAAAAAAAATATATATATATATATATATAACTTAAGAGACATGTATATTAAAAGCAATTCACAGATAATTCTGTAAATTTCTTATAAATTAAATTTATATCATTTAATTAAAACAAATTTTATATTCTATTGGTTAAAGATGATATTTTCATTGCAATTCCATTTCTTCTTTACGCTGAAAAACTCCTCCTGTAATTTTTTTATTGTGACATAGGTTTCACAAATTTTTATCATTCACTAATATGTAAGGAAAGGAAAGATCAGAAGAATGAAGAATTCCCCTCTTCCCAAAGCAAACAAGTAAACATAACAAGCTGTTTCATGGAATTGGAACCAGTTCCATGAAAGAAACAGCAAACTTGTCATGTACGACAAATTCAAAAACATTATTTTAGGCTGTTTCGCTTTATTTTCAGATTTAGAAGCCTTTGGTTTCAACTTTCTTAAGATAAATTTCACATGGTGACAATTCTACAAAGAAAGTAAGCTTTATGGATATCAGTCAATACAGAATTGTTGCTGGGTCGGTACGGGCAGGAATATCCTTCGGTACGGTGTAATTTCTACAAAGCAACAAAGCGGGGAATGTCCTACGTGACAATCCCCGACAGGTCTGTTGTCTGTTAAAGAAATAGAGAAAAAAGAAGGTTTATAGATAAAAAAAATTCTGGTTTTGTTTCCAGTTTAAAAAGGAAATTGGGAGGAGGAGGGGAGGGGGGGGGTCCTCTTTGCTTAGATCTGGCAAAAAGATGGAAAAAATTGGGAATTTAAAGTGAAATAGTGGCTGATAAGGTGATCAGAATGTCCAGTCTCACACTAGATTAGACAAAAAATTATTTAAAAAAATAATAGATATTTAATGTTGTTTTAATCGGGATGTAAAGTTTCACGCTAGGTCGGGCAAAATCTTTTGCAGGTCGGGCTTTGCCCGACCTGGCCCCCACCTAGCTACGGGCCTGCTCCGGAGCGCAGTGTTTATGAGCTCCAGTGATTTCTGGACAATATTTAAATATTTACTAAAAACAGAGAAGTACCGGAGCTGAGCTCCGGTGGGCTTCGGCGCAAATCAAGCCCTGGTTACAAGTGACATATGCAAATTTCGTAGAGTATCAAGTAACATAATGGCACTAAAATGCATTTTAAGTAATTACCATCCATAGACGGTAGTGTAATCGAATTCTTTTGTGCATAGAAAACAATGATACTTTTACTAACCTAAATAATGAGCTCAAATCCAAAATCCTCGTGTTCGACTATGCATGCCTGAATGAAGAGCCAGGGTAACAATTTTACTTAGAATTTTTTTTTCCTCCACGAAAGCAAGATAAGAATCCTTGTCACTTTCAAAGCTACTTTTTTAAAAGGTATTTAACTTTTAAAAACTTTTAACTATTGTTAATTAGAGCCGTATTTTAACAATTTGTTTAATACATTTTTTAGGACTTAATAAATACTACACATTATTCTGAAACGTGATGGAGTTTGAGTTTCAACATAAAACACATAACAATTTATAAGGATAAAAAAACCCTACAAATTTTTTTTCTTAGATAGATCTTTAAATTATCAGATCTAAGATTTGCTCTTTGTAACTTTCCGATTGGTTATTTTTGCATCCACAATTTCTTGAAGCTGAGATTTTAAAATGAGTTGGACCTGACCATTAGATATTCTTTACTTTCTGTTTGCCATCTCTAACTCCACGGTCATGCTGCCAGACTGGAATTTTTAAAATTCAAAATAGCTACCATTTCTTTTTACTAGTAATCTTCGCTTTATTTAATCAAGGAATGTCTGACATTAAATAAAATGAAGATTTCTATTCTGAAATATTGGTAGTATTTGAATAAAGAATTCTCTAATTTGGCAATAATACAGCCACATTTAGTGCCCGTGTGTTCATGGAAAATATATTTTGTGCATCAAACATGAACTAAATCCAACATAGAAAACAATGTCAGGGGCTTGGCGGGCCAAATGTGGTTTACGGACCACATGCTTGAAGTTCCTGATTTATAGGGAAACACAAAAGACATCGGTTACAATACTGTCTATGAGTGATAATTGCTAGAAGTGCGTTTTCAACTTGGTTTGAGTATTTAACTAAATTTTTGCATAGTACGTGGTGTATATAAATTCTGTTGATCATATACAAGGCTACACTAAAGAATTCGTAAGTATTACTGACTAAGGGAATGAATTGCTTAAGAGTAGTTTTTAATTGTGTTATGCATTTTCCTGCTGAATTATATTTAACTAGCCGCCACTGGCGACCAGTTTGGTCTCCCTTAAATGTATGTTAAACATTGCAACACGTTACATTTATTCATAATTTAATTTTCCCTTAATCCTTCGCCAAATCGGAAGATTCTAATAGACAAATCATGAACTTTTGCGATCGTGGTAGCATTTCGCATATTTTTTGGGCACAAATGTCACATACGCACGTTGGCGCGATTCCCCCCCCCCCCCACTCCCCCGCCAATTTGGCGAAAACTTTGTTATGGAAATTGTTGTTTATTTACTTTTATTTTTTATTTTAATTCTATAAATTATTTTTGATATGTATATCAATATTTATTTACAACAAACTATCATTTATTTATTTTTATTCTTTTTTTTAAATTATGAGTATTTTTGTTAGCCGGGAGCAGATGATAATTCGCCAAATATCGTTCCCATCACCGTAATTCATACTACAATTAATTTAATTTTAAATTATAAACCTGTCACTCATTTCATTTAAAATACTTAACTTTAATCTAAAATGCTTATATTACATAAATTTAAAATACTTCACACTTTTCATTTAAAAGAGAAAATAAATAAATAAATAAGAAATAATATCATAAATCAAAACATTTGATTTCAAAATCAAAGTATCATTTCTAATTTGTACACGCGATAAATAAAAGCTGTATTAGCGATTTTAAAAATGCTAAAAATCTGATTCATTAAATATTATTACATGAGTTCAATTTAAGTCAAGAAAAGGTCCGAAAGTTGAGTTGTATAGCACATAATTATGGTAAACTTTGATTGTCTCACTGGTGCGAATTATTTTTTTGACGCGAGGCAGCGGTCCAAAAATTCATTCGCGGAGAACTTGCTTTGCGAATGATTACCTCCATGATTTAATATTTTAAATGTTCACGACGAATCAATCTTTTTTTTGTTTACTTTTATGAATAGAGAATTTGAACTGCGAATCTTTCGACTGAAGTTATTGCAGAATATATACATAATTGAACGCAAGTCATCTCTCAAATATTAATTTATTTTGAACGATCTTTCTTAAAATGTAACTTTTATGCAGTTTATTCGAAAAAATAATTTTGAATAAAAATGGCCGCTTGGCATATGAAAAAGCGATGCGGCATCCCGGTACTGTTGAGGACAGTCACATGACTTACAGTTTTATTATAGAGATACACTAACAGAAGTTTGTAGAATATAAATTAATTCATATACAGGGCTAGGCAAAGAAAAAAGTACATTGTCGTTTATTGTTGGTAATTACAGGAAGTGCGTTTTAAGTTGTGCTATGCGTTTTTTACCCGAATTAAATTTTAGCTTAATATGTGGTGTGTACAAAAGTCTAGTAGGTGTGCAGATACTATACAGAGTGCATTTCTATCTAATGGTTATAATTGCTAAGCGGGAATTTTCTAACTAAACAAAATTTTAGCATGTTATGAGGTATATATTCAAATCTATAGATTATATACAGGGCTGCACAAAATAATTAGACTATTTTTTTGACCATGGAAGGTAATTGTGAAAACTGGATTTTTCAATGTGTTATATGTTTCCTAAACTGTTTACTTACCTATCGTTTTTCACTTTATTTAACGGCAAAGTTCCGCTACAGTTTTCTAGATGTGTTGGAAAGTGTTTCATAACCTATGCTTGAAGCATGATTTTTCGTTCTTGATTAAAATTATCTTAGCAAATTCAATAAATATCAGGGAATCCAATCCGGTCTTCCCGGACTACAGAACGTTCGGCCCTTTGTGCACAACATAGAAAAAAAAAAAAAAAAAAAATTGAAAACTGTAATAGATATTTTTAGCTTGCCCACTAAGAACATCAAAAATCCTTTTTATAAGGAAAATATGAATTATGTTGTTAAATAAAGTTTAGAAAAATTTAAAAGCAATACTTTCGTTTTAGCTGCATGCCAAAGGTTAACAGCCGAAGAAATCGCCCAAGATTTTTGCTACTTACAACAGCCTTTTTGATTGTGTTTATTTCAGTGTATAAGAACATAGGTCTGTTGCATATCTGTTTAATTTGTGCTTTATTTATAATATTTTATTTACGTATTTATTTATTGATGAAGTGTTAATTTCGTTATGGAATATTAGCCGGAGACAAATGCTGAACTATTTAAACTTTTTTAAGTGCTATCGGGTTAATCTTTCTCAATGGAGATAGATTTTTAAAATTTTATGCCTGAAAATTATTTTAAAAACCGTAAAAAATCAGTAAATCGAGATACAGTTTTCAAACAAATTGCATTTGAAAGCATAACTGCCAAACTTCGTATCCTTTTTAATAAATTAAAACCAGAAATTTTATACAAAAAAAGAGAATTAAATTAAGAGAGAGAGAGAGAGAGAGAGAGAGAGAGAGAGAGTCTCACTGTTTAGGTGTACAGGCAGCTATGCTTTTGCGCATGCCCGAATGATTCATTCGTTATGTGCCACGCTTTATTAGCATTTCTTTTTACGCAGTGATTTATCATGGACACTTTCGTAAAAGCGAAGTCATGTAAAAGCAAAGTATATGCTAAAAAATAAAATAAAAAATAAATGTAAGCAAAATGAGTGTTTGTATTCTTCAAAAGTGTGACTCTAATACTGAGAACTGCTGTACTGTATTACAAGTGATGTATGTATTACATGATGTATGTCTGATATGTATGTAGTATATGATCATGATGTAATATATGATCACATACTACATATGATAATGATATAGTCATAATTATGATGATATGCTATAATGATTATTATGATGATATGATATAAAGATTATTATTATGATATAGTGACATAATGATTATTATCATATAATGATTATTATGATGATATGATACAAAGATTATTATTATTATTTAGTGCTATAATGATTATTATCATATAATGATTATTATGATGATATAATAATATAATGATTGATTATTAAGATATAACAATTATTATTTTGATATGATAATGTAGTATATGTAGTCATCATATGTAGTATATATGATCTAACAAAAATGTAACTGTGAAAGAAGGGAGCTAAGTTCTGTAAAAAAAAAAAAAAAATGCCAAGAAAAGACTTGATATGTAAGTGGGTGCCAAGTTCAAATAAAATTCAGTAAAACTTACCTACTGAAATATTATAACATTGTTTAAATTGCTTAAAAATAAAAAAAATATTGATAGCATATTAATAATAAATATAGAACTTGACAAGTTTTTATCTAAGAATCATTTATCTTTATTAATGACATTATTATAGAAAAACTTGTTATTTTATGTTTGGCGGCCTTAATTTGAGTGTATTGAGGCTCCTGAAAGGGGGTGGAGTCTCTAGAGTGATGACCAAGGACAAGCGTAAGTATATCTGTCCCTTTGTCAGGCCTTAGTCTGTATTGAGGTTTCCGAGAGTGGGGATCGCTAGAGTGATAATCAAAGACGAGCGGAAGTGTATCTGTGTGTATTTGTTTATCAAATCTCTAACACGAGTCATTTGTTTATAATAATAACAATATTAAAAATTATTATAATGACAGTGTTATTAATATTATCATCATCATTTTATTAAGATATGAAAAGGATAGGCATAATATTTATCAAAAACTTGCCAAATTCTAGATTTATTATTAATATGCTATTAATAATTTTTATTTTTAAACAATTTAAACAATGCTATAATATTTCAGTAGGTAAGTTTGAGTGAATTTTCTTTGAACTTGGCACCCACTTACATATCACTTCTTTTCTTGGCACTTTTATTTACAGAACTCGGCTCCCTTTTTCAGTTATGTTTTTGTTAGATATCATTACTTTTTGTACAGTTACAATATACTTAAACACTTTACTTAATGGTTTTTAATGTGTTTAAAAGTGACTATTTTATTCACCAGGTAACAATCAATTTAATTTAAATTTCCTACAACAAAATATTTGGCTGTCAATTTGCGGCAGAAATCTGTATTTTAATACTGCTGTATTTAACGTTTGTTTTGAAACGAAATGTATTGATTCGAAATTTTTATTATTTCTGAAATAACAATAATCATATTGACATAATTTTATGTTTTACCATTACAGACTCATTAACATATAAATCAACAGTCCGATTCATATTCACAAATAAAATGACGAAGCTATCCAAATAATATCAAACAAATAGAATAAAATTTAAACAAGCACTAACAAGAAATACCGGCTGACTTTTAGCCCTTACTAATGTAGGTTTTTAGTCTGGTGAAAGAAAGTATTGGCTCAAACTATAATTAAAAACAAAATGCTAATGCATCTTTTGCTTAATTATAACATTTATTTGACACACAGCATACAAACTTGAAAGTAAACAGACAGTAATTATTAAAATTCAAATTCGTCCACCGAAACTACAGCATATCAAGAATTTGCATTGTCAAAACTCTCCGTATCGAACAGTTTGAAAGTTCGTGTCGCTATCGAAATACATCGAAATGATACTTGATAGTCCTCTGCAAGCATTATCTTTAGACTCAGCGGCAATCGGTAGAGTACCTTTATCCGCAGCGGAAATCGATAGAGTACCCGTAGCACTGGCGTTGAGAGACCGAGATACCGCCAGGTTGTCCACAGCTACACTGCCTAGACCCATGGTAGCTACACATCCATGATCAATATTTATTGGAATCATAGGAATTACTTTCTTTTGTTTACATTTTTAATTCTGGGATTAGACTAATTTCAACTGCGGATGTCTCGAAATATATGCGTATTTCGATATATGTATTCCCTCAAGATGTTTTTGTTTTTTCACAAGGTGTCTAAAAAGGTAAATTTTATGCACCATTACTCAAAAAATTAATTCTCTGAAATTAGCCAAAAATGGGCTGATAATTAGATGATTTTGCTGCAAGGTCAGCCCGGATTCAACATTTGGCGCTTATTTTGGCCAATTAAAATTTCGCCTAATAGACGTAACGTTAAAGTAAAAATGGACACTCCCAAGTGGGTAATTAATTAATTTTCAGATATATATATATATATATATTTTAATAGTGTAAATGAATTTCGTACCAAATTTGAAGTCTATAGGTGCAGTAGATATATGAGATCTTTTTGATGAGTGAGTGAGTGAGTGATAAAATTATCGATTATCAGACATTTTCAAATATCATTATCTCAGAAACTAATTATGCGTTATTTATAAAATTTTGGATTCTGGATAATTAAAGGGGCCTTACTACACATCTAAAATTACAAGTACGTTGGTCAAATAGATTTTCAGTAGTAGAGTGTCGAAATTTGGCGAAAACAGCTCGAAATGGTTCGTGTAATATAACACACTAGTATGTCAGACGAACTTGGCCGTGTGTCTAGATCGTTTCTACATCATGATGTATGTAGTATATATGTATGTAGTACTGTATTATAAGTGTATAGTACTGTATTATAAATGATATTTTACTGTATTATAGCAGTACAGTACTGTATTATAAGCGATTATAATGCTCAAAAATGAGTACATTTTACTTTTTATGTACCCAATTTTAGTTGTGTAAAATAAAAGTTTCCAATTTGAATTCGAAATTTTTGATCAATAAAAATGATAATTTAAAAGCCTATATTAAATTAGAACGAATATACTAATGTAGGTTCATTTAACAATATATATATATAAAAGAAAAGAAAAAAAACTGTAAAAAAGAAAAAAAAGAAAGACTAGAAAGTTATAATGTATTTCTTGAAATAAAATTGTAAAAAGATGTCATAAAATCTACAACACCAATACTGTAGCAGAGAGAACGCAAACATAAAAGTTCTAGGAGAACCATGAACTATCAAAAACACAAAAACTCCGTTTGCAAAGCTCTGAATTTTATTTCTTTAAAAGATTTCCGCAAATGCGTTTTCTTTTCTCTTGCCGCTTTTACTTAGATACTTTCGATCTATAGTAAAGACATACCAAAGATTTCACGACTTCTTTTTTGTTTTTCTCTATTTTATTTTATATAGGAGTGGAAAGGATGGATTTATAAAAAGTATTTCCAGGACACAAAAATTTGATTTGGAAAGGGATTGTATGTTTTTGAAATTTATTGATAACAGGGAAATATCTCGCTTTGAGTGACAGGAAAACATTAAATATTTTTTCCTCTATTCGATTTGAAGATCCCCCCCCCCTTTTTTTTTAATAACGAACATAATTTTTTAAAATTTGTGTTCGTAAAGTTTACGCTAATATAAACTTTGTAAAGTTTATCATAACAATAACGAACACGTTTAATTATTTTTTTCATTAAGGAGTCCTTAACTTTAAAATTAAATAATTCTGGATTATTTATCTAAGAGGGTAAGTCATTAAGTAAGTCACAAAAGATAATTAAATAATAACTTACAATGATATTCACTTCAAAACTATTTTTATTTCTCAACATATTCTCCACCAATATTTATGCACTTATATCAGCGTTTTATCAGTGCCCCAACACCAGCTGCATAAGATTCTTTGGGTTGCTGTCTCAGTCACATTAGGACTTCAAGTTGAACCTTTTCATCATCTGTGAATATCATGTTGCAACTTCTTCAACATCCACCATACAGCTTTGACTTAGCCCCAAGCGATTTTCATCTGTTTAGTCCATTAAAAAACCATCTTGGAAGCAAGGTGATGTTTACAGATGATGAAAAGGTTCAACTTGAAGTCCTAATGTGGCTGAGACAGCAACCCAAAGAATTGTATGCAGCTGGTGTTGGGGCACTGATAAAACGGTGATATAAGTGCATAAATATTGGTGGAGAATATGTTGAGAAATAAAAATAGTTTTGAAGTGAATATCATTGTAAGTTATTTTTTAATTATCTTTTGTGACTTACTTAATGACTTTCCCTCGTACTATAAATGTAAAATGCAAATGGGAATTTAGATTACAAATTTTTCTGGTGAGATCTTCCGTAATAGGACATTTACTACCGTTCCGCTTAGTGTTGAAAAGGAGGAGAACTCCAATTGCGCGCCTACAGGGCCTGATTATCCAAAAGGCACGTGAAGCACGAGCTTCCCCTCAAAAATTTAAGAGTACCCCTAATATGACTTTAAAATGGAACCTCTAAATCCTATTTTTATTTATTGATTCATTTATTTTTACATTTAGTCTATAATTTTTTTGGAAGTGAAAGTCTAGTGCAAGAGGAAAAAAAAAACTACTTCAGGAAACTTACCTAATCAGGAAATCTGAATATGACTGATAGACTGTTAACCAATCATATGGCATCTTGATATGTTGGTTACAAATCACCCGTCTAATTCTACATACAACAACTATATATACTACAAGGATACTCTATCCATAATATATACAGAGGGCATAAAAACAAAGGCTGTTTTATAAAATATATATTTGTAAACTCGGCTAAGTCATGCCCGTGAATAAGATTTGTTGCATTGGTGAGTTTCGATGTATGTAAAATTTAGAAAACTTTTCCTAAATAAAAGGAGGTTTCAAAATGACACTGTTCTTATACTCGCTTCAAAGGTTAATTGTGCCCTGCGCCGCCTTTTCCGCGAAGTAGCGACGGTCGGATCGAAGGTTTCTTCCTTAAGTTACCGACCGGAACGGTGGTGGTCCCAATCACGGAAGATCGTAATCAGAAAAATGTAAAAGCCATATAGTTTTTAAAACAAGAACCTTCTTTAATTGATATGGAAAAATTCGTTTAAACTGTGGCAGGCATGATAATAAATTCTAAAAAAACAAATTTAATTAGATCTTTGCTTTAAAACTTAAAATATATAGATTTTATACCAATAAAATTTAATTTTCAGAAAATAAAGCTATGCAATTTTTAATTTAATTCTAATAAAAAAGTCTAAAATCTAACAAATTTAATGCGCATAATTGTCAACACGTTATAAAGTAAAATTCAGCAGTTGTCTGTTAATGAGAAACCATACATGCGATGTTTACATAAAAACAATATATTAGCATTAAATAATACAACTTAAAAATATAATTAAAGATATCTAATTAAAATTTTACGTTAGACCGGGCTGGATTGCCTAGTATATTTTAACGTAGTTTTTGTTTTAGTGGTTTCAAATAAAACCACTCAGACAAATCTTGTGTACTGGACAGCGCCTCACGCCACGCATCTAAGAGGATAAACGCGTCCAAAAAATCATATTTTTCAATAAAAATTAATAAAAAGAAATATGATTTTTAAAGTTTCAAAATCTGTGTTTTCTTATGCAAAAACCTGTATATTTTTACTTCGTACATAGACTTAAAAAAAAAAAAAAAATTCATGAGTAATTTTTTTTTTTTTTTTTTTTTTTGTTTTTTTTTTGATAAAATTTTTTATAATTCTTTACTTAAGGTGACAATGGACTTTTAAAACTAAATTTTTGACTTTTTAATGGATTATTACTTGAAATTAATATTTACACACAAAATTTTAAATTAAAATGTTAAAAATAGTTTTAATTATTGCATTTTAAATATTTCAATACGACAAAAAATGAACATATTTTAAAAAGTTTCACGCGCATTTCCTTTGCATAAAATATGAAAATATTTGTTTATGAGATACTTTTCATATATTATACTGGGATTTGGAATGTATTGTAAAAATACACTGAATGTATAAGAAGAAGAAAAAAAAATTATAATTAAGCTTTGTTTTTTCTAAAAAAAATGTTGCTTTATGTACATCAATTTCAACACTAAAATACCCCTGAAATGACATTTTTTATACTAACATTTATTTACAGGGGCATTTATGTATTTATGTAATAGAGGATCAAAATAATCTGATTATTAAGAATGCGCATGGAATGTTTCACAATTTTGAAATGTGCGAAATTTTCAATTTTTAGAAAACTGCATTTTGAGTATAAACAACTGATTAAATATATAGATAGTTTGTTTACAAATATAAAAGTTTAAGGGGCTGATCACATATAACATTATCACTTTAGGGGGGTCTGACACTTGATTTCATAAGATATCTCTAGGGGAGGGGGAGGTTTTTTTTTTTATATCGTTATCATTTTTAATCGAACCATTTTTTTTTGTAACTTTTTTTTTACATTAAAATACTCCGTTTTTAGCTTCTGTTTTCATGAAAATACAGTTATTAGTAAAACCGTTAAATGATCATAAAATCATTTCATTTCAAAATATGGAATACCCCAACATTTGACATTCTTATTCATCTGTCATATACGCATATAAACCACTGTTTGAGAAACCAGGTGCGAAGTATGTTTGAAATGATACTTGTTGTGTTTACTAGTAAAGAAAAGAGAAATAATGTTGACCACCTGTTTTGTTTATAAGAAATTCTGCTTGTCCCTCCCCAGCAGGCAGTAAGTGCAAGAAGACAATATTAATTATGCAACATAAAGCTATTAACAAATACTTTCAAATAGTGACAATTTATTTTAAGTATTAAATGATATAAAATAAAGTTATTTCATATAAAATAGAGATATTTTATTGATTTCTTCTCTTCATTTGAATCAATAAAGTATTAGAATAATAAATGTGAAACCATATCTATCTGTATATCACTGTAAATATATAAAAAGAATCACAAAGAATAAATTGTAAAAATAAAGAATTTTTAGACATTGATAACGATATCATTGGCAGGGGAGGGGGTGTCAATGAATGATAACGTACGATATCGTAAGGGGAGGGGAAGGGTCCAAAATTATCATAAAGTTCATATCGTTATATATGTACTGTACAGCCCCTTACTGTCTGCGAAGAAACGTCAGAATTGTAAAATTCTTCTTGCATCAGATCAGGGCCTAATTTGCGCCGGAGCCCACCGGTGTTCAGCTCCGGTACTTCTCTGTTTTTAGTAAATATTTGAATATTGGCCAGAATTCACCGGAGCTCATAAACACTGCGCTCCGGAGCCCAGTGCAATAACGCTTCCGAAAAACGAATCCTAAATTACACTTTCCTTTCTCTCCCATCTCCAATCTTTTGCCTTCTTTTGTATCAAAACACTTATAAGTGATGTAATGTGTCGCTCACGTAAGAGATGGATATGAAACAGGCTCGATTTTTATATCAGTCTTCGGGTTTGGGAAGGCTCGAGCTCAATTTGTCTTAAATTCAAAATTTTATTTATTTCCTTTTCAAATCATTTTAATGCTAGTTTGATCAGAATAAAGAGTAAACAAAAATAGTCTTTTTCTATTCTGAATAGCTGCAAACTATTCATTTTTTGTGTTAACACCATTTCCGAAACATAATCCTGGGCTCATTTAATCGTAGAATTCTGCGATTAATTAACATTAAGATTAGGCAAAGTTGTAAATGTATTTGGAAGAAGTAATAACTAATAAGTGGAATAGTTGATAGCTAAGTATACTCATAGATGTATTTATTATTATTATTATTATTATTATTATTTGCTAAATAAAAAAACAATGCTTTAAATTTTGAAAATAATGTATGAAATATAAATATGCAGATTGGAGTGACGGTGGAGGAGGGGAGGGGGAGGGTACGCTACGGGTGTTAGTACTGCAGAATATTAGGGCTCCGGTACTTTTTTCCTTAGAAATTAAGCCCTGCATCAGATGAATTTGAGCATTCAGTTTCATAATTCACCAAAATTTTTTAAAGGATATTTTTTTTCTAATTTTGTGATTTTGAAAGTTCACTGTTCCCTGAAATTGATGGACGTCATTGATTGATAAAATGTAACTAACTTTTCCCATTCATTTTATAACTAAAGAGATACATTCTTCCCTTGAAAAAATGGAAATTGTTTGGATTGATTTTTTAATGAATCGTTTCATCACTAGATGGCAATAGTTATCCATTTTAAGAATGTAATCCATAATATATCGATTTTCAGTTGGAAGTTTAACATTTTCAGATCCAACCTAATAAATAAACAATTGTTATCTGTAATAGTAATTTATAGATAAATATTTGATAAATTAAATGCACCATTTTAAGTTTCTTACTGTTATTTGCGTCATTCAAATAACATGTGTTCCAAGTTCTCAATTTACAATAGAAATGGAGACAACATTTAACACAGTAATAATAACAAAAAAGGAAAAAAAATCTCAAAATTTAAAACTCAGTCATTGAGATAGTAGAAGATAATTGAAATATACTTAATGTTGTTGAATAAATTTGGTTTTCGTTAATAGAAATACGAGAGATTAATTTTTCAGCGTTTATATTAAATAATACGTTTCTGAAATTGGATAATTTAATTTAAATTTATTTAAAATTACTTTTGCATATAGAATACAACCAACAACGTATGGTGTTTGGATGTATGAAAAAATAAGAGGGTATTTAAAAAGTATATGTTATACTTTTTATTTTTACTTATTATTTACTTTCTACTTTTAAGTCTTTAAAATGTTTTTCATTGTTGCAGTTTCAAAACCATTTGGTATATTTTGGCGAACGTAAATTGGCGCATAATTAAATCCATTGTTGTTTCAACCTTTCAACTCGTACAATTATTCAAGATTTCTAAATTATTTTCTCAAAGTGTAATCATAATTTAATAAATATAAAACTATTGATAAAAGAGAATGTATTTATTTAAATTATCACAATTTTTAAAAATTTATATTTTCTACTTTTTGGTGTTTAAAATAATTCGTTGCTGCAGTTTCACAGCCCAGTTGACCTATTTTGGCGAGCGTAGTTTGGCGCATCATTAACGCCTTCGTTTATAGGCGCGTTCGTAATTATATAAATACGGAGCATCCTATAGTCATCGTCTGATTCGTCTGTCCATCTGTTCGCATATAACAGCGCAAAAACTACCCAACCAAATGGTTTGAAATTTAAGATATATTATCTTTGCAGAATTTTGTCGTAACAATTCGAATTTTATGAAAATCTAATCAAAACTTTAGAAGATATTAATAAAAATATTTATTAAGAAATTTGAATTTGTTTTTAAAAATCGGTGCTTTTTTGTTGTAGGAGCTTCCGAGGTTGAATCGTCAATCGACCGAGATACTTATTTTATTACAGAAATTAATCTGCAGACGATATAATTCATTTCACAGAATTAAAAATCATCAAGATCTGAATATTGATATAACTAGCTATAGTACGAACGCACCTCATTTGTCACGTTTGACGTACAATTTCCTGTTTAAACTCGTAAACAGTTGTAAGCCTACAGATTATTTGTCTATTTATCATCTATGGACGGCTAACGGAGAGGTGCCTTAAAATTAATTTATTCATTTATAATTAAGTTCTAAAAATATTAAAATGTTATATTGCCATCGAAAACATACCTGTGTACATAACTTTTTATAATTGTAGCATATCAGGAACTGAGTGAAAAAATCGTGTACAAAATTCCATCTTTACATTCAAAAATCAAGTTAAGGTAAAGAAAAGAATATAATTAATAAAAGCTATAAAGAACTAAATTAACACATGACCTAAAAAATAATAATAAAAAAAACGTTCAAAGACTCTATTTCAACAAAAGAGATCATCAAAGAGGAGAAAAATTCAAGTTTCATAAACATACATCAATAATTCTTTGAAGATCATAGAGTTTTTTTTTTTTTTAATACATTAAACCTTAATTTAGCTTATCTTTTTATGCATGTTGGTTCCAATTGTGAAATTGAAGCTCCTATTTATAAAACTTTTTAAAAATCTTCTGTGAATACCTTGAAAAGAAATCAAATTTTTTATAGATTTACATAATAGCTTTTGATCGCCTTATTAATAGTAAAGAAACAAAAAATATTGTGTTTTGTTTGAATTCTCAATTAACTTGGAAAAAAAAAAAAAAACTCCTCAAAGATGTAAAATTAAAAGAAATAAATTTGATTAAGCGCCTTAAAATGTTTTGTAAGGAGATTTACGCAAATCTTTAAAACATATCGCATCGCAAGAGTAAACATCTAAACAGCAAAGAAGTTTTCAAGTTTTAATTAAAATTGTTGTGCGTCGTATCATAATTAAAAAATCTAAAGGAAAATTATTTTTAAGTATAAAAGTATAATTTTAGAAGTACTTTTAATAAAGTATATAACTGTTACAAATATGAAATAGCTTTGGAAAATTTCCAAAAGATAAATTGTATTGTTTAAAACAGCGAAAGTCCCTGTTTTTGAAAATAAACATTAAGAAAGTTTAAGTTTTCTGAAAAATATTTTCTAAATTTTAAGTCATGATCTTTATTTTGAGTTATTTATATTAATTAAATTCAAAAATATTTTTATAGCTAAAAAAATTAAAAATTAGACAACTGATACTATATGTAGAGAAAATGGTCTAAAAATGGGCTACCACTTTCATTTTGGTACCTACCCATTTACCTGCTTACTCAAAATGGATAATTTTGGTGCCACTTACTTCTAAAAACAGTCCTGAAGGGGATATGAGGGTTCACAACGCTAATAACCAGCTTCGATTTTCAAAAACCATTTTATTATTATTATTATTTTTAAGAAGAAAAGTGAAAATGACTGTTTTTCAAGGGATGGTCCAAATACGAATAAATTAAATTTCACATACCTTGAAAGGTTTTAGGTTCCTCAAATGTAGTAATTTATTTCGTAATAAACAAAAAAATAATATTTTTTGAAAAAAAAAAAAACTAAAAAAATAATATTAATAAACTAAAAAATAATATTTAAAAAATAATATTTTTTGTTCAACAACCTATAAAACTAATGTTTTGAAACTTTATGTAAAAAAAATAGAGAATTTTCTTCATTTTTTACTTGCAGTACTCTGCAGCAAAAAGTACAAAATCAGCAGAACATATCAGACGAACAAAGAAACACATAGGAGGTTGAATGTTATGTTTCATGAGTCACCCACTATGTCTCAAAAAAAAAAAAAAAAAATCTATTAAATGTTTTTTTTTTAATAAATGTTTTTTTTTAATCTAACATAATTAATTATTATTTGTTATTGCTTTAAAAGTATTAAATTAATTAAATTGTAAATCTCAATAATTTAAAATAATTTTTGTCGAGAAATATATTTAAGAAATGATTAGGAAACTCAAATTTTATTACTTTATTTTTTATTAAGTGTGAAATTTTTCAAAACAATTATTTTTCAAAAGGCATAAATAAACGTTATACTTTATACACATAACTCTTGTTTTGGATTTACATCCTACCAAACGACACTTAGACGCATTTTTGCTGTCTAAAAATCTTAGTAAATGTCCTACATTGTCAAGATGGATTTCCTTATAAGTTAAGTTAACAACTTTTCTTAAAAAACTAATTTCTGACACATTTCTGAATTCATTTTAGTTCGAAATCGCATGAAATTGACTTGTGTTTTTATTCAGAAACTATGTAATTTAAATAAGTCTTCCAATTTTTAGCAAAGATTATCCTTCCGAAAATGCTAAAATCGACATTTTGAACCGAATTCCAAATGCGTCAGTCCGAAAAAGAAAAAATAAACTTGTTGTTACTTGACAAGAATCGCTCATAACTCTATAAGTAATTTATTTATCAAAAATGGAAAGCATGCTTCGGTTTCAAATAGCTGCAATAATCAGGCTTGCCAATTTTATGCATTTACGTTTAAAAATGTCCCAGAAAATGTGTCAGTCATTTCACCATGTTGACCAGGGGATTTGAAAATATCTTAATTTAGTTATTTATGTATGATATAAATATTTTTTACTGGAGTAAATAATTGTATCTGTTTAATTATGTCCACATATTAGATCCAGATATCTGAATTGAAACATGCATTATTCAACTGGTTAAAATCATAACTGGTGATTAAATTTTAATTTGAAGAAAATACTTAATTTTAATAGTATTAAGCTATGTTTTGTGTATTTAAAAGTAAACAGCTATTAAATTCCCATTATTTAGTTTTAAAAGAATATATAAGAAAAGTACATGTGCATTAATAATATAAGTTAAATTAAAAAAAAAAAATCAAAAGTTGTCCTAAGTAACAAGGAAAAAACACAAGGAAATCTTTTAATATTTTATTATTATTATTATATATTATTTACAAGAAAGATTATTTTACAAATATAACTACGTAAAAATAATTATTTTATCTATTTCCAGTAAAAACTGCATTATATATCTAAAAATAATCTCCAATGTCCATATATTTTCAATAAAATTGCATAATTTAATCTGCATTAATTAATAATTAACCTAATAAACATACAAAATCCACTTAATCTAGCTGAAACTGCAAATTCAGTTTAAAAAACACGTATTTTGTGTTAATTAAATATAGGGGGACTTTATTATTATTTCTAAGTATGATAACAGTAACCCTTGAGTTTAAGCGTATTTATACTCGTTGAGTACTGAGGTTCACATATGTAGACCTCAACAAAATTATACTTTTAAAATCAAAAACGTTACCAAATAAACAAAAAAAAGTTATCTAATGAATATTTATAATGTTTTTAACAATATAAAAAATTATGACATTTTAATTAAAATTTTAATATAGATAATTATTACTTACTTTTATGCAATCGCTGAGTTGACGGTATTTTCGAAAATCTCACTTTTAACCTACTGTTCAGCCATGAAAATAAGTCAGGTGCTGACATGTGTTGGATTTTTTTAAAGCTTAGACTATCACAAATGTGAATTGAAAACCAAAATTTAGATACTATGCATGGTTTTATTACAATGAGCTAAGATCCAAGGTCCACATATGTGGACCTCAGTAGCGAAGAGGATAAGAAGAAGCAACAGCTTATAAGTTTATTATGTGTGCAGTTTCAAAAAAGAAAGTTTTGTTGTGAAACTAGCTGATGGAGATGATGTATATCTAATAATTAAAAGTTCTTTGGAAATGGAAAACTCATCACAATGTGTTGTGATAGTTGGTGAAGATATCGACCTCTAGGTAATAATGGCGGCATCCACTACTTCCAAAAGCTTTTTCTTCTTGACGACGGGAAGAAGTAAAGCAGAAGATGTTTTATATTGTCCAGCAACTCTGAACATTGCTCCACGCATAAGAAACAACCTTTTGTTTATCGATGCGTTTAGTGGTTGCGATACCACATCCGCTCATTTTGGAATGGGTAAGAAAAATAATTGTCAAAGTTCTAGATACTACTGTACTGCTTCATTGTGAACATTTTCCGTGATGAAAATCTTTGCCATGATGACATCATTGAAGCAGGACGCACAATTTTGATAGCTTTGTATGGGAGAAAGGACAACGAAGAGACATTAGGTTTATTTGATATTTCGCTTTTTAAAAAATCACTGATAAAAAAAATCACAAAAATAATTGATTTTCAACTTAGCGTCTCTGCCTTCCCCCACCTTAGCAGCTGCACGTGAACATCCTCTCCGTGCATACCTACAGATTTAACTTTGGAGAAGATTTGCCCAAAACCATTTTGAATGGGTTTGAAAAACCAAAAAATAAACATGGGTTGTTCCCTGTGGTGTTTTATTTCTGAAAGTAAGTACGAGATGGCAGCACCACAGGAAATATATTCTCCAGTCACTAGTGACATCTTTGTTTTTAAGTGCTGTTCTACGGAGATTAGCCACTGTAGATGTAGTTCTGTGTTGTGTTATGTGTAAGTACTTGTTCTGTGATGTTAATTAAAACGCGTAAAGTAATTCATTTCGTCCACTTCAGTTTTGGTTCTGTTATATTCAATTAATTAAGTCTTCCTCTTCAATACATTATATTCCCAGTCACCACTCACAAGGAACCAAGTTTTCCGCACTTCTTTGTATGATATCCTGCAAATGTAAAAAAGGACTGCAGCTTTGTCCCGAAGCTGTAGGAAAGCGGCAGGGCTACACTAGATACCGGGCTTGCTCATTCATTATCATGACGTCATAAATGGTGGCTGGCCGCTACCAGCGATTGGTACAAAGCGAAACGGCAAAATGAAAGACATACAGCGATTGGCACAAAACGACAGGCTTGTCGCTTTGCACGAATCGCTGGTCACGGCCAGCCACCTTTTGTGACGTCATGATAATGAATGAGCAAGCCCGGTATCTAGTGTAGTCTTGAAAGCGGCCATCAATTGTTCTACAATTTGCTACCACTGCAAAGGGCAAGCAATGCCAATTCTCCGACGGATGATGATATCACTACTAACTCAGCCAACCAAGAGGTGGATATCGATATCATGATGGAGAAGGTAATTTCAGACGAAGCTTATTTATTGGAGGTAGAGTGTAAATCGGTGCAAGTGGAGGAAAGTGACAATGAACAAACTGAAATCGAGGATTATGACACACCCTCAACATCTAAAAACATTAAATTGATGTAAAAGTTTTTTACTATGTATAATATTACTCCAGTTATTATGTTAAATAATAAGTGCTTAACATGAATGTTGTTGTTTTTTATATTCTTCTCAAACATTGCTGAAGCTTTCGCGTCAGGTTTTCTCTGTTAATCCATTGATTACGTGGGCGAGACATATGTCGTCCCACCCACAATTTCTTTATTTTATTCGCACTGCTTTTTCAAAAATAATCTCTGTCATACACTTATATTAAGGATACTTAAAAAAAAATTACGACGATTTTTTCTTTTTTTGTAAATTGTAGTACCAGTGAATATAAAAATAGTCACCAGTCTTAGCCTGTCAAGAGGTTAAACCCTAATCATCAAAGTATCCAAAATAAGACTTAAAATAATTACAAAAACATCGTAAAGGCCTCAAAAAAAAAAAAAAAAAAAAAAAAAAGTTATATAAAAATTGGAGGCAGGGTGGACTGATAACTTGGTCTATTCAGGCTTCAAGGTCTTAATTAGCGATTTAGTAAAACTGTGAAATAGAGTTGCGAGCTTAATGTTCAACAAAGATATTAAGTGTGGATACTCATTTTACTCAAAAGTTTAAGCTCTACAACATTTGCATTGACAATGTTTTTGATAGAGTTGATTGTTTTAAGATATTGATATGGTAATTAAAAAATCGTGTTTTTCGACCTAGTACGAAGTTCACCTAGTACGAAGGGGAAAACTAGTATGTTTATTAAAGACCTAAACTAAAAGGTTTAAAACAATTTCCAACTTCCCCCTAATTAAATCCGAAATCGGCCTTTTTTTTAGTCCCTAACCACTGGGTTATAAATATCTAGCCATAACATAATATAGGTTTGCTCCATTTAAAAAATCAATGGCTCAAATAAAAAATAATAAATTAAAAAAACTTTTAATATTACAGAAAAGTCCTCTGATTCAAGTTATATATTCAAAAGTATTTTAATTTAATTGCAATTAAAAATTAAAGTATCTTTTATCAGTTCCTCTTATCTTTCACCATAAATTTTTTTTTTTTTTTTTTTTTTTTTTTTTTTTTTATCAATCTAATTTTGTGCAATTTTTCGGCAACAGTTAAAAACATCAAAGGCTAAAAAGAAATTTTCATTTAAGTTATTTAGTATAAAAATATTTCTGTGTTGAAATAAAAATATATAAGAAATTATAAAACTTTTTACGCAAATTAACATAAAAAAAGCAGTAAGCAACAAATTAGAATTTTTAAATATCTTCTTTAATGAAGAAATATCTTTATTAAGAAAGAATGAAAAAACCATCCTGAATAATGAAATTTATGAAGTATTATAAAAAGAGTTTGTTGGAGATTTTAGAATTCGTTTTTGATTATTACAAAATTTGATCATAACAAAAGCCATACATTATATTAATGTATTCAGGAATGTCAAAATAAAATAAAAAGAGTTCTAAAGAATTATAACCGATTTTATGCTTCTTCTTAACCAACATATTATAAAAAATGTGTAAAAACTATGTGCTTCTACATGAGGAAAAAAAAAAAAAAAAAAAAGATATTATTTTTACAAACTTTCCACTTTTTAAACTGTGAAGTTTTTACGGTTAAAAAATAATTTTTTTCTCTTTCAATTTTAACTTAAAATATATAATAAAATAAATATCCGCTCTGTTGTGCAAATAATTATATATCTTGCATGTTTCCGAATATAAGGTTATTAAATGTCTTTTTCTAATTTTAAATTATGATTCGTACTTAATATATGTTTAGTTATATGATATTATTAGCAATATTCAAATCAGTAAAGATGTATAACACGAAGTAGTGAAAGAAAAAATTTAGAAACTCAAATTTCAATACTAATTGAATTGACTAATATTATCCTACAGCCTAAAGCACTCGTCAAAAATACAAATGCAAATGGATAGATGCGTGAAGGAAACGGCCGTTGAATGAAATTGACTGACAAGATCATTAGAATAACTTCAATATTATTAACAGCATGTTATTGTTTTGGAATAATTAATAAATGTTGTTAATAAAGAAAATAATTTACTATATTTTGTCATATATCAATAAATTATTAACCACAAATTTACAGAGGCTGTTAGACGAGTTTGATAAATGATTAAAAAAATGGATTTATTTTGGAGGAAAAACTTATTATTTGTAATTCATATTATCGTCTGATACTTTAAAATTTATTCTTCTTTCAAGATGGCGCATGTAAACAAGAAGTGAATCGGCGATAAGTTTTTTTTTTGTTTTCCGAAGAAAAATATTCTTATTCGGAAATTTAAAATGATTGTAAAGCGCATAGTATAAAAATTTCTAAGTGCAAAATAAACATCACTATTGATTGGAAAGGGTTATTCCGAAAATCTGTGCTTATACATAGTAAAAAGACACTAAATAACCTTAAAAAAGAACCTCCATTTCAAGACTAAAATCGCAGTTTCAGGTAAGGATTTATGACTGTCGCAAATTTCTCTTACAATGGGAAAATAAAAATAAGAAGATTGGACAAAAAATGTTACAATCAGTTTATCGTACTAATTATAGAATGCGTTACGTCCGATATTTACAGAAAAATTATATACAGGGTGATTTTTTTTAAAGTTGTGAAAGTAAAACACTATAACAAAAGAACCACTGATCCAAATGACCTAAAATTTCACCAGTATGCTCCCAAAGCAATAGGAATTTTTTAGGCAGGGTTAAAAAAAACTTAAAATTGCACCGACAGATGGCGCTCTAAGGTAGCAAAAACAAAGAATATCGTCTGTGGGAGGAAAACAATGGACAGTAAATTGAGAAACCATCTTCCATAGGCCCTCTGTCGTCATTGGACCTTTTCTTAAATTCTTAAGTGTCCTAAATATCCTAAGAAAAATTGCTGCTATGTCATTATTCTGATAAATACAGTTTCACTAACAACGCACGGTCCGTCAATGGCGCAGTCATTGCGAGGATTTCAGTAGAATAATGAACACGAGATATCACGTTTTTAACGCCATTGTGTGTGTGCCGGGCGCAAGTTCGTCTCCCGAGTTTAGTGCATGTACAGCGTCATCTGTCGGTGCGATTTTAAGTTTTTTTAACCACGCCTAAAAAATTCCCATTGCTTTGGGAGCATACTGGTGAAATTTTAGGTATATTGGATCAGTGGTTCTTTTGTTATAGTGTTTTACTTTCACAACTTTACGATTTTTAACGAATGAAACTGCACCAAAGCAAAACTTATACTTCAAAAACTACCGCTGTATTCGTTGAAAAATAAAAATTGACACAGGCATTACATTTATGCCTTTCAGCATATGAGGGTGTTAGAATGACAGTGGAGTAATTCAATATTTAGTAATTTGAGAAATGAAGGGTTTTGTGAAACTTGTCGTATTGCCTTTGCATTAAGTGGTCTAACTTGTTTTGCCCTCCAGCGACTCCCTAAGTATGACTCATTTGACTGTCGCACTGAACAGAAATTAATATAGTACGTTCAGTGAAAATATGGTTATCTAGATTTTTAAAATTTTTTACTTACTCCACTGTCATTCTAACCTCCTCCTCCTCATATTCCTAAGAAGTCACCTTACGCTTCACTTATTATGGTTTATTGTGTATTTGGTCTGCTCAAAAGAGCTCTTCCAAAGCGCAAAACCACCACGAATGATGGACTCTGGAAAGTTCTTTTAAAGAGTCCTGGGAAGCAATACCCCTGTAAATTTTACAAAAAACCTTCTATAATGGAAAGCATGATGTAGAATTAGAATGTAGAAACAAGATTATCAGATAGATCGTTTAAAAGATAATATTCACATTTTAAACATTAAAAAAAAAACAAAAAAAAAAAACAAAAAACAAACACCGAAATCGTCTAAAAAATGTACGGACACAATTTCTAGACACAGATACTTGTTAGAATGCATTTTCTACTAGAAAAAAAGAAAAATTAAATTTTTCATGCACCATTGAATATCAATAAAACCAAATAGACTTTCTTAAAATCATTTGTAGTTCGAAATAAACTAAATAAAAGTACGTTATTATTTGAAGGAGAAATAAATCTTTATCTTCCAAAACATTAATCAAAAGCCCTTTTGTTAACAGAAAAAGACTTTTGTAATAACGTAAAAAGTTCATTTTAGGTATTGTTAAGTGATTCTGCTAAATATATTGGTTTTTTTTTTTTTTTTTTCAATACGCCATAAAGAAAGTGAAAAAAAAGGCACTAAAATTTAGCTGAAAGAAATCTCAAACGAAATGAGGAAAATCCTTCGCAAAAAACCATGTTTAACGAGCTTTGACATATCTTTTTTCTCCTCTAAAACCTTTTAAAGATTATTATTTTCATTTCTTTTATTTCCCTTTTTATTATAGGTTTCCACAATAAAGATATATTTTTAACACTTTCCAGCATAGTTGCAAAGTGTTTATGAATTCGGTTTATCTGTCTCTCTGTCTGCCGTTTGTCCATGCTCTAACTCTTGTAAATCTTCTTTGAAACTTTTACATGTTATTGGTGTTTACTATAAAATGTTCAGTATTGAAAACGAAGTGTGTAATAGCACGCATAGTTCGTTTCTAGAGATACACAAAATATTTCCGGAGGGAAAATCGTTTTCTATGCATTTTAATGATGTTATAATACTTCAAACGTAAGGAAATTGATATCCATCACTGAAGTGGACTAAAACGTGCTTTCTCAGGTATATAGAACAAATAGCATTTATAGTTTGTATACAGAGATGCACAAAATAAATCCAATATATTATGATCTGTGGAGGGAAATCGTCTAAATTCTAGATGATGGCATCGTAATGATGTTATGATACTTCAGATATAATGAAATTAAAATAATCACTGAGGTGCACTACAGTAGTTTTTTTATAGATTAAGGAGTGTGTAGCATTTATATTTATTTATACACTGAAAAAAAATGTTGATTTTACAGTATAATACTGGCATACCAGCTGCCAGTATTATACCGTAAAATTAACAGTAATAAACAGTTTTTTAATTGTTTTGTTTTATAATTTTCTATAATTTGATCGTTTTATTTTTCTGTGAAATCAATTTCTTTTAAATTGCGTTAATAATAATAATAATAGATTTCTATTGCTTGCAAAATCGCGTAACTATTGCATTTTTTATTTTTATTTCTTGCCGAACAATCAATATTTAGTTGCAAAGACTATTAAAAAATACTGAAATCACTTCAGTATTTCCCGAGAAAAGGGTATTTCAATATAGCTATTTTCCATAGGCTTTTGCAAGTATTTATGCCACATTAGTGTACGCTGGCGATTAAAACATAAGTAAAATGCATTTCGCAAATGAGTAATGTTTTAACCTGTGAACTCCATACTTCGGTTCAGCCCCCTCGGGAACTATAGGTAAATTAAGACGAACAACCAAGTAAAGTAATAGTACTTAATGTCTATAAGTAGCACCTAGTTTCTAGTATTAAAAGTGTTATAAAGTGTCTAACTCCACTTCTTTTCAGGCGTGGCGATCATGTAGGCTAATGGCGCCCGGTGCATGTAAAATTCGTCGTGGGTGCAAAGTCCTCCAAGTTCCCTGTGAATTTACCTCTGGAAGTGCCTAGTCAGATGAAGGTCTCGTCACCTGATCAAGGTTATAAATTACGAGACCAACTCGAGCAGCGATGGCATGACGTATGGGTGTACGATGCATTGTGGAATTAGTAAATACTCCAGCATGTCACATTCGTCCGGCATGACTACGCTAATGGTGCCCGGTGCATGTAAAAGCCTTCATGGGTGCAAAGTCCCCCAAGTTCTTTGGGAATTATACCTCTGGAGGCGCCTGGTCAGATGGTCTCGTCACCTCATCAAGGTTCTAAATTCCGAGACCAACTCGAGCAGCGATGGCATGACGTATGGGTGTGCGATATGCAGCGTGGAATTAGTAAATACTCCAGCATTTCACATCCGTCCGGCATGACTTCGCTACGCTGTGCAGTGCTGAACCGCCTCATCCAAACACAAATTAGCAACCGGCCAACTAAGGAGAAACAACTTAGGCAACAAGATGCACTGAAACCACGTCGGCCTAGAGGCTTATCAGACAGATCTTTGCTATTCGGAGATCAGGAGAATCCTGGCCCCATTGCCAGGCATCAACCCGTTAATCTGGCCAAAAGTACGGTAGGCCTGGTCAGCGGTTAAAAAAAAACCACACTAGTGCGATTTGGGATTATGTAACTTCAACTACGTGTAACTTTGTTGGCAATATAGTAATAAGGAAATATAATACACTGCTCAAAACAATTAAAGGATATTTGAAGTTTTATATAAAATAAAGATATAAACGAAATTTTTTTTTGCCGAAAATAGAAGAAGAGAATCACAAATGCAAATTTTTCTGGTTTTCAAACTGTGGAGTATGCAAATTTTGAGTTCGACGTCAAAAACGTCGCTTCAGCGGCAGCGAATGAAATTTGACTTTCAACTGGATAAAAGAGAATGAAGACAAGGATGATCGCCATTCAGTGATGGCTTTGTTTCGATGAGTACGATGTCTCAGCGAAGTCATTTGACAGATTCAGAAGCTTGGAGAATTGTTGGTAGGTTAGAAGGGGGCCAAACTCAAGCCGAAGTAGTGCAAGCCATTGGAGTGTCACAAAGTGTCATTTCCAGGATCTGGAACCGTTTTTTGGAGAGTGGATGTGAAGACCGAAGACCAGGGCAAGGTCGTAAACGGGCAACAACGCCCAATGAAGATCGGTATTTAGCGTTAACAGCTCGGAGACACCGAAACATGAACGCTACTCTTCTCCAACAACACCTTCGCTCGGCTACAGGCACCACGATTTCAACTCAGACTGTCCGAAACCGGCTCCATGCTGTAGGTCTGTATGCTCGCCGACCGATGGTATGTGTTAGATTAACATCAAGGCATCGTCGCGACCGCAGGGAGTGGGCAACCGAGCATGTCAACTGGAGGAGAAATGAATGGAGCAATATTCTGTTTTCTGACGAGTCCCGTTTTTCTGTGCATCCGGATAATAGGCGTATTTTCATCTGGAGGGACCGTGGTAAGTAGGAATAATCCTGCGTTCGTGCACGAAAGTGTCAGATTTGGCGGTGGAGGAGTGTTGGTGTATGGTGGCATCTCCATTGACGGGCGCACTGACCTCTACATCATTCGAGATGGAGCTCTGACTGGTCGCCGATATAGGGATGAGATCCTCAGACCTATTGTAGTCCCTTACGCTGCAGCAATCGGAGATAACTTCATTTTAATGGACGATAACTGCAGGCCACATCGTGCAAACCTGGTGGAGGATTTCCTTTTCAAGGCAGGAATCGTTCGAATGGAATGGCCAGCGTGTTCTCCAGACATGAATCCAATCGAGCACGTTTGGGACGCTCTAGGAAGACGAGTTTCTGGCCGCCAACAACCCCCACAAACTCTCCAAGAACTGGAAAGAGCTCTTCTGGAAGAGTGGGGCAGAATACCCCAACTCGTCATTAATAGCCTCATTGAGTCCATGCCTCAAAGATGTTCAACGTTGTTGGCCGCCCGTGGAAACCATACCCCCTACTGAAAATGATTTTCTTTGAAGAAAACACCGTTTCTTATTCTTTTTCTCATATGCACAAATTGTGTTTTTTTCCTTTTGTACACAAATGCGCAATAAAATGCATTTTTTTCTGCCAAACATGTGTAATTTATTCTCATATAACCTACTATGTCTGTCGACCATGTATCAATCAGCTAAAAAGTTTCCCAGATACAAAATCCACCTAAAACTGCAATATCCTTTAATTGTTTTGAGCAGTGTACATGATTCCTATACGAAACTTAATCAGGAATCGAACTGTAATATTTATTTTTATCAAAATGAAAATTTTGTGAATGAAAAAGGCATAAATAATAAAATCAGGTGTTCAAAGAACGCCGTCATTTGAAATTTTGACCAGTGCGAATTCCCACTAGTGTAGAATTCATGGTTAAGATTAAATATCACCCAGCACTTCAAAGACAAACATAAATAATTCTTTTAAAATAAAAAAAAATGCCATAACAATACATCAGAGAGCGTTTAGAAAACAAATAAAAACATTTCGTTACAGGAAAAAAAAAAAATCTCTAGAAAAAAATATCCAAGTGTTTTTAGTGTTTTCCATTGTGATTGTAAACGAATATTTTATCTTTTCAAAACTAGTATAGATAGTTATTCTTACAATCCCCAGTTTTATCATACAGCAATTTTCTAAATAATAATCCTTTTTATCTTAGAATTCCCAGTTTTTATTCTGTATCATTATGTTACAATAATTAATAATAAAAAAAATGTATGGGTTTGAAAGCTGCATTTACTTTGGCTTTTGTCAAACTTGGCCTCATTTTTCCTATCTCTATGAACATACACACAGTCCGAATTTTTATTTTTCTTATATTTTTAACTTTTTCAGTCTTTTAATTTTACTATTTACTATTTAAAATTTACTTAATTGTAACTAAAATTTTATATTATATAAACTCACTACATTATTACTTACCCATCATACGTAGTATAGGGTAAATCTTGTAATCGTTTTGAAAATTGAAAAAAAATTTTTGACGGATTTACACGTTTCAGACACTGGAGATTCCGAAAAACATATTTTTAGAAAAAAAAAAAGCCGTCTGTCTGTGTGTCTGTAAACGCTCTATCTCCCGAAAAAATTGAGATAGAGACTTGAAATTTGGTATGTACCTCGTATATAATAATGGGAAGAAGCTTATTGAATTTCAGTAACCTCGATTAGACGGAACTATTTTTTTCCGACTCTCGAAATATTCGTTCTGATAAAAGGTATATAAATTTTTTCGAAATTGTTTATTTTAAGGAGTGAATATAAAAGACAATAAAAAAAAACATAAATTTTGCATAAAGCATGAAGTCGATCGGATAATGAGTTGCCGAGATATTTGTAATCCTATTTTCCACACTATTCGATTTTTCATGACCCTGTATTTAAACCAAATTTCAATTCAAAGATATATTTTAATTGGAAATGAGACGCTTAATAAGGAGCAATAAACCGCTAGTTAATAGGATTATTGTTTTTGGAGTTATAAGGATGTTTCTTTTAAGCAATTCAGTAATAGAGCATTTAAAGTTTATGACGTCACCAAGCCATGATTTTATTCGAATTGCAATGCATTTTATAAGTAGTTCACACATTTTTTATTTTAATATTTTATATTATGTATATCCATCATGGGTAAGTATTACGGTGGCCTCCAACTGTGACAATGAAAATTCTATTGATGGTATGGAAGAAGAATAAGGAATATAGTGAACTTTTAAATTATTTATTTATTGCAGTTGTGATTAAAATAAGCAATTAACCCTGCACAATTTGTGCATCTGTTCTTTTGGTCAAAAATTCTTTGAGGAGAAGAGAAACAATCATAATAATAAAATGAATTAAACGGTCTTACTTGAGTGAAATAATAGATGCAGACTATAAATGATGAATACTTCGTAAGATTTCATGGATCCATAAAATCTTTATTGTAATTCTTGAGGAAGGAGGAAGGATGGGGATGAAATCAGCTGCACATCATTGCTTTAAAAAGTACTGGCTCAAATTTCGTAAAATTAGAAGAATCTTTGAAATATTCCTTCTGGACGAATCCATTAAGGGATGTAGGATTAATGAAGAATTAATTAAATTACCAGTTGATTTAAAACTTTTAAAATATTAAACTTAAAATTTACAACAGCATTTTTATAGAATAATTAAAAACTGAAAACGCGAAATTGATCTCCAAAGAATCCGCGCCACGGCGATTCTAGGATACGAGCGCCGGCACAGGCCAGGCCTCAGATCAGACGACGTTTTGCATAAATTTACAGCATCATTTTTGTTAAAATTCTGTTGGAAAAATGCGCAACATTAGTATAAATACCCATAACAGGGGTGCACAAATGTGACAGCAAGATTAATTTAAACTGATTTGTTGATTAGGAATTACGTGAAAATTAAAATAACAAATCAGAAACTCATTAACATTTAATAATTAAAAAAACCATTCTAATTTGTATTTGAAAGACACGCCCCTTTCGCATGCAGCGCCAAAACAAAACAGCTCCCGAAAACACAGGGAACAAGAGCGACGGTGACGCATGCGCACAACACACGAACGGGGAAGAGCCGCCGAAGCGATGACGTCACAGCTCAGCGCCGATTGAAGCGAACTCAGAGAACGGGAGGGATGAAGTACCTTGCTGGAAAAGCAACGTACAAGGCGCGCGACCGCTGGTAAAAAGGCAGTTTAAAAGAACAGCAATTAAACTGGAAGGGCTATAAAATAGAAATACGTTGAGCTGAAATAAAAATAATTAAAAAAGATAAAACTGTGATATATCTTTATCGCACCAACGACTAGTTTTTATTAGAAATTATGTTTAGACTTTATTTTTTACAGCTCTCTATGAATTGACAAGGCACTTATTTAAAGTCTGGATGTCCAGTTACAAAGGGCTCGGATTCTGATGAAGTTACTCACTAGAGATGAAACGGGCTAAGTCGAAGCCCGGGCCCGAAATCGGCTCCGTCTACAAAGCCTTAGGACGGACGACGGGTTCAGTTATTCAAAAATTGGAAAATGAAAAACCACCCCTTCCTATTTGCGAAACAAGAATGTATTCAAAGTTTCTTAAAGTGCTTTACAATCCTTTAAAAATCAGTTTGAAACGGAATTGAATTGTTATTGAATTTGACATAATAAGGAGAAATATTCTATCTGATTCTGAAGCCTTGGCACAGTCAGTGTTAGTAACATAAAGAAGACGGGGGATACCTCTTGTTTATTTCCTTGCTTTCTGTTCGAAGTCCCTTTCCAGGATTACTGGAAAACAGGACTCATGTCTTTCTGTCATAGATATACAATGATATTTTAAAAGAATAAGAATTGTGACTTTTGCAGATTTCTGATAGTGACTGGGTATATAAATAACAAATTTGCTATTTGAAACAGATTTTCGGAGACAAAAACATTACGAAACGTTGTCATGTAGAAATATTTACGAATAATATTTATTTCTATGTAAGAAGATATTTTTAAATGAGAGAATTAACCTTGAAACAATTTAAAAATGTTATTAAAATTTTTTGTAACGCGTACTTTTAGGGCTCGGATTCTGATGACACAAAATGTTTCGGGCTGTGGCAGGCTCCAATTTCAAATCACCGGGCTCGGCGTGCGAGAAAAATCCGAACTCATCTCTAGTGTCCAAACTACTCACTGTTTCGCACTGTAAGGATTTAACTGTGCTTCCCTATTTAGTTATTTTGAATTCGACTAATTGGCTTATAAAAGAAGAGTGGATAAGGCCCCTTAAAAATCGCTCTTTTTCATAGTAATAATGAATGCCGATTTCCAGATGCTGTCTCATAAAGTTTTTTTTCTCAGAGACAATTAATGTTCTTTTAATGGCTGATTTTGAAGTTACAAAACTCTTAATTCTCCGAGGAATTTCGAGTGGAGACAGTACGAGTACATAGACATTAATGAAAACATTTATCGTAGGTACTTGAAGTTACTCTCACAAGTAAAGGTACTATAGTCTGCGGAGGCGAATTTCGATTTTTATAGCTCATTCGATTCGTCTCATCGAGCTTAGTAATTTTATACCTCGCATATCGGCTATTGAGTTTTTATAATGACAGGGGGCCGGGTCAAAATGCAAAATTTTGGTCAGTGAAAAACAGATGCCTTCAAAGGAGTAAGTGCGATTTAAGTTTACTAATTGTTTTTACAATGCCATACATTGCCAATAATTACTATAAGGTTATATTATTGCTGTTATTATAAGAATTTGTGACTAGTCTCATTCAACAGCTGGATTTAATGCTTTTCTGTCCTTGGAAAGTCTTTGTAAAAATTATTCAAGACTACATTTTAGCCAACGAATTAAATATTTCCGTCACAGACTACGTCATAAAGCTTCAATAATTGACACATTATCAGTTTGTATTAGTTAAGTTCATTCCTATGTTCAAGTATGGATTTGCCAAAGGAGTATACATTGATAAAGACGAAAACTACCTCACTTCTACAGACTACTGTTTTAAAATTCCAGAAAGAAAGCAGAGCTGTTTTGAATGCGTCGTCGAGTCAGCTGAAGAAGCCTTTGCTCGTTATGCGCACTGTGAGAAATATATTTGTTTTACTCACTCCTTCGGAAGGAACAATGTGTCAAAAATTGACTATTATCAATGCATGCCAGTGTAAGAACCATAAATAAATTTAAATCTTACTTATTTCTTTGACGGTGACTGGTTTTTAATGAACGAAATTTTAAACTTTGACTCGGCACCCTGTCATTATCAAAACTCAATAGCCGATATGCGAGGTAGCAAATTACTTAGCTGGATGAGATGAATCGAATGAGCTATAAAAACCGAAATTCGCAGCCGCAGACTATAGTACCTTTACCTGTCAGGCCGTTCCCAAGATACTTCAAGATGCACTTAACTTAGGCAGGGTTTAAATATAAGCATGCAGAGGCCCTGAAAAGGCCACGCTCTGATATGTTCAGAGAGAGTAGAAATCTCTGTCTCTGTCGCTCTCGAGAGATTCAATGAGCAGCCTACTTTGCCGGAAAACCAAAGCCCCAGGAACGATCCCGGGTCTACCCTGAACTGAACTTACTAAAAAAGACTCTCACATTGCTTGCATGTTGCTTTCTGTAATTTACCGTGTTTGCTGTGAAGTTACGCTAATAAATTCATGTAGTATTTAACTAGTCTTTTAATTTAGAAGTGGTACGGCACATTACTGTGTAAAACACATTGTCCACTAAAACTACAAAATAAAACACATTTAAATAGTATTTTAAGTTCAACATAAAATCTCTTCTGTAATCAATAACTCTAAAAAAATATATTATTTCTATTTCAAATAAAATTGCTGTGCTACAGAAATTTTTGAAATATCTCCATTTTCGAATCTGTCAGCATCGAGATAGCTGCTGAATGCGCTTTTAATGTAAAACGGAAGTATCAAAGTATTAAAAAAAAAAGTAAAGAAAATACATTTGCGAAAGCTTTTTAAGAAAACAGAATTCAGTTTTTCGAAAACTTCGTTTTTATTCTTTTTAAAGGTCGTGGCTTCCTTAATGCATTTCATTTTCGAGAACATTTTCTACAGCAACAGTGTGGATTTTTTTTTTTCTTTCTCCTTTCTTCTTTTTTTTATGAAACCATTATGTATTATTCATTTATTGTTTCCAATGCGCATTTATCTAATCAAAAATAATTATAAAATCAATTTACATCATATGAAGGGCCAAGGGTGGAAAACAATGATAGTCCACGTTTCGTGAAATCTGAAATGACAGTGTCATCTATTAGCTTGAGAGGAGCACGATCGTTTAGTATAGCCTTGTAACTGAGTACCACACGATTCGGGTGCAACCCGAAATTTCTGCTTAAAGTAAACCCGAAACCCGACCAGACCCAAACTCGACAAGAGAAAAAATAATTTCGTCAACTCAAAATCTAACCCGAACTCGAAATGAAAAAAAAAATGTATTCATATTTTAATACAAATATGGAATAATTGGCTACAATTACTTGTATATCTCTAATATCAATTTTATCTTTTTAGTTTAACAGGAACGAAAAATCATGCGTCAAGCATAGATTATGTAACACTTTCCAACGCTTCCAAAATAATTTTACAAATAAACATCTGAAAGATAACATCTAAGTAAACAATTTGGAAAACGCATAACATATTTTAAAAACATAATTTCAGGAATTTCCAACATATACAATATTCGGAAAAATATCCGAATACTTTTATTCAGCTCTGTATAGGATCTATAGATTTGTATATATACTACATAGGATGCTAAATTTTAGTTTAGTTAGGAAACGCGAAGCACAGTTTAAAATTCTTCTTCTGGAGTTTCTTTCAATAAACGGAAATGCGTTCGCGAACTTTTGTGCTGCCCTGCATATGATCTACAGAATTTATACACACCAAGTAATAGACAAAAAGTGAGTTAAATTTAAAATCGCGTTCAGCAACTTAAAACGCACTTTCAAAAATTATTGTTAACAGACAGTAGATAATTCTTTTGTGTGTCCCTGTAAATGAACGATGACTGCTATACACACAATATTGTGTAGTAAGCCTCTTGTAATGCACCTTAGTGATATATATAAATTTCAATGCGTTTAAAATAGTGAAACATTATTTAATTAAACCGCAAACGATTTTTCTCCATAGACGTAATGTAACGGAATTCTTTTGACTGTCCCTGTAAATTAAGCTTATTGTAATGCACCTTAGTGATATATATCAATTATAATGTATTTGAAATTGTGTAACATCATTAAAATAAACCGCAAATGATTTTTCCCCATAGACCGTAATGTAACGGAATTCTTTTGAGTGTGCCTGTAAAAAAACTATAAGTGCTACACGCTTCAGTTGAAATAGGGAACATGCTATAGATAACGACAATAACATATAAAAATTGCAGGGCAATCCGAGCATATTTACGGGAGTTAGAGCACGGACAGACGGCAGACGGTAGTCGGCCATACGGCCAGACAAACCGAAGTCATAAACATTTTTCAACTAGGTTGGAAAGTGTTAAAAATGAACACATATACACTCATTAATATTCAAATGTATAGTTTTTACTTACCCATCATACGTAGTATAGGGTAAGTCTTGTAATCGTTTTGAAAATCGAAAAAATTTTTTTGACGGATTTACACGTTTCAGACACTGGAGATTCCGAAAAACATATTTTTAGAAATTTTTTTTTGCCGTCCGTCTGTGTGTCTGTGTGTCTGTGTGTGTGTGTGTCTGTAAACGCTCTATCTCCCGAAAAAATTGAGATAGAGACTTGCAATTTGGTATGTACTTAGTATGTAATAATGGGAAGAAGCCTATTTCATTTCAATAACCTCGATTAACCGGAACAATTTTTTTCGGATTCTCGAAATATTCGTTCTGATGAAAGGTATATAAAAATTTTCGAAATTGTATATTTTAAGAAATGAATATAAAAGACAATAAAAAAACATAAATTTTGAATAGAGCATGAAGTCGATCGGATAATTAGTTGCCGAGATATTTGGAATCCTGTTTTCCACACTCTTCGATTTTTCATGACCCTGTATTTCATCCAAATTTCACTTCAAAGATATATTTTAATTAGAAATTTGACGCCAAATCAGATGCAATAAACCGCTAGTTAATAGGATTATTATTTTTGGAGTGATAAGGAAAAACCTCTTTCAAGCAATTCAGTAATCGAGCCTTTAAAGTTTGTGACGTCATCAAGCCACGATTTTATTTGAATTGCAATGCATTTTATAAGTAGTTTACACATTTTTATTTTAATATTTTACATTATGCATATCCATGATGGGTAAGTATTACGGTGGCCCCCAACGACTAGTTTCAATTGAAAGATATCCAGGATTTTCTTTTGAAAAATCTGGTCAACCCGAACCAGACCTGAAAGAGTCAAAAACTAACCCGAAACTGAAACATTTAAAGTCAACCCGACCTCATCACAACCGAGGGTCCAGTCGAGTTTGGGTAAAATCTGTTTACCCGACCCGATGCAGGACTCTACCTTGGATTGAAGCAAAATGAAGGTAATCATTCACAGCTCAAGATAGCTATAAAAGGGGAAGAACGATGAAAACCTGTTGACAAAACATAGTTTGAGGTTGGCATAAGGGAAGATGAACGATGAACTTTGATACTCTTAAAAGAAAGAACGATGGCTAACTATTATCTGTGATTATCGTCTTCCTCTCCCACTCCCTGGTTCTTCATATGTTTTTCCTGAAATTTAGTTTAACCAGAAGTCCCATGTTATTATTTAAGACCTGATAAAGACAAAATTTGTCTAATACTTTCTGAACGACGAAGAAACCAAACGTTAGAAACATACACATTTATTTTTTGTTTTAAGAAAGGAATTCAGTAATTAAAAAAAAAAAAAAAAAAAAAAAAAAAAAAAAAAAAAAAAATCACTTTTTTATTTCAAGCGATTGAAAACTAATCCAATGCTCCGAAAATCATATCATACATTTGTTTGTATTATTACATTGTTATTACTTCCGTTATTACAATTTCCGTAGTTTTATGAAAAAAAAAACCCGATGGAACTGACTTTGTATATAATGTTAAAAAGTGGAGAATATATATTTGAGAATACCCTTGACAAATAGCATTGATGAAAAATCTAGTTAAACTGCCATTTTCACAAAAGCTGTAGGGTTTATTTCATTTTTTCACCGTATAATAATTTCGTTAAAGCACAGAAAATGTGTTGGCAAAATACGGAATTGTTCATATAGTGTAATAGTAAACAGGGCTTAATTTCTAACAAACAAAGTACCGGAGCCCTAATATTCTGCAGTACTAATAACCGTATCGTGACCCCCCCCCCCCCCTCCACCGTCACTCCAATCTGCATATTTATATTTCATACATTAAATGTATTTTCAAAATTTAAAGCAATTTTTTTCTTTAGCAAAATAAAAATTTTAAATATCTATCTGCATTTACTTAGCTGTCAATTACTCCATTTTTTAGTTATCACTCCGGCCGAATAGAAATCTTTGCCTAATTTGAATGTTAATTAATCGCAGAATTCTGCGATTAAATAAAGTAAGGATTGTGATTAGGAAATAGTGTTAACAGAAAAAAAAGAATAGTTCGCATCTATGCATTTTTAAAATGCATTCAATAAAAGATTTTTTACTCGATTTTTTAGGATTTTTTGAGTTTTTATTATCCGACCGTGATAATTTTTTGAATTTCTGAAAGTTTGTTATATTTCGCGTCTGGTGGTATGATTTTCGAATCCGTAGGATAGCTAGAAAAAAAGTAATCGCTCCTCAAAAAACTTCCTAGAATAAAAGCGATGAGAATAACCCGGGATATCTACGCAGATTTTCATTGGTGCATTTCCAAATTGCTAGTTTTTTTATCTATAGAGAGAGATGAATAAATAAAATTTTTAATTTACAGACAGATTGAGTTCGAGCACGCACAAGCCCGAAGAGTGATATAAAAATTGAGCCCATTTCATCTCCATTTCCTACGCTTGCAATACATTATGTCACATATAGCGTTTTGATAGAAAATAATGCAAAAGCTTCGATATGGGAGGAAAAGGAAAGGCTAATTTAGGCTTCGGTTTTCCAGAAGCGCTTGCACTGGGCTCCGGTGAATTCCGACCAATATTTAAATATTTACTAAAAGCAGAGAAGTACCGGAGTAGTGCTCCGGTGGGTTCCGGCGCAATTTAAGCCCTGATAGTAAAACTAAATCCTACAACCTGCGTGAAAACGGCAGTTTATTTAAAATTTTTAGCACTGTTATCATCCAACGATATTCTGAAATCTATGTACAGAACTTCTTTTAAAAAATAACATATATATATATTTAAATGCAATGAAAGTCTTAACTGACCCATAAAATTGTTAATTTTTAAACTAAATAACCGCAAGAAGAAAGATTTTATGCGAGTTGAAAAGTTTTGAAATTTGAAATAATATACATTATGCACATCAGCCAGATCTCCTATTTAGAAATTTATATTCATCACGCATGTGGAACATTTAATATTTATTAGTACAGGGCGATTCTGAACTCATGGGTAAAACTTTAAGGGGTGATAGACAATATCTAAAATTCCATTACGCATTTCAAAATGTTTAATTGAAAATTTATAGAGTTATAAACAAGAAAGAAAACTCATGCGTCAAGCATAGATTATGTAACACTTTCCAACGCTTCCAAAATAATTTTACAAATCATACCGTTTAATAAGCTGAAAGATAACATCTAAGTAAACAATTTGGAAAACGCATAACATATTTAAAAACGCAATTTCAAGAATTTCCAACGTATACAATATTCGGAAAAATATCCGAATACTTTTATTCAGCCCTGTATATGATCTATAGATTTGTATATATACTACACAGGATGCTAAATTTTAGTTCAGTTAAGAAACGCGTAGCACAGTTTAAAATTCTCCTTCTGGAGTTTCTGTCAATAAACGGAAATGTGTTCGAGAACTTTTGTGCTTCCCTGTATAGGATCTACAGAATTTATACACACCACGTAATAAACAAAAAGTGAGTTAATTTTAAAATCGCGTTCAGTAACTTAAAACGCACTTACAGGAATTATTGTTAACAGACAGTAGAGAATTCTTTTGTGTGTCCCTGTAAATGAACGATGACTGCTATACGCACAATATTCTGTAGTAAGCCTCTTGTAATGCATATTAGTGATATATATATAAATTTCAATGCGTTTATAATAGTGAAACATTATTTAAATAAACCACAGACGATTTTTCTCCATAGACGTAATGTAACGGAATTCTTTTGACTGTCCCTGTAAATTAACTATAAGTGCTATGCACACCCCATTCCATTTTAAGATTCTTGTAATAAACCTTTGTGATATATATCAATTACAATGTGTTTGCAATTGTGTAATATCATTAAAATAAACCGCAAATGATTTTTCTCCATCGACCGTAATGTAACGGAATTTTTTGTGTGTCCCTGTAAAAAAACTATAAGTGCTACACACTTCAGTTGAAATAGGGAACGTGCTATAGATAACGACAATAACATATGAAAATTGCAAGTCAATTCGAGGATATTTACGGGAGTTAGAGCACGGACAGACGGCAGACGGCCAGACAAACCGAAGTCATAAACACTTTTCAACTAGGTTGGAAAGTGTTAAAAACGATGCTCCTGTTTGATAAAACTAACACACAATAAACACTATTCGAAAACGTTACCGAAAATAAGTGGCACTTTGTTTTTATAAATACGTCTTTAAATCTCGAAAATATAGTGGTTTCTGAGGTTTTTAAGGATAAATAACACTTTCGGAATTGTGGATAATTCGGAAGTGGTTAATTGATATTTTCGCATATTAGGAGACATTTGTCTTTATTTTTTTACAGTGTAGTGCTCCACTGCTTGAGTTACGACTATGCATTGTATGGTGTTTTGAGTTTGTCTTGTTGTGTTCTATATCTCCTTCAATCTTTACTCATGCGTTCAAAACCATGTATGTATTTGTCTATGAAGTTATGCATAGACAAACAAAAACTTTTCCACTCAAAGTTCTATAATTTATGCTACTGAAAACATAGCAGTAAAAAAAGGCATTTCGACAAACGAGATGATAAAATATCAGATAGTATTCAAAAGAAACTAGTCGGATGTACCAATCCCGAAACTTTCTTCTATCTCATACATGTTAATACTTCAAAATTCGCTATATCACAATGCCAATAAAATCAATATTGTCCGTCATTCTGTTGCACGTCAGCTGCTTGCGAATCTCCCAGTTAAATGGATGCAAAGGCCCTTCATTGCACGAGCTGCCAATGTACAACACAACTACGAAAAATCGATGAAAACACACAAAAATCGGTATCACAGCGCACCCTTCCCGCGAAATTGTCTCAAATTCAACTGGGACCTGCAGGCAATAGTCAAAAACATATACAAAAAAATTGGTTCAACTCCATGCATAACTTCATACACTTTTCGATGATACAATAATGTAAATAGCACAAAAATCACTCTTACAGCGCTCCCTACCGGCGGTATAGTCCCAAATTCAAGTGGGAGCTGCTGGTCATATTCAAAAACTTATAAATGAAATTTGGTTCACTTCTATGGATATTTTCATACACTTTTCGATGATACAATGAGGACGGGCACACGGATAGACACCGGATAGACACAGGGACAGACAGCTAGACATTTTGTATAAATATGTTTTTCGGTATCTCTGACCCCTAAAATGTGTAAATCCGTCGAAAACCAGAATTCTAAAAAAATTTCGATTACGATTCTTTTTTTTATTATAGATAGAAGAAAGTAAAAAGGAGAACATTTTCAAAAGAATAAAAAAGCCCTAGAATCAAAAATAAGATAAAATATCACACAGTATTTGAAAGGCAAATACAAAGTATTGCATTCAAAGAAAAATACTTAACAAAACCAATGCCAAAGGACAAAACATCAGTAATTGTAAGTAAATTTATTTAAATGTTTTACATAGTGATTATGAATGATTTTTGGATCTATTTAAAAACTGGCTAAAATAATATTCTAATAATGATCAGTTTTATATCACGTTAAATTTTTCTGAAAGAAGTGTCTTTTTTTATCCTAACATTTAAATCTCGCACGTTATCATCTAAAACAGTTCTAAACACATCACTTGCCAAAGCTGCCAGGCAAAATACTTTTAAACTTTCTTGAAAAAATACTTTCCGCTATAATCAAAAACTTTCAAAAACATACAACGTCCAGGGATGGGTAGTATGTGCGGGGCTCGCACAATTCTTGCATTTTAGTACCAATGTTTCAGAAAAGAAGCCTAATTTAATTGCAAAATTTGTCAATAACTAAGGCAAAAATTTCTATTCGGAATTAGTGGTACTAAAATGTCCGAACCATGCGAGACTTGCACACATTTCCCATCTCTGTTCAAATAAAAATTCTGCGCTTGAAAAATTTGTAAAAATTCACCGTTTTAACACTTTCTAACAAAATAATTATAAAATCAGTTAACCTGATTCATGAACATTAGTTAATATTTCACTTTCTCCATCATTGAGACAAATTATATTTCTTGAAATGATTACTTTGTTTAATTCTTTATCAAGGATGATATAACTTTTAGATTATCCTGCATAACCAAGAAAAATTCCTTCTTCACCTCTGTTATCCAATTTTCTTCTCAACACGGGTGCAATATAATAAATAACTTTGCAACAAAACTTTTTTAAATGCTTTACTGTTGGTTTATACTCATGTCATATTTCAAAAACTGTTTTCTCGAAAGCATTTGTAGACAAACGATTTTGCAGGTAGCACGATGTCACTATTGCAGCTCCCCAAAACTTTTTATTCAATTTTGAATCTTACAACATACATTTTGTCATTTCAGTCAAATAACGATTTCTTCGTTCAGTTGGGGAGAATGTGGTACTGATAACTGATGTTTAATACTTTCCTTAATCATGTAATTTATGAGTCTTTCATTCACAAATTTCCCTCTTCTGTCACTTCTCAATATCTTTGGAGTACGTTCAAATTCAGTTTTCATATAACTCAAAAAATTTTTCACTTTTTGTAGCTGCTTCACTTTTTTGCTTCAGTAAATAAAAGTTGAAAAGTGTTTATGAATTTGGTTTGTCTGGCCGTCTGTCTGTTTGGTCCGTCTGTCCACGCTCTAACTCGAGTAAATATAATTGAATTACCATGTAATTGCTACATGTTATTGAGAGTTACCATGACATGTTTGGATGTATATTACTTGATGTGCAGAAATTCTACAAGTCATATACAGGACTGAACAAAAGAAATCGAGTACATTTCCGCTTATCGGCGGAAATTGCTGAAGGAGAATTTTCGGCAAGTTATGCGTTTCCTGAACTAAATTTTGGCGTACAGTGTAAATCTATCGATCATATACAGGGCTGCACAGAAGAAATCGTTTTTTTTAGTAATTGCTGAAATTGAGTTTTCAAATGTGTTATGTGTTTTCCAAATTGTTTACTTCGGCATCATCTTTTACATTATTAAATTTTATTTCAGTATTTTGTATGCGTTTGAAAGTGTTTCATAATCTATGCTTGATGCATGAGTTTTCTATTTTGTTATAATCTGTTTAAGCAAGGGAGAAAAAAACGAAGGAAAAAAAGAAAAAGATTTTTTCTACTTTCTGAACGCGATATTTTCGGGCACATATTTCACGGCGAAAATATTTATTTTAGTTTCTTATGGGTCTTATAAACATTGAGTAAATAGTTTTGACACATCCTGTATAACTGGTAATATAAGTGTTGTATATTTCAAAATAAATTAGTACGCAATAATGGTCATCAACTATTAAAAAATTGGCAACTGAAAAGTTTATGTTCACCGAGCAATGGCGACCAACCAAATTTCCTAATTTTACCGTACTACGAATGATATGCAAATAAAGTCCTTACTATTCCCAGCTATTTCGTTTATTTAATTAAAATGTAAACTTACTAAATATAAATTTAATATTCAGTGTAACACTAACTATTCATGTATATTTAACTAAGAGCACTGGAGGTTTATTTCCAATTGTTCATTAAATCAGTCTTTATTCAGCTTCTAAACTTAAACAGAGAGCTGGTGAAATAGCTCTAACATGATTATCATATTTTCTCACGTAAAGCTCAGTGAAATGCTTTGTCTCGTCTGTTTCAAAAGCATTAGTTTTCCAAATTCAATGACATCTGGTATTATTATTGTAACAGTTGTAACTACAAAACATACATCACTTGAATATGAAACACAGACGTTCGGTTAAATTTTCGAGGGCTTTATGCTCTCATAACCAACGCGTTTCAATTGGATGTGTTGTTACAGCTTTCGCTCGTAAATACTAATCATCCTGTCAACGAGAATATTCCCGTCACTGTTGTTTTAAAATGCAAATAGAATCAAAACATTCCAGTACCTCGGATTTGGATTGTTACAGAGAATACTATGTATATTATTGCTGTTGTCAACATCCCTTTTTCTAAGCAAATAAAAAACACAGAACGATAAATGAGGCACCATATAAAGGGATTTTGAAGCGGCTTCTGACATAGTACACTCACATTTTGTTAAAACATGTATTTTGATTAAAAATTGCAATTAATTAAAAATTAAATCGGCATTGTTTTCATAAATGAAATGAAAGGTTTTCCTCAAATTAGTGTTGCCACAAAAATAAAATACCGCAACAATGATTATATATATATAAAAAAAATTCAATAAAGATAAAGTGGGACATCGTTGCTGCACAGGTGTATTTTACATTTATGATTAAAAAGCAAAATTTAAATTCAAATGCTCAATTTATTTTTCTTTATACTATGTTTTTTTCCGAAACAGATGATGTCATTCTCTAATGCAGTTAAAATACAATTGAAATATATATATATATATATATATATATGTTACATTATTAAATCTTCCTCTGCGATGTTTCTCTGTTTTATGCTAAATTAACACCACAGTTTCACTAATTCCTTATTCCTTAATAATATCTATCGTTAATTCTATTAAATTCCCCTTAAATTCGTAATTTTTTTGCCCAATTTACTTAAATATAAAGCTTTTAATTATTCATAAATTATATCATAAGTTCTGATAATTTCTGTGAATTCGAATGTTTTTTCGAAAGCCATTTTTTTCCCTTTTCCCCTTTCCGAGTTTTCGTGCGTTGGTTTCTTTTTACTATAAAATGTGTCCGCTTAGATGTGTCAGAACTCTTTATTTTATCTTTCTCATTGGTCATGACGTAGATTGTACGCGTATTCCATATTCTCGCATTGGCTAGAGCGCGCGTTACGTCATGATTTGATATCTTTCCGCTTATTCACAAAAAGCCAGTGCAATCGTTCTTCAAGCAGATTTTGACTGAATTTCCATTAGCTAAACAATCCCCTGTGCGTTTCAATGACCATGTATTTCAAAGGATTAAGACTAAAATTTTGTTCGACGTATTTAGTAACAACTTGTGACAACTAACTCCTTAGAGATTGCACTGCCCCTTTAAAGTATGTATGGACTGCTTCCTTGGAGATTGTTAAATAAAAGCATGGAATTATTCACGGCCTTGTTTTTTTCATCTTGGAGAAACCACCACTATTTCAATTCATTTTGCCTTGTACAGCCACGACTCGACTGTATGTCCATAGTATTGGACTTCGAATGGCCGACTGACATAATGCTGCTTCCATCCAATCTCAATATTCCATCGTATCAATTTCGGGTGTTGTAGTACACAACCTCCCATTTCATCGACTTCAGCGAATTCTTACATATATATATATATATATTTGTGTTTGCTATCTTCGTTGAATTTTTACTGTAACTTTAATGGAATAAATGAGATGATATTCTAACTTGACTAATGTTTAAAAAAAAAAAGTTAAAATTTCAGTGCAAATTCACCTTGTTTAATAATTAAAATCTTAATAATTTTCTTAATAATTAAGAAAGGTCTAAATGTAAATATATTGCTTGAAGGTGCGTAAAAACATACATAAAACATTTAAAAGGACATCAAAGTCCTTTTAAAAATTCAAAACGTTTTCAACCGAATTACTCGGTCATCATCAGTGAAAAACTAATAGTTAAGTTGCGTTGTTGTCTCTTCGCGTTTTCTAGCTTGCCCCGAACAAACCATTTTACTTCAAGGGTGTGGAATATAAGATGGGATGGGAAAGGTCATTCAACATTTCAAAAATAAGTACAGGTTAATCAATCATGTATTAATTCATTCCAGACTGCGTGGATATCATATGATAATACATCGTTACAGAGTATTTCTTTTTTAGATATTATTTTCAGAGACTCTTATGATAGCTTCCAGGTGATTACTTGTGCGGAATATAATTTTGGATTTCAATGGATCCAAAATTATTTAATTAGTTCTTGCAAATTAAATTATCTATTAAGATTCCCAAAGATGAGCTTGTTACCAGCAATTGTTCGATAGCTATCATGTTAACATACATTACTACAAAAAAAAAAAAAAAAAAAAAAAAAAAAAAAAAACCTTTTGACATTATGATTTTTTGGCTTCATTGTTATCGGGGGTGGGGGAAGTCCAAAACCTCGAGAAATGTGATAAAAAGTGGGGTAAAAATAAATTGAACTGATTTAAAATTTTTGCTACATTTTGTATGATCATTACCATCCGCTAAAAAAGAAAAAGAAAAGAAGAGAAAATAGAAAGAAGAAAAAGACATTCCTCTAAAAACTATAAAATAAATTTTCTTGATATCCATGGTTTAATAATTAAATAATGCATGAAAATGTTAAATTAAATTCTAGCAAATAAAAAATATATATTATAAATCGTTAGCTGCAAGCAGCAAATTTTAATTTCGGGGTTTTAGAGTGAGACTGCTAAAAATAAAATTAATGAAAAATTTTAAGGTCGCGTAGTTTTAAAAAATTAGAAAATACTAAATATTGTTATTTTTGCTAAAATTTGAGACTGCAATAAGTAAAAACAAATGCCCTACCCATTCAATTAATACTTTTAGTTAAACTTCTGCTAAAAAATCAAGCATAATATGTTATAAATTACAAGTTTAAAATTCTTCCACTTCATTAATTGAGTATGTTAGACTGAGAGCAACATCTATTACTTTATAATATCTGTAATCTATTAATTAATTATATATTAATTATCTAATCTTATAATCCATAAGAATCGCTTATACAATACAGCAGTTCTTCAAGTTTTTAATACTTAATTAATTTTAAAGCAACTAATTAAAAATTCACGCATTTTTCTAATGAAACTTTCAAACTTTCAAATTATTTACCGTCGAAACTTTACGGGTACTATCTAGTGTATTATTATTTAAATTGTTTGAATGATATGTGTAAATAACGCATAAAATATCTTATATCATGAAGTATTGAACGGCTCAAATAAATGTAATAATAATAATAATTCATATGAAACTGTATGTCTGAAGTAAATAAATTTGTTTTTCCTGCATTAAAAGTCTTCTTTGGCCATGATACAATAACAATACTTTGCGTTTATATATTAAAAAAAAAAAATCCTATTTGCTAAATCGGTGTAGTAGAATAGTAGAATCTTTGTAGTAGAATTTTGCTGAATCAGTATTTATTGTGTTATTTAAAGAAGTTTTGTGATGGCCTCAAGATACTAGTTTCATTTTTACATTCATTATAAATATAAAACTAGATAGTACCCGTCAAGATTTGACGGTAAATAAGTTGAAAGTTCCTTTAGAAATATGGTTTTATTTTTAATTAGATGCATTTAAATTAATTAAGTATTGAAAATTTCATGAAATGTTATATTGTGTAAGCGATTCCTATAGATATAAGACGATAGATAGTGTTGTCAGTCCAGCTTACTCAACTAATGAAGTGAAATAATTTTAAAATTGTAATTTACACCCTATTATACATGAATTAATTTAGCAAGAATTTAACTAAAAATATTAATTGAATGATTTATTTTTACTTACTACAGTCTGAAAATAACAAAAAAAAAAAAATATATCAATATTTAGTATTTTCCATTTTTTTTTTAAATTACGCGACCTTTAAAAATTTTCATAAATTTTATTTTTATCAGCCTGGCTTTAATACCTGGATAAACCATGGATATCAAAGTGATTTCTTTTATAATTCTTATATGGATATTTTTGCTTCTTCCATTTTTATCTTCTTTTCTTTTCATTTTATTTTAAGGAGAATAATCATATACTTTTCTTAGTTACATAAACATTTCTTATTAATAATGGTCATACAAAATATAGCTAAAAGTTTAGATCACTTTATTTAATCGACAATTACATGCAAAATCTTTTAATTTAAATATTTATAATATAAAATAAGTAATTAAAAATATTGTTGGTTGTTAAATTTAATTTACCACACTCCCAATATTTAAAAAAAAAAAAAGAAATAACAATATATAGTGTTTTTTTTTAAAATTTATTTATTTATTATTACTTTTTTTAACTACATGATCTTTTAAAATTTTTATTAAATTAATTATTATCAGTCTGATTCTAAGACCCTGAATTTAAACTTTGCTGTTTGCAGCTAACGATTTATAACACATATTTTTTAATTACTTGAATTTATATTTTTCATTTTCACACATTGTTTAATTGTTAAATCATGGATATCAAGATAATTTAGAGTTCCTGTATGCATATTTTTCCTTCTTTTTGCTTTCTCTTCTTTTATATTTCCCTTTTTTACGCAGAATAATCACATACTTATCTTATTATGTATGACATCTTGATAATGGTCATACCAAATATAATAAAAATTGTAGACCAATTCAATTTATTTTATCGATAATTACATGCACGATCTTTTAATTTAAATACTTTTAATATAAATTTAGTAATTAAAACAAAATATTCCTGGGTGTTAAATTTTATTTAATTCTGAAGTATTGTAATTTTTAAAAAATACGAATTATATAACTTTTCCTCCTGAATTAAATATGGCATTATTAAAATGAATTATTGCCAAGAAAAATCCTTCTGGCCGGAGTGAGTTTCGAACCGACACGATGATCGAAGCAGAGAAGTACCACGCCTAATACCACTCGGCCACCCCTTTCTTGTTCGAGCGTACTCTAGAACTGGATAGGTTCTAGATTTAATTTTACGCAGGCGCAAATGGGTCATTTTCGTGGGAAAAGTGGATTTGACGAAAATATCTTTTCGTTTTAATATATAAGATTTTAAATTTAAGGATTCCTTTATGAAACACATTGTATGAGTATGTTGAGACACACAGATACAGTGGTGGCCAAAAGTTTGGACATTTTTTGAAAGTTTCATGTTTTCAACTTTGTGTGCTTGCAGAATATATTAATTTTCACTTAAATACAAACGTTTATATATCAAATTGAAGATAACTTAATGTAGAATTTAATAATAAAAACTGTACTACAATATCTGTATTACAAAAAAAGTTATGCTCATTTTAGTAGAACAAACAAACACAAATCGTTTTGAATAAGGACGTGTTTTGCAATAAAAGCGTACTAGCCAATCACAGACACTGTTCTGAGGACCAATCAAATGTCTGTAACTATAGTTTAGGTTATTTGGATGGTAAAATAGTTATTGTTCTGGAAATATTTTGCGGAATGATGCATACTAGTACAATTAAATAGAGTATTGCTGTTTTTGAATATTTAAAGTCATTTTTTTAAATTAAACTAATTTTAAACAATGTCATCAACAAAAAGAACTAATTGGACATCTACAAAAAGAAGCCGAATTGTCATTTTGAGAGAAAATGGCCTCTCTTATGCTGAAATTGCAAGACAAGTTGGTGGTTCAGTGACGTGTTCTGGTGTACGGAAGTTCTGTTTACGTTATGAAAAAACGAAATCAGTGGAAAATAAGGCCAAATCAGGCCGAAAAAATGCACAAGTGCTACTGCCGATAGAAAAATTAAACGGCTATGCCTTCAAGATAGAAAAATTTCATCAGATGCCATTAGATGTGAAATGAATGCAGCGGGTATTGCAGTAAGTTCCAGAACAATAAGAAAAAGGTTATCAGGATTTGGACTACAAGCTAGAATTCCAAGGAAAACACCATATTTATATCAAAAGCAACGCGAAAAACGAGCTAAGTGGGCAAAAGAACACATTAAATGGTCAGAAAATCAATGGAAGCAAGTAATCTGGAGCGATGAGAGTAAAATATCGCCCTTTGGTAGTGATGGTAGAAAATACATGAGACGTAGAGTAGGAGAAGCACTTCATCCTGATTGCATTGAAGCAACTACAAAAAACCCAACAAATGTCATGATTTGGGCATATATGTCTGCAGATGGTGTGGGCCGAATTCAAGTGACTGATGGCATCCTGAATGCCAAAAACTACATCGAAACTGTCCTGGAACCAAAATTGATACCTTCTATCAGGGATCTCTTCTCCAACAATGTACCATTTATTTTTCAGCAGGCTTCAGCTCCATGCCACACAGCAAAAGTATGCAAAGCATGGTTTCAAAATAAAGGCATAGATATATTACCATGGCCGGGAAACAGCCCTGATCTCAATCCAATTGAAAATTTGTGGCGACGTTTGAAAATTCTTGTACGAAAAAAACGTCCATCCAATAAAAGACAACTTATTGAAGCTATAATTGATTCTTGGCACCATGTGATTACGGAAGATGAACTCCAAACACTCTTTTACTCGATGAAAAGACGCTGTGAAGATGCCTTAAAAAATAAGGGTTATCCTACTAAGTATTGATTGTGTAAGTATCACTTTAAAAAAATGCAAATCTAAGATAGATCTTATTATTAGTGGCATAACTTTTTTTGTAATATAGATATTGTAATACTGTTTTTATTATTAAATTTTACATTAAATTACCTTCAATTTGATATATAAACGTTTGTATTTAAGTGAAAATTAATACATTCTACAAGCACACAAAGTTGAAAAACATGAAACTTTCAAAAAATGTCCACACTTTGGGCCACCACTGTATATTAGTAGCAAGCATATCGTATCATATCCATGTTAATCTACAAAATATTAATATATCTGCATTTTTACTTTCCGTGTACGTAATATTGTAAGGAAAGCACTGTAATCATGATGAAAAACCGATTATGATATATTAGTATATTTTTTACATTTTGAGATTATCGGAATTCGTTTTTGATATTTTTACGATTCTATATGTATGTATGTATGTATGCGTGCATGTTTTTTTCCCTGGTTTTAGAGTCCACTTTTGGTGTTTTTTTTATAATGTCGCTATGTATGTAGGGGAAATTAGGGTAAAACCAGGTACCTAACAGTTTTCCTTCGTTGAAAAAGTCTAGAAGGGCGAGGAAATCGGAACACCCTACAAAAGTGTGTGGGGACATCTGGGTAATTGAAAAACCACTCATGTTGCCACAGGGAAATTCTTCTTTACTTGGAGAAAAGGCGTTTTCTAGGACCATCTGAAACAGCTCCGAATTTTGTTGGCAGGGTAAAGCCAGGTACTGATCACAAATTCAGTTTTTACACTTCCACTAACAAAAAGCTTCATAGAAATAAATTTTTTAATGAAACTTTGAAACATATATACATTTTTAAGGTTATTATCTTATTCTTTTCAGGGTTTCAAGCAATTTTTAATAGTGTCATGTAATGATTTTCTCAGCTTTTACTTTTCGTATCCTCTGCACTCCTCATGTGTTCACTCTTTTCAGACTGAACATTTAATTCATCCCTCACCTCTCACCACCTGTTAAATGGAAGAACAAATCGTTGCAAAATTCAATGCAAAACCATGGGTACCCGTTTTTGCCCCAACAGACGACCAAAAATCAACGTGTCATTTTCCTGGTTATAGCTGGACGCACACAGGTATTAAAATATCGTGTGTAAGCTATAAAAATCAGTGGATTACTTACCTAAACCAATCCACCAAGCTAGATTTATTTGAAGAGCAGAAAAGACGTCGAAAGATTAAAACGTTTCAGGTGAATTTCTTTTTAACTCAATTATTCAATTAATTATTGTTATTATTCATGCTCAGCTTGATACAACAGTCATATTTCACTAGAACATAACTCAATGTAGTAAAAAAAGATTCTAAAAAAGAAAATAAATGGAGTGAGTATTATTAATCTGATAAAAACATAGAGACATTTAAGTATTGTTTGTTGTTGAAAAACAATGGCGAAATATCTATTTTTAAATCCAATTAAAACTCCCAATAGCGTGGCTATATAAATTCAATTTCAATATTTATTTTAATTTAGGCTAAATGAAAATTCACTCATATTTTTAGAAAAAAGTTTGAGCTTTATGAAGGAAAGTAACCTTCTTTTAACACATTCCAACATAGTTGAAAAGTGTTTATGAATTCGGTTTTTCTGTCTGTCTGCCGTCTTCCTGTTCGTGCTCTATCTCACGTAAATATTGATCTATGTTATTGAAGTTTACTATGGCATATCTGGTATTGAAAATGAAGTGTGTAGTGTTTATATTTCATTTACAGGGACACTTAAAAGAATTTCGTTACATTATGGTATGTGGAGAAAAATTGTTTGCCGTGTATTTTAATGATATTGCACTATTTCAAACACATTGAAACGAATATATATCACTGAGGTGCACTACAAGAGGCTTACTATAGAATAGGGTGTGCATAGCATTCATCGTTCATTTACAGGGACACACAAAAGAATTCGGTTACAGTACTGTCTTAATTGCCCGAAGTACGTTTTCCGTCGTGGTACGCGTTTTTAAATTTAACTAATTTTTTGCATATCACTGTGTGAGTATAAATTCTATAGATCCTATACAGGGCAGCACAAAAGATCTCGAGAACATTTCCGTTTATTGACGGAAATTGCCGAAGGGGAATTTTCAACTGTGCTATGCGTTTTCTAACTGAACTAAATTTTAGTATACTATGTAGTATGTATACAAATCTATATACAGAGGGCTGCGCAAAATAATTCGGATATTTTATGGACTATTCATTGTAATTCATGAATTTGGGTTTTCAGATGTGTTATGTGTTTCAGTTTCCTAAATTGCTTATTAAGAATTTATCTTTTACCTCATTAAACAATGGAGTTTTGTTAAAGTATTTTGTAAGTGTTGGAAAGTGTTTCATAATGTATGCGTGATGCGCGATTTTTCGTTCTTGTTTAAATATGAGGTCATTTTCACAAATGGAAACATTTAAACTCTGTAAGATTAGGATATAAATTTTTATTTATTTTTGTACTGCTGTTTATTTTAATTCATAGTATTCTGTAGCATGTTTGGAAAATCAAGTAGAATTACTTTTTTTTTTTTTTTTTTTTTTTTTTTTTTTTTTTTTAATAAAAACAATTTTAGTAAAATACAAAATTTTATTTTCGATTATTTACTGAGATAGTTTATAAGATTTTTTTTTTTTTTTTTTGTAAGTCTACTAATCTGAAACAACCAGAAACAATTCTATTAGGATTTTTTTTTTTTTTTTAATTAGGTCAGATAGTTTGATATGGTAGCGAAGATAAATATACAGGGTGTCCTTAATTAAACGACCCTGTTTTAAAGTTATCTATAGACGAAACCATTGTTCAGAAAGTTGTGAAATTATGTGGGTAACATAATGGAGAGATGGGAATTTGTTTAAGCGAAAAAACTTAGTTCAAAATTTTGCCGCCCGAGGGCTTTTTTTAAAAAATGAATTACACATTTACCATACATTTACGATTGTTTACAAATTTTATTACAACAAAACATGTTCCATATGACGGCCATCATTTTCAGTTATCATCTGGAATCGTAAGATAGCACGTTCCACAGTTGACCGCAGTGTGTTCTGGGAAATACTACGAACCTGATTTAAAAAAAAAAAGTTTTGTTGGACATGTTTTGTTGTAATAAAATTTATATGCTAATTGTGCAATTCATTAAAAAACGCCCTCTGCCGGTGAAATTTTGAACTACTTTTTTCGCTCAAACAAATTCGCATCCCTTAATAATATTCTCCACAAAATTTCGCAACTTTCTGAACATTAGTTTCGTCTATAGACAACTTTAAAATAGAGTTGTTTAATTATGGACATCCTGTACTTGTATGCACATAAAGCAAACTTTTGTTAACATGTTATACAATAACCATACAAAAATTTCCTTTTAAAAAATTGAACGGGTGATTGGAAAAAGTATAACATTCCATTAGATATAACTGCTGAAGAAACACATACACGCACACAAAATATATTTATGTAAAAAAAACCCTTACCAATTTTAAAGAAATGTTCACCATTATTCGATTGCAGGTTTAATCGTTGAGGTTTCATTCTATAAATTTCAAAGAAAACTACTGATTAATTAATAAGCTATTATTAAATAAACTATCTCAGTTTATTTTTCTTATTTTTGGAATGTTATAATTTTTGCACTTCCTTGTTCAATTAATTTTCATATCTTATAGACAAATTTTTCTACATATCAGTTTTGTTTTTCAAGTACTTATTTTATATTATAAATGTGTTTATTAATTAAATAAAAAAATATATTTATGAAAGAGGGTAAGTAAATAAAAAAATATTTAAATATTTTCAATACATTTTTGTTTTTTAAAGAAATTTTAAGATTCGTTTTAAAGTTTTCACTAAACACAAAATTTCTCACAAAAATTAACCGAACTCCATTTTCTTTATTTATTTTACGCCAAAATCTTTTTCAATAAAGTCTCATTTACTCAAAAAAAATTCTTTCAAGTTTCTTCTTTCTCGTTAATTCAAAGTTTCACAAACGTCATCATTTAAGGGAAGTAAATTAATGATCTCTCTGATCCACCCCTTTCAAATCGTCTTTGCATAGACGTAAAAAAAAAAAAAAAAAAAAAATGAAATAATGATTGACTTACCCTGCAATCATACGAACTCTGAAAATTGAAAAGAAGTTTAAAGTTCTCAGATATTGAAGTTCAAATGAGAAAAAAAAAAGTATTAGTGAAACATAAGAATTATTGAAATTTATGAATATGAAAATATGAATATTCATTTAACATCTATGTTGAAAATATTATGTAAAAATCATCAGTTTTTATAATTATATTTATTTCAGTAGCACTGAACTCTTTTTAAATGATTAATCTTTCTTCTTCGATAAACTAATGTTCGACGATATATTTCTAAAACGACGTCGTTTCTATTTCTAAAACTTAGCATTTCTTTGAAGAAGTCTCATTAAAAAAATATAAAAATTACCATTTTAAATAAATATGCATTAATAATAATAATAACATTAATAATAATAATTATATATGTATTACAAAATTTAAAATTCCACACCCTATTAAATTTATTGTATTAAAAAATAGAAAAAAAATGTATAAAATTCCTTTTATTAATATTTTATTTACAACCCTAGAGTTTATTAAAATATTCCCTTTCTTAAAAATATTCTATTACTGTCCATATTTAAAACTTTTTTTATCCTAATCTACTTAAATTCACTTTTTATTTCTCGACAAATAAGATGTAAAATTCACCTTTCTTAAGAATATTTCTTCTTAAAAAACCTATTTTCTTAAATTCTTTATTATATTAAATATTTCCTATTTATTCCCGCATTTAAATCTCTTTTATTTATTTTAATCTGTGTAAATTCACCATTTACCCTTTCGTAATATTCTAAAAAAATAATTCTTTTAAATTGTTTTCAATACGCAAAAACCGAAACGTATTCTTTCAGTTTCCTGCGTTTTTTAAATTTCGATAATTTTCTAGAAAATTCTTTTCCCACTAAAAGCCTCAGAGAGACGTATTGCTTCAATATTAATTCACCGATAAAAAGAAGTACGCGGCTACAATTGAACATGGATTGGTTAAAATAGGTCACGTGTTACGAAATTCTGCTTGCGCATTCTTCGCTTAAAACGAAGTGACAGACGCAGAGAGAAGGGATTTGTGTCGTCGAAATGAGTGTTAAAAATAAAACGCTGCTGGATTTGGCCATCAAATTGGTGTCTAATATAAAATGATGCTGTTCTTTAAGATGGAGATTTGTTAATATTATCGTTATGCAAAGAGAGCATTTCCCCGGAATCTAAAGATGATTGTGTTTAAATAAATGGATTGGAATGCCAATCGTGTTTCTTTTTTTTCCTGCTATCTAAATTTATACATGGCTGCTGTTGCGTAAACTTCGAGTACGACTGCATTAAATTTGGAGATGTTTGCCATATTTTTACTTCGGCTGCTGAATGGAGCTAAAAGAAATAATAGAATGCAACACACACATATATATAAATATAATATAAATTAATTATATAAATATAATACCTATTAAATCAAAATATGACAAACAAGTTCTTCCAATAAAATCTGACCAAATCTCTAATTTAAAGATGGCAATTAATTAATTTATATATAGAATTCCTTTAAGTTAAATAAATAGCTAACAAATTCAAACAACAAAATGACCGGGATAATACATTACATAACAGTTACAGATGGAAGAAAATACAAAACATCATTAATTAAATAAAACCTACTATGAAATTTAATGAAATATTATTCAAAAACATATTAAGTGATAAATGATACCAGATAAATTGAAATAAATATAATGTAATCATATATTGGAACAAAAAATGGTATTTGGATAGCAAATGATCATGAAAATGTGAAATACCAATGAGACACGTGTATGTGTAATCATCAGCCGGCAGAACACCACATGTCGCAGATAAAATGCATTTAAAAAATGCAATAACAAGTTTATTATATTATTGATCATATCATTTTGACTTAATGTAATCTGAATGGGATATTGAGTATGTAAGGATGTGATATTAGAGTCACTGCAATAAAAATAACTATATCATCTATATATCGGTAGTAAAAATAATTTATTTTTTATAATAGATTATAGATAGCTGCACTATGTGCACGAAATATATTTTCTACAAGCAATTTCATTCCTATGTAGAGGTTAGCATTGAACTTATAACGTTGTTTTAATTTACAGTAGGATTTGAATTATATAATTTTTCCCTACAAATTCAAAGTCTTCAAATTATGTCTGGTTTTCTTATTGGGTATTAAGTTTTAATTGATAATTATTATTAATTTTTTAAGTATTTTAACAATTTAATTAATGTCTTAAATGTATTACATTTTAACTGTAACGGCTGTTTTCAAACACCTTGATGTTCCATAGTTCCAATGCCTGTTTTGGCATGTTGCTTGGAGTGCGATTGTTGTATGCTTCTAACAGGTTGCGTGGAATGTCAGTACTATAGGTTTTGGATTAATTTTGCTTGTGTTTCCTAATTGTTTTCGTTTTTCAATGTATTATACCGGTAGATATAGACTTTTATCGGCAAATTTGCCAATCTATCATATGAAGTTAAGCATTTTTTTCTGCGACATGTAGTGTTCTGCCTCCTGTTGATTACATACACTTGTCGCATTGGTATTTCACATTTTCATCATCATTTGTCACTCTAATTCCATTTTTTGTTTCCATATATGATTAGATTATATTTATTTAAATTTTTCTGGCATCATTTACCATTTAATATGTTTTTGAATCATAAATTTCATAGTCGGTTTTATTTAATTAATGATGCTTTGTATTTTTTCCCTTCTGTAATTATTATGTAATACATTACTATATGTCATCTCTAAATTGAAGCTTTGGTTTTGTTGCTCGAATTTGTCAGCTATTTTTTAATTTAAAGGTATTCTGTATATAAATTAATTACTTGCCTTCTATAAATTAGAGATTTGGTCAGATTTTGTTGGAAGAACTTGTTTGTTGTACTTTGATTTCAAAGTATTAATATTTATTTATCATTCTATAATATCCGGCTGCCTTGAGCTAAATGGTATGGAATATATCTTTTTCAATAAATCTTTGATTATTTTTGACGGAGAAACCTTTTAATCATGACTAATCTCCACGTGTTGTGAACGATAAGGAAAACCGCATCGAATATTACTCAGTGACTAACAAGTATCTTTATAAACATTTCAGCGAAAAAACACTAACTGTTAAAATCAGAATCCAATTAACTCTTGTATCTCGAATGAAAACTGTAGATGTGATCTAAATTGAATGTATCCAGATGGACTTATGTTGAAACTAACAACTCAGGAAAAGTGCAGATTGCCCTTTCAACCTTGAACTGTTTTCGCGCGCGTGTGCACATCTTTCTTCAGTATGTAAAATGTAACTGCACCGTCAAGTTGTGTCTGTGTGAATGTAGTAAAATGTATCTTAATTTTAATGTAAAAGTAGAGTACATTTACATAGCTTCTACGCTTATTGTAATCAAGAATACATAATGTTAAAACGGTATGGATCTTCCTTTACAACATGAATCAGTGTTTCACTACTAATATAAATTCATTTATCTCCCAAATAGTGCTCCGACAAGGACGCGATAAGGATAAATCAAAAGTCTCTCAAGAATAATATGATAGCCGATTGCGACCATAAATATCACATTGTGGATTATTCTTCGCGCGATGGCAAATTTCAGGTAAGCCGAATGAACTTTTTATTATTATCAAAGCGGAAAGTTAAAGTATCAAAAGTGATCTAACAATTTATAAGTAAAGAAAATTATCGTGCTACCGAAGGTTCTAACAATTTTCATTGCATTTTACATTTGATACCTTACTTTATAGCCCATTTTGGCTCCTTTTTGGGTTTGATTAACTTCTATTATATATATATATATATATATATATATATATATATATATATATATATATATGTATATATATATATATATATACATATATATATATATATGGTTTCATCTTTATTTAACTTTCAAATAGTACTAGTTAAGTGTGAATATAGTTTACGGCTTGAAATTCGAACTTTGCCTGTGCACTGCTGTGGGCAATGATACGGAAAGTATATTTTAAAATAGCATATTATTTTTTCATATACTTCTAATCCATGTTTTCATTTTTTGCCTGAAAAATTTTAAAAATCGATTCAAAGATTTTACTAAACATAAAATGTCTTACAAATATTATGTAATCAATTTTTTCGTCATGTTTTTTAAGGCAAATTCTTTTCGACGGCTTTTCAAGAGCCTCATTTGCTCAAAAATATTTCTTTAAAGTTTTCTCTTTCTCATTAATTTAAAGTTTCTCAATCTTCTTGTCATCCTTCAGGGGAAGTAAATGGATGATTTTCCTGATCCACCCCTTTCAGGTATTCTTTGCAAGGACGCGATATAAATAAAATAAAAATAAAACAATGATTGATTTATCCTGCAATCATGCGAATTATGAGATTTTAAAAGCTGCTTAAGAAGTTTAAGGCTCTTAGTTATTAAACTTTAAATGCGAAAAAATTACAGTATGGGCGAAACACAAGAAGGGTAAATAATTACTGTAAATTATGAATACGTAATTATAAATATTCACTTTATAGTTATGTTGAAATATTTTTAATAACTTATATGATCCAAATTGTTCATATTAAAACAAAATTAATTACATTTACTCTAGTGCTGATGAATTTTTTCTGTTTTCATTAAAATAAAATTTTTGCGCTATAAACATGTACACTATAAACATAAAAACTTTCCTCTACTGGATAGTAATTATAAAAAAATCATTGATAAAAAAGCAGTTTTTTTTATTAAAACAATTGCGCTTATACGCAATAATGAAGGCCTAAAAAGACGTATTATTTCAAGACTATAAGGAAGTTGATCTAAGTTGGAAAACATAGCGAATATTAGAGAATGCTGCTGTTTTCCGTAATCGGCAGGATCTATCTATCTTCTTGTTGTTCATAATATATTTTATATAGATTGATTTCCAATGTTAAAAGTTTTCAGCTAATATTGAATACAAATATACATACATATTGATTAAAAATAAAATTTGTGCACAAATTTTGCAAATTTTATTAAGAAAAAAGAAAGAAAATGCTTATGAGCAAGAAAAAGGTTTTAAATTTAATTCTTTCAAAACTTTAAAATTCATAAAATTACAAGCACTATTATTTTTTAAACTTTACAAGTTTATCAACTTTTTAGCAGCCCATAAACGTTTTAAATGAAAAAGATGAGATTGCCTCGAATTGAAAGCGTTTGGTCCCTTATTTGTGAGTCAAAGAAAATATGTTTATACAATAAAGAAAAGTGTCACAATAAACTTTATTCTTAATGTTTTATTACGATAATTAATATAATCATGAAATAATTCTAAATTAGATTAGGAACTGATTCTAATCGTCAATTTATTTGTAATTCACAAATTTATTGACATTAGTTTTACACATATTCCGATTAAAAAAAATCTCATTTATCAATTATCTCGCAAAGTTTTGAAAAGTTTCCGAACTGATAAATGACTTATGTCCTGATAAAGCGCGAACTTTATGTAATTTTAATTAAAAAAGCCTTTGCCTCTACCGGGAGGAAAAGGGTTGCTTCCCAATTCCTTGTTTTTAAGAAGTCAGCTAAGTTCATAAAAAAAAGACTTGAGTACTTTAACTTTTGCTTCAACTTGCGTACTTTACCAAACACACGATGCTAAAATGTGTGGAACCTGATTAGAAGATTCCCAATAATAAATTTGGATGGGAATAAAAAAAAAAAAAAAATAGTAGGTATCGACAGGCTGGCTCTATTTACGGCGATCTATTTTTGTCGCCAAATTTGGTGATATTTCACCAAGTATCGCCAAGCTTGGCTAAAATTTGACGCTGGCTGATATGACTATGTAGTTTTAAGCATTCGAGAATTGGAACAATGGTTACAAAAACGAAGGAAAATGTGCGAAAAACCACATTTACTAAAACTCATAAATTCAACCAATTTCTGCAGAAATCCCTTATCTGTTGTATTGTATAAAATGTTAGTCCTAGCTTCATATTGCTATATTTCAGACATATTTTAAGATAGAGGCGAAACATAAATATGATCCAGAATCCTTGTATTAAGGCCGAACACTCAAGAGAAAAAACCCTTTGAATTTCTAATTTTTTTGTACACCTTTTTGAATTTGAAATCTTTAAGTAGCCACCATTTTGAAACAAGATGGCGAATGAAGCCGGTCAACGAACTGTCCCTGTACACACATGCTTATCACATGCAAATCGGTTCATAAATGCGAGTATTACCGCATGACAAAAATCACACAAACACACACATATATATACACTATATGGCCATTAGTGACCGGCAACTTTCAATTTTAGACATTTTGTCGAATATTTAAAAATATACTTGTCAGATTCTTCTTTTAGGATCCAAAAGAACAGGTTTGACTTCATATTTATCATTGTTGATTTGATAAAGAGGACAAATAGGGGACCAAAAAAAATTAAAGAAAAAAATAATACTTGGGATCACTCTGTAAAATAAAATGCACCAAATGATCTATCGCTACAGAATGTACATAGGCAGACATTGTACAATATGTGTATTCATTTGTGTAAGAAAAGCATGTATAGTAATAGAAATAAAGCGATTTTTTTTTTAAATTAAAAAAATTCTTGCATGTTTTTTGCTTATAACATACAGGGTTATTAACCAAATTTAACGCCAGTTTAAGAAAAATTGACAAAATGTAGTAGAAACAATATAGTGTCAATGGAATATAAATATATTAAATATTTAAAGAAATATGGACAGTTGTATAGAATAATTTTTATCTGCGCATGCGCGAACGATAACAAGGAACTTTTTGCATAATTTAATAGTCAACTCTATGGAGCAATTTATTAAAAAAAATCAGTAAAAATCGTAAAAATTAAAAGAGATATCGACGTTAGAGTGAGCTGTTTTTTAGTTTCTCACTAAAACTCGCTGAATGATAAGGGATTTTCCACAAATTGTCATTTTTTATTTTATACTATTTTCCAATTTTTAATGATACTTTAGTTCTCTTTGAAAAACTACCCTAACGAGCTTATTCGAACAAAAAAAGAATTATCAAAATCAAAGGATCCATTCCAAAAGTATTATAACCTGGCGCAATAAAGTTTTCCAAGGCGAACTAAAGTATCAATAAAAAATGAAATATAGTATAAAAATTAAACATGACAATTTGTGGACAATCCCTTATCATTTAGCGAGCTTTAGTGAGGAACTAAAAAACAGCTCACTCTAACGCGGATATCTCTCTGAATTTTTACGATATTTGACTGATTTTTTTTAATAAGTTGCTCCATAGAGTTGACTATTAAATTATGCAAAATGTTCCTTTTTATCGTTAGCGCAGGCGCAGATAAAAAATATTTTATACAACTGCCCATATTTCCTTAAATATTTAATATATTTACATTTCAATTGCACTATATTGTTTCTACTATATTTTGTCAATTTTTCTGAAACTGACGTTAAATTTGGTTAAAAACCCTGTATGTTATAAGCAAAAAACATGCAAGAATTTTTTTATATTTTAAAAAAAATCGCTATATCTCTATTAATATACACGCTATTCTTACACAAATGTATACACATATTGTACAATGTCTGCCTATGTATATTCTGTAGCGATAGATCAATTCGTGCATTTTATTTTACAGGGTGATCCCAAGTATTATTTTTTTTCTTTAATTTTTTTGGCCCCCTAATTATACTCCTTATCAAATCGACGTTGATAAATATGAAGTCAAACCTGTTCTTTTTAATTCTAAAATTCCAGAAGAATCTGACAAGTACATTTTTAACTATTCCACAAAATGTCTAAAATTGAAAGTTGCCGGTCATTAATGGCCATATAGTGTATATATATGTGAATAATAACAAACAAAAATCAATAATAACAAACAATAAATAATCGACTATATAAGAACCCATAATTATAATAAAATACAAAGAAATATATCCAAAAATGTGAGATTCTCAAAATGAAATAAATAGAAAAAATAAAGTTATATGAAGAAAAAATCCAATGTGCATACGGCGAAAAAATGGCAAGAAGCAAATTGAAACTTATATCGTGGAACACTTTATCAAGGGCAATATTCCACGAAAAAGTAAAATGTAATAGATTTCAGTTATATATATATACACATATATATACAAGGTGTCCAAAAAGTCTGGGAACGGTCGAATAACTCGAGAAATATACATCGGATTGAAAACCAGAAAATATGTGTTTAATAGTTTTGAAAAATCTATTTAGGGATATCAAAGTTGCACCCCTCCCCCCCCCCAACTCGGCCCCTTTCTAGTTTTACAGTTTCAAATTTAGACTCTTGAAAAACAAAATTAATTATTAATTTTATTTTGACAATCTAAAGCATTGATTAAACCTTACCAATAAAATATTAGTGAATAGACTAATCAATATAATTTAACTTTAACAATTTCCTTTTTACTTGTACTAAGGCCAGATTAAAAAAATATATGTAATGCTTAATTCTTATGCGTTACTTTTTTTGTCTACATTTTGACAAATCACAAACAGCTAAACAAGAGATAGAAAAGGTTTAAGAAAAAAAAACTTATATATTCTTTGATAAATTATACTAATATTTATATTTACTTATAACTCTGTCTTCATTATATTGGTGGATAAATAATATTATTGATCTATCCATAAATACTCCATTAAGGTTAACATTTCGTGTTTGCATATGAATTGTGAATATATTCACTTCGATTTATTGGTCTCTTAATAAGACTTCTTTTCTGCTATTTTCTAATTCAAATAAATCAACAGCTATCGCAGGATCTTTGTAATTATACGGTTTATTCCCAAATTTTGAAAATATAAAATACAAAATCACAGGTTTTGTTTAACTATGCAATAATATATTTGTATACCGTATCATATTTTTCAATCCTTAATAAGTAGACGATGGTAGGCCGAAGTACAGGTACCGGTTTTAATTTAGAATATACATTACTAATAACTATTCACATACATCTAACCATCTACAATGCACAGTTAAGCTTCAAGATTTGATTTTCAAATTATAATAGTTTAATTTAAATTTTTATTATTTTTATTATTTTAATTTAATTTTAGTTTTATTCTTTTTTCCGGTAAGAGTTTCACAATATATTTTCAGCATAAAAAATTAGACAAATATAAATGCATTTTCCCTTTTCTTTTATTTTCGTTCACTTTCTAGTGTAAAGATTGTTTTCAGTGTTTCAGGAAATATCAAATTCACTACACTGTGTTATACGAAAGCAATATATTTATTATTTTTATATGAATTTAAGTGATTTTACGCTTCTAAATAAACCCTGTTCAGAAATTTACTAATTAACGAAGCTAGAACGGTTACTTACAGGTTACGTGTTTTAGTTTCGAGACTGCATAGATGTTACATAGTATGTTAATCTATACCCTGGAGATATATCGTTGAAAGTCGAAACGTTGGTTGTCTGAAATATAATATATAATGTAAAGCTTTTTAATGCAATATATACCAATGCTCTTTTCAATTAAACCTTTACGTCTAGTGCATTTTAAGAGAAAATAATTTCAAATACCTGAAAACCAGCTCCAAAATACGCTGCTTAGAAAATTTATAAAAGGAAATAAGTTCATAAACATGTTAAGGAAAATCTTTTTAAGGAAATCCCGATTTCAAAACATCCTGGAAAATTCGGGAGAAAAAAAAATATTTATTTTTGTAAAATAGATAACCTATAAAGTATATTCTACATCAGTGGTTTCCAACATTTTTTTAACCACACCCCACCTAAGAATATCTAAAATTATGTTGCCTTCTCCTCACCTTTCGCTTTAATTGACATATAATTTTTATTATAAAAAAAAAACTCTCACATTTGACATTAAATTTAAAGGCATTGGTACATGTATTATAATTGATTATAGTACTTAATTAAGAACATGTGGAAAATTTTTGGACACTAACATATCTCTATGAATAACACAATACACAAAAAGCATTTCTGGATTATCATCTTTATTAATTTTAAATAGCCCTTTTTCTTTCCCTCCATAATACACTTTCCTGTTAGCGGGTTTTCCCTTTTCTTTTATTTCTAATTGACGGCCGAGTATAAACTGATTTTAAAATTGAAAATTTATGTCATAATGTATACTTTTATACTGTTTATGACGACTGCACCAAAGCCATAAGAATTTCACCAATTTTCTTCTGTGATGTCCACTTTGATATTATTAATTTCATGAGATTGGTACTACCTCGTTTGATAGTCAAATTTGATCTCGTTTGATTTCAAATATTTTCAAGTTAAATGTGTTCAAGACAGTCAGTTTTAGATATAGCTTTAACCCCTTCGTGACGAGCGTCTTTTACGGAAGTTTTAATCTTTTACTACCGGTTTTTCAAAATAGAAATTTTCGCCTAATTGAATCGCAGAAATGCTGTCATTAAATAAGGCAAAGCTTACAATAAAAATTAACTGGTGGGAATAATCGAGGATTCTGAGCATCTTATACGTCACGTATACGTGTCGCTCGTCCCCAAGGGGTTAAGTAGTTTTATGTGTAAAAAATTCTTCGTGTAACACATTGCACAGCAAATAGGATTACAGGTGTCATTCAGTAAATAGTAAACGAAAAATTATACGAAAATTTTAAATAGATTCAAAACCAGAAAAATTATGAAAGTTTATTTATAAATATTAGCGTTACGAACAAAATGACCAAATAATTGGTGTCGGTTAAGGGGATTCCGTGTTGCAGACAACTTTACGCCCAGTCTATATGTGAGTAGAGTGTCTTGTATTAAATTGAGCCGTTGGGAAAAGTTAAGATGTAGAATTAACTACAAGATAAAAGAACAATTAGCGCTTCATATTTAAATATTTTATAATTATATGTATTTTTTCAATATAATGATTCCGGTTACTATTGTATTTGGAACGAAAAAAAAAACCCCTTAGAGAATCTGTTAATAACCATTCTGCAATTGTCCCCCCTTAAAAATCAATTTGCGCTCCTATGAGCGTACGCCTCATGTTGGGCACGGCTCTAGATGCTAGCCATTGTCAGAAAATCACTTTTGTTTTCACCATTCTCCTTATCTGAGAAGGTGAAAAAAATTGTGATTTGTCGATCTTGGCTATTAGAAGGCTTACTGGAAGCGTTAGGTCAGTCTCTACAGTACGAGTAACTTGACTGGAAACATTTCTTGAAAAAAATTAATGGAACTCCGTAGTTTGGACATTGCTACCATCCAATAATTACATCACATTTTAATATGTTAAAAGAGAAAGAGAGAGAACCAAAGAAATATTATCTGTCTATTTTCTTAAATATAGATAGGATTATATATATATATATATATATATATATATATATATATTAGAAATGTAATCCATATTTTTATGCATGTATTCATTACGTATGGAGTTATTAATTTATTTTATTCTTTATAAAAAATAAACATAAGAAAAAAAACACGAAATAACGCACTGTGAAAACATCTCTTGTCAAGTTTAGGTTAAATTTGTTCTGAATTTGAGTTTGGAGAGAGAAAAAGAGAGAGGGGGGGGGGGTGGAGGGTCAGTTCATGAGCCTTTCCCTTACGGCCAGTTGTCAGTATGAATATTTTCCTTTATATTCCAAAGTTTAAAAAATAAACAACATTTTTTGTAATTCTCCATGTTTGAAAAAAGAAATATATATAAAAGATTATATTATTAAAAAGAAAATTTTCATCATCCAAGAAATAAAACTATTTGTATTAACACTATTTATAAACTATCTGTATTCTTTCAAAGACTAAATCTTTAAATACAATTTTTAATGAACTACTGTAGAAATATTTTTGTAGCTATCATAAAAATAATACATGACGAATATGGCATCATAATTTGAGATGGATGATATTTCCTGTAACTCAATTTTTCAGAAAGACAAGAACTTCCGAATAACTTCACCCTAATTGAAAATCTATACAGGAATCACGGATTTCATCTTCTCAAAAAGACATTTGGAATGCAAATGCGTTTTGAATGCGGAATTTTCTTTTAGAATTCTAAAGTAAAGGTTTCTTTCACAAATCAATAAGATTGAATGAAAAAATATGAATGATTTTTTTCATATGCTAATTCTTGAAACATTGTGAAGAGCGTCGTTATATTGTTGGTGCAGGTTAATTTTAATCCCCAATTGCAAAAAAATTCTCCCAGAAGTGTCTGAAAATGAAATTTTGGTTTTATAATTTATTTAAAAGGTTTTTTTTTAATTTATATTCAAATATATTTGTTTGTAAATTCTGCTGAATTTTCAACAGCAGCAGAATTGCTTTGCCCATGAAAGGGTTAAATTCAAGTATGGAAAGGAAGTACACAGTAACATGGGTATAGGTTAACGTAAATTTTGCCGACAAATTTTATTTTTTATTTGGTTAATTTATATTGGTGTTTAAGAAAGCATGGGCGCATTCGAAACAGATTGTGTTCCAAGAACGTACGCCAATGTACTACTTAAGTAGATATTTATAGAAAATGTTTGAAATACTTCGCTTACATTACTACACTTAAAACAAAAGGAAGGTTTCTGAATAGAAATGTATGCATATGTACAGTAATATCTCGTCTAACGAATGTTTGGGTTGATGAGGATATTTTTTCATTGTTTTCCTGATTTCTCTAACGGATAAGGATTTGATTAAAGAACCTTTTATTGGATGCGCGGGCTAACATAACAGATACGCGTTGCATTTTAATTGGACGGAATTTAGGTTAACAAAAGTTAAAGAAAAGATCTTTTTTCCGTTACAAAGCTTCGGTTAATAACCATTATTCCGGGAAGAATTATCTCCGTAAGACGACGAATCACTGTATACTGTTACTGTTAGTACCCAAGAGGAACTTCTCATGGAACCAAGTCTATAGAGTATAGATGTACCTCCCGGTCCCGTTTATTGAAAAAACAAACAGAATTTAACGGATACTGATCCCGTCGGTAAGCTCGACAGAGGGTGGGTGGTAAAAAGTAAATAAACACTGGGCAGAGGATGATAAAAACAGTGAAGATAACACAACAGAAAATGACGGCGCGCCTGTTTCTTTCTTTAGAAGATTATGCACTACAAACACCTATCCCAAGATGGGGACACGGGCTTGTAGTAAACACATATAAAACTCAAAACACTGTAGCATGGCGACACAATGATGAATATGAGTAAAACTCAGAGGGCAAGGAATATATAGTGGAGAACACACGATGACGTGACACTGGTCAAAGGAAATTAAGAGCAATGACGAAAACACAGCTGCAGATAAGAACACAAGCTTAAAGGTGAACATGATTGAAACTCAGAAGACTAGGAGTATATATATGATGGAGAACAGAATGTCTAAGATATATGAAATTTGTTGTATAACAGACAATAATACAGATACTATTTACAGGAACACGAATAAGTTTTTTTAATGAAATATATTTGAAGAAAGCTATATAGATTTTGAAGCACTAACTATTAATGGTTGATCCATGAAGAACAAGACTTTCCAAGCGCAGATAAGCCGGAGAAGTACCATCGTAAGAGGTGTGTTTTAGTATTGGATCCAGGGTGCTACACTTCGGAGCTACCCTTCGAAGTCAGAATATCGAGACAATTACGGCAGCAAAGCTCACTATCTGCTACTGAGCAATTATCAGATTTGTGATCACCAGTGCAACGAGCACATTCAAGGCTAAATTGACACTGATGCGCCTTGTGGACCAGCCGTTGACAATGGAAGCTACTAGTAATGGTAAAACATTTTCTAATCCGGCAGAGATTTACGCCGAAACATACACTTTGTGTTATGAGGTTTAATTTGACAACATCCGGCAGCTGAATGACCAAATGAAACTTTTGCTCGTCGTTGCAATCCTCCAGGACCTTAATAACTGTATATTTAGTGGGAGAGCTGACTTGACCCCTCAGAGCTGGAGTAACGATATTTTCAAGATATTCCTGCAGAGCCTCTTCGTCGCATGCGAAGAGACTACTTTTGGAACCCCAAAGATTATGATCCGAGATGTTTTTGGTTGATCTTCAACTATGGTTACCAATTGGGTGATCACATCAGAAGAATGCAGTTTACTCTTGAGGATCATCAAGTCCTCTTTGTCTTTGAAGAATAATCGGAAGTAACCATTTTTAAGAGGTGAACAGTCAACCACTTCTGGAAGGGTGGGCATATTGAGCATGTTAAAACTTTTTCGAATTTCTGCCAATGTTGATTCCGGATCCGTTGTACAAAGTAATAAGGCTGGCAAAAAGGCACTGTTGGAGGTCTATGTGTTGGTAATTTTTCCTGGGAGTCAGGAAACGTTTTCTCTATTTTAGTAGCCAAATCATCTAATTTCTTGTCCAGAAGGGACTGAACCGGAGAAAAGGGTCCGCAATTTCTTTCAGTGACTATTGAGATCTGATTTAAGTAATTTTTGAGATTCCAATTCCCCTTGTTGTTCATTGAAATTTGTCTTCAGTGATTTACATTCTTCTGTGATGTTATTAAATTTTTGTCTGAATTCTGTCAGAGCATTCTCTTCTTGATTATTTTCTATAAGTAGACATCTGTTGCGGTAAAAGGATCTCGGAATCAAGATTGCTTAGCTTCTTTTTTAGTAGATGAATTTCTGATTTTAGGACTTTTTGTTCTGATTTGAGATTTTTGATATTCTCTTTGAGATCTTTAATTTTTCTTCATTTGCGGTATTTTCTTCTATGAAATTATTAAGTTGTAATTTTAGTGTTTGCGTTTCTGTATTTAA